>CM048842.1:40319430-41569430 GCA_026545765.1 Plantago major | reverse complement strand
TCATCCTCTTCAATCAAATCTGGCATCAGATATCCTAACTCGATTTCATCTCCAAGGTGGAAATCATCTGTGCTTTCCCAATATCCTCTTTCTATTCTCTTTCCTTCTTCTAGGAGTTCACCTTTAGAATTGAAATGATTCTTCTGCCCTTCCACGATCAATGAATAGGTTTTCTCCCCCATGTCGACTACGGCTTCCATCTGATGTAGGGTTGGTCGTCTAATAAGTGTTTTAGATCTCATCACGCTTCCTTCCATATCCATCACAAGGAAGTCTAGTCTTGATCTTATGCCTCCGATCTCCATAGGTAAACCTTTGATTTCTCCAGCACATTTCTTTGTCGAATTGTCGGCCAGCTGGACGCTAGTTGTGCATGGTTCTATTTCGTCTTCAATCCCTAGCTCCCTCACCTTAGCTAATGACATAGGATTTACACTGGCTCCAAGCTCTATCATGCAGTTTACCTTTTTGCCCTTTACTCCAATCGTCATCATGAACTGCCTCGGATCTCCTATTCCTCTTCTCTTGATATTCGATCCTTCTCTCCATGCTACTCCGACGTAGGCTTTCTTCCAGTTAGAGAATTCCGTTACAGCTGCCATATAGTCAGATGGGTATAGAGTAAACAGGTCTTGCATTGGCACTGGAATTAATTGGTTCTCCAGGTTACCTTTTGCCTTCATCTTTGCAGCCTTCTTGACTTCACCCATGAGCCTTCCTGGAAAAGGTAAGTCTTTTAGACGAACTATTCCCCCATCTTCTGCTCGGACGTATCCTTTTTCCATTAGGTCGTCGTCATATCTTCCTCTCCTGCTGGAGAAGCAATGGTGACCCTTGATGAATTCAAGCGCTTGATCTGAACGGCAGAAATTAATTCACAGTAAATAGTGGACTGTAAAAATTCCGACAAAGACCACTTTGCATTTAGTGCCGAAGTTACTTTTGATCATGCCGGCTTGCAAATCACAGATACGTACACACAAAATCAATTTGTATGTATTTGTCTGTTGAGATTCACTTGCTATATATATAGGATTTTGGCAAAGAAAATCACTTTTGCCTAATCCGAAATTTCAACTTGCATCAAAATAGCAAAAACCTTCTCCTAATCCTCTGCAACATCTCTAAAATCTCTGCAAATCTTGATTAAGTTTTTCTGAAAAGAATCACTCAATCGAATCTCTTTCAAACACAAGCTTCAAATCCCTATACTATATAAAGAGATGACTTCGAAGAACACTTCGACACAGAAATCCCAATCCTCCACTGGTACTGCTGAAAAGCAAGCACCAAAGTTGGTTATTGTTAACAATCGACTGGTAGGAGCTTTTAATCCTAATCATTGGACTTCAAGTCACAGAATGATTTGGGGTGGTGCCATGGTTGAGGAATACCTCACTGTCGCAATAGAAAACCAAAGTGACAGAAAATTGATTCTTGACATACTTGGAAAGGCACAAATCAAGGGTTTTCTATCTGCTCGCCCCAGTGGAATTTCATCACTCGATGTGTTGGAATTTTACAACAACTCCAGGATTATTTCCGGTGTATCTGAAGGCACTGAAATAGTGTCTATCAAAACCTCAGTCCAAGGAAAGGAAATCCTTCTGGACTTAACAACTTTCTGTAAGTTGTTTGAGGTTCAAAATCTTGGAAAGGATTTTGAAATAAACACCAAGGATGATGAACTCCTTGAAGGTGTTAAAGAACTTTACAGTGACGTGTGTGATTTTGAAAAATCAGATACACACACTGAGTTCAAGCTTGCTGACATCCGAACCAGACATCTGTTGGTTCACTGGGATGTACTAGCTTGCATTCTTCACAGATGCTTTGATGGTCTAGAAGGATGTGCTGACCAGATAAGCCAAGAACGATGGATCATGATGTTCTTGCTAAATCAACAAGACAAAAGGCTGGAAAACCCTTTTAACTGGGGAAAGTACGCCTTCATGAAATTCGTGAAGAAGATTCAAAGCTTCGAGCCTAAGATTGTCAAAGGACTAGCTGAGCCAAAGGCCACAGTAGGATATGGTCTGAAGATATGCTACTTGCTGGAAAAGCTTGGCATTGAGCTCAGAGAGACGGCTGAAATCGCCAACAGTAACTTACTCTACAAGTACGAGTATACAAATCTGATGAAAAAGGTTACTGGGTCTCAAAAAGGTCCTAAGAAGAGAAAATCTGAAAAGATATCTGAAGAAAAGGTTGCGACCAAGAAGCCCAGAACTTCAAGAAAGAAGTCTGCTGGAAAATCAGAAGACACACCTAAAGAGGTTGTCAATTCTCAGATATCTGCAAGCATGGCAGATGAACTCATCAATGCTGCAAAAGAGTTATCAACTACTGAACAAGTAAACTCAGCAAGAGAAAGTGCTTTCAGAAATGTTGCGACTAATGCAGAAAGCCTTGCTGATGAACTTATAAATGCTGCCAAGAATAGTGAACAGCACCAAACCCCATCTGCAGAAACCACAGGAATAATGGACCAATCAGTTCCCAATGCTGATGAGAGCTCTGACGATGAAGATGATGAACTAGTCATCTCTCATGTCCTAAAAGGAACAAAGAGGGCTAAGGTTACTGAAAAAGTAACTGGTGATAAGGTATCTGAAGAAGAACCTACACCACAGGTTGCTGAACCTATAGCAAAGGTTGTTGGTGCAAATACATCATCAGGGAATGAATCTCTTGCACAACTTCACAAAGCCTTGATGAGTGGTATTTTAGTGCTGGCAGATGCTGATGGAAATGCCACATCTAAGAATCTGGAAGAACACTCTACTGATCAATCTTCCGCCTGCAACCCACAACAACCACAAACACAACAACCACAACAGCCACAAGTGGTTGATGAAATGGTAAATGAACTCCATTTTGAATTACCAGAATACAAAGATGTCAAGAAAATCTCAGAATTGAGCAGGTTCCCCAACTCAATGAGAGGGATCAAACTGAGACATCTACTCAGAATGATCAACCAGGGGAGGCAACTGAGTTGCATACTCAGGAAAGGTGTGAAGTACCAGAAACTTCAAACAAAGAAACTGCACTGGGACAAGACGACCAATGTATAGAAAGGTCACAAGTTCCAGAGACCAATCAGCCTAAAACTGCTCGGGTAAATGACTGGTTTAACTCTTACCTTGTGAAAAAATTTTATACTTATAAATCTTGTTACCTTATAAGAATTTCTTTGTTACAGGCTGAGTTAGAAACACAGAAACAAGAGGAAGCTGAGAAGCTTACCTCAGATACTGAAAAAGAGGTTCCTTCAACCTCAACTCTTGAGAAATCTGAGCCTGTGCCACAGGTAAATAATTCTTAAAGAGAACTAATTTTTCAGTAAAAATGTTTGTATGCTCATTCATGATAAATGTTTCTAACAGGCTCCAACTGAGATGGAAGAAGATAAGGCAGAAATGCCAGAGACAAACCCAGAAACCAACAAGGTTTCTGAAGAACTCATCACTGAGCCTTCAAACTTGGAGGTATATGACAATCAAGTGATAAGTATTCTTCATCCTGGGTTATCTTTTATCTCTTCTAATAATCAATACTTTCTACTTACAGGCTACTTGAGAAGTAGAAATGCAAGGGGATAAAGTTGCGACTTCCCCTGCATCAATGGAAATTGATGAAGCCCCTGAGGCAACATCACTCGAAAGAAAACCAGAAACTGACAAGTTTCTGAGAAAAATGAATCTGAGCTTCCTGATGAGGAAGTAAGTAGCTCAAATCAGAATTCGTTAAAAGCATATTTATGCATAGAATCTTTCAAACTATTTCCTAAGTATTGTATTTATCTCAGGTTCAAGAAAGAAAGGTTGATGAGGACCAGACTCCCAAGTCTCCACCTCACAACAAGATATCTGAGACACCAATCGTCTCTGTACAACAAGTATCTGAGCCTGATGTTCATACTCAGGTAACTCAGAAACTAAACTACACTTCTACTCAGATATCTACAAAAGTTTTGAAACTCACTCAAAACACTTTCTTTCAGGCTCAAACAGATGCAAAGCAGGTTCCCATTGAAGAAACAAGGGACCTACTTCACTTCTTCAAAGCTCACACCCTGCCAAAGCATATTCAATGCTTCAAGAAATGGCAGAAGTTAAGGTGCTCTGATCTCTCTGAAATATTGAGAATAACTGATCAACCAACCAGACGAGCACGAGCTCTTGACACGAAACGTATGTCCAAGCAATGTTCCTACGAACAACATTCGGTTGTGACTTACTACACAAGGACTTTTCTAGAGAAGTGGCGATAGTTTGATACATGCCTTTGAACAGTGATGGTCGACAAGATTACGATGGCATTCAAGCCGCCCCTGCATCTGCAATTCATACCTTCGAACAAGAAGAAGTTAATGGGCGTAAGATCACTATCCTAAGTGATCAATCTTGTATCTGAAGATGATGAGGAGGAAGAAATGAATGAACATTACTTTGATGAACCTCCCACTGACCATCACCAAAAGGATGATAATGACAAAAAGGATGATGATGATGCCCCTGCACCAGGGACCGGAGGAATTTCACAGAAAAACATTGCCTCAACTGCTGAAAAGCAAACTGAGAAGACTTCACAGAAATCTCCGTCTTCATCACCTCAGAAATCTACTCATCCATCTTCTAACCAACACGCAGTTACTACAGAACAAGTGGTTGAGCTCTCTGAGGAAATCAATCAAAAAATATTAAACACTCAGACCAGAAGTGCTCAACTCAGACAACTGTTGGAAGAAGAACAACAGCTACATCTTCAACTGGAAGATCAAATAGCTCAATCCAGAGAAAAGCTTGATCAACTAGAAGATCAATACCTCAAAGAAATCAATGCTTACTCTGCAATTGAAGAACTAAAGGATGTTGTTAATGCTAAACGACAAACACTCGATACTGAACAAGTATCTGAACTCAAGCATGATGCTAAGGCTGCATCATCTTCGAAAGAAGTACCATCCTCCTCCCAGAAAGGAAAGAAACCAATCTCTGAGATGGTTGCTGGACTTGATACGATTGATGAAAATGTCCAAGAGGATGAAGATCACTAGGATAATCACTCAGATGATGAAGAAGACAAGACTTTGGCAGAGCACCGACATGAACATTTAGTGGTTTCTCACTTGAAAAGAAAGTTGATTGCTCCTACAATCTTCAACAAATTGCCAAACGTCCACTCCCATGAATACATGAGCAGGTACCAAGTACTGGCTGCTCTGAATAAGGAGATGTCTTCACAGAACAAGGAAGTAATTATCTCAGTCCCCTCTGAAATGAGAAAGTTCACTGAGCTCATCACTCAGAGAACTACTAGCATGGTCATTGCTCAGAAAGATCTGGGAATGATAAGGGACGATGATGTGTCATTAGCTGAAAAAGCTTTTCAAGAGGCAAGTTACACTGCTGGAAAAGCAGATGCCATCCTAGGCCCATCAAGCAGCTCACGATAAGGACAATGGACTTATCAAGCAAAATCAGGAACTCAAAGCCGAACTTCAGAAGTTGGTCACTGCCTACAACTATTTACAAGGGCATTTTGACTCTCTCTCAGATTCCTTTATGAGACTGAGTCAGCCAACAATGACTAAGGGGGAAAGAAAGTACAAATCTGGACCTCAAAGTCAGGGGGAATGGGAAGAAGGAGATGAAAACAAGAAAAAATCTGAGTCAAAGTGCTCAGAAGGAAGAAGAAAACTTCCACCACCACTCAAAATCAATGAACCCTCCTCAAGCCAAGTTGCTTCCCAGAGACCTACTGAAGGAACCAAAATGGTAACAAGGGCCATGGCACAGAAACCTCCAAGGAGTACCAAGGCTCCAAGGAGAAGACAAGTTAGAGGGATTGATGAATCTTCTGAAGAAGAAGAAGAAGGTCAAATCAAGTCCCAGGGCAATGAAGAAGGCTGCAAAGATCTCACAAGAATTGATCTTGATGAAGATGATGAAGAGACTAATGAAGATGAAGCTCCTCTTCACAGAAAAAGGAAACTTGAAAGCCTAACTGAGCCCATAGCTGCAAATCCACAAGCAGCTAAAACACCCTCTGGAAATACCAAGTCTATCCAGGGTGGTAGTTCTTCAAGCAACAACCCCAAAGAGAATTCAAGACAGAAAAGGAACAGACTGAGAGCTGAACAAAGACAAAGTCAACTTCCACTCAGGCCAGAAGAAGCCAAAATTGAGTATGTGAAGTATGACAATGATTCCTCTGTCTACAGGTGCATCAATCAGAAAAATGGATATTGGATTCTGGAACTTAAGCAACTATTGGTAAATTCAAGATTTCCAGAACCAATCCTCAAACAGCTTATGGCATGGAGAAAGAACAAACCTACCTTGATCAACACCAATCACATCAAAGCATGTTTGGATTTTGAAGTTGTCAAGAGAACTGAAGCCATGAAGAAGGACCTCTCTGATGATTGTCCATATGGAAAGCCAGATGATGTGCACAAAATTCTGAATATCACAGGAACAGGCACAAGACCAAGACTTGCTGTGGAACCCTATGAGTCGTTCTATCCATGTAAGATCAATACAAGGTGACATCGATATCCAAGATTATCTATGAATACTTCAAGCTTTCAGATATCAGAATAGAGCATGCCTGGAAATGGGGAAAGTACCTATGGGTCAAGCATTTTTCAAAGAAAAATCCTACCAAAACCTATAAAGAAATCTGTGGATTTGCCAGAGAAACAGAGATGCTTGTCAGAACTCTTCTTTATGATTATTCTGATGACATCAAAAGGTTTGGAGATAGGAAATTTGCAGACTGATCCATAGAAACACTGTTGAAGACTTGAAGATTGAAGACTTGAAGACTAGTCTATTAGGATGTTTACTCGGAGCTTGGTTACTCTTGTTGTCCTAATTTACTATGTAGTTTTTGTATTTTTGCTGACTGAGCTCAACTGTATTCTGTATTAAAGTTATCTGTAATCTTAAGTTGCGACTTATCTGAGGAACTTACTCTCAGATAGTATTCTATAAAAGATAACTTGTCAGCAAAGATCACACCTTGTGATTTGGTTGATGTCTACTTTTTGCACTTAATTATATGATTTGAAAGATCTCAAGAAATGATTAAGTGGTGGATTGTTTCCTCATCCAGATTTGTAATAGGGAAGATAGTCATCGTTGACTGATCAAAATGGGGGAAATTTGTTAGATATTTTGTTAGAATATCTGTTTAGATTTTGTTCAGCAACATGATGACTTATCTTAGTCTCAGAAAGGTGATTAGTACTCTTGGTTCACTTGAACATTGTAAAAGAGGAAACCCACTAAGTATGATAGTCTAGCTAATCTTGTATAGGATGTTAGGTCTCAAAATGTAATTTTTATTTTATGAAGAGAAGACCAAGAAGAAGACATCCAAGCAGAAAACTCAACAACATTTGAAGATTTGAAGAAAACTGCACAAGATTACTGAATCTGTTATTCAGATATCTTAGCCAGATATCTTGTAGACGCGAACAGTTTCAAACAAACTGTGTCACAAGAGATATCTAAGAAATGAGATACATATCTGAAAACAAGGAAAGTGTCCACATATATCTACTCTCAGATACCTTGAGCATTAACCACGTTTCTGAAAAAGAAACATATATTGAAAACAAAGTTGTTTCAATGAATAACAAGTGGTATCTGAAGAATGAAGATAAGGACGTGCAAAGAATCAGATAACACTGGTTTCTGATACAAAGCATAGTTCCGTTGACACTACAGGACAAAAAGTATAGTACAAAGCATTTAATGCATGGACAGAGATGTCTGAATAAAAGCAACGGCAACTTCTGAGAAGAAGACAAAACCTGCTACAGTACTATACACAGATATCGATAGTTTGAATTTGAGCCTAACGGATACTATTCAAACGGCACTCAAATTCATCTATAAATATCAACACTTAGACAACTTGAGAGAACACACGGAACACAACTCAGAACACTGAATACGCTGAAACATACGATCTCTGATCTTACTCTCTCAAAGCATCTTACTTATTATCAAAGCTTTCTGTTGCGACTAAAGCTTTTGATCTTGAGTAAACACTGAAGTTCTAAGTGTCCTGATCCTAAACAAGCAAAGCTATCTGTGAAGGAGTTGAATCAAAAGATCAACTATCTAAGATTCATTCTCTTGAACAGATATCATAAGACTTGGGTCAGTAAAATCGAACAAGATACCATACGCTGTAAAGTGTATTAAGTAACTTAGTTCATAGAGCTATCTGAATAACTGAAAAGTTATTAAGACGCTCATCTGACAACTCAAACCGAAACCAACACCAAAATCGGCGTGGAGTACAAGAAGTACTTAGTTTGAAAAATCAGGGAATAACTCCAAGGTTACCGGAGTATAGGAAGTACTTGATTTGGGAAACTAAGGAATAAATCCAAGGTTATTGAGTATAGGAAGTACTTAGCTTGGGAAGCTAGGGAATAACTCAAAGGTTTCTGAGTATAGGAAGTACTTGGCTGAAGAAGCTAGGGAACAACTCAGGGGGAACATTTGGTTGGGAACCAATTGTTCAGAATATTAGAATAGGATTATTGTAAGGTTATCTCAATTATGTGTTCTAGTGAATTCTAGGTCTCTGATAGAACGAAGTGGATTAGTTGGAGAATTACGCCACCTCCAGATACCACTATACTTGCTGTGTCATTTACGTTTCTGTATTTATACTTCAGCAACACACACACACTTATTAACTGTTTCTACACTTATCTTTATTAAGTCTTCCGTACTCTGATTCTAAGTATCAGATATCTATTCAGATATCTGAGAAACATTTGTTATCGACAAAAGTTTTAAAAGACTATTCACCCCCCCCCCCCCCTAGTCTTTTACTTTGCCGTTATCTGGATCAACAGTTTACAACAAAAGAACAAAGAAAATTGAAGAATCAGTTCATGTTGTATTCTATGAAGGAAGTAAGAAAACACCTCCTATTGATGAAATCTCAGAAAGGTTCAAAGAACTATTACTGAGGGATCCTAAAGAAGAATCCTCAGAAAGGAAAAACATCATTATGGAAAGTGAGGATGACTGTGACGTAGAAAAGCTTGAAAAGCCTAGTAACAACAAGATGACTCACAAACATGATGAGGAATTTCCTATGAGTTTTCCAGAAATGGAACAGGTTACTGAGAACCTTCATCATGAAGAGGTATCTGAAAATAAGAATGCTGAAATGCATGTCTCAGATATCTCTAACACTGAAAAAGTGTCAGATATCCATGACATCTCCCATATGTCAGATATCTCATATACTGAAAAAGTATCAAATCAAAATCTTAGTGATTCACATTCAGATCACCTGGATATTGATCCTACTAGCACTAAACCTATGATGAAATGGATCAAAGATCATCCTACAAAGGATATAATTGGACCGATTAATCAGGGTGTTAGGACTAAGAGAGCAATAGCTGAAAATGCTAACTCTCTCTTTGGATGTTTCATCTCGAATATTGAAGCTAAAAATATTGAAGAAGCATTAGGAGACCAAGACTGGATCTCTGCAATGCAAGAAGAGTTGGATCAATTATATTTGAGAGAAACATAGTCTGGAAACTAGTTCCATTTATAGAAGGAATATCTGTGATTGGAACTAAATTGGTTTTCAGAAACAAGATGAATGAATCTGGTGAAATAACCAGAAACAAAGCAAGATTGGTTGCCAAGGGATTTACTCAGACTGAAGGCTTAGATTTTGACGAGTCATATGCACCAGTTGCCAGATTGGATGCAATAAGACTCTTTCTAGCCTTTGCAGCTCATAAAGATTTCAAAGTTTATCAGATGGATGTCAAAAGTGCATTCCTAAACGGTAAACTTGCAGAAGATGTTTATGTTGAGCAACCACCTGGCTTTGAATTTTCCTCAGAAAGTAGAATGGTCTATAAACTACAGAAAGCTCTGTATGGACTGAAACAGGCTCCAAGAGCATGGTATAACACTTTGGCCAAATACCTTCTGGAAAGTGGTTTCAAGAAAGGTGAAGTTGATAAAACTTTATTTACCTTAAATCATGATGGGAAACTACTCTTAGTTCAAGTATATGTTGATGACATCATATTTGGATCTAAGGACAAGCAACTTTGTAATGACTTTGCAAATCTCAGAAAAGCAAGTTGAGATGAGCATGATGGGAGAAATGAATTATTTCCTAGGATTGCAAGTCAAGCAACTCAATGATGGAATATTCATTAGTCAAACAAAGTATGCAAAAGATATGCTCACAAAATTCAATCTTAAGCCTTCTGAAAAGAATGCTAAGATACCTATGAGCATTGGAACCAAAATGACCTATACTGAATCAGATAAGAGTGTTGAAGAACATAAGTATAGGAAATTGATAGGTTCACTACTTTACCTCACTGCAAGTAGACCTGATATTCAATATGCCGTTGGAGTATGTGCTAGATTTCAGACAAATCCAATGCAAACACACTACAACATTGCTATGAAAATATTAAGGTATGTAAAGGGTACAGTAGATGTAGGATTGTGGTATCCTAAAGAAAGTGGATTGAGTTTAGCTGGGTACTCAGATGCTGATTATGCTGGATCATTGCTTGATAGGAAAAGCACCTCAGGAACTTGTCAGTTTCTGGGCACTAGACTTATCTCATGGTTTAGCAAGAAGCAAAACTCAATTGCAACTTCTACCACAGAGGCTGAATATATTGCTGCTGGTTGTTGTGCAACACAAATTCTGTGGATACAACAACAACTTAAAGACTATGGACTCGATGAGAAGAAAACTCCCATTTTCTGTGACAACACAAGTGCTATTGCGATTACACAGAATCCTAAATTTCATGCCAGAACAAAGCACATTGATGTTAGACATCACTTCATCAGAGACCATGTTGAAAAAGGCAATATAGAGATACTCAAGATTGGCACTGAAGACCAACTTGCAGATATCTTCACTAAGCCACTACAAGAAAGTAGATTCTTAGCCTTAAGACATAGTCTTGGACTAATGGAACTACCAATGAACTGAAAAAGTTCAGGTATCTGGAACGGGTATCCAGAAAAGAGAAAAGAGAAATCTGGAACGGGCATCCAGAGAAGAGGTATCTGGAACGGGTATCCAGAAAAGAGAAAAGAGAAATCTGGAACGGGAATCCAGAAGTAAAAAAGGATAAAAGAGCAAAAAGATAGCTTAAGATCTCTGAGACGGAAACTCAGATATTTGAATCATTCTATAAACGGGGAACACAAAAGAGAATAGTATAAGCGTCGCGATAACTACTCTTGAAACTCGCATTATTTCTATCTTGATGAAAAACTTGGAAAAATCCTAAGTATAAGACAGATTCAGAGCGAACAGTGTCCTTGCTCATACAGAATTGTGATTCAGATAGCAAGTTGCCAAAACTCATTAAATGGGCACAATTACACTTGCTGATTGTGATCATTGCTGAAGATGCAATGGTGACCCTCGATGAAGTTAAGCGATCAATCTGTACGGTGGAATTAATTCACAGTAAATAGTGGACTGTTGAAATTCAGACATGGCCCACTAAGCATTTAATGCCGAACTAACTTTTGCTCATGCCTGTTTGCAAATCACAGATACGTACACACAAAACCAATTTGTATGTATTTGTCTGTTGGGATTCAATTGCTATATATATAGGATTTTGGCAAATGAAAGCACTTTTGCCTAATCCGAAATTTCATCTTGCACAAAAATAGCAAATTCTCTCTTGATTCTCTGCAAACCCTCTACAATCTCTGCAAATCAGATTAAGTTTTTCTGCAAAGAATTACTGAATCACATCTCTTTCAAACACCAATTTCAATTCCCTACACTATATAAAGAGATGGCCTCCAAGAACACTTCGACACATAAATCCCAACCCTCCACTGGTACTGCTGAAAAGCAAGCACCAGAGTTGGTTATTGTTAACAATCGACTGGTAGGAGTTTTTAATCCTGACCATTGGACTTCAACTCACAGAATGATTTGGGGTGGTGCCATGGTTGAGGAATACCTCACTGCTGTAATAGAAAACCAAACTGACAGAAAATTGATTCTTGACATGCTTGAAAAGGCACAAATCAAGGGTTTTCTATCTGCTCGCCCAAGTGGAATTTCATCACTCGATGTGTTGTAATTTTACAACAACTCCAGGATTATTTTCTGTGTTTCTGAAGGCACTGAAATAGTGTCTATCAAAACCTCAGTCCAAGGAAAGGAAATCCTTCTGGACTTAACAACTTTCTGTAAGTTGTTTGAGGTTCAAAATCTTGGAAAGGATTTTGAAATAAACACCAAGGATGACGAACTCGTTGACAGTGTTAAAGAACTTTACAGTGACGTGTGTGATCTTGAAAAATCAGATACACCCACTGAGTTCAAGCTTGTTGACATCCGAACCAGACATCTGTTGGTTCACTGGGATGTACTGGCTTGCATTCTTCACAGATGCTTTGATGGTCTACAAGGAGGTGCTGACCAGATAAGCCAAGAACGATGGATCATGATGTTCTTGCTGAATCAACAAGACAAAAGGCTGGAAAACCCTTTTAACTGGGGAAAGTACGCCTTCATGAAATTCGTGAAGAAGATTCAAGGCTTCGAGCCTAAGATTGTCAAAGGACTAGCTGAGCCAAAGGCCACAGTAGGTTATGGTCTGAAGATATGCTACTTGTTGAAAAAGCTTGGCATTAAGCTCAGAGAGACGGCTGAAATAGCCAACAGTAACTTACTCTACAAGTATGAGTATACAAATCTGATGAAAAAGGTTACTGGGTCTCAGAAAGGTCCTAAGAAGCGAAAATCTGAAAAGATATCAAGAAAAGGTTATACCAAGAAGCCCAGAACTTCAAGAAAGAAGTCTGCTGGCAAATCAGAAGACACACCCAAAGAGTTTGTCAATTCTCAGATATCTGCAGGCATTGCCGATGAACTGATAATGGCAGATGAACTCATCAATGCTGCAAAAGAGTTATCAACTACTGAACAAGTAGACTCAGCAAGAGAAAGTGCTTTCAGAAATGTTGCGACTAATACAGAAAGCCTTGCTGATGAACTCATAAATGCTGCCAAGAGTGGTGAAAAGCACCAAGCCCCATCTGCAAAAACCGCAGGAGTTATGGACCAATCAGTTCCTAATGCTGATGAGAGCTCTGACGATGAAGATGATGAACTAGTCATCTCTCAAGTCCTAGAAAGAACAAAGAGGGCTAAGGTTACTGAAAAAGTAACTGGTGATAAGGTATCCAAGAAGAACTACACCACAAAGTTTTGAACCTATAGCAAAGGTTGTTGGTGCAAACACATCATCAGAGAATGTCTCTCTTAAACAACTTCACAAAGCCCTGATGAGTGGTATTTTAGTGCTGGCAGATGCTGATGGAAATACCACATCTAAAAATCTGGAAGAACATTCTACTGATCAATCTTCCGCCTGCATAACCACAACAACCACAAACACAACAACCACATGACCACAAGTGGTTGATGAAATGGTAAATGAACTCCATTTTGAATTACCAGAATACAAGATGTCTTTGAAGAAAATCAGAATTGAGCAGGTTTCCCAACTCAATGAGAGGGATCAAACTGAGACATCTACTCAGAATGATCAACCAGGGGAGGCAACTGAGTTGCATACTCAGGAAAGGTGTGAAGTACCAGAAACTTCAAACAAAGAAACTGGACTGGGACAAGACGACCAATGTATAGAAAGGTCACAAGTTCCAGAGACCAATCAGCCTGAAACTGCTCGGCTAAATGACTGGTTTAACTCTTACCTTGTGAAAAAATTTATACTTATAAATCTTGTTACCTTATAAGAATTTCTTTATTACAGGCTGAGTTAGAAATGCAGAAACAAGAGGAAGCTGAGAAGCTTACCTCAGATACTGAAAAAGAGGTTCCTTCAACCTCAACTCTTGAGAAATCTGAGCCTGTGCCACAGGTAAATGATTCTTAAAGAGAACTAACTTTTCATTAAAAATGTTTGTATGCTCATTCATGATAAATGTTTCTAACAGGCTCCAACTGAGATGGAAGAAGATAAGGTAGAAATGCCAGAGACAAACCCAGAAACCAACAGGGTTTCTGAAGAACACATCACTTAGCCTTCAAACTTGAAGGTATATGACATCAAGTGACAAGTATTCTTCATCCTGGGTTATCTTTTATCTCTTCTAATATTCAATACTTTCTACTTACAGGTTATTTCAGTAGTAGAAATGCAAGGGGATAAAGTTGCGATTTTCCCTGCATCAATGGAAATTGATGAAGCCCCTAAGGCAACATCACTCGAAAGAACACCAGAAACTGCACAAGTTTTTGAGAAAAATGAATCTGAGCTTCCTGATGAGGAAGTAAGTAGCTCAAATCAGAATTCATTAAAAGCATATTTATGCATAGATTCTTTCAAACTATTTCCTAAGTATTGTATTTTTCTCAGGTTCAAGAAAGACAGGCTGATGAGGACCAGACTTCCAAGTCTCCACCTCACAACAAGATATCTGAGACACCAATCGTCTCAGTAGAACAAGTATCTGAGCCTGATGTTCTTACTCAGGTAACTCATAAACTAAACTACACTTCTACTCAGATATCTACAAAAGTTTTGAAACTCACTCAAAACTCTTTCTTTCAGGCTCAAACAGATGCAAAGCAGGTTCCCATTGAAGAAACAGGGGACCTACTTCACTTCTTCAAAGCTCACACCCTGCCAAAGCATATTCAATGCTTCAAGAAATGGCAGAAGTTAAGGTGCTCTGATCTCTCTGAAATATTGAGAATCACTGATCAACCAACCAGACGAGCACGAGCTCTTGACCTGGAAACATATGTCCAAGCAATGTTCCCTACAGAACAGCATACAGTTGCGACTCTACTACATAAGGACTTTTCCAGAGAAGTGGCGCATAGTTTGATACATGCCTTTGAACAGGCAGATGGTCAGACAAGATTACAGATGGCATTCAAGCCAGTCCTGCCCCAGACTCTGCAATTCATACCTTCTGAACAAGAAGAAGTTAATGGGCAGAAGATCACTATCCCGGAAGTGATCAATCTTGTATCTGAAGATGATGAGGAGGAAGAAATGAATGAAAATTACTTTGATGAACCTCCCACTGACCATCACCAAAAGGATGATAATGACAAAAAGGATGATGATGATGCCCCTGCACCAGGGACCGGAGGAATTTCACAGAGAAACAATGCCTCAGTTGCTGAAAAGCAAACTGAGAAGACTTCACAGAAATCTCCATCTTCATCACCTCATAAATCTACTCATCCATCTTCTCAACAACACGCAGTTACTACTGAACAAGTAGTTGAGCTTTCTGAGGAAACCAATCAAAAAATATTAAACACTCAGACCAGATCTGCTTAACTCAGACAACTGTTGTAAGAAGAACAACAGCTCCATCTTCAACTAGAAGATCAAATAGCTAAATCCAGAGATAAGATTGATCAACTACAAGATCTATACTTAGAAGAAATGATTGCTTACTCTGAGGTTAAAGAGCTACGGGATGCTGTGCAAGAGATCACCAAAGAACTCGATACTGAAGAAGTATCTGAAGTCAAGCATGATGCTAAGGCTGCATCATCTTCGAAAGAAGTACCATCCTCCTCCCAGAAAGGAAAGAAACCAATCTCTGAGATGGTTGATGGACTTGATACGATCGATAAAAATGTCCAAGAGGATGAAGATCACTGGGCTAATCACTCAGATGATGAAGAAGACAAGACTTTGGCAGAACACCGCCATGAACATTTAGCGGTTTCTCACTTGAAAAGGAAGTTGATTGCTCCCACAATATTCAACAAACTGCCAAACGTCCACTCCCATGAATACATGAGCAGGTACCAAGTACTGGCTACTCTGAATAAGGAGATGTCTGCACAGAACAAGGAAGTAATTGCCTCAGTCCCCTCTGAAATGAGAAAGTTCACTGAGCTCATCACTCAGAGAACTACTAGCATGGTCATTGCTCAGAAAGATCTGGGAATGATAAGGGATGATGATGTGTCTTTAGCTGAAAAAAGCTTTTCAAGAGGCAAGTTACACTGCTGGAAAAGCAGATGCCATCCTAGGCCCATTGGCAGAGCTCACTGATAAGGACAATGGACTTATCAAGCAAAATCAGGAGCTCAAAGCCGAACTTCAGAAGTTGGTCACTGCCTACAACTATTTACAAGGGCATTTTGACTCTCTCTCAGATTCCTTTATGAGACTGAGTCAGCCAACAATGACTAAGGGGGAAAGAAAGTACAAATCTGGACCTCAAAGTCAGGGGGAATGGGAAGAAGGAGATGAAATCAAGAAGAAATCTGGAGCTGGTGCGGCTCAGAAAGGAAGAAGAAAAACTTCCCAGCCACCACTCAGAATCAATGAACCCTCCTCAAGCCAAGCTGCTTCCTAGAAACCTACTGATGGAACCAAAATGGTAACAAGGGCCATGGCACAGAAACCTCCAAGGAGTACCAAGGCTCCAAGGAGAAGACAAGTTAGAGGGATTGATGAATCTTCTAAAGAAGAAGAAGAAGGTCAAATCAAGTCCCAGGGCAATGAAGAAGGCTGTGAAACTCTCACAAGATCTAATCTTGATGATGATGAAGAGACTGATGAAGATGAAGCTCCTCTTCACAGAAAAAGGAAAATTGAAAGCCTAACTGAGCCCATAGCTGCAAAGCCCCTAGCAGCTAAAACACCCTCTGGAAATACCAAGTCTATCCAGGGTGGTGGTTCTTCAAGCAACAACCCCAAAGAGAATTCAAGACAGAAAAGGAACAGACTGAGATCTGAGCAAAGACAAAGTCAACTTCCACTCAGGCCAGAAGAAGCCAAAATAGAGTATGTGAAGTATGACAATGATTCCTCTGTCTACAGGTGCATCAATCAAAAGAATGGCTATTGGATTCTGGAACTTAAGCATCTACTAGTAAATTCAAGATTTCCAGAACCAATCCATAAACAACTTATGGCATGGAGAAAGAATAAACCTACCTTGATCAACACCAATCACATCAAAGCATGGTTGGATTTTGAAGTTGTCAAGAGAACTGAAGCCATGAAGAAGGACCTCTCTGATGATTGTCCATATGGAAAGCCAGATGATGTGCACAAAATTCTGAATATCACAGGAACAGGCACTAGACCAAGACTTGCTGTGGAACCCTATGAGTCGTTCTATCTGACAGACGATCAATACAAGGGTGACATCAGATATCTGAAGATTATCTACGAATACTTCAAGCTTTCAGATATCAGAATAGAGCATGCCTGGAAGTGGGGAAAGTACCTATGGGTCAAGCATTTTGCCAAGAAAAATCCTACCAAAACCTATAAAGAGGTCTGTGGATTTGCCAGAGAAACAGAGATGCTTGTCAGAACTCTTCTTTATGATTATTCCGATGACATCAAAAGGTTTGGTGATAGGAAATTTGCAGACTGATCCATAGAAACACTGTTGAAGACTTGAAGATTGAAGACTTGAAGACTAGTCTATTAGGATGTTTACTTGGAGCTTGGTTACTCCTGTTGTCCTAATTTACTATGTAGTTTTTGTATTTTTGCTGACTGAGCTTAACTGTATCATGTATTGAAGTTATCTGTAATCTTTATTTGTAACTTATCTGAAGAACTTACTCTCAGATAGTATTCTATAAAAGATAACTTGTCAGCAAAGATCACACCTTGTGATTTGGTTGATGTCTACTTTCTGCACTTAATTATATGATTTGAAAGATCTTAAGAAATGATTAAGTGGTGGATTGTTTCCTCATCCAGATTTGTAATAGGGTAGATAGTCATCGTTGACTGATCAAAATGGGGGAAATTTGTTAGATATTTTGTTAAGAATATCTGTTTGAAAAATCAGCACCATAACTGGCGTGGAGTACAGGAAGTACTTAGTTTGAAAAATCAGGGAATAACTCCAAGGTTACCGGAGTATAGGAAGTACTTGAATTGGGAAACTAAGGAATAAGTCCAAGGTTATTGAGTATAGGAAGTACTTAGCTTGGGAAGCTAGGGAATAACTCAAAGGTTTCTGAGTATAGGAAGTACTTGGCTGTGAAAGCCGGGGAACAACTCAGGGGGAACATTTGGTTGGGAACCAATTGTTAAGAATCTTAGAATAGGATTATTGTAAGGAAATCTCAATTATCTGTTCTAGTGAATTCTAGGTCTCTGATAGACCGAAGTGGATTAGTTGGAGGATTACGCCACCTCCAGATACCACTATACTTACTGTGTCATTTACGTTTCTGTATTTATACTTCAGCAAACACACACACACTTATTAACTGTTTCTGCACTTATCTTTATTAAGTCTTTCGCACTCTGATTCTAAGTATCAGATATCTATTCAGATATCTGAGAAATATTTGTTATCGACAAAAGTTTTAAAAGACTATTCAACCCCCCCCCCCTCTAGTCTTTTACTTTGCCGTTATCTGGACCAACAATCTTGCATTGCTTCTATCCAAAAATTATCAGTAAGGGCTTCTTTCACATTTTTAGGTTCAATTAAAGAAACAAAGCACGAGGAACTTACAGAGTGACAGATTTCAGCAAGTCTGAGTGTCTCCTTGTAGTTTTTGTGTGTGTTTCCCCTCAGTGTCCTCCCTTTTGGATTTCCAATTACCTGTGAACTAGGATGATCTTTGCGAATTCTGGGAGGAGGATCCTTTCGTGAGTCAGGTTGAGGAGGACTTTGCGGCGTAGGTGCAGCATTAATGCCAGAGGCATTATAAGATTCAGCCTCAGTCTCACTGTGGGGATTAGCTTGTTCTTCATCATCAGGAGTGGAAATCTGGGATGTTGGACTGGATGTTGAGTCAACATTGCACAGTGGGGACACTACAAAAAAACTGGGCTGGGGCGACGGATAGATCCGTCGCTTCAGCCCAACGATCCGTCGCCCCAGCCCTGGCGACGGATCGGGCGACGGATAAAAAATCCGTTGCCCCGCTGGAGTTTGGCCGACGGATAGATAATCCGTCGTCCAATTCGCGACGGATTATATATTTAACTTTTTTTTTTAATCAAAATATAACGACGGATAGATTCTATCCGTCGTTATATGTAACGACGGATAGATTCTATCCGTCGTTACCTTTAGCGACGGATAAAATCTATCCGTCGCTAAAACGGACGACGGATAGAATCTATCCGTCGTTATATTTAGCGACGGATAGATTCTATCCGTCGTCCAACATTTTATTGGAATTAGTGACGGAATCTGAAATTTCGTCACTAATTCTGTCACTGTGAAATTCCGTCACTGTGAATCCATCACTAATTCCGTCACTATTTATTTCATATTAATCCCTATTTTTCGTAGATCACCTATTTAATCAATATAATGTTCGATAATAAATGAATAACACGGAAAATATTTCAATAAATTTTGAATAAAAAAGTAATATCCGGAGCTGGAGAAATTATCCACACAAGTGTAAATATGAAAAAAAATCCGAACATACAGATACATAACTAACTAGCTATCAGACGGGGGTGGGTGATGGCGGAACTGGGACATGAACTGCTCCATCTGTAACCGAAGGCGCTCGTTCTCCTCCCTTTGTTCTTGGGCGGCACGCTGCATCTCTTGAGTTAGAGCTGCAACCTGTTCCCGGACCTGCGACTGCACCATTTTCGAGACCTATTCCTGTGTGTAAACAGGACGTCTGGACTGCTGGGATGATGATGAGGAGCACCCCGGACTAGCTAGGCTCAAACCGAGGCTCCCGAGTCCATATATTTGTCCTTTCTTGTCCGGTTTTTTGACCTCTAGGAAGATGTTGTCAACTTGTTCAGTTGACAACACGTCACCCATCTCGTCCTCCTGCCTCGCCACCTGAGCATCAACCTCAGCCTGAAATCGTAAATAGCAGATATCATGATCAGTTACTGTTTTTAAAAATTAACTTGTAATAGTGTACAAATATGAACTTTAAGCAACATAAACATACCGCAATAGACGAGGCCCGGCAGTCGGTCCATACCCCGCCATTCAGCTTGGCCTTCTTGAAGATGGCATACTTGGATGTCACCTCCCCCCGTGCCACCTGAATCAAACCAGATCTAGTCAACAATTTATCATCTACAAGTAATAGAGCAGCAGAGACTTCATACATATACGTAATGCTAGATTGAAAAAACACATATATACGCACCGATTGATAATAATCAGTGACAGTATATCGCCTCCCAAGGTGGTGAACGGCCCTTCCTGCCGTATCAGACTAGGATGCCCGGTTCCGCCTGTTGGTGTAGGCAACGTCCTGGACATCAGTTCGGCGCCAGTAGGCATCCCAAAGGGCCCACTCCGATGCATCAACCTGTGGAGGGATTTTGCCACCCCGATCCCGAATGGCCTTCCACGAACAGACCATATCCCTGTACAGTTTGGATCCCACAGTCTAGTAAACACGCCAGATCTGTGGGATCAACCTGCTGGGAATGAAGTACTCCTTCTACACTCCCAATTTCATACAACATCCAAAGTCAATACATGTATAACCTCACCATGTTACATCAGTTTAACAAGATACAACAACATAACAGATATGGTGACTAACATATCACCCAAACAAAGTGGCTAACATACCACTCACATATAGTGGCTAACATACCACTCACATTGTCCTAAATTTTACTAACACAATGGTGACTAACATATCACCCAAATAAAGTGGCTAACATACCACTCACATACAGTGGCTAACATACCACTCATATTAAAATGATTATAATTACAAATGAATGAATGCCATATTTTAACTTACCCTCAGCTCATCGAAGTACTCGGCCCTCATGCGCTCCGAGATGTGGCTCCAACACTCACCACCCTGCCCCGGTGGCTCTCTCCTGCTCCGGAAGATGTCACCTAGTTTGTTGTGCACCTCCCGAGGCCATAAGCTGTTGTCAATGTATAAGATACAAGAAACGAATATATATTACTTTAGTACAACAATTTATACTTGTCAACTATCATTATAAGTTATGTTTTACATATTTAAGAAGAATGTATAATACTTACTTGGCAGGACCAACAGGGAAAATCACTGGCAAGCCGTCCCACGTGACGTTGGGATGGTTTGGATCGAACACGAGGTAGGGACAATCGTCGTGGTCGTCCTCCAGCATGTGTCTGTGCTGAATGGTAGAGCCACGGCTGCTCTCTCCTGACAGGGGGGGGGGGGGGATCTCAGGAATCTGAGACCTGATGCCCTGACCATCGGAGCCCTCCCTGTCGTCTGACCCTGTCCCCGACCCACCACTACTATCCTGTGGCCGGCTGCGTGGTGGGGGATGATAGGTGGACGGCCTCTGTCGCGGCATCTGCAAAAACATGTAATAAATACAATAAAATGTGTTAGTACAAGTTATAATACAGAACAGATTATAATAACACATGTAATAATATACCATTATCGCCGTCCTCTAAGTCTACATATTGGTCCTCGTGCAGATCAAACAACTCATCATCTGCTTCTATGGGATCTTCTGCTTGTTTATCGACATCCTCTTGTTGGTACGAGTTGGTAATTGAGTCGTCTTTCTCAATGTACTCCACTTTCGAGCGAGCACGAATAGGTACCGCATCTAACCATTCCCCCTTATCGCGTTTCCTGCTTGGATATTCAAGAAACACCACTTGTCGTGCTTGAGTCGCCAGAATAAATGGTTCATACTTGGTTCGGTACCTCTTCTTTTGGTTCACATCAACCATTTCATACTGCTCGTTCTTCCTCGTACCTCCTGGATTAGGATCATACCACTCAACATCACGTCAACCCATTCATTGAAGCTCGTTTCAGATTGCTGGCCGTTAGCCTTACAACTCATTAGCCGAGCCAACAAAGACAGCTCAGTGAGCTTACACCCCGGATAAACCGGCTTCCTTGATGATTCTAACAAGTCAAAGAACAACTGATCCTCGGGATTCGGTGGTTCATCCACCTCCACCTCGGTTTCAGTGTTAGTTGTGTCCCTAAACTCTGCCCCTGCAGCATCATACACCATTTGTTCGACTCGAGCTCGAATAGCATCGCCTTCAGATGTACTTTGTTCCCCGACTTGTTCATTTCTCCTCTTCCTTCCACGCTGTTTGTATTGGTCATATGTAATGGACGGTGCTGCTTCCTCACCATGATGATTCCATACCTGATACCCAGGCAGGAATCCATTTTTCCTCAAGTGCTGGACTACCGATTTAGGAGCCACGTATTGCTTGTTTCTGCACTGTTTCATTGCACAAGGGCACTTTATCAACCCATCCTTTACACAAACCGGATTTGACATTGCACATGCAATGAAACCTTCAACCCCTTTCAGAAAACTCCATTGAACTCTGCCATTGAGAGTACGACAATACATCCATGAACGATCGGTATTCATTGAATAATTAGATAATAACCTGACACATTTGAATTCATTAGATCGAGGTCTTTCATTTATGATAATAAATCAATTTCACAATAATTCAATCAATTGCTACGTAATATAAGTTATATTAGCTCCAGTCAATTGTTACGGCATTACATAATATAAGTTACATCAGCTTCAATTTTACCATAATGTTTGGTTTCATATACATATCAACTAATGATTACTACTAGTTATACAAGCCTAGATACAAAACAGATGAAACTCCTCATTCTCATGCACGATCCTCCTCATCACTTGTGACGCTCCCTACCACAGAACTTGCATTCCAACAGATCTACATCCTCCTCCCAATACACCATGCACATGTTCCGACAAGCAGAAAGGCACTCGATAGGCGGCCCCAAACCCCGCCTCTCCCTCTATTGGAGGTATGCCATGGACGGTGCTTCCTCACCGTGATGAATCCATACATGATACTCAGGCATGAATCCGTAACGTCGCAAGTGCTCGAATACTATTGTAGGCGTCATAAATTGCTTGTTTCTGCAGGTTTCCAATGTGCAAAGACACTTTATCAACCCCCCAGTTGCACAAACCGAACGTCCCATGGCAAACGAGATGAAACATTTAACCCCTTCTACAAAACTCCTAGAAACTCTGCCATTTACCGCCGTACGATCGTACATCCATGAACGGTCGGAATTCATTGTATACTTTATTTTTAACCTGACACGTTCCAATTTATTAGATAGTATTTAATTTATTAGATCGAATCCAATTTGGATAAGAAGATTGTGGAGGTTAATTGTTAATTATTATATGTTCATTATGAATTAATTATTAATTAGGTGTTCGATATGTTACAAAATTGGGCATATATTTTAACCATTTCAACCTCTTAGTACATATATTATATACTTAACATACATATCAAATTAACTAATTACTCTATACATATCAAATTACTACATATATTCATATCAAATTACATACTTAACATACAAATTTATCAAATCAAAATTAGATACTTCTATACTTAACAAACATATCAAATTAACTAAACTAACTATATATACTTAACACACAAATCAAACTAACTACATACATTCATACATACCAAACTTAACATACTACATATAGTCATATCATACTACATACCTAACATATATACATATCATTAACTAAACTAACTATCAAATTACATACATACATACATACATACATACATACATACATACATACATACATACATACATACATATATATATATATATATATATATCAAGTTGAACAAATTACATATAATTAATCAAATTAACTAAACTAACTACTACATACTTATCATATATACATATAATTGCTCAAATTAATCAAAATAAACAAAATCCCCAAATTTTTAAAAACTAGGGTTTTAGCCAAAATACCTTGATTAATCGTTAGAAATCTGAAATTGATCGAAGAACCAAACTCCTTGTCCCACGAGCTTCGATTAGGCACCAAGATTGGCCGGAAAAACGAAGAATTCACCGGAATCGAAGAGAGGAGAAGAAGAGAATGAGGAAGAAGAATGAAGAAGTGATTAAACACGCTTCGTCTTGTCCGGATAAACCCTACGGGCGACGGACACGTGTCCGTCGGCGGAAGCGATCCGTCGACCCGTAAGGCGATCCGTCGTTAGTGGGGCGGATATCTATCCGTCGCCATTTTTTATTTTTTTTAATTTTAATTAAAAATATTAACGACGGATAAAATTATCCGTCGTTAATAATTTCATTTTTTAAAGTCAACTTGGGGGCGGATACTTGTTATCAAATGTGATATGTGACGGATAACTTATCTGTCGCTAATTAGCAACGGATAACTGTTATCCGTCGCTAAAGGGGCGACGGATAAAATCCGTCACCCCATAACGTCGTTTTTCCAGGAATTTGTTGTAGTGGGATGTTAGCATAACATTGCCCTTAGCATGGGTTCTTTCACTTTGATCAGCGCAGTAGTCATAATGCATGGAACGTTCCCAAGTGTAGAAGAGTCAGGGGTTGTGTCAATAACCTGTTCAGCACCTGCAGAAATCTTCTTCTGGGCATAGGGCTCAGAGTCATCAAAGGAAACATTCACAGATTCTTGTATAGTTTGCAATCTAGGATTCTATATTCTATACGCATGACTATTTTGTGAGTACCCTACAAAGAATCCTTTGTCACTTTTAGCATCAAACTTCCCTAGATGTTCCCTGTCATTGAGTATGTAACACACACATCCAATGACATGAAAGTACTTAAGATTGGGTTTTCTACCTTTCAAAATCTCATAGGGAGTGGTCAGAGTACCTGGACGAAGATAGACACGATTGATTATGTGACAGGCAGTGTTCACAGCTTCAGCCCACAACCTTTTTGACAGGTTCATTGAGCTCAACATCACTCTGGACATTTCTTGAAGAGTCCTGTTTTTCCTTTCAGCAACACCATTTTGTTGTGGTGTCTTAGAAGCTGAGTATTCATGCATGATCCCTTTCTTTTCACAGTCTTATCAAAAAATTGATTCTCAAATTCTTTACCATGGTCAGATCGAATTCTTTGGACCATAGTAGAGTACTGATTACAACATTTTGCATGCCAGTTTTTGAAGGATTCAAAAGTTTCAGATTTTTCTTTCAAAAAATTGACCCAAGTATATCTAGAGAAATCATCAACTATAACATAGATATACAGGTTCCTCCCAAACTTTTAGCTTCTACAGGACCCATGAGATCCATATGCAAGAGTTCAAAGCAGTTAAAAGTACCTCTTTTTTGTCCTTCAACACAGGTGGTGGTGTCTTGCCTTGGTTTGTTTTCCCGGAAGGCAGTCACACACATGCTTCCCTGCATTGGTAAGCTTCGGCACACCTGTCACAACATTGTGTTTGATGATCTTCTCCAGATTCCTGTGATTGACATGTCCTAATTTCTTGTGCCACAATGTTGCATCATCATGTTGAGCAACATTGCACTTGAGAGGAACGTCCATCACATAGCAGTTGTCCTGAGATCTAACACCTGTCATCACAATTAATTTGTCCACACAAGTATAAACTTTGCAAGAACGTTTATCAAACTTGACTTTCAGATCATCATCACACAGGTGGCTTATACTGACAAGATTAGCCGTTAGACCCTCAATAAGAAGAACATTTGAAAGTTTAGGATATCCTTCAAGGCACATTGTTCCCTTTCCAAGGATTTTGCTTTGGTATCCTCCTCCATATGTCACTGTGCCTGTCTTTTGAGAGACAAAATTTGACAAGTTTGACGGGTTACTAGTCATGTGCCTAGAGCAACCACTGTCGAAGTACCATTTTCCTGCATTGTTAGGAGAAGTAGCAACAGAAAAAGCAACATTGCAAGTATGTTTTTCTTTAGCTACCCAAATCTGGTTCAAATCATTCTTGTGTTTTCTTATATGTCCTGGAGGTTTACCTCGTTTAGGAGAACCAAGGATAGACTTCAGAGACTTAGGATTACATCTTTCAGTCTCTGTTGAAGTGGATGTTGTCACAACATCGCAGCTAGTATCGGAATCACTGTTTTGCTTGCTAGAGGCAAGAAGGGAGGGATTCTTGGAGAGGTCACTGAGGTTGGAGGAATCAACATGTTCCCTTTTTAAATCCTTTTGGTACTTGAAACAGTAAGGTTTTTTGTGACCAAGTTTGTGACAGTAAGTGCACACAAAAATTTCTTTTTCTTTGACAAACACAGGACCTTTTATCAGCTCAGAAAGAGGTTTGACAACATCTGGGGTTTCAGGGTTAACAGTGCAGTTCATGTTGCACCCAAGTTTCTTATCAAAAGAAGCATCATAACTACCAGTGTACCCTAGACCAGTAGTCCCATCATTATCCATATCAAGCATATCATTAAGTCTAGAAGTAGAGGAGTTCCACTTTGCAATTACCTTCTTTTCGTTAGATAGTTCAGTGATTACCTTGAACAGTTCAGTGTCCTTCTTTGTCAGTTCAGCTTCCAGTTTGACAATGGTGTCTTTCAGATTGTAATTCTCCTTCTCAGTTTTCTTGAGGAGTTTTCTGAGTGTCTTCCATTCACTGAAGAGTTTCTCATGTTGCAGATCCTTCACAATTTTTACCGCACTGTCTTCCTCTTCTGATGGACTATCTGTATCAAAATCCACAGAACCATGTAGACACAAAACATCAGAGATTCCTGATTTCTCAGGGTTGGTTAGTGCCAAAATTTCATAGTTCTCAGAGTCATCATAGTCAAAGAAGATTTCTACTCCTGATGTTGAATTACCGATGTTGTCCCAACTTTGGTCATCATTGTAAGTGGATGAACGAAGAGCTCTGGCATTGGTAGTTGAATCATCTTCTTTTTCTTCATCTTCATGTTCTTCATCTGAAACATCACTGAGACAAGCAAAAAGATTCTTTTTCTCTTTTCTGAGATTGTTAGCACATTCATTTTGATAATGACCCCACCCTTGGCATTCAAAACATCTAATCATACTAAGAGGAGTGCGATCAAAATCAGATTCAGAGCTAGTCTTGGAAGCAGAACCAGTTTTGAAAGTATTGGTTTTCTTTTTGAAATTTTTGGTTCCACTCGAGGATCCTTGACCAGAGTTTTTTCTAAATTTAAGTTTGTTGAACTTCCTCACAAGATTGTTGTAAGCTTCCTCAGTCATATTGTCAGACTCATCACTACTACTATCAGGCTCTGAAGATTTAGCTTTAGATTTAGAGTGAAGGGAGATACTATGGGTTTTCATACCTTGTCTCTCATTTTCATTTAGTTCAAAAAATTTTAAATTGTTCAACAAGGTGTGAAAATCCATAGTTGCTAAGTTATGAGTGTCTTCCAAAATAGTGACTTTGGTATTAAATCTTGAGGAAAGAGATCGAACAGCTTTGGAAACAAGTTGCCTATTAGAAATAGCTTCTCCCAGTCTTTGGACTTCATTGGAGAGAGTTAAAAGTTTTTCAAAATAAGAGTCAATTGTTTCTTCCTCCGCCATTCATAGATTTTCAAATTGAGACCAAAGCATTCTAAGTTTAGTTTGTTTGACACTAGCCCTTCACAATGACTCTGAAGCAAATCCCAAGCTTGTTTTGCAGTAGTGCAGTTTTGAATAATTTTAAACATATGAGCATCTACATGACCAAAAATGGCATTTAAGGCATTTTCATTGTAAGAGCTAAGAAGTATGTCACCTGCAGTGAAGCGTTCTTCAGGAATGGGGACAATGTCACCATCAGCATCAGGTCCTTCAGTTGGCCAAGTGTATCCTTCCAGAATGGATCTCCAAGCACGGCCATCAAGGGACTTGATGTATGTCCTCATCCGGATTTGCCAGTAATGGTAGTTGGACCCATCAAGCACAGGAGGTCTGTTGTAGTTTGCATCCATTGCAGTAGTACCAAATCCAGACACCAGTAGTTAGGTGGCTGGCTCTGATGCCACTTGTTAGAACGTAGGATCCCGGATTGGTACTTGAGACAAGATCAATAGACAATGTTGCCAACAATGTTGTTCAGCAATGTCTTCAACACAGTAAACAAAAGACAGCGGAAGAATATGAATGAAACTTATATTACCAAGCCAACATATATAAATATGTTGGCCGCGCCTTTAGGCAAAATATCTATTGACAGGAAAAGTAGATCTAATCAACTAGGTTTAATACAATCACAGATGATTGATTAAACAACCAAAACAAGCCCTAGAAGAACTAACAGTAAAAGCTATTCTAGGTTGATGTTTGAAAGAGTTATTCCAACAATGAATACTCTTAGACAAACTCTAAAGCTAGCAGAAAATAAGAAGCCTAAACTCTTTAATAAAATCTTGATAGACCACCAAGAAAGGCGTTATGATTGCTCGGCTGAATCCTTGTATATATACTTGAGATATCGACAGCTTCCATCCAAGTCGAAAGGCAATAGGATCTCAGCAAAGGAAATTTCCTTTTTCTTGTTTTCTTCAATATACGCATAGAAGGAATTTTCCATATTTTGATTCTTCATAAAATATATTCCTTCTTGCTTTCTCCACAAGTTGTTCTTTTTCCTTAAATCGTCTCTTGTTCGATTTGTAAATACTTCCAGTCCAAGTTTCCTGTCCAATGTGCTTTGTTCTTGATGTTGACTGCAATGTTATATCTTCAAAGTTATGCCAGCACTGAATTCTATCATGTCACAATGTTATACAACATTGGTAGTCCTGCAGCTTCACAAACAACAACAACAAACACAAATTTGGAACTGATTAATGAAAGACAAGATTATCAAAATACAAGTGCATACTGAACTTTCACATGTGATGAAAATAAAGATTACAATTAGATGAGAATAACATATATGTTTCCATATAAATGTATATTATGGATGTTACATGCGAATAAAATATATTTTCCATATAAATGTATTATGGATTTTACAAGCTATTGACCAGTAAAACAAGTGAAACAAATTGTACCCTAATTGTATTGATCCAACACTAATAGATTGAGCCCCGACCCTATGAGCTGACGCGGTTACTCCTGGACTGCTCTCCGGATGATATGATGGCCCCATTGTACCAGCACATATCCTTTTTCGCATACTTTGTCCTACCTCGTGCGCGCAGCAGGGGGCTTCCTAGTAAGTCACCCATTCTAAGATTGCTACAAAGCAAGCACGCTTAACATTGAAATTCTTATGGATGGATTCCCGCAAAGAAAGCTGCACCTTATTGGTATAATTAGCATTCTGAATCCCTTTAAGCTATCTGAAACTAAACTTGAAACATTAGGGCGTTACCTTCACCCCTCTTGAATTGTGTGACGTCCCCGCCGCACCTTAGTCCGGACCAACCGTCCAACCCTTGTGGGCTTTGGGTTGGCACGGCTCTGATACCATTTGTAACGAACTGACCACTAATATATCGATCCCTGGGCCTTTGGGCTGTGCGATTACTCCTGGACTGCTCTCCGAGTGATATGCTCGCTCCGTTGTACAAATACATGTCCTTTTCCACGCACTTTGTCCTCACTCGTGCACGCACCGGGAGACTTCCCAGTAGGTCACCCATACTAAGATTTCTCCAAAGCAAACACGGTGAACTTTGGAGTTTTTATGGATGGATTCTCAAAAAGAAAGGTGCACCTTGTTGGTATGAGTAGAGTTCTCAATCCCTTTAAGCTCTCTGAAACTTAACTTGAGAGGTTGAGGCGTTACACTAATAGTCATGCTAAACGTCTAGAGTATTATTATATTTATAGGGAAACATACCCTCTCTATCCCAACTTCAACTTTCTTGTTTTCTTTTTTGTTTGCCCGAAATTGATTCCAATATCTGAAGATGTAATTAATTTCTCGTACTTTGTTAATTTTATGTCAAACATCTTTTTTCTAAATGGAAAATTTGACAAAACTATAGAAAAAATTAGATAATTCTAAGACGCTGAAGAGATGCGTCGCAAACATAAAGCCACCACAAAAACTAGCTAAACCAACAACTGAAGCGCCCTACACCAGAAATAGGATGCTTAGCACCCTACCTCTTGTTTACAAATTAACATCAACCCAATAAAACTAAATCTCCTTACAAACATGTCAGAAACTATCAGATTAATCTGATAATTCAACCAAGAACTTCTATCAGGAAAATTCTAAAGCATGTAAATCCAAGTTGAGAAGTTCCTCATACTTTTCCAAACCTATTTGAATTCTTAACCACAACAAAGAAAGGAGTTTAACCTTCTCAACGATCTCTTGAGTCCAAGACACAATCCTGTTGAAAACATATCATTTCTCAATTTCCAAAGCTGCCATATTTACATGCCACACCACTTGCACTTCAACCGTTTTCCTCTTTGACAAATTACCACAGAAAGTTGGAGAAACTCGATATTACTCAGCACACACGGTACATTAATTCCCAACCAGTCACTAATTTTATGTAATACTTTAAAACCTGCACATTGTTTATTACGTGAAACTCATATGACATTGCTAATTTGAATATGCATATTTCGTACTGACAACAGCCATGTGAAATTCAACATGAAGATGGACCTAGAATTGAGAGAGTGTTTGCTTAGAACTACTATTTCATTCATCATTAATTGATATAAGTCATTTGCATCAAACCCGTTCATCTTTTATCGAATCACTATCATCGTAAACAATATATACCTAAATGGGGAGACACCCTTCATTCTCTCAAAAGTTTATCATCATTCTTTTTGGTAATTTCATTAAAAGCTTCCCATGCAAACAGTTAAAATATTTCACATTATCAATACCCTCAATATTGAAACAAATTTACAACATTACCATGCCGATAACCATTCTTTATTCGTCATCTCCAACTCCTCATCTCTATTATCGGGCCCATCCACTCTGTTGCAGTTTCTTCATCTGTCATGCCGTCGTCCTCTCCAATCTCTCGCTCCCACGACTGGCTAAACTTGCTCGTCCTTCCTCAACCTTTCAGATTCATGTCTGGTTGTTCGGCCTCCCCATCTTCTTAGGCTTACATGCACCGTTTTTCGACCTCTCTACTCTGGTATTCTGACCATCGCATGTTCTGCCTCCCCATTTCCTCTACCTTGTTGAGAATCGTTCTGAAGATATTACATAATCTTAATTATTCTCTTAATCTTGTAGATTTATTTGTATTAATATACTAGATTAGTAATTTACCTTGATCATTGTAATTAGTTGTACTGTAATTGATTTGTAGTATCATTACCATGTACATTTTATCATTATCAATGAAGTCTGAACCACCAATATCATTAAGGTGGATTTTTATATTCTTATATGGTATCAAGTCACAAGGGTTAAAACCCAATCGATCCCCAAAATGCCTTCTTCTTCTCAGGCCTCCACCGGCGCCGATTCCTCGGCCACTGTTGCCCCTCAATCTTCTCCACCCACAGATCAATTCTTGTCCCTCTCCACCATGGTTCTCCTTATGGGCAGCCACAAGCTTGACCCAACTAATTACCTACTTTGGATGTCCCAGATTGAGACTCTTCTCCTTTGCTCCAATCTGACCGGCTTTGTTGACGGTACCTCTGTTACCCCTCAGAAAATTCCCTCCTCAACCGGCTCTACTGATCTTGTCCCCAATCCGGCATATAGGGAGTGGCATTTCGAAGATCAGCGTGTCCGTACGCTTCTTCAATCATCTCTCTCTCTCCGGCGGCCATGGCTGTCGTTGTCGGTCATACTACCTCTTGACAGATTTGGTTGGCTCTTGAGGCAGCTTTTAGCCACTCTTCTAAGCAGCGAGAACTCCGTCTCAAGGAAGAGATTCAATCACTTCGTAAGGGCTCTTGCTCTGTCTCGAAATTTACGGCTCAATTCAAGAATCTTTGTGATCAATTGGCAGCAATGGGACGTGCAATTGATGAAACATATATTGTTCATTGGTACATTCCTGGTTTAGGGGCTGAATTTACCACATTTTCTGTCACTCGGATGGCTATGTCACCTTTGCCATCCTTCTCTGATATATCACGGCCCGTGCAAAAAGTTTTTAGATTTTTCAGCACTCGTTGGAGTCCGGTGCTTCTTCTCAAGTTGCGTTCTATGCCCGCACAGGCTCTGCAACTACACAAAACTCTTCGACCAACTCTCATGGTGGCATAAATGGTCATAATTTTCGCAGTGGTTCAACACCCGGCAGGCAGTCCTCCAATAGAAATCGTGGTGGCAAATCTGGTCGCTATGAAGGGCATTATGCTACAAACTGCCATATGTGCTACGCCCTTTCCTCACGAAATCAGGAAGCACACTTAGTTGATGCCTTGGCAGGTTCTTGTTCTATTAATCCTTCTGAGGTTGCTGACTGGTACATGGATATGGGTGCTTCAGCTCATATGACGCCTTCATCCTCCAATCTTGATTCTGTTTCACCTTATGGAAGTAAATCTCGTGTTATTGTGGGAAATGGCACTTCTCTTAATGTTTCTCATGTTGGTTCTTACTCTATAAATCGAGATTTAAAACTTTTGAAGGTTATGGTGGTTCCACACCTTACTCGTAATCTATTATCCGTAAGCCAACTTACTAGAGATTATGATGTTAATGTTCTTTTTTCTGATAAATCTTTTGTCATTCAAAATCGAAAGACAAGAACACCACTGGCCCAAGGGCATCGTGAAGGCGGACTTTATATTCTCCAGAAAGCTGATTCTGCTCTTTTGGCTGCTCTCACTAATAAGCGTCTCCATGGCTTGTTTGCTTTGTGGCATGCCCGTTTAGGCCATGTCAACACCTCTATTATTTCACTTTTGAATAAAAAGCGCATTTTGTCGCTCACTTCAGTTTTGCCAAATCCATCTATTTGTGTACCTTTTCAATTAAATAAAAGTCAAAAATTACCTTTTCAAATCAATGAAAAACGTGTTGCTTCTGTTTTAGACTTGGTGCATTGTGATCTTTGGGGTCCTGCCCCCGTTAACTCTGTTGATGGATTTCGTTACTATGCCATTTTTATTGATGACTATTCTCGATTTTGCTGGCTATATCCTATGCATTAAAAGTCTGATTTTTTCATCATTTTCCACCAATTTCGGGCCCTTGTCGAAACTCAATTTTCCAGTAAAATCAAAACCTTTCATAGTGATGGCGGTGGTGAATTTATTAATAATCGATTACAAGAAAGTTTCCACACTAATGGCATTATTCACCAAGTCTCCTGTCCTTATAATCCAGAACAAAATAGACGGGCAGAAGGTAAACACCGTCACATCACTGAAACTGGTCTCACCATGTTATTTCAGGCACACTTACCTATGAAATATTGGGTTGAAGCCTTTTCCTCTGCTGCTTTTATAATCAATCGGTTACTGAGTTCAGTTCTTGATGACAAATCTCCATTCGAGGTGTTGTATAAATGTATTCTTGATTATGGTGCTTTTCATCCTTTTGGCTGCCGTGTTTTTCCATATCTCAGGAAATATGTTTCTCACAAATTTGCACCAAGAAGTCGGCCTTGTATATTCCTTGGTTACTGCTCGAATTACAAAGGCTTTCGGTGCTTGGACATTACCAATGGTCGTGTTTATCTGACTCGACATGCCCAGTTCGATGCGCTGAATTTTCTACTCGAGCCTACAACATCTTCGAAGTCTGCACCTTGTTTGGATTTTTCCAGTTTCTCGAAATTCGCTGAAAACAACTCACAACAATCTTCTGCGTCAGAATGCTCTCAATGTTCTGATGATTCAAGTCCAGCTTCTACAGGCTCTTCCTCACTCATTGAGCCTCCACCTGCCAGCGTCTCGTCATCTGATTCAGACAACAACATGGAGTCTGTTCCTAATATTTATGTTGAGGCTACTTCACTACCAGCTACACCACCTGTTGTTCCGGCTCGAACTTGTCGAGTTATTTCTCACATTCCCACTCACACAATGGGTACTCGGGGTCAAAAAGGTTTGTTTAAAATCAAGCATCCTGGTCTGCTACATGATGTTTCTAACTCTGCTCTTCTTTCAGCTTTATTAACCACTGTTGAGCCTCGTGATTTTAAATCTGCTGCTAAGTCTCTCGAGTGGCTCGCTGCTATGGATGATGAAGTGCGTGCCTTGTGTGATAATGATACTTGGGAACTTGTCCCGCGACCAGCTAATGCTAATGTTGTTGGTGCTAAATGGGTCTATCGGATAAAATATCATTCTAATGGCTCGGTTGAACATCTCAAGGCACGTCTTGTGGCACAAGGCTTTACACAGGTACCAGGCTTTAATTACAACTCCACATTTAGCCCTGTCATTAAAGCTTCAACTGTTTGTTTTGCCTTATCTTTGGCTGTTATGCGATGTTGGCACCTACATCAATTAGATGTTAAAAATGTGTTTCTTAATGGCTATTTATCTGAGACTGTGTTTATGGAACAACCCCCTGGTTACGTTGATGCTCGTTTCCCTAATCATGTGTGTCACCTCAAGAAAGCCTTATACGGCTTGAAGTAGGCCCGTCGTGCCTGGTTTCAACGCTTTGGTGAATTTTTAACTCAGTTGGATTTTGAGTGCAGCCGTGCTGATACGTCTCTCTTTATTTTTCAACAAGGCACTACCTTAATTTATCTTCCTATCTACGTGGATGACATCATTATTACGGGGTCTGATAAATTCTTTATTACTCATCTCATCTCCTGTATACATTCCACGTTTGCTATTAAGGATATAGGCTCCTTGAATTACTTTCTTGGCTTGAAGTCACACACACACCAGTTGGTTGTTTTCTTAGCCAAGCTAAATATGCTTCTGACATATTAGTTCGAGCTCAGTTGCAGGACACTAAGCCCGTGGCCACACCAATGATTGCTAGACAACATTTGCTTCGTGATGGTTCTCCTTTTGAGGATCCTACTCTATATCGTTCCTTAGTTGGGGCTTTGCAGTATCTAACCATCACACGTCCTGATCTCTCTTTCGCAGTGAATAATGTAAGCCAATTTATGCGATCTCCTATTCATGAGCATTTCCAGGCTGTAAAGAGGATCCTCAGGTATGTTAAAGGTACAACTCACTTTTTCCTCTCTTTTTCACATTCGAGCCCGCAAGTTCTTGCATACTCGGATGCGGATTGTGCAGCTTGTCCTGATACGAGGCGCTCGACATCTGGGTACTCCATCTTTCTTGGCTCAAATTTAGTACTTTGGAGTTCTAAGAAACAACCAACAGTGTCCAGGTCCAGTTGTGAATCAGAATATCCTTCTCTTGCTTGTTCTTTATTCGTCCGACTCTTTATATGGAAAATCCTTACTAACTACGACTTGGTAACGGATTATACATTATCCTGTGTGATTTGTCTGAAAACATGACGAGATAGTGTGTTGAGTGACACAACACATTGTTGGTAAGTGAAGGTGTCTGGATTAACTACGACTTAATCCTTTTGGCATGTTTCTTTGCTACCTGTAGACGGACAGTATGTTGTTTGATTCTAAGTAGTTGGGAGTAGCATAGCAGAGGCAGGTCGGAGATCCTTTACACTTTTCCATCATCGATTTACAACAAAGCAATTAAGGTTTACTGCGATTCAATCAATCTTTCTGCAATCATTCTGTTTACTTTCTGCAATCAATTTACATACGTTATTTGCTTGTACCTATGCTAAGTGTCCGTGGAGAACGACATCCTGATTCAGCTTTCCACTATAAACTGTGAATTTGATGACTTCCGACATAAATAAATTTAATCTTTGATTGTATTTAGGGATTACAGGTTCTACAACGAAATCAAAATCTCTGAGTGCACATCAAAATTTGGCGCCACTGTCGGGGACACTTGACCGCTCAAGCAAGTTTCGACCAGATAAGTTGAATTCTTCTTTCGCTTTAATTTATGCACTGTCTTTCAATTCGTACAGCATAAACCCGAAAAATATATATATAATCTGTGGGAATCGATTTCCACAGCAAAAATCTCAAAAATATTTTATTTTCCGTATTTATTTATTTTCTTATCAAAAACCTAATAATACGTTTATCTGATTTTATTACTATATTATTATATATCTCCGCGTAAGCTCGTTTGTTAAGCAAGATGGAAGAAGAAGACAAAAGAACTATCAGGGAGATCAGTATGCCGAAACCAAAAAAGGAATGGAATTCGGATAAGGGGGTACGGATTTGATCTAACTCTAATTAACGTACTACCAAAGTTCGGAGGAATAGAAGGAGAGAATGAATGCGAGTTCATGTACGCATTAAAGTCTATTGTCGAGCAGTTTTCAACGAAGGGGTTAACCGATGGTGAGCTAAAATTCTGGCTCTTCATCATAACACTGGAAGGAGCAGCAAAAAGATGGATAGATTCAATCAAAGAAGAATTCAGTGAATGGGAAGAGCTGAGTAGTATGTTCTTGAAGAGCTTTCTAGGTCTTGCAAGGGTTATGAGAGAAAGGAGGATGAAATCCAACTTCACTCAGAGACAGAAGGATTCATGATACATGGGAAAGGTTTGAGGAGATGCAATACAACTGCCCCCAACATCAGTTTACTTCGCGACAGCTCTGTGAGTATTTCTACCTAAGAGTTAGAGAGGAGTTCAAAGACCTTATAGACGTAGCTCTCAAGGTATCATTTATGGGGAGTTCTTCTAAGCAAGTACTGGAAGCTTGCGCAAGTGTTGCTGAGAATTCAAGGTACAGGAGTGAGCAACTGAAGGAGAATGAGATTTCAACAAGATGGAGGCAATGGAAGAAGTAAGGACAATAGTTGCAATCGGGGAAGAAGCGCAATGGGTTATGGGACAGAGCGTAGGAACTCCTGAGTAGTTGGATAAAAGAAGCCTATCAAGGGAAATAAGCCAAGAAGTGCCAGAAGGGAAACCTATTGAGCTGATCATCGAAGGAAAGAATGAAGTTTCCAAGATCAGCAGTGAACACGTGGTCGACAGCATTGTAACTGCTAAGAAGGGGTTGGAAGAGGAGATCAAAACCCTCAAGGAACGTCATAACCAGAGAGGAAAGGTAGTGCTGGAGGAACTGGACAAAGGTGTCAGTGATACCCGAGCTATAGTGAATTTCCTTCACAAACAGTTCGTGGCGGTCAGCAAACAGCTGAAGAAACTAACTGAGAAGTTTGAAGGGGTGGAACAGGAAATGTTGGCGATGTAGATCGTAGTAAGAGATATGGATAACAAGGTAGAAGAAGTAAAGGAGCAATGCATGGAATACATAGGATCGATAACCACTCGGAGTGCGATAACATCACAAGATTCTATGCCAAGAAGTAAAGAAGACGCTAAGGGGAAGAAGAAAAACAAGGAAGTAGTAGAAGTCAAAGGATCGAATGAGGAGCTAGGAAGAGAAGAATAAATCAGAAGAAGACTGTAGAAGGGGACGTGATTATAAATATTGGCTCGAGAAGGTATTTCTTAGGTCCGTGACCGGTAAGTTAGTAGATTTGAAGGATCCACCTTTCCCAGGAAGAATTGCAAATGACATAAAGAAGGCTGTTAAGAGGAAGGCTAATGGAAACCTGGAGGGCCAATCAATTCCAGAGCTAATGCAAGACCTATTTATTCTATGCCCATCTGACTACATGGCAGCTGTAAGGGAATTCTTTCACCGGAAGAAGGCCTACGTCAGAGTGGCATGGAAAGAAGGATCACATATCATGAGGAGAGGATTAGGAGATCTGGGACAGTTCAACATGACGATTGGAGTGAAGGGCAAAAAGTTGAATTGCATGATTGACTTTGGAGCCAGCGTAAATCGTATGTCATTGGCTAAAGCAAGGGAGCAAGGGATTGAAGACGAGATAGAACCACGCGAAACTAGCGTCCAGCTGGCCGAAAATTCGACAAAGAAATGTGTTGGGGAGATCAGAGGTTTACCTGTGGAGATCGGAGGCAGAAGGTTGAGGCTAGACTTCCTTGTGATGGATATGGAAGGAAGCGTGATAAGGTCTAAAACACTTATTGGGCAACCAACATAAGATGGAAGCTGTAGTTGACACGGGGGAGAAGACCTATTCATTAATCGTGGAAGGGCAGAAGAAGCGTTTCAATTCTAAGGGTGAACTCCTAGAGGAAGGAAAGAGAGTTGAAAGAGGTTGCTGGGAGAGCGCTGATGATTTTCATTTAGGAGATGAAGAGGAATTTGGGTATATAATTGGTAGAAGACATAGTGAACTTTGACGATGAGCATTATTAAGAATTGGAGCAACTTTTCTTCGTGGATGTGGTCAAGGATGAGCGAAGCAAGGAACAAACTTCACATATGTTCCAATTTTGCATGGATCCCGTAGGGGAAGATTTCCAAGAAGAAGCGATAAGGCGTTGGGATGGATATACGAACTACGCAACGAACGAATGGTTGAGAAAGTGCTGCAACAAGTTCGAGGGTCCAAACCTCGACAGTTAAGTCATCTCTGAATAGGGGTAGAGCTATAAGACCTAAAACAAGCGCTTCTTGGGAGGCAATCCATGGTCATGTTTATTTTACGCACTTGCATTTGCACTTTTTACTTTTCATTTTCGATTTTTATACCAAACATCAGATTTGGGGGAGGAACACCCCATGAGATTTGCATGTAAGACATAGTCCTGAGTTCACTCCAAACATGCTATCTCACACACTTTTGAGCCTAGGTACCATGGAAGAACAAAGGAGGATACCCATCGCAAGATGAATAAACTCTTTGTGGAGCTCGTGAGCGATGCACAGCTGGGAGACCAAGATGATATGCGCAGGAAGAAATAAATGAACAAGCATGGAAGCACAACACCGAGAGGGGAGTATCTGTCCTTTTTCTTCTTTACTTTCCTAAGTTTCCTATCTGCTCTCTGCTAGGTTTGGGGGAAGAATTTGATTTGACTACTGCTGCTAACTTGCTTGGTCTGTAGAAGCATTTAAAATACTCGCACTTAGTAGTTTGCATTTTAATTCATGATTATCTATTATGTCTAAGGTCTTTTACTTGTTAAAAAATGTTTTGATCTATGGGAGAGTAACGAGTGTGAGCCATAACTAAGATGAGGAGCTGTGGATTTGTTTTCTTGCTTTGCTACTTGCTGAATATTTGCTCTGACCGAATCCGGCCCATGCTACTTTGATGAGTGAGTTTATTTGCTACTCTAATTGAAGTCTTGTGTGCAACCGTGTGAACACTGCTACCCTTGAGTCTTTATTTGTCAGCAACATGAATATGATTAGTAGTACTCGCCTTTCTGAATCCTCTTCAATACCTTTCACTAACCCCTTTGAAAGCTTCTTTAAGCCCTTATAAAACTCCACCAAATATCCTATACATGCTTTACTTAAGCGGTGACAGCAACCTACCGCCAAACTTGAACGAAGAAACAAAGCAACGAGTTCCAAAGAATGGAGGAGAATCATATTCTGATCATGATCGAGAATTGGTTTGGGGAAAAGTAGAGAAGAAAACCCTGACCCCAGTTCGAGAAATTGGTTTGGGGGAAAAGTGAAAGATGATCACCATCGAAAGGTAACCTTGTTGGCCCTACTATTTCTTATCGGTGCTGAAACTCACTAATTTTTGCTCCAGAAAAAATAAGAAAGTACCGAAAAAAGCAAAGGTACAAAAGTCTCGGAGTGGATCTGTGGTCCTTGTGATCACCGTTTTCTTGTTGGGACTTTATTCGTCCGACTCTTTATGTGGGAAATCCTTACTAACTATGACTTGGTAACAGATTATACATTATCCTGTATGATTTATCTGAAAACGTGACAAGATAGAGTGTTGAGTGACACAACACATTGCTGGTAAGTGAAGGTGTCTGGATTAACTACAACTTAATCCTTTTGGCATGTTTCTTTGCTGCCTGTAGACGGCCAGTATGTTGTTTGATTCTAATAGTTGGGAGTTGCATAGCAGAGGGAGCTCGGGGATCCTTTGCACTTTCCCATCATCGATTTACAACAAAGCAATTAGGGTTTACTACGATTCAATCAATCTGTCTGCAATCATTATGTTTACTTTTTGCAATCAATTTACATACATTATTTGCTTGTTCCTATGCTAAGTGCCCGTGGAGAACGACATCCCGAATCAGCTTTCCGCTATAAACTGTGAATTTGAGGACTTCCGACATAAATAAACTTAATCTTTGATTGTATTTTGGGATTACAGGTTCTACAACAAAATCAAAATTATATATATATATATATATATATATATATATATATATATATATATATATATATATATATATATATATAATCTGTGGGAATCGTTTTCCACAACAAAAATCCCAAAAATATTTTCTTTTTTGTATTTGTTTATTTTCTTATCAAAAACCTAAAAATATGTTTATCTACTTTATTATTATATTATTATATATCTCTACGTAAGCTCGTTTATTAAGCAAGATGGAAGAAGAAGTCAAAAGAACTATCAGGGAGATCAGTATGCCGAAACCAAGAAGGAGTGGAATTCGGATCCAGCCGCATGTAAGGGATTACGAATTTGATCTAACTCTGATTAACGCACTACCAAAGTTCGGAGGAAGAGAAAGACAGAATGAATGCGAGTTCATGTACGCATTCGAGTCTATTGCCGAGCAGTTTCCGACGAAGGGGTTAACTGATGGTGAGCAAAAATTATGGTTCTTCATCAAAACACTGGACGGAGCAACAAAAAGATGGATAGATTCAATCAAAGAGGAAGTCAGTGAATGGGAAGAGCTGAGTAGTATCTTCTTAAAGAGGTTTCTAGGGCTTGCAAGGTTTATGAGAGAAAGGAGGATGATATCCAACTTCACACAGAGACAAAAGGAATCTTTTCATAATGCATGGGAAAGGTTTGAGGAGATGCAATACAACTTCCCCCAACATCAGTTTATTTCGTGGCAGCTGTGTGAGTATTTCTACCTAGGAGTTAGAGAGGAGTTCAAAGACCTTATAGACGTAGCTCTGAAGGTATCATTTATGGGAAGTTCTGCTAAGAAAATACTGGAAGCTGGCGCAAGTGTTGCTGAGAATTCAAGGTATAGGAGTGAGCAGCTGAAGGAGAATGAGATCTTCAACAAGATGGAGGCAATGGAAGAAGTAAGGACAATAGCAGCAATTGAGGAAGAAGCGCAATGGGCTATGGGACAGAGCATAGGAACTCCTCAGTAGTTGGATAAAAGAAGCATATCAAGGGAAGTAAGCCAAGAAGTGCTAGAAGGGAAACCTATTGAGCTGAGCAACGAAGGGAAGAATGAAGTTTCCAAGATCAGCAGCGAACACGTGGTCGACAACATTGTAACTGCTAAGAAGGGGTTGGAAGAGGAGACCAAAACCCTCAAGGAACATCTTAACCAGAGAGGAAAGGTAGTGCTGGAGGAACTGGATAAAGGAGTCAGTGATACCCGAGCTCTAGTGAATTTCCTTCACAAACAGTTTGTGGCGGTCAGCAAAGAGCTGAAGAAACTAAGTGAGAAGTTTGATGGGGTGGAAGAGGAAATGTTGGCGATGAAGATCGTAGTAAGAGATATGGATAACAAGGTAGAAGAAGTAAAGGAGTAACGCATGGAATACATAGGATCGATAACCATTGGGAGTGAGATAACATCACCAGATTCTATGCCAAGAAGTAAAGAAGACGCTAAGGGGAAGAAGAAGAATAAGGAAGTAGTAGAAGTCAAAGGTTCGAATGAGGAGGAAGAGAAGAATAAAGCACAAGAAGACTGCAGAAGGGGACGTGATTAAAAATATTGTCTCGGGAAAGGATTTGTTAGGTCCGTGACCGGTAAGTTAGTAGATTTGAATGATCTACCTTTCCCAGGAAGAATTTCAAACGACATCACGAAGGCTGCGAAGAAGAAGGCTAAAGGAAACCTGGAGAGCCTATCAATTCCAGTGCCAATGCAAGACCTGTTTATTCTACACCCATCTGACTACATGGCAGATGTAAGGGAATTCTTTCACCGGAAGAAGGCCTACGTCGGAGTGACATGGAAAGAAGGATCGCAAATCATGAGGAGAGGAATAGGAGATCCGGGACAGTTCAGCATGATGATTAGAGTGAAGGGAAAATAGGTAAATTGCATGATTGACCCTGGAGCCAGCATAAATCGTATGTCACTGGCTAAAGCAAGGGAGCTAGGGATTGAAGACGAGATAGAACCATGCGGAACTAGCGTCCAGCTGGCCGACAATTCGACAAAGAAATGTGCTGGGGAGATCAGAGATTTACTTGTGGAGATCGGGGGCATAAGGTCGAGGCTAGACTTCCTTGTGATGGATATGGAGGGAAGCGTGATAAGGTCTAAAACACTTATTGGGCGACCAACATATGATGGAAGCCGTAGTTGACACGGGGGAGAAGACCTACTCATTAATCGTGGAAGGGCAGAAGAAGCGTTTCAATTCTTGGGGTGAAATCCTTGAGGAAGGAAAGAGAATTGAAAGACGTTGCTGGGAGAACGCTAATGATTTTCATTTAGGTGATGAAGAGGAATTTTGGAATGTAATGCCGGATCTGGTGGAAGAAGACATAGTGGACTTTGACTATGAGCATTATGAAGAATTGGAACAACTTTTCTTTGTGGATGTGATCAAGGACGAGCGAAGCAAGGAACATACTTCACTTATGTTCCAATTTAGCATGGATCCCGTAGGGGAAGATTTCAAAGAAGAAGCGATGAGGCGTTGGGATGGATATACGAACTACGCAACGAACGAATGGTTGAGAAAGTGCTCCAACAAGTTCGAGAATCAAAACCTCGACAGCTAAGTCATCTCTGAATAGGGGTCGAGCTATAAGACCTAAAACAAGCGCTTCTTGGGTGGGAATCCATGGTCATGTTTATTTTACGCACTTGCATTTGCACTTTTTACTTTTCATTTTCGATTACCAAACATCAGGTTTGGGGGAGGAACACCCCATGAGATTTGCATGTAAGCCATAATCCTGAGTTCACTCCAAACATGCTATCTCACACACTTTTGAGCCCAGGTACCATGGAAAAATGAAGGAGGATACCCATCGCAAGATGAATAAACTCTTTGTGGAGCTCGTGAGCGATGCACAGTTGGGAGACCAAGATGATATGCGGAGGAAGAGTTAAACGAACAAGCATGGAAGCATAACACCGAGAGGGGAGTATCTGTCCTTTTTCTTCTTTACTTATCTAAGTTTCCTATAAGCTCTAAGATAGGTTTGGGGGAAGAATGAATTTGACTATTGCCTGCTAACTTGCTTGGTCTGTAGAAGCTTTTAAAATACTAGCACTTTGTAGTTTGCATTTTAATTCATGATTATCTATTATGTCTAAGGTCTTTTACTTGTTGAAAAATGTTTTGATCTATGAGAGAGTAACGAGTGTGAGCCATAACAAAGATGAGGAGCTGTGGAATTGTTTTCTTGCTTTGCTACTTGCTGAATATTTGCTTTGACCGTATCCGGCCCATAATACTTTGATGAGTGAGTTTACTTGCTACTCTAATTGAAGTCCTGTGTGCAACCGTGTGAACACTGCTACCCTTGAGTCTTTATTTGTTAGCAGCATGAATATGATTAGTAGTACTTGCCTTTCTGAATCCTTTTCTATACCTTTCACTAACCCCTTTGAAAGCTTCTTTAAGCCCTTATGAAACTCCACCATATATCCCATACATGCTTTACTTAAGCGGTGACATCAACCTACCTTCAAGCTTGAACGAAGAAACAAAGCAACGAGTTCCAAAGAATGGAGGAGAATCATATTTTGATCATGATTGAGAATTGGTTTGGGGGAAAGTAGAGAAGAAAATCTTGACCCCAATTCGAGAAATTGGTTTGGGGGAGAAGTGGAAGATGATCATCATCGAAAGGTAACCTTGTTGGCCCTACTGTTTATTACCGGTGCTGAAAATCACTAGCTCTTGCTCCAGAAAAAATTAGAATGTACAGAAAAAAGAAAGGTACAAAAGTCTCGGAGTGGATCTGTGGTCCTTGTGATCACCGTTTTCGTGTTGGGCATGTTACAGATACTACCCACATAACGGCGTGGCCCTAAAAAGCTACATGTCCGTGAGGTTTGATGGGATGTATATGTAAGAACCCGTACTTTTTATTTTAATTCGATTTTATATTATTATCTTTTTTTTTTGTTGGACTGGGCCTAGTTTTTTTGAAAACCAATTTTCAGATTTATTAGGCTCGGCCCATCTATATACTACTATATAATTGTACCCTGCCTCAACGTCCCGAGTTACCAAATTATGTTTCGTCACCGCAAATAAATTTTCAAGGTAATCTTACTGTTTCTTCTGATCGGTATTCGGCAGCCTCAAATTTTTCAATATATATCTCTGTTGCACTTGCAAGATAATTATTAGCCTTTTAGTTTAGGTCCAATCAAATTGAAGTGTTTCAAAATTCTGACCGATCATCATAGTACCAACTATTGATTATTCAATTTGCAAGATTTCTTTTTACAAATCCTTGCCTAATGATGTAGTCATGTATCCTGTCATCTGATTTATGTTAAGTTACCAGCTTTAGTTTCTTTATGATTTAATTTTAATATTTGTTTTGGGCTCTTACATTGTAGTGGTGAGTTTTGGAGATTCGAAGCGGTTGGTTGAGATGCATTGGTGTCTAGCTAGGTTAAGCTTGTCTTCGAGTCGACCTTAAGGTAAGGGGATTTTCTGACACTTTTGCTTATATTTTCCGTATTATTATATATGTATAGTTTTAATGTTTGATAAATAAATTATGGTGGTTATATCAAGATATGTGACTTGATATAATAGTCTATTCGAAAGGATCAAGTATGTGAACTCCCTAAAGTATGTTTTGTGATGCATGTGGTGTGTCATAAAAATATGTTTCTGTTACATGGAGAAAATAAATATGTTTCATTGGTCTGAGTGGTTCTGGTTTCGTGAAGGTTGCTAGTAGAAGCAAATCGGGTTAGAGCAGCCAGTGTAGTTAGTGGAAGTTTTGTAATTTATGAGGCTTGTAACTAGTTTGATGTTTCTAAAATTGTATTTGTGTTTTAGATGCTCTGAATTACCTTTCAACTGTTTTTTGTAAATAAATTGAGGCTCGTCTTGGCGTGAGCCCATTTCACGATAGACGGCCGGTCGCAAATAGCCCAATGATGGCCAACCAAAAGCATACGAGTCAGTAAAACGACTGCAAAAAATTGTATGCCAAAAGAAAAAAGAAAAATAAAGTAGCAAATAGTCTATGTGTGAAGCAACCGATGGAGTAGTTACGATGATAGAAGAGAATTGAAGATTTGTCATTACGAGAAGACGAAGTTGAAGGAAGGAACTCGGTGTCCGAAAGGATAAGTCCTCCTGAAATACCATTTATTCTACCTTGTTATCTTTTAATGATACTTGGCCTTGCACTCCTCTATATATTATCCAACCTATTTTACTTACCAAGCCAACTTGAGTACTACTTTGATTTGTGCCTTGACTTTTGGGAGCAGGATTGCATAACGTTACCGGAGGTAATGATTCTGAAGTACACCAATAAGGACATTGGGTTACACTTGTAACCACAGGTTGTACTGAGTGATGCTTACTTGTTACTTGTTTGCTATGGAGACATAAAGTTGGAGCTGAAACTAAGCTAGTCAGTAAAGTTTGAAACCCTAGAAACTGGCTGCTTGTTTATGTGGTTGTTTATTCTTGCAGCTCATTTCATGCTCACTTCTTAATTATCGTTATTGCCTTGCTCAAGGATGAGCAAGAAACTGGTTTGGGGGTGTGATGTGACAATGAAATGTGCGATATAGTATGCTTTTAGACCCTCGTTTTTCCCTTAGATGCAATATTTGTATCGTTTTATGGTCAATTACCAACTTTGCATGTTTTATGTTGGTCATGATCACATTTTTGACGAATTGCACGATTTCAGGCACCAAAACGGCATAATTGTGCCAAATCGAGACGAAGAAGCGAATACGTCGGATTGACCGTTACACGGAGTTCGAAGAGTTAAAACATGTCATGCGACCAACCAATGCGAAGATAATTGAAGAAGAAACAACTTTGTAGAAGACCACTTTTTGAGAAAACAAAGCTACGAAGCCCGAAATTGAAGAACAAAGGAAACAGATTCAAAGCTGGATAAATTACCGCGGACCGCAGTAGGGTGCTCTGCGGTCCTCTTGTGGACCGCAGTCAAGCATCTGAAATCTTCCTGGGCTATTTTTGGCCTGTCAAGCTAGAGCCCGCCTCCCTAAACCTTCCTTATTGATCAATGGCGGCTAGAGCTGGAAATTTTCAGTATAAATAAGACCTCAGGGGTCTCATAATTCTACACCACTCACGAAGTAACTCTCCAGAGAGAGAACCAGTCCTCGGGGAAGTGAAACCCCATAATTGATGGCCGTCAGGCACCCAGAATGAGGAAACCCTAGAAGCAGCAGCACGAAGACATCAGAGACTAATCGTCTTCTTCCTTTTTTCTCTAGATTTCGATTTATGTTCATAGATTACTATGAATAGCTAACTTTCTTTTACAGAGGCGAACCGCCGTAACTCTACTTTTGCTACTTCTTTATATACCGTGATATATTAATGAATTCGTTTTAAAATGTAATTCGTGCTTGTTCTTTATTCGTCCGACTCTTTATGTGTGAAATCCTTACTAACTACGACTTGGTAACGGATTATACATTATCCAGTGTGATTTGTCTGAAAACGTGACGAGATAGTGTGTTGAGTGACACAACACATTGTTGGTAAGTGAAGGTGTCTAGATTAACTACGACTTAATCATTTTGGCATGTTTCTTTGCTGCCTGTAGACGGCCAGTACGTTGTTTTATTCTAAGTATTTGGGAGTAGCATAGCAGAGGGAGGTCGGGGTTCCTTTACACTTTCCAATCATCGATTTACAACAAAGCAATTAGGGTTTACTGCGATTCAATCAATCTGTCTGCAATCATTCTGTTTACTTTCTGCAATCAATTTACGTACGTTATTTGCTTGTTCCTATGCTAAGTGTCCGTGGAGAACGACATCCCGAATCAGCTTTCCACTAGAAACTGTGGATTTGAGGAATTCCGACATAAAGAAATTTAATCTTTAATTGTATTTAGGGATTACAGGTTCTACAACGAAATCAAAATCTCTGAGTGCAACATCAGCCACCAATAGTACACCACGTCCAATCCATCGATAGTCCACGCCACTCCAATCCACCACGCCACTCCAATCCACCATGCCACGGTGCCACTCTAGTCCACCACCGCTCCACCTCGACCGCTCCAGTCCGCCTTCATCTCCGTCCCAATCACTATATCTCCGTACTGCATGTAGTAGTTAATTTGAATTTTGGACTTCATTAATTTGCAATTTGATGGATGGAGATTTAATGTTAGCTTGTTAGTTCATGTTTCTACTGTTATTTTTGAAATTTATGATAAATGTTTTTTTTAATTTTTTTAAAATTTCAGAATTTTAGGATTAAATCCGTAAAAATCCGATCCGAACGATTCGGATCGGATTTCGAATTGAACTGCAGGTGGTTCGAAACTTCGGATCGGATCGGATTGATCAGAATGTGCACCCCTACTCAACACTGCTTTAAATATTATTTTTATAAGTGATTAATTTGATCACACCAAGTTGATGTTGATTCAACATTTATTCCCATGGCTTTTCTAGAAGTTTCTTCTCTAACTGTTGTTTCAACATTAGCCGGTGTACTCATAGTTTCTGGAGTTTTGTTTTTTGAAACAATCTTAAGATACTGAAAGCGGAAAGATCTTTTATGACTTGTTTTCATACAAAACTGACACACAAATGTTTTCTTAGTAGGTTTCATTAGATTACCTTTTGCTTTGACAAAATCTAGTGCATCATTCAAACAAAATTAAAGTTTTATCTTTTCATTAATAGTTTCATAACCTTTTGTCAGTGTATCTAAGGAATTCTGAAAGCTTAATCCAGTGGTACCTTCATTACCTTGATCAAGAACTTCATGAAGTTTAGATGTACTTGAATTCCATTTGGCAAAGGTTGATTCAGCTGCAGTCAATTTGCTAGTCAGTTTGTCCAACTATGTATCCTTCTTGGTTAAAGTGACTTCAAGCTGCACAATTGTGTCCTTGAGACTCTGGTTCTCCTTCTCTACAGGCTTGACATATTTCTTCAACTCTTTCGTCGTTTGCCACAACTTCTCATATATCTTCTTTAGCTCTTCTATCATCTGATCTTGATTAAATTCCTCCTCATGAGGATATCCTGTATCAAGATCAAGAGAGACATACAAACACCTAAAGTTAGACTCGGAGTATTCTACGACATTACCTTTGCCAGATACGTAGTCATAAAAGATCTCTCAATCATCATAGCCTAGGTGAATTATCTAATCATCAGAATTGTTTTCACCACTGTTAAGGCAACATTGGCTTTTGACATCTGCATGTTCTAGTTCAGAAATGCTCATAATAGTGTTAAGAGACATATTGGCGAGTGGAACATCCAGTGTTCTCTGTATCTTCATCTTTGTCACCTACATCATCATCACTTATGCTCACCCAATATGATTTAAATTTATATCTAAAGGTATTAGCACACTCGTTAGTATTCTACGACATTACCTTTGCCAGATACGTAGTCATAAAAGATCTCTCAATCATCATAGCCTAGGTGAATTATCTAATCATCAGAATTGTTTTCACCACTGTTAAGGCAACATTGGCTTTTGACATCTGCATGTTCTAGTTCAGAAATGCTCATCATAGTGGTAAGAGACATATTGGCGAGTGGAGCATCCAGTGTTCTCTGTATCTTCATCTTTGTCACCTACATCATCATCACTTATGCTCACCCAATATGATTTAAATTTATATCTAAAGGTATTAGGACACTCGTTTTGAAAATTCCCCCAACCTTTGCACTCATAACATTGAACTTTCTCAAGACCTTTTGGATCTAATTTCACCAAATCAATGGACTTCTTAAAATTTTGTTTTTCAACAGTATTCGAGGGCCCAAAAGAGTTTTGAAGTTTTTCTATGTTAAATCTCCGGCAGCCAAGTACAGTTATTCATCATCACTCACATCCTAATCAGACTTGGATTTAGAGTAGAGAGATATAATCTTCGTCTTATTTGCTTTTTGTTCATCAAGGCTCATTTCATAGTTTTTGAGATTATTGATAAGAGCATTGAAATCCATAGTGAAAAATATTTAGCATCATCTAACACACATTGTTTCGTTTGAAATCGGGAATATAAAGATCTCACATCTTTGAAAACAAGTTTTATTCCAGAAATATGACCCCCAAGCCTTTTAGCACTCATTTGAAACATCAAGAAAATTTTCAAAAATAGAAGAAACAGTTTCATCCTCACCCATTCTCATACGCTCAAATTTTCTAATAACATCCTAACCTTGTTGTCCCTCACACTAATATCTCCCACCCAATGATTTTGCAAAATTTCCCACGCATCCTTAGCAGTACGAAAAATCTTTATTTGCTTAAACATATGTGGATCAACATGTAGAAAATTCCGTCCAAAGCTTTTTTGTCGTAAGAGGAATCACTCCAATAATCATTAGTCCATTGACTCTTAGATGTAGGCACACATCACCATCATTGTCAGGTGGCATGGCATTCTTATAACGATCTAAAACAACTTTCCAAGAATAAACATCAATTGAATTGATATAAGCTCTGAGTATAATTTTTCAGTAGGCATTGTTCGAGCAATCAAGAATAAGTAACCTATTAGCATTTGGATTGACAGAATCCATTCCAAGAAATACAAAATTCACACACCTATGAATTAGGTGTTTGGCTCTTGATGCCAATTAAAAGCAACATAAGGACCAGGACTTTGACTTCTTTACTGTTACAATATTGTTAATACCTATGTTGATATAAAAGTTGATGTAACAATGACATTTAAATAATCAAAATCACATCAGAATAAACACTATGACATAGAGATTGTTTTCTAGCAGGTATATGAATATACCTACCGAGTCAAAGGAAAATATCTAATATATGAAAGAGATTTTATACAAACAAGATTCAAGACTTTCACAAGATAAAAGCTTGAACTGCAAAGCAAAATCACTGGAATAGTTTCACCTTTTAGAGCTAGACTGACCTAGATAATTGTGATCAAACAAACGGTTTTAACAATAACAACAAAGACTAGCAAAATACAGTTTCCAAGTGCAGAGACAACTTCGATGACAATATGGCTAGCTCTCAACTCGTTAACCTTCACACAGGTCTTGACCTTGTATATATAACTTCGATAATACTCAGAAGATCAAGTCTAGTAAGATCTTGTTGCTTGTTGGTTATCCTTATCATATTCTTCTAAAAGTTCAATGCTCTAAAGCTTCCTTGTCCTCCTGTGACTCCTTTAAACGAACTTATGTGACCTGACACAAAGCTAAAATCATGAAACTAGATAACATTAGTGAATAATTAGTGAATAAGACAATATTACAAAAATATCCTGCAAAGTAAATAGGGTTAATTACACTTTCACCCCCTGTAAGATTCTCATTTTTCAAATCCCCCCTGAAACCCAAGGATTCCGAAAGATCGTTACAATTTCCCCCCTGAACTATGCTCAGGGTTTCATGGCCGTTAACTTTCGCCATCAGTCAACGAGTCAATGCGGTCAAACCGTTAAAAAAGTCAACCGTCAACTGGGGTTTGAAAGTAAGATTTGTAAAAAAAATATTTTTTCTGAAAAAAAAAATTACATCAACAAATTTTTTTATGACGTCATAAAGATTGATGGTTTCCAACTCTGTTCTCGAGGGGTCCCAAAGTAAGATTAGTCAAATTGAAAAAAAAAATAGATTTTTCTAAAAAAGTAACAAGGAAATTTGAATGTAATTTACGGAATAAAAGTAGAAGAAAGTAAGAAAATTGATTGAAAATGAAGAATTTGAAACCATGGACGATACCATTCGTCCGAAACTATTCTGGTGGAGTTAAATGTGACCAAGATCTGTAGATCTATTTTACAAGATCTGTTTTGATACTAGTCGATCTTGATAAATCTCTTACAGGACTCAAAACAAGAACCCTAACCGATTGTATCTTGAAGATGTAGATCTTGTAGGTGTAAGTGAAAGATGAAAGTGGAAGATATTGGGAGATTGTTGAGAAAAGTGAAGTAGTGTAGTGAATGTGTTGGAGATTTAGGGGTTATAGTGTAAAAGTTTGTGGAGGCAATTCCGGAAATTCACGATTTATTAATGACGTCATTATGATGTCAGCCGTCAATTCCGTTAAAAAAGTCAACCGTCAACTGGGTTTGAAAGTAAGATTTGTTGACTAACGTTGACTTCGTTTGTCAACTAACGGCAGGGGGGTGCAAAAATGTTTGGGGGAAATTGTAATTTCGAACTTTTACAGGGGGTGTTTCTGTAATTAACCCAAGTAAATAAACTATTAACCGAGACTGTTAAGTAATCTGTTGATATAATAATGTAAAAAACGTGCAGTTTGAAAGTTAAACACGAGTTCTACATGTTAGAGAATTGTTGCTGTCAAACACAATATTGTTACCTTTGAATGCAACAAGAGGTGAGGGCTATGACTTTTGCCAAACTTTCCAAGTTGCATCCTGAAGAAAATCTAAAAACTTTTGTTGTATGGATAACCTTGCAGTTATATAGCAGTAAAAAAATATTGAGAGTGGTCATAGGTCCTTAGGATAATGTTGAAGTTAAGTTGATGTACCATTTGAACTGCTCGTACAACACATCTCATGTAATAAGTAAGAACAACATTGAATATACTTTCAGCCCAAGTCCCAACCATTGAATGAAATATCTCAATTTAAGTCCTTTATCTAGCAAACAGCAACGACCAATACATGCTTCTGTTAATACAGAAAGTTTTGATGAATAGTCGAGATATTGTACCTTGTGCATCTCGACAAGCGCATTATTGAATTGAGTAAATTGTACGGTCCCGACTAAAATTTCATTAATACTTCCTCCATAACAAACCCAACTTTCTCATAATATATTGAAAGCACAAGTAAAATGGAAAGTGAAAGCAAAGTAAAATGGAAGAAAAATCGAAAATTCATTAAACATAGATGAAGGATTCTCGGTAAAATATACAAATACAAACCACAGCCGCCATACTCTTCAGCTGGCTACTCACTCATCTCTCGATGAATAACAATAACAATAACAATGCTGATAATAATACACATACTATGATTTTACATAAACCTTGAAGATCGATTTATCTCGATCGACCACATAACTTCACTTAATTAACACAGATCGATCGGATCGAGACTAATTATTCGACTAATTAACAATACACAACCATTAATTCATAATACTTAATTACTATTCATAATAATATTGGATAATAATAATAATAATATCAGCAGCAGCAGCAATACCCAAAAATCCATAGAAACAATCATCAGTCCATATGATCATATAGCAGCACAGCAGCAGCAGCAGGTCGCAAGATCCTTATTTACAAAAATCTTGGATCTCCATCTCCAATTCCCAATTTCAGGTTAAAAGATCATTCACCCACCCAAGATCTGGCCCTCCCAAATTATTCTCACCACCATTGTTGTTGTTAACGTTGTTGTTGTTGTTGTTGTACCTCATACTTTCAGCATTGTACCTTTCCTCCATCAAGTTCCTCCCAGAGTACTGATCCGGCACGCGAGCAAATCGACTACTATTGCTACCTCCGACCCCAAACTTACTACTTCCCGGACTCGGGCTCGAAGGCGACATCACAAACTGAGGCTGGTTCTGCTCCTCCATCCCAAAATTCACATCCAGCCACGGCAGATTCATTTTCCCCGAAACCGGAGAACCAACCGCTACTTCATGACTCATACTCATCCCTTCCATGGAATTCATCAGCTCATTCAGCGCATCCTTATAGCTCAACCCACCCCCATGGTATGCAAAATCGGGCGAATCCATGGGTGATATCGGCGGCGAGAGTGGCGGAGAGGTCGAGTGCGCAATCCCCATCAGAGTCGACGTCGGCGACGCCATCACAGAGTGACAGAACGCACAGCAGTGCGTGTTCGCCGCGTCGTGACGAGGAGGCGGAGAATTAGAAGCTTCAGGAACAATACGAAGCTGACGAGTCGAATGAGCAAAAAAACATACCTTACGCTTACAATTCTTCCCATCCTTGCACGCCTCCGTACGGTACCTGGAGGGGTGCAGCCAGCACTCGAACACCCCGTGCGAAAACTCGCAGTTATCGCCCTTCCCGCAGTGCCCCTTGCGGAACTCAGAACAGACGGTGCCAGTATAATGATACCTCCTGGGGTCCCTCCGCCTGGCCTTCTCGCCCGGATGGGCGAACGGGCAGTCGGTCCAGTCATGAGAGCGGCTCCGGGTGCATTTACGCACCTTGAACTCGTACATACGGAAGTGATCCGAGGAGTATGGGTCGGATCCGTCGTCCTCAGCGTTGTTGTAGGGGAGGAACTTGGAGAAGACGGCGTCTTCTAGTTTCGGGGAGTCGAGGTGGTACATGGAGTCGACGGAGCGGCCGGTGGAGCGGGAGAGAAGCTTGCGGGGTGGGATGTCGATCTCGCGGAGGGACTTCTTGTAGAGCTGGTGAGAGTGGTGGAACTTGTGTTGTGTATCGGCACAAATGCTACACATTTTGTTTAATTTGTTTAGTGATGTTTTAGAGGTATTTAGTGATGGAAATTGGAGGGGTATAAATAGGGGGTCAGAGGGTATGGGCAGATAGATGCGTGGCTGCAGGACATTAGGGTGTAAACATGCAGAGATCGATATGTGGCAGCTTCACATTATAGGTACTGCATGCAGATACCAACAATTGCTTCTCTTCTTCATTTGCTTGTTGAAACTCGGGCCCGGATTCATTTGTTTATTTCTTTATTTTAGTGGTTTTGGATTTTTCCCATTCTTTTCCGCCTAGAGGTTTTGCTTTTCCAGCTTCATCCTCGTCGTAATCTAATGTGGATAGGTATGGGATGGTGCACTCTCACTTTGGAATTTCGCTAAACTCTTGTTACAGTGCATCTAATCTAATTAATTAAAAACATATGAAGTTAATTCCGTTTTTTGAAATGATACTTGTAAAAGTTGCTCTTTTACTTATAAGAAATTTAGAGAGTAGTTGAGTACAAGTATATTCACTATCAGTTTATCAACTAAATTATCAGCTTGACAAGAGAATTTTCAAAAAATTCATGTTCTGTACAACAACGCTTAATTGGAAACTAAAAGTTAATTGATTTGATAATTCCAATGGTCTTAAAGAAAAAGAAGCTTTTATTTGATTTTAGCAAATCAACTACTTTATTCGCTAGTTAGTTTGTTAACATCTTCATAAAAATCAACTAACAGATTAGTTTCTCACTGTGTTTCAGTAAATGTTTAACAATTTGAATTAGCACAATTATTAAGGTAATTAAGTTTATATTGATCATATAGTAGGCAGATGTAAAAGTAAGAGTCAGAATAGATAAAATATGGAACGAATAGATTAAAAAATTAATACGTGGAGATAGTGTGTTTCCATTTAAGGAATGTAAAACTATAAACTAAACTCTCAAGATGACAGATTGTAAATATTTTAGTGAAATTGAGGGAGCATCATTTAACTTACTAGATACTGCCTCATTTTTTTTGTAAAACTGAATTTAACGTATATAACTAAACGTTAGGTCAGAAAACCTGGAGAACGAATAAAAGGTCGTAAAACTCTTATAGTGGTTGGCGAACCGACCACAAATATATACCAGCATACACGGGCTATTACGTTCCATGCTTTTATATTATTCGATTACTTTGTCTCCTTACTTTTGAGCTTTACTTATTGTCATACTCGGATTATGTTATTACTTTATTTGGCTATTCGCCCTTATTTTTGTGCAGTAAAGAGCATTTAACAAGCATTCAAACCACATACACTTCTCCACTCATCATTTGTGATTGTAACGTTTTGAATCCGTCGATGCAGGAAGCAAACCATATCAGGGTTGGGGTGAGGTGGAAAAGCAAAGAAAGATGGCCGTTAATTTTAAACTTTTACCATCATCACTACTACTACTGCTACTACGTACCTACTATATTTGTATTTTTCACTATAACAAAATTTTAGACCGAGTAGTCAAAGACCACTCCGTTGAGTGCTAATTTATCAACTAACTTATCAGTTTGATAAGTTTATTTTTAATTAATATATCTTGTTCCGTGTATACTTAATTGGTAATTAAAAGTTAGTTGATTTGATAATTCAAGTAGCTTATTAAAAAATAAGTTCGTTGATTTGATTATATTTTACGTTCAACAAATCATCTACTTTGTCGGCTAATTAGTTTGCTAACATATTTGTAATAAAACAACTAGCAAATTAGCTATCAACTGATTTACCATTAGATTCTGCCTACTTTCTGTAAAATAGAACTTAACGCATATAACTAAATGTTAGGTCTGAAAACCAGGAGAACGGATAAAAGGTTGTGAAACTCTAATACTGGTTGGCAAACCGACCACAAAGATAGACCAACATACATAGGCTATTACGTTCCCATCTTTTATATTATTCGATTACTTTGTCTCCTTACTTTTGAGCTTTACTTATTGTCATACTCGCATTATGTTATTACTTTATTTGGCGATTCACCCATTTTTGTGCCGTAAAGAGCATTTAAACCGCATATACTTCTCCACTCATCATTTATTATTGTAACGATTTGAATCCTTTGATGCAGGAAGCAAACCATATCTGATGGGTTGGGGTGAGGTGGAAAAGCAAAGAAAGATGGTAGTTAATTTTAAACTTTTATTATTATTGTTATGATTGTTATTGTTGTTGTTGTTATTGTTAGTTTAAGATCTCTAGATTTTTATTAGCAACAAGACATGTATATTAGATCATTAAGGTAATTAGTACTTTTAATCCATAGGTTTTTGAAATGACATTGTAAAAGATGAACCTTACTGAGATTGTTGGAATTAGTTAACTTGTATAGGATGTTAGGTCTCTTAGTGTAATTTCATTGTATATCTTTCTGAAGAAGGACAAGACATGAACAGAAACACTACAAGACGTTGAAGACTTAGTCAAACCGCACAAGTTTACTGACAAAAGACTTAGTGATAATTGAACAAGTTTTATGAGTCAAGAAAACAAACATGAGAAAGTCAAATATTCAGCAAGCACCTAGCATAAGTGAAAATCTGAGAGACAAAGTAGGTTATATTGTGGACTAGCTTCCTGATACAAAAGGCTTATTGAAGAGGAGAAGGTATAGTCAAGCTTTGTGATTATGTTTTATCTATTAAGTAAAGGAGAAGATATAGTACAGTGCATTTAATGCATTATCCGTACTTTTTGATAAAAGCTTTCTGGCTTCCCAAAAAGAGACAAAGTTATTGAAAGATTTCTGGCTTTCCAGAAAACACTTAACTCCAAAGTTTGAATTTACATATCTAACGGATAGTAATCAAACGGTACTATTTGTGCCTATAAATAGGAACACTTAGCACTTGAGAAATACACCCAACAGAGCATTCAAACTAGCTATTGCGATCAATCTCTCAAATTTTCTAAGTTCCTAACACTCTCCTACAAGACTTAAGCTTTGCGAACCTACATTTGAAGAAGTAGAACAAGCTTTTAAGTTCTGACTATAAAAGTGTTCTTTCTTCTAAACAAGAACAAGTCTTGTCTTTCCGGAAACAACATACTTAGCCTTTTAAATATAAGAACTTAAGTTGAGTTTCTTGTTCCGTAAAAGTAATTGATTTTTTTTTCATAAGTGCTCACTGTTTTGACAAAAACTCCATATAAACAAACAAAACAACATGTGTGTGATGAACCAATAAATTGTGCAGTTTAAGGCTATTTTTGCCCATCATTTTAGGTACAATATTGAGTATTATCATTTTATGCCTAATTACGTGTTTTGATGATTCAAGAGGTACAAATATGCAAAGTGAAGAGATTATGGCGATTAATGGATCAAATACGAAGAAATACGCTTACTCCGAGAAAATACCGATGGGCGATCATCAATTCATACAAGGAGTTAAAAGAATCCAATGAAGGCATGGAACCCACCGTTACAAAGCTCATTCGAAGTACTAAAACATTGTAGAAGACTACTTTTAGACATCCGAAAGTATCCCGAATTAAAAAAAAAACAAAAGACAAGAAGAGGAGGAGAAATCGAAGGGATGCGACTTCTGCGGCCGCACTAACACTGTTGGTCTCCATAATTGCTGGCCCAAGTTCATACGTGTTTTGGCCCGTGATCCACCACCTCTTATGGAAGGTTATGCACGAAATTTTTAGCTACAAACCACTATATAATTAAAAAATCTTGTTGCATGAATACTTAATTGGTAATTTGATTGATAATTCAAGTAGCTTGGTAAACAAATAAGGTGGTTCTTGATTTTATATTTTACGTTTAGCAAATCATCTACTTTGTCATCTAATTATAGTTGCTAAGATATTTATTAAAACAACTAGCAAATTAGCTATCATCTAATTTACCATTAGATATTACCTAATTTTTGTAAAATATGGAAGTTAACTATTAGATATTACCTAATTTTTGTAAAAGGGAAGTTAACTTGTTAGGAATATCTGTTTAGATTTTGATCAGTAAACCCTAATGACTTATCTTAGTTCAGAAAGGTAACTAGTACTCTTAGTTCACTTGAACATTGTAAAAGAGGAAGCTTACTGAATATGTTAGTCTAGCAAATCTTGTGTAGGATGTTAGGTCTCAGATTGTAATTTTTATATCTTTGATAAAACCAAGAAGCAAGCATCCAACAGAAAGGAGCTCATTATTGAAGATCAAGAGACTACACAAGATTGTTGAAGACTAAGGAGAAATGTATCCTCAGAGACCTTGGCTCAGATACCTTGAGGAAATCATGTGTCTTTTGAAGACAAGTATTTCAATAGGTTTCTGATACCCAATGCTCACTGAGTAAGGATATGCAAAGCCTCAGATAGCTTGCATTGTTCCATTGAGACTACAGAACAAAGTTAGTACACTGCATTTATTACGCAGACAGAGATGTCTGACCAAAAGAGCAAATCTCTGAAAAGAGACAAAGCTTACTGCAGTACTATCTTCATATATCAATAGTTTGAATTACAAAGTGCCTAACGGATACTATTCAAACGGCATGATTTTCAACTATAAATATCACCACTTAGAATGCTTGAAAGACACACTTGACACACCAAGAACTACATTGAACACAAGTTATACTCAAGCATACAAGCCTTCTACCTACTTACTCTCTAGCTTTGTGTTTCAACTAAAGCTCTTGAATTCTAAGTAGCACGAAAGTTCTAAGTGTCCTGACCCTTAAACAAGAATTGCATATTGTGAAAGAGTTAAATTTTAGGATAAAGTTGCGGCTGATATCTGATATTCATTCTCTTGAACAACATCAAGACTTGGGTCAGTAAAGAACAACTTGCCGTACATTGAAAAATATATTAAGAAAGATTGATTCTATAGAGCTCTCTGAAATAACTGAAAAAGTTACAAGAGCCAGTTCACCTAACAAACTACCATAACCAACACCAAACAGGTGTTGAGCACAGGAAGTACTTAGTTTGGAAAACTAAGGAACAGCTCAAAGGTTACTGAGTAGAGGAAGTACTTGGCTGAGAAAACCGGGGAATAACTCAGGGGAACACTTGTTTGGGAACCTAGTGTAAAAGGGATCAAGATATAGGATTTTTTAAGGAGAACTCATCATCTTATCTTAGTGGATTCAAGTCTTAAGAAAGGGCGAGTTGATTAGTTGAAAGATTACGCCACCTTCAGATACCACTATAAAGCTTTGTGTTATTCACTTACTGTACTTTACTTATTGCTTATCTATTGCTTGCTGAGTATTTACACACTTTATTGCTTGCTCACACGTGCACTTATCACAAAAGACTTCCGCTTTCTGATTATAAGTATCAAATACCTGTAAAGATATCTGAGAAACTGTTTTATCAACAAAAGTTTGAAAAGACTATTCACCCCCCCCCCCCAATATTTTACTTTGTCGTTATCTGGTCCAACAAGTGGTATCAGAGCAGGAGGTTCTTTAACCTTCTGCATTGAACCTAGATCCTAGATAAGTGCCTACTATAAGCTCACCACCTACACTTGCTTTGTTTGTTTAGTGTGTTTGTTGCAGGATGTCTCTAAGCAATGCACCTACTCTCAAGCCAAAGAACTATGAGAAATGGAAGAACAACATGTTGCTTCACCTGGAAGCTATCAGTGATGATATGATTGAAGTAATAAAGAATGGCCCTATTTTCATTCAACAAGAGAAACAAGTCACCAAGGTTTCTAAAGGTCGAGACAAGGAACCTACTGATACAGATGGATCTTCAACATCTGGCACAACTTCAGGCGCAAGACCAACAGGATCCATTGCTTATGAAGTAAAGCCCAGACATCGCTGGACATCTAAAGATTCCAAGAGAAACAGGCTGGATGGTCAATCAAGAAACATCATTATACGTTCTACTCCAGATCACATACAGTGCAAACTGTGGGGTGCTAAAAGAGCTAAAGAAGCCGGGTCACTGTTTGACGAAATTTGTGCCGGCACTGAGAAAACCAAGGAAAACAAGTTCGAAATTTTGAAGCTCAAATTCCAAAACTTTAAACAAGGTCCTACTGAGACACTTGAAGAACTTGATTTCAGGTGTACAAAGTGAAATGGCTGCACTTGGTGAAAGTGAAAGATACTCTTAACTTTTAGGGAGTCCACGCTAATCGAAGCCTTAGAAGAAAGGGAATTTAGTAGAGAATGAAAAGCGCTCATTGACCCGTCACGCCCACATACCATTGACAGAATGACATTAGTAGTAATTAAAAAGTATGATTTTTTGAAATTGAATGCTCGCTATAGGTCCCGGTAGTGTTTCTACCGATTAGGGAGAGGAGAAACATTCTTTCTTTATTTATTATACTGGGGAAGAGGATGAGACGAGTCAAGATCCTTGCAGGAAAGAAAGGCGCCAACTTATACTTTGTGATAGGATTGCCAAACAAAACAAGTCTGGCTTAGGAGTCGAACCCAGCACTACCTGGTATAATTAATAGCTAACTAAGATATATAAGTTGCACGCTTGTTGTATTATAAGAATATTTCCCTACATCGGCTATTTATTTGCTCAGCATTTACTTCTTTTAGAATAAAAACGAAAGTAAACCGCATGTTTTTGCCAATTACATTTTTAAGAAATACGAGATTGTACTCAACAAGGATAAAAGAGAGTTGTATCACTCGTGCCACAGACACAGTTCCTTGACGAAAACTCTGAAAAGGTTAAGACTATCGTGAGAAGCTTAAATCAAAACTGGAAACATACTCAGTACTTCTATTTAAACCAAGGAATGCCTAACATCACTCCAGTGAAGCTTTTCTCACACTTGGCAACTGTCAATTATGAGACAAAGCAAAGAGGACATATGACTGCATCCACTAAAAGAATTCTTTAAATTAGCGACGGAAAGGCCGTCGCCCCTTAACGACGGATCGCTCATTTTAGCGACGGGTAGGGTGTTTCGCCCTATCCGTCGCTAATCTGTCGTTATATCCGTCGCTATTTAGCGACGGATAGTCTATCCGTCGTTAAGGCTTTGTTGACTTTTAAAAAAATAAAAAAAAAAGAAAATAGAAATTTAACGACGGATAGATTATCCGTCGTTAAAAGTAATAAAAAAATAAACGAAATTAAAACCAGCGACGAATAGCTATTCGTCGCTAAAACAGACTAAAAAATGGGCAGAAGCCATTCTTCTTCCCCATTTCTTCTCTGTTTCTCTTTTCTTCTTCTCCCTTCTCCATTTTCGCCATTTGTGAAGTCCGAACAAAACTCCACCATTCCGGCCAATCTTGGAGTCTTTTCGAAGCTCGTTCAACAAGGAACTCGGGTGGCCCTTCAATTTCATCCTTCTTCGGCTATTTTTCCCGTAATTAAAGGTATTGGTCTAATACCCTTACTTTTCTAAATTTGGGATTTTTGCTAATTTCGATCAATTGTATGTTTTTAAACTCATCTACTAGCTAATATAGCTTATATTAAGTAGTGGATTAAGCTTGAAGTTGTGCAATTGATTGATTTATTGTGAAATTGATTTGTTAGTATGATGTTTGTAAGTATGTATGGTATTTAGTTTGATGTTGTCGTATATGTATTAAGATTAGTGGTTGTAGTATATTGATGTTTGTAGGATTTGGTTGAGTATTTGGAGACCATTTAGATTTAGTGATTTTGGTGGTTGTAGTATAATTGTCTCGTATAATTCGTAAAATGCATGTAATTTATAATTTATAATTCGCATAAAAAATTGGTAATTGTAATGGGAATATAATACATAAATTGGTAATTCATATAAAAATTGGTAATTCATATAAAAGAATTGGTAATTCGTATAATTCGATGGGAATATAAATGGTAATTCGTATAAAAAATTGGTAATTTATAATTTATAATTTATTATTCGTATAATTGAAATGCTTTTAATTTATAATTTGGTAATTGTAATGGGAATATAAAAAAATTGCATGAAAAAACTTTAAATGTAAAATGCATATAATTCATGAAATTTGGAACGTATTATAATTAACAATGAAATTATAGCCATGAATTGGAATTGAGTTGAAATTCAATACGATCTAATAAATTTAGACATGTCAGGTTATATAATCATCCAATGAATCCCGATCGTTCATGGATGTACTATCGTACTGTTAATGGAAGAGTTCAATCTAGTTTTGTGGAAGGGGTTGAAGACTTCATTGCATTTGCGATGACACATCCGGCTTGTGTAAAGGGGGGTTTGATAAAGTGCCCTTGCAAATTGAAAAAATGTAGAAACAAGCAATATTTGACTCCTACAGCGGTAATCGAGCACTTGAAACGTAATGGATTCCTACCTGAGTATGAGGTATGGAATCATCATAGTGAGGAAGCAACACCGTCCATGACATATGAGCAATTTAGGCAGCGTGGAAGGAAGAGGAAAAATGAGCAACTTGGGGGGTTATCTAAATCTCATGCTTTTCATGACCGGGTCAAAGAAATGGTGTTTAATGCTGTCAGGGCAGAGTTTATGGACACTAGTACCACTGGAACCGAGGGTGATGTGGAGGAGCCACCGAATCCCGAGGATCAGACATTCTTTGACTTGTTGGAATTAGCAAAGAAGCCGATTTATCAGGGGTGTGAGAAAATGACCGAGTTGTCTTTGTTGTCTCGGCTAATGAGTTGTAAGGCTGAGGGTGGCCAATCTGAAGTGAGCTTCAATAACACCGTACAACTGTTGTCAGACTGTGTCCCTGAACCAAACCTAGTACCCACCAACTTTTACCAATATTTGTTGCTTGTATCTTATACATTGATAACAGGTTATGGCCTTCAGATGCAGCTTCTATACTCGGTGACATCTTTCGGAGCAAGAGGGAGCCCCCAGGGGAGGGGGGCGAGAAGTGGTCGTGCATCTCGGACCGGATGAGAGGCGAGTGCTTTGATGAGTTGCGGGTAAGTTTAAATCTTACATTCCTTTATTTGTTGTTATAATCGTTGTTTTAATGTGAGTGGTATGTTAGCCACTGTATGTGAGTGGTATATTAGTCGTTGAACTTTGGTGATATGTTAGTCACCATTGTGTTAGTAAATTTTAGGACAATGTGAGTGGTATGTTAGCTACTATATGTGAGTGGTATGTTAGCGGCTAAATTTTGGTGATATGTTAGTCACCATTGAATATGTTATGTTATGTTATCTTATTAAATTGATGTATCGGTTTACGTTATGTAATTTGGATGTTGTCTGGAATTGGGAATGTAGAAAAGGTACTTCATTCCCAACAAGTTGCTCCACCTGATATGGCCTTGTTTCGAGTCACTGGGGTCAGCCCGATACAAGGATATGGTTTGCACTATGAAAAAGATGTGGCGACAAAATAAAAGGCCTGCATGGTGTGATGAGGAGGAGTGGGCGCTTTGGGAGGCCTACTGGACGCGTCCTAATGTCCAGCAGATTGCCGTCTAGAACAGAGAGAACTGGCTGATTGAGTCGTCTGAGGGTAAAGGGGTGGCCATTCACCACTATGGGTCGCAAGCTGTTCTTACGCATCACGTGAAATCGGTAAGTGTACATCTAATTTGTCAGTTTATTCGTACATGTGTTTTTTGTTTCATTTCTACACCTTTAATGAGTTTCTAGCTAAATGTTTGCATATATATGTTCTTCAGGTGTCTTCAGGGGAGAAGAATACCGCCTTCGAGTACTTTAAAAGAGCCAAGCTGAAGAACGGCAGATGGGTTGACAGCAAGTCCGAGGCTATTGTGGTACGTTAATTTTGGTTAAAGTTCATATTTGTGTAGTACAAAAAACTGTAACTCATGATATCTGCATTTTACGGTTTCAAGCTGAGGTTGAGGCTCAGATCGAGAGGCAATAGGGCGAAGCGGGTGAGGAGCTGACAATTGAACAACAAAACAACATCTTCTTAGCCGTCAACCCAATGCACAACAAAGGCCGAGTATATGGATTGGGGAGTTTCGGCCCTGTGGTGACTACACTCCTACCTACTTAGCATCCCAACAATCTAGACATCAGGTTTACACACAGGAGCAGGTCTCGGAGTTGGTGTAGTCACAGGTTTCAGAACATGTTGCAAGGCTAACAACGGATATGGAGCGGCGAGATAGAGCACTACGGGAGGAAAACGAGCGTCTTCGGGAACAGATTCAGGCTTTCATGTCCAGGTTCGAGCAGCAGCCACCCCCGTCCGGTAGTTAGATTTGGACTTGTGTTTTTCTGACTTCTTACTTTAGACTATGTACGGATATTTCATTTCATTACGGATGGTTTGTTGACTTTTGTAGAATGATTTCTGTTTAATTAAAACAATTTCATTATTCTAGATTTACTATCGAACATTATATTTGTGAAACAGGTGAAATATGAAAACAGGCTGCTAAATATAAAAAAAAAATTAAATCTGCCTTTTAGCGACAGATAAAATATTCGTCGCTAAAAAGCAGATTTAAAATATCCGTCGCCAAAAATCCTATTTTTTCTTTTTTTTTAAATTTAAAATCTGCTTTTTAGCGACGGATATTTTATCTGTCGCTAAAAATCCAATTTTTTGTTTTCTTGAAAAAACAAAAAAAAAATTAGCTTTTTAGCGACGGATAATATCTGTCGCTAAAAAGTCATTGGTTTATCCGTCGCTAAATCCGTCGCGATTTAGCGACGGATAAACTATTCGTCATCCCGCTTCTCGTGGGACGACGGCTTTTTTATCCGTCGCTAAGGACTTAGTGACAGATCGGTGCTGTTTTAATCGTCGCTAAAACAGCAGATTCTTGTAGTGATCGCAGAATGTTGCTCTCATAACTCAAGGTACTTCTGAAAAGAAGGAAACCAAAGAGGTGACTGAGAAAAATGCTTTTGCCGTAAAGCATATGAGAAAATACGTCAGTCAGAAAATTGAAAGAAGAAGGACCAAAGAGAAGATGAAAAAGCACCTAGGTCCCAACTATCACCAGTAAAAAGTATGCAGTTGACTAGCTCGCTGACAAGCCTGATCAGCAAGCATCGAGTACTGAGGGTGCAGAAATCGGAAACGATATCTGTTTCTATTGTTAGAAACTTGGTCACTTCAAAAGAGACTGCCCAGCTTATAACAAGCTAAAGACAGGTGACAAGAAAGATAAAAGAAATTTCAAGAGAGGCCAGAGAGCTATGCTCACTGAGGAAACGAAAAAGATCCAAATCCAACTGTATGCTCTTGATCTTGACTCTGAGTCTAAGAATGAGGACTCAGATGATTCCAAACTACCTACACCAGAGTTGTGTGGCATCACTCATAAATTGGTTGACTTCGGTCAAAAGAAGAAAGAAATGTGTGGAGTTGTTGCGGAGGTCTATCCAGATTGCTCCAACATCGAGCCATGTTTAATGGCAGATGAGGTAATCACTATTTCTCGATTTGTAAATTATGAGATTGATGAGGAAGGAATCAAAGATCTAGAACATCTCAGGAATGAGCTTGATCTTTATGAAAGAGAATTCATGGTTGTCCAAGCTAGAACCAAGATTCTCGAAGAGGAAAAGAAAACTCTTGAAAAGGAGTGTGCACAAATGCACAAGGTGTCTGAATCAAAGAATGCTGAGAATGCATTCCTGAAAGCTCAGATAGTTGAGACTACTAAAAAGCACAAGGAAGAAATGGAGGAACTTCAAAGAAACTTTGATAAAATTCTCATTGATAATACTGAATCAAAGAAAAGAAAGTTTCATTTCAATCCTATGCTAAAACTTGTGACACTCTGACTGAGTTACACTTTTATTTAAGAAATGCCTCAGAAAAAGGAGGACGTGGGCTAGACACTCAAACAAATAGTTGTACCACTCTGAACAAGAATGACGAAAGAATGACATTTGTTAGAGGTCAGCAAGGTGATTCCCAAACAACCTATAGAATTAGTCAGAAAGCTAAGGTTGCTGACAAAGGAAAGGCAGTTGCGACTATGCCTTTGAGGGAAAAACAAGTCCCAAAGAAATCTGATGGGAGAGTTTTGAAAAAGGAACACCACACTGGAAAGTGTAATCAAATCACCCATAATGCTACGTCTCTAAGAAAGGGAAGATTGTTGGAGCTGACAAATTCTCTAATGTCACTTTTTTCTGGAAAGAAAGATGATCCAGAGACTAGTAAAGCTTCTGAGAGGAGATCTGAGTCGACACCTCGTGCTCGAAATGGCATTGGCTACAAAGCCATCGGAAAACAACTTTCTCATGAGTACACACTAGAGCAAGAACGATGGATGAAAGCTAGGAATGCTCACATCAATCATCAGAAGTGGAAGAAAGATCAACCCACGAGTAATCTGAATGCTAGGGCTTGAAGAAATCTGAATAGGAAAGCTCAGTTCGCTGAAAAGCAGACTCAGCAACCTGACAGGTATCTGAGAGCACCACGAGGAGCACCCAGGAACACACCTAGAAGGAAAATTGTTCTTGATAATAATGATATTAGTCATTTACCTAGAATACCTTCTTATGTTCCTGCTAGAAAAAAGCAAACTCCTCAGAGATTCATTCAAAACTGGATTCCTACTGGGAGATACTTTAGTCTACATTGTTCCATTGTTGGAATGAGAACCTAACTCCTTGTTTCCTATTTTGTGCAGAACACTCTAAAGAAGAATCCAACATGGCATTTTGATAGTGGATGTGGGAAGCACATGACAGGAGACAAAGCAAATCTGGTCAACTAGAAAGTATGCGATACAGGACCAGATATCAGATTTGCCGGAGGAGAAGTAAATCCAACTGTAGGATTTGGAGATCTACAATTGGGATCCCTTACAATCACTAGAGTACTGCATGTGAAAAGATTGAAATATAATCTTCTTAGCAGGAAACAATTTGCTGACATGGGGTTCTCAGTGAAGATCAAATCCAATCTCTGCAAACTGATTGACAATGAGTCAAAGCAGGTAGTCTTGGTTGCTAGGCGGAAAGGAAGTCTCTATGTTGCCAACTGGAAAACTGCCACAACTGAAGAATACATCATAGTGAGTCAATCTGGCTACACTAAAGAGAATTAGCTATGGCACAAAAGGATGAGTCACTTGAATTTAAAAACTCTGAACAAGCTAGCCAAGAAAGAATTGGTCGTTGGATTACCTAATATGGCATACATAAAAGATGGTGTATGTTCAGCTTGCCAATTAGGGAAACAAGCCAAAACATCTTTCAAGTCTAAAACTAGACATTCCAGTGTGAGGCCACTAAAACTATTACATATGGATCTCTTTGAGTCCTCAGTAACCAATTATTCAAGAAAGAAGAAAACTAGACATTCCAGTGTGAGGCCACTAAAACTGTTACATATGGATCTCTTTGAGTCTTCAGTAACCCGTTATGCAGGAAAGAAGTATGGTCTGGTTGTTGTAGATGACTACTCAAGATTCACTTGAGTTGTCTTTCTCAAGCAGAAATCTGACGCAAGGGTCAAGATACCAATCCTGCTGAATAAGCTTAAAGTCATGAAAAATGACAAGGTATCTGTGATCAGAACAGACCATGGTACTGAGTTTGTGAACCAGTACATAAAAGAGTTTTGTACTTGCAAAGGTATAGAACATGAACTATCTTCAGTAAAAACACCACAACAAAATGGTGTTGCTGAAAGGAAGAATAGGACCCTAAAAGAGGCAGCAAGAACAATGCTTGCTGACACTGAAATAAGTGAAATCTATTGGGTTGAAGTTGTGAACACAGCATGCTACACTCAAAATAGATGTTTGATTAACAAACACCATGATAAGACTCCCTATAAGTTATTGATTGGTAGACCCCCTAGTATCAAACATTTCAGGCTGTTTGGTTGCAGATGTTTTGTTCTTAATAATGGAAAAGAATATCTAAGAACATTTCAAGCAAAGACAGATGAAGGTGTATTTCTTGGTTATTCAATAAATAGAAAAGCCTACAGAATCTACAACAAAATGACACAAAAGATTGAAGAATATGTCCATGTAGTATTCTATGAAGGAAACAAGAAAGTACCCTTGAAAGAAGAACTCTCAGATAGGTTCAAAGAACTTATGATCAAGGATTCTGAACAAGAATCTCAGCAAGGAAATAATTCTGTCATTCACTTAGAGGATGAGTCTGATCAAGAAAGGCAATCTTTGCCAAATAATAACCAGATGACTCTAAGACATGATGAAGAGTTTCCTATGAGAAATCCAGAAATAGAACAAGACAATGAGAATCTTCATCATGAAGAGGTAACTGAGCAGGTAGATGCTGTGAATCCTGTCTCAGATACCCAAGACACTGAACAAGTGTTAGATATCCCAAGCACATCATAAGTGCCAGATATCTCAGATACTAAACAAGTATCTTATCATGATCATAATGATACAGAAAGGAATAAAAAATCATAATGATCCTACAAGTTTTAAATCCATTATAAAATGGATAAGAGATCATCCTGCAAAGGATGTGATAGGTCCTTTAGACCAAGGGTAAGAACTAGGAGACCAATTGCTGAAAACGCAAATTCTCTCTATGGATGTTTCATCTCAGATATTGAACCTAAGACCATTGAAGAAGCATTAAAAGACCAACACTAGATCTTAGCAATGAAAGAAGAATTGGATCAATTTGAGAGAAACAAAGTCTGGAAACTAGTTCCCTACATTGATGGAATATCTGTCTTAGGAACTAAGTGGGTTTTCAGAAATAAGATGAATGAATCTGGTGAAATAACCAGAAACAAAGCAAGGTTGGTTATCAAGGGATTCACCCAGACTGACGGACTAGATTTTAATGAGTTATATGCTCCAGTTGCAAGATTGGATGCAATCAGACTATTTCTACCCTTTGCAGCTCATAATGACTTTAAAGTTTACCAAATGGATGTCAAGAGTGCATTCTTAAATGGTGAGCTTGCTGAGGAAGTCTATGTTGAGCAACCACCTGGTTTTGAAGTTTTCTCAGAAAGCAAGATGTTCTATAAGCTTCAAAAATCTCTATATGGACTTAAACAAGCTCCAAGAGCATGGTATGACACATTGGCCAAGTACTTGCTGACTAGTGGATTCAAGAAAGAAGAAGTTGACAAAACACTCTTTACATTGAACCATGATGGGAAACTACTCTTAGTACAAGTTTATGTTGATGACATAATCTTTGGATCTAAGGATAAGCAACTTTGTGAAGACTTTGCTGAGCTAAAGTAAATTTGAGATGAGCATGATGGGAGAATTGAATTACTTCCTAGGGTTGCAAGTCAAGCAACTTGATGATGGAATATTTATTAGTCAAACAAAGTATGCAAAAGACATGCTCAATAAGTTTAATCTAAAGCCTTCTAAGAAAAATGCTAAGATACCTATGAGCATTGGAACCAAGATGACATATACTGAATCTGACAAGAGTGTTGAAGAACACAAGTATAGGAAATTAATTGGGTCTCTACTTTACCTCACAACAAGCAGACTAGATATTCAATATGCAGTTGGTGTATGTGCAAGATTTCAGACAAATCCAATGCAATCACACTATAACACTGCTATGAAGATTCTAAGGTATGTTAAAGGTACTGTAGAAGTTGGATTGTGGTATCCAAAAGAAAGTGGCTTGAGTTTAGTTGTCTATTCAGATGCTGACTATGATGGATCAAATGCTTGATAGAAAAAAGTACCTCAGAAACATGTCAATTCCTTAGTACCAGACTAATATCATGGTTCAGCAAGAAACAAAACTTAATTGCCACATCAACCACAGAAGCAGAGTATATTGTTGCTGGGTGTTGTGCTTCACAAATCTTGTGGATACAACAAAAACTCAGAGACTATGAGATCTATGAAGAGAAAACTCCCATTTTCTGTGACAACACAAATGCTATTGCTATACCTCAGAATCCTAAGTTCCATGCAAGAACCAAGCACATTGATGTTAGACACCACTTCATTAGAGATCATGTTGAAAACGTCAATATTGAGATACTCAAGTTTGGTACAGAAGACCAACTTGCCGATATCTTCACAACCTCTGCAAGAGAGAAGATTCCTAACCTTGAGACATAGTCTTGGGTTAATGGAATTGCCAAGGTGCTAATTTGGTCACTGAGACGGGGACTCAGTAAGCAAAAAGAGAAGAAAAAGGCCTTCTATAAAGAAAGGTACTTTTAAAAGAGAAAGACATATATATCTGAGACAGGCACTCAGATATCAAGGCTTTGAGTGAAATTGGTTAAAGATGTATCTGAAACGGGTATTTAGATATGAGAGGCCATTGAGTAAGGGTGAACACAAAAGAAGAGAAGTCAACAAACAATACTATCTGTCAGAAGTCAACTGTTTCTTGTGTTTTACAAAATTTCCATTTTTATGATAATTTTCAAACATATTGGACGCTTAATTAATAAGCTCAGAAACCAGTTTGTCTCCTAGTTACAGATTACTGAGAATCGAAAGAGACCTAGATAGCTATTAGCCAAAAGGCATTAATTGTGCACAATTTCATGTGTTGATTGTGATCATTGCTGAGAAAGCAATCTCAATCATTGAAAGATATGGTGTTAGCAAATCAACGGATCAGATGAGTCTAAACTTCCCACTAGCATAGTAACCCAGAATAAGATCCACTCGCATTTAATGCAAAACCGCTTTTTCACCCACGCCTTATGCAGACTGCCAGATATGTATATACAAAATTCATTTGTATCTATGTATTTGCATTGCTATATAAAGCAGTTTTTTACAAAAGAAATCACTTTCGCCTAAACTCACATTTTATCAAGCACAAAAATAGCAAATTCTCTAACTTTCTCTGCAAATCGTCTGAATTTTCTGCTAAGTTTTTCTGAAAATAATCACTTAAATGAATTCGACCTTAATCTCTTTCAAACACTCTCAACTCTACTACTATTTAAGAGATGGCACCCAAGAGAGTGAGATCCCAGAAGTCCCAAGCTTCTGCATCTGGTACTACTGAGAAGCAAACTCCAGCATTGGTTGTGACCAACAATAGACTAGTTGGTGATTTCAACTTTTCTATGTGGAACCCCAATTCCAAGGTACTCTGTGGAGGAGTACTTGTTTATGATTATCCACTGGGAGCTGCAAAGAACCCAGCAGATGTAAAGAGAGGACTTGACTTACTTGAAAAGGTAAAGATCAAGGAGTTCTCCTCTGCTAGACCCAGTGGTGTATCACTGAAGATGTGTTTGAATTTTGCAACAATTCCACCTTCTTAAACATTGTTGATAATGGCACTAAAGAAGTGCGCATCAAAACAAAGGTCCAAGGTTTAGAGATAAACCTTGATGTTGAGACCTTCAACAACCACTTTGGGTTACCCACCCAAGGTGATGATTTTGTACCAGACACCTCACTGGATGGTGTGAAAACCTTCTACTCCCACTGCATGAATCCTCAACTTGCTGAAACTCCACCAAAGTTTGACAACTTTATTGTCAGGGGAAGACATCTTGTTAAACCATGGGATTTTATAGCACTTTTATTGCATAGGTGCTTTGATTCCAATCAAGGTGGAGCTGACCAAATCAGCATTGAGAGATGGGGAATGATAGTTTTTCTCAGCTCAGTGGAGGACGAAGATGAGCCCTTCAACTAGGGGAAATACATCTTTTTGAGGTTTGTTGACAAACTTCAAGGCTTTGAGCCTGATGTAGAGGGTGACCGTGCTGAGCCCAAGTACTCTATCAGCTTTGGTCTAAAGATATGCTATCTTCTGGAAAAGCTTGGCCTAAAGCTCAGGGGGGAGGAAGAGATCTATAACAGTGATCTCCTGTGCAAATATGAATCTGAGTGAAAGCTAAAGAAATTGGCAAAAGAGGCCAAGAAAAGTAATCAGAAGAGGCCAGTAAAAGAGGTTTCTGAGGCAACTGTTGTGCCCACAAAGAAACCAAGGACTGGAGGCATGAAGAAGGCAGCAGCTAAGAAGACCACCTTTGTGGTTGACCTTGAAAGACAGGTATCTGAACCCAGTGCCACAGATTACACTGGAGGAGTTCAGATACAACTCCATAGTGCTACAGATACCTCTGTCCATATCCATTCAACACTCCATAGTGTTGAAGATACCACTCTTAATGCCAAGAGGGTTGATGCATCCCAGCCATTGTCTGCTGAAGAAGCAGATGATTTAGACTTTGACCCATTCTTGAAAAGGAATGAGGTTGCTGATGAAGTCATTGCATCACAGGTTGCTGAGCAAGCAACCATGTCCAAAGGAAATACTCACCCAGGGCCATCCACTTTTCAAGATATGAATGATGCCCAGATGAGTGATGCAGTTGTACGATGACACTACCAATGCATCAGTTGAGAAGATGGCTGATGATCTGGAGAGAACAATCACTACTGTTTCTTCTCTATCAAGATCCAGATCACCACAACAACCACAATAACCACAAGCATCTCAGACATCTGCCAATCTTAGGCAAGATTATTTGGTGGACATGATAGAAATCCATCAAGGTGTTGATGGTGTTGTTGAAGTAAATCTTGTAATTGAGCAGGTTCCCCAACTCCCAACTGAGAGGGATCAGACTGAGGTTGCGACTCAGAATGATCAAATAGGGCAGCAACTGAGCCTAAGACTCAGGAAAGGCTTGAAGTGCCAGAAACTTCAAATAGAGATGTTGTCACTGGACAACAAGACCAATGCATGGAACCCACACAAGTTCCAGATACCAATCAGCCTGACAATGAACAGGTTACTTAGTGGTTTAAATCTCTACTTGTTAATCTTCTATGTTATATGTTTTGTTATCTTATTGATTATTCTTTGTTACAGGCTGAAAAAGAAATAAAGGAAGGAGAGGAAGCTGAAAAGCTTCCTTCACAATCTGAGAAGGAGGATTCTTTACCCTCCATCAACAAGGAATATGAGCCTGCCCCACAGGTAGCTGAAAATCCTAGTTTGACTTCTCAGAAATCTCCATCTATTGATTTAACTCACACTTTATCATGTTTCTTAAAGGCTCCAATTGAGAAGAAAGATGATGTGGCTGAAAAGCCAAAGACATCAGAGGATATCCCAGAGACCTCACAGGTCTCTGAGAAACACATATCTGAGCCTCCAATCAGACAGGTAGAAATCTCAAATACCAATGTGTGTGAAATCCTACTTAATCTTTCTAAGTGTCCTAACACTTTTCATTCTCAGGTTCAGAAAGAAATGGAAGTTGAAGAGGATAAGACGCCCAAGTCTCCTCCAAAGATATCTGAGGGTCCTTCCACCTCACAAGTCAGCCATCTGAGCTTGTTGTTGTGACACAGGTAACTCAGAAACCTGACACTCCTGATACTCAGATATCTGAACAAGTTTTGACACTTAATCAAAACTCCATTTTCTTTCAGGCTCAAAATGAGGGTACTTCACATCACACTGCCAAGGCAATTATCACTGATGAAGGTCTACTAGAGTTGTTCAAAAGTCGTGCACTTCCCGATCATATCTCCACCTTTAAACAATGGCAAAAGTTGAGGAGACGTGATATGATGGCACTTGCACAAGTTATTGATGATCCTCAGAGAAGGAAGAAAGCTGAACAACTTGAAAGCTACATCCATGCATTGCTTCCTACTGAAAAGTATGACTTTGCAACCCAGATGAACTTAAAGTTCAAGGATGTAGTTGCAGATATCCTCATATAAGAATTCCAGAAAGTAGACAGAAACACAAGAATCTGGCTAGCTTCAAACCCCACTCTACTATTGACATCTTGGTCAGCACCCAATGAACAAGAAGAAGTGGGAAGCAAACCGGTGATACTCAAAGAAGTAATAGATCTGCTATCTGATGAGGAAGAGATTGATGAGAAAAAAGTAGAAAAATCTAAGTCTCCTCCTCCTTCTGCTGAAAAGAAGGAAGATCCCAAGAAGGGTGATGATGATGATGATGCACCAACACCAGGTGGAGGAGGAGTTACTGGAAGAACTAATGCCTCAGTCGCTGAAAAGCCTACTAAGAAGAAAACAAGTAATAATTCCAGCATCCCCTCAGAGATCTTCTAAGCCTTCTCCAGCACAGCAAAAAGAAGAAGAACAAGTTGGACAAGTTTCTGATTGATGAGTCGGTTTTATACAATCTCGTTTGGTCTTTTTTACCGTCTTTTTGACATCCTTGAGTATAGTTTTATTAGTTTTCCTAGAGTATTTTTACTTGTTTTGTTCTTTGTGTGCTTTGTAGGTATTTGGCTAAAACCGCGCTAATTGAAGGCAAAATGGTGTATTTTATATGCATCTACAAGATATGGAGTTCCAATGCCTCGTATGGATGCTAGAAGTGGAGCAGGAAGGCCAAAATATCAAGAATTGGAGTCAAAAGGCGTCTAATGGGCAAAACTGTTACTCTAGAAGAACTGGCGACGCCAGTTATCAAGCAGCGTCTTGATAACTTCTTGTTGGCGCCAAATGGCGACGCAGCTTGGAGATTAGCGATCCTTCTTCTTGGCGATAGCTTTCTTCTTTTGCCGTTTTTCTGCGATTTCGTCTCCTAATTCATCCAGACTTAGTTTTTCTCCTTGCTATTAGTGAGAACAAGACATAATCACTGTGAATATTCATTCTATTGTCAAGATTGAACTTGGCTGTCAGGCTAGACCTAGTTTCCAACGATTTTCACCCTGTAATCCGACGATTATCATTGATTGGGAGCGTAATCTACATACTTTCTTGCATAAATCGTTTCATATTCTTGAGGTTCTACCTAGGATTTGTGACAACGAAGGGTAAACCTGTATCAATTGATCGATTCCTCGTATTTTGTATTGGATTATGTGTGTTAATCGTTTAATTTCTTATTTGATTATGTCTTCGCATAACATGAGTAGCTAAACACCCCGATTATGGGGTGGTGATGGATTCAAGCATGCTAGCAAGGGTTTATGCGTTTATGTATAATCAGGTTACGATTACTTTGTGCTTTTTAGATTAAATTGCATATCCTGCTATTACGTTCGATGCACAATCCGTCAATATCACTGTTACATTATGCATTTGATCCTGGCAACCAAAACGTTTTTCGTCTTGCTTTAATCTAACAGTTAGTTGCAAACGGTGATAGTAGGATTAGCTTTATTGATCGTAGCTTACTGAAATTGACGCCTTTACTAATGCTATTCGTTTTCTGAACCCAAGTATTGACAACTTGAGGTAATCGTTTCCTGTGGATTGCATATTTCCTGTTAGCTAGCTTGTCTTCTAGTCACCACTCCATAATTCTCCTCATTCATATATCAATCTCGTTAAGTGTGAATCATATCTAGTTTGTCTGCCTACTTGTTTACTGTTACGATAGTTAATCAATCTGCTGCCGAAGCAAACAAACTTTTACTGCTTTCCATATTGTTACTTTTATCCGTAAACTGAAGCTCAGCCTAGTTAAGCCCCTAGAGACCGACCTCGGGGTTAATTTCCTTGCACTACAGGTTTTCGTAGTGTCGAGAGTTAGCTCTTGGCTAAGTAAACAAAATATTAAAACTTTGATATTGACACATCAAGTTTTTGGCGTCGCTGCCGGGGACTTAACTCTTTAAGTTTACGAATTCTTGTGACAGTATTTTTACCTTTGGTATTTTAAATTCACTGTTTTTCTGTTCTCTGCGTCTAACACATCCCCTTTCAGGTAGTGCATGAACGGAAGAAGAGGTCTGGATTCACCTATTGCACCGTTTATTGACGATATCGATAGGCATTGCAGGGCGTAGAAGGATCGGGAAAGCGATAAGTGAGCGGTATTTCAAAGAAGATATCGAAATGGCTAACGAACCACCACCTTCCATGGTTGTTATCTTCGCACCACCTCTGGGCAACCACCGCCCCAGCATTGTCGTCCCGGACAATGTGAGGAATTTTGATATTAAGGGCCATCTTATGGCCCTACTTCCGAAGTTCTATGGGCAGAAGAATGAGGACGTCATGGGATTTCTGTTAGAGCTGGAGCTGTTCATTGGGAGCCTAGCTAAGGGTGAGGGTGTTGTTGATAATGATATAAGGATGAAGATTTTTCCCCTGTGCTTGGATGACAAGGCACGGACGTGGATGAATGGCTTGGACGAAGGAGCCTAACCACATGGCCCCAGGTATATTGTGCATTCATGCAGAAGTATTACCCCCAGTCTAAAACTTCTGCGATTAGGCAACAGATTAGCACTTTTACCCAGATGTATGACGAGTCTCTATATGAGGCGTGGGATAGGTTCAAGGGTCTTCTCTCTCAGTGTCCTCACCACAGGTTTCCACAGGCTGATTTAAATCAGTATTTCTATGATGGATTAAATGAGAACCAGCAAGCTTTGATAGACGTGTCTTGTGGGGGTAGCATGATGGAGCTAATCGCGGATGCTCTAAAGGACAAGTTTGCTAAGCTGGCACAGAATAACCAGCACAGGAACCCCAGGAGGAACACCAGGGGCAAAGAGGTGAAGCTAACACCACCTATGACGAAGGACAGGGATCGAGCGCAGAGATTGCAGCACTTACCAACGAAATCAGGCAACTTAAGGCACATGCCTTTAACAGCGGCCCCAGCTTATCTATTGAAGTTTGTGGAGTCTGCAAGAACCCTGGACACGGAGCTAATATGTGCACGTCTGATCTAGCCCTACAAAGGAAGCAGCCCAATGCGGAAGCACTACAGGAGGAGGTATGTTGGGTCCAACAGGGACCAGATGGGAAACCGATTTACTGGCAGAAAAGGAACAACTTCAATGCACAACGAGGAGGGTACCAGAAACCTCCCACCAATCAGTTTAATCGACAGGGTGATAGATACCTGTTGAGCTATGCCAATTATAACTGCGAGAACCCAACCCCAAGAGTTCAGGAGGTCCAACCAGCAGGTAGCTCTGGATTAGCTGATGATTCTAGGAGCTTCATGAACGAATCGCGAGAGTTTATGCGCGAGACCAAGGTATACCGCCAGTCCACCGACTTCTGTATTGGGAAGCTGGAGAAGGACAACGACAAGATCCACGGCGTTCTTCAGCAGCTACTTGAGAAGAACCAGGAGAGGGAGAAAGGAAAATTCCCTGGTGCCCCGGATAGGGCAATGGCGATCAAGGTCATAACAGAAACTCCGATTGAGGTGACCGTTTCGGGAGATGAGACCCGTGTTGAGGTTTCAAAACAGATTTGCACAACTTGTAGGTGTGCATCATCTGTTCTGATTGCTAGAGGAGCAACAGTGGAAGAGGTGATATCCCCCGGTAATCATGTTGATGAGTTGACTCTCGAGCTAGAGGGAGATACAGGTATTGTGGATCAGGATCTGGTTTCTGCAGCAGATGAGGATTCTGCGAGTATGGTGAGCACTCCGGAGGTAGGAGCAAGATGCATTCCGGCCAAGGAAGAAGAGGGCACGGAGAATGGAACAGAGTACCCCCTAGGTAAGAAGAGCTTTAATATTGTAGTGGGGATGGGTACCTCGAAGGTCATAGCAACCTTGGATACTAGAGCTACCTTTAGCACTATTCCGTACAGCCTCTTCAAAGGATGTAGTTTCACGAGACTGGAGGATATGAAAGCTCGTCTATTGATGCGGATGGGTCGCATAGGAGGCCTGTTGGACTTGCAAGGGATGTTGCAGTCAAGCTGAATGGGGAGACTATCCTCACCGATTTTGTTGTCCTGAAAGACGTTCGAGAAGAACAGAAGGAAGCACCCGATACAGTCTTACTTGGGTGGCCATTTTTACTCGCCTCTAAAATGGACATTAGTGTGTTTAGGCGCACAACAACTTATGAGGTGAATGGTCGAGTGGGAACACTTAAGGCATTGGACTACCTCCCTAAGGATTTTATTCGGAAGGAGTATTCTGCAGGTTTCGTGGGACCTCTCTATGTAATCTCTCAGGAGCATAGCAAAAGAAGTGAAATCAAGGGGAAGTCTAGTACCCAATATCGTGCCAACTAGAGTGCGAAAGTCAAGCTAGAGACTTAAAACAAGCGCTTCCCGGGTTTTACTTGCTTTCTAGTTAGCCTGCATTGCATTCACGTCTTCTTCCATTAAATTAGTTGCGTACACGTTTACTTCTCCTTATTTTTTCTTTACCAAAAATACACATGCTTTACTCATTTTTCATCAAAAAAAAAAAAAGTAGAAAAGTAGTAAACTGGCAACGCCAGTTAGTTAGCAGAAACTAACTGGCGTACGCCAGTTTCCTAATTGGCGGACGCCAAGCCGTCTCCCCTTCTCCTCTCCCCATTCGACTTCCCTCTTTCTTTCTATATAACCCCGCCCCAATTCCACCGTTCTTCTTCATTCTTCCACAAAGCCTTGAGATTTTTATTAGCTTAGCAATTGTCCACTAACATTCATACTCTCGTCATGCCTTCTCAGGAAGCCACAAGAGAACCATCAAGGAATAACGCATTGGAACGGGTAGACCCCCCACCCCTAGAAAAATTTGGCCCTCACCTGGTTACCGTAAGCAGCTTGACATACAAGCAGCAGAATGCTCATAGGGGTTTCATCCTGGACAAGGGAGTGGATTTGAGGTACGAGGGTGATGAGGCAGAAGAATACTTGGAGTACATAACCCCATTGAAGAACTTGCTCGAAACTAGAGGATTGCTCAAATTAGCAGACAAGCCCGGATCCTACGACCGGGAGCTTGTCTTGGAGTTCTATGCTAACTATGACGATAGGAAGATCGAGGAAACGTCTCTTACTCCTTGGGTGCCCATTAGAGGGGGATACGTCGAGTTCTTGCCATGTGCTATCAACAGGTTCTTCGCAGTTCCTAACACCGACGAGCGAAAGAGGGCCACACCCAGAATTGAAGATAGGCACCTCCACATCTTCTACAATTGGCTCTTAAATTCCTTCTGCCCGGGGGGGACATGTTAATTTCTTCAGGACCGTCTTTGGCCCAATGCTACGTGACATCATGGCGGGAAGCCATATCAATCTTGGGAATGTGATTGTCGCACAACTCGCATGCTCGCCCCTGGGGAAAGCTAGTCTACCCTTTTCTCATCACCTCCCTCTGCAAACGAGCTGGAATTGCAGTACTTGCAATAGAGCACCCCCACGCGATGTTAACAGGAAAATCATTGTTTCAAATGCGTGTTGTGGACGCGATTAGATCACGTGAAGCAAGGCGAAAGAGAAACGCAAGGGCAATGGAGGTGGATGACGACTCCCAGTCAACTAATCAGTACTAGTTTTTCGCGTAGTACCTCTTCGCTTCTTTTTAGCCTTATCGCTGGGGTCCATCTCTAGTCTAGGTTTGGGGAGGGGGTCGCTTAGTGTACTACCTTTTGTGCGGTTTTTGTTTTTTTTTTTTTTTTATTGTCTGTTGAGTCTAAGTTTGTCTCCCAAGTCGAGCGTCTATTGCATGTACTAAACCTGTTTAATGCTTTTGCTTTGATTGATCCTTGAAAATTAACAGTTTGCATGTTTAAGTTTGCTAAGTTCGTTTCTCCTGTAAATAGAAAGTCTGTTTTAATTCTGTAGTCCAAAAAACCTATGAGTAACCATAGCCGATGAAAAAATATTGTACCGGCGCTTGTTTGATTTAATTCGGGAACTGCAAACCCCCTTGTTTGCGCCTCATCATTCTCATGTGTATTCTGTGTAAGTTAAGTATGACGAACGACATGTTTTACATTCTTATTTGCTTATGCCAAACCCGTTCCAAGAACTGGTTTGGGGAGGAGGTTTATGTGCGTTACTTGTATTGAAAAGACTGTGTTCAGGTTTTTCGTTCTCTCAAAAAAATAAAATAAGTCTCGGAGTGGATCTATGGTACTAGTTACCACCGTTAGTCGTGTTGGGCACGTTTCAGATACTACATATATACCGCCGTGGCCCTTAAAAGCTATATGTCCGTGAGGGTTGATGGTGTGTACACCAAACCAGTACGCACAAAAGTGCGGAGTTTCGGTAAAACAGACACTACCAAAACATTGAGACAAAAAAAAATATACAAGCATATGGGTCATATATAAGACTGCAAAAAAGAGTATGCAAATATATATATATATATATATATATATATATATATATATATATATATATATATATATATATATATATATATATAAAAGAGAGAACGACTGCCTTTTTATGAGTCTACTGCTGATTGTTACAGAGCTTTGAAAAAGTCCCTTCCGACTTAACTGATTGAGTACATTGCATGAGGTATTTGAGGCATCTTTGTGACGCAAGTCACCTTCCTTAACTCTTTATATTCTTGAGTGATTGCCCCAACTGGACACTTCCAGGAGTGTGAGAGAATAGATGCATAGGATCCACTTGTGAGGGACTGTTGTGTTAGATTTAAGTTCTATTTACTTTGGAAACGAACTTTTTGAACTTGTGGATGTTATTTTGTGAATGTCAGTGTGATGTCAAAGCTTCTGCATTTCTTGGGCTTATTGTGTGCAATCGTAGACTCGGTAGCTTGGGAGCTAGACTTTATTTTGTGTCTATGTGTTTTTATTTATTTTTCCCTTTTTCTAGTTTTTTTTTAGAGAGTCTGTTGCTTGAGGACAAGCAAGGGTTTGGTTTGGGGAGTTTGATGAGTCTATTTTATACCGTCTCATTTGGTCTTTTTTACCGTCTTTTTGTCATCCTTGAGTATAATTTTATTAGTTTTCCTAGAGTATTTTTACTTGTTTTGTTCTTTGTGTGTTTTGTAGGTATTTGGCTAAAACCACGCTAATTGAAGTCAAAATGGTGTATTTTATATGCATCTACAAGATATCGAGTTCCAATGCCTCGTATGGATGCTAGAAGTGGAGCGGGAAGGCCGAAATATCAAGAATTGGAGTCAAAAGGCGTCAAAGGGGCAAAACAGTCACTCGAGAAGAATCAGACGCCATTATCAAACCGCATCTGTGATAACTTCATCGTTACGACGCCAACCGGCGATGCTGCTTGGAAACTGGCGACGCCAGTTTCTTCTTTTGCCATTTTTCTGCGATTTCGTCTCCTAATTCGCCCAGACTTAGTTTTTCTCCTTGCTATTAGTGAGAACAAGACATAATCACTGGGAATATTCATTCTATTGTCAAGATTGAACTTGGCTCTCAGGATAGACCTAGTTTCCAACGATTTTCACCTTGTAATCCGACGATTATCATTGATTGGGAGCGTAATCTACATACTTTCTTGCATCAATCGTTTCAGATTCTTCAGGTTCTACCTAGGGTTTGTGACAATGAAGGGTAAACCTGTATCAATTGATCGATTCCTCGTATTTAGTATTGGATTATGTGTGTTAATCGTTTAATTGCTTATTTAATTATGTCTTCGCATAACATGAGTAGCTAAATACCCTGATTATGGGGTGGTGACGGATTCAAGCATGCTAGCTAGGGTTTATGCATTTATGTATAATCAGGTTACGATTACTTTGTGCTTTTTAGACTAAATTGAATATCCTGCTATTACGTTTGATGCGCAATCCGTCAATATCACTGTTACATTAAGCATTTGATCCCTGGCAACCAAAATGTTTTTCGTCTTGCTTTAATCTAACAGTTAGTTGCAAACTGTGATAGTAGGATTAGCTTTATTGATCGTAGCTTACTGAAATTGACGCCTTTACTAATGCTATTCGTTTTCTGAACCCAAGTAGTGACAACTTGAGGTAATCGTTTCCTGTGGATCGCATATTTCCTGTTAGCTAGCTGGTCTTCTAGTCACCACTCCATAATTCTCCTCATTCATATATCAATCTCGTTAAGTGTCAATCATATCTAGATTGTCGGCCTAGTTGTTTACTGTTACGATAGTTAATCAATCTGCTGCTAAAGCAAACAAACTTTTACTCCTTTCCATATTGTTACTTTTATTCGTAAACTGAAGCTCATCCTAGTTAAGTCCCTAGAGACCGACCTCGGGGTTAATTTCCCTGCACTACAGGTTTTCGTAGTGTCAAGAGTTAGCTCTTGGCTAAGTAAACAAAATATTAAAACTTTGATATTGACACATCACTGATGACACCACTCAAAAACTTCAAGAAGCTGAGCTAATGGTGGTCCAACTTAGACAATTATTGAAAAGGAAGCCAACCTCAGATGGTTGAAGAGTTGTCTCGCAAGGAGGAAGCAGCCCCTGCTGAGCAAAAACAACTCCTACTTGATGCCCAAGCCTTCGCTGAAGCCATGGATGCTGAGGAAGTTGAAGACATCACGGAGACGAATGCTAAAATAGCATTACTCCCTTTCTCTTCTGGCAAAGGGAAGAATATTGTGCCAAAAATGGTTGCTGAGCTACAAACAGTTGTGATCTTAAGAGAAATCTGTTAGCTCCTACCATCTACAGTCAAGCTCCTAATGTCCACTCTTCGGACTTTGAGAATCGTTCCACGATTTTGTTCAAATTGATGAAGGAGTTGGAGAATCAAGATAAGGAGGTCACTGAATCAGTACCACCAGAGTTTCGCAAGTTTGCTGAAATGCTTTCTGAAAGAACCTCTCAGATGGTTCTAAAGCATACAGATTTTGGTATGGTAAAAGATTTAGATGGCAAGACCATGCAGGATGCATACGAAGATGCCAGCTATGCCATCAAAAATCCAAACAGTGGTTGCAAAAGTTTCCAAACTGACAAACAAGGAAACAGGGATTGAAAAGCAAAATGCTGAACTTAGAGCAGAATTGCAACAACTCACTGGTGCTTATAATGGTCTACTAAAGAATTTTGACACCCTATCGGAATCCTATGCCAAACTCCTGAGTCATTTTGATCAGCCTCCTATGACTAAGGGGGGAAAGTTCTAAGAAAGTTCAAGGTAAGGGCAAAGAAAAGATGTATCCTGAAGATGCCCAGACCACAACCCCAAGTCAACAACTGCAGATGGCAACCACAAGATCAAGGAGAAGAAAGGCCGGAGACTTAGAAGAAGAAGAAGAAGAAGAAGAAGAAGAAGAAGAAGAAGAAGAAGAGAGAAGGAAGACTGGTGATGAGAGTTGCAAGGAACTAGTGGTCATGCATCATTCTGATGATGATGATGATGATGATGAAGATGAAGATGAATATAGAAATCTTCTTCACAAAAAGAGAAATCTGAGCAGCATGTCTGAACCTATAGCTACAATACCTTTAGCAGCTAAGACACCTTCTGGCAACACCAAGCCCATTCAGCAAGGTACCTCATCATAAGACCCCCCTAAAGAAAAGACAAAACTCCAAACATAAGAGGAAAAGGGAAAGAGATATCAAGTGTGGTAGAATACTAGCACCAAAGCCTGAAGATGCTCTAATTGAGTATGTGAAGGTTGATGACTGTGATCCCACTGTTTCGAGATGTATTCATCAGAAGAATGGCTACTGGATACTTGAATTGAAAATTCTACTAGTCAACCAGGGAGGACTACCAGTACCCATCTACAGATAGATGATGGCATGGTGAAAGGGAAAACCAAATTTAATGGCTAAAGATAGAGTCAAGCAATGGCTAGACTTTGAAATAGAAGTCAGACAGATAGCCAAATTGAAAGAGCTATCTGAAGCCTGAGAGTCTGAACATACATCCTTGAATATTCAGAAGATGTTAAGAGATATGGTGATAGGGTTTTTCAAAAGAGCTGAAGATGAAGATTTGAAGACCAACTTATAGGATGTTTACTTGTAACTTGGAATTTCCTGTTGTCCTATAATGTTGTGTAACATTTGATTTTGCTGATTATACTTAAATACTTATTTTGTAAAAGTTATATATGTACTCAACTGTAATCTATCTGATGAACCTACTCTCAAATATCATTCTGATGAAAAGATAACTTGTCAGCAAATATCACACCTTGTGATTTGGTTGGTGTTTACTTCCTGCACTTAAATAAATGAATTGAAAGATCATAAAAAATGTTTAAGTGTTGGATTGTTTCCTCATCGAGTTTCATGATAGGATTTCAGATAGTCATAGGTGACTGATCAAAAAGGGAGAAATTCGTTAGGAATATCAGTTTAGATTTTGATTAATAAACCCTAATGACTTATCTTAGTTCAGAAAGGTAACTAGTACTCTTAGTTCATTTGAACATTGTAAAAGAGGAAGCTTACTGAGTATGTTAGTATAGCAAATCTTGATAGGATGTTAGGTCTCAGATTGTAATTTTTATATCTTTGAAGAAGACCACGAAGCAAGAATCCAGCAGAAAGGAGCTCATTATTGAAGATCAAGAGACTGCACAAGATTGTTGAAGACTAAGGAGAAATGTCTCCTCAGAGACCTCGGCTCAGATACCTTGAAGAAATCATGTGTCTTTGGAAGACATGTATTTCAATAGGATTCTGATACCCAATGCTCACTGAGTAAGGATATGCAAAGCCTCAGATAACTTGCATTGTTCCATTGAGACTATAGGACAAAGTTAGTACACTACATGTACTACACAGACAGAGATGTCTGACCAAAAGAGGAAATCTCTGAAAAGAGACAAAGCTCACCGCAATACTATCTTCAAATATCAATAGTTTGAATTACATTGTGCCTAACAGATACAATTCAAACGGCCTGATTTTCAACTATAAATATCATCACTTAGAATGCTTGAAAGACACACTTGACACACCAAGAACTACATTGAACACAAGTTATACTCAAGCATACAAGTCTTCTACCTACTTACTCTCTAGCTTTCTGTTGCGACTAAAGCTCTTGAATTCTAATTAGCACGAAAGTTCTAAGTGTCCTGATCCTTAAACAAGAATTGCATAATGTGAAAGAGTTGAATCCTAGGATAAAGTTGCGACTGATATCTGATATTCATTCTCTTGAACAACATTAAGACTTGGGTCAGTAAAGAACAACTTACCATACATTGAAAAGTGTATTAAGAAAGATTGATTCTATAGAGCTCTCTAAAATAACTTAAAAAGTTACAAGAGCTAGCTCACCTGACAAACTACCATAACCAACACCAAACAGGCGTTAAGTATAGGAAGTATTTAGTTTTTGAAACTAAGGAACAGCTCAAGGGTTACTGAGTAGAGGAAGTACTTGGCTGAGAAAGCCGGGGAATAACTCAGGGGGAACACTTGGTTAGGAACCTAGTGTAAGGGGATCAAGAGATAGGATTTTATAAGGAGAACTCATCATCTTATCTTAGTGGATTCAAATCCTGAGAAAGGGCGAGTAGATTAGTTGAAAGATTACGTCACCTTCAGATACCACTATAAAGCTTTGTGTTATTTACTTACTGCACTTTACTTATTGCTTATCTATTGCTTGTTGAGTATTTACACACCTTATTGCTTGCTGACACATGCACTTATCACAAAAGACTTCCGCTTTCTGATTATAAGTATCAGATACCTGTAAAGATATCTGAAAAACTGTTTTATCGATAGATGTTTGAAAATACTATTCACCCCCCCCCCCCCTCCCCTCTAGTCTTTTACTTTGCCGTTATCTGGACTAACATAACTATTCTAGGCTGTCACGGGACCCGATTGGATTTCTGTAGTGCATTTTTTCCATACTCAATGCGTATATAACTAAATGTCAGGTCTGAAAACCTGGAGAACAAATAAATGATCTTGAAACTCTAATAATGGTTGGCGAACCAACCACAACGATAGACCAACATACATTCCCTGCTTTAGTATCATTAGGATTACTTTGTCTCCTTACTCTTGAACTTTACTTATTGGCATATTCACATTATATTACTTTGTCCATTCGCCCATTTTTTGTGTCGTAAAGAGCATTTATTAAGTATACAAACCCCATACACTTCTCCATTCATCATTTATGGTTGTAACGTTTTGAATCCGTTAATACAGGGAGACAACCATATTCGATTAGGTTGGGGTGAGGAAGGAAAGTAAAAAAATCAGGGAGTATAATTTGTAGTCAGAAAATCTTTTAATAGTCAAGGAGGGGTTGCTTATGCAACAAGCGAAGAGCTATTGGTAAAGTTATGCCCGTCGAGCAAATTTCATTGTAATAGAGTCATTTGGACTGCTAAAATAAAACGATTAATGACAAAGAATTCCTTGCTTGTGTTTATCTGCATATCGATATACTTCTATTAATATACTAGAAATCGCATAACACACTACGCGTGTTACTACATTATATATTAACGTTTCTTTCTCTAATTGACCCTCCTTTCACTTAAAAGTATGAATATAAAACTAATGCCAAAAGTATAAGGTCTCCTTACTCATCGTCATAGTTCAAGTCTTCTTTTTTTTGAAGAAGTTAAATTTTCTATTACCACTCGAAAGTCAGTAGCATAAGAAATGCCACTCAAACAACAATACCTCAACTTAGAAACATAAAACTAAACAACGATTAACAACACCCATATCCAAAACCAAAGCTGTATCCGAATTCTACGTGCCGCCAAACTCCTCTCCAAAACACTAAATAGATTAGCAGCATTCTGAGATAAAACCGCAAAACCATCATTACTGCCTCTCTAATCAAAGCAGACTCGATCAATTTTCAGAATTTTCTTTGAACATAATTCCTAGTCAGAATAAGTGTAGCCTTTGTACATAATGTTCCAGCTATTAAGCCACCGCCATAAAGTCCATTTGACAGATTCAAAAAGATCCGCACTAGAGACCGAGTCACCCCTGAAGATTTTTGAATTTCTAGCATTCCACAAAAGCCACGCCACGCAAAGCCAAATCCCGGCCCAGTTTAAGTTATTGTCTCAGTAGTACGCAGTTTATGTATACTTCACTGAGGTCTATGGTTCAATTCTTACTAACCATAGTTCAACTCTTCTAAGGTCTCAATGCTAGCATTTTCCTTGTGTCACGCAAGATTGGAGCTAAAAGAATATTTGGCCATGAAATTTGTTTGCAAGAATTAGCACTCAGCAAATCTTCTCTAAGTGATGCCAAGCACAACCTACATATTTCCACTTCCAATTATATATTTACAGTCTAACCCCAAAACATGGTCAATCATTCAAATAGAAACCAAACTACATGTTTTCTCGACTAGACCAATATCCACACAAATTCAAATAAGTTGCAGCACAAAAAGAATTATCGATATATTCTCTTGCATCAAAACAGAGCTGATAACAATTTAGCATAACAAAGAATTTAGGAAACCAACTATTTTGTAAATGGAATATAGTAACTACAGCTAATAATTTCTCTCTGTACTTCACGATTAAGAAACAGCTAGAGATTGATATATGATTTCTGAAATAGTGAATAGAAAGAAACACCTGAAGATTGAAACTTTCAACAGTAAGCATAGTTAAATAATTGTATAAGCAAGCCACTAAAAGACAAACAAATCATGATGTATCTCTAATTATCAGAGATCTAGACAAACTGGACACCACTGGTCATGGCTCTCAAGACATGGCGAATCTGTTTGAACTCCCAACAAGAACTGCAAATAAAAACCGTAAATTACGCGAATGAATGAATGCGATGAACGATTAAAAGCACCTTACATTGATATCGTTGCCCGCAGATTCTAATTGCTTGTTCTGGTTCTAGAGAAGCAATATGTGGTGAGAAAAAAAGCTCCAGCTCATTGGTCTGGTTGATAATTGATATACTCTTGGCATGCAAATGATGAAACATATGTTCAAGTGATGGATGATTCAATATTAATCTCAGATAAAGCTCACACCGGAATCAAAGTACTTGAGATGGTACATGCATTTATGTGTAATACAGTGCTCCCATATAGAAATTGATCCCTTTCTCTACAACCTCTATAGTGGAATATGAGGTGTTGAACTATCACCATCCTATCTAGCTGCTACTTATATACTACTACAATGAAATCACACTCTACAATGTCTAGCAATGGAGCAAGATTTGTGATTGTAGTAGCCAAGGATCAACTAGTATGAGCCATTCAAATGATGTTGCCTAAACAAAACACTACATGAAGGGTTTTCATTAGGCTCACTCGTGTTTTCTATGTGTTGTGTTATCTCGGGAATGCTCGAAAAGGATCATTGGCTTTCATCAGAAAAGGGAAGCTAATCGAGGTTCATATAAAGTACAACAACACATCCAAATTCATTTACATTGAAGCAATCAAACCGACTACTTTAATCACACCACCGCATCTACGAATCTATCACATTTTATCCTATCATACATTCTAAACCGAAAACAATCTACACTCTTTAATTTCTATCTGGTCAAAATACGATATTGAAGTACTACTCAAAAAAAGCTAATTACTTGAAATACAATACGGTACAATACTCAATTTCATTTCCGTTCTGCATTAATGTACAGTAATTTGAAAAGACAAGGATTAGTTACAAATCACCTGACTTTCTGGATGAGAGTAGCTTTGAGTTTGCGAGCAAGGTCTTGAGCACGGGCCTGCGCTAGAGACTCTTCTTGGCTAAAACTCGCACCAGAATAGTATAAAAGCAGAGGGGCGAAAAAAGGTTGAATCAGATCTGATTAGTGAATCATATTCGAAGCTCATATCCAATTCGCCAGTTTTCACCTCACCTTCCCATCTCCAAATATGAAATATGAAATCATAAGGCTATCAATTGACAAAAAAATTTAGGATTGAGACGGTTGTGTATTGGGTTAGAATGTCCAGAACACGGTGGTCGTTGGAGGTGGCTACGCGGTGAGTACAACCGTATCGGATTACAGATTGGATTTCAATTCCCTGGGTTTGAATTCAAGAGAGGAGAAGCGGAGTAAATAAATCGCTAGATCCACAGGAGAAGAGCCGTGAAGAAGAAGTCAAGAGAACGGAAGAAGAGGGCCATAGGAGAAGAGCCGTAAAGAAGAAAAAGACAGGAGAACGGAAGAGGAGGAACTCTCCACGCGCCTTCCCACGCGCCAAGTTGTGGGTTATATACTGTACTTCGAAAAATTGGATTACTCCCCTTGAATTTTTCAGTAAGGATTAAAGATGCATTTTCATTTTATGACATGGCTAATAAAAGATTTATTGATACTCATTCATTTAATACAAATAGCATAAGAGATGCTCATAGAAAAGTCTCAAAGTCCTAAGAATGTCATGGAAATAAGGTTAATGGCTATTTGCCTATATTTTCATGCCGATTCAACATAAATAATAGTCCTAAGCATTTGTTACATCATTGGACGATTTGAATGATCAAATATGCAAATTGTTACACCGCTGAGAGTGCAACCTCATAAGAATGTGGGAAACTAATTTCAACCAAGAAGATGATGACTTGCTCCATAATCGACAATGCAATGATTGTTTGTCTCGGAGAATCTAGGTAAAAATTCTAGAAGGGAGGGGGTTGAATAGACTATTAAAACAACTTGCTCACGGAATTATAATGTAATATGCAATTTAATATGAAAGGCTAATTGAATAAAATCAATATGTCAATTATTTAAATAAAAAAATAATTGATCTTACTTTAGCAAATTAGTAAAGTTGAAGTGAAGATGGGAAAATAAGAAAATTGATGTGCTATTGGAATAAGAAATTAGATGATTGAATAATGTTTTTCCTTCTTAATTTATAACGGTTGCGAGTGAAAATTTCATGTAAATTTCTTTTTCATGTAGAGTATATGTTAGTACTAAAAACCAGAAACAAATTTTTACTATAACTATAATTTATATCGCTCTATTTTAGTACCTCGATAATGAACCTCCAGGAGACTTAATATAAAAGTGGGCGATTGAATACTTTGGGATGCATAAAAATGAATGCGTATCTTATGTTATTTCATGACGGATAAAAGTGGTCACATGGTGTAATTATACAGTACAACCACTACAAACCATTTAATTTAATTCGACCCTTAAAAAGAGTCGTATCATGCATATAAGAGTCGTATTTAAAAATAATGACTCTTAATAAGTGATGCAAATTTCAAAGGGATCGCAAAAAAGGTGTGTCGTATTTTCGTTTGAATTACAAATTAAGAGTTGTAATTTTAAAATTACGACTCAAAATTAAAAGTCATATTTTTTTACCTTCTTTAAGTTAATTTTAGGTCAAATTAGAAAGTAGTACAACTTTTGGGGAAAAGAATTGAATAAGAGACAACACACTCTTTTGTTGTTGATCCTGATACAACATTGTTAAATGTGTAGTTAGGATTGATTATTGATCAATATGAATATACAATCATACCTTATTCAATGTAAGTTATGAATACATTAATTAAGCTGGAGTACTGTAAAATGTAACTGTTGACATATATCAATATTATTTCATACATATGTTAGTGTCAATACATACACATGTCTATATTATTAACGGACATGTTCAAAATCTGAGACTTGTAGACACATATCAGTATCATTTTAGACATGTGTTAGTGGCGATACTAACATATGTCTACCGTTAAATACTAAACTATATAGATCTTTTACGTAGCTGACATATGTTGAAATAAAAGCTAACATATATCAATACAATTAGACATTTACATTCTTTTCAAGTGAGGTCTGAAAATTTGCATTAAAACAATGTGCAATATATGCAAAATAATAAAATTGATAAAATCTATATCAATTCTACAATTTTTCCATTTAATTGAGATAATCAATCTATATATATGATAAAAGTGATGGTCTAATTGAAAGGAGAGCTATGCCACATATGCAAAAAGCTGATGTGGCAAATTCCCTCCAAAATTAAATGATTTTTAATTCACCAATATTTGATGCATTAGTTTTTCTCTACGCAGTAGTTGTTAAACTCCCCTATTTTCATGGCTCAGTTATGCTAAATTATATCCGAAATCTAATGATTATTAACCAAAGTCAGACTAAGTAGTTGTTAAGTTCTCCTATTGTTTAGGTCATTAGTTAATTAACGTGGCTTGAAGGTTAAAACAAATTGTCTATATCTATATACTTATATGATAAAAATATATATAAGTGGTGATGGCAAATTGAAGCCAACAAAAAATGAATTATCAATCTTTGAAATTTTTATTTTCCAGCACACCTAATTCGACTAAAGAGATATTTAATTGTTACATTTTCCTATTATTATGCCCACCGATTCATGTTGTTCATATGTTACGTGTTCACCACGAACTAATCCAAAAAATCATCATAAATCATCCTTGAAATCAGCTACTCATGCATCAATAGCCAACAGACTTACCTATAAAATTCCTGTGCATTTTTATACCGTATGTAATAAGTTAGTTTGTTCTAAAAAAAACAATTCAGTTTGTATCCTATTTATGTGGCAATTGGTTATCAAGTATCAAGTTGTTAATACCAACGATGAATGTAAACTTTATTATAAATGTCCTGAATTCATCTCATTTATTATCACACTATTTAACACCAAAGCATAACAAACATGTAAACATAGATGAATCGCGAATACCGTCAAACTATCAAGTATGCAGCAACCAATTAAGAATCATCATCTTTCGTGTCCAGAATTCCCAAATGAAATCGTTATTTCATATACTTGGTGAAGTTGCAACTCATTCACTACTTGATTGGGCAAATTATGTTTTCAGGTATTTAATCTGTATTTTTATATCGTCTTCTAAATTGTATTACTTATCAAATATTATATAGTTTCTTTTATTTGATGCTATAATTAGTTGTCTTCTACTTCACATGTTTGGGATCAACAAACACGTACTTAAGAGATTTGTATCGGTGCATCCAATATAATTTCAGAAGCAGTTCTTAATTCACGTTGTTTATGTTTCACGAAATCCCGAAGCTGTACTACGCAAATCTTTGGTTGGTAAATACAAAAGTATTTACTCCCTTTTGCATGTACCAATATTTATTATTAACATTTATTTAATCTTTTGCAGGAGAAATTTTGTGTTTACGGAAATGAAGACGACGGATTTGCTTTAATGAATGTTGTCGTACAGTCTAAACATTATCAAGGAAAATAGTACAAAGGAGTTAGTGGCACATGTTGTTAACTAATAGATTTTGCTGAGTTACAATATCAAATAGTTGTTTATTTTCAATTTTTCATGTATTAGTTTTAGCGTTACTTGGTGTGAGGGTGTATTATTATTGGGAGCAGGTCAATCGAGTCTAAATGCTAACAACTACAAAGATGAAGTTGATTATCTACACCAAAAATTGGTTTATCTACATGATTGGACCGAAAAGTAGTAGCCAGTTACAAGTAACCTATTTATTCAGTTGTGTTACATGAAGTATAAGAATAAGATAATTTTAATTTGGGAACTCTACAAGTTTTTTAATAAAGGAATAATTCAAACTTCAAAATTCAATTCGAAAGGTAAGCTCAATTATAAAATTGGGATCAGTCTAACTCGGAAACTCAATTCCAATGGTAAATGAACTAAAAGAATTGGACAATTTCCTACTAGAGAACTGTCAAAACAACTTTAAAAATGAGATTTTTCAAACTCGAAAACTCAATTTGAATGTTAAGCTTAACTCTAAGAATGAGTTAGTTTGATGATACCTCTATTTGAAGTACATATATACTATAACTCTAATAATTAATAAAGAAGAAGAGTAAAAATGAAAGACCCTCATTGTTGAAAAGGAAAAAAAAAGATAATAAAAGAAAAAAGATTAAACGAGTAGATGCATATATTAGTTGTATATATAAAAGTGTGTTGTTAACAAAAGCGAAAAAAATAATCTAAGAATGTGTAGATTGTCTTGCTCGCAACTTTAATTGATCAGATTTTAATAGAGTTTCAACAAATGAATAGTAACTAAATTTTAATTGAGTTTTGAAAATATTTGCTTGGGATAGAGTTAAAATTTTATAGGTTTTAGGGGTGTTCTATAGCGTATCTAAAAGTGAAGTGATATGTGTAAAATGTTTAAGAATTATTTGATTGTTTAAGGTTGGTTGTTACTCCCTTCGTCAATTTACAAGGTTTACATTTTGATTTTGTGTGAATTTTAAGAAATATGTAGGTGGATGGTAAAAAGTAAGAGAGATGATAGAAAAGTAAGATAGAGAATATATAAAGTATGAAAGAGAATGATAAAAAATGAATAAGTAAAGATAGTGGGTTTTCAGAAAGGAAGCGTTAAACTTTTGAAAAATCTTCTGAAATGGCAAAAAGTAAACATTTACAAAGAACGGGGTAATATTATATATGAAGGAATATAGTGAGAAAAAAAGAGTAGGTAGAGAGCGAAATTTTAATTGAGTTGTAAATAGAAGTTGGATTAAAAACGTTACTATTCCGACTCGATTAAAAATCGCTTGACAAACAAGATCTGAAAGGCTACCTCGATTAAATCGAGTAGGAATTGCATCTAAAACACTCCCGTGAAGATTTTAAATTGAGAATTCAATTCAAATGGCAAACAACTTTAGAAATGGAATAACTGGACTTAGTAACTCAATTACAAGTGCAAACTACACTATTCAGGAAAGCAATATTCTAAAAATTTGATAATTCCAATTTATAAACTATGTTTAATGGGTGAACCAATTATAAGAACATGGCATTTCCTACTTGGAAAATTTAATTCGAATTGTAAACCAACTCTTCGAACTTGAGAAATTAATTTGAAATGTAAACCAACTCTAAGAATGAGAAGAATGCAACTTTAATGGGTAACTCAACTCTAAGCTAGAATAATTTTTGTGTGTGTGGTGCATTGATCACATACCACCACGGGGTGGTTGTTGGAAACCGGGAGGGGAGATCTGACAGATATTCTCTTTGAGGGAACTCTCTTCGATCTTCTCTCTACTTTCTTGACCCATAACGGACAGTGGTGTTTGTGGGGGGTGTATGGCGAGATAATCTCATGGAAAGTCTCTTCGATCTTCTCTCCACTTCTTGATCCATAACCGGCAATGGTGCGCGGGGGGTTGGGGGGGGGGGGTGTTGGTAAAAAAACAGCCGTAGCATGGGCAATTAGGTTTGTAGAATAATAATTTTTGTGTGTGTGTTGTGGGGGCGACGACATACCACAACGATAGTTGTTGGGAAACGGAGTGGGGGGGGGGGGGGGGGGGGGGCTAGAAGATACTCTTTAGGCGGGGAATTTCTCTTCGGTCTTCTCTCTATTTTCTTGAATTTCGTAACGGGCCGGGCGGGGTAAAAAAACAACTGTAACATTTGAAAATATGTTTGTAGAATAATAACTTTTATGTGCGTGGCGGGGGTGGGATGACCACTTACCACCCCGGGGGTGTTGGGAACCACCCCTATATGTTGATTGTGTTGTATACTTTGATTATTTTTTTCGCGTTTGAAGGATGTAATATTTTTAAAAATATGTATTTTGTTACTAATTAACATGTTAAGTATGGTAGGACCTGATATGAAAATGTATCCGTCATGTTGAGTCGTAATTTCACATTTTCTCTATAGTTAATTAACATAAGAAAACTAAATGTTATAGTATTGGATGAAAAATGACTATTCAATAATCCATGACCAACGTTGTTTAAACGTAAATTTAACTATCTTATTTTTTCAATTAATTTATTTTGTCTCACTTTTTTATTTATTATTAAAAGTAAATTATACCGTGGCATCGCCACGGGTTAGTACTAGTTGAATGTAAAGGCACATTAAAAAGGTATGTTAATGTAATAATTGATATTTTTAATTTAAATTACTATTTTTTTTGGTATGTTTGACTACAAACCTTTAAGGGTAAAGATGGAACATTGAGTGTGAATTTGTACTAGAATCATCAAAATTTATTTGAATTGTCTCTCAATTAATATTCATTTGTAGAGTTGCACTTCCTACAACATTCCCCTTACTTTTAAGGCATTTTTAGTTCATTTTAATGATCCTTTATAAGAGACGTAACATTAATAATTCATATTAGATTAAATACGTTGTAGTGGACATAAATGTCCCGAGGAATGAGTATAGTTACTAAAGAAAACCTTGAATTTTGGGCCAAGCTGGTTCAATTTGTCCTAAACGTAAACGAGGGTTCAAAAAGAAATGAAAAGGCTTATTAATCCTAATGAACCACGTGTACATTGGTGGGATCTTCTGCCACGTGCATCTCTTTCCAACTTGTATACGCACAGCATGCCACGAGTTCTGGCACCCCACGTGGCTAGTCTATGTAGATGGCTGGCTGGTCGCAACATCTATACTCCGGTAAAATTCATTTTTGGTACTTTAGTGTGATACATTTGTGATTTTCGTACTTGAAAGTGGTCACATCCAATTTAAGTACTAATTATCAATAACTATTTACAATTAATGTACTAATTGAATTTATGAGATGCGTTTCACATTCACGTGCAAGCGAATGTTAAGTCACCAAAAATGTAGACATGAAAATTGACTGTCAGACGATATCGCGACTTTGTCCCACTCACAAGCATTAAATTCTTCCACGTCAGATTATTTTTTTAGGCTTTTTCATCAATTATGTTTCAATCAACTTTCCATTGATCAAATTCACATAAAATTAGGATTAGACTAATTGTAACTTGTGATTTGCACACCCACCATTTAATTTATAATTAGTACCTTAATTGTAAATAGTTATTAATAACGGTGAATTTCATCCAGTACCACTCTTAGATGTTCTAATTACACTTGGGTACCAGTTAGATCAACAATAACATATAAGTCCTGTTAGATAAAAATCAATTTCATATAAGTCCTCGAATTTAACTTTTGACGAATTAAAACCTGAAAAGGGCATTTATACCCCTTTTCAAATATCAGATTTTATTTCTGGTCAAACAGCCTTAGCTTATCGTGGCACGTGCGAGGCACGTGTGGACCTATATGTAATTGATAATTTAGTATCAGGTACTAGAATGTAATTGATACATGGCCGTTATTTCAAAAAAATTAGCCGTTGGGTAGTTATTTTGAGACAATTTAAGCCCCAAAACAGTCCATATTCATCCATTTTTACTGATCCTTCTTCACTCAAACTAACAATGGAGAAGATCGATGAAATTCGTCCAATTTGCATTAATTCGAAGTGTCGCAAGCGAACTATTCTCTCCGTTAAAAGGTGTGTACCGCATGAAGGAAGATGCTATTGGAGATGTCCAACACATGGGTGGTTTGAATGGTGTATTGTTGAAGAAAACGTTCAAAATGGACGAGGAGATATCATGCAAGCCAAATTGCTATCTGAATTTGTTCCACCACATCAACATACTTCAAGGTGCCAAAATATGGAACACCAAGCTACAAGTGTGCAAACTACAAGTGAAGATGATGCAATGCTAAAACAAAAACAAAAGAAGAGATGTATACAACTGCCATGGATACTCAAGAAGACAAATACATGAGAGTTAGACAACTCATTTGCCTAAACCTTTTCTTGTTTGTTGTGTACCTGCTTGTGCGGATAAGTAATGCATTGAAGTAAATTAAGTAGGCAACGTAGTAAAAGTTGCATGTAGTCGAAGAAGTAACAGGTATTGAACATTTTTCCAATGTATATTTCAATACAAGTTGCAAATTGAGTAGCATCAAAAGTGCCATAAACATCCAACAAAATGAAACTGCAAATGTCATCAAAATAGCCTAACCAAAACAGTTGGCATGCAATGAAAATATACCACCAAATCATAAGGTTATAATCAAAATATACCACCAAAACATCCACCCAACTACTTGAAAAACGAGTGTCCTAATCCCCTTCCCCTCCCAGTGCCATTGCCCCTGCCCCTTTCCAATTTATCATCATCAACCCAATCCTCAACTACCACATCATCCACCACAGACTTAACTTTGCTTTGTTCCCCTTTTTTTTTTTGTTTTTTACCCCCCCCCCCCCCCCCCCCAAAAAAATGTTAGAGAAAAGATATATGACAAAAGAGTCTCAAACTCTTCATCGCAGCCTGAAATTCACTCCCTACAGACTTAACAGGAGTAGGCTCAACATGTCTTGGAATGTAAGGACCAGGGGTTTCTTTGGTGGCTTTTTCAGATGGTTGTGGAGTTTGTGCAGGTGTAGCAGTTTTGGCAGGTGGAGTTTGAGCACAAGGTGGAGATTGTGGAGGAGTAGACTGTGTTGGTTGAGTGACAGGGGTGGGGGTGTTTCATCATCACTAGGGACATCAGTCAAATCCACATATTCAGGGGAATGTGTGGGAGGTGGTCTTGGCTTACAAGTTCTAAACAACTTTCTTCTAGCAGTTGTTTCAGTATGGACCTTGGTGGAGGGTACATACTCTACATCAACACCCTTATTAACAAAGCCTTTGAATTTTTTGGAGCAAGACATATCAATAGCTAAAGGTTCAACATCGTAAGTAGTTAAATGCAACTCTACTTCTAGTCCTTGCATATTTCTCTCAAACATCAACCTCACAGTTGCATCATCTATAACATCTATTGTCTCAAAAGAATTCTCAACATAAGCCACCTTTGTAAAAAATAGAGAACCCCTACTTTCCACACGTTTTAACATAGCATCAACATCCATCATAAGTTTAGCATGTGTGACGCCCTATCACCTTCACAGATATTGACCGACAGTAAAATATAATTTAGACGCGCGGAAGCTTTAAACATAAGTACTTAGACCACATTTACATATGCATGCCAGCAAAATACATTTTCACATGCAGTAAATAAGCTTTTACAGAACGAAAATCTTTTCATGAATGATATGCGGACAACGAGCCAAGGGAAAAGGATTGGAAAAAAGTCGACCGACCCTTGATGCATGTATTAACATCTTTTTCGCTAAGGCCTGCCTTTGCCTCAATATCTATAAAAATATCATCGCATTTTGAATGAGTTGTGGATCTCAATAAGTATAATTAGTAACATGTCATTTAATAACAAGTAAAATAACCAGGCAACAAGCTATTTAACACCAGGAAAGCACATCAATTTCAGTCACATATATTCACATCGATTGACAATCAGAATATGACTTCCATTTATTTCATAGTTTCAAAATCACAACAGTGCACTTCCCATTCCAAACATATCAGCTATAAACATTTAACATCATTCACATTTATATAATAATGCACACGTGCTTAGTCATTTTCTTTGTCCGCTATGGCTCTGTTACGACCAGGAGTAAGTCGTGATCACGATGATGGCCATTTCGTTACCATCAATTTCGTCATATAACACATGGAGTTCAATGAACTCAGGTGGCCGTACGGTACTCTGTATTCAGTCAATACTGGAAAATCTGTATCCAGTCAATACTGGAAAATTTTGACATAACACATGACTCAAGGTCGTCAACATTGAGTCGTTAGCAGCCATAACAGAATCCTCTTATCTCTTATGAATGCAATTCACATAATCATACATACATACATACATATATGTATATACGACTAACACTTTATCACTTTATCAGAGTATAATTACATTTTCATATAGCAGCACACATGTCCCATCCGTACATGTGAGCAATCAGTCATTTCATGAATCAAGCACTATTAGCTTTTCATTATACCAAAATGGAACATTTCATATCAACATCTTCGACCATATAATTCACATATAATAATTCACATATACATAGCCCGTACGCTAGCATCATATCAATAATTTCAAGTAAATAACGAGTTGCTAAATACACTTACCGTCGACCGTCCAAAAGTATTACCAGAGTTAACCGTACTATCTTTACACCTTAATTCACCTGTAACGAGATATTTTTACTAAATAAAAATGAACACAGAGAACCAAAACACGAATACGTACCCTTGAGATTTTCGAAATCTGCTGCTACTACTATATTATTCTCCTCTTCTATTTCCTACCTTCTCCTACACAATCCTTTCATTTTCTTGTTTTCCCCTTAATTGTTTTCTCTCTGTTAAGTATTCGGAAGTGTGTGTGTAAGGTGTACTGTATGTAGTTGTGGGAAATGAGAGGTCAAGTATTAGTGGATAATAAACAGAAATCAAGTACTTAGTGGTGAAGAAAGGTGTTAGGCAGTGATGAGATGAGGCAAAATGAGGCGGTGATGAATTACTCAGCTACTCAGCAACACGTGTAATTAATCACATACGTCCTAGTGTACCAAGTAAATCATAGTGTGACAAGTATCCTGGCGGTGGAAAATAAATAATACTCCCTCCTATCCAAAGAAAACTTTCTATTTTGATTTTAAACGGTCAACTGTTATCAACTTTAACCACAAATTACTCTTAAAATATAATAATAAATTATTTTAATAAAATCATCTAATGAAAATTCAATAATTAAATTTTCATTATATTATTTTATTTAATTATTTACTATTATAGTTCAAGAGTAATTTGTGGTCAAAATCGAAGACAGTTGACTGCAGAATAGTAAAATAGAAAGTTTTCTTTGGAACAGAGGGAGTAATATATATAGTTATAATATTTCTTTAATCGACAAATTATTTACACCAGCCTGCTTATTTCGATTTTCACAAATACGACATGAAAGTCAAACAGGTGCACAAAACAAATACTATAAATTCATACGGTTCATATTACGGTGTCTGTTCTTTCATAGTCCCTCGTTTGGATACAAAAATGTTGAAATCAAAACTAGTAACAAGTCGGGCACAACACTGTATAAATCAACGATAACAATTAAAATTCAATTATGGTCACATAATATCAATTTTTTAACATCAAGATATAGCACAAATATAGCATGTCACATTATATAATTTAATTTTTCACAAATAATTCCACGTATATAACACATATCGAAATATCTAAAATTTGCTTAAAAACATATTTAAACATGCTTATAAGGTGAAAAAGGTCAGGGGCGTGACAGCATGTGTGTACCTTGAAGAATCGACGTCGACCAACATGAATTCCTCCCTACCCAGGTGAAGTCTGATGTTAAATTTTGCCCCCATTGAAACTGTAACAAGCATCAAAACACACATATAAACAGATTAATATTAAGCAGTACAACCCTAGCTATAAACTGCGTATTGAACTACGATACAATCCACTCAAATCAGACACAAAATTGTGGATACTTAGATGAATACGTACATGAATAACACAAAAACTAACAAAAAAATTGAACCTTTACATGTATGAACAAAAAACCCTACCTCACAGTGCCGAAATATCTCCGCGAACATGTGAGAATACGCCGGAATTCGATGTTATACGTGCTATAATGGCAGATTACAGTTTGATTTTCGATGATTAAGGGATGATTTTGGCTCGTTAATGGTGGTTGAGTGAAGAAGACGAAGAGAAGACGGAGAGGTTTGGTTTTGGCGGCTGTGAGCCATTTTTTGGCAAATGAAATTTAACCTAGAAAGGTAAAAAGGTAAAGACTACAACTAAGGCCATGTTTGTTTGTCCCATAATTCATTTCAGCTTATAAGTTGGTCAACGGATTCTCAGCTTTTTGGAATTGGATGTTATTGTTGAACTAAGTGGCCCTTAGATGAAATGCCCCTATTTAACAGGGGGTATATGTAATAACCCCTATTAATAATTAGTACCTAAATTAGACGCGGCCACTTTGGAGTACTAAAATCGGAAATGCGTCACACTGTAGTACCAAAAATGGATTTTACCCACTATTATCCTAAACAAACTCAACTGCGTAGTTATTACTACAAAAAAGAAGTTACATGAAAAATAGGTTAATAAATAAAAAATATAAAAAGAAATTGGAAAAAAACTCTACACCAACCGTTACTCTTATGATTTCATGATACACAAATTGCTATATGACTTTAAAAAATAGTTTTGGTTCTACTTTCATCCCTTTCACATTTAGAAAATGTCTTATTTTACATTAAAAAAAAATTAACATATCACATAATTCAAGTATTGTGTTATACTCCCTCCGTTTCTGTAAGAGTAAAACAATTTTGATTTGCACAATTTTTTAAAAAAATGTGTGGTCCCCTAAAAGTATGTGGTTAAGAATGAGTTTGAGATATTAATTTAGTGGAAAAGTACATGTGGGTCCAAAAATATGTGTTTAAAAATGAATTATATTATGAAAGTAATTTCCATAAAAGAAAATGTAACACTTTTAGTGAAACGTTCAAAACGGAAAATTGTTACACTTTTAGTGAAACGGTGGAGTATAATTCACTTTCAAATAATTTTTAAATTTATATTAGACGAAATGTGAGTATACGTTTATATTGTCAAAGAAGAAAAATATTTTAAATATTACACACAGGGACCGCGTGTCACGGATACTAGTTAATACAAAAATTAAGGGACATCTTAATTAATTCTTGTGCTACTCAAATTCAATTCGCTATCTTGACAAGTATTTTACAGGATCACTCCAACTCCAGTATATGTGTACATTTTCTCATGAATTACCCCTCTCATTTCTTAGGCTTTGTCATTTTTGTATCAACTGAACAAGTGAACTCATATCAACTGAAATTATATGATCGAAACTGAATTTATTTTCAGTATAAAAAACTGAAGTTAATAATTATTTAGATGAATAGAATATAACCTTATTGAACATACCTATTGATCCAAATTACAATATTAAAATGTTGATTTTCTTTTTTTTTTTTTTTGGTAAAATAAATTCATTTTGAAGTAAGGTATATGGACAATGGATTATACACACGAGATGACAAATATATATCTTTTTTTTTTTTTTTTATAAAACCAAAAATATATTAAGGCTTAGAAGCCATTGTCAAGACCCAAAATAGGTATTACAGAAATAGGCGGATCAAACCAAAGTTTTTCTCCTCCATAATTATATCCTAGACTAGCTAGATGATCAGCACAGGCATTAGCACGTCTATCAATCAACAACTCTATCTCCCAAGGATTGCGGAGTAGTGTCTTGCAGCTTTGTACTATTGATTCCAGATCCTGAGGTGGATTCTCCTCTTCTATTAGCCATTTGAAGATGGTTTCCGAGTCAGTTTCAACTTGAAGCTTATGTATCCGTCGATCCCATGCTAGTTCGAGGCCTCGCAAGATACCATGTAATTCAGCTTCATTTACCGTTGGGCTTCTCATAGGTGCCGAAAAACCCCACTGCCATTGGCCCTTTTCATCCCTGAGAACTCCACCGAACGCGCCTGAGTTTTCTTGAGGTTTACAGCTTCCATCGACATTAAGCTTCATCCAAGTCGATTTTGGTTTACTCCATTTGAGGCTCTTTTGTAATCTGCTTCCTGGATTAATTTTCATGTTCAAATCACAGTTGAGTTGCCTGATCAAAAACATTATTCTTGGCACACTTTCCGGCTTGCCCCTAAACACCACTGAATTACGTGACTTCCAAATATTCCATATAGTTGCAATGAAAATAGCAAGCCATCCAATATCAGCATTCAAAGTCGACTCAAAGGTGTTCTGTAAATTAAAACAAATCCAGGTCTCATCTGGTATAGCCTCAAACCGTGCGGTCTCATGAGCTGGAAGAAGTGCTCTCCAGATTCGCTTTGCCGCAGAGCAATGCCGAAAAATATGAATCACTGATTCATCTTCCACACCGCAATATCCACATAGAGGGGATGGAGCCATGTTCCTGGAATGTCAGAGTACATTCGTTAACAACTTGTTCTGTAAAGCTAGCCACAGAAAATGTTTGAACTTGTTAGGCACTTTACTTTTCCAGATGAGCTTCCTGTTGCTATGTGATTGTGGCACTCCATGATATTGTTGATGAAGCACCCTATAAGCCGATTGACAAGAGAAGTTTCCGGTCGCAGTTTCACTCCAAAGCAATTTATCGCATTGATCAGACAGAGTTAAGTTGGAATTTTGTAGCTCCTCCACGAGGCTTTGGGGCATAGTTGAAGTCAGCGCCTCAAAATTCCAATTTCCATCAGTTTGCAGCACTTGATTTAGCTTGATTTCATAATCTCTAGCATCAACAGATTCAATTTCCTCCACCAACCTGCGGTTTTGGAACCAATTATCAAGCAGGAAAGAAATAGCTGATCCATCACCCACTTGCCACCTGAAATACGCATTTAACTTATCCGCGCATTTAACAACCCCCTTCCACATCGGGCTATCACTTGGTTTGGACGTATAGTGAAGAACATTCCTGCCTTTCAAATATTTATGATGCACAAGTTCCATCCAAATCGTATTTTCTTGTCTCATCGTTTTCCAAACAATCTTAGCAAGCATCGCTTCATTGTTTGTTCTTACCTCTCGTAGTCCAAGACCACCTGCTGATTTAGGTTAAACCACTCTTTTCCAACCTACGAGATGAGTTTTGCGTTGCGTGATATCATTTGACCACAGAAAATCACGGTTAAGCTTGTCCAAACGATTACAAATATGCTCCGGCAGCCAAGAAGATTGCATGTCATATAGTGGAACTGAGGTTGTGACAGCTTGAATGAGTGTGGCACGACCTGCTGTAGAGAGGAATTTCTTCTTCCAGCCTGCATATTGAGCTGTGACCTTATCAATTAATCTACCTGCTTCAGCTCTACTTACTCGTCCATGACGCAAATAAATGCCAAGGTATTTGCCCAAGGCTGCAGTTTGCGAGAATCCAAGCACACTAGTAACGTTCTTTTCAAATTCGCACCACCTGTTTTTGAGAAGAACACCTTTGATTTTGTGAGGTTTAAGTTCAAACCTGACTTTGCACAAAAAACATCAATCACTCATTTTATAACTCTGGCATTCTCAACTGTGGCTTTGCTCATAAGAATCAAATCATCCGCGAACAAAATATGCGAGAAGGAAGGGCCACTTCTACAAGGTTTAATCGGTTTCCAACTACCTTGTGCAACCTGGTCATTAATCAAATAAGATAATCTCTCAATGCAGAGAACGAACATGTATGGGGAGAGCGGGTCACCCTGGCGTAGTCCACAAGAATGACGTATAGGATGTAATGGTGTGCCATTCCATAAGATGCGGGATGATGTGTTTCGAACACAGAACATAATAAGTCGTATTAAATTACTCGGGAAATTAAAGGCCTCCAAAGTTTCTTCCAAAAAGTCCCAGCTAACTCGATCATACGCTTTTTCGAGATCAAGTTTCATGATCATACACCCAATTTTATTTTTTTTCTTCGACTTCAGTGAGTGTAAGATCTCTTGCATAACTATGACATTATCCTAAGTGCTCCGTCCACTTATAAAGCTTGACTGACAAAGTGAGATCAAATCTGGCATGAGGTGTTTTAAGCGTATCGTGATACACTTAGTTATGAACTTATAAAGTACATTGCACAAAGATATTGGTCTATACTCAGAAATATGACTAGGATTCTTCACCTTAGGTATAAGACAAACAAATGCCTCACACATCGTCTCATCAAATCTGCCAAGCTCAAAAGCAAGTTGAATGAACTTGGTAACCGAATTCCCTACCGTATCCCAGCAATGTTGATAGAAGAATCCCTGTAAACCATCCGGTCCCGGAGCTTTCGTGGGATGAGTCGCCCATACTGCTCCCTTAATTTCCTGCGCTGATGGTATTAAGGACAGAGTATTGTTCTCCTCTTGTGTCAAACGCGCCTGCAAGTTTGATAATCCCAAGGTCGCACCACCATTGCTGATCGAACTCCTTGTTGATGCAAATATATTCTCAAAGTGGTCTAAACAATGCTGCTTCAGAATTAATTGGTCTTGAATCCATTCATCTCCAACCTTTAGCATAATAATCTTATTTACTCTCCGCCTCGCCAAAGTTGATTGATGAAAGAATTTTGTATTCGAATCACCATCCATAATCCATTTAACACGAGATTTTTGAAACCAAAAGAGCTCTTCTTGTTTCAGCACATCATTATATTCCTGAATCAAGGTTCGTTCCAGATTAACTAAGAACGAGCTGTAGAATTGAGATAAGGATTTTTGAATTCCCTCGAGCCTTCCCATCAGCTTCCGTTTCTTATAGAAAATATTGCCAAATCTTTCCTTATTCCAAGGGATGAGCTTTTCTAGGATGCGTTGGATTGCATCAACCACATGTTGTTCCCCACGCCAAATATCATCTATTAGTTTCTTACACTCCTCGTGCACGAACCACGCCTTCTCAAAGCGGAAGGGACGTGTCTTCTTTTCCTCATCAAACCCGAGGCAACAAGACAGTATAGGGTGGTGGTCCAAATGGGCCTTAGGTAGATGGATTATTGCATTCTGCGGGTACAGTTTACACCATGCATCATTTGCAGAGATCGATCAATCCTCTCCTGGATGTTAGCACGACCATCACGATTATTATTCCAAGTGTATTTCGGACCATAAAATCCTAAGTCCTGTAGATGGCATCTAGCAATCCAGTTATTAAAAGCTTGACACCGGCGAATCGATGCCACATTCCCTCCTCGTCTTTCATGAGTAAATCGAATTTCATTAAAATCATCTGTTACCAACCATGGTGCTGTAATACCCCGAGCGTATTCCTCTAAGCTATTAAAGAGTCGCACCTTGTCTTCTTGTCTTGGTTGCGCATATATACCAGTAAGACACCAGCTTGGTTGATTTCTTCTATTAATTATCACGTGAATTGCTTGATCATCGACATGAACCAATTCGACGTCGATTTCATTAGCATCCCACAGAAGCCAAATACCTCCCATCATACCATTCGTGGGTGCTTTTATCCAATCAGGAAAACCCAACCTTGGTAATATCATATCGGCATGTGCAGGAAACACCCTTGTCTCTAAGATAAAGACTACCTGTGGCCGATGTTCCCTAACAATATCCTGAAAATTTCTCTTGAAATCATCATTACCTGCCCCTTGGCAATTCCATGAAAGGACTCTCATTGGTAAACGAAATATATCAATTGGATGTAGAGGATATACTATAGTCTCCCCCCTCCATAATACAGTCAGCTGTATGAGCAAATTCAGTAGAATGAGATAAATTTCCTCCATCTCCTCCTTGTCGATCGTCGCTCGGAACCAGAATTGTCTCTGATTGTCCATTCTTTCCCTGTAATGCGCTTCGAGGCGGCATTGCCAGAATAGGCCTGATATCTCCATGACCTGGATCAAAGGTTGGTCTACTTCCATCAACCATATGCGAGAAGGTCGGTCCAAAGATACCATCCTGGTCTCGACTTCCTCCTCCTGTTCCATCACTTCCTCCATTGGTTCCATGTCCGGGATATGTAGCATTAATCCTTGCGCCCCCCAGTAAAGACCGTGGCCCAATTGTGTTCCATCGGTAGTTAGATCAACGTCTATTAATTCTGTATCTTCGAGAGCTGCAAAGGAATTCTCAAGAGTAGTAATATTCTCTTTGCTTGATTGACCAGCTTGAAAAGTATAGTTCCCATTGATACCTGTAGCTTTATAAATAGAGGTCGGTCTCTGTAGAATATGTATACCCTTTGTTTGTCCCTGCTTAGGATTTGGTTTTGGAACCGTTCGTTTCCCAGTAGTATTCGACTTTGCCGTCGGATCCTGCGGTTGTCCAGATTCAATAACAATACCTTTTCCTTTATTCATTCTAGAATTGGTATTAGTCTTGTCCCCATTCTTTGTTCCCTGATCATGTTGTGATGGACCTTTTATACCTCCATTATGGTTTTTCTCATTATGGCGAGAGTTGTTCGATGGTGCCACTGGTTGCAGTTTCTTTTTCCTTGAAACCGTCATCCAATCCCCAAATTCTTTCTTCTTTGCTTTCTCTACCAACCATTCCACTGGAGCATTGTTATTATTATTAGATTGTTCATCCTTCTCCGAATTCTCGACAGGAGGTGGCTGTTCTTTAGCTTGCTTCATACATTCATTAGTTTGGTGTCCGACACTACCACAAGTGTAGCAAACTAAAGGTAAATTCTCATACACCACTTGGTAGACTGTCCCTCCAACACAAACTTCGGTCTCTAAGGGAACATCTAGACGGATTTGAACGCAAAATCTTGCGAATTTACCTCTTGAAGCATTAAATGTATTTCCATCAATTTTCAATGGATCTCCTACACAGTTAGCCAAGGTTTCGATAATAGATTCCCGAAAAAGTTCCATTGGTAGATTAAGTATCCTGGCCCAGGTGATTATAGTGTTCACCTTATAATTATCCGCCCGAAAACCTGCTTCCCACTTTCGAATCGAAAGAAAATTTCCTGCAATTTGCCGGGGCCCTTCTGTTACGATTCCCTCCCGAATATCTGGTTGCAGGCCTTTGAGGCAATAACAGTTATGCCCAAGGTCCATAACTTCAGCATCTCCATTCAGATTCCATAATCGATCTAGCTTTGCAACAAGAGCTTGATAAAACCATGGTTTGTGTAAAATTTTAATGATAATAGCATCCTCCCAGGTTTTCTCAATTGTGGATTGAAATTCCTTTGTCAGAATAACTTGTTTAAACGGAATTTCAGGGGTAGTGTCTAACACTTGCATCAGCTTCTTCTCCTCTAGAGTACGGTTTTTATCAATCCTAACATCAGGCTGCTTGTGCCCTCCATATACCTTGAAAGCATAAGAATCAGATTGAGCCGGTGGCTCCGCCTCCATGTCGTTCAGATTAGAATTAAGTGGGTCAGAATCACCCGAGAGATCGCCTGAGATCTGTCTCTGGAGTTTTTGGTTCCTAGTAGTTGGATTGTCCATCGGAGCCTCCACAGACGGGCAGGTTTGGCCGGAGGAATACGCCTCAAGCGTTTCCCGGCCAGAAAGCGTGAACGGAGTCAAACGGCGGCTTTAGGTTTAGTGCGAAAAATCCGGAGCTCGTCAAATAAGTTCCAATAATTACGAGGAAAACATGACAAATATATATCTCATTTTACTTCGAATCAGTAAAATTTTGATATTTTATAATAATTTAACTTGATCCAATTTTTACTTTTATATCAAAATAATATTTAACGATTTTATAAAATAATTGATCCAACTTTTATATCAAAATAATCCAAACTTTCAAAATTTACAGGTCAACTTGACCCTGGCCCGTCAGACCAATCCACAAAGGGTTTTTTTTTCGGTCTGTACTGAACTGATCTGATTTAAACAGAATTGAATTTATTTGCAGTATAAAAAAATAACTAAGCGGAACTGAACATATTTGAATTATACTGAAATTAATGATTTTCAGATGAAAAAAACATCGGCTAATATTCCCTCCGTCTTGCTAATCTAGTCCAGTATTCTTCTTATAGTTGTTCCATTAATATAGTTCAGTTCCAAAAATAGCAAAAATATACACCCATTAAGCCCATTATCTCTCATAATTTTTTCATTTTTTATCATTTCTCTCTCTTATCTCTCATACTTTTTATATTCTTTATCATTTCTATCTCCAACAACAAACAGTAAACAATTAATTTTCTTAAAAAAAAAAGCACCGAAAAGAAAGTAGATTAAAATGTCGGGACGGATGGAGTAGATCATATCACCAGTAAAAGGGAATTATAACATGTGATATGTGATAGAGGGATAGCCGATAGCGTGTGTTAGATATTTTGTTAGAAATATCTGTTTAGATTTTGATCAGCAACATGATGACTTATCTTAGTCTCAGAAAGGTGATTAGTACTCTTTGTTCACTTGAACATTGTAAAAGAGGAAAACCACTAAGTATGATAGTCTAGCTAATCTTGTATAGGATGTTAGGTCTCAAAATGTAATTTTTATTTTATGAAGAGAAGACCAAGAAGAAGACATCCAAGCAGAAAGCTCAACGACATTGAAGACTTGAAGAAAACTGCACAAGATTACTGAATCTGTTGTTCAGATATCTTAGCCAGATATCTTAAAGACACGAATAGTTTCAAACAAAGCGTATCAAGAGATATCTGAGAAATAAGATACATATCTGAAAACAAGGAAAGTGTCCACAGATATCTATTCTCAGATACCTTGAGCTTTAACCACGTTTCTGAAAAAGGAACATATATATTGCAAACAAAGTTGTTTCAATAAATACAAGTGGTATCTGAAGATTAAAGAGAAGGACGTGCAAAGAATCAGATAACACTAGTCTCTGATACAAAGCATAGTTCCGTTGACACTCTGAGACAAAAGTATAGTACAATGCATTTAATGCACGATGAGATGTCCGAATAAAAGCAACGATGCCGAGAAGAAGACAAAACTCACAAAGATTATATACACAAATATCGATAGTTCGAATTTGAGCCTAACGGATACTATTCAAACGGTACTCAAATTCATCTATAAATATCAACACTTAGACTGCTTGAGAAGATACACTGAACACCTTGAACTGCATACAAACACTGAACGTCTTACTCTCTCAAAGCAACTTACTTATCTTCAAAGCTTTCTGTTGCGACCAAAGCTTTTGATCTTGAGTAAACACTGAAGTTCTAAGTGTCCTGATCCTAAACAAGCAAAGCTATCTGTGAAGGAGTTGAATCAAAAGATCAACTATCTGAGATTCATTCTCTTGAACAGATATCATAAGACTTAGTCATAAAATCGAACAAGATACCATACGCTGTAAAGTGTATTAAGTAACTTAGTTCACAGAGCTATCTGATTAACTGAAAAGTTATTAAGACGCTCATCTGACAACTCAAACCAAAACCAACACCATAACTGGCGTGTTGTACAGGAAGTACTTAGTTTGAAAAATCAGGGAATAACTCCAAGGTTACCGGAGTATAGGAAGTACTTGATTTGGGAAACTAAGGAATAACTCCAAGGTTATTGAGTATAGGAAGTACTTAGCTTGGGAAGCTAGGGAATAACTCAAAGGTTTCTGAGTATAGGAAGTACTTGGCTGTGAAAGCCGGGGAACAACTCAGGGGGAACATTTGGTTGGGAACCAATTGTTAAGAATCTTAGAATAGAATTATTGTAATGAGAACTCAATTATATGTTCTAGTGAATTCTAGATCTCTGATAGACCGAAGTGGATTAGTTGGAGGATTACGCCACCTCCAGATACCACTATACTTGCTGTGTTATTTACCTTTCTGTATTTACATTTCAGCAACACACACACACATATTAACTGTTTCTGCACTTATCTTTATTAAGTCTTCCACACTCTGATTCTAAGTATCAGATATCTATTCAGATATCTGAGAAATAGTTGTTATCGACAAAAGTTTTAAAAGACTATTCACCCCCCCCTTTAGTCTTTTACTTTGCCGTTATCTGGACCAACAAGTGGTATCAGAGCAGGAGGTTCACCAGCCTTCTGCACTGAACCTAGATCCCCCAGATAGGTGAAGGAACTTTGTCCACTTTTGAGGACTATTTAATTTGTGTGTTAAGTGTGCAGGTATGTCTCTGAGTGATGCACCCGTTCTCAAACCAGAGAACTACGAGAAAGGGAAAAATAACATGATGCTCCACCTTGAAGCCATAAGTGACGAGATGATCGAAGTAATAAAGAATGGCCCAATAGTCATTCAACAACTTAAGCAAGTCATGGAGGTTTCGAGTGGAAGAGACAGATCAAAGCGAAGGATCTTCACAAGCAGATCGTCGACTAGTGGAAGATCTCTTGGTCAAGTTATTTACGAACCAAAGCCCAGAGAACTCGACATCTAAGATGCCAAGAGGAATCTTCCGGATGGTCAAGCTCGTAACATCATCATCGGATCGACACGGAGCACATACAATGTAAAGCGTAGGGGTGCTAAAAGCGGAAAGTTACTGGCATGATTGAAGAAATCTGCGGGCGAGAAAATCAAGGAAAACAAGTTCGAAGTTCTAAAGTTGAAATTTCAAAATTTCAAACAAGGTCCCACCGAAACTCAGAAGAACTTGATTTCGTGTTTACCACTCTCATGAGTGATATGGCGAGACTTGGGAAAGCAATAGATACTCTCGATGCGAGAAGATTAAGACTATTGTCAAGTCTTAACCACAACTAGGAGCATACTAAATTCTTTTATTTTAACCAAGGTATGCCAAATATCACTACAAAGGAACTTTCTCTCATCTTGCTCTGTTGACTATGAGACATTTCGGAGAGAACAAACAATGAAAAGTTGCGAATGTTGCTCTAGTTACTCAAGGAACTTCCAAAAGAAGAAAAGCAAGGAGGAGGCGAGGATGCTCTTGCCGCAAAGCAAATGAGCAAATTTGTCGATCGAGAAATTGAGAGAAGAAAATCCAAAGAGAAGTCAAAAGCATCTAGCTCAAACTATCATCAGACAAAATATGCAAAGCTCATTTGAACAAGCCATTTCAAAAGCATCATGTCTCGAGGAAGCGTAAATTGAAACGATATTCTGCTTCTATTGTCGTAAACCTGGCCACTTCAAGAAGGATTGTCCGCCTCAACAAACTAAGGACAAAGCATAAGAAAGATAGAAGAATCTTCAGAAGAAGCCAGAAAGCTTTGTTAACTGAAGAAAGAAAGAAAATCCAAATTCAACTGGATGCTCTAGACGTTGAGACAGATTCTAAAGATGACAATTCAGATGACTCAACCTTACCATCACCAGAATTATGTGGAGTTACTCATGATATAATCGACTTCGGCCTCAAGAAGAATGAAATGTGTGGGGTTCTTTGAAATTGACTGGACATCTCCAACATAGAAAACTGTCTTATGGCTGATGAGGTAACACATACTTCTTGCTACACTTATGAAAGTGATGAAGAGGAAATAAAAGGTCTAGAAAATCTCAGAAAGGCACTTGATATCTATGAAAGAGAATTTCTAATGATTCGTGTGAGAACTGAAAATCTAGAGGAGGAAAAGAATTTTCTTGCAAAGGAAAATTCTTATTTGGTTAAGATATCTGAGAAAAAGGACGCTGAAAATGCGTTTCTCAAAGCTCGATATCCGAGACCTAAAAAGTCACATAAAGAAGCATCAAGATTTCAAAAGAAATATGAAGGTCTTCTTCCGAAAATAAGGAACTCAAGAAGAAAGAACTATCTTTTCAATCTTATGCCAAAGCTAGTGACACTCTTCATCAAGTACAATCTTACTTAAGAGATCCTTCGTAAAAGAAAGGACTTCAATGAATACACGCATGATTGTTCTATCACTCAATAAGAGTAAGGAGAAAAGAACATTTGTAAGTACTCAAAGAAGACGGTTCCCATGCAATCTATAGTATCGGTGAAAAGACAAAGATTGTTGACAAAGGAAAGGCAAATTGACTAAACCTTTGTGGGAAAAACAAGTAAAAACAAAACTGTTGGTACGTCTCGAAAAGAAACACAACACCGAAAAGTGTAAACATCCACAAGCTATGTCTCTCAAAAGGTAGAATTGCAGGAGCCGCAAATTCTCCCATGTCACTTTTTCTCGAAAGAAATTGGATCAACCAGAGACTAGCAAAGTCACGAGAAGAGATCTCGATAGCTTCAAGTGCTCAAACGGTATTGGCTACAAAGGCATCGGAAAACAACTTGTCATGAGTACAAGCAGGAGCAAGAACGATGGTCGAAAGCTAGAATTGCTCAAAGCAATTATCGGGTGGAAGTTAAATCAAGCCATCGAAAATCAATGCCGTATAGAAGAAATCGCAAGGAAGGCTAAGTTTGTCGAAAGCAAACTCGTAAACTGACAGTATCTGAAAGCATCATATGGAGCACCTAGGAACACACCAAGGAAGAAAATAATTCTTACTAATGATAACATTCATTCAAATAGAATTCCTCCTTACGTTCTGTATACAAAAGCATATTTCAAAGAAATTCATTCAAAATGGATTCCTCTGGAAGAACTTTTAATTACGGTTCCATCAAAGATATGAGAACCTAATCTCCTGCTTCTGTCAGGTGCGTAATGCCTCTGGACCAAAGCACAATGGTTATTTGATAGTGGATGCGAAAGCACATGACAGAGACAAAGCAAATCTGGTTGATTACAAAGCTTGCAACACGTGACCGGATATCGATTTCTTGAGGAGAATTAAATCCTCTTTGGGATTCGCAACGTCAAATTGGGGACTTTAACAATCACCGACGATTACATGTTAAGGATTTGAAATATAATCTATTTAGCATGAGCCAGTTTGCAAGGGTTTTACTATAAAATTCAAAGCTAAATCGCAAACTAATTGACAATGAGTCAAAGCATACCTTAGTTAATGGCGGAAAGGCGATTTTATGTTGCCGATTGGGCATCCGCCACAATCAAGAATGTCTCATGGTGAGTCAATCTGGTCACAGTAAGAGCACCGGTTATGGCACAAAAGAATGAGTCACTTGAACTTCAAAACTCGAATAGACTTGCCAAGAAAGAGTTAGTGGTTGGTCTTCCCAACATCTTCGAAAGGATGGTATCTGCTCACTTTGCGGATGGGAAACAATCTAAGATCTCTTTCAAGTCCAAAATCGACACTCTAAGTGTTAGACCACGCAACTTTTACACATGGATCTATTTGAATCATCTAACTAGTTATGCGGGAAAGAAGTTTGTCCGGTTGTTGTAGATGACTTCTCAAGATTCACTTGGGTCTTTTCTGAAACACAAATCGATGTCGTGGTGGAGATACCAAACTTGTCAAAAAGCTTGAAGTCATGAAAATGACAAGGTATCTCGCAATCGTAATGACCATGGTAATCGAGTTTGTCAACCATACATAAAGGAGTTTTGTACCTGCAAAGGTATACAAAACCAACTTTCCTCTGTAAGAACACCTCAACAAAATGGTGTTGCAGAAAGGAAAAACAGAACCCTTAAAGAAGCTGCAGGGACAATGCTAGGCGACATCGAAATAAGTGAAATTTATTGGGTTGAAGTCAGAAAACACTTGCTACACTCGTAATGTATGTTTGATAAACAAACACCATGACAGACCCCTATGAAATCTTGGTTGGTAGACCCCCTAATATCAAACATCTGAGAGTATTTGGTTGTAGATGTTTTGTTCTAAACAATGGAAAAGATTATCTGAGAACATTTCAACCAAAGGCAGATGAAGGTGTTTTTCTTGGCTATTCCACAAACAAAGAAAGCTTACGAGTTTACAACAAAAGAACAAAGTAAATTGAAGAATCTTCATGTCAGTATTCTATGAAGGAAATAAGAAAACACCTCCTAATGATGAACTCGAAAGGTTCAAAGAATCACATCGAGGGATTCTAAAGAAGAATCCTCAGAAAGGAAAAACATCATTATGGAAAGTGAGGATGACTCTGACGTAGAAAAGCTTGAAAAGCCTAGTAACAACAAGATGACTCACAAACATGATGAGGAATTCCCTATGAGTTTTCCAGAAATGGAACAGTTCTCGAACCTTCATCATGAAGAGGTATCTGAAAATAAGAATGCTGAAATGCATGTTTCAGATATCTCTAACACTGAAAAAGTGTCAGATATTAATGACATTTCCCATATGTCAGATATCTCAGATACTGAAAAAGTATCAAATCAAAATCTTAGTGATTCACATTCAGATCACTTGGATATTGATCCTACTAGCACTAAACCTATGATGAGATGGATCAAAGATCATCCTACAAAGGATATAATCGACCAATTAATCGGTGTTAGGACTAGGAGAGCAATAGTGAAAATGCTAACTCTTCTTTGGATGTTTCATCTCGAATATTGAACCTAAAATATAGAAGAAGCATTAGGAGACCAAGACGGATCTCCGCAATGCAAGAAGAGTCGATCAATTTGAGAGAAACAAAGTCCGGAAATTAGTTCCATTTATAGAAGGAATATCCGTGATTGGAACTAAATGGGTTTTTAAACAAGATGAATGAGTCCGTGAAATAACCGTAAACAAAGCAAGATTGGTCCAAGGGATTTACCTGCATCAAGGCTTAGATTTTGACGTCATATGCACCAAATTGCAAGATCGGATGCAATAAGACTCTTTCTAGCCTTTCATAAAGATTTCAAAGTTTATCGATGGATGTCAAAAGTGCATTCCTAAACGTGAACTTGCGTAAGAAGTTTATGTTGAGCAACCACCGGCTTTGAAGTTTCCTCGGAAAGTAGAATGGTCTATAAACCATGTAAAGCTCAGATGGATCAAACAGCTCCAAGAGCATGGTATGACACTTTGGCCAAGTACCTTCTAGAAAATGGTTTCAAGAAAGGTGAAGTTGATAAAACTTTATTTACCTTAAATCATGATGGGAAACTACTCTTAGTTCAAGTATATGTTGATGACATCATATTTGGATCTAAGGACAAGCAACTTTGTAATGACTTTACAAATCTCATGAAAAGCAAGTTTGAGATGAGCATGATGGGAGAAATGAATTATTTCCTAGGATTGCAAGTCAAACAACTCAATGATGGAATATTCATTAGTCAAACAAAGTATGCAAAATATATGCTCACAAAATTCAATCTTAAGCCTTCTGAAAAGAATGCTAAGATACCTATGAGCATTGGAACCAAAATGACCTATACTGAATCAGATAAGAGTGTTGAAGAACATAAGTATAGGAAATTGATAGGTTCACTACTTTACCTCACTGCAAGCAGACTTGATATTCAATATGCCGTTGGAGTATGTGCTAGATTTCAGACAAATCCAATGCAAACACACTACAACATTGCTATGAAAATATTAAGGTATGTAAAAGGTACAGTAGATGTAGGATTGTGGTATCCTAAAGAAAGTGGATTGAGTTTATCTGGGTACTCAGACGCTGATTATGCTGGATCATTGCTTGATAGGAAAAGCACCTCAGGAACTTGTCAGTTTCTGGGTACTAGACTTATCTCATGGTTGTTGTGCAATACAAATTCTGTGGATACAACAACAACTTAATGACTATGGACTCGATGAGAAGAAAACTCCCATTTTCTGTGACAACACAAGTGCTATTGCGATTACATAAAATCCTAAATTTCATGCCAGAACAAAGCACATTGATGTTAGACGTCACTTCATCAGAGACCATGTTGAAAAAAGCAATATAGAGATACTCAAGATTGGCACTGAAGACCAACTTGCAGATATCTTCACTAAGCCACTACAAGAAAGTAGATTCTTAGCCTTAAGACATAGTCTTGGACTAATGGAACTACCAATGAACTGAAAGAGTTCAGGTATCTGAAACGGGCAACCAGAGAAGAGGTATCTGGAACGGGAAACCAGAGAAGAGGTATCTGGAACGGGCAACCAGAGAAGAGGTATCCGAACGGTATCCGTGAAAGAGAAAGAGAAATGAACAGGTATCCAGAAGTCAAAAAGGCTAAAGAGCAAAAAGATAGCTTAAGATCTCTGAGACAGGAACTCAGATATCTGAATCACTCTATAAACGGGGAACACAAAAGAGAATAGTATAACTATCTGCAGTCAACTACTCTCTTGAAACTCGCATTATTTCTATCTTGATGAAAAACTTGGAAAAATCCTAAGTATAAGACAGATTAAGATGCTAAAGTTGTCCTTGGTCATACAGAATTGTGATTCATAGCAAGTCGCCAAAACTCATTAAATGGGCACAATTACACTTGTCGATTGTGATCATTGTCAAGAAGCAATGGTGACCCTCGATGAAGCTAAGCGATTGATCCAGACGGTGGAAATTAATTCACAAAATAGTGGATCGTGAAATTCGACATGGCCCACTAAGCATTTAATGCCGAACTAGCTTTTGCTCATGCCTGCTTGCAAATTACGAACGCATACACAAAATCAATTTGTATGTATTTGTCTGGAATTCAACTGCTATATATATAGGATTTTGGCAAATGAAATCACTTTTGCCTAATCCGAAATTTCATGTTGCACAAGAATAGCAAATCCTTCTCTTGATTCTCTACAAAGCCTCTACAATCTCTGCAAATCAAGATTAAGTTTTTCTGAAAAGAATCACTGAATCAAATCTCTTTCAAACACCAATTTCAAATCCCTACACTATATAAAGAGATGGCCTCCAAGAACACTTCAACAGAGAAATCCCAATCCTCCACTGGTACTGCTGAAAAGCAAGCACCGAGTCAAGTTATTGTAAACAATCGATTGGTAGGAGTTTTAATCTCGACCATTGGACTTCAAGTCACGTAATGATTTGGGTGGTGCCATGGTTGAGGAATACCTCTCTACAATAGAAACCAAACCGACAGAAAATTGATTCTTGACATGCTTGAAAAGGCACAAATCAAGGGTTTTCTATCTGCCGCCTAAGTGGAATTTCATCACCGATGTGTTGAATTTTACAACAACTCGTGATTATTTCCTGTGTATCTGAAGGCACTGAAATAGTGTCTATCAAAACTTCAGTCCAAGGAAAGGAAATCCTTCTGGACTTAACAACCTTCTGTAAGTTGTTTGAGGTTCAAAATCTTGGAAAGGATTTTGAAATAAACACCAAGGATGATGAACTCCTTGAAGGTGTTAAAGAACTTTACAGTGACGTGTGTGATCTTGAAAAATCAGATACACCCACTGAGTTCAAACTTGCTGACATCCGAACCAGACATCTATTGGTTCACTGGGATGTACTGGCTTGCATTCTTCACAGATGCTTTGATGGTCTACAAGGAGGTGCAGACCAGATAAGCCAAGAACGATGGATCATGATGTTCTTGCTAAATCAACAAGACAAAAGGCTGGAAAACCCTTTTAACTGGGGAAAGTACGCCTTCATGAAATTCGTGAAGAAGATTCAAGGCTTCGAGCCTAAGATTGTCAAAGGACTAGCTGAGCCAAAGGCCATGAGGTTATGGTCCAAGATATGCTACTTGTTGGAAAAGCTTGGCATTGAGCTCGAGAGACTACCGAAATAGCCAACAGTAACCTACTCTACAAATATGAGTATACAAATCTGATGAAAAAGGTTACTGGGTCTCAGAAAGGTCCTAAGAAGCGAAAATCACAAAAGATATCTGAAGAAAAGGTTGCGACTAAGAAGCCCAGAACTTCAAGAAAGAAGTCTGCTGGAAAATCAGAAGACACACCCAAAGAGGTTGTCAATTCTCAGATATCTGCAGGCATTGCCGATGAACTGATAATGGCAGATGAACTCATCAATGCTGCAAAAGAGTTATCAACTCATCGAACAAGTAGACTCAGCAAGAGAAAGTGCTTTCAGAAATGTTGCGACTAATGCAGAAAGCCTTGCTGATGAACTCATAAATGCTGCCAAGAGTGGTGAAAAGCACCAAGCCCCATCTGCAGAAACCGCAGGAGTTATGGACCAATCAGTTCCTAATGCTGATGAGAGCTCTGACGATGAAGATGATGAACTAGTCATCTCTCAAGTCCTAGAAAGAACAAAGAGGGCTAAGGTTACTGAAAAAGTAACTGGTGATAAGGTATCTGAAGAAGAACCTACACCACAGGTTGCTGAGACTATAGCAAAGGTTGTTGGTGCAAACACATCATCAGGGAATGCTTCTCTTGAACAACTTCACAAAGCCCTGATGAGTGGTATTTTAGTGCTGGCAGATGCTGATGGAAATGCCACATCTAAAAATTTGGAAGAACCTTCTACTGATCAATTTTCTACTTCCAGACAACCACAACAACCACAACCACAACAACCACAACAGCCACAAGTGGTTGATGAAATGGTAAATGAACTCCATTTTGAATTACCAATAATCAGAGGTCAAGAAAATCTCAGAATTGAAAGGTTTCCCCAACTCAATGAGAGGGATCAAACTGAGACATTAACTCAGAATGATCAATCAGGGGAGGCAACTGAGTTGCACACTCAGGAAAGGTGTGAAGTACCAGAAACTTCAAATTAACAAAGAAACTGCACTAGGACAAGACGACCAATGTATAGAAAGGTCACAAGTTCCAGAGACCAATCAGCCTGAAACTGCTCGGGTAAATGACTGGTTTAACTCTTACCTTGTGAAAAATTTTATACTTATAAATCTTGTTTCCTCATAAGAATTTCTTTGTTACAGGCTGAGTTAGAAACGCAGAAACAAGAGGAAGCTGAGAAGCTTGCCTCAGATACTGAAAAAGAGGTTCCTTCAACCTTAACTCTTGAGAAATCTGAGCCTGTGCCACAGGTAAATGATTCTTAAAGAGAACTAATTTTTCAGTAAAAATGTTTATGTGCTCATTCATGATAAATGTTTCTAACAGGCTCCAATTGAGATGGAAGAAGATAAGGCAGAAATGCCAGAGACAAACCCAGAAACCAACAAGGTTTCTTAAGAACACATCACTGAGCCTTCAAACTTGAAGGTATATGATAATCAAGTGACAAGTATTCTTCATCTTGGGTTATCCTTTATCTCTTCTAATATTCAATACTTTCTACTTACAGGCTATTTCAGAAGTAGAAATGCAAGGATAAAGTTGCGACTTCCCAAGATCAATGGAAATTGATGAAGCCCCCAAGGCAACATCACTCGAAAGAACACCAGACACTGCACAAGTTTCTGAGAAAAATGAATCTGAGCTTCCTATTGAGGAAGTAAGTAGCACAAATCAGAATTCATTAAAAGCATATTTGCATAGATTCTTTCAAACTATTTCCTAAGTATTGTATTTCTCTCAGGTTAAAGAAAGAAAGGTTGATGAGGACCAGACTTCCAAGTCTCCACCTCACAACAAGATATCTGAGACACCAATTGTCTCAGTAGAACAAGTCTCTGAGCCTGATGTACTTACTCAGGTAACTCAGAAACTAAACTACACTTCTACTCAGATATCTACAAAAGTTTTGAAACTCACTCAAAACTCTTTCTTTCAGGCTCAAACAGATGCAAAGCAGGTTCCCATTGAAGAAACAAGGGACCTACTTCACTTCTTCAAAGCTCACACCCTGCCAAAGCATATTCAATGCTTCAAGAAATGGCAGAAGTTAAGGTGCTCTGATCTCTCTGATATATTGAGAATCATTGATCAACCAACCAGACGAGCACGAGCTCTTGACCTGGAAACATATGTCCAAGCAATGTTCCCTACAGAACAATATACAGTTGCGACTCTACTACATAAGGACTTTTCCAGAGAAGTGGCGCATAGTTTGATACATGCCTTTGAACAAAGTGATGGTCGACAAGATTACAGATGGCATTCAAGCCGCCCTGCACTGCTTTATACCTTCGAACAAGAAGAAGTTAATGGGCGTAAGATCACTATCCCTAAGTGATCAATCTTGTATCCAAGATGATGAGGAGGAAGAAATGAATGAAAATTACTTTGATGAACCTCCCACGACCATCACCAAGAGGATGATAATGACAAAAGGATGATGATGATGCCCCGCACTGTGGACCGGAGGAATTTCACAGAAACAATGCCTCACCAATGAAAAGCAAACTGAGAAGACTTCACAGAAATCTCCGTCTTCATCACCTCAGAAATCTACTCATCCATCTTCTAACCAACACGCAGTTACTACTGAACAAGTAGTTGAGCTTTCTGAAGAAACTAATCAGAAAATCTTAAACACTCAAACTAGAAGTGCTCAACTCAGACAACTGTTGGAAGAAGAACAACAACTCCATCTTCAACTGGAAGATCAAATAGCTAAATCCAGAGATAAGATTGATCAACTACAAGATCTATACTTAGAAGAAATGATTGCTTACTCTGAGGTTAAAGAGCTACGGGATGCTGTGCATGAGATCACCAAAGAACTCGATACTGAAGAAGTATCTGAAATCAAGCATGATGCCAAGGCTGCATCATCTTCGAAAGAAGTACCATCCTCTTCCCAGAAAGGAAAGAAACCAATCTCTGAGATGGTTGCTGGACTCGATACGATCGGTGAAAATGTCCAAGAGGATGAAGATCACTGGGCTAATCACTCAGATGATGAAGAAGACAAGACTTTGGCAGAACACCTCCATGAACATTTAGCGGTTTCTCATTTGAAAAGGAAGTTGATTGCTCCTACAATATTCAACAAACTGCCAAACGTCCACTCCCATGAATACATGAACATGTACCAAGTACTGGCTACTCTGAACAAGGAGATGTCTTCACAAAACAAGGAAGTAATTGCCTCCGTCCCCTCTGAAATGAGAAAGTTCACTGAGCTCATCACTCAGAGAACAACTAGCATAGTCATTGCTCAGAAAGATCTGGGAATGATAAGGGACGACGATCGTCTTTTAGTGAAAAAGCTTTTCAAGAGGCAAGTTACACCCGAAAAGCAGATGCCATCCTAGGCCCATTAGCAGAGCTCACTGATAAGGACAATGGACTTATCAAGCAAAATCAGGAGCTCAAAGCCGAACTTCAAAAGTTGGTCACTGCCTATAATTATCTACAAGGGCACTTTGACTCTCTCTCAGATTCCTTTATGAGACTGAGTCATCCAACAATGACTAAGGGGGAAAGAAAGTACAAATCTGGACCTCAAAGTCAGGGGGAATGGGAAGAAGGAGATGAAAACAAGAAGAAATCTGGAGCTGGTGCGGCTCAGAAAGGAAGAAGAAAACTTCCACCACCACTCGTAATCAATGAACCCTCCTCAAGCCAAGCTTTGCAAATAGTAGCTTCCTTAAACCCACTGAAGGAACCAAAATGGTAACAAGGGCCATGGCACAGAAACCTCCAAGGAATACCAAGGCTCCAAGGAGAAGACAAGTTAGAGGGATTGATGAATCTTCTGAAGAAGAAGAAGAAGGTCAAATCAAGTCCCTGGGCAATGAAGAAGGCTGTGAAACTCTCACAAGATCTAATCTTGATGATGATGAAGAGACTGATGAAGATGAAGCTCCTCTTCACGTAAAAAGGAAAATTGAAAGCCTAATCGAGCCCATAGTCGCAAAGCCTCGCGCTAAAACTCCTCCGAAATACCAAGTCTATCCAGGGTGGTGGTTCTTCAAGCAACAACCCCAAAGAGAATTCAAGACAGAAAAGGAACAGACTGATAGCTGAGCAAAGACAAAGTCAACTTCCACTCAGGCCAGAAGAAGCCAAAATAGAGTATGTGAAGTATGACAATGATTCCTCCGCTCTGGTGCATCAATCAAAAGAATGGCTATTGGATTCGAACCAAGCATCTATTGGTAAATTCAAGATTTCGAACCAATCCATAAACAACTCATGGCATGGAGAAAGAATAAACCTACCTTGATCAACACCAATCACATCAAAGCATGGTTGGATTTTGAAGTTGTCAAGAGAATCAAGCCATGAAGAAGGACCTCTCGATGAATGTCCATATGGAAAGCCGATGATGTGCATGCATTCAATATCACAGAACAGCACAAGAGCAAGACTCTATGGAACCCATGAGTCGTTCTATCCGGCGTAAGATCAATACAAGGTGACATCGATATCCAAGATTATCTACGAATACTTCAAGCTTTCGGATATCGTAATAGAGCATGCCCGAAGTGGGGAAAGTACCTATGGGTCAAGCATTTTGCCAAGAAAATCCTACCAAAACCTACAAAGAGGTCTGTGGATTTGCCGTAGACACGTAGATGCTCGTAACTCTTCTCTATGATTATTCGATGACATCAAAAGGTTTGGAGATAGGAAATTTGCAAACCGATCCATAGAAATCTTTTGAAGACTTGAAGATTGAAGACTTGAAGACTAGTTCTTTAGGATGTTTACTTGAGCTTGGTTACTCTGTTGTCCTAATTTACTATGTAGTTTTTGTATTTTTGCCGATCGAGCTTAATCAGATCATCTATCAAGTTATCTCAGAACTTTAGTTGTAACTTATCCAAGAACTTACTCTCGGATAGTATTCTATAAAAGATAACTTGTCAAAGAAAGATCACACCTTGTGATTTGGTTGATGTCTACTTTCGCACTTAATTATATGAATTGAAAGATCTTAAGAAATGATTAAGTGGTGGATTGTTTCATCCAGATTTGTAATAGGAAGATAGTCATCGCTGACCGATCAAAATGGGGAAATTTGTTAGATATTTTGTTAGAAATATCTGCTTAGATTTTGATCAAGAACATGATGACTTATCTTAGTCTCGTAAAGGTGATTAGTACTCTTGGTTCACTTGAACATTGTAAAAGAGGAAACCACTAAGTATGATAGTCTAGCTAATCTTGTATATGATGTTAGGTCTCAAAATGTAATTTTTATTTTATGAAGAGAAGACCAAGTAGAAGACATCCAAGCCGAATGCTCAACGAGATTGATGTCTTGAAGAAAACTGCACAAGATTATCGAATCATTGTTCGATATCTTAGCGACATATCTTGAAGACACGAATAGTTTCAAACAAATCAGGTCACAAGAGATATCCGAGAAATAAGATACATATCCGAAAACAAGGAAAGTGTCCATGATATCTATTCTCGGATACCTTGAGCTTTAACCACGTTTACGAAAAGGAACATATATATTGCAAACAAAGTTGTTTCAATAAATACAAGTGGTATCCAAGATTGAAGAGAAGGATGCAAAGAATCGATAACACTAGTCTCGATAAAGGTATAGTTCATTGACACTACAGACAAAAGTATAGTACAATGCATTTAATGCACGATGAGATGTCGAATAAAAGCAATGGCGACTCGAGAAGAAGACAAAACTCACATAAGATTATACACAGATATCGATAGTTCAATTTGAGCCTAACGGATACTATTCAAACGGTACTCAAATTCATCTATAAATATCAACACTTAGATCGCTTGAGAAGATACATCAACACCTTGAATCGCATACAAACGTCGAACGCCTTACTCTCTCAAAGCAACTTACTTATCTTCAAAGCTTTACATTGCGACCAAAGCTTTTGATCTTGAGTAAACATCAAGTTCTAAGTGTCCCGATCCTAAACAAGCAAAGCTATCTGTGAAGGAGTTGAATCAAAAGATCAACTATCCGAGATTCATTCTCTTGAGCAGATATCATAAGACTTGGGTCAAGAAATCGAACAAGATACCATACGCTGTAAAGTGTATTAAGTAACTTAGTTCACAGAGCTATCTGATTAACTGAAAAGTTATTAAGACGCTCATCTGACAACTCAAACCAAAACCAACACCATAATCATGGAGTACATGAAGTACTTAGTTTGAAAAATCAGGGAATAACTCCAAGGTTACCGGAGTATAGGAAGTACTTGATTTGGGAAACTAAGGAATAACTCCAAGGTTATTGAGTATAGGAAGTACTTAGCTTGGAAAGCTAGGGAATAACTCAAAGGTTTCTGAGTATAGGAAGTACTTGGGCAGGAAAGCCGGAACAACTCAGGGGGAACATTTGGTTGGGAACCAATTGTTAAGAATCTTAGAATATGATTATTGTAAGTAGAACTCAATTATCTGTTCTAGTGAATTCTAGGTCTCTGATAGACCGAAGTGGATTAGTTGGAGGATTACGCCACCTCCAGATACCACTATACTTGCTGTGTTATTTACCTTTCTGTATTTACATTTCAGCAACACACACACACATATTAACTGTTTCTGCACTTATCTTTATTAAGTCTTCCGCACTCTGATTCTAAGTATCAGATATCTATTCAGATATCTGAGAAATAGTTGTTATCGACAAAAGTTTTAAAAGACTATTCACCCCCCCCCCCCCTTCTAGTCTTTTACTTTGCCGTTATTTGGACCAACAGCGTGGTACCCCTTCATTGTACATACTACCTCCGTCCTTTAGAAACTGTTCAGTTTTGACTTTTTGCAGTCAACAAAGTCGAACTTTCACCACGAATTAATTCCAACCATAATTGTAAAATCTTCAATTGAAATATATAATGCAAATCTAGGTTCTAAATTTTCATTATATAGTTTTAATTGAAAATTTTAACATTACGGTTTAAAATTAATTCGTATTTAAAATTCAATTTTGTTGACTGTAAAAAATTAAATATGGACAACTTTTAAAATACGAAGGGAGCATGACAAGAAATACTGCTGCGCGAATAGCCAAGCACAAGGTACTGGACATCACAGACACATAGCTTCTTCACATGTTCTTGATTAATTTATTAGCAATGAAAATGTAATTGTAATTACTAGGCATTAAATTGAGTTTACTTATCATAACTAAAATAGCAATTGTTATTGATAGTTGATACCCAATTAAGATGACAGAAGAGAGGGAGCTTTCCATTTCATTAGTAAGTAACAGGAGAGACGAGTCAAGTAGGTCGCAAGTAATTCTTGGTCTGGTAATGACCATTTGTTGTTGTACCTGCACCACTGCCTTCCATTCGGATGGATCCTTCCGCTTTCCAATTAGAACTAGTATTCGGATTCGGATTCTTCCTCCTCCTTTCGTTGTGCCCCGCCAAACGCCTTCTGCAGCTTCTTTTAGCTTCATCAAATTCCGATACCTCATGAAATCTGCACCATACACTAATCAATGATTCAACGTATCAACAAAAGGAGTTTACTACACCCGGTTCAGTACTGTTATGGTGCATAATACTGATTTATCATAGGAATTGTATTTTTGTAGTACTCCAACTATAATCCACTTCGATTCTCGGTACTGTGGATCGTATCCATTTTGTATTTTATGTATTTGCTGAGGTGGATGCCCTATGCTTGCTTGGAGATATTAAATAAATTTACATGTTTCATATAGCGTGACTAAACCGTAGGTGTCACAATTTAAGGTACTAAAAATGGATTTTTTTTCGTTCTTGCATGAACTGTTAGTCTGCCACTGTTGTTATACTTCTACGCGAATATGTTTACACACACACTTTTCTAGTTGTAACATCATGTATTCATGTTAAAACTATATAAGAAAGTTTAAAATAATGAACATTTTAAAATTAAAGAAAATTAAGGGTTCGTAAGGAAAACCATCCTAAGCTATTTTGGCATTTTAAAAGTATCAGTTAAGTGGTGATTAGTACCTTCTACTCGTAGTTTGAGAGTTTCAAGAGGACACTGTGGACCGGGGAGGACCTTTCGATGTCAAATGAGCTCGTGATCTTAAGACATTGAAGAGAAAGAGTCATTGTTAAGAGTTAGAAGAAAAACAAGTTAAAGGGTTTAAGACCATCTCAAACAGTCGTTGGAGAAGGAGTCCCAGCCGTTTGGGACTCGGCTAGAGTCTCAAATTGAGACTCTGGGACTGAAATTCGTTGCAAAATTTTGGGTACCAACTCCATTTTTGCTTCTTTTAAGTCTTTTTAATATCTTTTGATTTATGTTTTCTTTTGTCATTTATTTATTTTGATCTCGTCATAATTTATTTGTTTTCTTTGTTTTGTTTTGGTTTGTTTTGTTTTCTTTTCTCTTACATTTTGTTTGTTTTATTTTCATTTTTATATATTTATTTTGTTTAAATTTTGTTTCATTTGTTTATTTTAAATATAATAATTTCATACTTATATTATAAAACATCACTTGTAGAATTTAAAATACAAATTCTTTGAAATTAAAATCACAGTTGCTAAATTTGAAAAAATTACAAGTGCTAAAAAACGTAAAACACACTTAATAATGTAAACTAGATGATAATCATCCGCTCTTATTATGAAATTTCACGTATGAGTATTGTAATTTTTAAAACTTAATGTGATGTTATTATAATTAATTAACAACATGAAATGAAGAATGCAATTTGAAAGGAAATGAAAAAAAAAAATGAAAAGTAAGTTTCAAATAAATTAAAAAATGAAATGAATTTTGGTCTCAACTGATGCAGTGGAGAGTTGCAGTGAATGAATATTGACGTGGTAGTTGCAAAGAGTTGCAAATGGAGATGGTAAAGAAGAGTGAGTTGTATTGCATTAATATCTTTGGACTAAAAGATAAAAAAGCGATGAATATAGGCATTTAAGTCATGACACTTGCTCAGTAGACACAACTGACACTTGCTAAAACAAGATTTTTAGGTATGAAGTTGGCCAAAATGAGTGGAGCGTTGCGTGAACAGTGATCACTATCAGAAGTACATTTATTATATTTTGTTCATGAATTTGCATAAACTTTGTAATATTGCAAGCTTTTAGGATTTAAATTCCACTGCATATTTTGCTAGCTCACGAATTAAGTTTAGAAGTTTCATGTTATGTCTACAGATGCACAATGTGCAAACAAGATTTTTATAAATCAAGTTCGTCGAATTTCCAAGTTTACATTTAGCGCGACTTATATTTTCCTTAATTCGCTATTAAAAATTAGTGCGTCACATATCATCATCATCTATGTCCCTTTCCAAATATGGAAGCTCATAAATCGGAAGCTATGCTTCCAAAGACTCCATGAGACTTATGCTTCCAAGCTCATGCTCCGTCCTCTATGGAAGCTCCAAACTAAAAAAGTTGTCAAATTGAGTATTAATACGGGTTTATGGTGAATGAATTTGGGAATTTCTTTTATTTAATTTAGGAATCAATTTTCAATTAGGAATTAGGGTAGGAATTCATGAAATTTGTAATTTTTATCTCACAGGGCCTTTTGGATGAGAAATTACTCAAAAATAATAATTCTCATGAGCCAATCTATTTCATGTTAGGACCAGAATTGCAAACCCAATTTAGTAGTAGATCGAGTATAGATACTCAAATTGGGCATGCAGTTGGCCCAGGTAAATATTTAATTGGACAACATTTTCCAAGCCCTTGAACCGAGATAGAGACCGCCCATTTGCCTCCATATAGGTTTCCCCAACATTTCACTGTCAATTTACACAATGCATTTTTCATTTGTACTGTAACACTTTTAAATCTCACGAAAACATTATTTTCGAAGATGGAGTGAATATTGTATACTGTAATAAATTTTTTTGGCAAGATGTGTAAAACAAAAACAAGAAAAGTGTTGTTCTTTCGGAACTCGTGGAAGTGACGAGCGATAAGAAAGTTGAAAATGCATACATACTGGGTTTTACCGAACATTTTGATCTACAATAAAATACATAAAGTCTAATGAGAGACGGTCTCTAGTTAATTTATCTAGAGACGGTGTATGTTATCAATAAAACTATCCATGTTATTAATCAAAACCGCATATATTGTTAACGAAATAAGTCTTGTTGTAATACGAAAAAATACCAATGGTAAGAATATAGGTGTTTTGATTAATAACATCGATAATTTTCTTGACAGTATAGCTTCGTTTCTCGATAAATTATCTAAAGACTGTCTCTCAAGAGACTTACTCAATAAAATATGATTTTTCTTGACTTTTGACCAATTTTACGGGAAGCTACTTATTAGATAGTGAGAAGTGAAAGTTAATTAAAATTTTAAATAAGATTTCACTATAAAAGTTTATGGAGTAATGCAAGGCAAACCTGCTGCATTGCTGGCAAAACCGCTGGCGGATACCGGCAAGAAGCACCACCTGGGCCTTGGCGTGGTGCTCGCAGACCTTGTGCCTACGGTGATACGGCTTGGCATCATTCAGATCAACGAAGCACTTGTCCACCTGGCAACGATTTACACCTCTCTTCAACGTTGTGATTTTCTTCTTGGCATCCTCACAAGCACCAACAACCTGATCATCATCCAATGGTTCACTCAAACTTTTCATCTTTTGCTTATTGTACTTGAGCTCATGCTTCATGAACCTAGCCTCCATGAATTAATTACTAATTCTTGAAATACAAAATTTGTTGATGAAAGAAATATATAAGCAGCTTAGCTATGATCTAGTGATGAAGCTCAAGAGGAGATATTTAGAGGTTGGAGAGCGATGTGTGAGGACCACATTCATCAATTCAATTGTACTCTTGAAGCTCATTATTTTTGTGTACATATATAAGGTTAAATTGTACATATATATTTTTTTAATAAGTTAATTATATTACAAGGGCTCAAGTACCACTACTTCTTGTATTCCGGCTCAAATATCTTATAACTCCTTGCCTCAACCACCTTATAACTCCTTTCAACGTTGTCAGGGTACGAACCCTACACCTCCTGCATACAACCTCAACTCTTTACCACTATACCACCTTATGACTCTGTTAAATTGTACATATATGATTGATCATGATACATCATCATTCATCAGTACGTTACGTACGCATGTATACACTATACAGGGGAGCAATATGGCCAACACTAATAATTACGAGTAGGCCAAGATTCCAAGGGTTATGAGAGTGAAAAAAATCCAAGATGTAACTTTATCATATTCATTTATAAATTTTCATGGGTCCGACCCGTGAGTATTTTTATAATCCAGGAATAGTAAATCCAAACAATTTTCCCAAAGTATTTATTTTATATTTATATGTCGTTATAGACTGCGCTTATGTATAAAAGTAATAGGAGGTAGGTTTTCTTAAGAGAGTTAGAAGAGAATCGAGCAAACCATGGACGGAGACCGAGCTTTTAATCCTCCGCAAAGCTCCATCTATGGAGTATTCAAGTTGGAGAAAAAGTTTAGATTCGATTTTCAACTTCGATTTCTTAGTCAACTGAGTTGTTAGAGTGTTGGGAAACGTTGTGTATTTTTCTTTGGAGACTATTTGAGCTCGATTTAAACCCTAATTGATTTTGGGTCAATTTGGTCAATTGAATAGAATGTAGAGTATGATATTTGAGAATTTCCTTGGGCAACATGTAGAGCATGATATTTAAGATAATGTGACAACGTATAAGAATGTATTTGCAAGTTTCAGTACTTGTACAATAACTGACGTTTGATATAAAATAGTCAATTTATATTCAAAATCAGTGATGTTATATACACATAACTTATTATTATGTATGTTGATAGATTTATTTTTTTAACTTATTTATTTTACATAAGATAGCCAATGTTGAATAGCAAATAGTTTATGTTATCTTCGGCATCATTAATATTATGTGCTCAACTTAATAATCAGTATGTTGATGTTTCACAAAAAAAGATGCTCAACTTATTTGACTTAAAATAGTCGATGCTATATTCAAAATCATTGATGTTATATACACAACTAATTATTATTTAGTATGTTGATTTAAAAAAAAAATTGCTGATTGATATATACATTGTTGGTCCAGATAACGACAAAGTAAAAGACTAGAGGGGTGAATAGTAACTTTACAGGTATCTGATACTTATACTTTGAGTCTCTATAAGATATTATTCGAGCCACTCGGAATTTGTGGCGTGATGTTTTGAGGGAAAATGAGTGCAAGGAATTCGAGGATGCTCGATTTTAGAAAGATCCGAGTATTATTATCAGTTGCTCATCGGTGGGAGAGACGCACGCTGTGCAGACGGCGATTAATAAGCTTGTGGAGAAGGAGATTGAGAAGGAGAGGGAGGATTTAAATTGCCGATGATTTTCAGGTGATTTACTTGGTTTTCAACTTTTTACTGCTGTAATTTTTCATAGAAATGTGTTTGTTTCAGTGGGAAAATTCGACCCCGGTCTTACCCTCGGCGGTCTCACCCTCTCACTGTAGCAGTGAGTCCCACATTTGTTAGACCCCGGTCTTATCTCCGATGGTCTCACCCTCTCACTGTAACAGTGCGTCCCACAGGTAAGACCGGGGTCTAACAAACCGTTTCAGTGTTGTTATTCATTGATTTATTTAGTGACGGTGTTGGTAGTTTGGCATATAGCTTACATATATCTGAGGATACATTACTTTTACTGCCTTTAGATTAGTTAGTAATTACAGTACATGCGTTGGTACTTCAATTATCGTGCGGGTTTCGGATGGCTATATATACATTGCATATGTGAGTTCTCTTCTGCTGATATGCTGACGAAGAGTGAGGCACTTGAATTATCGTGCGGGTTTAGGATCACTTGTGATGATAATGATGATGGAGAGAATGCGAATGAATTTGGAATATTAGAGCCTGATTTCATGTATAAACTTTAGGAATGCTACTTATGTGATGGGGTACTTAAACTATGATTATTTTGATGTACTAATAAGTTTATAACCCTACGGGTTATACCTTATATTTGAAAAATTTGAAGGTTGTTAAGTCGACAATGGAGCTGATTTCTATTAGCATTCTGGTTTACTTCCAGGATCCCTGATATAAGTAGTTCAATATGACAGGATCTAGAGTAGAATTAAAAAGTAACATGTCTCTTAGTTATTGTTGAAAGTTCCAGCAACTTCTTGAAATTTTGAAAGTTATATCACACTCTTTGTCCACTTGGAATGTTGGGTTCCTTAAGTTATAAAAATAACCATCGATGTGTTCCTTATGATATTAGCAGAGTTGGGGGATGTTGTGACAAAAGTTGGCGTGAGGTGAGTTGAAAGTTTTTGCCAATTTCTTTTTGAAACATCTCTTTCCCCATCCTGGTTCTTGCCACTCAGGTTCAGTGTTACAATTGCGCCTAACATATCACAAACAAACCTTTCATAAGTTTACTACTTATCTCTGCCTATTTCCATTTTTTGGTGTTAATAGATTCTACTAGACAGAGGATCTTGGTGCAGCACGTTGCAATAGTGTAGGGAAGAAAACCATGAAATATTATGATTTTTTGTTTGTCTACTTATACCTAACACAAAAGCACTTCTAAGAATGATTTGTCGATTGTTCATTAGGTATTGAGAAGTTTCATTGCAATAGATTTTAGTGGCAGATTCCTTGCAATCGCAGGATTAGGTAGCTCTAGGTGTTTCTCGCTGAGTTTTGCAGTCCCAGGTGTGGAGAGTGGAGACCACTGTCATTAGGTACTATTAAAATGAGGGTAAAATTCATTTTTGGTACTTCATGCATTTTCGATTTTTATACTTTAGAGTGGTCGCGTCCAATTTAGATACTAATTATCAACAACTATGTACAATTTATATACTAATTGAATTTATGAGGTGCACCATCGCATTCACGTGCGGGCGAATGCAAACGCCGAAAGATAGACATAGAAAATTGACCGTTCGCAAGATATCGTGCACTTCGTCCCACTCACAAGAGTCAGATTGTTTTCTCGGCATATTCTTTTTTGTAGGTTTTTTCATCAATTTTGTTTTAATCGACTTTCAATTGATCGAATTCACGTAAAATTGGAGTTAGGTTAATTGTAACTTGGTACTGATTTGCAAATCCACCATCTAATTTACAATTAGTAGCTTAATCTTAAATAATTATTGATAAATAGTAACTAAATTGGAAATTTCTCACAGTGGAGTACCAAAAATGGAGTACTAAAGTCGGAAATTTCTCACAGTGCAGTACTAAAAATGGATTTTACCTATTAAAATGAATTGATTATAGAAAGGAATTGTTTAGCGCCGTAGAAAATTTAAAAGATACTTCAGGCTGAATAGCAAAAGGAAAAGTGGCTAAGAAGAGAAACTTGAATTCCCTATTTTAGTGCTGGAGTATGTTTCAAATACACAAGTTGCGACACTGGTCGGTTTATCTGTGATGCCTGTGTGGTGTTTGGTGAGATAAAGGACATGTGCAATTCCTTTCACAAGTTTTCAAGTCCTGCTATTAGTAAGGGTTTCTATGAAGTAGCAAAAAATATGACCAAACTTGCAATCTGTGATTTTGATGGCTGATATTGCATTTTTATTTATGCCTGAATGGTGTCAATTTTGCAATATGTTGAAAACAAAGTGCTCTCTTCAGTTGTTGATTGTTGCTTGTGCAGTTGGAGTAACAAGAACAAAATTGAAGTTAGGTTGTATGCATCTAATCATTCATTCACCTCCGCCAACCGTTGGTGGAGTTGTAGTGCGAGATCGAGTGGAGAATATTTTAGCTCAGCAACATCGACTATTCCGCTATTGGGATGATCCGGAAGTGGCGGAGGCTGCTAGTGTGGATTGTGCTATGCAAATGCTTGTAGAGTTTGGTTGGAGGGATATGATTATTGAGGCTGTTAAGGCCTCAAGTCTCTCTTATGCATTTGTTTGTTCATGTGCGTGTTGCATTGTTAATGGTGTGTATGGTGAATTTTCAATTTTGTTAGCTATATATATTTTATGCTAGACTCTGGTGGCCCATTCTGGAGTACTAGAGCACATATGAATGAAATGAATTGTTGCATGTAATTTAAGATTACTAGATTAGATATTTAACCTTATACCTTGCTAATTACCTTTTTTAGCAAATTTATTATTATTAAATATATACTGGATCATAGAAAATAGCTTGTCACGTGTAGCGTGACACGCGTCTTCTAGTGTGTGTGTGTGTATATATATATATATATATATATATATATATATATATATATATAAATTAGACTTTAATTACAAAAAAAAAAAAAAAAAAAAATCAGTTTTATTCAATCAAATTACAAGCCCTAATTCAATCTAAACAAAATCAATGCATCACAATAAAAATTAATCTTCCTTCCCCATTTAAATTTTAAACACTAACTCAACAACCCCCAACAAAACAATTTATCATGTGCCTCAGTTCCATACCAGATGTGATAAACACTGTTGCATTGAGGTACCCCGAGTGATATAACTTCGTCCCCCCTTGGTCACTAGAACAGAAGTGGTTGGCGGTTGTACGATATAAGACCCCGTACTTTTTATTTTAATTTTATTTTATGATTTTATTTTATTTTATAGTGAAGTAGGCCTGATAATACGTTTTTAAATCACTTTTAAGCTATTAGGCCCGATCCCATGTATACTACTACTATATAAATATCAAAACCCTATCTTCTATAATATTTTAGCCGCACACTGTTGTCTTTCTTTCTCAATCATGAATGCAACCAATGATGCCGTTTTGACCGACCAATCATCCTTTCCAAAGTTTTAATGTTTGGCTTCGTTACTATTTTTGCAAATAACAAGAGGTTTCGTTAATCTTGCATGTTTTCATGCAAGTGTTCAATTACTGAGATTTTATCCTAAACAAATTAAGATTTGCGTCATGACATTGGGCGCAGTTTGACCCACAATCGTTTCTCTCATATATAGATTTATTTGTGATTGATGTTTTATTTGGGTTCTTACATTGTAGTGGTGAGTTTTGGATATTCGAGACGGTTGGTTGAGATTCAGTGGTTAAGCTTGTCTTCGATTCGACCTTTAGGTAAGGGGATTTCTCGACACTTTTACTTTATTTTCGTATTATAGTATATATATAGTTTTAATGTTATGATAAACAACTTTATGGTTATTATATAAAGATATGAGACTTGATATAATAGTCTATTCGAAAAAGATCAAGTATGTGAAACCCAAAAGTATATTTTTGCGATGCATGTAATGTGTGATAAAAAATGATTTGTTTAAAAGCATAGTATAAAAACTGTATGTTAAAGCTCATTGATATGCCTATGAAGTGTGTGACCCTTTTGGGGGATTGTCGTGCTTTGGAGTATATTTGTGTGACCCCTATGGTAGGGGATATGTTATGTGAAAGCCGGTTTGTGTGCTACCACGGTTTGTATGACATAGTGTATATTTGATTGAGCTGAAAGTGTACTATTATTGTTTTGACAACTGTTCCATGCAAATGATTTTGATTATGTATGATATATATATATATATATATATATATATATATATATATATATATATATATATATATATATATATATATATATATATATATATATATGTGTGTGTGTGTGTGTGTGTGTGTGTGTAAACTTTTCATATGTACTTTGATGTGCACTCTGAGATTTCGATTTTCGTTGTATAACCTATAATCTCTAAATACAATCAAGATTAAATTTATTAGTCGGAGGTCCTCAAATCCATAGTTTATAGCGGAAAGCTGACTCAAGATGTTGTTCTCCACGGACACTTAGCATAGGAACAAGCAAATATCGTATTTAAATTGTATGCAGAAAAGTACACAGATTGATCGCAGACAGATTAATTAAATCGCAGTAAACCCTAATTGCTTTGTTGTAAATCGATGATGGGAAAGCGTAAAGGTTCCCCGACCTCCCTCTGCTATGCTACTCCCAACTTCCTAGCTAAAATCTTACGCGATTACCTCTAACGACAGCAGTGCATAATACTACAGTGCTAAGCGCGATCGCACGAAATTCTACCAGATTCAATGAAACTATCATGTCACTCAATGAACATCACACCACGAAGGATGTATAGAGTTGTATAACCACGATTTACGTCTAATAACTATTCCATTAATATATCACGGTATATAAAGAAGTAGCAAAAGCAGAGTTACGGCGGTTCGCCTTTACAAGAGAAAGTTAGCTACTCATAGTATTCAGACAAAAATCGAAAAGAACAAGAAAAGAAAGAAGAAGAAGAAGAAGCAGCTTAGTCTCTGATGTCTTCGTGCTGCTTCTAGTGTTTCCTCCTTCTGGGTGCCTGACGGTCAGCGGTTTTGGGATTTCATTTCCCCGATGACTAGTTCTCTCTCATGAGAGCTGCTTTGTGAGTGGTGTAGAATTATGAGACCCCTGAGGTCTTATTTATAATGAAAAATCAAGCTCTGGCCGCCATTGATCATTATGGAAGGTTTAGGAAAGCGAGCTCTAGCCTGACAGCCGAAAAATTGTAAGAATTCAATGCTTAATCATGCGTCGCTGGTACGCAGAGACTCCTTATGCGTTCCCTAGTGGCTGCCATCTTCGATCTCTGCAGATTCGAATCTGTTTTCTTCGTTCTTCGATTTCGGGCTTCGTAACTTCGTTTCCTCGAAAAGTGGTCTTCTACAAAGTTGTTCCATCTTCAATTATCTTTGCATTGGTTGGTTGCATGAAATGTTTTGACTCCTCAAACTCTGTGCAACGGTCAATCCGGCGTATTTGCTTAACTTTCTCGATTTCGCACAATTATGTCGTTTTCGCGCATGAAATCGTGCAATTCCTCAAAAACGCGATCATGACCTACAAAATACACACGAAGTTGGTAATTGCTCTTAAAACGATACAAATATTGAATCTAACGCAAAAAATGAGGGTCTAAAAGCATGCTATATCGCACATTTCATTTTCCCATCACACCCCAAACCAGTTTTTTGCTCATCCTTGAGCAAGGCAAAAATGATAATTAAGAAGTGACCATGAAATGAGAAACAAGCATAAACCACCACATAGACAAGCAGCCAGTTTCTAGGGTTTCAAACTCTACTGACTCGCTTAGTTTCAACTCCAACTTTATGACTCCACAGCAAACAAGTAACAAGTAAGTATCACTCGCTACAGCCAGTGGTTACAAGTGTAACCCAATGTCCTTCTAGGTGTACTTCAAAATCATTACCTCGCGGTAACGTTATGTAATCCTGCTCCCAATAGTCAAGGCATAAATCAAAGTAGTACTCAGGTTGGCTTGGTAAGTAAAATAGGTAGGATAATATAGAGGAGTGTTTGGCTAAGCATCATTAAAAGATAGCAAATTAGAACAAAGGGTATTTCAGGGGGACTTATCCTTTCGGACACCGAGTTCCTTCCTTCGACTTCGTCCTCTCTCAACGACAAATCTTCAACTTCTCCTTTATCATCGTAACTACTTCAACGGTTGCTTCACACATAGACTACTTGCTCCTTTATTTTTTCTTTTTTCTTTTTTCCTTTTCCTTTTCTTTTGGCATACTATTTTTGGCAGTCGTTTTACTGACTCGTATGCTCTTGGTTGGTCATCATTGGGCTCTTTTAGTCTCTACATTTTTTGGTAGTGTCTGTTTTACCGAATTTCGCACTGTGTGCGTGCTGGTTTGTTATACATGCCATCAACCCTCACGGACATGTAGATTTTTAGGGCCACCCCGGTATGTGGGTAGTATTTATAACATGTCCAACACGAAAACGGTGATCACAAGGACCACAAATCCACTCCGAGACTTTTGTACCTTTGCTTTTTTTGGTACTTTTCTTTTCTATTTTTTCTAGAGCAAGAGCAAGTGATTTTTTGCACCGGTAATATAACAGTAGGGCCAACAAGGTTACCTTTCGATGATGAAATCTTCCACTTCTCCCACAAACCAATTTCTCGAATTAGGGTTAGGGTTTTCTTCTCTACTTTCCCCCAAACCAATTCTCGATCATGTTCAAAACATGATTCTCCTCCATTCTTTGGAACTCGTTGCTTCATTTCTTCGTTCAAGCTCGGCGGTGAGTTGCTGTCACCGCTTAAGTAAAGAATGTATAGGATATATATGGTGGAGTTTCATAAAGGCTCAAAAAAAAAAAAAAAAACTTTCAAAGGGGTTAATGAAAGGTATAGAAAAGGATTCAGAAAAGGTGAGTACTACTAATCATATTCATGTTGCTGACTAATAAAGACTCAAGGTTAGAATGTTCACTTGGTTGCACACAGGACTTCAATTAGAGTAGCAAGTAAACTCACTCATCAAAGTAGCATGGGTCGGATTTGGTCAGAGCATATAATCAGCAAGCAGCGAAGCAAGAAAGCAAATCCACAGCCCCTCATCTTAGTCATGGCTCACACTCGGTACTCTCCCACAGATCAAAACTTTTTTCAAAAAGTGAAAGACCTTAGACGTAATAGATAAAAATGAAACTAGTACTAAAGAAGAAATTAAATTACAAACTACTAAGTGCGAGAATTTAGAAGTTATTACAGACCGTAATTCAACAAGTAGCAATCAAATTCCTCCCCCAAACCTAGCTACGAGCAGATAGGAAAACTAGGAAAGTAGAGAGAAAAAAGAAAAGATACTCTCCTCTCAGTGTCGTGCTTCCAAGGAGAAATGCATCTAGGATGGAGGATCATCCGCTGGTGGAGTAAAGAAATCATCCTGTCTGCCATAGTAATGGCTCGGTCCTGTGCCAGGTCGCAGATGGAACAGTGGCTGAGGGTAGCAAGGTGGGTAATTATGCCGAGGGTAGTTCGCATAACTTGCTTCCAAGAAGGAAGTTTCTTGTTGCGCTTGAAGGCAACTCAGGTACGAATTCCATTCTCTCCTTTGGCAGTTAGCGTACATCTCCTCTTGCTACCTTATCTCTTCTTGCCGATTAGCTTGGCACTGGTCTAAGAAAGCTTGCATCTGGCCCAGATCAAAGGCTCCTTGCTGCTCCTTCCTCCTATCCCTTGCTTCCTGAATTGCTTCCTGGTGTCTGGTAAACATCCGTTCGACCTTTTTTATAGTGAACAGTTCAGTAAGAGCCACGTTCCCTGCCTCTTTCATCTCCACTCCCTGCTCTTTACATATTCATGCTATCAATCCTGGGAATGGGAGATTCCTCATGTGGTTTCCTTTAAGTGTCCGTTTGGTTTGAAAAGGGGTATTTCATTTTGCAAAACTGGATTATTCGGCCCATTTAAGTAATTGGATTATGTTTGGGGGTTTTCGCCTAAATTTGTTTTTTGGTTGGACTCTACGAATTGGATTATTTTCAATAAAATCCAGTTTGGTTCTGAATTGATTTTGAATTATTCAGTAGGACAAAACAAAGTGGAATTACTAATATACCTCTATATTTTTCCACTTATTGTATAAAATCGAGTTTGATTTCCAATTTGATTTAGTGAAAATTACATGGGAGCATAAACTTGGGGGGAGCAAATTTTTACCACCTTCACGTGTTTAATCGGGAAATTCTGAAATTTTGATCTTATGAATTTCGTATACATTATTATCCGAAAATATTTGAAATTATTACATCCATAGTTACGTTGCCATTGTTGATAACTTTGGCATCGATTTTTAGTTTATATGACTTGACCATTAAAATTTAGTTTATAGATATTGTTTCTAATCTGTGTAATAATTATCTTAATGAAATACATATTTCCTTATAAGATCGATACTTCATATGAGTGAAATTTATAATCCCATATTTTTCATCTCATGTGTAGAATAATTGTTTTTGTCGATTGAAATCGACATCGCATATGTTTATAATCCCATCTAAACATAAATTTTCCTACATTTTAAACATAAAAGTTTGAAGCATGTAAAACGCCAAGGTCAGTGACGAAGCCAGGATTTTATGTCAGGTAACTTTTAACTATATAAATGTTGTTTTTATAATATATAAAGTAAAAAAATCCACATATATGTAATTAACGATGCATATTTTGTATTCAAAACACATATATACTCCGCCTATATTCTGTCAAAATTTGCACATATTTAATATGCTAGAATATTTTTTCAAAAAATGATGAAGAAAAAACGTTCTTGGACCGACAACTCCAAATTATCATCGTTATTCTCGTAAGCAACGCTAACAATTTTTTTTTAATTATTTGTATTGTTTTGTTTAATCATTCTTTTAGAAAAGTTGGTTATACTATTAAACAAACGAAATTAATTTTGATGTAAATACATAAAATACGCCAAAAAACAAAAGTATAAAAGGAAAATATTGTCTAATAAGTAAATGAGTAGAAAAGAGAAATAAAGATTACAGGGGTCCAAAATGAAAAGGAAAGGGTGCAAAACTAGGAAACCATTAGGGAAAAAAAAAAAAGAAAGGTGGAAACTAATGAAACAGAAAAAATGAAAACGAAAGACTGCAAAACTTGAAAAATATAAAAGAAGAAATGGAAGGTGGAAATTAGGAAGAAAAAATGCATTGATGTGAATGGATTGGTGTTCTTGGATTGGGATGGCATATTTAGTAATTAATGGGAAGTTTGTATAAAACCAGACATTTCACGAGGAAGAAGATAATACAAAAGTGAATACCTCCTTATAGAAGGTATTTGAAATTGGATTCTTCATGTACAAATTTAAGGGCTTGAGGTGGGTTGGAGAAATTGGATTATTTCAAATAATTCATTTTTTCGGGCCGACAAAAAGGCAATCAAACTGGATTATTGAGGGTATTCGGACAAAAACCCCTCAAACCAAACGGACTCTAAGTGAGAGCATTTCTTCCATAATGATCCGCCCAATATCAACGTAATGTCTCGTCATTATTGAGTAGACCAACAATGCCTCCTCTGCATCGATTCCCAATTCGCATTTTCTGGGTCTGAGGTTTGTGCGCACAAATTCCACCCAAAACCTGGCACGGTCGTTGAGGGCTGTCTTCGGTATCCCCCTTTGTATGCCGTCCTCCTCATAATCACTCCTCAAAAGCAAGTGGTGGATCTCATCTTTCACCTCCTCGTAGCTCAAGTCAGAGTGTGGGGGCTCCACAAGATTCGGTTTCTTGTCCTTCTCTGGTATCTCATAGAACTTGTTGATCGTCTGAGGTCCGAACGTGAACTCGACTCACCTTGTGGTGATAGGAGGCAACTCGCTCTCATCATCTAGGTCGTCTACTTCAAATTGGAAGAACTCCGCATAGAATTCCCTGACTATGTCGAGGTTGTAGCCATCGAGACAAGTGGTAAAAGGTCCCCACCCTTGTGCATCTAATGGCGTGAGCATCCAAGTGTTGGAGAGCACTGATGAGACGATAATTTAGAGTCTCATTTAGTCCTTTTTAGCGGTCTTTGTTAGTCTTTGTTTATGTTTTTTTAGTGTTTTTTGTGCGTTTTTATGTTTTTGTTAGTCTTTGTTTATGTTTTTTTAGTGTTTTTTGTGCGTTTTTATGTTTGGTGTTTTGTTTGTGTTTTGTAGGTTTTTTGTTCTTTAGGTACGATTTGGAAGAAAGACGACTTTATGAGATGTTATTCGAGTACAAGAATCAAAACCGAAGTGTACTTGAAATTCTCTCTTGAGGGGAAATTGATTTGGATGTTCCTTTTGGGGGCTACTCCTCGGTTTCTGTTTACATCCAACCATGATTGGGCTTCCTTCGAGAGTGAAGGACGAGTAGCACTCTTCCCGGGCCTTCCTCTTTTCTTGCTTGATTCTCCCACTTGTGTCTTCTTCATGGTACCTAGGTTCAAAAAGTGTGTGAGATAGCATGTTTGGAGCTAAATCAAATCTATGGCAAGCATGCAAATCCCATGGGGTTTCTTCTCCCCCAAACCTAGTGTTTGGCACATCATGCATATCAAGTCTTAGCCTGTGTAACAAGATCAATAGCTCTTCTAAAATGATACGAGAACTAGTACATAAACTCACTCTCATAAGGTGTCAAGTATCAAGTTATAAAGCATAATGCATCTGAAGAATCATCCCAAGAGCATATGACTTAGCAAGTATGTTTCCTAATCATAAATCATCAAGTAAAAATCATACGAGCATGTAATCGAAAGAGAAAGAGGTCATTAAGAGAATTTGTTTCCTTGAGGCATTTCATCAAACACTTGGTGAGCATGAGCAAAAACTCTCAATTTATCTAACAAATTGCCATATCTCTACCAAGACAAGTGATAACAAGTTAAGCTCTACTAGTAAGCATGTATTCTCATCAACAATATAACACCCATATCAATCAAATGAAGCATATAATTGCAAAGCACCAAAGAAGCATGAAGAAAGTCCAACCAAAGAGTTAAAGGATTTAAACTTGATAATGAGGATGAAATTGAGATATACAAGAGTAGAGATCACTTACTTGATGTTCTTGATGGATATATAAGCTAAGGATGCAATGGGTAAGTGCAAAATGTGAAGTTTGTGAAGAATTTGGAAGAAGAATGAAGTGGGGGGGGGGGGGGGGGGGAAGAAAAACGTGTTTGGAGGTTTAAAAGGGAACGTGCGGTCGCCAGTCGACCGTAGTTTGGCTTCTATCCAAGCCTCCTCTTTTCTTGCGTTTTTTTTTTGTTTTTTTGAGTTTTTGAAATGAAAGTAAGATTCTAAACAAATAAATGAGGAAAATGAAAAAGTTTTTTGAAAAGATTTTTGGTGCGGAAAACGAGATAAACAAAAAACGAAACGAAACGTGAATGCAAGTGCGTAAATTAAACGTGACCTTGCGTTGCCTCGCAAGAAGCGCTTGTTTAAGGTCTTATAGCTCGACCCCTGTCTTTATGATGGCTTATTTGTCGAGGGTTAGACCCTCGATCCCGTTGAAGCACTTGTCCATCCATTCCCTTGTTGCGTAGCTCGAATCTTCTGTCCAATGTTTCATTTCTTCTTCCTCGATCTCATCTAGCTCCGGATCTTTGTTGACATGAAAAGTGAACTCTAAGTATTCATTAGTTTCCATTAGACTATTCCATTCACCGTCACTCTCGGCAGATCCGCATTTCAGGTTATCGTTCCTCCGACCCAAAGTACTCATTGGGGATCGAGGTAAGGGTATTTTCATTTGATTCTTCTCCTGCCTCCCATTATGTCTTGAACAGATTCATCGGTGCTAGCATATCTTCAAATGGAACCACCAATTCTTCTTCAGTGTCCATCCACTAGTCTCCTGTGTCGAAATCGATCCTTGTTGCCTTTGCTTCCTCCAAAGTCTCACTCGGAATCCCCATTAATATCCGGTGATTCGATATATTCATCGAAATCTCCCTTCTTGCCACGTTGATGATGGTATTGGTGGTGGACATAAACGGTCTTCCCAGAAGCATGGTATCAGTGTCCGGGTCTTCACAGTCCACAATGAGGTAATCCACAAGAATATCGAGCCCCTCCAGCTAGGTAATCACATTATGTATATTGCCACAGGCAGTTGTAGTAGAGCCATCGGCAACCAGTATGCTGGTTCTTGCTTCCACCATTCCTGCTAAGTTGAGTTTCTTGTAGACGGCGAGCGGCATCATATTAATGCTGGCTCGTAGATCCAGGGTTCCTGTGGCTGTTTTTCCCTTGATGACAACATTTATGTTGAAAGCTCCAGGGTCGGGTTTCTTTGGTAAGACTGGTTTGACCCTTTCTTCTTCAGCAGGAGAGTCTATTTCACACCCGAATGCTGTCACACCTCATAAGCATGTTTAAATATTTTTTTTAAGCAAATTTTAATATTTTGATGTGTGTTATATACGTGGCCTTATTTGTAAAAAAAATTAAATTATATAATGTGAAATGGTATATTTGTGCTATATCTTGATGTTAAAAATTGATATTATGTGATAGTAATTGAATTTTAATTGTTATCGTTGATTTATATAGTTTTGGGCCCAGCTTGTTATTAGTTTTAATTTTAACCGTTTTACATTCAAACGAGGGCCTATGAAAGAACGGAAACCGTAATATGAATCGCATGAATTTATAGTATTTGTGTGGTGTATCTCTTTGACTTTCGGATCATTTTTGTGAAAATCGAATTAAGCATGCTGGTGCAAATAATTCCATAATTAAAATAATGTTACTAGTTAAATTTGACAGTTGATTCACGTACGCCGCCTGAAATCTCCTTTTTCTTGCTATGTTGCCATTTGTTTGTATTTCTTGTAAGATTAGTGTCATTCACTCATTCATTGATACCTCACGCTACCTACCTCGTTATCTTTGCAATTAAGCTGCATTTTAATTCACTTATTGATCCTTTCACGCCTGAACACCGGCGAGGCCAAACTGGGGCGAGCTGGGTCAACTGACCCAGCTGACTTTGGCCCAGCCCATTTATACTAGTAACAAAATGTTAAAAAAAAAAAAAAAATTACCTTTGACCCAGCTGGCCCAATTATGTTCAACAGTCACTATCACATCTTCTCTTCTTCTCTACGACTCAGAGCGCTGATCTAGACATTCAGATATCTCCGCCAATTGCGCCACCACCACTATCTACGACGTTAATGGAGAATACCTGAACGGAATTGTGCTATTCTTGTTGTTTCCTTCAATCTCTGTAAATTGTGCACTGAGGTATAATTTAAAACCCTCAATTTCAATTTCAATTTTTATTTTTTTGTTTATTTTGATATTTGGGGCTGAATCTGAAATGTCATGTAATGAATTTGAGTTCATTACAATTTACAGGTATAGAAAACCAAATGAAAAACTAAACTTGAATTTTGTTTGAATAATGAAAATGTTGGGATTTCTTGTTAGTTGTGTACACGGCAGAACCACAGAAGGCTTCTTGAATTTTGTTTAAGCTTTGTTTTTGTCCAAGTAGTATAATAATTTCCTAATTGCCTTGTCTTTTTATATATGGTCCAGCCGTCTAGTAGGCAGTAGTATGTTGTCTGTTAGTGACTTAGTGTTGCACACATGCTTTAATAATAGGAACTTTTTTGTTATGCAGACAATGGATAGATTTGTGATTAGGGGCCATCCTCCATTATCCACCATTTCGGATGAGAATTGTTCAACGAAGAGAATGCGTATCGAGTTTTGTGAAGATGATATTATTCATGATCCTGCAAACCGTAGACCGATTGATTCTTATGATCCTAACATTAGAGATCAAGTCCGTATGGCATACTTGTTAAAAGGGCCTTGTCAACCTATGAATCATGTATTTCCACAAAGGTTGATTACCGGTGAGCTAAGGAGATTTAGTTCGGAGTGGCTTGACCAGTTTAATTGGTTGGATTATAGTACATCAAGTGATCAAGCATATTGCTTGTTTTGTTATCTTTTCAAAAACGTTGTGGGTTCACAGTCGGGTGGAGGTGTATTCGTATCAAAAGGATTTACGAATTGGAAAAAGGCTCTAGGTACATTTAAAGACCATGTTGGCTTGACTAATAGTAGTCATAATGAAGCAAGAAGGAAATGCGAAAATTTGCAGAATCAACGTCAAAGTGTGTCCTATTTGTTGTCAAAGCAAGACCTTGCATCACAAGATTATTACCGCGTTAGATTGACATGGAGCTTAAAGTGTTCACGATATCTTTTGGGTCAGGGTTTGGCATTTCGTGCTCATGATGAGTCTGAGGAGTCGGAAAATAGAGGTAATTTTCTTGAGCTTGTTAGTTGGGGAGCTGATATTATTAAAGAAATTGCAAAACACATAGGGCCGGAAGCTCCTGGGAATAATAAAATGTTATCCTCTGATATTCAAAAGGATTTGGCAAATTCTTGTGCATCATTGTCAATAGATGAAATCATTAAGGATATTGGCGATTCATTCTACGCTCTATTGGTTGATGAAGCTCGAGATAACTCCGTGCAAGAGCAAATGGCCATGGTTCTACGATATGTGAACAAGCAAGGACAAGTGATGGAGCGGTTTATAGGTATTGAACACGTGCCTGACACTTCTGCCAACTCTTTGAAAAAACGCTATTGATAATCTTTTTTCACATCATAAGTTATCAATTTCGAAATTGAGAGGGCAGGGGTATGATGGAGCAAGCAATATGAGTGGTGAGTTCAATGGATTGAAGTCTAAAATTTTGGAGGAAAATCCATCAGCTTTCTTTGTGCATTGCTTTGCTCACCAACTTCAGTTAGCTGTTGTTGCTATTTCAAAAAATAATCTGTATGCCGGCGACTTCTTCAACTATGCAAATATCATTGTCAATACTACTTCATCTTCTTTTAAGAGATTGGATGCTCTCAAGCGCATACATCATGATAAGGTTCTTGAGAAGTTGGAGAGTGGGGATATTGCTAGTGGAACGGGACAAAATCAACAAACTACTCTCAAACGTTCCGGTGATACCCGTTGGGGCTCCTACCATATTACAATAATTCGTCTCATATCTATGTGGAGTGCAGTTTCAGAATTCCTTGAGAATATTGAGATTGATGGTTGTATTGGTGAGCAAAGATCCATGGCAATGAGTATGAGAAATAAGATGAAATACCCATTTGTCTTTTCAATGCATTTGATGAAAATAATTATGGGGATCACTATTGAATTGTCACAAGCATTGCAAAGAAAGGAACAAGACATTGTAAATGCTATGGCTCTTGTTGATGCGGTCAAGTGTAGATTGCAAGCATTGAGAGAGGACGAGTGGGATGGGTTTCTAAAAAACGTGAATGTTTTTTGTGTGAACAATTCAATAGTGGTGCCTAACATGGATGATTTCTTCCCTACCCGCAAGCGTCTAGAGGTAAGAATTACCTACTTTCATCATTTTCGAGTTGAGGTATTTTGTCAAGTTATTGATTTGGTCGTTGAAGCAATAAATGGTCGTTTCAATGTGGTGAGTACAGAGTTACTCTTAGGCATGTCATGTGTTTCTCCCAAGAACTCTTTTGAAGCTTTTGATCATGTCAAATTGCTCGGGCTTGCTAAACTTTATCCATCAGATTTCTCAGACATTGATCTTACTGTACTTGAGGATCAACTTCAGACTTATATTTATGATCTTAGCATAACCATGCTTATTCTAGCCTTTTTGATATTGGAAGCTTGGCTAGGAAAATGGTTAAGGATGTGAAAGATCGTGCATTTCCATTGATTGTTCGACTTATTCGTCTTGCATTGACATTGCCGGTTGCAACGGCAACAGTTGAAAGAGTATTTTCTGCCATGAATATAGTTAAGACTAATCGGAGGAATAGGATGGGAAACAAGTTTTTGAATGACTGTATGATCTGTTACGTGGAAAAGAGCATCTTCAAGGCACTTGAAGATGAAGACATCTTACAACGATTTCAGAAGATGAAACCGCGTCGAATGCAGTTGCCGTCGATCAAAAAAATAAATTCATAAGTACTTCTGTAGTAGTAATTAATTTTCGAACTATTTTTTGGGTTGTAAGATACTTGTGCTAGAACCTTGTGACATATTTAATTTTGTTTTGCATTAACTAAAATTTTATTGCGAAACATATCTATCCAAGTTCGACCCCGGTGAATTTTGGTCCTGGATTCGCCACTGCGCCTGAACACAATCAATCACAGTGTTTCAAATATATACTAAACACAGCTTGTCTAAAAAATTGGCTTTGAGGAATTCGTATATTGAGGAGAGGTAATGGTAGTCGTCGAGCACCGCATAGAATTCCCAAATCAGTACGGGTTAGCTACATATTGTACCGGTGTTGCTGGTTTCATTTTGGATAGCACTGTAAGTGTATTTAGTAACTCGTTATTTAGTATATTTGTAAATAATTTCGATAACTTGTTGTTTGACAAATACATAGCGTACGGGCTATGTATATGTGAATTATTAGTTGAAGTTGATATGAAATGTGAAAATATACAGTGGGTTCTATATATGTGAAATATTATGTTCTAGAAATGATGAAAAGCTAAAAATGACTAGCTGATGATATGTATCGATTGCTCCCATGTACGGATGGGACATGTGTGTTGCTGTATGAAAATATAGTTATAACCCTGGTCAAGTCTTAGCAATATATGTATATGATTATGTGAAATGCACTCATAAGAGATAAGGATTCTGTTATGGCTGCTGATGACCTTAAGTCTCTATTTTTCAGCTTGTCTGGACTCTGTCTCTGAATTTCCAGTATGACTGGACTCTGTATAAAATATGAATTTCCAGCATGGCTGGACTCTATTGTGTTCACTGAACTCCTCTGTTATCGTGATCACGAATGACTCCTGGTCATAACAGAGCCATAGTAGACAAAGAAAATGACTAAGCAGGTGCATTATTATATAAATGTGAATGATGTTAAGTGTTTATAGCTGATCTGTTGGAATGAGAAGTGAATTGATGTGATTTTGAAACTATGAAATAAATGGAAGTCATATGCTGATTGTTTTTTTTTTTGAAGAAGTTAAATTTTATTAACGATCAGACCACAACACAAGTAGTATTCACAGCCTGTCCCAACAATACAAAACTGCCACTGCAACAAAAAATACAACAAAAAAACCACTGCCAGAAAAAAACGCACTCAACTATCAAAGAAAAAAAGGCTACAAAAAAAAAAAAAAGCCACAGGACTCTGCACATAATATAAACACCACCAGACTCAGGAAAAACTCTCAAAATTCACTCTTCACACGAAGAAAATTCCCAGACGAAACGTTTGTCTAACTCCGTCGTCTAGCATGTCTCAACCTCGAAAGATACGAGCCAAGAGTTCGGAGAAGACCCAAACCCAAAATGGTTAAATACCCCTCAGAAAAGAAAGGAAGAAACGAGGAGTGATTTACCATATTGGCGTCAAAAGAAAAATCAACGAGGAAGAGAAGAACAATGAGAGCTAACCTTAATAAGATGGGAATATACCACAACAGAACCAAAACTAGGCATCAGACTCTGTTGGCCTCACTTCCAGCTTAACATTGATAACATCTTTCGGACATAATTCCCAATCATGAGGCGAATAACCATTCAACACCACATTTTTTCCTGTCAACCAACACCAGACCATACATTTTATTTTCTGCACCAACTCCCAATGACTTATCTTTGAGCCTTTGAAAAATAAATCATTGCGAGCTTTCCAAATCATCCACACAGTATAATGCCAGATAACTTGCCACTTCTCACGAGAGCCAGCCGTCACCATATTGGAAAAGTTCACCATCAGGACGCGAACATCAGTCTCACAAGGAATAGATAAACCCAATCAAAGGCCTAAAGTAGCCCATACAGCAGTTGCGAATTTACAGCCCAAAAAAAGATGACCTGTTGTTTCTACTTGATCTTCAGCACACATTTTACAAAATGCTTGTTGATCTTCCTGGATTACACGTCGCACCTTCAAATTCTGTAGAGTAGGAATATGATCCTGCACCATCTTCCACACCAGAAGGTTGACTTTTAGCGGAGATAATTTATTCCACTCAAACCTCGTCAACTCCCTTAGATAATCATCCACCTGCACTACCCGTAAAACACTCAACTTCTGATAACCAAGGCGCACCGTATAAACATCCTCCGATGAAGTCTTCCACTCCCAAAAGTCTGCACAAGAAGAAAACTTACAAGACTTTTCCACAACAGCAATGAGTGAATTCATGCACTCTTCTTCCCACGTAAACAGACTCCTTCTCCAATCCCACCTGACTACCAATACACCATCCTCCACTACCAACCTATCATGTACCACACAATCCTTCTTTAGATCCAAACTATACAACCTCAGAAATAAATCCTTCAGCCTACCACCACTACCTACCCAGACATCTTTCCAAAATCTAGTCAACCTCCCATCACCTACACGACACCTAACCTCCTCCAAAAACCATCCCCTCTCCCCCACCCACTTAACTAAATCCCGCCACCACGACGACCACCCTTTCCCCCACACCTTCCCATTCACAACCCCCTCTACACACCTAGAAAAAACCCCATATTTCGACTTTAGAACTCTAATCCACAAAGCCTCACCCCCACACCCACTTACCCAACAACGCCACATTAAAATCCTCCAAATTCTTAACTCCTAACCCCCCTTCTTCCTTTGACCTACAAATGGCCTCCCACTTAACCCAAGCAATTCTTCTAGACCCACCCAAAGAACCACCCCAAAGAAAATGACGTTGAAGACTTTTCATTTGGTTCAGAACAGACACAGGAGCTTTAATGAAAGAGAGGAAATATAAAGGTAACGAGGTTAACACCGCATTAGTGAGCACAAGTCGTCCACCAAACGAGAGAAAATTATTCTCCCACATTTGCAAGCGACACTTCAACCGATCTACCACTTTACCCCAAACCCTCTTATCAGAATGTTTAGCCCCAACAGGAAGACCCAGAAAATCAAACGGATTAGTACCAACTCCACAGTTCGGCAAATCAGCCCTGTCCTCAATAGAATCTGTCTCGACTCCAACCCCCATTAGACAATTCTTCCAAAAATTAATTTTCAGCCCAGAGACCCACTCAAAACACCTCAAAACACACTTTAAAGTCCTAATATTCTCCACACTTGCCTCACCAAACAAAATAGAATCATCTGCATATTGTAAATGCGACACCTCCACCCCAGCTGAACCCACTCTCCATGGTTTAAAAAACCCATCAGCACAAACTTTCCTCATCATCCTACTCAAACCTTCCGCCACAATTAAGAAAAGAAACGGAGACAAAGGATCTCCCTGTCTAATCCCCCTCTCCATCTTAAAAGGATTAGAAGGGCTCCCATTCACAAGAGCTGAAGCCCCAGCTGAAGAAACACATTCCATTATCCAACGACACCATTTCTCCCCAAACCCCAGCACCTTCATCATCTCAAGAAGAAACTGCCAGTTAACTGAATCATAAGCCTTCGCAAAATCAATCTTAAATAAAAATAGGCTCCTTTTCTACTTTTTTGCTTCATCCACAATTTCATTAGCAATCAGCACCCCATCCAAAATATTTCTATCTCCAATAAAAGCAGACTGATTTCTAGAAATCACGACATCCAGAAACTTAGCAATGCGATTATATAACACGTTTGCCAGCACCTTATATACACTCCCAATCAACGAAATAGGTCGATACTCCTCAATCGCCACAGGAGTCACCACCTTTGGAATCAAGGTAATAAAAGAAGAATTTATACCCCTCACCAGTTTTGAATTGGCATGGAACTCAGCAAAAAATGCTACAAAATCATCACACAGCAACTCCCAGAATGTGGAAAAAGCTGAAGCGAAACCATCAGGACCCGGACAGTGATCTAGTCCACAATCCCACACTGCCCTCTTAATTTCCTCCACTGAAAAATCTTTTTCCAGTTCAGCACCTACAGAATCCTCCAGAACAGCCCCATTCATACTCTCCCGGAAACTCGGACTCAAAGAATTGCTACAAGTCTGTCCAGACGCAAAATGACTAGCGAAATAATCACTAATATTGGATTTCACCTCATCTACACCATCCTTCCACTTACCATCAATTCGAACCCCTTTAATCCCTTTATATCTCCCCTTCCGTTCCACACATTTATGGAAGAACTTTGAGTTTGCATCACCCTCCTGAATCCACCTAAGCCGTGACTGTTGCAAACGAATTTTATCTTTGAACTTTAGCAAATGCTCCTGCTCACACCAAGCCTCTCTTCTAACAGAAGCTGACCCCTCCCCCCCCGTCCTTAGATTCAGCCAGCAGGTCCAGCTAAAACACCTCATCAGACTTGCTACAAATACGCTGATCAATATTGCCCAAATTAGCAGTATGCCACACCCTAATTTTTTGCCGAATATTTTTCAACTTCTCCTTAAGCACATAACCACTCCAACCCTTTACCTCAAATTTTCGCCATTCCATCTCAACCATCTCCTTAAAACCTTTCTCCGCTAACCATCCATTCAGGAATTTAAACGGCTTCGGACCCCAGTCTCTAACATCTTCTTTTAACACAATAGCAGCATGATCCGACACACTCCGTTTCAACCCAACTTGAGACAAATGCGGCCATTTAGCCACCCACTCACTCGACAATAAGAAACGATCGAGACGACTCCCACACTTACCATTATCCTTATACCAAGTGAACTTCCTTCTTTCCAATGGCAAATCCAGTAACTTGAGTTTAAAGATAAACTCATTAAACTCATCCATTTCTTTCCCGCGACTACCACTCCCCACACATCTCCTCTCTATCTCCCTTCTAATGGCATTAAAGTCTCCACCAATACACCATTTCTCATCCTCCTTCCCCACCATTCGTTCGGCCAAAGCTGCCCATACAGCCCTCTTCCCCTCCTTACTACAAGGACTATAAACATTAAAAATATGCACAAACTCTCCCTCCCACAAACCTGATACTCCCAACAAACCACTTTCGCCCCACACTTCCTGACGCACAAACACGGAACTATCCCAAACACACAACAAACCACCCGACGCACCATTCGCCCCACTAAATACCCAATCACAATCCACACTACCCCACAATTGGCGAGCTAACCTATTATCCACATAATCCAACTTAGTTTCTTGAATACTAATAAACTCAGCCCTCTCTTTAAGCACTAAATCCCGAATCGCACTCCGCTTCACCTTCCCTCCTAAAACCCGTATATTAAAGCTAATTATCCGCATTAATCAACTTTGATAGCTCCTTGAATTTATTCTTGTTTCTGACAACCAAACCATCTCTATCTCTAACCTCCCAACTCTGAAACCGTTCCACAACCACCCGCTCCTCATCCGCACCCAAGAAACCAATCTGACGACCTAATGAACACAAATCCATAGCTTCTTCGGCAACCAACTTTCGTCTAATTGCTCGATTTCTAGACATAATCTCACAATCCGTCGGCATTGCCCCTCCATCCAGCTCAACACTATTCGAGACCACTCCAATTTTCTTTGTTTGTTGCCCTCTATGTTTGACAACAGCTTTTATACTAGCATTTTCCTCCATCACCACCGCCCTCTCGTCGTCAACCCCCCCGCTCGCCAAAACCGCACCAACCTGCCTGCTCTCTCCATCGCTACCAACCGGCCTACTCTCTCCATCACAACCAACCTGCCTCCTCTCTCCATCGCAACCAACCGGCCTACTCTCTCCATCGTAATCAACCAGCCTGCTCTCTCCATCACTATTCACATCTTGACAACCTGGATTGATCTTCTGGATTAAAGGTCGAAGATCGAAAGGATCATCAGAGCACACGAGCTCTGTGTCTTGCTGAAACCTAGATCGATCAATAGACTGCCATAAACCACTGATAGCCACATAATTATCACCCTCCCAACTTATCCAAAAAGCCATCCTGGGCCGAAATATTAAGCCCCAAATTAATGGGCTCAACCGCCATCTCGCCAGGCCTAAAAGAAGCCTCACCTTTGTCCAATCTTAAAACATCACCACAGCCCAAATCTAATTCCCCAAATCATCATAAATCTCGTCCCCAACAGATACGTGATTTTCCTTACTTGACTGCTTCAACAAATCATTAATATCCAAATCTTCCTCCAGAAAATTAGCCTTGACACACTCTTTCATTTCAAAATCTGTAACCGCTTCATTCACCTTCGGAATCTCACAACGATTTTTCACATTAATGCAAACAAAATCTTCTCTCTCTTCTATACAGTCAACGTCGGATTCCTCCACATCCGACACGGAACCTTCTGAATCCAACACCTCCCCACCAGCAAAGAATTCACCCTCCAAAAGATCGAAGTCGATTGCCTCTTCAATTACTTTAACAGAGAAAACTTTGTTCCAAATTCTAAAAAACATTGACTCGCAAATCGTACTTGAAATAGAAGTATCAATAAGAATCCGACCTTTCTGAAGATCATGACGTTCTGTCATGTTTCGATCAATCTCCAGCACCTTTCCCAGTCGATTACCAATACGTCAAAAAAACTGGACACTCCAAGCATGTAATGGTGTACCATAAATACTAATCCAAACACTACGACGAACATTAAGATCATCCTCCTTCCACGGATGTAAGAAAGAAAAAAATTGTTGTTAGGAATATCTGTTAGTATTTTGATCACTCATCACATGTTCTTATCTTAGCCAGAAAGGTGATTAAGTACTCTTGGTTCACTTGAACATTGTAAAAGAGGAAATCACTGAGTATGATTAGTCTAGTAAATCTTGTAATAGGATTATAGGTCTCTGAGTGTAATTTTTTATTTCAAGAAGACCATGAAGATCAATCCTAGCAATGGAGCTTTTCTAAAGATTAGAAGACTGAAGATTGCACAAGGTTTATGAAGACACAAAGGTTTAGTCTAATTCAGAAAGAATATGTCTTTAATCCTTTCTTAAGTATATTAACTTACTTTCGAAATATGATTCTGGACATATGACATCACGAGTATGGAGCATGCAAGCCATCAGAAAGGCTCATGTATCCGTTGAGACTAAATGACAATGAATAGTACTATGCATTAAATGCATCGGCAGAAATGCTGCAAAAAGCAAGTCCTCTCTGAAACAAGAGATAGTGACTTCTGAGTACATAGTTCAAGATATAAACGGATATAATTTGATAGAGAGTACAACGGATACAATTCAAATGCCTCTCAAATTTATCTATATATATCACACACTTAGATGCTTGAAGTACATACCTTAGAACGCTCTATCTTGCAAACTTACCATCAAGCAAAGTACTCTCTCAAGCACTACCCTTTATGAAAGCTTTCTATTGTTTGAAGAATCACTAGTAGTTCTAAGTTGTCCTGAACCTTAACAAGAGATTGTTATTCGTGAAAGAGTTGAACTATCAGATACCTTTTTTTCAGCATTTCTCCGAATGGACATCAATTTACTGTCAAGAAGAAAAAAAAGCCCATCATCCCAACAAGTGTATTAAGTAGTCTCGTTACATTTGGCTCACTTTGTAAACATAAGCGAAAAGTTATCTGAGAAGCCTTTCGACAAAACCTTATAACCAACACCATCAAGGCGTGGTGTAGAGGAAGTACTTGATTTGGGAAATCGGGAATAACTCAAGGTTATCGAGTAGAGGAAGTACTTAGCTCTAGGAGTGAGGAATAACTCAGGGGGAACATTTGGTTGGGAACCATTTGTTTAGGAATCTTAGAATAGGATTATTGTAAGGTGAACTCAATTATCTGTTCTAGTGAATTCTAGGTCTCAGAAAGACCAAAGTGGATTAGTTGGAGGATTACGCCACCTCCAGATACCACTATACTTGCTGTGTTATTTACCTTTCTGTATTTACATTTTGAGAAAGCACACACATACTTATTGTTTACGCACTTACCTATCTTAAAGTCTTCCGCTCTGAATTTAAGTATCGAAACCCCAGTTTCTGAGAAACTGTGTTTATCGACAAAAGTTTTAAAAGACTATTCACACCCCCCCTCTAGTCTTTTACTTTGCCGTTATCTGGACCAACAAGTGGTATCAGAGCAGGAGGTTCACAAGCCTTCTGCACTGAACCTAGATCCCCAGATAGGTGAAGAAACTTTGTCCCTCTCTGAGGACTATATAATTTGTGTGTTAACTGTGCAGGTATGTCTCTGAGTGATGCGCCCATTCTGAAACCAGAAAACTACTAGAAATGGAAGAACAACATGATGCTCCATCTGGAGGCCATTAGTGATGAGATGATCTATGTCATAAATGAAGGGCCTATCAAAATCAGACAACTCAAACAAGTTACTGAGGTGTCTGATGGAAGAAAAGCCTCAGACAAGGAAGATGGAAGCGAGGATATGGCTGCTAGTGATAGTGGTCATGTTGCTCGTGGAAGCATTATGTATGAAGACAAGCTAAGATAGGTCTGGACATCTGAAGATGCCAAGAGACACATATTGGATGGTCAAGCTCGTAATATAATCATCAGATCGACACCTGAGCACATACGATTAAAGCGTAGGGTGCTAAAGCAGCGAAAGTTGCACAGCAATTGATTGAAGAAATGCATGCGGGCGAGAAAACCAAAGAAAACAAGTTCGAAGTTCTTAAATTGAAGTTCCAAAACTTCAAACAAGGTCCCACTGAAACTCTGGAAGAACTTGATTTCAGATTTACTACTCTTATGAGTGATATGGCTGCACTTGGTGAAAGCAATAGATACTCCCAGTCAGAAAAGATTAAGACTATTGTCAGAAGTCTCAATCACAACTGGGAACACACTAAGTTCTTTTATTTCAATCAAGGGATGCCAAATATTACTCCAGTAGAGCTCTTTTCTCATCTTGCTACTGTAGACTATGAGACAACTCAGAGAGAACAAACAGCTGAAAAGTTGCAAAGTGTTGCTCTAGTTTCTCAAGGTTCTTCTGAAAAGAAGGATACCAAAGATGCATCTGAAGAAAATGCTCTTACAGTAAGACACATGAAGAAATTTGTGAGTCAAGAGATTGAGAGAAGAAAAGCTAAAGAAAAGCTAAAAAAGCATCTTGGCCCAAACTATCATCAGTACAAGAACATACAAATGAACAACTCTCTGAACACCCCCATTCAGAAAGGTGTTAGTACTGAAGCTGCAGAATTAGGAAATGACATCTGTTTCTATTGTCAAAAGCCTGGTCACTTTAACAGAGATTGTCCTGCTTTAAACAAGCACAAGACAGGTGACAAGAAGGACTGAAGAAATTTCAAAAGAAATCAAAGAGCCTTACTGACTGAAGAAAGGAAGAAGATTCAAATTCAATTTGATGCTCTAGACATTGAGACAGATTCTGAAGATGGAGATTCAGATGACTCAAACCTACCATCACCAGAATTGTGTGGAATCACCTACGATGTAATTGACTTCGGTCTGAAGAAGAATGAAATGTGTGGAGTTGCTGAGATTTCTGGTCCAGACATCTCCAATATTGAAATGTGTCTTATGGCTGATGAGGTAACTAACAATTCACAATTTCTGTACTATGAGAGTGATGATGGAATTGAGGATCTGGAGTTGGTCAAGAGTGAATTGGATCGTTATGAGAAAGAATTTCTGGAAGCAAAATTCAAGACCAGAATTCTAGAGGAAAGCAAAGAAACTCTTGAAAAAGAGGTTTCTGAGCTAACCAGAGTATCTGAGAACAAGAACGCTGAAATAGCCTTTCTGAAAGCTCAAATATCTGAGAATGAAAATTCTCACAAACTAGCCTTGGATGAACTTAATAAGAAAATGATGAAGCTGCTTTCTGAGAATGAAGAACTCAGAAAGAAAGAGCTATCCTTCCAATCTTATGCAAAGGCTAGTGACACTCTCACTGAGGTTCAATCCTATCTGAGAGATCCCTCTGAGAAAGGTGGACTTGGACTTGATGAACAATCGAGTAATTCATCTCCTCTGAAGAAGAGTGATGAAAGGTTGACCTTTGTAAAAAGTCAACAGAATGGTTCTTCAACCACCTATAGCATTGGTCAGAAAGCTAGGGTAGTTGACAAAGGAAAAGGAGTAGCAACTCAGCCTTTGAAAGAACAACAAGTTCACAAGAAACATGTGGATAAGGTTTCTGAAAAGAAACACAACCCTCAGACATGCAACCATCCACATTGCTATATTACTAGGAAGGGAAGAATTGCTGGAATAGGCAAATTCTCAACTGTACCATTTTATGAAAATAAAGATGGTGCATAAACTAGTAAGGCTTCTGGAGAGCGCATTCAGAAAGCCAAAGGTGTTTGAAATGGCATTGGCTATCGTGCTATTGGAAACTTTCTTTTACAACAATATAAGGAAGGACAAGAACAATGGCGCAAGGCTGATATTGCACGTAGCAATAGACAGAAGTGGAAGAAATCTCAAGCCACTGAAAAACTGAATGCCAGAGCTAGAAGGAACCTGGCCAGAAAGGCTAAGTTTGCTGAAAAGCAACCCCAGAAACCCAGGGTCTAGAAAGCACCAAAAGAACACCTAGAAACACCCCAAGAAGGAAGATTGAGATCAAAATTACTGATTTTATTGCATCTCCTTCTGATCAAGTTAGACAAAAACAAACTCCCAAGAAATTCACTACAATGTGGATTCCTACTGGAAGAATGTTTAGTCTAAATGGTTCTATCTCTGAAGCAAGAACCTAACTCATGTTTTCTGTTTTGTGCAGAACGCCTCTTGGACTAAGGCTCAATGGCTATTTGATAGTGCATGCGGAAAGCACATGACAGGAGACAAAGCAAATCTGGTCAACTACAAAGCTTGCAACAATGGACCAGACATCAGATTTACTGGAGGAGAATTAAATCCCTCTTTGGGATTTGGCAACGTCAAATTAGGATCATTAACAATCACTGACGTATTACATGTTAAGGGTTTGAAATATAATCTATTTAGCATGAGCCAGTTTGCAGACAAGGGATTTACTGTGAAATTCAAAGCAAAGTATTGCATACTTATTGACAATGAGTCAAAGCAGACAGTCTTGGTTGCTCGGCGGAAAGGAAGTCTTTATGTTGCCGATTGGGCATCTGCCACAACTGAAGAATGTCTCATGGTGAGTCAATCAGGTCACACAGAAGAGCACTGGTTATGGCACAAAAGAATGAGTCACTTGAATTTCAAAACTCTGAACAAACTTGGCAAAAAGAGTTAGTGGTTAGCCTTCCGAAAACATCTTTCAGAAAGGATGGTATATGTTCTGCCTGTCAGATGGGAAAACAATCCAAAATCTCTTTCAAGTCCAAAACCAGACACTCTAGTGTTAGACCACTACAACTATTACACATGGATCTTTTTGAATCATCTGTAACTAGTTATGCAGGAAAGAAGTATGGTCTTGTTGCTATTGATGACTTCTCAAGATTCACTTGGGTTGTCTTTCTGAAGCACAAATCTGATGCAAGGGTGGAGATACCAAACTTGCTAAATAAGCTTGAAGTCATGAAAAATGATAAGGTATCTACAATCGGAACAGACCATGGTACTGAGTTTGTCAACCAGTACATAAAGGAATTTTGTACCAGCAAAGGTATACAACACCAACTTTCCTCTGTAAGAACACCACAACAAAATGGTGTTGCAGAAAGGAAAAATAGAACACTTAAAGAAGCAGCAAGGACAATGCTAGCTGACACTGAGATAAGTGATGTTTATTGGGTTGAAGCTGTAAACACAGCATGCTACACTCAGAACAGATGTTTGATAAACAAACACCATGACAAGACCCCATATGAACTCTTGGTTCGTAGACCCCCTAATATCAAACATCTAAAAGTATTTGGTTGTAGATGTTTTGTTCTTAACAATGGAAAAGAGTATCTAAGAACATTTCAACCAAAGGCAGATGAAGGCGTGTTTCTGGGTTATTCTATGAATAGCAAAGCATACAGAGTTTACAACAAGAGAACAAAGATGATTGAAGAATCAGTTCATGTTGTATTCTATTAAGGAAGCAAGAAAACACCCCTTGCTGATGAACTCTCAGAAAAGTTCAAGGAACTAATGATAAAGGATTCTGAAGAGGAACCTTCAGAAAGGAAAAACATCATTATGGAAAGGGAGGATGACTCTGACGAAGAAAAGCATGAAATGCCTAGTAACAACCAGATGATTCTCAGACATGATGAAGAATTTCCTATGAGAATTCCAGACATGGAAACTGAAGATGTTCATCAGAGAGCTAACTCTGGAAATGACCTCTCTGACAGGCATGTCCCAGAAAGCTCTCACACTGAGCAAGTGTCAGACATTCACCACCCTTCTGAGGTGCAAAATGTCACAGATACTGAAGAAGTATCAAGTCATAATCATAGTGATTCACATTCAGATCACATAGATGTTGAGCCTACTAGCCCTAAACCCATGACGAGATGGATCAAGGATCATCCTGCAAAAGATGTGATTGGACCAATCAATCAAGGTGTTAGGACTAGGAGAGCAATAGCTGAAAATGCTAATTCTCTCCTTGGATGTTTCATCTCAAACATTGAACCAAAAACTATAGAAGAAGCATTAAGAGACCAAGACTGGATCTCAGCAATGCAAGAAGAGTTGGATCAGTTTGAAAGAAACAAAGTCTGGAAACTAGTTCCATTTGTAGAAGGAATATCTGTGATTGGAACTAAGTGGGTTTTCAGAAACAAGATGAATGAATCTGGTGAAATAACCAGAAACAAAGCAAGGTTGGTTGCCAAGGGATTCACCCAGACTGAAGGTTTAGATTTTGATGAGTCATATGCACCAGTTGCCAGATTGGATGCAATAAGACTCTTTCTGGCCTTTGCAGCTCATAAAGATTTTAAAGTTTATCAGATGGATGTCAAAAGTGCATTCTTGAATGGTGAACTTGCTGAGGAAGTCTATGTTGAGCAACCACCTGGCTTTGAAGTTTCCTCAGAAAGTAGAATGGTCTATAAGCTACAGAAAGCTCTTTACGGACTGAAACAGGCTCCAATAGCATGGTATGACACTTTGGCTAAATACCTTCTGGAAAGTGGTTTCAAGAATTGTGAAGTTGATAAAACTTTGTTTACTTTAAATCATGATGGGAAACTACTCTTAGTTCAAGTATATGTTGATGACATCATATTTGGATCTAAGGACAAGCAACTTTGTGATGACTTTGCAAATCTCATGAAAAGTAAATTTGAAATGAGCATGATGGGAGAATTGAACTATTTCCTAGGATTGCAAGTCAAGCAACTCAATGATGGAATATTCATTAGTCAAACAAAGTATGCAACAGACATGCTCATAAAGTTCAATCTTAAGCCTTCTAAAAAGAATGCTAAGATTCCTATGAGCATAGGAACCAAGATGACCTATACTGAATCAGATAAGAGTGTTGATGAACACAAGTATAGGAAATTGATAGGTTCACTACTTTACCTCATCGCAAGGCACACGATATTCAATATGCAGTTGGTGTGTGTGCTAGATTTCAAACAAATCCAATGCAATCACACTACAACATTGCTATGAAAATATTAAGGTATGTGAAAGGTACAGTAGATGTAGGTTTGTGGTATCCTAAAGAAAGTGGATTGAGTTTGGCTGGTTACTCAGATGCTGATTATTCTGGATCAATGCTTGATAGGAAAAGTACCTCAGGAACTTGTCAGTTTCTGGGAACTAGGCTTATCTCATGGTTTAGCAAGAAACAAAACTCAATTGCAACTTCTACCACAGAGGCTGAATATATTGCTGCTGGTTGTTGCGCAACACAAATTCTGTGGATTCAACAACAACTCAGAGACTATGGACTCAATGAAGAGAAAACTCCCATTTTCTGTGACAACACAAGTGCTATAGCAATCACATAGAACCCCAAGTTCCATGATAGGACAAAGCACATTGATGTTAGACACCACTTCATCAGAGACCATGTTGAGAAAGGCAATATAGAGATACTCAAGATTGGCACAGAAGACCAACTTGCAGATATCTTCACTAAGCCCTTCCAAGAAAGTCGGTTCTTGACTTTGAGACATAATCTTGGATTAATGGAGTTGCCTAAGGACTGAAAAATTGTCTTGAATCTCTAAAGTCTGAGTAAGTGAGGTAGAAAAGTAGGCCTCGAGAATGTGTTCTCAGAAAGCCAAGTTGATAAGAAGTGATGCAAAGGTTTCTGAGTAGCAACACTCAGAAAGGCAAAACATTTCTGGAACGGGTATCCAGAAAGGCAAAGGTTGGTACACACTTAATAAGTAAATAAAACTAGAACTTACTACTGAGAGTGGGTCAAATACATTCAAACAACTGAAGCTTCTGACACTTGAATTCAGAAAGCTGCTTAGTCATAAAGAGAAATGGACACACAAAGCCCAAAAGGTATAAGTTCTGAAAGTCAAATATGTGCAATGTCTTGTATTTTTACCATTTTGATGATAAACAATATATAGATAAGGACTTGACACTCGGAATGATAAGATCAAGCGATTAAGTATTCCTACTCTTTACTAAAGTGACACAATGAATGTAGCAAATTAAAAATCCATCAAGTCGGCACATTACCATTTGTTGATTGATATCATTACAAGATATTCAATATAAGCCCTTGATGAATAAACGTTTGATCTCAACGATTGAGATTAAAACAAAGCAAGTAATATCTGTTGATAAATGCAGACATGGCCCACTACGTATTTAATGAAGTACAAAGGACGTACCACGCCTATGCAGATGCTAATACACGCATTCATATTCAGCTATATGTATGTTGTATCTATGTACATTTTGTCTGCTATATATATAGGATTTGGGCAAATGGCAAACAGTTTTACCAATTCCGAAATTTCAAACTTGCATCAAAACAACAAAATCTCTCAAGATTTCTGCAAAACCCCTCTGCAAAACTCAATTTCTTGTGCTTAGTCTTCTGAAAAGACAGACTAATCTCGATTAATTGCGCAAAATTCATCTGAAAAACACTCATTCAAAACTATATATAAGAGATGGCACCCAAGAAGATGACCACCAAGAACCCTAAGGCCGTATCATCTGCTCCTGCTGAAAAGTAAGGAGGAAAGGAACTTAAGGTGTTGAATAAATGCCTTCTGGAAAAGTTTACCCCATCAGACTGGAACCCTAACCACAAAACGAATTGGGGAGATTTTCTAGTGAAGAGATATGTACCAGCAGTTATACCTTCAAGACCAGAAAGGAAACTGATATTGGGGATGCTGAAAAATTCCCATATCTACAAGCTTCTATTTGCTGCACCCAGTGCACTATCCACATTGGATGTACTGGAGTTCTATAACAACTCCAAAATCTTCACAAAAGTTGTGAATGATGAAGAAGAAAAATACATGCAGACTGAAGTCCAAGGACAAGGAATTGTTCTAGATTGCAAGACTTTCTGCAAGATATTCCGATTGAAAAATCGAGGAACATTTGAAGACATCAACATCAAGGACGCTTCCATGATTCAAGGCGTCAAAGAGCTATTTGAAGCAATCCAGTTAGAAAATGCAAAAGGTTTCCCAGGAGACTTTGTTACAAGGCCATCGAACTAGTCATCTCGTAAACCTGAGTACTTTAGCTCTTATTCGTGCATTGCTTTGATGGCAACAAAGGTGGAGTAGACCAGATAAGCATGGAGAGATGGATGATGATGCATCTTCTGAACAAGAAGCATGAAGGGCAGGAAACCCACTCCAATTGGGGGAAGTACGCCTTCAACAAATTCCTTGGACATATTGAGGAATTTGAACCCAAAATCATCAATGGCCTTGCTGACCCAAAGGCCAATATGCACTTTGGTCTCAGAATCTGTTACATTCTGGAAACAATGGGAATCACTCTCAGAGAGAGGCAGGAAATCCCAGTCACCAACTCCCTTTTCAGACACGCTTTTGAAGAAAAGGAGAAACTTGCTGCTGGGAACGCACTTAGAAAGGCAGAAGAAGAAGAAACTGCACAACAAGGTAAGGAGGTTTCTGAGCAAGCTCAAGCTAAACCTCCAGTTGCCAAGAGAAGGAGGACTCATAGCAAAAGAGCCTCCAAGCCCCTAAGCATACAAGAGGCGCAACCTTCTGGAGACAAGGTCTCAGAAGATGTTGGATGCTCAGAAAGGCAACTCCAGAATGCCCCAAGAATCCTGAACCAGAATGATCCAGAACTCTCCATAGATGATAGAAATATCATAGATGGGTCTGCACCAACACAGAATAGTGATTCTGAGGATGATGAAGTACTTGCAAAAGTACTCAAAAGATTCAAGTATGAGACCCATGGAGGAGCATCAAGCTCAGCTCTTCAGAAAGACAAGAGCCCCTCTTCCCAGCAAGAAGAAGAAGGTCTGGGTGAGGAAGATAGAATGATGGAAGATGTTGCCATTGCTTCCACATTCACAATGCCAGCACTTAATATTGCTGAAGAAAACCCTGTTCTTGAACAGGTTCCTCAACCTTCTGAGAAAGCTCAACTCTCAGAAAGGGATCAAACTGAGATGGAGACTCAGAATGATACTACAGAGGAGAACAATAATGAGCACAGAAAGACTGTGGAATCACCACAAGTCCAAGAGATCAATGATCAGCTTGACTCTATTCAGGCCAACTTGGAGACACACTTTTAGGGGGAAGAAAACCTGTCCACCCCCTTGAATCAAGAAGAGGTTCCTCCGATCTCAGAACATCAAGAAGAGCCTGTCCCACAGGCTCCAACTGAGGAAGTAGTGGCGGTGGAACCAACACCCCAAAACCTAGAGATTCCAGAGGCTGAAGAGCTTTCTGAGGAAGTATTTACTGAGCCTTCTGCTGAGAAGGTAAGTAATCAGTAATAGTCTTCTTCAAGAATGCTCTAGAAAAACCACTACTAAATCTTTCATGTTTGTTCTTACAGGCTCAGTCAGAAGAACAATTGGATGGAGAAATAGTTGTGTTATCTCCTCCAAAGGAAACTAAAACTGCTGAACAAGCAGTATCTGCAGAAAAGGTTCCAGAAACCCCCAAGGTTTCTGAGAAAGATGCCGCTGAGCTTCCTCACTTGGAAGTAAGTGAAGTCTCAGAAAGCATTTTTCCACTTATCTTTTCTGTTAACAGTTTCTAAACATATTTGATTTTAATTCTCAGGTTCTAGCAGAAAGAAAGGTTGATGAGGATCAGACTTCTCCTCACAACAAGGTATCTGAGGCCTCTGTGCCCAAGCAAGCAGAAGTACAGGATAGTGAGCCTAGTGTTTCTACACAGGTATGCTCAGAAAAGTCTATTTTCGCTTACAGATACTAACTCAAGTAGTTTGAGCAAAACTAACTTGAACACTTTCTTTCAGGCTCAAAGTCTAGTGCCAGTTGATTTACTCAAGGCCTTCCAGAAGCACACCTTAAAGAAACATCTCAAGTGCTTCAGACAATGGCAGAAACTCAGAAAGGCTGACCTTTCTGAATTAGCCAGAGTAATCGACGTCCCAGAGAAGAGAGCAATCGCCTTCAATCTGGAAGATTATATCCATGCATTGTTCCCAACAAAGTCCTACACATTTGCCACTCTGATGCATGAAGACTTCATTCATGAAGTAGCACAAAGACTTTTGGCAGATTTCAAGTCTGCGGATGCTCAAACCCAAGAGCAGATGGTTACCCATCCTGCCTTGCCCAGCAAGCTCATAACCTACCCAACTGAACAAGAAGAAGTTAATGGGAGGATGATTACATTCCCAAATGTGATCAACCTGGTTTCAGAAGATGACGAGGAGATAGACGAAAATGATTATCAAGAACCTCCTTCTGAGCATCCAAACCAAGAAGCAAAGAAAAAGGATGATGATGATGATCAAAATGATGATCCCCAACCTGGACAAGGCGGGATTCAGAAAGCTAGCAAAGGAAGTGGAGAAAAGGCTACTCCCTCAAATGCTCAGAAAGCTCCATCATCATCACCTCCCAAGTCTCATCAAGATACCCAACAGGCTGAACACAATGATGCCTTAGAAGAAATTTCAGCCGCTGAGTTTAGAATTGAATAACTCAGAAAGGTATTGGAAGAACATAAGAGAATCAACATTGAGACTCAAGCTCTTGTTGATGAAAAGGAAGCCAAAATCAAGAAGCTCGAAGAAGCTAATGCCAAGGAATTGGCACTCCTAGATGAGCAAAGAAATTTGAAAAATGCCATTGTTGTCACAGCTGCTGAGATAGATGCCATGGATGACAATGATGATGAAGAGCATGATGCTGAAACTGCATCAGAAAGACCTTCTACATCTTCTCAGAAGGCCAGCACACTTGATGGAAAATAAAAGAAGATTGTCAATCTGCAAACAATCCAAGAAAAGGATTATGATAGTGATGCTGAAACCCACAACTTGATTACTGAAGCAGAAGATGAGAGACTTGTCACTCAGCACAAAAGAGCCCTACTTGCTCCTCATATATTCTCTGCACCAAGTAGTTCAAGAAGTGAAGAGCACCGTGCAAGAAACAGTGTCTTTTTAGATCTCAGAAAGACACTAGTTGCCCAAGACACAGAAGTGCTAAAATCCGTCCCAGAAGAGATGAAGCCATTGGCTGCTGCTTTACTCAACAGAGCAACCGGCATAGCTCTCTCTCAGAAAGACCTAGGGTTGGTCAGGGATGAGGATCGTAACAATGCTAATGCAGCATTGAATGAAGCCAGCCATGCTGTCCTGCAAGCCAACGCCATCCTAAGGCCGCTTGAAGAGCTCAACAGAAAAGAGCAGGAACTGGTTAGGCAGAACAAAGAGCTGGAGAAGGAACTTCAAGAATTAGTCAGGGTGCACAACAATCTCCAGAAAAACTTTGAAACTCTCTCTGAAGCTTATGCTATCATGAGTCAGTCATTCATGACTAAGGGGGAAGAAGAGATGCCTCAGAAAGGCAGAGGAAGAAAAAGAAAACAATCAAATCCTCCCTCCTCAAGTCAACTTGTCATGAAGGACACCGCTGGAGACAACCTTGCTAAAGAAGTTGTTCCAGATCAACCAGCCAGAAGGCTGAGAAGTATGATAACTAGGGGAGCCAAGTCCCTTAGAATCTCAGAAGAGAAGAAGACTTCTGAAGAAGAAGAAAAGGAAGAAGGAGAAGTAAGAGGCCAAGAAAGCTGCAAGTCTCCAATTTTGGACTTCAATGATGATGAGGATGATTCTGATGAACATCCGCTTCACAAGAAAAGGAGACAAGCAACTACTTCACAACCTCCTCTGGAAGCAAAGCCCTTAGCAGCCAGAACTCCTTCTGGAAATACCAAGTCTATATAAGGAACATCCACCAGCACAGCCCCAAGGCAGGAAGAAAGGGTTAGAGGATCTCCTGAAACAAGGCCACCAAACAGAAAAGCAAGAAGGGATTTCCAGTTTGGCAGAGTAAACATTCAAACACATCAAGAAAGGCTAATTGATGCCCACATTGAGTATATGAAGACCAGTAATGAAGAATCTTCATATAGGTGCATTCTGAACAAGAGAGGGTATTGGATTCTGGAACTACAACATCTACTTGTCAATGATAAGTTTCCAACTCCCATCCTCAACCAGATCCTGAAATGGAGAGAAGGCAAGCCAGAATTGCTAAAACCTGAGCACCTTCATGCCTGGCTAAACTTTGAAGTAGAAAAGAGGAATGAAGCCAGAAAGATGGACCTTTCTTTTGCCTGTCCTTACCCAAAACCTGATGATGTACACAAGGTAAGAAAACTGGATGGTAGCTACAGCAGGAAGAACAAACTAGGTGTTTCAACCTATGAGTCATTCTATATGACATTGGATGAATACCTAGATGATATACACTATCTGGAAGAAATATACAAGTATTTCAACCTGTCTCAGCTGCAAGTAGACCATGCCTGGGTGAAAGTACTTCTGGGTCAAACATTTTCTGCGGAAGAATCATAAGCTTGGCAAGAGTTACCATGAAATATGTGACTTATCCAGAAAGACAGAGCTCTCTGTCAGAAGGATTCTTTATGACTATGTCCAAGAATGCAGAAAATTGTAAAGAGGAAATCACTGAGTATGATTAGTCTAGTAAATCTTGTAATAGGATTATAGGTCTCTGAGTGTAATTTTTTATTTCAAGAAGACCATGAAGATCAATCCTAGCAATGGAGCTTTTCTTGAAGATTGCACAAGGTTTATGAAGACACAAAGGTTTAGTCTAACTCAGAAAGACTATGTCTTTAATCCTTTCTTAAATATATTAACTTACTTTCGAAATATGATTCTGAACATATGACATCACGAGTATGGAGCATGCAAGCCATCAGAAAGGCTCATGTATCCGTTGAGACTAAAGGACAATGAACAGTACTATGCATTAAATGCATCGTAAATCTTGCAAAAGCAAGTCCTCTCTGAAACAAGAGATAGTGACTTCTGAGTACATAGTTCAAGATATAAACGGATATAATTTGATAGAAAGCACAACGGATACAATTCAAACGCCTCTCAAATTTATCTATATATATCACACACTTAGATGCTTGAAGTACATAACTTAGAACGCTCTATCTTGCAAACTTACCATCAAGCAAAGTATTCTCTCAAGCACTCTACTACCCTTTCTGAAAGCTTTCTGTTGCTTGAAGAATCACTAGTAGTTCTAAGTTGTCCTGAACCTTAACAAGAGATTGTTATTCGTGAAAGAGTTGAACTATCAGATACCCTTTCTGAAGCTCATTCTCCAGAACGGACATCAATTACTTGGGTCAAGAAGAGCATCGCCATCCACCGAACAAGTGTATTAAGTAGTCTCGTTACGTTTCGGCTCTCGTAAACATAAGCGAAAAGTTATACGAGAAGCCTTTCTGACAAAACCTTATAACCAACACCATCAAGGCATGGAGTAGAGGAAGTACTTGATTTGGGAAATCAGGGAATAACTCCAAGGTTATCTGAGTAGAGGAAGTACTTAGCTCTAGGAGCTGGGGAATAACTCAGGGGGAACATTTGGTTGGGAACCATTTTTTTAGGAATCTTAGAATAGGATTATTGTAAGGTGAACTCAATTATCTGTTCTAGTGAATTCTAGGTCTCAAAAAGACCGAAGTGGATTAGTTGGAGGATTACGCCACCTCCAGATACCACTATACTTGCTTTGTTATTTACCTTTCTGTATTTACATTTCAAAGAAAGCTTTACACACATACTTATTGTTTCGGACTTACCTATCTTAAAGTCTTCCGCCTCGAATTTAAGTATCGAAACCCTGTGTTTCGAGAACTGTTTATCGACAAAAGTTTTAAAAGACTATTCACCCCCCTAGTCTTTTACTTTGCCGTTATCTGGACCAACAAGTGGTATCAGAGCAGGAGGTTCACAAGCCTTCTGCATTGAACCTAGATCCCCAGATAGGTGAAGAAACTTTGTCCCTCTCTGAGGACTATATAATTTGTGTGTTAAGTGTGCAGGTATGTCTCTGAGTGATGCGCCCATTCAAACCGTAAAACTACGAGAAATGGAAGAACAACATGATGCTCCATCTGGAGGCCATTAGTGATGAGATGATCTATGTCATCAATGAAGGCCCTATCAAAATCAGACAACTCAAACAAGTTACTGAGGTGTCTGATGGAAGAAAAGCCTCAGACAAGGAAGATGGAAGCGAGGATATGGCTGCTAGTGATAGTGGTCATGTTGCTCGTGGAAGCATTATGTATGAAGACAAGCCAAGAGAGCTCTGGACATCTGAAGATGCCAAGAGACACAGATTGGATGGTCAAGCTCGTAATATAATCATCAGATCGACACCTGAGCACATACAGTGTAAACTGTGGGGTGCTAAAACGGCGAAAGTTGCCTGGCAATTGATTGAAGAAATCTGTTCCGAAACTGAGAAAACCAAAGAAAACAAATTCGAAGTTCTTAAATTGTAGTTTCAAAACTTCAAACAAGGTCCCACTGAAACTCTGGAAGAACTTGATTTCAGATTTACTACTCTTATGAGTGATATGGCTGCACTTGGTGAAAGCAAGAGATACTCCCAGTCAGAAAAGATTAAGACTATTGTCAGAAGTCTCAATCACAACTGGGAACACACTAAGTTCTTTTATTTCAATTAAGGGATGCCAAATATTACTCCAGTAGAGCTCTTTTCTCATCTTGCTACTGTAGACTATGAGACAACTCAGAGAGAAGAAACAGCTGAAAAGTTGCATCTGAAGAAAATGCTCTTGCAGTAAGACACATGAAGAAATTTGTGAGTCAAGAGATTGAGAGAAGAAAAGCTAAAGAAAAGCTGAAAAAGCATCTTGGCCCAAATATCATCAGTACAAGAACATACTAATGAACAACTCTCTGAACACCCCCATTCAGAAAGGTGTTAGTACTGAAGTTGCAGAAATAGGAAATGACATCTGTTTCTATTGTCAAAAGCTTGGTCACTTCAAGAGAGATTGTCCTGCTTTAAACAAGCACAAGACAGGTGACAAGAAGGACAGAAGAAATTTCAAAAGAAATCAGAGAGCCTTACTGACTGAAGAAAGGAATAAGATTCAAATTCAACTTGATGCTCTAGACATTGAGACAGATTCTGAAGATGGAGATTCAGATGACTCAAACCTACCATCACCAGAATTGTGTGGAATCACCTATGATGTAATCGACTTCGGTCTTAAGAAGAATGAAATGTGTGGAGTTGCTGAGATTGCTGGTCCAGACATCTCCAATATTGAAATGTGTCTTATGGCTGATGAGGTAACTAACAATTCACAATTTCTGTACTATGAGAGTGATGATGGAATTGAGGATCTGGAGTTGGTCAAGAGTGAATTGGATCGTTATGAGAAAGAATTTCTGGAAGCAAAATCCAAAACCAGAATTCTAGAGGAAAGCAAAGAAACTCTTGAAAAAGAGGTTTCTAAGCTAACCAGAGTATCTGAGAACAAGAACGCTGAAATAGCCTTTCTGAAAGCTCAAATATCTGAGAATGAAAACTCTCACAAACTAGCCTTGGATGAACTTAATAAGAAAATGATGAAGTTGCTTTCTGAGAATGAAGAACTCAGAAAGAAAGAGCTATACTTCCAATCTTATGCAAAGTCTAGTGACACTCTCACTGAGGTTCAATCCCATCTGAGAGATCCCTCTGAGAAAGGTGGACTTGGACTTGATGAACAATCGAGTAATTCATCTCCTCTGAAGAAGAGTGATGAAAGGTTGACCTTTGTAAAAAGTCAACAGAATGGTTCTTCAACCACCTTAGCATTGGTCAGAAAGCTAGGGTAGTTGACAAAGGAAAAGGAGTAGCAACTCAGCCTTTGAAAGAACAACAAGTTCACAAGAAACATGTGGATAAGGTTTCTGAAAAGACACACAACCCTCAGACATGCAACCATCCACATTGCTATATTACTAGGAAGGGAAGAATTGCTGGAATAGGCAAATTCTCAACTGTACCATTTTATGAAAATAAAGATGGTGCAGAAACTAGTAAGGCTTCTGAAGAGCGCATTCAGAAAGCCAAAGGTGTTCGAAATGTCATTGGCTATCGTGCTATTGGAAAATTTCTTCTACAACAATATAAGGAAGGACAAGAACAATGGTGCAAGGCTAATATTGCACGTAGCAATAGACAGAAGTGGAAGAAATCTCAAGCCACTGAAAAACCGAAGTGGATTAGTTGGAGGATTACGCCACCTCCAGATACCACTATACTTGTTGTGTTATTTACCTTTCTGTATTTACATTTCAACAAAGCGCACACACACATACTTATTGTTTCTGCACTTACCTATCTTAAAGTCTTCCTTGCTCTGAATTTAAGTATCACAAACCCCCAGGTTTCTGAGAAACTGTGTTTATCGACAAAAGTTTTAAAAGACTATTCACCCCCCCTAGTCTTTTACTTTGCCGTTATCTGGACCAACAATTGTTGAATCCATTCCTTCTCTTCCATACAAATCTTCTGAAACTCCTCTACATTTGCTGCTTCGAGTACCCATCGATCATGTGCAAATTTGCAAAGTTTAACTTTTCCAAAACCTCTTTTAACAAAACAATCCAAAATATACTGACCATCAACACCATTCTTGATCCCACCAATAAAACACCACTTTGCAGGATTAACCGAGTCCTTCTCCGGCAAAAAAACAGCCACCTTTCTTTCCTGGCGAACATGTGCTCCCTCAAACCGATTACCTACTTGTGGATACACCTCTTTTTTCATTCCTTCCTGAATCCCACTATTACTCACCACTTGCACACTACCAGACGCTCGAGTAACACCCTTCACAGCCATATTTCTTCCACCAAGAGATGCTTGCAAATAACTCAACCCTCCCTACCGTTGCCTAGGATTTATATTGCATTTGAAAAACCGAGATGAATCATGAGAATGAGACGCAGCATTCCTTTTGAACCTGGCGCGATTTGCCACCAATCTCACCTTACCAATCGACAAACCATTGATATGTGCCAACATATCCTCAATCAAAACCTTACGTTCAAACCTGACGAACGCAAATTTTCGACACATCTTATTGCGTTTATCAGGAACAAAAACATCCATTACAGGTCCAAATTTTCTCAATAAGTCCTTTAAATCCCAATTGATCCAATCATCCGGAAAACTTGAAACATAAATTGAATAAGATAACTCATCCAACTTCCTAACCCATTTCTGCTGCACAAACCCCCTTTTTCCTCGCAAGGGAGAAGACACCAGACCCACTAATGCATTGTTATCCTGGTTCCTACGAAGTGCTACGGCTTGGTTACGGGTAGGCTTTTGGCTATGGAGCAACACATTGGATGACCGGTGAGCGGCCAGGTTCCTACGGGGGAAGGCTCTAGGGTTTTCCTCTCTAGACTCTCTCATAGACGTTTTTTTTTAGTCATATGCTGATTGTGAATCGATGTGAGTATGTGTGACTGAAGGTGATGTGCTTACCTGGTGTTAAATAGCATGTTGCCGGTTATTTTACTTGTTATTAAATGACTGGTTACTAATTATACTTATTGAGATCCGCAACTCATTCAAAATGTGATGATATTTTTATAGATATTGAGGTAGAGGCAGGCCTTAGCGGAAAAGATGTTAAGACATGCATCAAGGGTCGGCTGGCTTGTTTCCAATCCTTTTCCCTCGGCTCGTCATTTGCATATCATACAGGAAAGGACTTTTGTTCAGTGAAAAGATAATTTACTATAAGAAAGATGTGAAAATGTATTATGCTGACATGCATCTGTAAATGTGCTCAAAGTACTTCTGTTTAAAGCTTCCGCGCATCTTAAATATAATTTTTAATGTCGGTAATTATTTGTGAAGGTGATAGGGCGTCACAAATGCTTTAGGAGAAGGTTTGAGGCTTTTACCTTGCGTCCCTTTGGGGTTCCTTCGTTCAGATTCGGTACGGTTTGCTCCTCCAATTCTTGTTACCTTGACAGCTTCAACGATCATCATGGCTTTCTCGGTGTGACCCGACAGCTCATTTTTGTTCAATTGCAGTTCCCCTACTTCCTTGGCAATTTGACCAATATTCAGTTCCATTCATCTCAGGGTGTTGTCGGTTCTTCTGAAGTTATCCTCGGTATTGGCAATAAATGAATTGCTCCTCGCGGTAAACTCACCTTGTTGCTTCACAAATTTCCCGATATCTCCCATCTCCTTCATTATAGTATCTATCTTTTCTTCCATGGAGGATGGTTTGAGCAGGTTTTGCGAAAGCTTCAGTGGTGGTGTGGGGACAGGTGCCACAGTGGGTGGTCTAGGTGGTATTTCAGGTGGGTTCAAGCTAGGTCCAATACGGTATGGTTTACCGGTTGGTTTCTCGGTCTCCATTTCCTTGACTCTTGCACGTAGTGTGCCTCTTCCAGTTGTGTTGATTCCTCCGGTTCTTCATTCACAACATCCTTCCTTCCCATCCTTATCTCTATGGCTTCAATTCTCCTGTTAATCTGTTTCCAAGGGGTTTCCTCGATTGCCCTGACCTCCTTAGTAACCACCCTTCTTCCTCGTCCTTTTTGCATAGAGTTCTCACTATGGTTTTCAAACACTTCCCAGATCCTTCTTGGGGGAGCGTCTAGCAGGTTTCCTTGACATGCTCCATCTATGAGTACTTGGCTAATAGAGTCAATTCCCTTGTAAAAGTTGTTGACTATGTCAAACAGCACGTAAGAGTGCATTGGGCATCTGTCAAGTTGATCCTTATATCTTTCCCAAGCTTCGTGAAAGGTTTCTCCGTCAAATTGGTTGAAGTTTTGTATCTGGCTCTTTAGGTTGGATGTCTTCTTCAATGGGAAGTATCTGAGCATAAACTTTTTGAAAACCTCGTCCCATGTAGTCAAGCTGCCCGGCTGTATTGAGATAAGCCAGTTCTTTGCCTTGTCCTTAAGGCAGCTAGGGAAAACCCTTCTTCTAAGTTGACATTCTGTGAGCCCATTCAATGGTATACCTCCAACTATTGTGTAGAATTCCCTCATAAAGTGTATCGGGTCCTCAGTTGGGTTCCCGTAGAAGTGTGGTAGTTGGTTCAGATGAGTTCCTTTCAGATCATATTCTCTCGCAATCCTCTCCAGATAGATGCTCGAGACATGCGGTGTAAGCCTTGGCATAACATAGTCGTGCATGGGTCTGCGTCTTCGTCCACCAGTTCTACCCTTGCGTAGTTATCCCTTCTTCGGTTCTCATCTAACCTTAATCTTTCATCGGCTATCCTTAGCCTTTCCTGTTCCAGTTCTTCTCTCTCGGCTTAAATCTCAAGTCGAATCTTAAGCAGTTGCTGAAGTTCAGAAGTTGCAACATTCCTAGATGGATTGTCGTTGATGTTTCCTTCTCCACTCATGTTGCTAGATGATTCCATGATGGTAGTAGGCAATTTTTGCCTTTCAAGCTTATCTATGTCGTCTTTAAATGGTACTACTGGTGTTCCCACGCTTCTCCTGCCTTGCATAAGGACTAATGGACAAACCTTTGTAGATATGAATAGAAAATACTAGAAATATAATAAACAGAAATTTAAAATTACGTGTTTTTGGATTTTTTAATAAGAAAACAAACAAATACGAAAAAGAAAATATTTTTGGGTTTTTTGTTGTGGAGGTTGATTCCCACAGGTTTTATATTTTTTTTTTGGGTTTATGCTATACGAATTAAAAGACAGTGCATGAATTAAAAAGTGAAAGAAAGATTTCAACTTATCTCGGACGATCGAAACTTGCTTGAGCGGTCAAGTGTCCCCGGCAGCGGCGCCAAATTTTGATGTGCACTCAGAGATTTCGATTTTCGTTATAGAACCTGTAATCCCTAAATAATCAAGATTAAATTTATAAGTCGGAAGTCCTCAAATCCACAGTTTATAGCGGAAAGCTGACTCGGGATGTCGTTCTCCATGGACATTTAGCATAGGAACAAGCAAATATCGTATTTAAATTGTATGCAGAAAAGTAAACAGATTGATCGCAGACAGATTAATTAAATCGAAGTAAACCCTAATTGCTTTGTTGTAAATCGATGATGCGAAGGCGTAAAGGTTCCCCGACCTACCTCTGCTATGCTACTCCCAACTTCCTAGCTAAAATCCTACGTGATTACCTCTAACGACAGCAGGGCATAATACTACTGTGCTAAGGCGCAGTCGACACCCTACTCAGTTCAATGAAACTACTGTGTCACTCAGAAGATTATCACACCACGAAGGATGTATAGAGTTGTATAACCACGATTTACGTCTAATAACTATTCAATTAATATATCACGGTATATAAAGAAGTAGCAAAAGTAGAGTTACGGCGGTTCGCCTTTACAAGAGAAAGTTAGCTACTCATAGTATTCAGACAGAAATAAAAAAGAACAAGAAAAGAAAGAAGAAGAAGAAGAAGAAGAAGAAGAAGAAGAAGAAGAAGAAGAAGAAGAAGCAGAAGCAGAAGCTTAGTCTATGATGTCTTCGTGCTGCTTCTATGGTTTACTCCTTCTGGGTGCCTGATGGCCAGCGGTTTTGGGGTTTTACTTCCCCGATGTCTGGTTCTCTCTCAGGAGAGCTGCTTTGTGAGTGGTGTAGAATTATGAGATGCCTGAGGTCTTATTTATACTGAAAAATTCGAGCTCTGGCCGCCATTGATCATTATGTAAGGTTTAGGAAGGCGGGCTCTAGCATGACAGGCCAGGAAAACAGCCCAGAAGAATTCAGCAGCTTAACTGTGGTCGCCTGGTGGCCGCTGAGACCCCTTCTGCGGTCCCCTGGTTGCCGCCATCTTCGATCCCTGCAGATTCGGATCTGTTTTCTTCGTTCTTCAATTTCGGGCTTCGTAACTTCGTTTACTCGAAAAGTGGTCTCCTTCAAAGTTGTTCCATCTTCAATTATCTTCGCATTGGTTGGTCGCATGACATGTTTTGACTCCTCGAACTCCGTGCAACGGTCAATCCGTCATATTTGCTTAACTTTCTCGATTTGACACAATTATGTCGTTTTCGCGCCTGAAATCGTGCAATTCCTCAAAAAATGCGATCATGACCTACAAAATACACACGAAGTTGGTAATTGACCATAAAACGATACAAATATTGAATCTATGGCAAAAAACGAGGGTCTAAAAGCATGTTATATCGCACATTTCATTGTCACATCATACTTGATCCGGGTAAAAATGCCAGGAGCTCACCCTTACACCCCCCTTTCAGATGTTTAGTAAAGTCGCATTGGATGAAGTACCCTGGAGTCAAGGTGGGTAGACTTTTGGAGTGGTCTGAGTTTTGTAGTGTAGTGAGTTCTTTGTATTTTGAGTAGTAGTATGTATTGGAAGTTTGTTTAGTAGTTTTCATTTGTTGTAAATCGGTTGTTAGAAGCTCTGATGTACTGCTACTGACTTTTATACCACTCTTTTCAAAAGGATTTATAAAATTGAGGCTTCGTCTTGACGTGAGCCCATCTCACGATAGACGGCCGGTCGCGCTAATTTGTTTTTGGTTTTAGGGCGTGGCATACGACATTATGAGAAATGAATCCTCATCCAAAGGCACCACCCTCTGATTTCTACCATTTCTCTCTGGACTACTACACTCAGTACATATGATCATAGAGCATAATATATCATCAATATGTTACCTATGTATGTAGAGCAGCAATAGAAACAACCAACACTCATATTGTAGGTGCGTATTATGAGATTTCAAAGCATATGAAGAGTCCAAAAATCCAACGTGATTTTACAATAACCATTTACCCCAAAAATTCCAACGTGATTTCAATGCATAAGAAAAGAGTACTGACATTACAGAAGAAATTTCTACAAAATTATTCGGCGTGTGTTTTCTGATGCTTTGTAAGAAAGCGGTCAAACTTTTTATATCAATGGAATGTATGTAACTAGTCGAAGGAAAAGTTGGTCAACATTTAGAACTTTTAACCAAGAATCATCTACCTTATCTTCAATATCTTCTATCAATGAGAAAATAAATGTAATTGTACGAGTTGAGGACACAGGTCATGGAATCCCTCTAGAAACTCAAATGCACAACCTGTTTATTCAAGTTGTTCCTTCTAATACGCGTACAGATGGATGTACTGGAATAGGTTTGAGCATTAGCAAGTGCTTGGTCCACCTCATGAAAGGCGAAATTGGATTGGCCAGCTCACCACATGTTGACTCCACGTTCACCTTCACCTTTGTTTCATTAGCGGTTGGCAAAATACAGAAATAAACTCCATCCCAAAATTTGAAGGAATGAGAGTTGATATGCTTAAATTGATCTCTTTCAAATCAGTAATTAAATTCGTGTTATAGATAGACACAAGCTTAATCATAGAGTAGTTCTCTCGAGGAACTAATCAGTACTTGGCGAGTTATGGCGTACAAATAAACAAAATCATGAAAACAATTATGACCAGGAAGATTTATTCTACTTATTCTACCTAACAAAAAGCAGAAAACCTAGGTACTCCAACACGGTTAATGGAAAGTACGAACACAACATTGAAGTTCAGGATAAATATGCTTACAGGAACGTACTCACCACCTACTTATGGTGATTCACACATTGTCACATATTATTTTTCCGAAAATTGTTGATTCAATCGTAACAAATTCGTTTTAGAAAGTTTCAGACTAGCGTAATTACCCGATTATCAGACGAATAATCGTCAACCTAAGAATTTGAATATATTAGACTAGCAAGTCAAATCAGACAAGTTTTACGAAAATCTTGAACTAACTTAACGCGTGTGAAACAAATCCACAGCAATGAACCCTAACATAAGAAATCCTTTACATCACTACTGCATTCATACAAGAATTAGCTGCTTATCAACAAAGTAAAGGCATACAAATGCACACGATGAATACCCATAATATAGATGGAAAACAAAGAATCAAGCAGAAAAAAATAATTAAATTGCCAATTCAAAAGAAAGATAAGCAATAGATAATCGAAATTCTAACCTCCAAACAAGAATTCGTGAATTGAGTAACTGTGAGACCCCTCGAAAAGAAAAGAAAATCCTTAGGAACTTATTTAGAAGAGTAAGTTAAACGTTTAAATAAAGAGACTGACTATCTTCTATTAAATCTATAAATTAGTCGTTTCTGGACATTTAATGGAATTACGGCTAACACAATGGCATGCCCAAACGAGAGCACCACAAAGAGTTGATGTAACCTAGGGTCGAGATAATACAGATACGCCCCTCTCAATTATCTTATGTTTAATCAAGGGATTCCAAAACTAAGTAACGATTTAAAGGAATCAAAATGACTAAATCGAAAATCTAAAAACGTAAAGAAACAAAAAAAAAATCCATTTAAAATAAGTTTTCAAATCAACACTCGAATCGAACATTATAATGGTTAAATGCATTATGATATTAGACCACAAGCCACAACAAAATAATTAAGTAGTAGATGGTTATGTAATACATGAAAATTTGACTATAGTCAACTTAAAATTTTGGTCAATCTCTATCTACACATACTATAAACATACTTGTATACATACTAGTACATACCACCACCTACTCCATTATACACCATAAATAGGGGGACACCATCTTCTTCCTCCTTCACTCTCTCCTTCTTCAACCTCCATTAACAAACCTCCATAGCCAAACTCCTTCAAGCTTCACATCTCTACATATTCTTCACCATTTCTCACATGCAACTACATATTCCTTATCCTCTCAACATGAGAAAGGTAATGATACATCTCAATTCATGATCAAGCTACAACAAAGAAGTTAGAAGGTAATGAAATCATACCCATTCATTTTCCTTATTCTTCTATTTCATCCTTTTCACTCTTTTCACTCTCTAACACATCTTAGTCCATTCAAAACTTGCTAGGAAATCAATTTGTCAAGCAAATTTCGAAGTGGAGAAGGAATTGATCCAAAACTCTAAGAAGAAAAGTGTTAAGGTGGGTTAAAATGTTCTTCTAAAACTAGTTTTTAATCTTGATGCATGCACATGTTCTTGATGAAATTTTGATGATTCTTATCTTACAAACTAAAATAAGTGATTAATATGGCCTCACAATCAATTCAGTAAGTCATCTAATGGATTGCATGTTGATTTTGAAGTAGAATAAGCTCAAATCTCGAAAATCCCCAAATCCCGTAAGCAATCTTCCCTGTTTTTGTAAAATACAAAATAAATAGTTTCATCCGTTTGTTGATGTTTATAATTTAACTAGATATGTAAAACATTATCATGCATCTCCAAGATTTTGAATGAGGTCAAAATGAGGTTTAATAAATTAATTAAAATTCTCGAAAGATCCAATATTTATAATGTTTGCAGAACAGAGTACTGTTAGTAAAACCCCAATTATTCTTCTATAACATGATCAAATCAGCCTTAGACTCTGTGAAATGAGAGATACGTGAGATTTAGACATCTTCCAATAAGAATAATGATATTTGGAGTGATATAGAAAATTTTATGAATATTTTCCCTTCATTGCTCACTGCATGAGCAGTTTAGGTAGAAAATTCCTAAGTGACAGGCTATAAATGTGTTTTAGACTCAAAAGTATGTTTTGAATAGATAACACAACAAGATAGAATAAAAAATTTAGAAACACCAGAATTAGTAATGTTTGTCTACTGAAATGTATTTTACAATGAAGGACTATCAAACTGCCAGAATTGAGATTTTATAAACCGGACTTAAATTCGGAGTTCATCGTACGAATAACTTCAAATACATAACTAAACATTTATAGCTGACTAAAGATCGGTCAATAAATCATTTTGGAAGCGTTTCGACCCTAGGGGTTAACCTTCCTCAAATGAAAAATGAAATTATACGAGGAGGCAATTTGGATTGTCACACCTCTATGAAAGTATTTCCACTAAATTTAACTGTTGTCAATAAAAGGGAAGTGTTACGAATAAAACAATGATTATAATAATAACTGAGGGTGGCAACCTCGTTAAAAAGAGTACAAACGAGGGTGGCAACCTCGCGTAAAATGTGAACCAAACGAGGGTGGCAACATCGAGTAAAAAGATATCCAAACGAGGGAGGCAACCTCGAGTAAAAAGAGTCCATGTTGAACTTTAGGACGGTTATAAGTGCCATGCGAAACGAAGTGCTACATCGCGATATCGCGGTGGGAGCCACCTCTCGAGTTCGTAAGGGCCACCTCTACAGGACCGTTCCTACATAATTAAGCCACCATTGGACAGTTGTAAGTGCCATGCGGAACGAAGTGCTACATCCCCATATCGCGGTGGGAGCCACCTCTCGAGTCCGTAGGGGCCACCTTTAGAGGACTGATCCATTCCAAACTGGGCAGTTGTAAGTGCCATGCAGAATGAAGTGCTACATCGCATATCGAGGTGGGAGCCACCTCTCGAGTCCGTAGGGGCCACCTATAGAGGACTAACCCATAACGCGTGTAATGATTTAATGAATGATTAAGTTAATGAGATCACACCAACAAAGGGAAACTGAATCGAGAAGAAAGAGATTCTTTTATACGATAAAAACCTAAAGTCGCTAAGTGCCATGCTGAACAAAGTGCTACACCGACAATGCAGTGGGAGCCATCTCTTGAGTATGTAGGGGCCACCTCTAGAGGACTAATGGTTATTTCAATAGACTCTATGTGCCATGCGAAACAAAGTGCTACACCAATAATGTGGTGGGAGCCACCTCTTGAGTCTGTAGGAGCCATCTCTGAATGACGATTATTGGAATAGAGGACTAATTCCGTCGATAATTAATAATCGAATTATTTGCAAGGACAACAATTTGGATAACCAATAACTTCTATAAATTTTAAAATTCTGGAATTTAAATTCGGGTTTTGAATTGGTAACTGATAAGCGTGATACAAAATATATATAATAATAATAAGTTTGACCAACCTCGTGGTTTACAGGTAATACTGTATCAATTAACATTCCCTTTAAACCAACAACTTCTTTAAATATCATATTTTCCAAAAATAAATGAAAATATAATTTCTTAAAATAAAACCCCACCCCGTACCCATTGGGCTCGTTTAGCTCACCCCATTTTCCTAAAATATTTCAGACGAACCGGTTTGTGGTGGAATTGGTGGTGTGCCATCGAGTGAGGATCAGTGAACGCAAGAGAAAGCGTCCGCTGATGAATCAAGAAGCCTACCTTATCGTAATTATTGGTGCAATGTGTTTATCGTATCATACGACGAGATGTATTGTATGTTAACTTCTTCGAATTTTATATTTTATACTCAATCTTGTGTATATTATTAGTTGTAATGTTACTTATATGCATAGTATCATCTCTGGAAAATCCGGGGTGTTACAGTAACGATTACAAGTCATTAAGTCAATAGCCAAAACCCAAGAATACAAGAGAAAACATAGGTTTCTTAACTCCCAGAAATAGGTTTAGAATGAGTTATGAATGAAAAAAAGAAGTAAAAAATCGTAAACTTAATAATACAGTAGCAAGATGCAATTATGCTAATTCGAAATAGGGATAATGCTCATAATTGTCACACGATTGTTGTACAGCAAATCAATCAATTCAATTCAACCAATTGTTCTTAGAATATATTATACGGGAGAAATCGTGAGTCGTCAATTCACGATCCTTAAACATGAACAATTTAGAGAATTTAATACGGACTTATCGAATTGAAGGTTTTTACGAAGATTTTATACGAGACTAACCTATATGAGTGATTTGATAAACCCTAGAACGAATATGCATAAGCTTCACCTACTACTGTATTCAAAGGTGTTTAGCTACTCATAATTGATAATTGCATATAGAGATTCATGGTAATAATCATCGAAACATAGATGAGAAACTCGCATGCAATAACATACAATTCAATCGATAAAGATAAAGAACGAATTGTAAAGAAGAACGCAATAGTTAAATCAATACCAATAATCCTGATGTGTAAAATCAATGAATAACCAAGCTCCAAAGATGTCTCTATGTCAATGTCTGAATCTAGAAGCTATTTTCAAGAACTAGGTTAAAAAGAGTCTTCGGAAAATTTCCCCTAAACCTAATTAAAAAGGAAAAAATGCACAGGAGAAAAAACACGCTCCGCCACGGCGAGAGAATAGGCGGGCCGCGGCGGACTCCACTTATCGAACATATATATATATATATATATATGTATGTATATATATATATATATATACATACATATATATATATATGTATATATCGATTCGCTTGCTACATGGGACAAACACTTGGGCATGTAGCTCGATGTGATGAAACTCTCAACATTCAAGAATTTAGCATGGCTAATAGCAGCCATGGGAGAACCTCTTCGTGGATTTCCAAGTCGATTCACAGAATCTCACTGCGGTGAGCCTATCAATGGGCCAAGGCGAGGACCAACAATCTCGAAACAGGGGATGGCATTCGCAATATCTCGCCGCGGTGAGCCTATCACTGGGCCGCGGCAAGCCATCCAATCTTCAGGTCGACTTTCTTCTACAAAAGAACGCTCCCTCTTCAAGTACTAATCCGGACTATGATCTCTTCACTTGATTGTAATCCAGTGAAGTCACCTTTCCTCCAAATTGTACATAAGGGTAAAATCCCTACAAAAACACAAACACAGTACCACGCATAAAAATGCACAGAAACACTATAAAACTAAAGTCAAAGACTATCAAAATACAACTAAAAATGACCAAATGAGACGTTAGAATATTGTCTCATCAAAATCCCCAAACTGAACCTTTGCTCGTCCTCGAGCAAACACACAACCTAAACACACTAGACTCTAAACCATGTAGACAAATACAAGAGTTACAAATCCAAGTAATCGAATCTACCATTGAAAGCATTAAGTCCACCAAATGCAAATGTTTTGTTCTCAAGTAACCTTGGCAGAGAAGTGCACAGACAATTCCAAAAAAAATCATTTCTCAAGCAAATAACTCTTAAGTCCAGCACGCTAGTCCCTCACAGGAATAAAATGCAATCTCTACTCTCTTTGGAAGTGTCCAATGGGGTTATGCGCTCAGAAAGTAAACTGGGAAGGTGACTCGCATCACAAAATTACCTAGACTATCTTATGCTAATGTACTCAAATCAGATGGATCAGAAGGGACTTTTTTTCAAAAAATGACTTATAACAGAAATTCAAGACCTGTGCTGTTCCCTTTTTTACTTGCAAATCAAACATAAACCATTATTACACTGTATTCAATGCATGGCCTCATTGGGCTCTTTTATCTCAATTTTTTGACGGGTGTCTATTTTACCAAAAGTCCTCACTTTTGTGCGTGTCAGTTTGGTACACATGCCATCAACCTCACGGTCATATAGCTTAAGGGCCACGCCGGTATATAGGTAGTATCTGAAACATGCCCAACACGACAGACGGTGATCAACTAAGACCATAGATCCACCCCGAGATTAAATTCAGACAGCTTTGGAAACAACAACAGACTCAAACACAATCAAGCATATAAAGCTAAAAAAATTAGTCGTAAACATGTAAATAACTCTTCCCCAAACCTGTTCTTTAGAACGAGGTTTAAAAGTTAGAGAACTCAGAATTAAAAGCATGCCGTTCGTCATCCCCAAACAAAATGAGTACACATAAGTATGAAAAGGCGCAAGTAATTCGTAAAAAACTTGCACATCTTAGGAATCACACAATACAAATGCCGGTACAATATTTTTTCATCGGCTCAGGCTTCTCACGGCTTTTGGACTAAAGAGCTGGACAAACTAGATATTTGCAAGAGAGACAGACCTTAAGGAATTAACAATGCACTAGGCTACTTTTAGTTACATATCAAACAAAACAAAGGCATTAAGTGGATTACCTACTAACAATAGCTGCTCGAAAACTTGGGAAGATAACTCGGACACACGAAAGACTCACGAAAATATGAAAAAACACATAGAAACACAGGCAAGAAACTGAAGAGCCTCACATTCCCTCCCCAAACCGAAACTCAAGCATGTCCTCAAGCTAAGAGTGGAAAGATAAAAGGGATCAAAAGGGTCTGGCCTGTGAAGTACAGTTTAGAGTCATGTACTGGACTTGAAGAGTTCAACCACTTCTTTCGGTCGCTCAATGTACCCATGAAAGTATGGTTTAACTCGCTGCCCATTGACCTTGAAGGTGGAACCGTCAGCGGAATTCAAGAGTTCGACAGCACCATGCGGTGCCACATGAATTAACGTGTATGGTCCATCCCAACGCGAACGCAAATTTCCTGGAAACAGTTTAAGACGGGAGTTAAAAACCAAAACTTTCATACATGGGTGCAAGTCATTGCGGATTATCCCCTTGTCATGATGCTCTTTTGTCTTCTGCTTGTAAATCTTTGCATTCTCAAAGGCAAGGTGGCAGAGTTCTTCCAGCTCAGAGATCTGCAGCAATCTTTCTTCCCCAGCTGCCTGGATATCGAGATTTAGCTCCTTGGTGGCCCATGCCACTTTGTGCTCCAACTCCACGGGAAGATGACAAGCTTTGCCGTAAACCAACCGGTAGGGGGTTGTACCAATAACAGTCTTGTAACAAGTTCTGTAAGCCCACAGTGCGTCATCTAGCTTGGTTGACCAATCCTTACGATTTGGTTTTACAACCCTTGTGAGAATGCTCTTGATTTGCCTATTGTTGACTTCCACTTGACCAGAAGTTTGTGGATGGTATGCGGTTGCGACACGGTGTTGCATTATATACTTCACAAGCAGGTTCGCAAATGAACGGTTAATAAAATGAGATCCGCCATCGCTAATGATTGCTCTGGGTATACCAAACCTGCTGAAAATATTCTTTGACAAGAAAGAGAGCACAACTTTGGAATCATTAGTTCTGGTGGCAATAGCCTCCACCCACTTAGTCACATAGTCCACAACAACAAGAATATATTCATTACCATTACTTTTGGGAAAGGGTCCCATAAAGTCAATACCCCACACATCAAAGGGTTCTACCACAAGATTGCCAGTCAAAGGCATCTCATTACGCTTGCTAATGTTAACACTACGCTGACATGCATCACTAACTAGCACAAAACTTATGAGCATCTTTAAACAGAGAGGTCCAAAAGAAACCTGATTGAAGAACCTTCAGAGCGGTTTTCTTCCCGTTGTAGTGCCCTCCACACTGCATGGTATGACAAAAGGTGAGAACACTGCCTGCTTCACTCTCTGGAATGCAGCGCCGGAGGATGCCATCAGCTCCCTCCTTGAAAAGGTGGGGGTCATCCCAAAAGTAGCCATTGGTTCGGAGCGCAAAGTTTCTTCTTTCCTGCGAAGACTTGTTAGCGGGGAAAACACCTGCAACAAAAAAATTCATAATATCTGCAAACCAAGGCTCTAAGCTAACAGAGAATAGGTGCTCATCAGGACGGTCATCTGGAATAGGTGGAGAAGGGGATATTGTCTTAGGATCAAGCCTAGATAAATGGTCAGCAACAAGATTATCTTTACCACACTTATCAACTATTTCACAATCGAACTCCTGTGACATCAAAACCCACCGGATGAGGCGCGGCTTAGAATCACTCTTTGCCATGAGGTGGCGGATCGCAGCGTGATCCGTGTGGATGATCACTTTGAACCCTTTAAGATACGAACGGAATTTATCCATTGCGAAAAGAACAGCTAGGAATTCTTTCTGAGTTGTGGTGTAGTTAACCTGCGCAGGGTTAAGTGTCTTGTTGGCATAGTAAATCACATGAAAATGTCCATTTACCCTTTGTCCTAAAACAGCACCTAAAGCGAAATCAGAAGCATCGCACATAATCTCAAAGGGTAAGGACCAGTTAGGAGCAACAACAATGGGAGTGGAAACAAGCTGTTCTTTCAAGATGTTAAAGGCCTGCATGCATTTATCATTGAAAACAAAAGGTACATCTTTCATAAGCAAGTTTCTCAAACACTTAGCAATTTTCGAAAAATCCTTAATGAATCTCCTATGAAAACCAACATACCCAAGAAAAGATTGCAGCTCTTTCACACAAGTGGGAGGGGGAAGTTTAATAATCACATCAAGCTTTGCTCTATCAACTTCTATCCCACGTTTTGAGACTACATGCCCTAAGACAATTCCTTCTCTAACCATAAAGTGAATTTTTTCCCAGCTAAGAGTTAAGTTACACTCAATGCAGCGTTTAAGCACTTTATCAAGTTTATGTAAGCAATCAGCGAAAGAATCTCCAAAAAGAGAGAAGTCATCCATGAAAACCTCTATAAAATCCTGCACCATGTCAGAAAATATAGAAAGCATGCATCTTTGAAAAGTAGCAGGAGCGTTGCACAATCCGAAAGGCATTTTGCGATATGCAAAAGTCCCATAAGGACAAGTAAATGTCGTCTTCTCCTGATCCTCCTGAGCAATGGGTATTTGGTAGAAACCTGAAAGACCATCCAAAAAATAATAGAACTCTTGCCCAGCAAGGCGGTTATGCATCTCATCAATGAATGGCAAAGGGAAGTGGTCTTTCTTAGTGGCTGCATTGAGTTTCCTGTAGTCAATGCACACACGCCACCCCGTGGTTTTTCTTACTGGGACCTCTATGCCCTTCTCACTTGTTTCGACAGTAACCCCCGACTTCTTAGGAACTACATGCACATGACTCACCCATCTACTATGATCTATGGGGTAAATTATGTCGTGCTCAAGCATCTTAAGGATCTCAGTTTTCACTACATCTTGCATGACAGGATTGAGCCTGCGCTGGGGTTGCCTAACAGGTTTAGCATCATCTTCTAATCTTATCTTATGTGTGCAACAGGTTGCGCTAATGCCCTTAATGTCTCCAATTCCCCATCCTATGGCCGCAGAATTCTCCTTAAGAAGCTCAACTAGTTGGTTCTCTTCTTCCTTTTGCAATTTCGAAGAGATTATCACAGGTTTGGACCGATTTTCACCAAAGAAAGCATACTTAAGGTGGGATGTGAGTTCCTTAAGGTCAGGCCTAGGGGGTTCGATTTCCCCAATATTGCTACTGAGGGAGTCGATTTCACCTAATGGCTCACTAGGGGAATCGAGTTCACCTGCCGTTTCAGTTTCAGGTGAATCTAAAGCACATATTAGCTCATGACTTTCCCCACTAAGTATTTCCCTATCAGGATCTAGTGTCAAAGCGGCCTCTAACTTATCGCTAGTAATGTCATCAAGCAAAGTAGTATATACACAGTCATCAATGATGCAATGAAATTCTTTGGCAATCTCATGTTCAGTTTCACATTTTGTAACATAATAGGCATTAGAGTTACCTGCAGGACGCACTGCGTCCTTGCTGATTCGATTGCCTCCGATATCCATTGCTATTTTTCCTTCTGCAACATCGACTAGAAGTTTGACAGTTTTCTTGAATGGCCTTCCTAGAAAAATCACATGGTTTCTGCTGCTGGTTGTTGCATTGCTGGGAGCTAGAACTACAAAATCTGCTGGTACCAAGTACGTGTCAACCTTGACCAAAGCATCCCGAATAATACCAAGCGGTCGTTGGATACTACAATCAGCCATCTGCAAAGTTATATTCACTGGTTCTAACTTCCCCAAACCGAGCTCCTGATAAAGGTCATGGGTACTAAGATTAATGCTTGCACCCAAGTCGAGCATACCTTTTGCTACCTTCCCATTCTCCATTTGTATATCAATCACAAAACTCCCTGGGTCTTGTTGTTTCATTGGTAATCCGATCACAGAATTCGCTGTTTCTGGAAGAATCAGCTTTTCAGTAGACGAAAGCTTCTTCTTATTAGCATTGAGATCCTTGAAGAACTTAGCATAAGAGGGGACATTATCAATAAGCTCCAGCAGTGGCATGTTCACATTCACTTTCGAAAGCATTGCCAGAATAGATTTGAACTTACTGTCGTCTTTTGGCTTCTTAACTCTCCCAGGGTATGGTAATATCTTGGAAACAGGTGGTCCTGGGGGGCGGAAGGGGTTATTAGATATATGTAGAACCTCAGTGCTGCTTCTTGGGTCCTCAATAATCTCTCCTCAGCTTCCTCCTCAGTAACGTCTACTGCTGGTGTAGGTGGAGTTTCCGGTTTAGTCATCATATCTGGCTTCTCAACAACCTTACCACTACGCAGTACTGTAGCTGCTTGAATCTCTTCTTCCAATTCATCTTCATCCCCGAATTCTAGACCTGCTACGAAGTTAGCTAAACTATCTGCTAAGTTCTCTATTATGCTCATCATCCCTTCAATATGTTGTCTTGTTCTCTCTTGCCCCTTCATAACAATCTGCATAAATTTTTCATCATGGGAAATTAAAGCCACCAATGTGCTTTCGCTAAATGAGCTGCTCTCTAGTAAAATATTTACACTATTCACCATTTCCGGAGCTGGTTCCCCTGCACTCTGTCGCAATTCATTGGTAATCCTATCAATATCTTCAGCATATAATAATTCAGGCTCCTTAATCTCGATAGGATTCCTTTTATCTCCCAAGATTAATGCACGGTTTGCCATGTCTTCAAAAACAATCCTCATCTCCACAGGTGTCTTGTTCAAAATACCACCACAACTCACTTCTACCACAGTCTGGTGTTCTACATTCAATCCTTCATAGAAGGTGCTCATAAGTACCTGCTTAGAAAATCCATGGTGTGGGCATGATCTTTTCATTCTAAGGTATCTTTCCCATGCAAAATCAAAACGTTCCCCTTTTTGCTGACTAAACTCAGATATTTCTCTTTGAAGCTTCACTGTCTTTGAGTGTAGGAAGAACCTTTTGTAGAAGGCCTTGAGAATATCCTCCCAAGGAGTAAGGGATCCTGGGGCAATTCTCCACAACCAATCCTTGGCATTACCCTTCATTACAAGGGGAAATAACACACACTTAACATGTTCTTCCTCCAATCCTTATTTGGATAAATTGCTGACTGCATATTCAAAATGCTGGATGAACCGGAGGGAATCCTCCTCAGGGTTTCTGAAAAACACAGGTAGTGTATGCCTCAAATCGCTTTCCAGTTCATATTTCTTTGATGCTTCGTCGATCACAATAGCAGGTCCAGCTACCCTTGCAGAGGGTGCGTAGTAGCTGAAAAAGGACTCCATTCCTGGATCACAACAACATTAACTCAACAAATGCTTAGTTTCTATTAGTCCAAGTAAAATGAAATCATGACAAGTAACCACCGGCTCTCAGCGCTACAATAGGGATTAATTCCCCGGCAGCGGCGCCAAATTTGATGTGCTCAAATTACTACTTGGAAAACAAGTAGAAAGCAGTTGTTGTAAACAGACAATGCTAACCATAGAATCGTTCGCTAAGGAATTAATCAAGCTACGTAGCAGTGAGAGTAAACAGATACTTTCCAGTAACAGTTTGATTGATGGTTTTGTATACCTCTAACTAGATTGACTAAAGCTAAGATTATGATTAACAATGAGAGAAAGATGAATACAGTAGCAAGATCCAATTATGCTAATTCGAACTAGGGATAACGCTCATAATTGTCACACGGTTGTTGTACAGCAAATCAATCAATTCGATTCAACCAATTGTTCTTAGAATATATTATACGGGAGAAATCGTGTGTCGTCAATTCACGATCCTTAAACATGAACAATTTAGAGAATTTAATACGGACTTATCGAATTGAAGGTTTTTACGAAGATTTTATACGAGACTAACCTATATGAGTGATTTGATAAACCCTAGAACGAATATGCATAATCTTCACATACTACTGTATTCAAAGGTGTTTAGCTACTCATAATTGATAATTGCATACAGAGATTCATGGTAATAATCATACGAAACATAGATGAGAAACTCGCATGCAATACCATACAATGCAATAGAATAAAGCAATACAGAAATCAATACCAATAATCATGATGTGTAAAATCAATGAATAACCAAGCTCCAAAGATGTCTCTATGTCAATGTCTGAATCTAGGAGATTTTTTCAAGAACTAGGTTAAAAAGAGTTTTCGGAAAATTTCCCCTAATCCTAATTAAAAAGAAAAAAATGCGCAGGAGAAAAAACACGCTCCGCTGCGGCGAGAGAATAGGCGGGCCGCGGCGGACTCCACTTATCGAACATATATATATCGATTCGGCTTGCTCGTCACGGCGGGACAAACACTGGGCCGCGGCGAGCTCTGAAGTGCTGAAACTCTCAGCATTCGCAAATTTACGCCGTGGCGGGCTAATAGCCGGGCCACGGCGAGAACCTCTTCGTGGATTTCCAAGTCGATTCGCAGAATATCCCCGCGGCGAGCCTATTACTGGGCCGCGGCGAGGACCAATCTCGAAACAGGGGATGGCATATTCATATCGCCATGGCGAAGCCTATCATCGGCATGGCGAGCCATCCAATCTTCAGGTCGACTTTCTTCTCCAAAAGCACACTCCCTCTTCAAGTACTAATCCGGACTATGATCTCTTCACTTGATTGTAATTCAGCGAAGTGACTTTTCCTCCAAATTGTACCTAAGGGTAAAATCCATACAAAAACACAAACACAGTACCACGCATAAAAACGCACAAAAACACTATAAAACTAAAGTCAAAGACTATCAAAATACGACTAAAAAGGACCAAATGAGACGTTAGAATATTGTCTCATCAGTCCCTTCATAAAAGTTGTATATATTGGTCTTATCTACGCATGGCCGTTGAAATAGGGTCACTAATACATCGTATGACAGAGTTATGACCAAAATACTAAGGCTACTCCGTTAGTTTTACTTTTCGCCCGTTTTCACTTAAGTGACTCTAAAATCTTCATTCGAAATCTGAATCCACTTTCGTTTTCACTGTTTTGCTCCATTATATTTTAAAAGTTCTAGATTCTTCTCATCTTTGTCTTGCTACTCGAAATCTCCATTGGAATCCATGCAAGTCCAAAACGATCATTTTTTACTCCGGTTTTCACCTAAAAACACAACTATCTACAAAACACAACTAAAACATGAAAAAGAACAAGAAACTATATATGATTCTAATAATGACTTGAAAATAATGAGGTAAAACAGACTAGAACCTCTAAATCATGATCTCGTCAAGAGCTTTGCTTTTGGATCAAAATCCAGTTCGGGCTAGGGTTTATCAGTATCGCATTGAAAGAATTGAGCTCTGTGTTGACCTAATATTTGATTTGGACCAATAAATCTCTAGCTTGAACTCGACAAATACAACAATGGATATGATTTTTCTTTGGAGAAGAGATATGGTATAAGAACGCAAACTCATATGCTCTATCTCTTGAGAATGTGAAGATAATATATGTTAGGGTGACTTCGAAATTGTTGTTATTACCTAACTCTATGAGTTCTATGCGAAGGGTTCCTCCGCGTCTAACATTTTTACGCCATTTATATATTCTGATGTAGCAGTTGATAGCAAGCATGCTTTATGCAAGCTTACATCGAGTTATGGGTGTTGAAAATCGAGGAAACCATTGTAATGAGCGGGCGCGCACACACACACTTTATGTTTACCACAACATAACCACACTACCCCTGAACTTACTTTTTTGGTCCCTTTCAATCCTTGAAGTCTTTTCACCAGGTTTGATTTACGCCGTCCAATTCAGTTTGCATTTTCCGATATTTTTTGGTGCTGAAATGTATTGTTTCTGCATATAATTTTATTTGTGAAAGAAATTTTAAAAGTACCGGTCAGTGAAATCACATACTATAAAATATCTAAAATAGTAACCAAACTAAGTTTTGTAACGTAAAATGTAAAACGTTAACATAAATTTGATTTTGGACATAACAAGAAAGTTAATGTATGATGTTCATCATAAATGTTGTTTAGTAATAATAAAGTGTTTCTTTAAGTTTTGACTAGAAAGCGAAGCATGATCAGACAATTAACATACATTATATATGTACCATGATGTTGTGACTTGTATTTGAAAAATTTCCAATTCCAACAAATGATTTTTACGTTTTTTTTAATCATAGCATCCGTTGAATTGTTCTCTTCCACATAAACAACAATATCACAAAACATTGTTTACTCCAAATTCTTACACAATTTCAAGGGTAGTAGTTGAACAAAATGACTTTTACAACCCAAAGTCTTGCATCTTCAAGAACTTTAATTTTTTTTGTTGTATTATTTAATCATCAATTTTTCTTAGACTCAACTAGCTCTATAAAACAGTTGGTCTTGTAGAGGTATCCAGTTTTTATTGTAATTGTAGGGATTGGAATACATGATTTTATGTGGTGTAGTAAAATTCCAATGCACTCAAGCATGTGTTGCATTAGGTTCATATTACATATGTCATGATGAAGTACTTAGTTTCATTGCTCAAAACTTCTCAGCCCCCACAACAAATACTCCCTCCATTTCTGTAAACGTGAAACAATTTTAATTTGCACAATTTTTAAGAAAAATGTGTGGTCCCCCAAAAGTATGTGGTTAAGAATGAGTATGAAATATTAATTGAGTGTAAAGTACACGTGCGGTCAAAAATGTGTGGTTGATAATGAATTGTATTATGAAAGTAATTTCCGTAAAAGCAAATGTAACACTTTTAGTGAAACGCCCAAAACGGAAAATTGTTTCAATTTTACAGAAACGGTGGGAGTAATATACTTAGCCACAATCCCAAATTCCTTAAGGTGAGGGTTTGGAATTAGATTAAAGGCTTTGCTAATAAATTTCTTTATAATTAAAGCAGGTAAAGAAGTCCTCATTAAGTCGATTATCTAAGCTATTCCGACTTATGTTATGAGGTGTTTTAAACTTCCTAATTAGTTTCTTAAGGAAATTGAGTCAATTAGTTCTAATTTTTTGTGGGGTAATGAGAAAGATCAAAAAATACATTGAGTGAATTGGCATAGACTTTGTGACTCGAAGAGAGATGGAGGCATGGGGTTTAGAGATTTGAGGTCTTTTCATCTAGGTATGTTGGGGAAACAATTTTCGAGAGTAATTTACTATCCAAATGCATTACTTACTACGGTGTTAAAGGCCAAATAATTTTACGGATTGTGATGTGTTAAAAAGCAGCCTCAAAGGCTAATAGTTCATACACGAGGAAAAGTATTCATCATGCTATGGATCTTGTTACAAGAAATGATATACTGGAGGATAGGAGATGGAAGCAAAGTCATGATATGGGAGATAATTGGATACCGAGGGGACATGGACAGATGATGTGGCCTATAACGCCTCGTTTATGGGATTTAGGTGATGCAAAAGTTGCAGGTTTAACTAACACAAACACTTGTATTTGAAATGAAGGATAGATATATACAATTTTTAGTGAAAATGATGGTAAATACATTTTGCAGATTCCTATTTCTCTAGCAGTTGGTACTGATATTAGAGTTTGGAATCCTTTCAAACATGGGTGTTAAATAGTGCGTTGGGCTTACTACCTTCCTAGATAACTGCATGATATGGCTATGGGAGAGAGAATAGGGCAAGGAAGTGGTATTCGAATGCATCTTTGGCAGTGGGTTTGGGGCCTAAATCTTCCAACAAGATTAAGAATAATCCTTTGGCGATTATTGAACATATCACTCCCTATTTTGGAAGCCTTCAAGCTTAAAGGCATCGATATTATTAATACATGTCATGTGTATTGTTGTGGCACAAAAAATTACTATAAATTTTCCGTGATTGTGCATTTGCTAGACTGTTCTCGCCGTGTCACCCCTCCCTTTTGTATTGCTACGTGCTGATTTTGAGGATATTGTCATATGGAATATACAGATTAAAAATGCAGGCTAGTAAAGATGAGTTGGAGAATTTCATTTGCCCACTTTCGAATATTTTTGGAGTAATCGCAACAAGGTGGTGCCGAAATGAAAGGCGTACGATGCAAACAAATCAATAATATTTGTTCAGACGTACATTTCTCAATTAAGGGAGCTTAGAACGGATTCTATAGCCCAAGACCACCTAATCAAAGTGTGGAGTGGAAGCCCTCAGAGATGGGGAAAGTTAAGGAGAACTTTGACGCTTCTTTTACGAAGAACCCAATAAGCATTGGACTGGGAGCAGTGATTCACGATCATATAGGAGTGGTGTTGGCATGGTTGAGAAGGAAGTTGACTCGTATTCGACATGTAGAAGTTGTTGATGCATACAGAACACTCTCAACAATTCAACTAGAACCATGTCCTTACATTTTCGACATGTCGAGCTTGAGGGAGACTACTCATCACTCCTTCAACAACTTAATCAAAAAGAACAATCATTATTACATGTTAGTAGCATAAACTAGACACAAGGGGATTTTTTTTTTTTAAATTTATTTTGTTCTTATTTGTTCGTAGAAATGGTCCCTTCGCCGGACAAAACTTCATACATTTTTCATTTTTAGCCGTCCCACATAACTTAATACATTACTAAAAAAAGAAGCTTCCCACACCCAACAAATAACAAATAATCTCAACTTTATACACAAATTACATATTTTGCCACTAAAAGTACACTTTTCCTCCCATTATCTATCATTTATCATTACTTTAACTTTTTCACATAAAATTACCCGCCAACCCTAATATTTGAAGTTCCTGATGTGACAATGAAATGTACGATTTAACACACTTTTTACCCTTTTTTATGTTCAATATTGAATATTATTGTCATATTATGCCTAATTACCTGTTTTGGAGTTTCACAAGGTACAAATATTCCAACTAAGAGGATCATGGCGATTATTAAGGCAAATACGATGAATTTATGCTTAATCCGAGGAAATACCGGTAGTCGATTATCAAGTCGTACGAGAAGTTAGAAGAATCCAATGATGGCACAAGACCTACCATTGTAAAGATTATTCAAAGTACTAAAACATTGTAGCATAACACTTTTCAAGATAACGAAGTTTCGGAGGTAAAAAAATTGCCCGGAAGAGAAAGACGCAACTTGGGAACTGCATATCGAAGACTGCGGCCCCATACGGGACTGCAGTAAGGATGTTGTATTCTGGAATCTTCTAGGCCCAAGTCCGTATCTTTTGGCCCGCGGCCCACCACCTTCTTGGAGTCCTATGCACGAATTTCACAGGCTTTCTACACTATATAAGCAATGCCTAGTAAAATCATAACCCTACTTCTATGAAAGTGAAACAAGATATGAGAGAAGAAAAACCCTGAATTAGAAACCCTAGCCGTCATAACCATTGAAGAACGAAGAACGCAGTCGTCATTAACAATCAAACTCTTATTTTCCTTTGTGTTCTTATTAGTGTGATGATGTTTACTACTTCTGCTATGAGTGGCTAAACCTTTCCGTAAAGGCGAACCGTAAAACGTTGTGTTACTCATTATATTCTTTATATATTTGATGGATTAATTTTAGATATAATCCTTGGTTGTTCTATATTCTCATATTCTATTGATATGTTATGGTTTACCCTAGTGACAAGGTGACCGTTGGTGAAACGCAGGGTATCTTGACTAACTACGTCTTAGTCTTTTTATATGTATCCTGACGACCAAATAGAAGGCATTTACATTGTTTGAAACTTAGTCGTTGATGTTCACTCAGAGATTTCATTTTCCGTTGTAGAACCTGTAATCCCTAAATACAATCAAGATTAAATTTATAAGTCGGAAGTCCTCAAATCCACAGTTTATAGCAGAAATTTGACTCGGGATGTTGTTCTCCACGGACACTTATCATAGGAACAAGCAAATAACGTTGTAATCGAATGCAGAAAAGTAAACAGTTTGATCTCTAATAGAATAATTGAATTGCAGTAAACTCTAAATTGCTTTGTTGTAAATCAATGATGGAAAGGCGTAAAGGTTTCCCAACCTCCCTCTGCTATGCTACTCCTAACTTCCTAGTTAAAATCCTACGTGATTACCTCTAACGACGGCACGTCATAATACTATGGTGCACAAGGCGCAGTCGGCACGAGTACCCCTACTTAGTTCAATGAAACTACTATGTCACTCAGCAGAACATCACACCACGAAATATGTATAGAGTTGTATAACCACGATTTACGATAACTATTCCATTAATATATCACGGTATATAAAGAAGTAGCAAATGCAGAGTTATGGGGGTTCGCCTTTACAAAAGAAAGTTAGCTACTCATAGTAATCTAGAACATAAATCGAAAAACTAGAGAAAAAAGGTAGAAGAAGCTTAGTCTCTGATGTCTTCGTGCTGCTGCTTCTAGGGTTTTCTCCTTCTAGGTGCTTGACGGCCAGCGGTTTTAGGGTTTCACTTCCCCGAGGACTGGTTCTCTCTCAGGAGAACTGCTTTGTGAGCTGTGTAAAATTATGAGACCCCTAAGGTCTTATTTATAGTGTGGAAATCCAGTTCTGGACGCCATTCTTTGTCACACCCCAAAACCAAAATCTTTGGCGCGACCGGCCATCTATCATGAGGTAGGCTCACGCTAAGACGAAGCCTACCTTTAATCCTCAAATCAAGTACAATATCTCAGAGTGGTACAAAGAACAATAATTACAAATCCTCATAAGTCATCTTATACAATACAAATTCAAGAGTACGCAGCAACTACTAAACAATCTTCTCAAATTCCACCATTCGTCTACCGTCTCCACCCCAAATTATTTTCGTCCAATCACTTACTAAATATCTGAAAGGGGTGGGTAAGGGTGAGCCTCATTGACACTTCTACCGGATCAAGCATAGTATTTCAAACATATATATATATATATATATATATATATATATATATATATATATATATATATATATATATATATATATATATATATATATATATATATACACACACACGTTTACATATCCAAAATAATTTGCATGGAACACTTTCCAAATAATAACAATTCATATCTTTTGCTCAATCAAACATACACTACGGGCACACGAACCGTGGTGGCACACAGGTCGGCTTTTACATAACAATAATAATAACAATGCTCTACCAAAGCGAAAACAATACAATGGGAGATATCCAAAATCACGACATTCCCTCGAAAGGGCCCAAACAATTCATAGGCATATCGATGAGCATAAACATATATTGCAATCCATGCTTTCGAACAAAACACTTTTCACAAATCACAATCACGTTAAAATATTTATGGGTACACATACTTGATCTTTTTTTAATACATTATTATATCAAGTCTCATTCATTGATATAATAACCCTAAGTTGTTTGTTAAATCATAAAACATACATATATATACAATAACAATAAAATAGAAAAAAAATTGTCAAATAAACCCCTTACTTCGAATCCAAAAATAATCAAGAAGTATCCAGTCCCATCAGGTACGTCCACCAAATACTATATTGCCGTATCAATGTTACATGATATACATATACTACTTCACTCAAACCCAAGGACCAATAATCATCAACAACTAATAAGAATAGTGAGAAACCAATCAAAATCCATCTCTCCTGATCAAAACGTGAATAGTGAATAAATTACAAAAGAACTAGTAGCTCTCACCAATAATCATGACCTCCTTCATCTCACGATTTCGCAGCAGGCACGGAAACTCAATAGCTGCTCATCCTTTACGGCTACAGGGGTCTAAGGACAATAATCTGACCTTACAATCAAACCGTCTTATATCACTAAACCTCACAAGCTGATAGTCCAATAACTCTTAATACACCAAAGTGGACTTTTAATCCGGTTCAAATCCAGTACAGTAAAATTATCTAGCCCGTCACAATTTAATAATCTATAAAATAGTGACTAATAAAACCCCGTGCAACAACTCGAGTTCATATAATTTCTCGTCTCCAAATTAAATTCATATAGAAGGTCCAATAAAATTTCGAGATATTACATTCTTCAATAAGGAAGGTGGGCTCTAACCTGACAGGCCATGAATCAGCCCAGAACCAAAACAGAACCTTCATCATGCGTCAGTGGACCGCGGTGAGGCTCTCATGATCCCCAGTGGCCGCCAAGTGCAATATCTTCAGCTTCGAATCTGTTTTCTTCGTTCTTCAATTTCGGGCTTCGTAACTTCGTTTTCTCGAAAAGTGGTCTTCTACGAAGTCATTGCATCTTCAATTATCTTCGCATTAGTTGGTCGCATGACATGTTTTGACTCTTCGAACTCCGTGCAACGGTCAATCCGGCGTATTTTCTTCCTCGTCCCGATTTGGCACAATTATGCCATTTTGGTGCCTGAAATCGTGCAATTCCTCAAAAGCGCAATCATGACCTACAGAAAACATGCAAAGTTGGTAATTGACTATAAAACGATACAAATATTGCATCTAAGGTAAAAAAACGAGCGTCTAAAAGCATGCTATATCGCATATTTCATTGTCACATCACACCTCCAAACCAATTTCTTGCTCATCCTTGAGTAAAGCAATAACGATAATCAAGAAGTGACCATTAAATGAGCAGTAAGAATAAACCACCACATAGACAAGCAGCCAGTTTCAGGGTTTCAAACTTTACTGACTCGCTTAGTTTCAACTCCAACTTCATGACTCCACAACAAACAAGTAACAAGTAAGCATCATTCACTACAGCCAGCGGTTACAAGTGTAACCCAATGTCCTTATAGGTGTACTTCAAAATCATTACCTCGCGGTAATGTTATGCAATCCTGCTCCCAAAAGTCAAGGCACAAATCAAAGTAGTACCCAGGTTGGCTTGGTAAGTAAAATAGGTAGGATAATATATAGAGGAGTGAAAGGCCAAGTATCATTAAAAGATAACAAGGTAGAATAAAGGGTATTTCAGGGGGACTTATCATTTCAGACACCAAGTTGCTTCCTTCGACTTCGTCTTCTCGTAATGACAAATCTTAAACTTCTCTTCTATCATCGTAACTACTCCATCAATTGCTTCACACATAGACTACTTCCTCCTTTATTTTTCTTTTTCTTTTTTTTCTTCTGGCATACTATTTTGTGTAGTAGTTTTACTGACTCGTATGTTTTTGGTTGGCCATCATTGGGCTCTTTTAGTCTCTACAATTTTTGGTAGTGTCTGTTTTACCGAATTTCGCACTTTTGTGCGTGCTGGTTTGGTATACATGCCATCAACCCTCACAGACATGTAGCTTTTTAGGGACACACCGGTATGTGGGTAGTATGTGTAACATGCCCAACACGAAAACGGTGATCACAAGGACCACAAATCCACTCCGAGACTTTTGTACCTTTGCTTTTTCGGTACTCTCTTTTCTATTTTTTCTAGAGCAAGAGCTAGTTATTTTCAGAACTAGTAATAAACAGTAGGGCCAACAAGGTTACCTTTCGATGATGATCATCTTCCACTTCTCCCCCAAACCAATTTCTCGAACTGGGTCATGGTTTTCTTATCTACTTCCCCCCAAACCATTTCTCGATCATGATCAAAACATGATTCTCCTCCATTCTTTAAAATTCGTTGCTTTGTTTCTTCGTTCAAGCTCGGCGATAGGTTGCTGTCACCGCTTTAGTAAAGCAAGTATAGGATATATGGTGGAGTTTCATAAGGGCTTAAAAAGCTTTCAGCGGGGTTAGTGAAAGGTATAGAAAAGGATTCAGAAAGGTGAGTACCACTAATCATATTCATGCTGCTGACAAATAAAGACTCAAGGGTAGCAGTGTTCACACGGTTGCACACAGGACTTTAATTAGAGTAGCAAGTAAACTCACTCATCAAAGAAGCATGGGTCGGATTTGGTCAGAGCATATATTTAGCAAGCAGCAAAGCAAGAAAATAAATCCACAGTCCCTCATCTTAGCTATGGCTCACACTCAGTACTCTCCCACAGATCAAAACATTTTTCAACAAGTAAAAGACCTTAGACGTAACAGATAAGGCTAAAACATAACTTAAAATGCAAATTACTAAGTGCGAGTATTTAAAGTTTTTACAGACCGAATAGTTAAGTAGGTAGCAATCAAATCAAATTCTTCCCCCAAACCTAGCTAAGAGCAGATAGATAAACTAGAAAAGTAAAGAGAAAAAGAGAAGATACTCCCCTCTCGGTGTTATTTCTTCCAATCCAGATGGTGGTGCAGGACGAAGATCCTCCAGGAGGCGGTGGAGGATAAAATCCTTGATATACTTGGTAGTACAGCGATAGGTCGACGTCGGGCGGTGGATAAAGCTGCGGTGGTGGGTAATAAGGTGGATACTCGTAGTGACCATACCCGTCAATGTTCTCTTGCTGGAAAGAGATCTTCTCATAGGTGTGTAGGTAGGTAAAATGATCGTTCCAGTCCGACCTCCGACTTATTTCATTAATTTCATCTCGCCTTCGAGCACTCCCTTGATTCTCCATCTGGTTGTTGTTCACAAATTCATTGAACGAATTCATGTCAAAAGCTCCTTACGGTTGATCTGCTATTCCTCTTCTTCTAAGTTCGGCTTTGGCAGCCTTCTCGTGCATCTCAAGGAGGTGGGTAGTTCCGTCTTCATCAAAAGGTTCTATGAGTCGAGCGAATCCTGACTCACTAGTAGGAACCCCATTCTTCTGGCAAATAGCTATCATGAGACTGGGGAATGGCAGGTGCCTTCTTATGTTCTTCTTCACCATTTGCATCTCCTTCACCATGATTCTTCCAACATCAATGTAGTGACCCTCCATAATTGCATAGACAAGAGTGGCTACATCGCCCTTGAGTCCTTCGTGGTTTAAGGTTGGCTTCAAGTTGGTCTCTACAAAGTGCATCCAAAATCTTGCTCTCTCGTTGAGCGTAGCCCTTGGGATGGACATTCCCACTGCATCCTCTCTAAATATTTCTCCAAGTAACACCCGTGGGATGTCTTGTAGGATATCTCTGTACTCCAACTCGTGATATGCTGGTTCCTTGTATTCTCCATGAATGTTCTCCTCGGGTACGTTGAAGAATTCATTGATAGCCCCTGGCCCAAACATGACCTCTACCCCTCGAATGATGACGGGGCAATCTAAAAGTGCATCCTTCGGCTTTTTAACCTTCAGTTGGAAGTACTCCGTGTAGAACTCCCGGACTACCTCTATGTCGTATCCTTGGAGAATGGAAGTGAAAGTTCCCCAAACATAGAGGCTCAATACATTGCGAATCCAATTAAGGGTCGAGTTCATCCCCCATTCCATTTAATGTTCCTCTCGGGAATTACTCCTCGGTCGCTATTAACTAATAGCCAACTCTAAGCCTTGCTTGAAAGGGTTGCCGATGATACCTTCTTCCCTCTCTTTGCTCTCTTAGTGCTTGGTTCACCTACATCCTTTCCTCCTTTGGTTCTTCCCATTGTACCTAGGCCAAAAAAGTGTGTGAGATATCATGTTTGGAGTTAAATCAATTCTAAAGCTCACATGCAAATCCAATGGGGTTTCTTCTCCCCCAAACCTAATGTGCGGCACAAGGCGTGTGCAAAATTATAGCTTGTAATAAGATCAATAGCCACTTCAAAATAATGCAAGAACTAGGCATGTAACTCAAGCTTTCAAGTTGTGTCAAGCATCAAGTTGAAAGGCAAATTGTAATGTAATCTCCATCCTATGAGCATATATATGACAATGCAAACATGTTTTCCAAGCATACTTCAACAAGTTACTACCATGTAAACAAGTAACCGAGGGAGAAAGGGGTCGACAAAGGAGTTTGTTCTATTGAGAGATTTTATCGAACACTTGGTAGGCAAGAACAAAAACCTTCAAATTGTCAAACGATTTGTCAAATCTCCATCAAACAAGTGTTAATGTAGTGAATAATAAAAGTAAGCATGTATCCACATATCTCAAGCATCAACAAATCAATCAATTGAAGCACATAATTGCTAAGCACCAAAGAAGCAAGAAGAAAGTGCAAGCAAATAGTTGAATGGTAAAGACAACGAATTGAAGATGTAATGGAGATAAAAATGAGTAGAGATTACTTACTTGATGTTGATGATCGATGGGCAAGCTAATAATGCAATGGGGAAGGTACAATTATAGAGCAAGTGAAGAATTTGTGAAGTTTTGGGGGTTTTAAAAGGGGGAGGGAGTGAGCTGCAAGCAGTTCACTGCGGTCCACTGGCGACCGCAGTGAGGCTGTTGCCTCCCTGCAACTCCAACGTGCTAAAACGCGCGTTTTCGGTTCTTTTTTATTTTTTTCGTTCTTTCAAAAAGAAAACATAATAAATAAGAAATTTTGAAAATGATTTTGAAAAGTTTTTTCGAAAAATAATTTTGCACGAAAAACGAGAAAAAGACGAAAATTGAAAAATGCAAACGTAAATGTGTAAAAGTAAACGTGACCTTGGGTTGCCTCACAAGAAGTGCTTGTTTAAGGTCTTATAGCTCGACCCCTGGTTGACGATTTAGTTGTTGGGGTGGGCACCCAGATCTTCACTCCCTCCTAGTTCGATTTCGATGATCACTGAGTCTAGGTCGCATCCCTCCTCCAGGTGCCCCATTCGGCCAAATTCATCGAATTCAGATCTTTCCTGCTGGTTGTATGCAAGCTCGTTCATGTACCATCTAACCTCATACGTCTGTCTTTCATTTTTTTTGAAGACGTTCCTCAATCCTTGCAAACCTTTCTCCAGCTCCTCCGAATGTAGTTCCAAACCCCATGATGGCTTCTCCTTGTCCTCTTACGGTGACTTCCATCCTTATCATTTCATTCATTAAGAAATCAACCTTCCTTTCAAGTTCCCACAGCCGCTGTCGGACAGGGAAATCTGATGCTTTTCCTGGTATTGGCATTAGGGGTTGATCTGCTGATTTTCTCACGGGGCGGCTGACCTCAATATAGTATGCTTCCTCAGTTGAGGTTGCCCTTGAAGGTGCTCTCCTTTTCTCTCGTCCTTTTTGTCTGGAGTTTTCACTTATATTTTCACATACTTCCCAAATCCTCCTTGGCGGTATGTTCAGCAAGTTTCCTTGACATGCTCCATCGATGAGTGCCTGGCTAATGGAGCCAATTCCCCTGTAAAAGTTGTTAACCTTGTCGAACATTCCGCACGAATACGTTGGGCAGTTGTCCAGTTATCCTTATATCTCTCCCATGCTTCGTGAAAGGTTTTTCCGTCAAATTGGCTGAAGTTCTGGATTTGGATCTTCAGGTCAGATGTCCTCCTGAGCAGGAAGTACCGGAGCATAAACTTATTGACCACTTCATCCCATGTGCTTAGATTGTTTGATGGTAGTGACCATAACCAATCCTTTGCCTTGTCCTTGAGGCAACTAGGGAATACCCTTCTTCGAAGCTGACATTCTGTGAGCCCATTGAGTGGTACACCTCTAACTGCTGTGTAGAACTCCCTAAGAAATTGAATTGGGTTTTCAGTCGGGTTCCCATAGAAGTGCGGTAGTTGGTTCAGATGAGTGTCCTTTAGGTCATTTTCTTTTGCGATCCTCTCAAGGTAGATGCTCGAGGTATGCGGCGTAAATCTCGGCATAACATAGTCGCGCATGGTTTGTCATCTTCATCCATTACCTCCACCCTTGCGTGGTTATACCTTCTTCTGTTCTCATCTAATCTCAATCTTTCCTCGGCTATCCTTAGCCTTTCTCGTTCTAGTCCTTCTCTCTCAGTTTTAATCTCGAGATGAGCCATGAGCAGTTCTTCAAATTTGCACATCGGAACGTAACTAGGGTGAGTCTCATTGCTAGTACCCTCCTTGTTGGCATCACTAGGTGATTCCATGCTTTTCCTGTTTAGTATTAACACTAACAGACAAACCTTCGCAGATACGAATAGATAATACTGGAAAGATAATAAATAGAAATTTAAAGTTACTTGTCTTTGGGTTTTTGATAAGAAATTAAACTAATACAAAAGAAATTTTTTTTTGGATTTATTGCTGTAGAAAGCGATTCCACAAGTTTTACAATTTTTTTGGTTTATGCTATACGTATTTAAAAGACAGTGCGTAAATTTAAAAAGCGAAAGAAAGATTTCAACTTATCTCGGTCGGTCGAAACTTGCTTGAGCGGTCAAGTGTCCCCGGCAGTGGCACCAAATTTTGATGTGCACTAAGAGATTTCGTTTTTCGTTGTAGAACCTGTAATCGCTAAATACAATCATGATTAAATTTATAAGTCGGAAATCCTCATATCCACAGTTTATAGCACAAAATTGACTCGGGATGTCGTTCTCCACGGACACATAGCATAGGAACAAGCAAATAACGTTGTAATTGAATGCAGAAAAGTAAACAGTTTGATCTCAGACAGAATAATTGAATTGCAGTAAACTCTAAATTGCTTTGTTGTAAATCAATGATGGAAAGGTGTAAAGGTTCCCCAACCTCCCTCTGCTATACTACTCCGAACTTCCTAGTTAAAATCCTACGTGATTACTCTAAGGACAACAGGGGATAATACTATGGTGCATAAGGCGCAGTCGGCACAAGTAACCCTACTCAGTTCAATTAAATTACTGTGTCTCTCAGCAGAACATCACACCACGAAGGATGTATAGAGTTGTATAACCACGATTTACGTCTAATAACTATTCCATTAATAAATCACGGTATATAAAGAAGTAGCAAAAGCAGAGTTACGGCGGTTCGCCTTTAATAAAGAAAGTTAGCTACTCACAGTAATCTAGAATAGAAATCGAAAAACTAGAGAAGAAAGGATGAAGAAGCTTAGTCTTTGATGTCTTCGTGTTGCTGCTTCTAGGGTTTCCTTCTTCTGGGTGCCTGACAGCCAGCGGTTTTGGGGTTTCACTTCCCCGAGGACTGGTTCTCTCTCAGGAGAGTTGCTTTGTGAGCTGTGTAGAATTATGAGACCCCTGAGGTCTTATTTATAGTGTGGAAATCGAGCTCTGGCCGCCATTCTTCAATAAGGAAGGTTTAGTAAGGCGGGCTCTAGCCTGACAGGCCAGGAATCAGCCTAGAACCAAAACAGAACCTTCACTGCTGTCGCCTGTCGACCGTAGTGAGGCCTTCTGCGGTCCCTTGGTGGTCGCCAAGTGCGATATCTTTAGATTCGAATCTGTTTTCTTCGTTCTTCAATTTCGCGCTTCGTAACTTCGTTTCCTCGAAAAGTGGTCTTCTACAAAGTTGATGCATCTTCAGTTTTCTTCGCATTGGTTGGTCGCATGACATGTTTTGACTCCTCGAAATCCGTGCAATGGTCAATCCGGCGTATTTGCTTCCTCGTCCCGATTTGGCACAATTATGCCGTTTTGGTGCCTGAAATCGGGCAATTCATCAAAAATGCGATCATGACCTACAGAAAACACGCGAAGTTGGCAATTGCCATAAAACGATACAAATGTTGCATCTAAGGTTAAAAAAACGAGGTCTAAAAGCATGCTATATCGCACATTTCATTGTCACATCAGCCGTGAGTAACACAATACGAGGGAGGTTGGGGATCCTTTACATCGTCATCCAACTATTTAAACCCTTTAGTTCTATTACATGTTTACTATTATATACGGTCTGTTTAAGTTTTTGCATGATTTCACAACTTTAAATGAATTGTCTCTAAATATTCCCAAAGATTAATTGTTTACGATTATGTGTTTTAGAATTAGAATTACCAACTTTGTGTCATTATTCGCTAGTGCCCATGCTAAGTATCCGGAGAGAATGACACTCCAATTCAACTTTCTGTTATTAGTTCATGGATTTGTAGGCTTCCGACTTTATAAATACGAAACTTTGAAAGTGATTGGTAAAGCGTCTGACCTCAACCACATTCGTGATGTGCACTCATGAATTTATTAATCGTTGTATGCCTGTAATTCCAAAGTACAATCAAAGTTTTAAATTTATATTCAGTCAGAAGCCTACAAATCCGCAGAATAGCGAAAAGTTAACTCTGGATGTCATTCTCCAAGGACTCTTAGCATAGGAACAAGCAAATAACGAAAGTATTCTGTATGGAAATAGCAGACATATAGATTATAATGCAGTTGAATTCTAACAGTTTTGTAATAAATGATGGGAAGGTGTAATGGATCCCCAACCTAGCTCGTACTATGCTACTCCCAACTTCCTGAATATTAGACTATATGCCTCTAGCGACTGCGAGGTTCAATGCTAAATACCAAGTCGCGGTTAGTATCAACACCCCCACTCAGTCAATGAAATTGTTGTGTCACTCAACAATACATCACGTCTCATTCCCAGACAAGACAAACAATAAATTGATTATCTCTACTAAGCCTTAATAATGGACCCCTTTAGTATCTCAGTAAATACGCAAATAAATAAAGAGAGTCAGACGAATAGAGTTATACAAATATGAGTTACGTCTAATAATCAATCCATTAATACATCATGGTATATAAAGAAATAGCACAGCAGAGTTTCGGCAGTTCGCCATTACAAAAGTGTTTAGCTACTCATAGTCATAGTAACAACACGCATGTAATGTCGAAAATAGAGAGAAAGGAAAGCTTAATCTTGATGTCTTCGTTCTATGCTGCTAGGGTTTCCTCCTCTAGGTTGCTGACGGCTAAGGTTTTGTTGTTTTGGGGTTTCACTTCCCCGAGGACTGGTTCTCTCTCAAGAGAGCTGCTTTTGATTACGGTATCTGATTATGAGACCCCAACACACTTATTTATACTGTAAATTTCGTTCTCGAGTCGCCCATGATGATGAAGGAAGGTTAGAATGGCGGGCTCTGGCCTGACGGACTCAAAAAAACCATGTTTTATAGAAGGATCAACTCACTGCGGTCACCGGTCCGGACACTAGGTGACCGCAGTTGGTCGATTCTGCCAGGTTCTGTCTGTTTCATTTTGTTCTTCAATTTCGGGATTCGTAACTTCGTTTCCTCGAAAAGTGATCTTCTACAATGTTGTGGAATTTTCAATTATCTTCGCATTGGTTGGTCATATACCTTGATTGGACAGCTCAAACTCCGTGCACGGACAAATCCGTGTATTTCCTTATTTTCCTCGATTTTGCATGAATATGACGTTTTGTCACCGAAAATCGTGCAATTCCTCAAAAACGCGATCATGCCCTACGAAATACACAAGAAGTTTATAATTATCCATAATATGATATAAATAACGAATCTTGGGCGAAAAACGAGGGTCTAAAAGTAGGTAAAAACTCATATTTCATGGTCACATCAATTCTCCTAACCAAACGCCCGTCAGTTCCTCAATGCGGAGTGAGTAATAAATTAAGGCACTCATTAGATAAAGACATTGTTGTTGACTGTTCAAGCACTTTTACTCTTCCATTACCGAACCTAGATGTTCTTGAAACTGTTGTTTGATAGCCTTTTGATGTATTAAAAATCACTTCTCAAAAAAAAAAAAAAAAGGACGACAATTTGATGCACATACTTTTAAGTAGTTTGCTTGATAATTTTCTCTTGAACATCTGAAGTTTTCTTCATCTAAAATTTTGCCCCAAAATTCAAAAATCAAGACCCCATAAAGCAAATTCAAACAAAAAATAGGACAAAACAGTATATTAGAGTGAAAATATACAATAAAAGGTCATAAAATGTATATTTAGTGTGAAGAAATACAGTATCAACAGTATATATAGTGTGACGGAATACAGTAAAGATGAGAGATCTTTGTTTGCACAATTGATTCGAAAAGGTTATCGGCCTGCTCTTGAAGTTTTCAGTCATTAGATGATGCACACCTTCTATAAATTTGATACGAACTTCGACCCGCTTAACACTAGCAAAGTCACCTAGTAAACTGGACTAATATAGCTCGTTTAGTCTGACAAGGTTAGGGGCTATCTACAACGACCCTATTACAACTTGTATCCAACTCAAAACCTAAACAAATGAACCAATTATGAGGTATTTATTTTCTTTAAAAGTTTGACATAAAATTTACAGATTAAGTTAGACATTTGAAGGAAGGAAAATTGGGCTAGATTACGAAAATAAATGGGCCTTGATTTACATTGATTTGTTATTCCTATTCGACTTTAATTCAGTTCACCGTAATTTATAATTCACGAAAATATAGATTGTTACAAAAGTAACAACATTTTGAAGTAGAATTCAAAATTTTGTAGTCCTACATGAAAGGTAGAAAAGTTATTACATTGACTAAGATAGTATAAAAATCTGTAACAAAATAGCTGATTCCATACAAAACCTCACTTCATTTTTCCGATTCAAAGAATGAGCACCAGAGGAAATTCTCCGAGGCATGTTCTAGCAGTGAAAGCAAGGGAAGTCGTGGATGAGAACTCAAGCACGGATGGAGAACAAGCCAACTTCATTGATCTCACGAAGGATGGTCATGACGATACAAGGATCAAGAAGAAACCATTCAAACTCTCACCCGAGTTTGAAGAGAAAATGAAAGAATTAGAAGAGGAAGAAAAGAGAGCACTCAACAAGCTAGCAAAGAAATCCGATTTTGGCAATAACACAAATGAATTTGTTTTTGAAGATGAGTCCGAAGATGATCCTGAGGAAGACAAGAATGATGACTCGGAGGAGGAGTGCATTTCACCACGCATGAATCCCGGAGATTCGGATTACGTGGATTCGGATTACGTGGATTCAAATTACGTGGATTCAGAGTAATTCCTCATGATCAAGGCCAAAGCACCTAATATGGAAGTTTTTTCATCCCTGTTTCCTTTCTTATTACTTTTTGCGCTAAGAGACTAGCACAAGCGTAGGTTTGGGGGAGGGTAACAGGAATTCAAAATTTTTTTATCTTTTATGGCCATTCGTTTGGTTACTTTTTGCTATTTCGAAATTTCTTTCCCGCACTTTTCATTTTCATTTCTATTATGCAAACACTTTTATTTATTGCAAGAATATTAAATCATTATTTCTTTTTCGGAGTTAGACTCGAGGATTAAAAGAAGTTATTGTTGGTCTAGATAACGGCAAAGTAAAAGACTTGGGGGGGGGGGTGAATAGTCTTTTCAAACTTTTGTCGATAAAACAGTTTCTCAAATATCTGTGAAGGTATCTGATACATATAATCAGAAAGCGGAAGACTTTAGTGATAAGTGCACGTGCTCAGCAAGCTATAATGTGTGTAAGTACTCAGTAAGTAATAAATAAGCAGTAAGTAAAGTGCAGTAAGTAAATAACACAAAGCTTTATAGTGGTATCTGAGGGTGGCGTAATCCCTTAACTAATCCACTCGCCCTTTCTCAGGACTTGAATCCATTAAGATAAGAAGTTGAGTTCCCCTTACAAAATGCTATCTCTAGATCCCTTTTACATTAGGTTCCCAATCAAGTGTTCCCACTGAGTTATTCCCTGGCTTTCTCAGCCAAGAACTTCCTCTACTCAGCAACCTTTGAGCTATTCCTTAGTTTTCCAAACTAAGTACTTCCTGTGCTCAACGCCTATTTGGTGTTGGTTATGGTGGTTTGTCAGGTAAGCTAGATCTTATAACTTGTTCAGTTATCTTAGAGAGCTCTATAGAATTAATCTTACTTAATACACTTTGCAATGTATGGTAAGTTGTACTTTACTGACCCAAGTCTCTGTTGTATGTTCAAGAGAATGAATCACAGATATAAGTCACAACTTGATCTTTGGATTCAACTCTTTCACAATGAACAATGCTTGTTAAAGATCAGGAAACTTAAAAATTTCGTGCTACTTAGAATTCAAGAGCTTTTGTAGTAATAGAAAGCTAGAGAGTAAGTAGGTAGAAGGCTTTGTATGCTTGAATGAGAGATTGTAGTTCAAGGTGTATTTCTTGGTGTGTCTTTCAAGCATTCTAAGTGGTGATATTTATAGTTGAAAATCATGCAGTTTGAATAGTATCCGTTAGGCATAGTGAAATTCAAACTACCGATATCTGAAGATAGTACGGCAGTGAGCTTTGTCTCTTTAGAGAGATTTTCTCTTTTGTTCAGACATATCTGTCTGCTTAATAAATGCACTGTACTAACTTTTGTCATGTAGTCTCAACAGAACAATGCAAGCTATCTGAGACTTTGCTTATCTTTACTCAATGAGCTTTGGGTATCAGAGACCTATTGAAATACTTGTCTTCCAAAGACACTTAATTTCTTCATGGTATCTGAGCCAAGCATTCTGAGGAGACTTTTCTCCTTAGTCTTCAACAATCTTGTGCAGCCTCTTGATCTTCAATAATGAGCTCATTCTGCTGGATGCTTGCTTCTTGGTCTTCTTCAAAGATATAAAAATTACATTTAGAGACCTAACATCCTATACAAGATTTTTCTAGACTAACATGCTCAGTAAGCTTCCTCTTTTACAATGTTCAAGTGAACTAAGAGTACTAGTTACCTTTCTGAACTAAGATAAGTCATTAGGGTTTACTGATCAAAATCTAAACATATATTCGTAACAAATTTTTCCCTTTTTGATCAGTCACCTGTGACTATCTGAAAACCTATCATGAAATGGATGAGGAAACAATCCAACACTTAAACATTTCTTATGATCTTTCAATTCTTTTATTTAAGTGCAGAAAGCAAACATCAACCAAATCACAAGGTGTGATATTTGCTGATAAGTTATCTTTTCATTTGAATGATATCTGAGAGTAGGTTCATCAGATAATTACAATTGAGTACATAGATAACTTTTACAAGATAAGCATTAAGTACAATCAGCAAAAATTAAAAAAAAAATACACAACTTTATAGGACAACAGAAATTTCCAAGTTCCAAGTGAACATCCTATAAGTTAGTCTTGAAGTCTTCATCTTTGTCAGCTTCCTTTATCTGGGTATATAAAGTCACCATATATGATAATGTCATTAGAGTACTCAAGTAGGTAGGTTCTTACAGCCATTTCAACTCTTCTTTAGAACTCAACATTATTTCTGTAGGATTTGGTGGGTCTTCTCTTGCTAGTTTGTTCAACCCAGCAGTATCTTGCCCAGATCCAAGCATGATCAATCTGAATAGGAGACATCTTGAATCTTTCATAGATTGTCTTCAGATACTTTAGATCTTGCTGCTAATCTTCTTCAGTGAGGTAGAAGGACTCATAAGCATGTACTACAAATTTAGTTCTGGTTCCAGTGCCAAGAACATTTGCAACTTTGTGTACCTCATCTGTCTTATAGTATGGGCAGGATTCAGATAGCTCCTTCTTCCTAGCTATCTGTCTGACATGAACCTCAATGTCAAGTGCATCCTTGATTTTATCCTTTGGCACTAGGTCTACTCTGTACTTCCTCCGTGACATCATTTGAAGGTAGACTGGTACCGAAAAGCCTTCTTTGTTCAGTAGCAAATTTTTCATGAACATTACCCAGTAACCATTCCTGCACTTGTAAACTTCAGAATTTAGATCAGATTGACTTGTAGTATATTTGATCATAGCTTCCTCAGGGCTAAGTAGATCAACTCCTTTGAATTCTTTAATCCATTCTCTGATCTTCTTCTGTCTTGCAGCTTCTCTTCTTGAGAGTTTGTCACTAGAAGTACCTTGCTGGATAGACTTGGTATTTTCAGAAGGATTTGTTGTTGCTGAGGGAATTGGTGAAGGCTCAGATGGGCTATCTGAATGTATCTTTCTTATAAGAGGAACATGTTCTTCATCATCCTCATCATCATCATCATGTTCTTCTTCTTCCTGATGAGTTTCTGAGACACCTTTACTTCCATCATTGTTGCCTTTTCTTCTCTTTCCAGAGAACTCTTCTTCATCCTCAGCATGGTCTCTGTATCTTCTCCTTGAGCTCTTGGTAGCAACAGGAGGTTTCTGGGACCTTGGTCTAGTGACCTTTCTTTCAGTAGCAGTGACAATTTGAAGTTGACTAGGGGTTGCAGAATGAGGTTGGGCATCTTCAGATATCATCTTTTGTTTGCCTTTCCCCTCGGTAACTTTTCTAGTTCTTTCCCCCTTAGTCATAGGAGACTGATCAAAATTATCCACCAATTTGACAATGGAATCTGACAGTGACTCAAAATTCCTATGTAGGCTGTTGTAGGCTTGGGATAATTGTAGCAATTCTACTCCGAGTGCAATATTCTGTTGTGCAAAGCCATTTTCTTCATCTTTCAGCTTTGAAACTTCAGTACCTACTTGGCTTATAGTAGTCATGGCAAGGTCAGCATGAGTATCTGCAGACTGCATGAGCTGTTCATCTGCTTTTCTCAGCATGGCAAGATCTTGATGTTCCAGAGCAATGCTGGAAGTTCGTCTTGCAATCATTTCAGCAAGCTTGCGGTATGCAGGAGGAACAGATTCAATCAATTGCTTGTTTTGATCTTCTAACTCCTTGAACTGCTCTTTCATGTGCTGGGATCTCATCTCATAATCCTTAGTCTCATCATTAGGAACTTGGATGTGGACAAGAGGAACCAAAGTCTTTTTAGACACAGTAGTCTGAGATTGACTATGGTCATGTACTTTTTGAGTGTTGACCTCCTTGTCTTCTTCTTCTTCATTACTCCAGTCTTCCTCATTGCCTAAGTCAGCAATCTTTGCTGGAAAAGTCTTCTTCCCTTTGCTTGATGAGGGCAATATTTTTCCAGTTTCTTCCTCTGGAGTTTCTTCAGCATCCATTTCCTCAGCAAATGCTTGTGTAGCAAGATCTTTTGCTCAGTAAGGGCTTCCTCTACCTTGCGAGTTATTTCCTCAACCTGTCTTAGGTTGGCTTGTCTTTCTGCCATCTTGGTTTCCAACTCAAGATGCAGTCTTGCTTCTTCTTCAAACAGAGCTTTGAGTTGAGCTACTCTGTACTCAACTTCCTTTATCTTCTGTGAGGTACCTTCAGAGTGCTCAACTACTTGTTCAGTAGCATCATGCTGCTGGGGGATCAGGACTTGATGGTCTCTGATGGGATGAGGTAGAGGAATTTTTTGTTTTCTTCTCAGAATGATTTGCAGCAACTGAGGTCTTCTTGATGCTTGCAACTCTACCATCTCCAGGTGTAGTAGTGTCATCATCATCTTCATCATCATCCTTAGGTTCATCTCTTTTGCATGCAAATGGAGGAGGAGACTTTGAGTTGTCATTCTTGTCTGTGTCCTCATCATCAGAAGTCAAGTTGATGATTTGGGGTCGAGTAACCATGTGGCTTCCTACTTCATCCTGCTCAATTGGGATATAATCTTCTTGTCTTGGGAGCACAGGATTTGAAACCATCTGGAGTCTAGTACTCTCATCTGCTTACTGGAACCTTTCCAGTAGCAATTCTTCCACAGTGCTTAGGAATGAAGTCCTTAGTAAATTCCCATGTTCATACCTTTTGGTAGAAATATGGCATGAATATAATTTTAAAGAGCCAAGCACTATTATATCTTGGGGGGATCGTCTGCATGCTTGAATAGCTCACTCGGATCAAGGGTCTAAGTTGTTTCCATTTTTCAAAACATCAAAGATGATTGTGCAGAGCATTAGACTTAAAGTCTTGGAGCATTGAGAGATACTTCTCTTCTGATGAAATGTCTACTCTTTCAGTAGATCTTGGAGAAGTAGGTGCTACAAAATGAGCCTGAAAGAAAGTGGAGTTTTGATTAAGTATCAAAACTTGTTCAGATATCTGAGTATAAAAAATGTCAAGTTTCTGAGTTACCTGTGTCGCAACAACATGCTCAGATGGCTTAACTTGTGAGGTGGAAGGACCCTCAGATATCTTTGGGGGAGACTTGGGCGTCTTATTCTCTTCTTCCATTTCTTTCTGAACTTGAGAATGAAAAGTGTTAGTACACTTAGAAAGATTGAGTAGGATTTCACACACATTGGTATCTGAGATTTCTACCTCTCTGACAGGAGGCTCAGATATGTGTTTCTCAAAGACTTGTGAGGTCTCTGGTATATTCTCTGATGTCTTTGGCTTTTCAGCTACATCATCTTTCTTCTCAGTTTGAGCCTTTAAGAAACATAAGAAAGTGTTAGAAAGTTAATTGGAGGGAGATCTCTAACAAAACAAACTAGAATCTTCAGCTACCTGTGTAATAGTCTCAGATTCCTTGTTGATGGAGGGTACAGACCCTCCTTCTCAGATTGTGAAGGAAGCTTTCCAGCTTCCTCTCCTTCCTCTTGTGTAGGAAGCTTTTCAGCTTCCTCTCCTTCCTTAGTTCTTTTTTCAGCCTGTAATAGAGATTAATCACATTAATAACAAAACATATAACATAGAAATTTAACAAGTACAGATTTAAACCACTTAGTAACCTGCTCAATGTTAGGCTGATTGGTATCTGGAACTTGTTTGGGTTCCATGCGTTGGTCTTATTATCCAGTGACCTCAACTCTGTTTGAAGTTTTTGGCACTTCAAGCCTTTCCTGAGTCTTTGGCTCAGTTGCCTCCCCTGTTTGATCTTCCTTAGTCACAACATCAGGTTGATCCCTCTCAGGTTAGAGTTGGGGAACCTGTTCAATCACAAGATTTACCTCAACAACACCATCAGCACCCTGGTGCATTTGAATCACTTCTACCATATAATCTTCCCTTAGATCGGCAGAAGTCTGGGATACTTGTGGTTGTTGTGGTGATATGGATCTTGATGGAGAAGGAATATTAGTGATTGTCCTTTCCAGATCAGCAACCATGTTTTGTACTGATGCATTGGCAGTGTCATCAAGTACAACTGCATCACTCATCAGGGCATCATTTGTATCCTGGAAAGTGGATGGACCTGGAAGAGTGTTTCCTTTGGACGTGGTTGCTTGCTCAGCAACCTGTGATGCAGGGACTTCATCAGCAACCTCATTCCTTTCCAAGAATGGGTCGAAGTCTAACTCATCTGCTTCTTCAGCAGACAATGGCTTGGACGCATCAACTCTCTTGACATCAAGAGTGGCATCTTCAGCATTATGGAGTGCTTACTGGACAAAGGTAGTGGTATCTGCAACACTATGGAGTTGTAGGTTAACTCCTCCAGTGTTATCTGCGGAAATGGGTTCAGATACCTGAGTGTCAGCATCCACCACATAGGTGGTTTTCTTGGCCGCTGCCTTCTTCTTGCCTCAAGTTCTAGGTTTCTTCTTTGGCACATCAGTGGCCTCAGGAACCCCTTCTTCTACTGGCCTCTTTTGTTTGGCCTCTCTTGCCTTTTGCTTCTACTTTAGCTCAGAGTCATATTTTCATATGAGATCACTGTTGGCAATTGCAGTCTCCCCCCTGAGCTGCAGGCCTAGCTTCTCCAGAATGTAGCAGATTTTGAGACCAAAGCTGATAGTGTGCTTGGGCTCGGCACGGTCACCATCTACCACTGGCTCAAAGCCTTGAAGTTTGTCAACAAACCTTAAAAAGATGTACTTCCCCCAATTGAAGGTCTCATCTCTATCCTCCAGTGTATTGAGAAATGCCATCATTCCCCATCTCTCCATGCTGATCTGGTCAGCTCCACCCTGATTTGGATCAAAGCACCTATGCAGTATATGTGCTACCAAACCCCAGGGTTCAACAAGATGTTTTCTCCTAACAAGCGAGTTGTCAAAATCTGTTGGAGAGTCCTCTTGGTCAGGATTCATGTAGAGAGAGTAGAAGTTTTCTGCACTCTTGATTGAGGTGTCTGGTACACACTCATCACCTTGGGTGGGTAACCCAAATAGATTGCTGAAGGTCTCAACAGTACGGTTTATGTCTAAACCATGGACCTTTGTTTCGATGTGCACTTCTTCAGTGCCATCAACAATAGTAGATTTTATGATCTTGGAATTATTGCAGAATTCCAATACATCTTTAGTGGATTTACCACTGGGTTTTGCAGAGCAAAACTCCTTGATCTTTACCTTTTCAAGTAAGTCAAGTGCTCTTTTCATATCTGCTTGGTTCTTTGCAGCACAAAGCAAGTAATCATCACCAAGTACTCCTCCCCAGAGTACTTTCGATTTTGGGTTCCACATGAAGAAGTTGAAATCACCAACTAATCTCCTGTTTGTCACAACCAGAGCTGGATTTTACTTCTCAGCAGTTCCAGATGTGGACACTTGGGATTTCTGGGATCTAGCTCTCTTGGGTGCCATCTCTTTATATAGAAGTAGTGAAGTTTGAGAGTAGAAGAGATTAAGGTCGAATTTATTTAACTAATCTTTGCAGAAAAACTTAGTAGAAAATTAGACAAATTGCAGAGAAGATTTGTAGAAAAAGTTAGAGAAATTTGCTATTTCGGTGCTTGAAGATTTGTGAGTTTAGGTGAAAGTTATTTTCTTTGCCATAAACTGCTTTATATAGCAATGCAATTACATAGATACAAATGAATTTTGTATCTACATATCTCGCAGTCTGCATAAGGCCTGGGTGAAAAAGCGATTTTGCATTAAATGCAAGTGGGCCTTTGTTCTGGGTTACTGTGCTAGTGGGCATTTGGAACTCATCTGATCTGTTGAATTGCTAACGCCATTTCTTTCAATGGTTGAGATTGCTTTCTCAGCAATGATCACAGTCAACACATGTAATTGTGCCCACTTAATGCTATTTGGCTAATAGCTATCTGAGTCTTTTTCGATTCTCAGTAATCTGTAACTAGGAGACAAACTGGTTTCTGAGCCTATTAATTAAGCTTCCAGTCTATTTGAATTATCACATAAATGGAAATTTTACAAAACACAAGAGATAGTTGACTTCTGACAGCTAGTACAGTTTGTCGACTTCTCTTCTATTGTGTTCCCCCTTACTCAATGGACTATCATATCTGAATACTCATTTCAGATACTTCTTTAACCAATTTCACTCAATGCCTTCATATATGAGTACTTGTCTCAGATATCTCTTTCTCCTTTGAAAGAACCTTTCTTTACAGAAAGCCTTTCTCTTCTCTTTTTGGCTTCAGTGGCCAAATTATCACCTTGGTAATTCCATTAACCCAAGACTATGTCTCAAGGTTAGGAATCTACTTTCTTGCAGAGGCTTTGTGAACATATCTGCAAGTTTGTCTTCTATACTAATCTTGCGTATATCAATATTGCCTTTTCCAACATGATCTCTGATGAAGTGGTGTCTAACATCAATGTGCTTGGTTCTTCCATGGAACTTAGGATTATGAGTTATAGCAATATCACTTGTGTTGTCACAGAAATAGGAGTTTTCACTTCATTGATCTCATAGTCTCTGAGTTGTTGTTGTATCCACAAGATTTGTGAAGCACAACACCCAGCATCAATATACTCTGCTTCTATAGTTTATGTGGCAATTGAGTTTTGCTTCTTGTTGAACCATGATATTATTCTAGTACCAAGGAATTGACAGGTTCCTGAGATACTTTTCCTATCAAGCATTGATCCAGCATAGTCAGCATCTGAATAGCCAACTAAACTCAAGCCACTCTCTTTTGGATACCACAATCTAACTTCTACAATACCTTTGACATACCTTAGAATCTTCATAGCAGTGTTATAATGTGATTGCATTGGATTTGTCTGAAATCTTGCACATACACCAACTGCATATTGAATATCTGGTCTGCTTGATGTGAGGTAAATTAGAGACCCAATTAATTTCCTATACTTGTGTTCTTCAACACTCTTGTCAGATTCAATATAGGTCACATTGGTTCCAATGCTCATAGGTATCTTAGCATTCTTTCCAGAAGGCTTTAGATTAAACTTATTGAGTATGTCTTTTGCATACTTTGTTTGACTAATGAATATTCCATCATCAAGTGCTTGACTTGCAATCCCAGGAAGTAATTTAATTCTCCCTTCATGCTCATCTCAAATTTACTTTTCATGAGCTTAGCAAAGTCTTCACAAAGTTGCTTGTCCTTAGATCCAAAGATTATGTCATCAACATAAACTTGTACTAAGAGTAGTTTCCCATCATGGTTCAATATAAAGAGAGTTTTATCAACTTCTCCTTTCTTGAATCCACTTCCCAGCAAGTACTTGGACAGTGTGTCATACCATGCTCTTAGAGCTTGTTTAAGTCCATATAGAGCTTTCTGCAGCTTATAGACCATCTTGCTTTCTGAGGAAACTTCAAAACCAGGTGGTTGCTCAACATAGACTTCCTCAACAAGCTCACCATTTAGGAATGCACTCTTGACATCCATTTGGTAAACTTTAAAGTCATTATGAGCTGCAAAGGCTAGACATAGTCTGGTTGCATCTAATCTTGCAACTGGAGGATATGACTGATCAAAATCTAGTCCTTCAGTCTGGGTGAATCCTTTCGCAACTAACCTTGCTTTGTTTCTGGTTATTTCACCAGATTCGTTCATCTTGTTTCTAAAAACCCACTTAGTTCCTATGACAGATAATCCATCAATGTAGGAAACTAGTTTACAGACTTTGTTTCTCTCAAATTGATCCAACTTTTCTTGCATTGCTAAGATCCAATCTTAGTCTTTTAATGCTTCTCCAATGGTCTTTGGTTCAACGTCTGAGATGAAACATTCATAGAGAGAATTTGCATTTTCAGCAATTGCTCTCCTAGTTCTTACCCCTTGGCTAAAGGACCTATCACATCCTTTGCAGGATGATCTCTTATTCATTTCATAATGGGTTTAGAAGTAGTAGGATCATTATCATTTTGATTCATTTCTGTATCATTATGATCATGATAAGATACTTGTTCAGTATCTGAGATATCTGGCACTTGTGAAGTGCTTGGGATATCTGACACTTGTTCAGTATCCTGGGTATCTGAGATAGGATTCACATCAACTTCCTGCTCAGAGACCTCTTCATGATGAAGATTCTCAGTGTCTTGATCCATTTCTGGATTTCTCATAGGAAACTCTTCATCATGTCTTAGAGTCATCTGGTTGTTACTTGGTAATGGTTGCCTTTCTTGGTCAGACTCATCCTCTAAGTGAATGACAGAATTATTTTCCTGCTGGGATTCTTGTTCAGAATCCTTGATCATAAGTTCTTTGAACCTATCTAAGAGTTCTTCATTCAAGGGTACTTTCTTGTTTCCTTCATAGAATACTACAAGGACAGATTCTTCAATCTTTTGTGTCCTTTTGTTGTAGATTCTGTAAGCTTTGCTATTCATTGAATAACCAAGAAATACACCTTCATCTACCTTTGGTTAAAATGTTCTTAGATATTATTTTCCATTGTTAAGAACAAAACATCTGTAACCAAACACCCTTAAATGTTTGATACTAGGGGGTCTACCAATCAATAACTCATAAGGAGTATTATCATGGTGTTTGTTGATCAAACATCTATTTTGAGTGTAGCATGTTGTGTTTACAACATCAACCCAATAGATTTCACTTATTTCAGTCTCAACAAGCATTGTTCTTGATGCTTCTTTTAGGGTCATATTCTTTCTTTCAGCAACACCATTTTGTTGTGGTGTCCTTACTGAAGATAGTTGATGTTGTATACCTTTGCAAGTACAAAAATCTTTTATGTACTGGTTCGCAAACTCAGTACCATGGTCTGTTTTGATCACAGATACCTTGTCATTTTTCTTGACTTCAAGCTTATTCAGTAGGCTTGGTATCTCGACCCTTGCGTCGGATTTTTGTTTGAGAAAAACAACCCAAGTGAATCTTGAGTAGTCATCTACCACAACCAGACCATACGTCTTTGCTGCATAACTGGTTACTGAGGACTCAAAGAGATCCATATGTAACAGTTGCAGTGGCCTCACACTGGAATGTCTAGTTTTAGACTTGAAAGATGTTTTAGCTTGTTTCCCTAATTGGCAAACTGAGCATACACCATCTTTTTTGTATGCCATCTTAGGTAATCCAACAACCAATTCTTTGTTGGCTAGCTTATTCAGAGTTTTGAAATTCAAGTGACTCATCCTTTTGTGCCATAGCCAATTTTCTTCAGTGTAGCCAGATTGACTCACCATGAGGCATTCTTCAGATGTGGCAAATGCCCTGTCAGCAACATAGAGACTTCCTTTCCGCCTAGCAACCAAGATTACCTGCTTTCACTCATTGTCAATCAGTTTACAGAATTTAGATTTGATCTTCACTGAGAACCCCTTGTCAGCAAATTGACTCATGCTAAGGAGATTATATTTCAATCCCTCTACATGTAGTACTCCAGTGATTGTGAGGGCTCCCAATTTTAGATCTTCAAATCCTACAGTTGGATACACTTCTCCTGCAAATCTAATATCTGGTCCTGTATCAAATTCTCTGTAGTTAACCAGATTTGCTTTATCTCCTGTCATGTGCTTCCCACATCCACTATCAAAATGCCACGTTGGATTATTCTTTAGAGTGTTCTGCACAAAACAGGAAACATGGAGTTAGGTTCTCATTCCAACAATGGAACCATCTAGACTAAAGTATCTCCCAGTAGGAATCCATTTTTGAATGAATTTCTTAGGGACATGCTTTTGTCTAGCAGGAACATAAGGAGTAATTATAGGTAAATGACTAGTATCATTATTATCAAGAATTATTTTCCTTCTTGGTGTGTTCCTTGGTGCTCCTCGTGGTGCTCTCAGATACATGTCAGGTTGCTGAGTCTACTTTCCAGCAAACTGAGCTTTCGTATTCAGATTTCTTCTAGCCCTGGCATTCAGATTGCTTGTGGCTTGTTCTTTCTTCCACTTCTGATGATTGTTGTAAGCAACCCTAGCTTTCATCCATCGTTATTGCTCTAGTTTGTACTCATGAGCAAGTTGTTTTCTGATGGCTTTGTAGACAATGCCATTTCGAGCACGAGGTGCCGACTTAGATCTTCTCTCAGCAGCCTTACTAGTCTCTGGGTCATCTTTCTTTCCAGAAAAAAGTGACATTAGAGAATTTGCCAGCTCCAACAATCTTCCCTTTCTTAGAGACGTAGCACTATGGGTGATTACACTTTCCAGTGTGTTGTTCCTTTTCATGAACTTTCCCATCAGATTTCTTTGGGACTTGTTTTTCCCTCAAAGGTTTGGTCGCAACTGTCTTTCCTTTGTCAGCAACCTTAGCTTTCTGACCAATGCTATAGGTTGTTTGGGACCACCTTGATGACCCCTAACAAATGTCATTCTTTCATCACTCTTGTTCAGAGTGGTAGAATGTTGGGAAATTTGTTGGGAAATTTGTTGGGAAATTTGTTAGGAAATTTGTTAGATATTTTGATAGAAATATCTGTTTAGATTTTGATCAGCAACATGATGACTTATCTTAGTCTCAGAAAGGTGATTAGTACTCTTGGTTCACTTGAACATTGTAAAAGAGGAAATCCACTAAGTATGATAGTCTAGCTAATCTTGTATAGGATGTTAGGTCTCAAAATGTAATTTTTATTTTATGAAGAGAAGACCAAGAAGAAGACATCCAAGCAGAACAAGCTCAACGACATTGAAGACTTGAAGAAACTGCACAAGATTACTGAAACTATTTTTCAGATACCTTAGCCAGATATCTTGAAGACACGAACAGTTTTAAACAAACTGTGTCACAAGAGATATCTGAGAAATAAAAGACCTATCTGAAAACAAGGAAAGTGTCCACAGATATCTATTCTCAGATACCTTGAGCATTAACCACATTTCTGAAAAAGAAATATATATATTGCAAACAAAGTTGTTTCGATAAAAGTGGTATCTGAAGATTGAAGATAAGGACGTGCAAAGAATCAGATAACACTAGTCTCTGATACAAAGCATAGTTCCGTTGGCAATACAGGATAAAAAGTATAGTACAATGCATTTAATGCACGGACAGAGATGTCTGAATCAAAGCAACGGCAGCTTCTGAAGAAGAAGACAAAACATCTGATTACTACACAGATATCAATAGTTTGAATTTGAGCCTAACGGATACTATTCAAACGGCACTCAAATTCATCTATAAATATCAACACTTAGTCTGCTTGAAGAGACACACAACAGACCTTGAACTGCATAAAAACGCTGAACATCTTACTCTCTCAAAGCAACTTACTTATCCTCAAAGCTTTCTGTTGCGACCAAAGCTTTTGATCTTGAGTAACACTGAAGTTCTAAGTGTCCTGATCCTAAACAAGCACAGCTATCTGTGAAAGAGTTGAAACGAAAGATTAAGTATTTGAGATTCATTCTCTTGAACATTTATCTAAGACTTGGTCAAGAAAAGAACAAGATACCATACATTGAAAAGTGTATTAAGTATACTTGATTCACAGAGCTATCTGAATAACTGAATAAGTTATTAAAGAAGCTCATCTGACAACTCAAACCAAAACCAACACCATAACTGGCGTGGAGTACAGGAAGTACTTAGTTTGAAAAATCAGGGAACAACTCCAAGGTTACCGGAGTATAGGAAGTACTTGATTTGGAAAACTAGGGAATAACTCCAAGGTTATTGAGTATAGGAAGTACTTAGCTTGGGAAGCTAGGGAATAACTCAAAGGTTCTCGAGTACAGGAAGTACTTGGCTGTGAAAGCCGGGGAACAACTCAGGGGGAACATTTGGTTGGGAACCAATTGTTTAAGAATCTTAGAATAGGATTTTTGTAAGGAGAACTCAATTATCTATTCTAGTGAATTCTAGGTCTCTGGTAGACCGAAGTGGATTAGTTGGAGGATTACGCCACCTCCAGATACCACTATACTTGCTGTGTTATTTACCTTTCTGTATTTATATTTCAGCAACACACACACACACACTTTAACTGTTTCTGCACTTATCTTTATTAAGTCTTCCGCGCTCTGATTCTAAGTATCGATATCTATTCGAATATCGAGAAATAGTTTTATCGACAAAAGTTTTAAAGACTATTCACCCCCCTAAGTCTTTTACTTTGCCGTTATCTGGACCAACAAGTGGTATCGAGCAGAGGTTCACAAGCCTTCAACTTCGAACCTAGATCCCAGATAGGTGAAGGAACTTTGTCCATTTTCGAGGACTATTTAATTTGTGTGTTAAGTGTGCGGTATGTCTCGAGTGATGCACCCATTCTCAAACCGTAGAATTACGAGAAATGGAAAAATAACATGATGCTCCACCTTGAAGCCATAAGTGACGAAATGATCAAGTGATAAAGAATGGCCCAATAGTTATTCAACAACTCAAACAAGTCATGGAGGTTTCTAATGGTAGAGCAGAGATCAAAGCGAAGGATCTTCACAAACCGATCGTCAACAAGTGGGAGATCTACTAGTCAAGTCATTTACGAACCAAAGCCCAGAGAACTCGGACATCGGAAGATGCCAATGAAATCGTCTGGATGGTCAAGCTCGTAATATCATCATCGATCGACACTGAGCACATACGATTAAAGCGTAGGTGCTAAAAGCGAAAGTTGCTGGCAACTAATTGAAGAAATCATGCGGGCCAGAAAACCAAAGAAAACAAGTTCGAAGTTCTCAAGTTGAAATTTCAAAATTTCAAACAAGGACCCATCAAACTCTGGAAGAACTTGATTTCAGATTTACCACTCATGAGTGACATGGCGCTCTTGGGAAAGCAACAGATACTCCCAGTCAGAAAAGATTAAGACTATTGTCAGAAGTCTTAACCACAACTGGGAGCATACCAAATTCTTTTATTTTAACCAAGGAATGCCAAATATCACTCCAGTGGAACTTTTCTCTCATCTTGCTACTGTTGATTATGAGACAACTCAAAGAGAACAAACAACTGAAAAGTTGCAAAACGTTGCTCTAGTCACTCAAGGAACTTCTGAAAAGAAGAAAAGCAAGGAAGAAACTGAGGATGCTCTTCTTTGCCAAAGCAAATGAGCAAATATATCAGTCGAGAAATTGAAAGAAGGAAAGCCAAAGAGAAGCTGAAAAAGCATCTAGGCTCAAACTATCACCAGTACAAAAATATGCAAAGCTCGCTGAACAAGCCAGCTCAGAAAGCATCATGTACTGAGGAAGCAGAAATTGGAAACGATATATGTTTCTATTGTCAGAAACCTGGCCACTTCAAGAAGGATTGTCCTGCCCTCAACAAACTAAGGACAGGTGACAAGAAAGATAGGAGAATCTTCAGAAGAAGCCAGAAAGCTTTGTTAACTGAAGAAAGAAAGAAAATCCAAATTCAACTGGATGCTCTAGACGTTGAGACAGATTCTGAAGATGACAATTCAGATGACTCAACCTTACCATCACCAGAATTATGTGGAGTTACTCATGATATAATCGACTTCGGCCTCAAGAAGAATGAAATGTGTGGAGTTCTTTGAAATTGTGGTCCGACATCTCCAACATAGAAAACTGTCTTATGGCTGATGAGGTAACACATACTTCGTGTTATACTTATGAAAGTGATGAAGAGGAAATAAAAAATCTAGAAAATCTCAGGAAAGAACTTGACATCTATGAAAGAGAATTTCTAATGATCCGAGCTAGAGCCGAAAACCTTGAAGAAGAAAAGAATTCTCTTGCAAAGGAAAATTCTCAATTAGTTAAAGTATCCGAGAAAGGATGCTGAAAATGCATCTCTCAAAGCTCGTATATCCGAGACCTAAAAGTCACATAAAGAAGCAATGGTTGAATTACGAAGAATTATGAAGATCTTCTTTACGAGAACAAGGAACTCAAGAAGAAAGAATTATCTTTTCAATCTTATGCCAAAGCTAGTGACACTCTTCTTCAAGTACAATCATACTTAAGAGATCCTTCGTAAAAGAAAGGACTTGATGAATACGCAGACATTGTTCTATCACTCTGAATAAGAGTAAGGAGAGAAGAACATTTGTAAGTACTCAAAGACGGTTCCATGCAATCTATAGTATTGGTGAGAAGACAAAGATTGTTGACAAAGGAAAGGCGATTGACTAAACCTTTGTGGGAAAAACAAGTCAAAAACAAAACTGTTGGGCACGTCTCTGAAAAGAAACACAACACTGAAAAGTGTAAACACCCACAGTGCTATGTCTCTCAAAAAGGTAGAATTGCAGGAGCTGGCAAATTCTCCCATGTCACTTTTTATGGAAAGAAATTGGACCAACCAGAGACTGGCAAAGCTTCTGAGAAAAGATCTCAGATAGCTTCAAGTGCTCGAAACGGTATTGGCTACAAAGGCATCGGAAAACAACTTGCTCATGAGTACAAGCAGGAGCAAGAACGATGGTGAAAGCTAGAATTTCTCAAAGCAATTATCGAAGTGGAAGTTAAATCAAGCCATGAAAATCAATGCCGTGGCTAGAAGAAATCGGAGGAAAGCTAAGTTTCTTTGAAAAGCAAACTCGAAACTCGACAGTATCTGAAAGCATCATATGGAGCACCTAGGAACACACCAAGGAAGAAAATAATTCTTACTAATGATAACATTCATTCAAATAGAATTCCTCCTTATGTTCCTGTCAGACAAAAGAATATTTCAAAGAAATTCATTCAAAAATGGATTCCTACTGGAAGATCTTTTAATTCTGACGGTTCCATCAAAGATATGAGAACCTAATCTCCTTTCTGTTGTTGCGAATGCCTCCTGGACTAAAGCACAATGGCTATTTGATAGTGGATGCGGAAAGCACATGACAGGAGACAAAGCAAATCTGGTCGATTACAAAGCTTGCAACACAGGACCAAATATCAGATTTGCTGGAGGAGAATTAAATCCCTCTATGGGATTTGGCAACGTCAAATTGGGGACTTTAACAATCACTGACGTATTACATGTTAAGGATTTGAAATATAATCTATTTAGCATGAGCCAGTTTGCAGACAAGGGTTTTACTATAAAATTCAAAGCTAAATACTGCAAACTAATTGACAATGAGTCAAAGCAGACAGTCTTAGTTGGTCGGAAAGGCGCCTTTATGTTGCCGATTGGGCATCTGCCACAATCAAGAATGTCTCGGGGTGAGTCAATCTGGTCACAGTAAGAGCATTGGTTATGGCACAAAAGAATGAGTCACTTGAACTTCAAAACTCTGAACAGACTTGCCAAGAAAGAGTTAGTGGTTGGCCTTCCCAGAACATCTTTCAGAAAGGATGGTATCTGTTCTGCCTGTCAGATGGGGAAACAATCTAAGATCTCTTTCAAGTCCAAAATCAGACACTCTAGTGTTAGACCACTGCAACTATTACACATGGATCTTTTTGAATCATCTGTAACTAGTTATGCAGGAAAGAAGTATGGTCTGGTTGTTGTAGATGACTTCTCAAGATTCACTTGGATTGTCTTTCTGAAACACAAATCTGATGCCAGGGTGGAGATACCAAACTTGCTGAAAAAGCTTGAAGTCATGAAAAAATGACAAGGTATCTGCAATCAGAACAGACCATAGACCATGGTACTGAGTTTGTCAACCAGTACATAAAGGAGTTTTGTACCTGCAAAGGTATACAACACCAACTTTCCTCTGTAAGAACACCTCAACAAAATGGTGTTGCAGAAAGGAAAAACAGAACCCTTAAAGAAGCTGCAAAGACAATGCCAGCTGACACTGAAATAAGTTAAATTTATTGGGTTGAAGATGTAAACACAGCTTGCTACACTCAGGACAGATGTTTGATAAACAAACACCATGACAAGACCCCCTATGAAATCTTGGTTGGTAGACCCCCTAATATCAAACATCTGAGAGTATTTGGTTGTAAATGTTTTGTTCTAAACAATGGGAAAGATTATCTGAGAACATTTCAACCAAAGGCAGATGAAGGTGTTTTTCTTGGTTATTCCACAAATAGCAAAGCCTACAGAGTTTACAACAAAAGAACAAAGAAAATTGAAGAATCAATTCATGTTGTATTCTATGAAGGAAATAAGAAAACACCTCCTAATGATGAACTCTCAGAAAGGTTCAAAGAACTATTACTGAGGGATTCTAAAGAAGAATCCTCAGAAAGGAGAAACATCATTATGGAAAGTGAGGATGACTCTGACGTAGAAAAGCTTGAAATGCCTAGTAACAACAAGATGACTCACAGACATGATGAGGAATTTCCAGAATTTCCTGCTGAAATGCAAGTTCAGATATCTCTAACACTGAAAAAGTGTCAGATATCCATGACATTTCCCATATGTCAGATGTCTCAAATACTGAAAAAGTATCAAATCATAATCTTAGTGATTCACATTCAAATCACTTGGATATTGATCCTACTAGCACTAAACCTATGATGAGATGGATCAAAGATCATCCTGCAACGGATGTAATTGGACCAATTAATCAAGGTGTTAGGACTAGGAGAGCAATAGCTGAAAATTCTAATTCTCTCTTTAGATGTTTCATCTCAAATATTGAACCTAAAAATATAGAAGAAGCATTAGGAGACCAAGACTGGATCTCTGCAATGCAAGAAGAGTTGGATCAATTTGAGAGAAACAAAGTCTGGAAACTAGTTCCATTTATAGAAGGAATATTTGTGATTGGAACTAAATGGGTTTTCAGAAACAAGATGAATGAATCTGGTGAAATAACCAGAAACAAAACAAGATTGGTTGCCAAGGGATTTACCCAGACTGAAGGCTTAGATTTTGATGAGTCATATGCACCAGTTGCCAGATTGGATGCAATAAGACTCTTTCTAGCCTTTGCAGCTCATAAAGATTTCAAAGTTTATCAGATGGATGTCAAAAGTGCATTCTTGAACGGTGAACTTGCAGAAGAAGTTTATGTTGAGCAACCACCTGGTTTTGAAGTTTCCTCAGAAAGTAGAATGGTCTATAAACTACAGAAAGCTCTGTATGGACTGAAACAGGCTCCAAGAGCATGGTATGACATTTTGGCCAAGTACCTTCTGGAAAGTGGTTTCAAGAAAGGTGAAGTTGATAAAACTTTATTTATCTTAAATCATGACGGGAAACTACTCTTAGTTCAAGTATATGTTGATGACATCATATTTGGATCTAAGGACAAGCAACTTTGTAATGACTTTGCAAATCTCATGAAAAGCAAGTTTGAGATGAGCATGATGGGAGAAATGAATTATTTTCTAGGATTGCAAGTCAAGCAACTCAATGATGGAATATTCATTAGTCAAACAAAGTATGCAAAAGATATGCTCACAAAATTTAATCTCAAGCCTTCTGAAAAGAATGCTAAGATACCTATGAGCATTGGAATCAAAATGACCTATACTGAATATGATAAGAGTGTTGAAGAACATAAGTATAGGAAATTGATAGGTTCACTACTTTACCTCACTGTAAGTAGACCTGATATTCAATACGCCGTTGGAGTGTGTGCTAGATTTCAGACAAATCCAATGTAAACACACTACAACATTGCTATGAAAATATTAAGGTATGTAAAGGGTACAGTAGATGTAGGATTGTGGTATCCTAAAGAAAGTGGATTGAGTTTAGCTGGGTACTCAGACGGCGATTATCTTTGGATCAACGCTTGATAGGAAAAGTACCTCGTGAACTTGGGTTTACGGGTACTAGACTTATCTCATGGTTTAGCAAGAAGCAAAACCCAATTGCAACTTCTACCACAGAGGCTGAATATATTGCTGCTGGTTGTTGTGCAACACAAATTCTGTGGATACAACAACAACTTAAAGACTATGGACTCGATGAGAAGAAAACTCCCATTTTCTGTGACAACACAAGTGCTATTGCGATTACACAGAATCCTAAATTTCATGCCAGAACAAAGCACATTGATGTTAGACATCACTTCATCAGAGACCATGTTGAAAAGGGCAATATAGAGATACTCAAGATTGGCACTGAAGACCAACTTGCAGATATCTTCACTAAGCCACTACAAGAAAGTAGATTCTTAGCCTTAAGACATAGTCTTGGACTAATGGAACTACCAATGAAATGAAAGAGTTCAGGTATCTGGAACGGGCATCCAGAGAAGAGGTATCTGGAACGGGTATCCAGAAAAGAGAAAAGAGAAATCTGGAACGGGTATCCAGAAGTCAAAAAGGCTAAAGAGCAAAAAGATAGCTTAAGATCTCTGAGACGGGAACTCAGATATCTGAATCACTCTATAAACGGGGAACACAAAAGAGAATAGTATAACTATCTGCAGTCAACTACTCTCTTGAAACTCGCATTATTTCTATCTTGATGAAAAACTTGGAAAAATCCTAAGTATAAGACAGATTCAGATGCAAACAGTGTTCTTGGTCATACAAAAACGTGATTCAGAAAGCTATGAGCCAAAATTCATTAAATGGGCACAATTACATTTGTTGATTGTGATCATTGCTGAAGAAGCAATGGTGACCCTTGATGAAATTAAGCGATTGATCTGTACGGTGGAAATTAATTCACAGTAAATAGTGGACTGTTGAAATTCAGACATGGCCCACTAAGCATTTAATGCCGAACTAGCTTTTGCTCACGCCTGCTTGCAAATCACAGATACGTACACACAAAATCAATTTGTATGTATTTGTCTGTTGGGATTCAACTGCTATATATATAGGATTTTGGCATAGGAAATCACTTTTGCCTAATCCGAAAACTCATCTTGCACAAAAATAGCAAATCCTTCTCTTGATTCTCTGCAAAACCTTCTACAATCTCTGCAAATCAAGATTAAGTTTTTCTGCAAAGAATTACTGAATCAAATCTCTTTCAAACACCAATTTCAAATCCCTACACTATATAAAGAGATGGCCCCTAAAAGTTCAACCACACTGAAATCTCAATCCTCCACTGGTACTGCTGAAAAGCAAGCACCAGAGTTGGTTATTGTGAACAACCGACTGGTAGGAGATTTTAATCCTGACCATTGGACTTCAAATCACAGAATGATTTGGGGTGGTGCCATGGTTGAGGAATACCTCACGGCTGGAATAGAGAACCAAGCCGACAGAAAGCTAATTCTTGACATGCTTGAAAAGGCACAAATCAAGGGCTTTCTATCTGCTCGCCCTAGTGGAATTTCATCACTCGATGTGTTGGAATTCTACAACAACTCCAGGATTATTTCCTGTGTTTCTGAAGGCACTGAAATAGTGTCTGTCAAAACCTCAGTCCAAGGAAAGGAAATCCTTCTGGACTTAACAACTTTCTGTAAGTTGTTTGAGTTTCAAAATCTTGGAAAGGATTTTGAAATAAACACCAAGGATGATGAACTCCTTGAAGGTGTTAAAGAACTGTACAGTGACGTGTGTGATCTTGAAAAATCAGATACACCCACTGAGTTCAAGCTTGTTGACATCCGAACCAGACATCTGATGGTTCACTGGGATGTACTGGCTTGCATTCTTCACAGAGTCTTTGATGGTCTACAAGGAGGTGCTGACCAGATAAGCCAAGAACGATGGATCATGATGTTTTTGCTGAATCAACAAGATAAAAGGCTAGAAAACCCTTTTAACTGGGGAAAGTACGCCTTCATGAAGTTTGTGAAGAAAATTCAAGGCTTCGAGCCTAAGATTGCCAAAGGACTAGCTGAGCCAAAGGCCACAGTAGGATATGGTCTGAAGATATGCTACTTGCTGGAGAAGCTTGGCATTGAGCTCGAGGCATTTGAAATAATAAATAACCTACTCTACAAATATGAGTATACAAACTTGATGAAAAAGGTTACTGGGTCTTAGAAAGGTTCTAAGAAGCGAAAGTCTGAAAAGGTATCTGAAGAAAAGGTTGCGACCAAGAAGCCCAAAACTTCAAGAAAGAAGTCTGCTGGCAAATCAGAAGACACACCCAAAGAGGTTGTCGATTCTCAGATATCTGCAAGCATTGCCGATGAACTGGTAAAGGCAGATGAAATCATCAATGCTGCAAAAGAGTTATCAACTACTGAACAAGTAGACTCAGCAAGGGAAAGTGCTTTCAGAAATGTTGCGACTAATGCAGAATGCCTTGCTGATGAACTCATAAATGCTGCCAAAAGTGGTGAAAAACACCAAGCCCTATCTGCAGAAACCGCAGGAGTAATGGACCAATCAGTTCCCAATGCTGATGAGAGCTCTGACGATGAAGATGATGAACTAGTCATCTCTCAAGTCCTAGAAAGAACAAAGAGGGCTAAGGTTCTTTAAAGAATCGTGATAAGGTATCTGAAGAAGAACCTACACCACAGGTTGCTGAACCTATAGCAAAGGTTGTTGGTGCAAACACATCATCAGGGAACGTTTCTTATGCACAAAAAGCCCTGATGAGTGGTATTTTAGTACTGGCAGATGCTGATGGAAACGCCACAACTAAAAATCTGGAAGAACATTCTACTGATCAATCCTCTGCTTCCAGACAACCACAACAACCACAATCACAACAACCACAACAGCCACAAGTGGTTGATGAAATGGTAAATGAACTCCATTTCGAATTACCAGAAGACAAGATATCAAGAAAATCTGCAAAGAGCGGTTCCCAACTCAATGAGAGGGATCAAACTGAGACATCTACTCAGAATGATCAACCAGGGGAGGCAACTGAGTTGCATACTCAGGAAAGGTGTGAAGTACCAGAAACTTCAAGCAAAGAAACTGCACTGGGACAAGAAGACCTAAGTATAGAAAGGTCACAAATTCCAGAGACCAATCAGCCTGAAACTGCTCAGGTAGCTGACCGGTTTAACTCTTATCTTGTGAAAACTTTTATGCTTATACATCTTGTTACTCATAAAATTTCTTTGTTACAGGCTGAGTTAGAAACACAAAAACAAGAGGAAGCTGAAAAGCTTACCTCAGAAACTGAGAAGGAGGTTCCCTCAACCTCGCCTCTTAAGATATCTGAGCCTGTGCCACAGGTAATAATTGATTCTTAAGATAACACTTCTTCAGTTATAAGTTTATGTGCTTAATCATTAAAATAAATGTTTCTAACAGGCTCCAACTGAGAAAGAGGAAGATAAGGCAGAAATGCCAGAAGAAAACCCAGAAACCGACAAGGTTTCTGAAGAACAGATTATTGAGCCTTCCAGTATAAAGGTATATGAAAATCAGTGATAAAAGTTCTTCACCTCGAGTTATCTCAAACTTCTTCTAAATTACTCAATACTTTCTACTCACAAGCTCACTCAGAAGTAGAAGTGCAAGGGGACAGAGTTGCGACATCCCCTGCACCTATGGAAATTGATGAGGCATCAAGGCCTTCATCACAAGAAAAGATTCCAGAGACTGCACAAGTCTCTGAGAGACAAGTATCTGATCCTCCCATGGAGGTAATTGATCTCTCAGATATCTGACTTGTCACTTAAAGTTTTTCTTGATAAAATTTCCTAAGTATTGTGATAATGTTAATTCTCAGGTTCAAGAAAGAAAGGTTGATGAGGACCAGACTTCCAAGTCTCCGCCTCACAACAAGATATCTGAGACACCAATTGTCTCAGTAGAACAAGTCTCTGAGCCTGAAGTACTTACTCAGGTAACTGAGAAACTAAACTACACTTCTACTCAGATATCTATAAAAGTTTTGAAGCTCACTCAAAATTCTTTCTTTCAGGCTCAAACAAGTGCCGAGCAGGCTCCCAATGTTGAGACAAGGGACCTACTTCCCTTCTTCAAAGCTCACACCCTGCCAAAGCACATTAAATGCTTCAAGAAATGGCAAAGGTTAAGGTGCTCTGATCTCTCTGAAATATTGAGAATCACAGATCAACCAAACAGACGAGCACGAGCTCTTGACTTGGAGACATACATCCATGCAATGTTCCCTATCGAACAGTACACAGTTGCAACTCTATTGTATAAGGATTTCTCCCGAGAAGTGGCGCATAGTTTGGTACAAGCCTTTGAACAGAAAGATAGTCAGACAAGATTACAAATGGCATTTAAGCCAGTCCTGCCCCAAACTCTGCAATTTATACCTTCTGAACAAGAAGAGGTTAATGGGCAGAAGATCACTATTCCTGAAGTGATCAATCTTGTATCTGAAGATGATGAGGAGGAAGAGATAAACGAAAATGACTTCGATGAACCTCCCACTGACCATCACCAAAAGGATGACACAGACAAAAAGGATGATGATGATGCCCGCACTGTGGACCGGAGGAATTTCGCTAAAAAATGATGCCTCAGCTGCTGAAAATCACACTGAGAAGACTTCACAGAAATCTCCGTCTCCATCTCCTCAGAAATCTACTCATCCATCTTCTAACCAACACCCGCCATTACTCTTGAACAAGTAGTTGAGCTTCAAGAAACCAATCGAAAATATTAAACACTCAAACCAGATCCGCTCAACTCGCATAACCGTTGGAAGAAGAACAACAGCTCCATCTTCAACTGGAAGATCAAATAGCTAAATCCAGAGACAAGCTTGATCAACTACAAGATCAATACTTACAAGAAATGATTGCTTACTCTGAGGTTAAAGAGCTACGGGATGCTGTGCATGATATCACCAAAGAACTCGATACTGAAGAAGTATCTGAAGTCAAGCATGATGCTAAGGCTGCATCATCTTCAAAAGAAGTACCATCCTCCTCCCAGAAAGGAAAGAAACAAATCTCTGAGATGGTTGCTGGACTCGATACAATCGATGAAAATGTCCAAGAGGATAAAGATCACTGGGCTGATTACTCAGATGATGAAGAAGACAAGACTTTGGCAGAGCACCGCAATGAACATCTAGCGGTTTCTCACTTGAAAAGGAAGCTGATTGCTCCTACAATTTTCAGCAAACTGCCAAATGTCCACTCCAATGAATACATGAACAGGTACCAAGTACTGGCTCATCTGAACAAGGAGATGTCTTCACAGAACAAGGAAGTAATTGCCTCCGTCCCCTTTGAAATGAGAAAGTTCACTGAGCTCATCACTCAGAGAAAAACTAGCATAGTCATTTCTCAGAAAGATCTGGGAATGATAAGGGACGATGATGCGTCTTTAGCTGAAAAAGCTTTCCAAGAGGCAAGTTACACTGCTGGAAAAGCAGATGCCATCCTAGGCCCATTGGCAGAGCTCACTGATAAGGACAATGGACTTATCAAGCAAAATCAGGAGCTCAAAGCCGAACTTCAGAAGTTGGTCACCTTTATAATTATTTACAAGGGCACTTTAACTCTCTCTCATTCCTTTATGAGACCGAGTCAATGACAATGACTAAGGGGGAAAGAATGTACAAATCTGGACCTCAAAGTCAGGGCGAATGGGAAGAAGGAGAAGAAAACAAGAAGAAATCTGGAGCTGGTGCGGCTCAGAAAGGAAGAAGAAACATGAAAACTTCCCAGCCACCACTCAGAATCAATGAACCCTCCTCAAGCCAAGCTGCTTTGCAAATAGTAGCTGCTTCCCAGAAACCTACTGAAGGAACTAAAATGATAACAAGGGCCATGGCACAGAAACCTCCAAGGAGTACCAAGGCTCCAAGGAGAAGACAAGTTAAAGGGATTGATGAATCTTCTGAAGAAGAAGAAGAAGGTCAAATCAAGTCCCTGGGCAATGAAGAAGGCTGTAAAACTCACACAAGATTTAATCTTGATGATGATGAAGAAACTGATGAAGATGAAGCTCCTCTTCACAAGAAAAGAAAAATTGAAAGACTAACTGAGCCCATAGCTGCAAAGCCCCTAGCAACTAAAACACCCTCTGGAAATACCAAGTCTATCCAGGGTGGTTCTTCAAGCAACAACCCCAAAGAGAATTCAAGACAGAGAAGGAACAGACTGAGAGCTGAGAAAAGACAAAGTCAACTTCCACTCAGGCCAGAAGAAGCCAAAATAGAGTATGTGAAGTATGACAATGATTCCTCTCATCTGTGTGCATCAATCAGAAAAATGGCTATTAGATTCTGGAACTTAAGCATCTACTGGTAAATTCAAGATTTCCAGAACCAATCCATAAACAACTTATGGCATGGAGAAAAGATAAGCCAACCTTGATCAACACCAATCACATTAAAGCCTGGTTGGATTTTGAAGTTGTCAAGAGAACTGAAGCCATGAGAAAGGACCTCTCTGATGAATGTCCATATGGAAAGCCAGATGATGTGCACAGAATTTTGAATATCACAGGAACAGGCACAAGAGCAAGACTCGCTGTATAACCCTATGAATCGTTCTATCTAACTGAAGATCAATACAAGGGTGACATCAGATATCTGAGGATTATCTACGAATACTTCAAGCTTTCAGATATCAGAATAGAGCATGCCTGGAAGTGGGGAAAGTACCTATGGGTCAAACATTTTGTCAAGAAAAATTCTACCAAAACCTATAAAGAGGTCTGTGGATTTGCCAGAGACACTGAGATGCTCGTCAGAACACTTCTCTATGATTATTCTGATGACATCAAAAGGTTTGGAGATAGGAAATTTGCAGACTGATCCATAGAAATACTGTTGAAGACTTGAAGAGATTGAAGACTTGAAGACTAGTTTATTAGGATGTTTACTTGGAGCTTGGTTACTCCTGTTGTCCTAATTTACTATGTAGTTTTTGTATTTTTCTTGTGAGCCAAACTTGTTCTATGTATTGAAGTTATCTGTAATCTCTCTTTATAACTTATCTGAAGAACTTACTCTCAGATAGTATTCTATAAAAGATAACTTGTCAGCAAAGATCACACCTTGTGATTTGGTTGATGTTTACTTTCTGCACTTAATTAAATAAATTTGAAGATCTTAAGAAAAGATTAAGTGTTGGATTGTTCACTCATCCAGATTTGTAATAGGTAAGATAGTCATCGTTGACTGATCAAAAAGGGGGAAATTTGTTGGGAAATTTCTTGGGAAATTTGTTAGGAAATTTTGTTAGATATTTTGTTAGAAATATCTGTTTAGATTTTGATCAGCAACATGATGACTTATCTTAGTCTCAGAAAGGTGATTAGTACTCTTGGTTCACTTGAACATTGTAAAAGAGGAAACCCACTAAGTATGATAGTCTAGCTAATCTTGTATAGGATGTTAGGTCTCAAAATGTAATTTTTATTTTATGAAGAGAAGACCAAGAAGAAGACATCCAAGCAGAACAAGCTCAACGACATTGAAGACTTGAAGAAACTGCACAAGATTATCGAAGCTTTTTTCAGATACCTTAGCGGATATCTTGAAGACACGAGCAGTTTTAAACAAAGCGTGTCACAAGAGATATCTGAGAAATAAAAGACCTATCTGAAAACAAGGAAAGTGTCCACAGATATCTATTCTCAGATACCTTGAGCATTAACCACATTTCTGAAAAAGAAATATATATATTGCAAACAAAGTTGTTTCAATAAAAGTGGTATCTGAAGATTGAAGATAAGGACGTGCAAAGAATCAGATAACACTAGTCTCTGATACAAAGCATAGTTCCGTTGGCACTCTGAGGACAAAAGTATAGTACAATGCATTTAATGCACAGACGAGATGTCCGAATAAAAGCAACGGCGACAAGAAGAAGACAAAACACCGCTACGATTATACACAGATATCAATAGTTTGAATTTGAGCCTAACGGATACTATTCAAACGGCACTCAAATTCATCTATAAATATCAACACTTAGACTGCTTGAAGAGACACACAACAGACCTTGAACTGCATAAAAACGCTGAACATCTTACTCTCTCAAAGCAACTTACTTATCCTCAAAGCTTTCTGTTGCGACCAAAGCTTTTGATCTTGAGTAACACTGAAGTTCTAAGTGTCCTGATCCTAAACAAGCACAGCTATCTGTGAAAGAGTTGAAACGAAAGATTAAGTATCTGAGATTCATTCTCTTGAACATTTATCTAAGACTTGGGTCAGTAAAAAGAACAAGATACCATACATTGAAAAGTGTATTAAGTATACTTGATTCACAGAGCTATCTGAATAACTGAATAAATTATTAAAGAAGCTCATCTGACAACTCAAACCAAAACCAACACCATTAATGGCGTGGAGTACAGGAAGTACTTAGTTTGAAAAATCAGGGAACAACTCCAAGGTTACCAGAGTATAGGAAGTACTTGATTTGGGAAACTAGGGAATAACTCCAAGGTTATTGAGTATAGAAAGTACTTAGCTTGGGAAGCTAGGGAATAACTCAAAGGTTTCTGAGTACAGGAAGTACTTGGCTGTGAAAGCCGGGGAACAACTCAGGGGGAACATTTGGTTGGGAAACAATTGTTTAAGAATCTTAGAATAGGATTTTTGTAAGGAGAACTCAATTATCTATTCTAGTGAATTCTAGGTCTCTGGTAGACCGAAGTGGATTAGTTGGAGGATTACGCCACCTCCAGATACCACTATACTTGTTGTGTTATTTACCTTTCTGTATTTATATTTCAGCAACACACACACACACTTTAACTGTTTCTGCACTTATCTTTATTAAGTCTTCCGCGCTCTGATTCTAAGTATCAGATATCTATTCAGATATCTGAGAAATAGTTTTTATCGACAAAAGTTTTAAAAGACTATTCACCCCCCCCCCTCTAGTCTTGTACTTTGCCGTTATCTAGACCAACATAAAACTATTTGTTTGAATGTCTAACCCAAGTCCTTCTTTCTAAGAGGCATCTCTTAGGTAAGAGTGTACTTCAGTAAGAGTATCACAAGCTTTGGCATTGGATTAGAAGGACATTTCTTTCTTTTTGAGCTCAACATTGTCAGAAAGAAGATCTTCACACTTCTTCTGAAGTTTATCCATTGCCTCATCATGCAACTTTCCTGTCTCAACTATCTGTGCTTTTAGAAATGCATTCTCAGCAACCTTTGTCTCAGATAGCTTTCGCAGTTGTGAGCACTCCTTTTCAAGAGATTTCTTTTCTTCTTTGAGAATCTTGGTTATAGCTTGGACAGCCATGAATTCTTTTCATAAAGATCAAGCTCATTTCTGTTTACTGTTTTAGTGTCTCATCCCAATCACTTTACTGTTTTTTGTTAGCTTTTAGTTGCGTATTTTAGCGTGTCTAGAGCATTTTTATGTGTTTTGTGTTTTAGTTGTGTTTTACAGGTTTTCGTCTGTTTATAGATGTTTTGGAAGAGAAACGATGCTTTTTGGAAGATCGTATCCGAGTAGAAGCTCAAAACTCCATTTATAGGCGAATTATGAAGAGTCTGCGTAAAAGGATGCAAGACGCGTCTCAGATTCAGCAAGATGCGTCTCCAGCCCCCGCAAGACGCGTCTCAGAAATCCAGGACGCGTCTCAGAACCTGTAGCCCGCGAGACGCATCTCAGAATTCCAGGACGCGTCTCACGATGATTTCCAGGAATTGAAGTCTCCAGGAGGCGCGAGACGCATCCCACTATTCCCAGGACGCGTCTCACGCGCAATTGGCAGAATGCTCTATTCTTTTTAGTCATCGACTTAACATTTTTAGAGACACTTCTTTCTTACGTTCTTTTTTACTCTCCTGCAAGAAAACCTTAGTTTGGTTCTCTTTCCTTGGTTTATCATCGATTTTCACTTGTAATCATTCCATTGACATCGGATTTGGATCTGGACGTTAGATTATCAATTTAATTACTCTTTCTTTCAGAATTTCTTCTCTCTTGTGTTTGATTGTTTGGTTTATGCTTATAATCTCTCGTATCATGCTTAATTCGATTATGACTGTCATTGTGTATGTTATTGCTTATTCTATGAGTAACTAAGCCTTCGATAGATGCGGTAGCACTGTAGGATTAATCGAATTAGGATCTTGACCTAGGGTTTGTTCATATGTGTTAAGCTTTTTCTCAAACTTCGTAAAAACCCCAATTTCAGTATTCTTTACTCGAATCTTCAAAACCATTCAGGTTAAGAATAAATCGTTTGACAATCGATTGATTTCCTACTTTACATCTTCAAAGAATGTCTTGGTTAAAACTGAAATTGTTGATTTATCTGGACAAATAATTGTGACAGCATATGAACACTTGGTCTGATCCGTATTTGATTTCTCTAAAATGATACCGTGTCTATTTCCTCTCTCTTAATTCAAAACTCATTTTAGTTTACTAGTCTACATAGTTTATTCTTCAAATCAAACTCAATTTTACAACCCGTTACCGCAAACTCTTACGTTTGATACTTGGAAACGTCATAGTTGCCTAGTCAGCTCCTTGAGAACGATCTCGTAGTTAAAGTCTGTTTACAACAACAGCTTTAGTTACTTTATTTTATCAAGTATTAATTTGAGCACATCAGGGACCAGGCTTCTTTCGCCGTTTTAGCACCCAACATTTTGCACTGTATGTGATCTGGAGTAGAACGTATAATGATGTTTCTTGCTTGACCATCCAGCCTGTTTCTCTTGGAATCCTTAGATGTCTAGAGATGTCTGGGCTTTGCTTCATAGGCAATTTCTCCAATTGGTCTTGCGCCTGAGGATGTGCTGGTTGTAGAAGATCCAGCAGCATCTGTTGTATCTTTGTCTCGACCACTAGATACTTCAGTGACATGCTTCTCACGTTGAATAACAATTGGGCCATTCTTTATCACTTCGATCATTTTTTCATTGATAGCTTCCAGGTGAAGCATCATGTTGTTCTTCCATTTCTCATAGTTCTCTGGCTTGAGAGTGGGTGCATCGCTTAGAGACATCCTGCAACAAACACACTAAACAAACAAATCAAGTGCCAGTGATGAGCAGTTAGAAGGCACATATCTAGGATCTAGGTTCAGTGCAGAAGGTTAAAGAACTTCCTGCTCTGTTACCACTTGTTGGTCCAAATAACGGCAAAGTAAAAGACTGGGGGGGGGGGGGTGAATAGTCTTTTCAAACTTTTGTCGATAAAACAGTTTCTCAGATATCTGTGAAGGTATCTGATACATATAATCAAAAAGCGGAAGACTTTAGTGATAAGTGCAGGTGCTCAGCAAGCTATAATGTGTGTAAGTACTCAGCAAGCAATAAATAAGTAGTAAGTAAAGTGCAGTAAGTAAATAACACAAAGCTTTATAGTGGTATCTGAGGGTGGCATAATCCCTCAACTAATCCACTCGCCCTTTCTCAGGACTTGAATCCACTAAGATAAGAAGTTGACTTCCCCTCTTGATCTCTTTTACACTAGGTTCCCAACCAAGTGTTCCCACTGAGTTATTCCCCGGCTTTCCAACCAAGTACTTCCTCTACTCAGTAACCTCTGAGCTATTCCTTAGTTTCCCAAACTAAGTACTTCATGTGCTCAACGCCTGTTTGGTGTTGGTTATGGTAGTTTGTCAGGTGAGCTAGCTCTTATAACTTGTTCAGTTATTTCAGAGAGCTCTATAGAATCAATCTTACTTAATACACTTTGCAATGTATGGTAAGTTGTTCATTAATGACCCAAGTCTCTGTTGTATGTTCAAGAGAATGAATCCCAGATATTAGTCGCAACTTGATCTTTGGATTCAACTCTTTCACAATGAACAATGCTTGTTAAGGATCAGGACACTTAGAACTTTTGTGCTACTTAGAATTCAAGAGCTTTTGTCGCAACAAAAAGCTAGAGAGTAAGTAGGTAGAAGGCTTATATGCTTGAATGAAAGATTGTAGTTCTGTGTAGTTCAAGGTGTAGTTCTTGGCGTGTCTTTCAAGCATCCTAAGTGGTGATATTTATAGTTTAAAATAATGTCATTTGAATAGTATCCGTTAGGCATAGTGAAATTCAAACTACTGATATATAAAGATAGCACGGCAGTGATATTTGTCTCTTTACAAAGATTTCCTCTTTTGTTCAGACATCTCTGTCTGCGTAATAAATGCACTGTACTAACTTTTGTCATGTAGTCTCAACGGAACAATGAAAGCTATCTGAGGCTTTGCATATCCTTACTCGGTGAGCTTTGGGTATCAGAGACCTATTGAAATACTTGTCTTCCAAAGACACTTAATTTCTTCAAGGTATCTGAGCCAAGCATTATGAGGAGACTTTTCTCTTTAGTCTTCAACAATCTTGTGCAGTCTCTTGGTCTTCAATAATGAGCTCCTTCTGCTGGATGCTTGCTTCTTGATCTTCTTCAAAGATATAAAAATTACATTCAGAGACCTAACATCCTATACAAGATTTTGCTAGACTAACATACTCAGTAAGCTTCCTCTTTTACAATGTTCAAGTGAACTAAGAGTACTAGTTACCTTTCTGAACTAAGATAAGTCATTAGGGTTTACTGATCAAAATATAAATAGATATTCCTAACAGTTATTCAGTTTCATTTTAATTTATTGAAGTCTTTTACTATTTTGTGTAAATCACTTTCATTTACCTTCGTCGATTATTGAGGAACCTATATTCTTTTCAACAAGAAATATCATCTTACATTTGAGACCGAGATATATTACATGTGAACTATTTACCTACAAGTTTTTACCATGCAGCACAAAGACAAGTGAAGGCAATCCAGGAACACTTTCTCTATTCTTTTCTTCTTTAGTCCTCTCTATTGAAAGAATTAAAGGGCGGGGACTTTGTACTTTTAACTTATCACAACACTGTTGGGATCAATGTTGAACCAACAGTATCGTTAGAGAAGTTTCTACTAAGTATTACAACAATGTTAGGATCAATGTTTAGTTAACAGTATTGTAACCAGAACATTGACAAATAATCAGAACACACCGGAATGTAAAGAAGATGACAGGCGTTTCAGAAATTGAATATCGTTGTGATCAAACTTTTCTCCAAACACTCGCAAAGATTTAAATTTATAAGTCGAAAGGTTACAATTCCACAAAATCAAGATTAATATAGCGGAAAGTTGACTCGGGATGTCGTTCTCCACGGACACTTAGCATTGAAAGAAAATTATTCTAAAGTGCATAGAAGTAAACATGATTCTTGGCGGTTGTTTTGAAATCATTTCTCGTTGAAACTTAATCAGATCGTATATAATTGCAAAGCGAAAGAAAGTAAAAGTTTTTATCAATAATTTAAAAGCATAAAGGTTCCCCAACCTTCCTCATACTATGCTACCTCCAACTACTTAATAAAATCCTACTTAAATGTTGTCCATCGGTAGCAAGGATACACGCTATGAGGATCAAGTCGTAGTTAATCCAAACGCCCTCAACTATGACAATGGAAAGTTGTGTCACTCAACATACCACCACATCTCACTAGGACTACTAGTCACCCGGGTTACATATCATGTTTACCGAGACACAGTCAGTAAGGATATCCCAGATAGAAAGTCGTCGAACGAACAGAACAAATATGATTTACGTGTATAAACTAATTCATTAATATATCACGATATATAATGAAGTAGCATAACATAGTTATGGGGGTTCACTAAAGAGTCCAGCTACTCATAACGCAAGTAAATAACATCATCATTATTCTAAGAACAGTAAAGAAAGGGAAGAGTTTGCTATTTCTTGACGGCTGCGTTCTTCGTTCTTCAATGCTGTTGACGGGCTTCGGTCTTCAGAGTTTATCTAGGGTTTTCTTCTCTCTAGCCTTTTCACCACTCGAGAGAAGAATGGTGCGTGATTTCGATGAACCAAGGTGCTCTTATATACTGTGTAGAAGCTGTGAAAAACCACCACTTCTCATTAAGGAAGGTATAGGATAACGGGCCTTGAGTTAACGAACTTGGATCGGACCAATAATGACAAACATGACCATCATTTTGGTCCCAGGTGTGCTGCATGAGGCCTATTGCAGTCGCCATTCGATTTTCGGCTCGTGTTTGGTGTTTCGTCTTCCGGGCAATTTTTGGACATCGTAACCTCGTTATCTCGAAAAGTTGTCTTCTACAAAGTTTTAGCATTTTGAATAAGATTCGCAACGGTAGGGCATGTGCCTCGATTGGACTCCTCTAACTCCTTGTATAGCTTTATAATCATATTTCAGTATTTCTTCGGATTCGGCATAAATGTCACGTTTTTGCACCGGAAATCGTGCAACTCGTCGCAAACACGATCGTCACCTGAAAACTATGCAAGAAACTGGTAATTGGCCATAATATGGTATAAGTACTTAATATTGGACAAAAAACGAGAGTCTAAAAGTGTGTTGAATTGCACATTTCATCGTCACGTCAAAAGACCAGAATAACTTTTAGCAGTTATATAAATACTAGAACGCGAGAACACACTACGCGTGTTATTGTGGCACATAGTTACAGTTATAGAAGACGTATATGAAGGCAAGTAATATTGTTGTTTCTGATAATGAATTTTGTTAGGAATATCTGTTAGTATTTTGATCACTCGTCACATGTTCTTATCTTAGCCAGAAAGGTGATTAAGTACTCTTGGTTCACTTGAACATTGTAAAACGAGGAAATCACTGAGTATGATTAGTCTAGTAAATCTTGCATTAGGATTATAGGTCTCTTAGTGTAATTTTTATTTCAAGAAGACCTTGAAGATCAATCCTAGCAATGGAGCTTTTCCGAAGATTAGAAGACTGAAGATTGCACAAGATTTATGAAGACACAAAGGTTTAGTCTAACTCAGAAAGACTATGTCCTTAATCCTTCTTAAGTATATTAACTTACTTTCGAAATATGATTCTGGACATATGACATCATGAGTATGGAGCATGCAAGCCATCAGAAAGGCTCATGTATCCGTTGAGACTATAGGACAATGAACAGTACTATGCATTAAATGCATCGGCAGAAATGCTGCAAAAAGCAGTCCACTCTGAAAAATGAGATAGTGACTTCTGAGTACATAGTTCAAGATATAAACGGATATAATTTGATGGAGAGCACAACGGATATAATTCAAACGCCTCTCAAATTTATCTATATATATCACACACTTAGATGCTTGAAGAACATACCTTAGAACGCTCTATCTTGCAAACTTACCATCAAGCAAAGTATTCTCTCAACCACTCTACTACCTTTCTGAAAGCTTTCTATTGCTTGAAGAATCACTAGTAGTTCTATGTTGTCCTGAACCTTAACAAGAGGTTGTTATTCATGAAAGAGTTGAACTATCAGATACCCTTTCTGAAGCTCATTCTCCATAACGGATACCAATTACTTGGGTCAGTAAAGAGCAGACTGCTATCCACTGAACAAGTGTATTAAGTAGTCTCGTTCTGTTAGGCTCTCTGTAAACATAACTGAAAAGTTATACGAGAAGCCTTTCTGACAGAACCTTATAACCAACACCATCAAGGCGTGGAGTAGAGGAAGTACTTGATTTGGGAAATCAGGGAATAACTCCAAGGTTATCTGAGTAGAGGAAGTACTTAGCTCTAGGAGCTGGGGAATAACTCAGGGGGAACATTTGGTTGGGAACCATTTGTTTAGGAATCTTAGAATAGGATTATTGTAAGGTGAACTCAATTATATGTTCTAGTGAATTCTAGGTCTCAGAAAGACCGAAGTGGATTAGTTGGAGGATTACGCCACCTCCAGATACCACTATACTTGCTGTGTCATTTATCTTTCTGTATTTACATTTCAGCAAAGCGCACACACACATACTTTTTGTTTCTGCACTTACCTATCTTAAAGTCTTCCGCGCTCTGAATTTAAGTATCAGAAACCCCCAGGTTTCTGAGAAATTTTGTTTATCGACAAAAGTTTTAAAAGACTATTCACCCTCCCCCCCTAGTCTTTTACTTTGCCGTTATCTAGACCAACAAGTGGTATCAGAGCAGGAGGTTCACAAGCCTTCTGCACTGAACCTAGATCCCCAGATAGGTGAAGAAACTTTGTCCCTCTCTGAGGACTATATAATTTGTGTGTTAAGTGTGCAGGTATGTCTCTGAGTGATGCGCCTATTCTGAAACCAGAAAACTACGAGAAATGGAAGAACAACATGATGCTCCATTTGGAGGCCATTAGTGATGAGATGATCTATGTCATCAATGAAGGGCCTATCAATATCAGACAACTCAAACAAGTTACTGAGGTGTCTGATGGAAGAAAAGCCTTAGACAAGGAAGATGGAAGCAAGGATATGGCTGCTAGTGATAGTGGTCATGTTGCTTGTGAAAGCATTATGTATGAAGACAAGCCAAGAGAGCTCTGGACATCTGAAGATGCCAAGAGACACAGATTGGATGGTCAAGCTCGTAATATAATCATCAGATCGACACCTGAGCACATACAGTGTAAATTGTGGGGTGCTAAAACGGCGAAAGTTGCCTGGCAATTGATTGAAGAAATCAGTTTAACCGAGAAACCAAAGAAAACAAGTTCGAAGTTCTTAAATTGAAGTTCCAAAACTTCAAACAAGGTCCCACTGAAACTCTGGAAGAACTTGATTTCAGATTTACTACTCTTATGAGTGATATGGCTGCACTTGGTGAAAGCAATAGATACTCCCAGTCAGAAAAGATTAAGACCATTGTCAGAAATCTCAATCACAACTGGGAACACACTAAGTTCTTTTATTTCGATCAATGGATGCCAAATATTACTCCAGTAGAGCTGTTCTCTCATCTTGCTACTGTAGACTATGAGACAACTCAGAGAGAACAAACAGCTGAAAAGCTACAAAGTGTTGCTCTAGTTTCTCAAGGTACTTCTGACAAGAAGGATACCAAAGAAGCATCTGAAGAAAATGCTCTTGCAGTAAGACACATGAACAAATTTGTGAGTCAAGAGATTGAGAGAAGAAAAGCTAAAGAAAAGCTGAAAAAGCATCTTGGCCCAAACTATCATCAGTACAAGAACATACAAATGAACAACTCTCTGAACACCCCCCCATTCAGAAAGGTGTTAGTACTGAAGCTGCAGAAATAGGAAATGACATATGTTTCTATTGTCAAAAGCCTGGTCACTGCAAGAGAGATTGTCCTGCTTTAAACAAGCACAAGACAGGTGACAAGAAGGACAGAAGAAATTTCAAAAGAAATCAAAGGGCCTTACTGACTGAAGAAAGGAAGAAGATTCAAATTCAACTTGATGCTCTAGACATTGAGACAGATTCTGAAGATGGAGATTCAGATGATTCAAACCTACCATCACCAGAATTGTGTGGAATCACCCACGATGTAATCGACTTCGGTCTTAAGAAGAATGAAATGTGTGGAGTTGCTGAGATTGTTGGTCCAGACATCTCCAACATTGAAATGTGTCTTATGCTGATGAGGTAACTAACAATTCACAATTTCAGTACTATGAGAGTGATGATGGAATTGAGGATCTGGAGTTGGTCAAGAGTGAATTGGATCGTTATGAGAAAGAATTTCTGGAAGCACAATCCAAAACTAGAATTCTAGAGGAAAGCAAAGAAATTCTTGAAAAAGAGGTTTCTGAGCTAACCAAAGTATCTGAGAACAAGAACGCTAAAATAGCCTTTCTGAAAGCTCAGATATCTGAGCTAGCCTTGGATGAACTTAATAAGAAAATGATGAAGCTGCTTTCTGAGAATAAAGAACTCAGAAAGAAAGATCTATCCTTCCAATCTTATGCAAAAGCTAGTGACACTCTCACTGAGGTTCAATCCTATCTGAGAGATCCCTCTGAGAAAGGTGGACTTGGACTTGATGAACAATCGAGTAATTCATATCCTCTGAAGAAGAGTGATGAAAGGTTGACCTTTGTAAAAAGTCAACAGAATGGTTCTTCAACCACCTATAGCATTGGTCAGAAAGCTAGGGTAGTTGACTAAGGAAAAGGAGTAGCAACTCAGCCTTTGAAAGAACAACAAGTTCACAAGAAACATGTGGATAAGGTTTCTGAAAAGAAACACAACCCTCAGACATGCAACCATCCACATTGCTATATTACTAGGAAGGGAAGAATTGCTGGAATAGGCAAATTCTCAACTGTACCATTTTATGAAAATAAAGATGGTAAGGATTCTGAAGAGCGCATTCAGAAAGCCAAAGGTGTTTGATATGGCATTGGCTATTGTGCTATTGGAAAAGTTCATCTGCAACAATATAAGGAAGGACAAGAACAATGGCGCAAGGCTGAAATTGCACGTAGCAATAGACAGAAGTGAAAGAAATCTCAAGCCACTGAAAAACTGAATGCCAGAGCTAGAAGGAACCTGGCCAGAAAGGCTAAGTTTGCTGAAAAGCAACCCCAGAAACCCAGGGTCCAGAAAGCACCAAAAGGAACACCTAGAAACACCCCAAGAAGGAAGATTGAGATCAAAATTACTGATTTTATTGCATCTCCTTCTGATCAAGTTAGACAAAAACAAACTCCCAAGAAATTCACTACAATGTGGATTCCTACTGGAAGAATGTTAAGTCTAAATGGTTCTATCTCTGAAGCAAGAACCTAACTCTGCTTTCTGTTTGTAACGCCTCTTGGACTAAGGCTCAATGGCTATTTGATAGTGGATGCGGAAAGCACATGATAGGAGACAAAGCAAATCTGGTCAACTACAAAACTTGCAATAATGGACCAGACATCAGATTTGTTGGAGGAGAATTAAATCCCTCTTTGGGATTTGGCAACGTCAAATTAGGATCATTAACAATCACTGACGTATTACATGTTAAGGGTTTGAAATATAATCTATTTAGCATGAGCCAGTTTGCATACAAGGGATTTACTGTGAAATTCAAAGCAAAGTATTGCAAACTTATTGACAATGAGTCAAAGGAAGTCTTTATGTTGCCGATTGGGCATCTGCCACAACTGAAGAATGTCTCATGGTGAGTCAATCAGGTCACACAGAAGAGCACTGGTTATGGCACAAAAGAATGAGTCACTTGAACTTCAAAACTCTGAACAAACTTGCCAAGAAAGAGTTAGTGGTTGGTCTTCCCAAAACACCTTTCATAAAGGATGGTATCTGTTCTGCCTGTCAAATGGGGAAACAATCTAAGATCTCTTTCAAGTCCAAAATCAGACACTCTAGTGTTAGACCACTACAACTATTACACATGGATCTTTTTGAATCATCTGTAACTAGTTATGCAGGAAAGAAGTATGGTCTTGTTGTCTTTCTGAAGCACAAATCTGATGCAAGGGTGGAGATACCAAACTTGTTGAATAAGCTTGAAGTCATGAAAAATGACAAGGTATCTGCAATCAGAACAGACCATGGTACTGAGTTTGTCAACCAGTACATAAAGGAGTTTTGTACCAGCAAAGGTATACAACACCAACTTTCCTCTATGAGAACACCACAACAAAATGGTGTTGCAGAAAGGAAAAATAGAACACTTAAAGAAGCAACAAGGACAATGCTAGCTACCACTGAGATAAGTGAAGTTTATTGGGTTGAAGCTGTAAACACAGCATGCTACACTCAGAACAGATGTTTGATAAACAAACACCATGACAAGACCCCATATGAACTCTTGGTTGGTAGACCCCCTAATATCAAACATCTAAAAGTATATGGTTGTAGATGTTTTGTTATTAACAATGGAAAAGAGTATCTAAGAACATTTCAACCAAAGGCAGATGAAGGCGTGTTTCTTGGTTATTCTATGAATAGCAAAGCATACAGAGTTTACAACAAAAGAACAAAGAAGATTGAAGAATCAGTTCAAGGAACTAATGATAAAGGATTCTGAACCCTCAGAAAGGAAAAACATCATTGTGGAAAGAGAGGATGACTCTGACGAAGAAAAGCATGAAATGCCTAGTAACAACCAGATGATTCTCAGACATGATGAAGAATTTCATATGAGAATTCCAGAAATGGAAACTGAAGATGTTCATCAGAGAGCTAACTCTGGAAATGACCTCTCTGACAGGCATGTCCCAGAAAGCTCTCACACTGAGCAAGTGTCAGACATTCACCGCCCTTCTGAGGTGCAAAATGTCACAGATACTGAAGAAGTATCAGTCATAATCATAGTGATTCACATTCAGATCACATAGATGTTGACCCTACTAGCCCTAAACCCATGATGAGATGGATCAAGGATCATCCTGCAAAAGATGTGATTGGACCAATCAATCAAGGTGTTAGGACTAGGAGAGCAATAGATGAAAATGCTAATTCTCTCTTTGGCTGTTTTATCTCAAACATTGAACCAAAAACTCTAGAAGAAGCATTAAGAGACCAAGACTAGATCTCAGCAATGCAAGAAAAGTTGGATCAGTTTGAAAGAAACAAAGTCTGGAAACTAGTTCCATTTGTAGAAGGAATATCTGTGATTGGAACTAAGTGGGTTTTTAGAAACAAGATGAATGAATCTGGTGAAATAACCAGAAACAAAGCAAGGTTGGTTGCCAAGGGATTCACCCAGACTGAAGGTTTAGATTTTGATGAGTCATATGCACCAGCGCGATTGATGCAATAAGACTCTTCGCCTTTTCATAAAGACTTTAAAGTTTATCAGATGGATGTCAAGAGTGCATTCTTTAATGGTGAGCTTGCTGAGGAAGTCTATGTTGAACAACCACCTGGCTTTGAAGTTTCCTCAGAAAGTAGAATGGTCTATAAGCTACAGAAAGCTCTTTATGGACTGAAACAGGCTCCAAGAGCATGGTATGACACTTTGGCCAAATATCTTCTCGAAAGTGGTTTCAAGAAAGGTGAAGTTGATAAAACTTTATTTACTTTAAATCATGATGGGAAACTACTCTTAGTTCAAGTATATATGTTGATGATATCATATTTGGATCTCAGGACAAGCAACTTTGTGATGACTTTGCAAATCTCATGAAAAGTAAATTTGAGATGAGCATGATGGGAGAATTGAACTATTTCCTAGGATTGCAAGTCAAGCAACTCAATGATGGAATATTCATTAGTCAGACAAAGTATGCAAAAGATATGCTCACAAAGTTCAATCTTAAGCCTTCTGAAAAGAATGCTAAGATACCTATGAGCATAGGAACCAAGATGACCTATACTGAATCAGATAAGAGTGTTGATGAACACAAGTATAGGAAATTGATAGGTTCACTACTTTACCTTACTACAAGCAGACCTGATATTCAATATGCAGTTGGAGTGTGTGCTAGATTTCAAACAAATCCAATGCAATCACACTACAACACTGCTATGAAAGTATTAAAGTATGTGAAAGGTACAGTAGATGTTGGGTTGTTGTATCCTAAAGAAAGTGGATTGAGTTTGGCTAGTTACTCAGATGCTGATTATGCTGGATCAATGCTTGATAGGAAAAGTACCTCAGGAACTTGTCAGTTTCTGGGAACTAGACTTATCTCATGGTTTAGCAAGAAACAAAACTCAATTGCAACTTCTACCAGAGGTGAATATATTGTCATTGGTTGTTGTGCAACACAAATTCTGTGGATTCAACAACAACTCAGAGACTATGGACTCAATGAAGAGAAAACTCTCATTTTCTGTCATAACACAAGTGCTATTGACATCACACAGAACCCCAAGTTCCATGCCAGAACAAAGCACATTGATGTTAGACACCACTTCATCAGAGACCATGTTGAGAAAGGCAATATAGAGATACTCAAGATTGGCACAGAAGACCAACTTGCAAATATCTTCACTAAGCCCTTACAAGAAAGCCGGTTCTTGACTTTGAGACACAATCTTGGATTAATAGAGTTGCCTAAGGACTGAAAAATGTCCTGAATCTCTAAAGTCTGAATAAGTGAGGTAGAAAAGAAGTAGGCCTCTGAGGACATATTCTCAGAAAGCCAAGTTGATAAGAAGTGATGCAAAGGTCTCTGAGTAGCAACATTCAGAAAGGCAAAACATTTTTGGAACGGGTATCCAGAAAGGCAAAGGTTGGTACACACTTAATAAGTAAATAAAATTAGAACTTACTTACTGAGAGTGGGTCAAATACATTCAAACAACTGAAGCTTCTGACACTTGAATTCAGAAAGCTATTTAGTCATAAAGAGAAATGGACACACAAAGCCCAAAAGGTATAAGTTCTGAAAGTCAAACATGTACAATGTCTTGTATTTTTACCATTTTGATGATAAACAATATATAGATAAGGACTTGACACTCAGAATGATAAGCTCAAACGATTAAGTGTTCCTACTCTTTACTAAGTGACACAATGAATGTAGCATATTAAAAATCCATCAAGTCGGCACATTACCATTTGTTGATTGATATCATTACAAGATATTCAATATAAGCCCATGATGAATAAACGTTTTATCTCAACGATTGAGATTAAAACAAAGCAAGTAATGTCTGTTGATAAATGCAGACATGGCCCACTACGCATTTAATGAAGTACAAAGGACGTACCACGCCTATGCAGATACAAAGACACGCATTCATATTCAGTTGTACGTATGTTGTATCTATGTACATTTTGTCTGCTATATATATAGGATTTGGGCAAAAGACAAACACTTTTACCAATTCCGAAATTTCAAACTTGCATCAAAACAGCAAAATCTCTCAAGATTTCTGCAAAACTCAACTTTTTGTGCTTAGTCTTCTGAAAAGACAGACTAATCTCGATTAATTGTGCAAAATTCATCTGAAAAACACTCACTCAAAACTCTATATAAGAGATGGCACCCAAGAGGATGACCACCAAGAACCATAAGGCCGTATCATCTGCTCCTGCTGAAAAGCAAGGAGGAAAGGAACTTAAGGTGTTGAATAAACGCCTTCTGGGAAAGTTTACCCCATCGGACTGGAACCCTAACCACAAAATGAATTGGGGAGCTTTTCTAGTAAAGAGATATGTACCAGCAGTTATACCTTCAAGACCAGAAAGGAAACTGATATTGGGGATGCTGAAGAATTCCCATATCTACAAGCTTCTATCTGCTGCACCCAGTGGACTATCCACACTGGATGTACTGGAGTTCTATAACTCCAAAATCTTCACAAAAGTTGTGAATGATGAAGAAGAAAAATACATGCGCATCAAGTCCAAGGACAAGAAATTGTTCTAGACTGCAAGACTTTCTGCAAGATATTCCGATTGAAAAATCGAGGAACATTTGAAGACATCAACATCAAGGACGCTTCCATGATTCAAGGCGTCAAAGAGATATTTGAAGCAATCCAGTTAGAAAATGCAAAAGGTTGCCCAGGCGACTTTGTTCTGAAGGCCATCAGAACTAGTCATCTCCAGAAACACTGGAGTACTTTAGCTCTTATTCTGGTCCGTTGCTTTGATGGCAACAAAGGTGGAGTAGACCAGATAAGCATGGAGAGATGGATGATGATGCATCTTCTGAACAAGAAGCATGAAGGGCAGGAAACCCACTTCAATTGGGGGAAGTACGCCTTCAACAAATTCCTTGGACATATTGAGGAATTTGAGCCCAAAATCATCAATGGCCTTGCTGAGCCAAAGGCCAATATGCACTTTGGTCTCAGAATTTGTTACATTCTGGAAACAATGGGAATCACTCTCAGAGAGAGGCAGGAAATCCCAGTCACCAACTTCCTTTTCAGACAGGCTTTTGAAGAAAAGGAGAAACTTGCTGCTGAGAACGCACTTAGAAAGGCAGAAGAAGAAGAAACTGCACAGCAAGGTGAGGAGGTCTCTGAGCAAGCTCAAGCTAAACCTCTAGTTGCCAAGAGAAAGAGGACTCATAGCAAAAGAGCCTCCAAGCCCCTAAGCATACAAGAGGCGCAACCTTCTGGAGACAAGGTCTCAGAAGATGTTGGACGCCGTAAAGGCAACTCCAATGCCCCAAGAGTCCCCGAACCGTAATGCTCCGTAACTCTCGGAGATGATAGAAATATCATAGATGGGTCTGCACCAACACAGAATAGTGATTCTGAGGATGATGAAGTACTTGCAAAAGTACTCAAAAGATTCAAGTATGAGACCCATGGAGGAACATCAAGCTCAGCTCTTCAGAAAGACAATAGCCCTCCGCCAAAGCAGAAGAAGAAGGTCTGGGTGAGGAAGATAGAATGATGGAAGATGTTGCCATTGCTTCCACATTCACAATGCCAGCACTTAATATTGCTGAAGAAAATCCTGTTTTAACACAGGTTCCTCAACCTTCTGAGAAAGCTCAACTCTCGGAAAGGGATCAAACTGAGATGGAAACTCAGAATGATACTGCAAAGGCGAACAACAATGAGCACAAAGAAACTGTGGAATCACCACAAGTCCAAGAGATTAATGATCAGCCTGACTCTATTCAGGTAACAAAGATAGTTTGTATCTAACATGTCAACATAATTGTATGTTAACTTGTTACTCATAAGCTGTATTTGTTACAGGCCAACTTGGAGACACACTTTCAGGGGGAAGAAAACTTGTCCACCCCCTTGAATCAAGAAGAGGTTCCTCCAACCTCAGAACATCAAGAAGAGCCTGTCCCACAGGTAGTAAAGTTATCTCTGAACAAGAAATAACTAAAAATTCTCTTATCTTATGTTCTAATAATCTTAATGTCTCTTCTTAGGCTCCAACTGAGGAAGTAGTGGTGGTGGAACCAACACCCCAAAACCTAGAGATTCCAGAGGTTGAAAAGCTTTCTGAGGAAGTATCTACTGAGCCTTCTGCTGAGAACGTAAGTAATCAGTAATAGTCTCCTTCAAGAATTCTCAGGAAAACCCACTACTAAAATCTCTTATGTTTGTTCTTACAGGCTCAGTCAGAAGAACAATTGGAAGGAAAGACTGTGGTCTTATCTCCTCCAAAAGAAACTAAAACTGCTGAACAAGCAGTATCTGCAGAAAAGGTGCCAGAACCCCCAAGGTTTCTGAGGACCATGCTACTGAGCTTAATCACTTGGAAGTAAGTGAAGTCTCAGAAAGCACTTTTCCACCTATCTTTTCTGTTAACAGTTTCTAAACATATTTGATTTTAATTCTCAGGTTCAAGTAGAAAGAAAGGTTGATGAGGATAAAACTTCTATTCACACCAAAGTATCTGAGATCTCTGAGACCAAGCAAGCAGAAGTACAGGATAATGAGCCTAGTGTTTCTACACAGGTATGCTCAGAAAGCTTACTTTTGCACACAGATACTAACTCAAGTGGTTTGAACAAAACTAACTTGATCCCTTTCTTTCAGGCTCAAAGTCTAGTGCCAGTTGATTTACTCAAGGCTTCCGTACATACTTTAAAGAAATATCTCAAGTGCTTGCATAATGGCGTAAACTCGTAAAGGTGACCTTTCGTTAGCCGAGTAATCGACGTCCCAGAAAAGAGAGCAATCGCCTTCAATCTGGAAGATTATATCCATGCATTGTTCCCAACAGAGTCCTACTCATTTGCCACTCTGATTCATGAAGACTTCATTCATGAAGTAGCACAAAGACTTATAGCAGATTTCAAGTCTGCGGATGCTCAAACCTAAGAGCAGATGGTTACCCATCCTGCCTTGCCCAACAAGCTCACTACTTATCCTGCTGAACAAGAAGAAGTTAATGGGAGGATGATTACATTCTCAAATGTGATCAACCTGGTTTCATAAGATGACGAGGAGATGGACGAAAATGATTATCAAGAACCTCCTTCTGAGCATCCAAACCAAGAAGCAAAGAAAAAGGATGATGATGATCAGAATGATGATCCCCAACCTGGACAAGGCGGGATTCAGAAAGCTATCAAAGGAAGTGGAGAAAAGGCTACTCCCTCAAATGCTCAGAAAGCTCCATCATCATCACCTCCCAAGTCTCATCAAGATACCCAATAGGCTGAACACAATGATGCTTTAGAAGAAATTTCAGCCGCTGAGTTTAGAATTGAACAACTCAGAAAGGTATTGGAAGAAGAGAAGAGAATCAACATTGAGACTCAAGCTCTTGTTGATGAAAAGGAAGCCAAAATCAAGAAGCTCGAAGAAGCTAATGCCAAGGAATTGGCACTCCTAGATGAGCAAAGAAATTTGAAAAATGCCATTGTTATCACAGCTGCTGAGATAGATGCCATGGATGACAATGATGATGAAGAGCATGATGCTGAGACTGGATCAGAAAGACCTTCTACATCTTCTCGTATACAAAGACACTTGATGGAAAGCAGAAGAAGATTGTCAATCTGTAAACAATCCAAGAAAAGGATTATGATAGTGATGCTGAAACCCACAACTTGATTAATGAAGCAGAAGATGAGAGACTTGTCACTCAGCACAAAAGAGCCCTACTTGCTCCTCATATATTCTCTGCACCAAGTAGTTCAAGAAGTGAAGAGCACCGTGCAGAACAAAGTGTCTTTTAGAGCTCGGAAAGACACTAGTTGCCCAAGACATGTAGTGCTAAAATCCGTCCCGGAAGAGATGAAGCCATTGGTCAGCGCTTACTCAACAGAGCAACCAGCATAGCTCTCTCTCAGAAAGACCTAGGGTTGGTCAGGGATGAGGATTGTAACAATGCTAATGCAGCATTGAATGAAGCCAGCCATGCTGTCCTGCAAGCCAATGCCATCCTAAGGCCGCTTGAAGAGCTCAACACAAAGGAGCAGGAACTGGTTAGACATAACAAAGAGCTGAAGAAGGAACTTCAAGAATTGGTCAGGGTGCATAACAATCTCCAGAAAAACTTTGAAACTCTCTCTGAAGCTTATGCTATCATGAGTCAGTCATTCATGACTAAGGGGGAAGAAGAGATGCCTCAGAAAGGCAGAGGAAGAAAAGAAAATAATCAAATCCTCCCTCTTCAAGTCAACTTGTCATTAAGGACACCACTGGAGACACCCTTGCTGAAGAAGTTATTCCAGATCAATCAGCCAGAAGGCCGAGGAGTATGATAACTAGGGGAGCCAAGTCCCTTAGAATCTCAGAAGAGAAAAAGACTTCTGAAGAAGAAGAAAAGGAAGAAGGAGAAGTGAGAGGCCAAGAAAGCTGCAAGTCTCCAATTTTGGACTTCAATGATGATGAGGATGATTCTGATGAACATCCACTTCACAAGAAAAGGAGACAAGCAACTACTTCACAACCTCCTCCGCAAAGAAGTTCTTAGCAACGTAACTCCTTCTGGCAACACCAAGTCTATACAAGGAACATCCACCAGCACAGCCCCAAGGCAGGAAGAAAGGGTCAGAGGATCTCCTAACAGAAGTCCACCAGACAGAAAAGCAAGAAGGGATTTCCAGTTTGGCAGAGTAAACAATGAAACACATCAAGAAAGGCCAACTGATGCCCACATTGAGTATATGAAGACCAGTAATGAAGAATCTTCATATAGGTGCATTCTGAACAAGAGAGGGTATTGGATTCTGGAACTACAACATCTACTTGTCAATGATAAGTTTCCAACTCCCATCCTCAACCAGATCCTGAAATGGAGAGAAGGCAAGCCAGAATTGCTAAAACCTGAGCACCTTCATGTCTGGCTAAACTTTGAAGTAGAAAAGAGGAATGAAGCCAGAAAGATGGATCTTTCTTTTGCCTGTCCTTGCCCAAAACCTGATGATGTACACAAGGTAAGAAAACTAGATGGTAGCTACAGCAGGAAGAACAAACTAGGTGTTTCAACCTATGAGTCATTCTATATGACATTGGATGAATACCTAGATGATATACACTATCTGGAAGAAATATACAAGTATTTCAACCTATCTCAGCTGCAAGTAGACCATGCCTAGGTCTGGGGAAAGTACTTCTGGGTCAAACACTTTCTGCGGAAGAATAACAAACTTGGCAAGAGTTACCATGAAATATGTGACTTATCCAGAAAGACAGAGCTCTCTGTCAGAAGGATTCTTTATGACTATGTCCAAGAATGCAGAAAAGTGGATGATCATGTCAACTGATCCAGAAAGGGTGCTGAAGAACTTAAGGTATCTAAACCCAAGTTGCGTTTCTGAAGACTTGAAGAATAGTAACATTAGAATACTCTCTTGGAAGCTTGGACTCTCCTTTGTTCTAATTTACTTAGTATGTTTTATTACTTTTTGTAATTTTGCTGATTGTTTCTAAAATTCTCTATATGTAAAAGTTGCATCTCTTTCTCTAAACTGTACCTATCTGAAGATCATACTCTCAGATACATTTTAATAGATTACAACTTATCAGCAAAGATCACTTCTTGTGATTTGGTTGATGTTTACTTTCTGCACTTAATTCAACTAAAATTGAATATCATTTGAAATGATTAAGTGGTGGATTGTTTTCTCTTCCAGGATTACAATTTTGTAATAGGACTTAAAAGATAGTCATCGATGACTGATCAAAAAGGGGGAAATTTGTTAGGAATATCTGTTAGTATTTTGATCACTCATCACATGTTCTTATCTTAGCCAGAAAGGTGATTGAGTACTCTTGGTTCACTTGAACATTGTAAAAAGAGGAAATCACTGAGTATGATTAGTCTAGTAAATCTTGTATTAGGATTATAGGTCTCTTAGTGTAATTTTTATTTCAAGAAGAACTTGAAGATCAATCCTAGTAATGGAGCTTTTCTGAAGATTAGAAGACTAAAGATTGCACAAGATTTATGAAGACATAAAGGTTTAGTCTAACTCAGAAAGACTATGTCCTTAATCCTTCTTAAGTATATTAACTTACTTTCGAAATATGATTCTGGACATATGACATCATGAGTATGGAGCATGCAAGCCATCAGAAAGGCTCATGTATCCGTTGAGACTATAGGACAATGAACAGTACTATGCATTAAATGCATCGGCAGAAATGCTGCAAAAAGTAGTCCTCTTTGAAAAATGAGATAGTGACTTCTGAGTACATAGTTCAAGATATAAACGGATATAATTTGATGGAGAGCACAACGGATATAATTCAAACGCCTCTCAAATTTATCTATATATATCACACATTTAGATGCTTGAAAAACATACCTTAGAATGCTCTATCTTGCAAACTTACCATCAAGCAAAGTATTCTCTCAACCACTCTACTACCTTTCTGAAAGCTTTCTGTTGCTTGAAGAATCACTAGTAGTTCTAAGTTGTCCTGAACCTTAACAAGAGATTGTTATTCGTGAAAGAGTTGAACTATCAGATACCCTTTCCGAAGCTCATTCTCCAGAACGGACACCAATTACTTGGGTCAGTAAAGAGCAGACTGCTATCCACTAAACAAGTGTATTAAGTAGTCTCGTTCTGTTTGGCTCTCTGTAAACATAACTGAAAAGTTATACGAGAAGCCTTTCTGACAAAACCTTATAACCAACACCATCAAGGCGTGGAGTAGAGGAAGTACTTGATTTGGGAAATCAGGGAATAACTCCAAGGTTATCTGAGTAGAGGAAGTACTTAGCTCTAGGAGCTTGGGGAATAACTCAGGGGGAACATTTGGTTGGGAACCATTTGTTTAGGAATCTTAGAATAGGATTATTGTAAGGTGAACTCAATTATCTGTTCTAGTGAATTCTAGGTCTCAGAAAGACCGAAGTGGATTAGTTGGAGGATTCCGCCACCTCCAGATACCACTATACTTGCTGTGTCATTTACCTTTATGTATTTACATTTCAACAAAGCACACACACACATGCTTTTTGTTTCTGCACTTACCTATCTTAAAGTCTTCCGCGCTCTGAATTTAAGTATCAGAAACCCCCAGGTTTCTGAGAAACTATGTTTATCGACAAAAGTTTTAAAAGACTATTCACCCCCCCCCCCCCCCCCTCTAGTCTTTTACTTTGCCGTTATCTGGACCAACAGATTTCTTTTTTTTTTTAAGTTGAATTAGTGTTTGAGTTGATATGTTTTAATTTATTTGGAGTATCGTGCCCTTGTTTTTAATGATGAATTAATTTTGTTGGGTTGAATTAGGGTTTAAAATTTAATTTGGAGAAGACAAATTGGTTTTTTTTTTAATGTTGAATTGATTTTGTTGAGGTTCAATTAGTGTTTAAAATTTAAATTGAGAAGGAAGATTGGTTTTTGTCATGAAGCATTAATTTTGTTGAGATTGAATTAGGGCTTGTAATTTGATTGAATATAATAGATTGTATTTTGTAATTCACAAAGTCTCATGAGAGACGGTCTCTAGATAGAGACGGCATATGTTATCAATAAAACCATCCATATTATTAAACAAAACTTCTATGTTGTTAACGAAATAAGTATTATTGTAATATTAAAAAACACCAATGTTGAAAACATAGGTGTTTTGATTAATAACATCGGTGATTTTCTTGACAATATAGGTCCGTCTCTAGATAAATTATTTAGAGACCGTCTCTCAGGAGATTTACTCTTTGTAATTAAAGTCTAATTTACACATATATTACAAATGAATCCAATTTAACTTAAATTAAGTACTCAATTACACAACTTCAATAGTTTTTCACTTATATATATATTGTAATAAATGTCGTGCCTTAGGCGAAATATCCACTATCAATGAAAGAGGATTTACAAAAACTAGGTTTAAACTTTCACAGATTGAAAGCATAGACTGCAAAAGCTAAACAGGTAGAACAGTTTCACCTATTCCAGCTATACTCACCAAGCTCACACAATGGTATCGAGATCACACACTCGACGTAAAGAGTACAACTAAATTTTAGCTAAATACAAGACCGAGATTGAATCTTGAATTATTCGACTAGCTCTATTTGATGTGTCAAATCAAAGTTAATATTTGTTTAATTAGCCAAGAGTTAATTTTCAACACTACGAAAACTTGTAGTGCAGTGAAGTTAACCCCGAGGTCGGTCTCTAAGGACTTAACTAGGCTGAGTTGCGTTTACGAATAATAATGACAGTACTAAAAACAGTAAATGTTGGTTTGCTTCGGCAACAGAACGATAATCTAACAATTATGCTGACTAACTAGAAAACAGATTAACTTGTGAGACGAATATATGAGAGGGAATTATGGTGTGGTGACAGAAATCAAGCTAGCTAGCAGGAAAGCATGCAACAATAACGATGTCAATTTACTCTAGTTATCACTGGGACACGTCCTAACGATTATTACACTGCTCTAGCTCTCTAGGCAGACACCTTATATCAGATAAGGTACGAAGGACTATGACAATGAGCTAACTTATTTTTTTCTACAAAACATATAACATTAGTCAAGGCGTCAATTTCACTAAGTTACAATTAATACGCTAATGTAGTTATTGTGTTTGATACGAACCAATGGATTAGCAATCTCTAAACTTTTTGTTGGATAAACCAGATTGCATAATCCTTTGGTGATTTTGGGGGTAAAACACAATACACATGACTACATACGCATTTAATCAAAAGGCACATAGTAAATCGCATCTTACATGTTATAGAATTGCATAAACCCTAACTAGCATGCATTGAATCCATCACCACCCTATAATTGGGTGTTTAGCTACTCATGATATGCATAGACATAATCAATACCATATACGAACACATAATAAACATAATCAATAACTAAATACCAAGAATCAAGAGTTGATACAGTTTTACCAAATTGTGTCACGAACCCTAGGTAAATACTGAAGAATCTTGAATTCAATCGGTAGAAAGAGTATGAATATGCTCCTAAACAAATATCAATCGTCAATTACAAGAAAGAACGGTTCAATTACCTCCAGGTAGGTAATTGCCTTGGAAAAGTTCTAGGTTGAGAGCAAAAAGATGTAACAGAGAATATGAATACAATTGTCTTTTTGTTCTAACTAATAGAAAACGGGAAAAGAATTACGACGGCGAATTAACAACACTGGTGTACGCTAGTCTTACGCCTGGCTACGCCAGTTATGCAGTTGGCGTACGCCAGGCGGTACGCCAGTTATGCAGTTGGCGTACTCCAAGGCTCCGCCTGGCGTACGCCATAGTGTTCCAAGCTTCTAGAATTTTTCTTTGTCTATGCGTGGACACCGAGATGAGGTCAATCGGAGTTCGTATGAGAAAGTTATGCCCAAAATGCCAAGACTACTACATCTAAGTTCCAATTTTGCGTGTTCTTGCTCAAACGACTCTAGAATCCACGTCCGAACTCCAAATACACTTCCGTTTTGACTGATGAACTCCGTTTTCAACCGCCTTTAAGGCCTTGGAACTTCCTTGATTCCATTAATGCATTAATATGCATTGTTTCAGCCTCGGTTCAATGCAGTTTCACCAAACACCTACAAAACACACAAAACACGAAAATGTAACAAAACTAATAAAAACTATACTTGAGAACGACAATAAGATGGTAAAAAAAGACCAAATGAGACGGTGTAAAACCGACTCATCACTATTCTTGCGTGTCTTCAAAGTTTGAAGCATCTCTTGTATTTATAATACCTTGAACGTCCAGAAGAGATGTTTCATAGATCTTATTGCCTTTGTATAAGATCTTCTCTTAGAATCTCATAATTCCTTCTTCACACCAAATTACCTTCCTTCTTTATATCTTGACTTCCTTCTTTAAAATCTCCAAGATCTTTTCCTTCATTATTCAATGTTTATTCCTTCTTCCTTCGATGCTTACCAAACCTGTTCTTATAGCACACAATAAATTAACTAAAAACGTGGAACTAGGTTAAGTTAGTGAATAAAGGCAAAATTTAAAATATAATAAAACAAAGTGCATAAATAGAACCGTCACTGTTGAGCGAACATTGATTGTACACTACTGTCGCTTTTATATCAACAGAGCATGCATCTTGCACTTTCAACTATCACTTTTAAAATGTTGCTTTAGAGGTCTTTCATGAGTTAAGAAGGGATCCTAAGCAAGAAAAAACTTTATTAAACCTTGTCACCACCAACAGGTTTGGGAAGAAGAAGTAGAAGGGAGTTGTTTGTTTAATCTTGTTATTGATTCTTTCACTAGTTCTGCTATATATATATATATATATACACACACACACACTATAACGTGAGAACACGCTACGCATGTTATTGTGGCATTTAGTTACAAAAAAATTTTAAAAAAGAATGAAGGTAAGTATTGTCGTTCTTTTTTATAATAAATTATCTTTTTCTGAGTTGAATTATGGTTTGGGTTAGGTGAATTGATCTACTTCAATTTAATTAAAGATGACGGAGAAAAAATAATGGTTATTGTTGTTGTTTTAAGTGAGAATTGATCTTGTTGCGTTAGGGTTGAATTACAGCTTTGAATTTAATTGGAGAAGATAGGATTAAATTTTTTTAATGATGAAATGATTCTTTTTGGGTTGATTTAGGGTGTTAGGAATATCTGTTTAGATTTTGATCAGTAAACCTAACTGACTTATCTTAGCTCAGAAAGGTAACAAGTACTCTTAGTTCACTTAAACATTGTAAAAGAGGAAGCTTACTGAGTATGTTAGTCTACTATATCTTGTATAGGATGTTAGGTCTTTGAATGTAACTTTTATATCTTTGAAGGAAGACCAAGAAGAAAGCATCCAGCAGGAAGAGCTCAATTTATTGAAGATCAAGAGACTGCACAAGATTGCTGAAGACTAAGGAGAAATGTCTCCTCAGATACCTTGGCTCATATACCTTAAGGACATAAGTGTCTTTGGGAGACGAGTTTTCAAAGAGGTTTCTGACACTCAAACGTTGTTGAGTAAGGAAGTGCAAAGCCTCAGATAGCTTGCATATTTCCGTTGAGACTACATGACAAAAATAGTACAGTGCATTTATTACGCAGACAGAGATGTCTGAGCAAAAGAGGAAATCTCTGAAAAGAGACAAAGCTCACTGCAGTACTATTTTCAGATATTAATAGTTTGAATTTCAAAGTGCCTAATGGATACTATTCAAACGGTATGATTTTCAACTATAAATATCACTACTTAGAATGTTTGAAGGCACACTTCACTAAACACACTTGTGAACATCAAGAACACTCGAGCTTACACTAAATACACTTGTGAATTGCATTCAAGCCTTCAAACCTACTTACTCTCACAAGCTCACTGTTGCGACTCAAGCTCTCTGATTCTAAGTAGCATACAAGTTCTAAGTGTCCTAATCCTTAACAAAACTTGATTACTATGAAAGAGTTGAATCAAAGGATTTAGTTGCGACTTAAATCTGTGATCCATTCTCTTGAACATAACAAGACTTGGGTCAGTAAAGAACTTTTCATACACTAAAAAGAGTATTAAGGAAGATTGATTCTTCAAAGCTCTCTAAGTAACTAACCAAGTGATCTAAGTTAGCTTACTTGACAACTACCATAACCAAAACACCACCAGGCGTGTTTAGGGAAAGGATTTAGTTGAGAAAACTAAAGTCCTCACCTAACTGAGCAAGGAAGTACTTGGCTTGGGAAGCTAAGGAAAAAGCTCAAAGTTTATTGAGTAGAGGAAGTACTTAGCTGAGAAAGTCGGGGAGCAACTTAGCGGGAACACTTGGTTGGGAACCATTGTGTTAAAGGGTTAAACAGATTGGATTTTGTAAGGGAACCTCATTATCTTATCTTAGTGAATTCAAGTCCTGAGAAAGGGCGAGTGGATTAGTTTAAGGATTACGCCACCTTCAGATACCACTATAGAAGCTTTGTGTTATTTACTTTCCGCACTTTGTTTTCAGTTATCTATTACTTGCTGAGTATCTATCACTTTATAGCTTGTTCACACTTGCACTTATCACATAAAGACAGTTAGGAATATCTGTTTAGATTTTGATCAGCGACCTAATGACTTATCTTAGCTCAAAAAGGTGATTAGTACTCTTAGTTCACTTGAACACTGTAAAAGAGGAAACTCACTAAGTATGATAGGCTAGCAAATCTTGTATAGGATGTTAGGTCTCGAAATGTAATTTTTATTTTCTGAAGAAGACCAAGAAGAAGGCATCCAGCAGGAAAAGTTCAACGGATTTGAAGATTTGAAGACTGCACGAGATTGCTGAAGACAAGGGTTTTTCAGATACCTATGTCCAGATATCTTGAAGAAACAAGTGTTTCGAAACACACGTGTTGCAAAAGATATCTGAGAATAAAAGGTTTCTGAGACGAGGAAAGTGCCCACAGATATCTACACTCAGATACCTTGGACATAAAATATGCTTCTGAAAAAGAAATATATTATAACAAGTTGTTTAAACAAGTGGTATCTGGAGATATGATGATCTCTGGAAAAGAACGTGCAAAGCCTCAGAAATCTTGCATAGTTCCGTTGGCACTACAGGACAAAGTATAGTACAGTGCATTAAATGCGTGATGCGAAATGTCCGAACAAAAGTCAGCTTCAAGAAGAAGACAAACTCACAAGATTATACTCAGATATCAATAGTTTGAATTTGATTTAAGCATAACGGATACTATTCAAACGGCACTCAAAATTCATCTATAAATATCAACACTTAGACTGCTTGAGAACACACACTGAACACCTTAGATCACTGAACTTATACTGAATACTCACACAAGCTCTCTCAAGCAAACTACTTACTTTCAAGCTTTCTGTTGCGACCAAAGCTCTTGATTCTAAGTAGCACAAAAGTTCTAAGTGTCCTGATCCTTAACGAGCATTGTTATCTGTGAAGGAGTTGAACTAAGATTTCATATCTGAGATTCATTCTCTAGAACACTTACAATAGACTTGGGTCAGTAGAGAATAAGGTACCATACATTGAAAAGTGTATTAAGTATACTTGATTCATAGAGCTATCTGAATAACTGAATAAGTTATTTAAGAAGCTCACCTGACAAACAAACCTAAAACCAACACCTTAAACGGCGTGGGGTACAGGAAGTACTTAGTTTGGGAAACTAAGGAATAACTCCAAGGTTATTGAGCACAGGAAGTACTTAGTTTGGGAAACTAAGGAACACCACAAAAAGGTTTCTGAGTACAGGAAGTACTTGGCTGTGAAAGTCGGGGAATAACTCAGGGGGGACATTTGTTTGGGAACCTAGTGTATTTAGGAATCAAGAAAAGATATATGTAAGGTTACCTCATTTATCTTAGTGGATTCTAGGTCTGAGAAAGACCGAAGTGGATTAGTTGAAGGATTACGCCACCTTCAGATACCACTATAAAAAGACTTGTGTTATTTACTCTCTGCAGCTTATTACTTGTTTTACTTATATTGCAAAGTACTTACACTTATCTTGCTGAACACGTGCACTTATCTTAGAAAAGTCTTCCGCTCTCTAAAATTAAGTATTAGATATCTTCACAGATATCTGAGAAACTGTGCTTATCGACAAAAGTTTTAAAAAGACTATTCACCCCCCCCCCCCCCCAGTCTTTTACTTTGTCGTTATCCGGACCAACAAGTGGTATCAGAGCAGGAGGTTCCCAAGCCTTCTGCACTGAACCTAGATCCCAGATAAGTGCCCACTAACTACTTTTCACCTACACTTGATTCGTTTGTTTAGTGTGTTTGCTGCAGGATGTCTTTAAGTGACGCCCCAATTCTCAAGCCAGAGAATTATGAGAAATGGAAGAACAACATGATGCTCCACCTAGAAGCTATCAGTGATGAAATGATCGAAGTAATAAAGAATGGCCCAATAGTCATTCAACAACTCAAGCAAGTCATAGAGGTTTCTAATGGTAGAGACAGAGAACAAAGTGATGGGTCTTCACAGACAGATGCGTCAACCAGCGGGAGACCTGCCAGTCAAGTCATTTACGAACCAAAGCCCAGAGAAATCTGGACATTGGAAGATGCCAAGAGAAATCGTTTGGATGGACAGGCTCGTAATATCATCATACGTTCTACTCCAGAGCACATACAGGTAAATCGTGGGTAAAACGGCGAAAGTGGCCTGGCAACTGATTGAAGAAATCTGTGCTGGCACTGAAAAAACAAAGGAAAATAAGTTCGAAGTTTTAAAGCTAAAATTCCAAAACTTTAAACAAGGTCCCTTAGAGACTCTTGAAAAACTAGATTTCCGGTTTACAACACTTATGAGTGACATGGCTGCACTTGGTGAAAGTAATAGATATACCCAGTCAGAAAAGATTAAAACCATTGTGAGAAGTCTTAATCATAACTGGGAACACACAAAGTTTTTCTACTTTAACCAAGGAAAGCCAGATATCACTCCTGTGGAACTTTTCTCTCACCTTGCCACTGTTGACTATGAGACAACTCAAAGGGAACAAACAACTGAGAAGTTGCAGAGTGTTGCTCTAGTTGCTCAAGGAACTTCTGAAAAGAAGAAAGGCAAGGATATGACTCAGGATGCTCTTGCTGTAAAGCAAATGGAAAAATATGTCAGTCGAGAAATTGAGAGAAGAAAAGCCAAAGAGAAGCTGAAAAAGCATCTAAGCTCAAACTATCACCAGTACAAAAATATGCAAAGCTCGCTGAACAAGCCAACTCAAAAAGCATCAAGTACTAAGGAAGCAGAAATCAAAAATGATATCTGTTTCTATTGTCAGAAACCTGGTCATTTCAAGAGGGATTGTCCTGCCTTCAATAAACTTAAGACAGGTGACAAGAAAGATAGAAGAATCTTCAAAAGAAGTCAAAGAGCTATGCTCACTGAAGAAAGGAAAAAGATTCAACTTCAACTGGATGCTCTAGATATTGAGTCTGATTCTGAGGATGAGGATGAGGATGATTCCACACTGCCTTCCCCAGAAATATGCGGTGTTTCTCATGAAGTAATTGACTTTGGTCAAAAGAAGAAAGAAGTGTGTGGAATGGCTGAAGAAATCTTCCCCGATATCTCCAATATTGAACCTTGTCTAATGGCTGGTGAGGTAACACATACTTCCTGTTATACTTATGAAAGTGATGAAGAAGGAATCAAAGAACTGGAAAATCTCAGAAAAGAAATTGATCTTTACAAAAGAGAATTTCTAATGTTCCGAGCTAGAGCCGAAAAATTCGAAGAAGAAAAGAATTCTCTTGCAAAGGAAAATTCTCAATTAATCAAGATTTCAGTGAAAAAATGATTGTGAAAATGCATTTCTCAAGGCTCAGATATCTGAGACCGAAAAGTCACATAAAGAAGCAATGGCTAATCTTCAAAAGAAATATGAAGGTCTTCTTTCTGAGAATAAGGAACTCAAAAGAAAGAACTATCTTTTCAATCTTATGCCAAAGCTAGTGACACTCTTACTGAAGTACAATCTTATTTAAGAGATCCTTCAGAAAAGAGAGGACTTGGGCTGGACACACACACAGATAGTTCCACCACTCTGAATAAGAGTAATAAAGGACTAACATTCATCGCTGCTCAAAGAAGGTGATTCCCAAACAATCTGACATCGTCAAAGCTAAGATTGTCGACAAAGGAAAGCGATTCGACCAAGCCTTTGTGGGAAAAACAAGTCCAAAAGAAAACTGTGGAAAATGTCTCTGAAAAGAAACATAACACTGAGAAGTGCAATCACCCACAGTGCTATGTCTCTCAAAAACGAAAAATTGCAGGAGCTGGCAAATTTTCTTATGTCACATTTTCTAGAAAGAAAATTGATCATCCAGAGACTAGCAAAGCTGCTGAAGAGAGATCTCAGAGAGCATCAGGTGCTCGGAATGGTATTGGCTATAAAGCCATCGGGAAACAACTTGCTCACGAATACAAACAAGAGCAAGAACGATGGTTAAAGGCTAGAATTGCTCATAGCAATTATCAGAAGTGGAAGATAAATCAAGCCACTGAAAATCTGAATGCCAGGGCTAGAAGAAATCTGGCTAGGAAAGCTAAGTTTGCTGGAAAGCAGACTCAGAAATCTGACAGGTATCTGAAAGCACCAAATGGAGCACCTAGGAGCACACCAAGGAAGAAAATAGTTTTTAACAACAATGATACCAATCATTTAACTAAGATTCCTCCTTATGTTCCTATTAGACAAAAGAATGTTCCTAAGAAATTCATTCAAAAATGGATTCCTGCTGGAAGATTCTTTAGTCCAGATGGTTCCATTGTTGGTATGAGAACCTAATCTCCTGTTTCCTGTTTTGTGCAGAACACTCTAAAGACTAACTTAAAGTGGCATTTTGATAGTGGATGTGGGAAGCACATGACAGGAGACAAAGCAAATCTGATTAACTACAAAAAGTGCAATGATGGACCAATTATCAGGTTTGCTGGAGGAGATGAAAATCCAACCATAGGTTTTGGCAATTTGAAATTCGGAGCCCTCACAATCTCTGAAGTACTTCATGTAAAGAGATTGAAATATAATCTCCTAAGCATGAGTCAACTTGTAGACAAAGGGTACTCTGTCAAGATCAAGTCAAAACTATGTAAAGTGATTGACAATGAGTCAAAGCAGACAGTCCTGGTTGCAAGGCGTAAAGGAAATCTTTATGTTGCTGATTGGGCATCCGCTACAACCGAAGAATGTCTCATGGTGAGTCAATCTGGCCACACTGAAGAAAATTGACTGTGGCATAAAAGAATGAGTCACTTGAATATCAAAACTCTGAATAAGCTAGCCAAGAAAGAGTTGGTCGTTGGTTTACCCAAAATGGCATATAGAAAAGAAGGTGTATGCTCAGCTTGCCAAATGGGAAATCAATCCAAAACATCTTTCAAGTCTAAGACTAGACATTCCAGTGAAAGGCCACTGCAATTGTTACATATGGATTTGTTTGAATCCTCAGTAACTAGTTATGCAGGAAAGAAGTATGGTCTGGTTGTTGTTGATGATTACTCAAGATTCACTTGGGTTGTCTTTCTCAAACACAAATCTGATGCAAGGGTTGAGATACCTAACTTGCTGAATAAGCTCGAAGTCATGAAAAATGACAAGGTATCTATAATCAGAACAGACCATGGTACTGAATTTGTGAACCAGTACATCAAAGAGTTTTGTACCTGCAAAGGTATACAACATCAACTATCTTCTGTAAGGACACCACAACAAAATGGTGTTGCTGAAAGAAAGAATAGTACCCTAAAAGAAGCAGCAAGAACAATGCTTGCTGACACAGAAATAAGTGAAATCCATTGGGTTGAAGCTGTAAACACAACATGCTACACTCAAAATAGATGTTTGATTAACAAACACCATGACAAAACTCCGTACGAGCTTTTCATTGGTAGACCACCTAGTATCAAACATCTAAGGGTGTTTGGTTGCAGATGTTTTGTTCTTAACAATGGAAAAGAATACTTGAGAACATTTCAACCAAAGGCAGATGAAGGAGTATTTCTTGGTTATTCTCTGAATAGTAAAGCCTACAGAATCTACAACAAAAGAACACAAAAGATCGAGGAATCTATTCATGTAGTATTCTATGAAGGAAACAAGAAAGTACTCTTGAATGATGATCTCTCAGATAGGTTCAAAGAACTAATGATTAAAGATTCTGAAAAAGGATCCTCAGAAGGAAACAATTCTATCATTCAAATAGAGGATGAGTCTGACGATGAAAAGCAACCTATGCTTAGTAACAACCAGATGACTCTAAGACATGATGAAGAATTTCCTATGAGAATTCCAGAAATGGAACAGGTTACTGAGAACCTTCATCATGAAGAGGTATCTGAAAGAGTTTCTTTGAAATGCAAGTTCGGATATCTCTAACACCGAGAGAGTGTCGATATCCATGGCATTTTCCATATGTCGATATCTCGAATCTTGACAAGTATCTCATCAAGATCATATTGATTCACATTCAAATCAAAATGATATTGATCCTACTAGTTCAAAACCCATTATGAAATAGATAAGAAATCATCCTGCAAAGGATGTGATTGGTCCCATAGACCAAGGAGTTAGAACTAGAAGAGCAATCATTGAAAATGCAAGTTGTCTCTATGGATGTTTCATCTCAAAATTGAACCAAAGACAATAGAAGAAGCATTAAAGGATCAAGATTGGATCTACGCAATGCAAGAAGAGTTGGATCAATTTGAGAGAAACAAAGTCCTGAAGCTGGTTTCATTCTTGTGGAATATCTGTAATCGGAACCAAGTGGGTTTTCGAAACAAAATGAATGAGTGGTGAAATAACCGAAACAAAGCTAGGTTGGTTGCGAGGATTCACCCATCAAGGACTAGACTTTGATGAATCTTATGCACCGGTTGCAAGATTGGATGCAATAATACTCTTTCTAGCCTTTGCATTTCATAATGACTTTCTGATTTATCGATGGATGTCAAGAGTGCATTTCTAAATGGTGAATAAAGTGAGGAAGTCTATGTTGAGCAACCACCAGTTTTGAAGTTCCCTCGAGAAAGTAGGATGGTCTATAAGCTTGTAAAGCTCAGATAGTGAAACAAGCTCCAAGAGCATGGTATGATACATTGGCCAGATACCTACTAGAAAGTGGTTTCAAGAAAGGAGATGTTGATAAAACACTCTTCACATTGAACCAGGATGGGAAACTACTTTTAGTTCAAGTATATGTTGATGACATTATATTTGGATCTAAAGACAAGCAACTTTGTGAAGACTTTTCTGAACTCATGAGATGTAAATTTGAGATGAGCATGATGGGAGAATTGAATTACTTCCTAGGGCTGCAAGTCAAGCAACTCAATGATGTAATATTCATTAGTCAAACAAAGTATGCAAAGGATGTGCTCAATAAGTTCAATCTAAAGCCTTCTGAAAAGAATGCTAAGATACCAATGAGCATTGGAACGAAAATGACCTATACTGAATCTGACAAGAGTGTTGAAGAACACAAGTATAGGAAATTGATTGGGTCTCTACTATACCTCACTGCAAGTAGACTTGATATTCAATATGCAGTTGGAGTGTGTGCTAGATTTCAGCCAAATCCAATGCAGTCACACTACAACATTGCTATGAAGATATTAAGGTATGTAAAAGGTACTGTAAAAGTTGGATTGTGGTATCCAAAAGATAGTGGATTGAGTTTGGTTGGCTATTCAGATGCCGACTATGCTGGATCATTGCTTGATAGAAAAAGCACCTCAGGAACTTGTCAATTTCTTGGTGCTAGATTAATATCATGGTTCAGCAAGAAACAAAATTCAATTGCCACATCTACCACAGAAGTTGAATATATTGCTGCTGGATGTTGTGCTTCACAGATATTGTGGATACAACAACAACTCAGAGACTATGGACTCAATGAAGAAAAAAACTCCCATTTTCTGTGACAACACAAGTGCTATTGCCATAACTCAGAATCCTAAGTTTCATGCAAGAACAAAGCACATTGATGTTAGACACCACTTCATCAGAGACCATGTTGAAAAAGGCAATATAGAGATACTCAAGATTGGCACTGAAGACCAACTTGCAGATATCTTCACTAAGCCACTACAAGAAAGTAGATTCTTAGCCTTAAGACAGTCATGGACTAATGGAGCTACCAAAGAACTGAAAAAGTTCAGAGAAGAGATATATGAAGAAGATATCAAAGAAGACAGAAAAGGTATCTGGAACGGGTATCCAGAGAAGAGGAATCTGGAACGGGTATCCAGAAACTAAAGGCTAAAGGGTAAAATGGCTATTCAAAGATTTAAAGATTTTCGAGACTGGATATCTGGATCACTCAGTGAGGGGGAACACAAAAGAGAATAGTACAACTATCTGCAGTCAACTACTCTCTTGAAATTTGTATTATTTCTATCTTTGTGTAAAACTTGGACAAATACCAAGTGTGAGATAAATTCAGATGCAACCAGTGTTCTTGGTCATACAGAACATGATTCAGAAAGCTAATAGCCAAAATTCATTAAATGGGCATAATTACATTTGTTGATTGTGATCATTTCTGAAGAAGCAATGGTGACCCTTGATGAATTGAGCGATTGATCTTTACGTCAGAGATTAACTCTCAGTAAATAGTGGACTGTTAAAATTCCGACAGGGCCCACTATGCATTTAATGCCGAACAAGCTTTTACTCACGCCTGCCTGCAATTCACAGATACTTACACACAAAATTAATCTGTATGTATATGTCTGTGGAGATTACATTGCTATATATATGGGATTTTGGCAAAAGAAATTACTTTCGCCTAATCCAACATACAGACTTGCACAAGAATAGCAAAAACTCTTCTTCAACCTCTGCAAATCTCTGTTAGTTTTTCTGCAAAGAATAACTAATCTCTCACCCAAATCTCTTTCTCGTTTTTCAAAAACTTCACTATTTAAAGAGATGGCTCCCAAACGTGCTTCTTCTCAGAAATCCCAAGCTACTACTGGTACTGCTGAAAAGCAAGCACCAGTGCTAGTTATAACAAACAATCGGTTGATCGGAGAATTCGACCCTGATCATTGGACTTCGAATCACAGGATGATTTGGGGTGGTGCCATGATTGAGGAATACCTAGTAGCTGCAATAGAAAACCAGACTGACAGGAAGTTGGTACTTGATATGCTTGAAAAGGCAAAAAACAAGGGCTTTCTATCTGCTCTTCCCAGTGGAGTTTCTTCACTGGATGTTCTGGAGTTTTACAACAACTCCACAATTATTTCCAAGATCTCTGAAGGTACTGAGATAGTGTCTATCAAGACTAAAGTCCAAGGACAAGAAATCCTGTTGGACGAAACAGCTTTCTGTGAGCTGTTTGAACTTCAAAATCTTGGAAAGGATTTTGAAATTGACACCAAGGATGAAGATCTCCTTGAAGGTGTGAAGAAACTATACAGTAATGTGTGTGATCTTGACAAACCAGACACACCCATCGACTTTAAGCTTGCTGACATAAGGACCAGACATCTTTTGGTCCACTGGGATGTGTTGGCATGTATCCTTCACAGAGGCTTCGATGGTCTACGAGGAGGTGCTGACCAGATAAGCCAAGAACGCTGGATGATGTTGTTCTTGTTGAGGCAACAAGACAAAAGGCTGGAAAACCCTTTTAATTGGGGGAAGTACGCCTTCATGAAATTTGTGAAGAAGATACAAGGCTTTGAGCCTAAAATCGTTAAGGGCCTTGCTGAGCCAAAATCTACAGTAAGCTATGGACTGAAAATTTGCTACTTACTGGAATGTCTTGGCATTGAGCTCATAGAGACGGCAGATATTGCCAACAGTAACCTACTCTACAAATATGAGTATACAAACATGATGAAAAAGGTTACTGGATCTCAGAAAGGTTCCAAGAAGCGAAAGACTGAAGAGGTATCTGAGGGAAAAGTTGCGACCAAGAAGCCCAGAACTTCACGGAAGAAGTCTGCTGGCAAATCAGAAGGCACACCCATCGAGGTTGTCGATTCCCAGATACCTGACGTCGTTGCAGATGAACTCATCAATAAAGATGAACTCATCAATGCTGCAAAAGAGGCATCGGCTACTGATCAAGTAGATTCAGCAAGAGAAAGTGCTTTCAGAAATGTCAAGACTATTGTCGAAAGCCTTGCTGATGAACTCATAAATGCTGAAAAACTTCAAACTCTTTATGCAGAAGCAGCAGGGATTGTTGATAACTCTGTTCCAGATTTCGATGACGAATCGGATGAGGAGAAGATCCCAGACCCCAAGGTTACTGAAAAAGTAACCAAAGCAAAGGGGAAGAACAAAAGGTCCAAGGTTGCTGAGAAAGCAACCAGCTCAAAGGTTGCTGAGCAAGCACCTATAGCAAAGGTTGTTGGTGCCAACACACCATCAGGGAAAGTCACGTATAAACAACTTCAAGAAGCCCTGATGAGTGGTGACCTAGTGTTGGTAGACGCTGATGTCAACACCACACTTAAAAATCTGGAAGAGCTCTCAACTGCTCAAACTTCTGCTTCCAGACAACCACAACAACCACAACCATAACAGCCACAAGTGGTTGATGAAATGGTAAATGAACTCCATTTCAACATATCAGCTATGCAACATGCTGAAGAAAATCCTGAAACAAAGGTGTTCCCCAACTCTAGAGAGGGATCAAACCGAGACACACCTTTCGTAATGATCAAACAAGGGAGCAACTGAGTCGATCACTCAGAAAGGTCCAAGTACGTAAACTTCAAACAAAGAAGCCATAATGGAACAGCAAGACCAAAGCATAGAAGGGTCACAAGTTCCAGAGACCAATCAGCCTGATAATGCTCAGGTAGCTGAATGGTTTAACTCTCTACTTGTGAAATTTCATGTTCATCAATCTTGTTACTTATAAAAATTTCTTTGTTACGGGCTGAATTAGAAACAAAAGAACAAGAGGAAGCTGAAAAGCTTGCCTCAGAGACTGAGAAGGAGGCTACTACCTCACCTCTTAAGGAATCTGAGCCTGTGCTACAGGTGATAGAGAATTCCCTAAGACATTACTTTTCAGATATTTGTTAATTCACTTAACTAATCAAGTGGATATTTCTAATAGGCTCCAACTGAGAAGGAAAATGATAAGGCTGAGAAGCCCAACTCATCGGAGAATCAACCAGAGACTCGCAAAGTTTCTGAGGAACAAGTATCTGAGCCTTCTATTGAGGGCACCGGGAGGGGGCGATGTGAGGAAAATTCAGATACCTATAATCTTCAAAGACAAATCTCTGATCATTTTTCTCAAACTAACACTTTCTACTTAACAGGTTCAAAAAGAAGTAGAAGTTGCTGGGGAATTGCCCGCTCAATCCCCACAACAAATGGAAATTGATGAGGCATCAAAGCCTTCATCACAAGAAAAATTTCCAGAGACTGCACAAGTCTCTGAGCAACAAGTATCTGAGCCTCCAATAGTGGAGGTAATTGACCTCTCAGATATCTGATTTTGTAAATAGAATTTTTCTTGATAAAATTTCCTAAGTGTTATGATTCTCAGGTTCAAAAAGAAAGAGAGGATGCTGAGGATCAGACTTCCAAGTCTCCTCCTCACACCAAGATATCTGAGGCACCTGGAACCTCAGTAGTCCAACCTTCTGAGCCTGTTGCTGTTGCACAGGTAACACAAATATTTGACTACTCTAAAACTCATATATCTACACAAGTTTTGAAACTAATTCAAAACTCTCTCTTTCAGGCTCAAAGTAGTGCCAAGAAGGAGTCAAATGATGACTATGAAAACCTTCTTCCCTTCTTCAAGACTCATACCTTGCCAAAGCATATTCAATGCTTCAAGAAATGGCAAAGGTTAAGGTGCTCTGATCTCTCTGAAATACTGAGAATCACAGATCAACCAACAAGAGAGCACGAGCTCTTGATCTGGAAAACTATATCCACGCAATGTTCCCTACTGAACAATATCAAGTTGCGACCTTAATGCATAAGGATTTTTCCAAGGAAGTGGCACACAAATTGGTGCAAGCCTTCAAACAGGCAGATGGTCAGACAAGATTGCAGATGGCATTCAAGCCAGTCCTGCCCCAGACACTACAATTTATTCCTTCTGAACAAGAAGAGGTTAATGGGCAGAAGATCACTATTCCTGAAGTGATTAATCTTGTGTCTGAAGACGATGAGGAGGAAGAAATATATGAGAATAACTTTGATGAACCTCCCTCTGACCATCACAAAAAGGATGATGATGATATGACGGATGATGATGCCCCTGCACCAGGGACAGGAGGAATTCCACAAGGAAACAATGCCTCAGCTGCTGAAAAGCACACTGAGAGGACATCACAGCAATCCCCTCCTCCATCTCCTCAGAAATCCACCCATCCTTCACAGCAATCCCAACAACAAAAAGACACTACTGAACAAGTAGTTGAGCACTGAGAAACAACTCGGAAGATATTAAATACTCAAACCAGTAGCTCAACTCAAACAATGTTGGAAGAAGAGCGGCTCCATCTTCAACTTGAAGAAGAGCTAGTTAAATCCGAGATAAGCTCAATCAACTACAAGATCAATACTTACAAGAGATGTAGCTTACTCGAGGTTAAAGAGCTCCGGGATCAGTAAATGCTATTGCTAAGGAATTAGAATCTTGTGAAGTATCTAAAGAAAAGCATGATGCTAAGGTCATCACCAAGAAAAGACATACCATCCTCCTCTCGAAGGAAAGAAGCCCATCTCCGAGATGGTTCTTTGGACTAGAAAATCTTGAAAATGTCCAAGAGGATGAAGATCACGGGTGAAGACTCGATGATGAAGAAGACAAGACTTTGCAAGACACCGCAATGAACACTTGACGGTTTCTCATCTTAAAAGGAAGCTAATTGCTCGAAGTTTTCAACAAACTGCCAAATGTCCACTCCCATGAATACATGAATAGATACCAAGTTTTGGCACATCTTAAAAAGGAGATGTCTTCACAAAACAAAGATGTAATTGCCTCCGTCCCCTCAGAAATGAAGAGGTTCACAGAACTCATCACTCAGAGAACAACCAGTATGGTTATTGCTCAGAAGGATCTGGGAATGATAAGGGATGATGATGTGTCATTAGCTGAAAAAGCTTTTCATGAGGCAAGTTACACTGCTGGAAAAGCAGATGCCATACTAGGCCCATTGGCAGAGCTCACTGATAAGGAAAATGGACTTATCAAACAAAATCAGTAGCTCAAGGCTGAACTTCAGAAGTTGGTTACTGCCTACAACTACTTGCAAAAGAATTTTGAGTCTCTCTCAGATTCTTTTTTGGTACTTAGTCAGTCAACAATGACTAAGGGGGAAGAATTTGGATCTCAAGATCAGGGGGAAGGAAAGAAGAAATCTAGAGTTGGTGCCGCTCAGAAAGGAAGAGGAAACAAGAAAACTTCCCAGCCACCACTCAGAATAAATGATCCCTCATCAAATCAAGCTGCTTTGCAAATAGTAGCTACTTCCCAGCAGCCAACTAAAGAAACTACAATGGTAGAAGGGCCATGGCAAAAAGACCTCCAAGGAGTACCAAGGCTCCAAGGAGAAGACAAGTAAGAGGGATTGATGAATCTTCTGAAGAAGAAGGATGCCAAATCAAATCCCTGGGCAATGAAGAAGGCTACAAAAGTCTCACAAGAATTGATCTTGATGATGATGAAGAGACTGATGAAGATGAAGCTCCTCTTCACAGAAAAAGGAAAATTGATAGCCTAACTGAGCCCATAGCTGCAAAGCCTTTAGCAGCTAAAACACCCTCTGGAAATACCAAGTCAATCCAGGGTGGTTCTTCAAGCAATCCCCCAAAGGAGAATTCTAGACAAAGAAGGAACAGGCTGAGAGCTGAACAAAGACAAAGTCAACTTCCACTCAGGCCAGAAGAAGCCAAAATTGAGTATGTGAAGAATGACAACAATTCCTCTGTCTACAGGTGCATTAATCAGAAGAATGGCTACTGGATTCTGGAACTCAAGCACTTACTGGTAAATTCAAGGTTTCCAGAACCAATCCATAAACAGCTCATGGCATGGAGAAAAGATAAGCCAATCTTGATTAACACCAACCACATCAAAGCATGGTTGGATTTTGAAGTAATCAAGAGAACAGAAGCCATGAAGAAGGACCTCTCTGATGAATGTCCTTATGGAAATACAGATGATGTACACAGAATTCCCAACATTACTGGAACAGGCACAAGAGCAAGACTTGCGGTGGAACCCTATGAGTCCTTCTACTTAACTGAAGATCAATACAAGGGTGACATCAGATATCTGAAGATCATTTATGAATACTTCAAGCTATCAGATATCAGAATCGAGCATGCCTGGAAGGGGAAAGTATCTGTGGGTCAAGCATTTTGTCAAGAGAAATCCCACCAAAACCTACAAGGAAGTCTGTGGATTTGCCAGAGACACGGAGATGATTGTCAGAACTCTTCTCTATGACTACTCTGATGATATCAAAAGGTTTGGTGATAGGAAATTTGCAGACTGATCCATGGAGCTGTTTTGAAGACTTGAAGATTTTTGAAGACTTGAAGACTTGTCATTTAGAATGTTCACTTGGAGCTTGGTAACTCCTGTTGTTCTATTTGACTAAGTAGTTTCTGTGATTTTGCTGATTGATCTTTTCTGTTAAATATTGAAAAAGTTATCTGTAAGCTTTCTCTGTATCATATATGATGAACTTACTCTCAGATATCATTTTATATATAAGATAACTTGTCAGCAAAGATCACACCTTGTGATTTGGTTGATGTTTACTTTCTGCACTTAATTATATGAATTAAAAGATCATAAGAAATGATTAAGTGGTGGATTGTTTCCTCATCCAGATTTGTAATAGGTCAGATAGTCATTGTTGACTGATCAAAATGGGGGAAATTTGTTAGGAATATCTGTTTAGATTTGATCAGCAACCTAATGACTTATCTTAGCTCAGAAAGGTGATTAGTACTCTTAGTTCACTTGAACACTGTAAAAGAGGAAACTCATTAAGTATGATAGTCTAGCAAATCTTGTATAGGATGTTAGGTCTCGAAATGTAATTTTTATTTTCTGAAAAAGACCAAGAAGAAGGCATCCAGCAGGAAAAGTTCAACGGATTTGAAGATTTGAAGACTGCACAAGATTGTTGAAGACAAAGGTTTTTCAGATACCTATGTCCAGATATCTTGAAGAAACAAGTGTTTCGAAACACACGTGTTGCAAAAGATATCTGAGAATAAAAGGTTTCTGAGACGAGGAAAGTGCCCACAGATATCTACACTTAGATACCTTGGACATAAAATATGTTTCTAAAAAAGAAACATATTATAACAAGTTGTTTAAACAAGTGGTATCTGGAGCTATGATGATCTCTGGAAAAAGAACGTGCAAAGCCTCAGAAATCTTGCATAGTTCCGTTGGCACTACAGGACAAAGTATAGTACAGTGCATTAAATGTGCGATGAAATGTCACGAACAAAAGCTAACCGAAGAAGAGGACTAACACTCTGATTACTATACTCAGATATCAATAGTTTGAATTTCATTTAAGCCTAACGGATACTATTCAAACGGCACTTAAAATTCATCTATAAATATCAACACTTAGACTGCTTGAGAACACACACTGAACACCTTAGATCACTGAACTTATACTGAATACTCACAAAAGCTCTCTCAAGCAAACTACTTACTTTCAAGCTTTCTGTCGCGACCAAAGCTCTTGATTCTAAGTAGCACAAAAGTTCTAAGTGTCCTGATCCTTAACGAGCATTGTTATCTGTGAAGGAGTTGAACTAAGATTTCATATCTGAGATTCATTCTCTGGAACATTTACAATAGACTTGGGTCAGTAGAGAACAAGGTACCATACATTGAAAAGTGTATTAAGTATACTTGATTCATAGAGCTATCTGAATAACTAAATAAGTTATTTAAGAAGCTCACCTGACAAACAAACCTAAAACCAACACCTTAAACGGTGTGGAGTACAGGAAGTACTTAGTTTGGGAAACTAAGGAATAACTCCAAGGTTATTGAGCACAGGAAGTACTTAGTTTGGGAAACTAAGGAACATCTCAAAAAGGTTTCTGAGTACAGGAAGTACTTGGCTGTGAAAGCCGGGGAATAACTCAGGGGGAACACTTGGTTGGGAACCTAGTGTATTTAGGAATCAAGAAAAGATATATGTAAGGTTACCTCATTTATCTTAGTGGATTCTAGGTCCGAGAAAGACCGAAGTGGATTAGTTGAAGGATTATGCCACCTTCAGATACCATTATAAAAAGACTTGTGTTATTTACTCTCTGCAGCTTATTACTTGTTTTACTTATATTGCAAAGTACTTACGCGTATCTTGCTGAACACGTGCACTTATCTTAGAAAAGTCATCCGCTCTCTGAAATTAAGTATCAGATATCTGAGAAACTGTGCTTATCGACAAAAGTTTTAAAAAGACTATTCACCCCCCCCCCCCTCTAGTTTTTTACTTTGCCGTTATCTGGACCAATAAAGACTTCCGCTCTCTGAATATAAGTATCAGATACCTGTAAAGATATCTGAGAAATTGTGTGATCGACAAAATTTTGAAAAGACTATTCACCCCCCCCCCCCCCCGGTCGTTATATGGACCAACATAGGGCTTGGAATTTAATTGGAGAAAATAAATTGAGTTTTTTTAATGATGAATTGATTTTGTTGGAGTTGCGTTAGGGCTTAGAATCAGAATGAATAAGACATATTAGTTTTTTTTCATTAAACTCTTAATTACATATATATTACAAATCGGTTCAATTTAACTTAAATTAAGTACTCAATTGCACAACACTAGTAGTTGTCCACTGATGTGCACTCAGAGATTTTGATTTCGTTGTAGAACCTGTAATCCGTAAATACAATCAATGATTAAATTTATTAATGTCGGAAGTCTTCAAATCCACAGTTTATAGCGGAAAGCTGGACTCAGGATGTCGTTCTCCACGGACACTTAGCATAGGAACAAGTAAATATCGTATGTAAATTGTATGTAGAAAGTAAACAGATGATTGCAGAACAGATGATTAGATCGCAGTAAACCCTTATTCTATGATGAAATCGATGATGGTGATTGATGTAAAGGATCCCCGACCTCCCTCTGCTATGCTACTCCCAACTACTTAGAATCAAACAACGTACTAGCCGTCTACAGGCAGCAAAGAAACATGCCAAAAGGATCAAGTCGTAGTTAATCCAGACACCTTCACTTATACCAAGAATGTGTTGTGTCACTCAACACACTATCTCGTCACATTTTTAGACAAATCACACAGGATAATGTGAAGTCCGTTACCAAGTCGTAGTTAGTAAGGATTTCCCACGTAAAGAGTCAGACGAATAAAAAACAAGTACGAAATTACGTTTTAAAACTAATTCATTAATATATCACGGTATATAAAGAAGTAGCAAAAGCAGAGTTATGGCGGTTCGCCTTTACAAGAGAAAGTTAGCTACTCATAGTATTCCTACAGGCAGAAATCGAAAGAACAAGAAAAGAAAGAAGAAGAAGAAGAAGCTTTGTCTCTGATGTCTTCGTGCTGCTTCTAGGGTTTCCTCCTTCTCGGTGCCTGACGGCCAGCGGTTTTGGGGTTTCACTTCCCCGATGACTGGTCTCTCTCAGGAGAGCTGCTTTGTGAGCGGTGTAGATTTACGAGACCCTAGAGGTCTTATTTATACTTGAAAATCCGAGCTTTGGCCGCCATTGATCAATAAGGAAGGTTAGCAAGGCGGGTTTTAGCCTAACAGGCCAAGAAAAAAGCCTGATTCTAGAATTTTCACCCTACTGTGGTCGACAGTGGGCCGCAGAGAGGCTTCTGCGGTCGACTGTCGACCTCCAAGCTTCGATTTCGGCAGATTCGAATCTGTTTTCTTCGTTCTTCGATTTCGGGCTTCGTAACTTCGTTCCCTCGAAAAGTGGTCTTCTACAAAGTGTAGCATCTTCAATTATCTTCGCATTGGTTGGTCGCATGACATGTTTTAACACCTCGGACTCCGTGCAACGGCCAATTCAGCGTATTTGCTTAACTTTCCCGATTTCACCCAAATATGACGTTTTGGTGCCTGCAATCGTGCAATTCCTCAAAAACACGATCATGACCTACAAAATACACAAGAAGTTGGTAATTGGCCATAATATGATACAAATATTGAATCTCGGGCAAAAAACGAAGGTCTAAAAGCAGGCAAAATCGCACATTTCATTGTCACATCACACCCCCAAACCAGTTTCTTGCTCATCCTTGAGTAAGGCAAAAACGATAATTATGAAGTGACTATGAAATGTAAAGAGCATAAACCACCACATAGATAAGCAGCCAGTTTCTAGGTTTCAAACTCCACTGACTCACTTAGTTTCAACCCCAACCACTATGACTCCACAACAAGCAAATAACAAGTAAGCATCACTCACTACAACCAGCGGTTATAAGTGAAACCCAATGTCCTTCAAGGTATACTTTAAGATCATTACCTCGCGGTAATATTATGCAATTCTGCTCTAGTAGTACTCAGGTTGGCTTGGTAAGTAAAATAGGTAGGATAATATAGAGGAGTGTTTGGCTAAGCATCATTAAAAGATGAGCAAGGCAAAACAAAGGGTATTTCAAGGGGACTTATCCTTTCGGACATAGAGTTCCTTCCTTCAACTTCGTCTTCTCTCAATGACAAATCTTCAACTTCTCCTTATCATCATAACCACTTCATTGGTTGCTTCACACATAGACTACTTGCTCCTTTATTTTTTCTTTTCTCTTTTTCTTTTTCTTTTCACATACTATTTTTTACATTCGTTTTACTGACTCGTATGCTTTTGGTTGGCAATCATTGGGCTCTTTTAGTCTCTACATTTTTTTGCAATGTTTTTTTTGCCGAATTCCGCACTTTTGTGCGTGCTGGTTTGGTATACATGCCATCAACCCTCACGGACATGTAGCTTTTTAGGGCCACATCGTTATGTGGGTAGTATCTGTAACATGCCCAACATGAAAATGGTGATCACAAGGACCATAGATCCACTCTGAGACTTTTGTACCTTTGTTTTTTTCGGTACTTTCTTTTCTATTTTTTATGGAGCAAGAGCCAGTGATTTTTAGCACCGGAATACAAAAGTAGGGCCAACAGGGTTACCTTTCGATGATGTTCATCTTCCACTTCTCCCCCAAACCAATTTCTCGAACTAGGGTTAGGGTTTTCTTCTCTACTTTCCCCCAAACCAATTCTCGATCATGATCAAAACATGATTCTCCTCCATTCTTTGGAGCTCGTTGCTTCATTTCTTCGTTCAAGCTCGGCGGTGGGTTGCTGACACCGCTTAAGTAAAGCATGTATAGGATATATATGGTGGAGTTTCATAAAGCTCAAAAAGCTTTTAGAGGGGTTAGTGAAAGGTATAGAAAAGGATTCAGAAAGGTGAGTACTACTAGTCACATTCATGTTGCCAACAAACAAGGAATCAAGGGTAGCAGTGTTCACACAATTGCACACAGGACTTAATTAGAGTAGCAAGAAAACTCACTCATCAAAGTAGCAAGGGTCGATTTTGGTCAGAGCATGTATTTAGTAAGCAGCGAAGCATGAAAACAAATCCACAACCCCTCATCTTAGTCATGATTTATACTTAGTACTCGTCCACAGATCAACCATATTTTCAAAAAGCAAACAACCACAGACGTAACAGATAAAAATAGTACTTAAACATAAATTAAACTACAAATTACTAAGTGCGAGTATTTAAAAGTTATTACAGACCGAATAGTTAAGTAGGTAGTAGTCAAATCAAATTCTTCCCCCAAACCTAGCAGAGAGCAAGTAAAGAACTAGGAAAATAAAGAAGAAAAATAATTGTGCTCTCCATTCAGATGGTACTTCAGCACGAAGATCCTTCAGGAGGCGGTGGAGGAAAAATCCTCCGTGGCCTTGGTAGTACTGCGATGGATCAACCCCGGACGGTGGATAGAGCTGCGGCGGTGGGTAATAAGGTGGATACTCAAAGTGACCATACCCGCTTATGTTCTCCGGATGGAAAGAGATTTGCTCGTAGTTGTGTAGGTAGGTAACATGATCCTTCCACTCCAACCTCCGGCCCATTTCGTTCATTTCATTTCTCCTTCACGCATTCCCTTGACTCCGCATCTGGTAGTTGTTCATGAATTCGTTGAACGAATTCATGTCAAAAGCTCCTTGCGGTGGATCCGCTACTCCTCTTCTTCTAAGTTCGGTTTTGGCAGCCTTCTCGTGCATTTCAAGGAGGTGGATGGTTCTCCCTTCATCACAAGGTTCTATGAGCGGAGCATATCCTGATTCATTAGTAGGAACCCCATTCTTTTCGCATATTGTTGTGATGAGACTAGGACAGGGTAAGTTCCTTCTTTTGTTCATCCTCACCAATTGCATTTCCTTCATGATAGTTCTTCCAACATCGATGTAGTGACCCTCCATAATCGCGTAGACAGGTGTGGCTATGTCATCCTTAAGTTGGTCTCTACAAAGTGCATCCAAAACCTTGCCCTTTCATTGAGCGTAGCCCTCGGGATGGATATTACCACTGTATCCCCACTAAATCTTTATCCGAGTAATACCATTGGGATGTTTTGTAGGATATCTCCATACTTCAACTCATGATATGTCGGTTCCTTGTATTCGCCATTAATGTGCTCCTCTAGGATGTTAAAGTACTCATTGATAGCTCCCAGCCCAAACATGAACTCTACCCCTCGTACGGTGATGGGGTGATCTAAAAGTGCATCCTCCGACGTCTCAATCTTTAGTTGGAAGTATTCCGCATGGAAGTGAAGGTTCCCCAAAAATAGAGATTCAAGACGTCGTGTATCCAGTTTAGGGCATGGTTCATTCCCCATCTGATCTCTATGTTCCTCTCGGGAAGTACTCCTCGGTCACTATTAACCAATAGCCAAGTCCGAGCCTTACTTGAAAGGGTCGTCGATGCCGCATTCTTTCCTTCCTTTGCTCTATTAGTGCTTGGTTCACCTACATCCTTTCCTCCTTGGTTTCTCCCCATAGTACCTAGGCCAAAAAGTGTGTGAGATAGCATGTTTGGACTTTGGAGTTAAATCGATTCTAAAGCTTACATGCAAATCTGATGGGGTTTCTTCTCCCCCAAACCTAATGTGCGGCACAAACCATATACAAAATTCTAGCTTGTAATAAAACCAATAGCCACTTCAAAGTAATGAAAGAACTAGGCATGCAACTCAAGTTTTCAAATTGTGTCATGCATCAAGTTGAAAGGCAAATTGTAATGTAGTCTCCATCCTATGAGCATATGACGATGCAAACATATTTTCTAAGCATATTTCATCAAGTTAAGATCATGTGAGCAAGTAATCGAGGGAGAAAGGGGTCGACAAAGGAGTTTGTTCTATTAAGACATTTTATCGAACACTTGGTATGCAAGAACAAAAACCTTCAAATTCTCAATCGATTTATCAAATCTCTACCAAGCAAGTGTTAATATAGTGAATACTAAAAGTAAGCATGTATCCACATATCTCAAACATCATCAACTCAATCAATTGAAGCACATTATTGCATAGCACTCAAGAAGCAAGAAGAAAGTGAAAGTAAAGAGTTGAAAGATAATAACATTGAATTGAAAGTGTAATGAGATAATAATGAGTAAAGATCACTTACTTGATGTTGATGATGGATGGGCAAGCTAATAATGCAATGGGGATGATAGAATTATAGAGCAAGTGATGATTTTGTGAAGAAAATAAAGTGGGAGGGAGCAAAAACGTTTTTGGGGGTTTTATAAAGGAGGAAGTGAGCTGGGAGCAGCTCACTGCGATCGACAGTCGGCCGCAGTGAGGCTGCTGTCCAGCCCTCCCATTTTCGCGACATTTCTCATTTTTTCGGTTCTTTTTGGTTTTTTCGATTTTTCAAAAAGCAAACATAATAAATAAGAAATTTTGAGAAGATTTTAAAAGTTTTTTCGAAAAATAATTTGGGCACGGAAAACGAGAAAAAGACAAAAAATTGAAAATGCGAATGTAAATGCGTAAAAGTAAACGTGACCTTGGGTTGCCTCCCTAGAAGCGCTTGTTTTAGGTCTTATAGCTCAACCCCTGGTTATTGACGACTCAATTGCTGGGGTAGAACCCCTGATCTCCATCAGTCCACGTAGTCAGCCAGTCTTCCATGAAGCTCGGGTCGGTATTCCAATCTTTCACTCCCATGTTGAATCGCTCACCTTCCCTTGTAAACTCGAACCTGTAGAGGGTACTACCTTCATTCTTGAGTCGGTTTCTAAAACCTTTGTCATCCTTGAAGTTCACGTAGAATAGCCCCTCGTTTCCCATTTTCCACCTTTCGGTCATCCACTTATCCAGATAGATCTTATAAGGTTTGTTCTCCTTGTCTCTCGGATCTGGAAATTGGAAGTGAATCTCATGCAAGTAGAAATAGTTCTTATCTATTTCCTTCATCTTTGTCAGCGCATCTTTGAATTCTCCAGGTGGTTGACCCTTCTTTCTTCCTGGCGGTCTTTCAGCCACAAGGTTCCCTTTCTTGAGATGCGTCCTTCTGATGGACAACTATACGTCACTCTGCAGTCCATTAACAAACATAGAAACTCTTTTGCCGGTTATATCGATAATGGTGTTAGTCATTATCATGAAGGACCTTCCTAGATACAAGTTTCTATTGTTGTCACTCTCATAGTCGACTATCAGCACGTCCACAGGAACTATTAGAGTACCTATTTTGATGAGCACATTTCTAACTGTTCCATAGTTCTTTTCTATGCTCATGCCAACGTCGTAGGACATGTCACATACGTCAGTTTTTCCTGTTAAACTGTCTCTTGTACATCTCTAGAGGGATAACATTCACATCGGACTCCAAGTCCAAAGTTCCTACTATCCTTTCGCTCCCTATGTTGACTGAAACTTGAAATGTTAAGGGGTTGATTTCTCTTCTAGGGATATTGGTTCGGAAGTAGGGGTTTTCTTTCCTCTTAGTTCTCCTAAAATTCTCCAATTGGTTCTTTTCCCCGTAGAGGTACTTACATAATCTCATGGAGTCACCTTCTATATGTAACTCACTGGATAAGGTTAAGTTAAAGCGAGAGTGAGAATACTTATCAGAAGTTTTTCGGAAGTCCGCCTTTCTTCCGCATCTATCTGCATTATAGCTTCCTCCTCATCTTCGCATTCTTCATCTTCTTCTTTTCCCTCATCACGTTACTCTAGAAGTATCATCAGCCTTTCTGTTATGTTTCCCAGGCTTCCTTCTACTTCTTCTACCTTCTCGTTGATCCTGCAGAGCCTTTCATCTGCCCTTTCAATAAATTCCTCCACCTTGTCGTCCCTTTCCTTTTGCTTTTCCATAAGAGAAAATTACAAATGGTACCCCTTAAATTGACCCCCTAAACAGATTGGCCCCTTCTATTCAAACAATAACAAATACCCTCCTAGAGTTGACCAAAACCAAAATCGGTTTCTCTCTCCTGACAATTTCCTTCTCTCTCTTGACATGTTGGAATTATTTACTCTTAACTATTAAAGAAAAGCAAAAAAAAAATTAAATAGTTTTGTTGATTAAATAAAAGGTAAAAGGAAAAAAAACCATCTTCTTACTCATCTTCTTCACTTCCGTTCTTCTTCTTCCCTTCCATTTCGTGCAAGAACACCAACAATAATCATGTTCTTCTTTTCCCTCTATACTATATAAATTCCGGCACCGGTTAATTCGATTGGGATGCTCCGATTGGGGCTACCGAGAGTCCCAATCGAAACTTTTAATAGCTCCGACTGGAGATTTTGCAGCTCACCGAGTCAGAAACACAGCCCGATCGAGCTTTAGGCTCCAATGAGCGGATACAGCCCGATCGAGCTTTGCAGCTCCATTCGGAGCTTTTAACTGCTCCACCGGAGCTGTAATACACATCGATCGAGCTTTGTAGCTCCAACAGCTGTAATACAAAGCTCCACCGAGTTATACAGCCCGACTCGAGCTTTTAGAGCTCAATGAGCTGTGATACGCGCCCAGCGGAGTCAGTGATAAAGTTCATCGAGCTTTGCGACTCAATGAGCGTGTTACACAACTCCGATCATCTTCTTCGTTGAATTTGTGATGATTTGCTTGTTATTTGGATTCGGTTCATAGTTTCAGGGACTAAATTTGAACTTTTGGAAACACAAAACCCTTACAATTGAAAATTTAACAAACTTAATTGCAAAATTAAAAAAGTTATTGGGACTAAATTGAACATTAAAAAAATGGATAATAACTAGTTGGGCCCAAAAAAATTTTGGATATTTATTTGACCCCCAATTACATCAACTTCCCCAAATTTGTTTACATTAATTACATCCAAGTCCAGTAACTTTTAGTGACTAAATAAGTGAGGAAAAAAGAAAATCAAAAACAAAAGAAAATAGAGAAAAAGAAATAAAGAAAGTCTAAAATCAATTAATTCAATGGCAATTTCGTTATTATTTCCAACTTCATATGACACATCAGCAAACGCCAGAGCCATGTCATCACAAGGTTTGACTTTTGGGTCTATCTATAATATCGAAATTCCCTCAGTACAAAATTTGGATGCAACTGTTATTGTTCGAATAGAAGGGGTGAATCTGTTATTGCCACCAATTTAAGGGGTACCATAAGAAATTTGCCCTTTCCATAAAGTCTCTTACTGCCTCCAACTCCTTAATGATGAAATGGATCTTTCCTTCCAAAAGGGGTATTTCCTGCTGAGCTGGTTCGGTTACCCTTATCAGTGTTATGGGAGTCAAAGGTCGACTCCGGTGTTGCCTAACTTCGTGCCAGGTTCGGTCTGGCGGAGGAGTTCGGTTTGATGATGGTTCACAATCTTGAATGCTCCTCTGATGGTTCCTTGTGTCCATCTTTTTCGGACTCTCTCTTGGATAGCTCGGCCTCTATATCATCTAGCCTTTTCAGGATCATTTTCCATGGAACCTCCTCGACAACATGAACTTACATACACCGGGTACTTCTTCCTAGTCCCTTTTGCATGGAGTTTTCGTTGAGGTTTTCACATACCTCCCAAATCCTTCTTGGGGGTACATCCAACAGGTTCCCTTGACATGCCCCGTCAATAAGTGCTTGGCTGATAGAGTCAATTCCCTTGTAAAAGTTGTTAACTTTGTCAAAAAGCGCGTAAGAGTGCATTGGGCACCTGTCAAGTAGATCCTTGTATCTTTTCCACGCTTCGTAAAAGGTTTCTCCGTCTAATTGGTTGAAGTTTTGGATCTGGCTTTTCAGGCCGGATGTCTTCTTCAATGGGAAGTATCTGAGCATAAACTTATTGAAAATCTCGTCCCATGTAGTCAAGCTGCCTGGCAGTAATGAGATAAGCCAGTTCTTTGCTTTGTCCTTAAGGCAGCTAGGGAAAACCCTTCTTCTAAGTTGACATTCCGTGAGCCCGTTCAATGGTATACCTCCAACTATTGCGTAGAATTCTCTCATAAAGTGCATCGGGTCCTCGGTTGAGTTTCCGTAGAAATGTGGTGGTGGGTTCAGATGAGTTCCCTTCAGATCATATTCTCTCGCAATCCTCTCCAGATAGATGCTCGAGGCATGCGGTGTAAGCCTTGGCATAACATAGTCGCGCATGGGTCTGTCGTCTTCGTCCACCAGTTCTACCCTTGCGTAGTTATCCCTTCTTCGGTTCTCATCTAACCTCAATCTTTCCTCGCCTATTCTTAGCCTTTCCTGTTCCAGCTCTTCTCTTTCAGCTTGGATTTCAAGTTGAATCTTAAGCAGCTGCTCAAGTTCAGAAGTTGCGACATTCCCAGACGGATTTTCGTTGCTGTTTTCTTCCCCACTCATGTTGCCAGATGATTCCATGGTTGTGGTAAACAGTCTTCGCCTTTCAAGCTTATCTATGTCGTCTATAAACGGTACTATTGGCGTTCCCGCGCTTCTCCTGCCTTACATAAAGACTAACAGACAAACCTTTGCAAATACGGATAGATAATAACAGAAAGATAATAAACAAGAATACGTATTTTTGGGTTTTGATAAAGAAACAAACTAATACGGAAAAGAAAATATTTTTGGATTTTTCCTGTGAAAATTGATTTCAACAGATTATATATAATTTTTTTTTTTTGGTTTATGCTATACGAATTGAAAGACAGTGCGTTAATTTAAAGCGAAAGAAAGATTTCAACTTATCTCGGACGATCGAAAGTTGCTTGAGCGGTCAAGTGTCCCCGGCAGCGGCGCCAAATTTTGATGTGCACTCAGAGATTTTGATTTCGTTGTAGAACATGTAATCCCTAAATACAATCAAAGATTAAATTTATTTATGTCGGAAGTCTTCAAATCCACAGTTTATAGCGGAAAGCTGACTCGGGATGTCGTTCTCCACGGACACTTAGCATAGCAACAAGCAAATATCGTATGTAAATTGTATGCAGAAAGTAAACAGCTGATTGCATAACAGATGATTAGATCGCAGTAAACCCTAATTATATGATGAAATCGATGATGGTGATTGATGTAAAGGATCTCCGACCTCCCTCTGCTTTGCTACTCCCAACTACTTATAATCAAACAACGTACTAGTCGTTTACAGGCAGCAAAGAAACATGCCAAAAGGATCAAGTCGTAGTTAATGCAGACAGCTTCACTTATACCAACAATGTGTTGTGTCACTCAACACACTATCTCGTCACGTTTTCAGACAAATCACACAGGATAACATGAAGTCCGTTACCAAGTCGTAGTTAGTAAGGATTTCCCACGTAAATAGTCGGACGAATAAAGAACAAGTACGAAATTACATTTTAAAACTAATTCATTAATATATCACGGTATATAAAGAAGTAGCAAAAGCAGAGTTACGGCGGTTCGCCTTTACAAGAGAAAGTTAGCTACTCATAGTATTCCTATAGACAGAAATCGAAAAGAACAAGAAAAGAAAGAAGAAGAAGAAGAAGCTTAGTCTCTGATGTCTTCGTGCTGCTTCTAGGGTTTCCTCCTTCTAGGTGCCTGACGGCCAACGGTTTTGGGGTTTCACTTCCCCGAGGACTGGTTCTCTCTCAGGAGAGCTGCTTTGTGAGCGGTGTAGATTTATGAGACCCCAGAGGTCTTATTTATACTTGAAAATCCGAGCTCTGGCCGCCATTGATCAATAAGGAAGGTTACAAAGGTGGGCTTTGTGACGCCCTATCACCCTCATAAATAATTACCAACACTTAAATATAATTTGGACGCGCGGAAGCTTTAAAAACGAAGTACTTTGACCACAATTTATATATGCATGCCAACAAAATACATATTCACTTCTTTCTTATAATATTTTTTTTTTTTTTACAGAACAAAAGTGCTTTCATGTATGATATGAAAATGACGAGTCGAGGGAGAAGGATTGGAAACCAGCCCGCCGACCTTTGATGCATGACTTTACTTCTTTTCAGCTAAGGCATGCCTTTGCTCAATATCTATAAAAACATCATTGCATTTTGAATGAGTTGTGGATCTCAGTAAGTATAATTAGTAACAAGTCACTTAATAGACTTTAAAATAAACGATAACAAGCCATTTAACGACACCTAAGCACATCACTTCCAGTCACATATATTCACATCGATTTACAATCAGTATATGACTTCCATATATTTCACAGTTTCAAAATCACATCAGTTCACTTCTCATTCCAACATATCAGTTATAAACACTTAACATCATTCACATTTAAATAATAATGCACGTGCTTAGTCATTTTCTTTGTATGTTATGGCTCTGTTATGACCAGGATTAATTCGTGATCAAGATAACAGAGGAGTTCAGTGAACCCAACAGAGTCCAGCCATGCTGGAAATTCATATTTCATATAGAGTCCAGCCGTGCTAGAAATTCAGAGATGAGTCCGCATAAGTTGGAAAATGAGACTCGGATCATCAGCCATAATGTAATCCCTTATCTCTTATGAACGCAATTATATATATATATATATATATATATATATATATATATATATATATATATATATATATATATATATATATATATATATATATATACACACACACACACACATACACACACACATACTTCTAACACCTTGATCCCATTCGTACATGGGAACATTTGATCATTTTATCACCAAGCACTTCAAGCTTTTCACCCTATCTAGAGCACATTTCACATATATAGCAGACCACCGTATATTTTCACATTTCATATCACAACTTCAACCATATAATTCACATATACATAGCCTGTACGCTAGAACCATATCAATAATTTCAAGTCACACATATTTATCAAACGACAAGTTCCGAAATTATTTACAAAGATACTAAATAACGAGTTACTAAATACACTTACATACACCGTCCAGCTGCTACTAGTGTTACACGTACAATCTCTAAGTGTTAATTAACCCTTCCCTGTTCGAACTTCATAAGACTACTAATTCCACAAATTCTTAAATTCTTCTTCCTCTCGCTAATTCCATTTCGTCCCTTTCCATTTTCTTAATCTCTTTCTCGTATTGGTCGAATAGTGAGATGTGTGCAGAGAAGTGTGCGAGTGGGTGTGTAATCCGTGTGTTCTGTTGTGAAAAGAATTTGCAATTGCCTTTGTGATTCAACAAGTACTAAAACAAATAAGAAGATAAGGATGGTTTGTTAGACCCCGGTCTTACCCTCTCGGTGATCTCACCCTCTCATTGTAGCAGTGGGACCTATAGTGTGGGACCGGGGTCGAATTTTCCGATAATGATTGGTAAGACAGTGAGGCGGTGGACGTAAAACAAGATTATCAAATGTAACTTTATATATTGTTTGAATTTACAAAATTATTTACACCAGCCTGCTTATTTCGGTTTTAACAAACATAACCCGAAAGTCAAAGAGGTCCACTAAACAAATACTAGAAATTCATATGGTTCATATTACGGTGTCCATTCTTTCATAGGACCTCATTTGGATATAAACCAGTTAAACTTGTAACAAGCCGGGCCCAAAACTATATAAAACAGCGATAAAAATTATAATTCAAAAACTCACGCAATATCAATTTACTTTTTCACAAATAATGCCACGTGCGTAACACATATCAAAATATTAAAATTTGCTTGATATGATTTTTAAAACATAATTAAACATGCCTGTGAGGTGAAAAAGGTCAGGGGCGTGACAGTCTTTAGCCTGACAGACCAGGAAAAGGCCTGATTCTAGAATTTTCACCCTACTCCGGTCAACAGTGGGCCACAGAGAGGCTTCTGCGGTCGACTGTCGACCTCCATGCTTCTATTTCTGCAGATTCGAATCTATTTTCTTCGATTTTCGATTTCGGGCTTCGTAACTTCGTTTCCTCGAAAAATGGTCTTATACAAAGTTGTAGCATCTTCAATTATCTTAGCATTGGTTGGTCGCATGACATGTTTTTACACCTCGAACTCCTTGCAACGGTCAATTCAGTGTATTTGCTTAACTTTCCCGATTTCACCCAAATATGACGTTTTGGTGCCTGAAATCGTGCAATTCCTCAAAAACACGATCATGACCTACAAAATACACAAGAAGTTGGTAATTGACCATAATATGATACAAATATTGAATTTCAGACAAAAAACGAGGGTCTAAAAGCATGTAAAATCGCACATTTCATTGTCACACACACACATATATATACACCTCGAACTCCTTGCAACGGTCAATTCAGTGTATTTGCTTAACTTTCCCGATTTCACCCAAATATGGCGTTTTGGTGCCTGAAATCGTACAATTTCTCAAAAACACGATCATTACCTACAAAATACACAAGAAGTTGGTAATTGGCCATAATATGATACAAATATTGAATTTCAGACAAAAAACGAGGGTCTAAAAGCATGTAAAATCGCACATTCCATTGTCATATGTACACACACACACACACACACACACACTCATATATATATATATATATATATATATATATATATATATATATATATATATATATATATATATATATATATATATATATATATACCAACAAAAAAGCCAAGGTACTAAAAGAACGTCTTGGAGTGGATCTATGGTCCTTGTAATCACTGTTATTCGTGTTGGGTATGTTAGAGATACTCTCTACATACCGGCGTGACATTAAAAAGCTACAGGCCCGTGGTATGTATATATATATATATATATATATATATATATATATATATATATATATATATATATATATATATATATATATATATATATATATATATATATATATACCAACAAAAAAAGCCAAGGTACTAAAAGAATGTCTTGGAGTGGATCTATGGTCCTTGTAATCACTGTTATTCGTGTTGGGTATGTTACAGATACTCTCTACATACCGGCGTGACCTTAAAAAGTTACATGCCCGTGAGGGTTGATGGCATGTATATCAAACCAGCATGCACAAAAGTGTGAAATTTATGTAAAACAGGCACTACCAAAAAATTAAAACTAAAAGAGTCCAAACATCAAGCAATAGGATTGAACTTTATCTAGACTTGATCATTATTGTTATGAAGCATATATTAGCTTATCTTTTAGAGGAGAAGGTGAAGAAGAAAGGGGTGAAATTCTTAGTGAAGTAGTCTTCATGAGCGGGCATGGATGATTTATATTGCAACACTTGGCCTACTTCATATTCTACCTTACCATAATTCTTTTTCTAGCCCAATCTTTGATTGCCTTGGAGGTTTATATATACAGTAAATTTCTTAGTAGAGGTTTACATAAGTTGTCTATAAGATGACTTTTAACACCCGTAAGGTTCTTAATGTGAATTATGATTGATCTTGTCACGACCCAAAACCAAAACTTGGCGCGACCGGCCGTCTATCGTGAGATGGGCTCATGCCAAGACGAAGTCTCACTTTAATTCTAAAAATACATCAATATCACATAGTGGTACAACAGAGCGTCCGAATCCCATAAAGTAATACAACAATTACAAATCCTCAATCTCAACAATACTCCACTACTACAATCAATCCTATACAATACAAATCCAATAGTACGCAGCAGCTACTAAATAATCTTCTCAAATTCCACCATCCGTCTACCGTCTCCACTCCAAAGTATCTTCGTCCAATCACTTACTAAATATCTGAAAGGGGTGGGTAAGGGTGAGCCTCAATGACACTTCTACCGGATCAAGCAGAGTATTTCAAACATACAATATATATTTATACGTTTACATATCCAAAATAATTTGCATGGAACACTTTTCAAAACAATAACAATTTACTTTTAGCTCAATCAGACAATATACTACGGCCACACGAACCGTGGTAGCACACAGGTTGGCTTTCACATAACAATAACAATGCCCTACCAAAGGGATAACATAACAATGGGAGATCTCCAAAAGCATAACATTCCCTCGAAGGGGTCAAACAATTTATAGACATATCGATGAACATAAACGTATTTTTCAATCCATACTTTTGAACAAAATACTTTTAACACATCACAATCACGGTAAAACATTTATGGGTGCATATACTTGATCCTTTACAAATAGACTATTATATGAAGTCTAATAACTTGATATAATAACCATAAGTTGTTTATCAAATCATAAAACATTATATATATACTATAACAATAAAATAGAAGTAAAAGTGTCAAACAAACCCAATACCTCAAATCTGTAAATCTTACTGTCACAAAACCAAGATTAAACTCAAGAACCGATGTCAACTATAATAACTCTCGACAGTCCAGCACCTCACAAATTAATCCATAATATACAAAAACTCTGGAATACGAATTCCATCCATAAAATAATGACACTAAATCCATCATGTTGCAACTCATTGTGCTAAAAGTAATTAACTCAATATGATTAAGATCTCAAACCTTAATCCATATTACAGTAAAACGTGTCAGTAATAGAACCCATGCAATATTGTGATTTCCTCCATCAAACATGCATGATAGCATTGCATGTTCCTTTCTCGCAACATGCTGTCTCTACTACATCGCACCAGTAATAACTCTGGTCATCCTCGAAACTTTTGCCGGCACACGTATAATAAACCTAACAGACATATATACAAGTTCGAGCCCAATCATCCAATAAATCTTCGATACATTTATTTGGGCTTTTATTTCAGTCCAAACCCAATCCAATAAAATTATCATAGCCCGTCTGAATTTATCTACCCATGCAATAATAACTAATAAAATCCCGTGCATCATCTCATGTTCAAATAATAGCTCTGTTTAGCAAAAACTAGCTGGAAAGCTAGCTGGTAGCTGGTTAGGTAGCTGGAAAGCTAGCTGGTTAGGTAGCTAGTTAGCTAGCTGAAAAGCTAGCTGGTTTTAAATGTAGGTGTTTAGCAAATTAGCTGAAAAGCTAGCTGGTATTTTGTAAAATGACATAAAAGGGCATTACTCTTATTTTTCTTTTCTTTAACATTTCTTATCGTATTATTAGTGTATAGTTTTTTAAATAATAATATATCATATTTTGTCCAATAATTGTAATATATATTTAATGTACTTTACATCGCCACTTTAATAACATCATCAAAATTATCAGAAGTTGAAAGAAATAATCGTTGAGCATTTTAACTTAGTAATGAAAAAAAACAGTATTTGATATGTACTACATGTATGCATTTTAAAGAGGTGCGGATACATTAATCCTTATGCTAGTTGCAAAAAAGTACACAAAATGTATAACAAAGGATCCAACAATATAAAATATAAGTTGAGAATTCTAATGACCTTCCGGTTTACAAAAAGAAAACGTAACTAACCTAGATCATCACTTCCACATATCAAAGCTGCAATGCTGTCACGGATTATATTCATCTCAATAGATGTTTCTCTTGAATTTCCATGGTTTGTAGCACTAGCAGTGTCAGTGTTGGATATTTTGTTAGAATATCTGTTTAGATTTTGTTCAGCAACACGATGACTTATCTTAGTCTCAGAAAGGTGATTAGTACTCTTGGTTCACTTGAACATTGTAAAAGAGGAAACCCACTAAGTATGATAGTCTAGCTAATCTTGTATAGGATGTTAGGTCTCGAAATGTAATTTTTGTTTTATGAAGAGAAGACCAAGAAGAAGACATCCAAGCAGAAAGCTCAACAACAATTGAAGACTTGAAGAAAACTGCACAAGATTACTGAATCTGTTGTTCAGATATCTTAGCCAGATATCTTGTGAACCAAACAGCTTCAAACAAACTGTCACAAGAGATATCGAGAAATAAGATACATATCTCAAAACAAGGAAAGTGTCCACAGATATCTATTCTCGAGATACCTTGGCGTTAACCACGTTTCGAAGAGAAATATATATTGCAAACAAAGTTGTTTCAATAAATACAAGTGGTATCTCAAGAATGAAGATAAGGACGCAAAGAATCGATAACACTAGTCTCGATATAAAGCATAGTTCCTGACACTACAGGACAAAAAGTATAGTACAATGCATTTAATGCACGGACAGAGATGTCGAATAAAAGCAACTTCCTCGAGAAGAAGACAAAATCACATAAGATTATACACAGATATCGATAGTTTGAATTTGAGCCTAACGGATACTATTCAAACGGCACTCAAATTCATCTATAAATATCAACACTTAGACTGCTGGAGAAGATACACTGAACACACAACTCCGAACACAAGTCCTTGAACTGCATACGATATCTGATTATCTTACTCTCAAAGCAACTTACTTATTATCAAAGCTTTACATGCGACTAAAGCTTTTGATCTTGAGTAAACACTGAAGTTCTTAGTGTCCTGATCCTAACCCAGCAAAGCTATCTGTGAAGGAGTTGAATCAAAGGATCAACTATCTGAGATTCATTCTCTTAAACAGATATCATAAGACTTCGTCAAGAAATCGAACAAGATACCATACTGCGTAAAGTGTATTAAGTAACTTAGTTCACAGAGCTATCCGATTAATCGAAAAGTTATTAAGACGCTCATCCGACAACTCAACCAAAACCAACACCATAATCGGCGGAGTACAGGAAGTACTTAGTTTGAAAAATCAGGGAATAACTCCAAGGTTACCGGAGTATAGGAAGTACTTGATTTGGGAAACTGAGGAATAACTCCAAGGTTATTGAGTATAGGAAGTACTTAGCTTGGGAAGCTAGGGAACAACTCAAAGGTTTCTGAGTACAGGAAGTACTTGGCTGTGAAAGCCGGGGAACAACTCAGGGGGAACATGTGGTTGGGAACCAATTGTTTAAGAATCTTAGAATAGGATTATTGTAAGGAAATCTCAATTATCTATTCTAGTGAATTCTAGGTCTCTGATAGACCGAAGTGGATTAGTTGGAGGATTACGCCACCTCCAGATACCACTATACTTGTTGTGTCATTTACGTTTCTGTATTTATACTTCAGCAACACACACACACTTATTAACTGTTTCTGCACTTATCTTTATTAAGTCTTCCGCACTCTGATTCTAAGTATCAGATATCTATTCAGATATCTGAGAAATATTTGTTATCGACAAAAGTTTCAAAAGACTATTCCCCCCCCCCCTCTAGTCTTTTACTTTGCCGTTATCTGGACCAACAAGTGGTATCAGAGCAGGAGGTTCACCAGCCTTCTGCACTGAACCTAGATCCCCAGATAGGTGAAGAAACTTTGTCCACTTTTGAGGACTATTTAATTTGTGTGTTAAGTGCGTGTATGTCTCGAGTGATGCACCCGTTCTCAAACCGTAGAACTACGAGAAATGAAAAATAACATGATTCTCCACCTTGAATCGATAAGTTAGGAGATGATCGTTTTAATAAAGAATTGTCGAATAGTCATTCAACAACTTAAGCATGTGATGGAGGTTTCAAGTGGAAGAGACAGAGATCAAAGCGAAGGATCTTCACAAATGATCGTCAACTAGTGGAAGATCTACTGGTCACGTTATTTACGAACCAAAGCCCAGAGAACTCTGGACATCGGAAGATGCCAAGAGGAATCGTTTGGATGGTCAAGCTCGTAACATCATCATCAGATCGACACCAGAGCACATACAATTAAATCGTGGGTGCTAAACGGCGAAAGTTGCTCAGCAACCGATTGAAGAAATCAGCTTAACCGAGAAAACCAAGGAAAACAAGTTCGAAGTTCTAAAGTTGAAATTTCAAAATTTCAAACAAGGTCCCACTGAAACTCTGGAAGAACTTGATTTCAGGTTACCACTCTCATGAGTGATATGGCAGCACTTGGGGAAAGCAATAGATACTCTCAGTCTGAGAAGATTAAGACTATTGTCAGAAGTCTTAACCACAACTGGGAGCATACTAAATTCTTTTATTTTAACCAAGGTATGCCAAATATCACTCCAGTGGAACTTTTCTCTCATCTTGCTATTGTTGACTATGAGACAACTCAGAGAGAACAAACAACTGAAAAGTTGCAGAATGTTGCTCTAGTTACTCAAGGAACTTCTGAAAAGAAGAAAAGCAAGGAGGAGACTGAGGATGCTCTTGCTGCAAAGCAAATGAGTAAATTTGTCAGTCGAGAAATTGAGAGAAGAAAAGCCAAAGAGAATCTGAAAAAGCATCTAGGCTCAAACTATCACCAGTACAAAAATATGCAAAGCTCGCTGAACAAGCCATTTCGTAAAGCATCATGTACTGAGGAAGCAGAAATTGGAAACGATATCTGTTTCTATTGTCAGAAACCTGGCCACTTCAAGAAGGATTGTCCTACCCTCAACAAACTAAGGACAGGCGACAAGAAAGATAGAAGAATCTTCAGAAGAAGCCAGAAAGCTTTGTTAACTGAAGAAAGAAAGAAAATCCAAATTCAACTCGATGCTCTAGACGTTGAAACAGATTCTGAAGATGACAATTCAGATGATTCAACCCTACCATCACCAGAATTATGTGGAGTTACTCATGATATAATCGACTTCGGCCTCAAGAAGAATGAAATGTGTGGAGTTGCTGAAATTGACGGACCAGACATCTCCAACATAGAAAACTGTCTTATGGCTGATGAGGTAACACATACTTCTTGCTACACTTATGAAAGTGATGAAGAGGAAATAAAAAATCTAGAAAATCTCAGGAAAGAACTTGACATCTATGAATGAGAATTTCTAATGATTCGAGCTAGAGCCGAAAACCTTGAAGAAGAAAAGAATTCTCTTGAAAAGGAAAATTCTCAATTAGTCAAAGAATCTGAGAGAAAGGATGCTGAAAATGCATTTCTCAAAGCTCAGATATCTGAGACTGAAAAGTCACATGAAGAAGCAATGGCTGAGTTACGAAAGAATTATGAAAATCTTCTTTCTGAAAACAAGGAACTCAAGAAGAAAGAACTATCTTTTCAATCTTATGCCAAAGCTAGTGACACTCTTACTGAAGTACAATCTTACTTAAGAGATCCTTCAGAGAAGAAAGGACTTGGGCTAAATACACAGACAGATTGTTCTATCACTCTGAGTAAGAGTAAGGAGAAAAGAACATTTGTAAGTACTCAGCAAGACGGTTCCCATGCAATCTATAGCATCGATGAAAAGACAAAGATTGTTGACAAAGGAAAGGCAGTTGCGACTAGACCTTTGTGGGAAAACAAGTCAAAAAAAATTCGGTATGTCTCGACAGAAACACAAAGACCGAAAAGTGTAAACACCACAGGTTATGTCTCTCAAAAGGTAGAATTGCAGAGTCGCAAATTCTCCCATGTCACTTTTTCGGAAAGAAATTGGATCAACCAGACTAGCAAAGTCACGAGAAAAGATCTCGAGATAGCTTCAAGTGCTCAAACGGCATTGGCTACAAAGGCATCGGAAAACAACTTGCTCATGAGTACAAGCGGGAGCAAGAACGATGGTCGAAAGCTAGAATTGCTCAAAGCAATTATCGGTGGAAGTTAACTCAAGCCATCGAAAATCAATGCCGGCTAGAAGAAATCTGCAAGGAAGGCTAAGTTTGTTGAAAGCAAACTCGAAACCGACAGTATCCGAAAGAATCATATGGAGCACCTAGGAACACACCAAGGAAGAAAATAATTCTTACTAATGATAACTTTCATTCAAAAGAATTCCTCCTTACGTTCTGTCGACAAAAGCATATTTCAAAGAAATTCATTCAAAATGGATTCCTTGGAAGAACTTTTGATTCGATGGTTCCATCAAAGATATGAGAACCTAATCTCCATTTCTGTTGTGCGTGCGAATGCTTCCCGGACTAAAGCACAATGGCTATTTGATAGTGGATGCGAAAGCACATGACAGAGACAAAGCAACTGTTGATTACAAAGCTTGCAACGTGACCGGATATCGATTTGTTGGAGGAGAATTAAATCCTCTCTCGATTCGCAACGTCAAATTGGGAACTTTAACAATCACCGACGACATATGTTAAGGAAATGAAATACAATCTATTTAGCATGAGCCACTTAGCAGACAAGGGTTTTACTATAAAATTCAAAGCTAAATACTGCAAAATAATTGACAATGAGTCAAAGGCATACCTTAGTTGGTCGGCGGAAAGGCGCCTTTATGTTCTTGATTGGGCATCTGCCACATAATCAAGAATGTCTCATGGTGAGTCAATCTGGTCACACAGAAGAGCACTGGTTATGGCACAAAAGAATGAGTCACTTGAATTTCAAAACTCTGAATAGACTTGCCAAGAAAGAGTTAGTGGTTGGTCTTCCTAGAACATGTTTCAGAAAGGATTGTATCTGTTCTGCCTGCCAGATGGGGAAACAATCTAAGATCTCTTTCAAGTCCAAAATCAGACACTCTAGTGTTAGACCACTGCAACTTTTACACATGGATCTATTTGAATCATCTGTAACTAGTTATGCAGGAAAGAAGTATGGTCTGGTTGTTGTAGATGACTTCTCAAGATTCACTTGGGTTGTCTTTCTGAAACACAAATCTGATGCCAGGGTGGAGATACCAAACCTGCTGAAAAACCTTGAAGTCTTGAAAAATGACAAGGTATCTGCAATCAGAACAGACCATGGTACTGAGTTTGTCAACCAGTACATAAAGGAGTTTTGTACCTGCAAAGGTATACAACACCAACTTTCCTCTGTAAGAACACCTCAACAAAATGGTGTTGCAGAAAGGAAAAACAGAACCCTTAAAGAAGCTGCAAGGACAATGCTAGCTGACACTGAGATAAGTGAAATTTATTGGGTTGAAGCTGTAAACACAGCCTGCTACACTCAGAACAGATGCTTGATAAACAAACACCATGACAGGACCCCCTATGAAATCTTGGTTGGTAGACCCCCTAATATCAAACATCTGAGAGTATTTGGTTGTAGATGTTTTGTTCTAAACAATGGGAAAGATTATCTGAGAACATTTCAACCAAAGGCAGATGAAGGTGTTTTTCTTGGCTATTCCACAAACAGCAAAGCTTACAGAGTTTACAACAAAAGAACAAAGAAAATTGAAGAATCAGTTCATGTTGTATTCTATGAAGGAAGTAAGAAATCACCTCCTATTGATGAACTCTCAGAAAAGTTCAAAGAACTATTGCTGAGGGATCCTAAAGAAGAATCCTCAAAAAGGAAAAACATCATTATGGAAAGTGAGGATGACTCTGACGTAGAAAATCTTGAAAAGCCTAGTAACAACAAGATGACTCACAAACATGATGAGGAATTTCCTATGAGTTTTCCAGAAATGGAACAGGTTACTGAGAACCTTCATCATGAAAAGGTATCTGAAAATAAGAATGCTGAAATGCATGTCTCGAGATATCTCTAACATCGAAAAGTTTCGGATATCAATGACATTTCCCATATGTCGATATCTCGAATCTTGAAAAAGTATCAAATCAAAATCTTAGTGATTCACATTCAGATCACCTGGATATTGATCCTACTAGCACTAAACCTATGATGAAATGGATCAAAGATCATCCTACAAAGGATATAATTGGACCAATTAATCAGGGTGTTAGGACTAGGAGAGCAACAGCTGAGAATGCTAACTCTCTCTTTGGATGTTTCATCTCGAATATTGAACCTAAAAATATAGAAGAAGCATTAGGAGACCAAGACTGGATCTCTGCAATGCAAGAAGAGTTGGATCAATTTGAGAGAAACAAAGTCTGGAAACTAGTTCCATTTATAGAAGGAATATCGTGATTGGAACTAAATGGGTTTTCGAAACAAGATGAATGAATCGGTGAAATAACTTAAACAAAGCAAGATTGGTTGCGAGGATTTACTCAAATCAAGGCTTAGATTTTGATGAGTCATATGCACCAGTTGCAGTTGGATGCAATAAGACTCTTTCTAGCCTTTGCAGCTCATAAAGATTTCAAAGTTTATCAGATGGATGTCAAAAGTGCATTCCTAAATGGTGAACTTGCAGAAGAAGTTTATGTTGAGCAACCACCTGGCTTTGAAGTTTCCTCAGAAAGTAGAATGGTCTATAAACTACAGAAAGCTCAGATGGATCAAAGCAGCTCCAAGAGCATGGTATGACACTTTGGCCAAATACCTTGGAAAGTGGTTTCAAGAAAGGTGAAGTTGATAAAACTTTATTTACCTTAAATCATGATGGAAACTACTCTTAGTTCAAGTATATGTTGATGACATCATATTTGGATCTGAGGACAAGCAACTTTGTAATGACTTTGCAAATCTCATGAAAAGCAAGTTTGAGATGAGCATGATGGGAGAAATGAATTATTTCCTAGGATTGCAAGTCAAGCAACTCAATGATGGAATATTCATTAGACAAACAAAGTATGCAAAAGACATGCTCACAAAATTCAATCTTAAGCCTTCTGAAAAGAATGCTAAGATACCTATGAGCATTGGAACCAAAATGACCTATCTTGAATCGCATAAGAGTGTTGAAGAACATAAGTATAGGAAATTGATAGGTTCACTACTTTACCTCACTGCAAGTAGACCTGATATTCAATATGCCGTTGGAGTATGTGCTAGATTTCAGACAAATCCAATGCAAACACACTACAACATTGCTATGAAAATATTAAGGTATGTGAAGGTACGATAGATGTAGGATTGTGGTATCCTAAAGAAAGTGGATTGAGTTTAGTGGGTACTCGGATCGATTATCTTTGGATCATTGCTTGATAGGAAAAGCACCTCGAGAACTTGTCGGGTTTACGGGCACTAGACTTATCTCATGGTTTAGCAAGAAGCAAAACTTAATTGCGTCTTCTACCACGGAGGGTGAATATATTAACTTTGGTTGTTGTGCAACACAAATTCTGTGGATACAACAACAACTAAAAGACTATGGACTCGATGAGAAGAAAACTCCCATTTTCTGTGACAACACTGCTATTGCGATTACACAGAATCCTAAATTTCATGCCAGAACAAAGCACATTGATGTTAGACATCACTTCATCAGAGACCATGTTGAAAAAGGCAATATAGAGATACTCAAGATTGGCACTGAAGACCAACTTGCAGATATTTTCACTAAGCCACTACAAGAAAGTAGATTCTTAGCCTTAAGACATAGTCTTGGACTAATGGAACTACCAATGAACTGAAAGAGTTCAGGTATCTGGAACGGGTATCCAGAAAAGAGAAAAGAGAAATCTGGAACGGGCATCCAGAGAAGAGGTATCTGGAACGGGTATCCAGAAAAGAGAAAAGAGAAATCTGGAACGGGAATCCAGAAGTCAAAAAGGGTAAAAAGCAAAAAGATAGCTTAAGATCTCTGAGACGGGAACTCAGATATCTAAATCATTCTATAAACCGGGAACACAAAAGAGAATAGTATAACTATCTGCAGTCAACTACTCTCTTGAAACTCGCATTATTTCTATCTTGATGAAAAACTTGGAAAAATCCTAAGTATAAGACAGATTCAGATGCGAACAGTGTCCTTGCTCATACAGAATTGTGATTCAAATAGCAAGTCGCCAAAACTCATTAAATGGCCACAATTACACTTGTTGATTGTGATCATTGCTGAAGATGCAATGGTGACCCTCGATGAAGTTAAGCGATTGATCTGTACGGTGGAAATTGATTCACAGTAAATAGTGGACTGTTGAAATTCAGACATGGCCCACTAAGCATTTAATGCCGAACTAGCTTTTGCTCACGCTTGTTTGCAAATCAGAATCATACACAAAATCATTTTGTATGTATTTGTCTGTTGGGATTCAACTGCTATATATATAGGATTTTGGCAAATGAAATCACTTTTGCCTAATCCGAAATTTCTTCTTGCACAAAAATAGCAAATTCTCTCTTGATTCTCTGCAAACCCTCTACAATCTCTGCAAATCAGATTAAGTTTTTACGAAAGAATCACGAATCACATCTCTTTCAAACACCAATTTCAATTCCTACACTATATAAAGAGATGGCCTCCAAGAACACTTCGACAGAAATCCCAATCCTCCACTGATCACTGAAAAGCAAGCACCGAGTTGGTTATTGTTAACAATCGGTAGGAGGAGTTTTTAATCGACCATTGGACTTCAAGTCACGTAATGATTTGGGGTGGTGCCATGGTTGAGGAATACCTCATCTGCAATAGAAAACCAAACCGACGTAAAATGGTTCTTGACATGCTTGAAAAGGCACAAATCAAGGGTTTTCTATCTGCCGCCAAGTGGAATTTCATCACTCGATGTGTTGGAATTTTACAACAACTCGAGATTATTTCTGTGTTTCAAGGCAACCGAAATAGTGTCTATCAAAACCTCGATCAAGGAAAGGAAATCATACGGACTTGACAACTTTCGTAAGTTGTTTGAGGTTCAAAATCTTGGAAAGGATTTTGAAATAAACACCAAGGATGATGAACTCCTTGAAGGTGTTAAAGAACTTTCGATGGCGTGTGTGATCTTGAAAAATCGATACACCCATGAGTTCAAGCTTTGCGACATCCGAACCGGACATCATTGGTCGATCGATGTACTAGCTTGCATTCTTCAGATGCTTTGATGGTCTACAAGGAGGTCTTGACCGGATAAGCTAAGAACGATGGATCATGATGTTCTTCTTGAATCAACAAGACAAAATTTGGAAAACCCTTTTAAGCTGGGAAATACGCCTTCATGAAATTTGTGAAGAAGATTCAAGGCTTGAGCCTAAGATTGTCAAAGGACTAGCTGAGCCAAAGGCCACGATGGGTTATGGTCCGAAGATATGCTACTTCTTTGGAAAAGCTTGGCATTGAGCTCAGAGAGACGGCTGAAATAGCCAACAGTAACTTACTCTACAAGTATGAGTACACAAATCTGATGAAAAAGGTTACTGGGTCTCAGAAAGGTCCTAAGAAGAGAAAATCTGACAAGATATCTGAAGAAATGGTTGCGACCAAGAAGCCCAGAACTTCAAGAAAGAAGTCTGCTAGCAAATCAGAAGACACACCCAAAGAGGTTGTCAATTCTCAGATATCTGCAGGCATTGCCGATGAACTGATAATGGCAGATGAACTCATCAATGCTGCAAAAGAATTATCAACTACTGAACAAGTAGACTCAGCAAGAGAAAGTGCTTTCAGAAATGTTGCAACTAATGCAGAAAGCCTTGCTGATGAACTCATAAATGCTGCCAAGAGTGGTGAAAAGCACCAAGCCCCATCTGCAGAAACTACAGGAGTAATGGACCAATCAGTTCCCAATGCTGATGAGAGCTCTGACGATGAAGATGATGAACTAGTCATCTCTCAAGTCCTAGAAAGAACAAAGAGGGCTAAGGTTACTGAAAAAGTAACTGGTGATAAGGTATCTGAAGAAGAACCTACACCACAGGTTGTTGAACCTATAGCAAAGGTTGTTGGTGCAAACACAACATCAGGGAATGACTCTTTTGCACAACTTCACAAAGCCCTGATGAGTGGTATTTTAGTGCTGGCAGATGCTGATGGAAACGCCACATCTAAAAATCTGGAAGAACATTCTCGATCAATCTTACGCTTCCTGCACAACCACAACAACCACAATGACCACAAGTGGTTGATGAAATGGTAAATGAACTCCATTTTGAATTACCAAGAATACAAGATATCTTTGAAGAAAATCCTGTAATTGAGCAGGTTCCCCAACTCAATGAGAGGGATCAAACTGAGACACCTACTCAGAATGATCAACCAGGGGAGGCAACTGAGTTGCATACTCAGGAAAGGTGTGAAATACCAGAAACTTCAAACAAAGAAACTACACTGGGACAAGACGACCAATGTATAGAAAGGTCACAAGTTCCAGAGACTAATCGACTGAACCGCTTTCAGGTAAATGACTGGTTTAACTCTTACCTTGTGAAAAATTTTATACTTATAAATCTTGTTACCTTATAAGAATTTCTTTGTTATAGGCTGAGTTAGAAACGCAGAAACAAGAGGAAGCTGAGAAGCTTACCTCAGATACTGAAAAAGAGGTTCCTTCAACCTCAACTCTTGAGAAATCTGAGCCTGTGCCATAGGTAAATGATTCTTAAAGAGAACTAACTTTTCAGTAAAAATGTTTGTATGCTCATTCATGATAAATGTTTCTAACAGGCTCCAACTGAGATGGAAGAAGATAAGGCAGAAATGCCAGAGACAAACCCAGAAACCAACAAGGTTTCTGAAGAACACATCACTGAGCCTTCAAACTTGAAGGTATATGACAATCAAGTGACAAGTATTCTTCATCCTGGGTTATCTTTTATCTCTTCTAATATTCAATACTTTCTACTTACAGGCTTTTTCAGAAGTAGAAATGCAAGGGGATAAAATTGCGACTTCTCCTGTATCAATGGAAATTGATGAAGCCCCTAAGGCAACATCACTCGAAAGAACACCAGAAACTGCACAAGTTTCTGAGAAAAATGAATCTGAGCTTCCTGATGAGGAAGTAAGTGCTCATATCAGAATTCATTAAAAGCATATTTATGCATAGATTCTTTCAAACTATTTCCTAAGTATTGTATTTATCTCAGGTTCAAGAAAGAAAGGTTGATGAGGACCAGACTTCCAAGTCTCCACCTCACAACAAGATATCTGAGACACCAATCGTCTCAGTAGAACAAGTATCTGAGCCTGATGTTCATACTCAGGTAACTCAGAAACTAAACTACACTTCTACTCAGATATCTACAAAAGTTTTGAAACTCACTCAAAACTCTTTCTTTCAGGCTCAAACAGATGCAAAGCAGGTTCCCATTGAAGAAACAAGGGACCTACTTCACTTCTTCAAAGCTCACACCCTGCCAAAGCATATTCAATGCTTCAAGAAATGGCAGAAGTTAAGGTGCTCTGATCTCTCTGAAATATTGAGAATCACTGATCAACCAACCAGACGAGCACGAGCTCTTGACCTGGAAACTTAAGTCCAAGCAATGTTCCTACGAACAATATGCGATTGCGACTCTACACAAGGACTTTTCCAGAGAAGTGGCGCATAGTTTGATACATGCCTTTGAACAGGCAGATGGTCAGACAAGATTACAGATGGCATTCAAGCCAGTCCTGCCCCAGACTCTGCAATTCATACCTTCTGAACAAGAAGAAGTTAATGGGCAGAAGATCACTATCCCGGAAGTGATCAATCTTGTATCTGAAGATGATGAGGAGGAAGAAATGAATGAAAATTACTTTGATGAACCTCCAACTGACCATCACCAAAAGGATGATAATGACAAAAAGGATGATGATGATGCCCCTGCACCAGGGACCGGAGGAATTTCACAGAGAAACAATGCCTCAACTGCTGAAAAGCAAACTGAGAAGACTTCACAGAAATCTCCGTCTTCATCACCTCAGAAATCTACTCATCCATCTTCTAACCAACACGCAGTTACTACTGAACAAGTAGTTGAGCTCTCTGAGGAAACCAATCAGAAAATATTAAACACTCAGACCAGAAGTGCTCAACTCAGACAACTGTTGGAAGAAGAACAACAGCTCCATCTTCAACTGGAAGATCAAATAGCTAAATCCAGAGATAAGATTGATCAACTACAAGATCTATACTTAGAAGAAATGATTGCTTACTCGAGGTTAAAGAGCTACGGACGACAGACAAGAGATCACCAAAGAACTCGACATCAAGAAGTATCGAAGTCAAGCATGATGCTAAGGCGCATCATCTTCGAAAGAAAGACCATCCTCCTCCCGAAAGGAAAGAAACCAATCTACGAGATGGTTCTTTGGACTTGATACGATCGATGAAAATGTCCAAGAGGATGAAGATCACCGCTAATCACTCGGATGATGAAGAAGACAAGACTTTGGCGAACACGCCATGAACATCTAGCGGTTTCTCACTTGAAAAGAAAGTTGATTGCTCCTACAATCTTCAACAAAGCCAAACGTCCACTCCATGAATACATGAGCGGTACCGCAATCGCTACTCGAATAAGGAGATGTCTTCACGTAACAAGGAAGTAATTGCCTCGATCCCTCTGAAATGAGAAAGTTCACTGAGCTCATCACTCAGAGAACAACTAGCATGGTCATTGCTCAGAAAGATCTGGGAATGATAAGGGATGATGATGTGTCTTTAGCTGAAAAAGCTTTTCAAGAGGCAAGTTACACTGCTGGAAAAGCAGATGCCATTCTAGGCCCATTGGCAGAGCTCACTGATAAGGATAATGGACTTATCAAGCAAAATCAGGAGCTCAAAGCCGAACTTCAGAAGTTGGTCACTGCCTATAACTATTTACAAGGGCATTTTGACTCTCTCTCTCAGATTCCTTTATGAGACTGAGTCAGCCAACAATGACTAAGGGGGAAAGAAAGTACAAATCTGGACCTCAAAGTCAGGGGGAATGGGAAGAGGGAGATGAAATCAAGAAGAAATCTGGAGCTGGTGCGGCTCAGAAAGGAAGAAGAAAAACTTCCCAGCCACCACTCAGAATCAATGAACCCTCCTCAAGCCAAGCTGCTTCCCAGAGACCTACTGAAGGAACCATAATGGTAACAAGGGCCATGGCACAGAAACCTCCAAGGAGTACCAAGGCTCCCAAGGAGAAGACAAGTCAAAGGGATTGATGAATCTTCTGAAGAAGAAGAAGAAGAAGGTCAAATCAAGTCCCAGGGCAATGAAGAAGGCTGCAAAGATCTCACAAGAATTGATCTTGATGATGATGAAGAGACTGATGAAGATGAAGCTCCTCTTCACAAAAAGAGGAAAATTGAAAGCCTAACTGAGCCCATAGCTGCAAAGCCCCTAGCAGCTAAAACACCCTCTGGAAATACCAAGTCTATCCAGGGTGGTGGTTCTTCAAGCAACAACCCCAAAGAGAATTCTAGATGCGAAAGAGGAACGAGAGTCGAGCAAAGACAAAGTCAACTTCCACTCGGGCGGAAGAAGCCAAAATTGAGTATGTGAAGTATGACAATGATTCCTCTGTCTACAGGTGCATCAATCAGAAAAATGGCTATTGGATTCTGGAACTTAAGCATCTATTGGTAAATTCAAGATTTCCAGAGCCAATCCTTAAACAACTTATGGCATGGAGAAAGAATAAACCTACCTTGATCAACACCAATCACATCAAAGCATGGTTGGATTTTGAAGTTGTCAAGAGAACTGAAGCCATGAAAAAGGACCTCTCTGATGATTGTCCATATGGAAAGCCAGATGATGTGCACAAAATTCTGAATATCACAGGAACAGGCACAAGACCAAGACTTGCTGGGGAACCCTATGAGTCGTTCTATCTGACAGAAGATCAATACAAGGGTGACATCAGATATCTGAAGATTATCTATGAATACTTCAAGCTTTCAGATATCAGAATAGAGCATGCCTGGAAATGGGGAAAGTACCTATGGGTCAAGCATTTTGCCAAGCAAAATCCTACCAAAACCTACAAAGAGGTCTGTGGATTTGCCAGAGAAACAGAGATGCTTGTCAGAACTCTTCTTTATGATTATTCTGATGACATCAAAAGGTTTGGAGATAGGAAATTTGCAGACTGATCCATAGAAACATTGTTGAAGACTTGAAGACTAGTCTAATAGGATGTTTACTTGGAGCTTGGTCTAATTTACTATGTAGTTTTTGTATTTTTGCTGACTGAGCTTAACTGTATCATGTGTTAAAGTTATCTGTAATCTTTAGTTGCGACTTATCTGAAGAACTTACTCTCAGATAGTATTCTATAAAAGATAACTTGTCAGCAAAGATCACACCTTGTGATTTGGTTGATGTCTACTTTCTGCACTTAATTATATGATTTGAAAGATCTTAAGAAATGATTAAGTAGTGGACTGTTTCCTCATCCAGATTTGTAATAGGGAAGATAGTCATCGTTGACTGATCAAAATGGGGGAAATTTGTTGGATATTTTGTTAGAATATCTGTTTAGATTTTGTTCAGCAACATGATGACTTATCTTAGTCTCAGAAAGGTGATTAGTACTCTTGGTTCACTTGAACATTGTAAAAGAGGAAACCCACTAAGTATGATAGTCTAGCTAATCTTGTATAGGATGTTAGGTCTCGAAATGTAATTTTTGTTTTATGAAGAGAAGACCAAGAAGAAGACATCCAAGCAGAAAGCTCAACAACAATTGAAGACTTGAAGAAAACTGCACAAGATTACTGAATCTGTTGTTCAGATATCTTAGCCAGATATCTTGTAGACACAAACAGTTTCAAACAAACTGTGTCACAAGAGATATCTGAGAAATAAGATACATATCTGAAAACAAGGAAAGTGTCCACAGATATCTATTCTCAGATACCTTGAGCGTTAACCACGTTTCTGAAAGAGAAATATATATTGCAAACAAAGTTGTTTCAATAAATACAAGTGGTATCTGAAAATTGAAGATAAGGACGTGCAAAGAATCAGATAACACTAGTCTCTGATATAAAGCATAGTTTCGTTGACACTACAGGATAAAAAGTATAGTACAATGCATTTAATGCACGGACAGAGATGTCTGAATAAAAGCAACGGCAGCTTCTGAGAAGAAGACAAAATCACTTAAAGATTATACACAGATATCGATAGTTTGAATTTGAGCCTAACGGATACTATTCAAACGGCACTCAAATTCATCTATAAATATCAACACTTAGACTGCTTGAGAAGATACACTGAACACACAACTCAGAACACAAGTCCTTGAACTGCATACGATATCTGATTATCTTACTCTCTCAAAGCAACTTACTTATTATCAAAGCTTTCTGTTGCGACTAAAGCTTTTGATCTTGAGTAAACACTGAAGTTCTAAGTGTCCTGATCCTAAACAAGCAAAGCTATCTGTGAAGGAGTTGAATCAAAGGATCAACTATCTGAGATTCATTCTCTTAAACAGATATCATAAGACTTGGGTCAGTAAAATCGAACAAGATACCATACGCTGTAAAGTGTATTAAGTAACTTAGTTCACAGAGCTATCTGATTAACTGAAAAGTTATTAAGACGCTCATCTGACAACTCAAACCAAAACCAACACCATAACTGGCGTGGAGTACAGGAAGTACTTAGTTTGAAAATTTAGGGAATAACTCCAAGGTTACCGGAGTATAGGAAGTACTTGATTTGGGAAACTGAGGAATAACTCCAAGGTTATTGAGTATAGGAAGTACTTAGCTTGGGAAGCTAGGGAACAACTCAAAGGTTTCTGAGTACAGGAAGTACTTGGCTGTGAAAGCCGGGGAACAACTCAGGGGGAACATTTGGTTGGGAACCAATTGTTTAAGAATCTTAGAATAGGATTATTGTAAGGAAATCTCAATTATCTGTTCTAGTGAATTCTAGGTCTCTGATAGACCGAAGTGGATTAGTTGGAGGATTACGCCACCTCCAGATACCACTATACTTGCTGTGTCATTTACGTTTCTGTATTTATACTTCAGCAACACACACACACTTATTAACTGTTTCTGCACTTATCTTTATTAAGTCTTCCGCACTCTGATTCTAAGTATCAGATATCTATTCAGATATCTGAGAAATATTTGTTATCGACAAAAGTTTCAAAAGACTATTCACCCCCCCCCCCCCCCTCTAGTCTTTTACTTTGCCGTTATCTGGACCAACAGTCAGGGAGTTCTTCAAATGGTATATAATCTGGATGACTCTCAAGTACATTAAATATTAGATCATCTTCTGAGTGTATCCTAATGTAATTATGTAAAGCAACCGCAGCCATAATAACATCAATCTGAGTCTCCATGCTATATTGTGGCATTTCAGCCAATATCTTCCATCTTTTCTTCAACACGCCAAATGATCTATCGATGCAGCTTCTAAGTGATGAATGTAACTTGTTAAATGCTTCTTGCCCATTAGAAGGTTGTTCATGCTCAAATTGAGATTTGTGGTACCTTGTATTTGGGTAAGGGACCAAGTAATCGTCTCTTTCTGGATATCCTTTGTCAACCAAATAATACCTTACATGTGGTGGGTTTGGAAAGTTCATTGCCGGCGTATTGATCGCATGAAGAAAAACACGAGTATCATGAGCTGTTCCAGGCCAACCTACTTAAATGAATGTGAAACACATATTAAAGTCACAACATGCCATGACATTAAAGGTAGGTATCCCCTTTCGTCCTCTATAGGGCAGCTGGTCTGTCTCAGGAATACATGCATGTATGTGTGTACCATCAATACATCCAATGCAATCCTACACGATTTATTTAAAGATATTATATGAAACTTGTAAAAGTAGTATACAAATAGTGTATATTAATGTTATAACAATAAGATATGATAATAATCAGTACCTTAAAGTAGGGCATGTATCTGTCGTCATTCGAAATTTGTGGGTGTATAAGTTGAAAAGTTGGATGACGGTTTTATGATGTCACGTGCCAGACCCATATAACCTTGACTTCTACCACTAATTGCTTCAAGAACATCATGAAATGCTCGACTAATAGTTGCACCGGAACGTTGAAAGCGCTCAGCAACATCTCGATTAGAAATTCCTAGGGCAAGGGTATAAACAAATATACCAACTTTCTCAACAACAGACATGTTATAACTTGCTTTTAGACTGTATTTATTTTGGAGTTCTTCACACAATTTCCCAAACACACTCGACTCCATCCTAAAAGCATTAATTGATCGAATGGGATGTCCATTCAAGACCTCTCGCATCCAATCTTCTCCCCTTTGAAGTGAAGTCATGCATGTTTCTTTGTAAATATACTTATAAAAATATGTCGCAATAGCACTTGTGGTACATGTCGCCATAATCCAAAACAATTTACGCCTTTTCTTTATTCTCCTTTCGATGTCCATAATGCACCTATTAGCCACATAGTAAAAATAATTCAATCAATAAAACATGGATTTAATCCAAAAAGATCATCATGTTATGTTCATATGAGCAGTTCAACCAACAATAGAAATAAGTATTATAGCTTAATAGGTACATCAAGCCAAGCAATAAAAAGAAATCCAAACACACTAGTTAGACAAGCATAAGGAATTTATTTCTCTTGGGATTGCATGTATTGCAACCAAGCCATTCTGGAGACGTCATCATCCATGTTTATAAATATCTCACGTCTAGCACCATCTTCAAGTAAATGCATCAGAAAGCACCAAGATTCACTATTCTTTTCCAAGTGACATTCAGCTACCATGCTTTTAACAATATTCATGGCTACACCTATACTAGTACCTCCAGGACAAGCTCCACTATTGTCGGAACTAGCATTAGAACCACTATTAGGGGACTTAGAATCCGACGCCATCAACTCCAATGCACGATTACATGTGTTTGCCATGTCAGAGATCTGACCAGATAATATAGCCGATCCAGCAGACTGTCTTCTTTTTCGCTTCAATTGTGTAGATTTGATAGTGGTGCTTTTTATTGGTTTGGAATGAAGCTTGTGCACCCCCACGGATTTGGCTATGAACTTGGGTTCCATCAATGGTATAGCTAGGTAATTCATAATTGGTGGCATCTCTTAGAAAATCGCTAAAAAAAGAATTCTCTTGATTTTCAGCTAGATGATCAGCTCGAGAAGAATAAGCAACATATTGTGAATAAGCATCGTCCGCAGCACTTGCTTTGTAAATATCATCTTCATTTACTTCACCTTCCTCCAAATTAACCACATTCACACTTGAAGGATCCATACCTGGTGCCACAACATTCTCATCGGTCGCACGTTTACCTTCAAATATCTCATGATATAGCTCTTCGATACTAAAACTGAAACCTTTATTGCGAAACCTTTTAAAATCTTTGTTTTCCTACATAAAAATAAATAAATATGCTATGATAATTATTGTATTACACAAAGTAATTTATGTGTAAGTGTAATAAAGTGTAGATTAGACTAACCGTAATTTTTCGTGTCCACCATTCATCTGAAGCCTCAATTTTTCCTTAAACGGGATCGCGCCCAAGACCAGTTTCTCGGTGCAACAGCTTCTTCCATACATACCAATCAGTCCTCATATAATCAAATTTATTCTTCATGACTTTTGATGTACAATTTCGGTTAATTTTCTGGTTTAGTTCGGTGGCGATTGATTTCCAGTTAAATGTTGTTGCACGCCCATTCTTTCTAATGAAGTTGATACATACACCACAGAAGCTCTTCACTTCATCATCTGACCATTTAAAATTTTCTGTCCCTTTCTCATCATTCGATGCCATATAATAATAAATATACATATCCCTTATAATTTAATAGACTAGACTAAAACTGATTAAATAATCAACAAGTAAGAATAAATATAAAGAAAAATACAAGTGAAATTGAATGCACAATCTACCATAGATGCATCAAAGGACAAGAATATCACATTTTGCAAAGGTGCACAATACATGTCAAGTTCTTCCTCTCCGAACTCAATTGAAATAACCAAATAAGTAGTAATACAGTTTATAATCGACCGAGCAAGCATAAGACTGAAATTGGAACAACACAGAAAACAAAATGTTCATTAACAAATTAATGGAATGGAAGCATAGAATAGAGAATCTAGGTGCTTGTAACTTGAAGGAAATAAACAGTTCAGTGTGTTCCCAAAATACTGAGACATTAAACAAATAAGGGTAGACCGACTGAATACTTGTATTAGACAAATATGGGTGAAATAGGGAACTAACATCTAGTGTTTCAGTTTGACGATATACTGTTAACGGAAGTGCTTTACAAAATATCAGAAAATTTTCATGAAAAGTGGCCGAAATCTGAACAATAGGACGTTTCTCCAAGTTTGAATATGTTCGGGATAGAAATTCAGCCACAAGGCTAGAGCATCGAATTTCGTGTGTACTCAAAAAAATCCCGGATATAATGGTTTTAAGAGGATTAGGTTTTGAAAAGGTATCTTCGTGTGTAGCAAGAAGCAAAAAGTAAATAATCAATTGCAATTGATAGAGGACATGGAGGATTACCGAAGAATTGGAGATGAGGCGTGACGGATGGTTTCTAAACTGGACAGAGCAGGTTTCTTCTGAATTGGTGATTTCTGGCGATGGCTTCTGGCGAATTGGACAGAGCAGGAGAAGACAGAGCAGCAGCTTCTGGCGAATTGGAGAAGACAGAGAGAGCAGCGATGTGGCTTTGGCCTTCTACCGATGGCTTCTTCTGACAGCGATGGTTTCTTATTTTCTTTATTCTAATTTAGGTTAATATAGGTTAGGGATAGTTTCGGAATGAAAAAGATAAGAAGCTCCTTCTTAAAAAAAAAAAAAAAGCTACATTGACTAGCTTCTTTTTCCAGCTAGCTGGTTAAAGAAGCTGCGCGTTCACGTAACGAGCTTTTTATTAGTCAATGGTCAAAAAAATCTCATGGAGCTGGAAAGCTAGTGGTAAACAGAGCTAATCTCTCGTCTCCAAATTAAATTCAAATAGACGGTCCAATAATATTTTTTTGGGGATATTACAGATCTTGTAACCTTGAACCCTACGATGCAATTCGATGTCGGTGATTGTTTGTTGCATTTATGCGTCTCAGTGGTTGATTTGATTGTTGGAAAACTGGGATAAAACATGAAAAAAGTTTCTTTTTGTCGCTTGAGTTTACTCGAGACGAACAAACGTTAGGTTTGGGGGGAGTTTGATGTGTACTTAATGTGTAGCTTTTTACACATGTTTTACCCTTATTTTTTACTCATATTTAGCATTATTTACATCAATTATGGTTAATTACCTGTTTCTTACTCATTTGTAGTGATGATTGAAATTCGGAGGATTTGCACAATTTTTGGTGCAAAAATTAGATATTTATGGCGAATCCGATAATGTAGCAATAACGAACTTTAATTCGTGCAAGGAACAAAGTGGATCCAATGGAGGCAAATGACCAACCATTGCAAAGCTATTTCAAAGTACTAAACATTGTTGCAGACCACTTTTCGAGATAACGAAGTTACGGAGATAAAAAAAAATAGCCCGGAAGAGAAAACGCATAATGGGGGCCAGCAGTCGAGCTCTGCTTATTGTGGCCGCATACGCGGCCGCAGTAAGGCTATTGTTTGTTGTTTCTGGGCCGTTGTTTCTCTACTCATTTTGGCCCATGGATCCATTACTTCTTGGGGTTGTGATGCATGAAATTCTCAGGGTTTTCACACTATAAAACCACACTCAAGTCACAAGGAAGACACGCAATCTAACATAACAAGAGAGAGACGAACAAGAGAACATACATAAACCCTGGTCGTCAAGAGAAGAGAAGAACCATAATCTTGATATCCAATTCAGCAACCATTGAAGACCAAAATCAAGTTGAAGAGATCTAAGGAAGATAAACGAAGAATCGACACTCGCTATCTTCTAACGATTTAGTTGTTTCAATCATGAATTCTAAACAAAACTCTGTTTATTTACTTTTCAGTATGCTAGGTTAATTTACTTATGTAAGGATTAGCCATGACCTTTGATTACACCGTTTATATATGATGGAATAGTTTTAGCATCTTGTTCGTTGTGTGTTGATGATCTTTCCAGTATTGTTTACTTTAAGATACATGCTTATTTGTGATTGCCATGGATTCATGAATAATATTTTCACTAGTTTAGGAGTTGACAACCGTGTCTATCAGTTGTTGAAAATCTGCCAGAGGATTGATGTCGAGTTAGCCAAAAGTGACATTGTGCTAGATGATAGTTTATGTGGGGTATCTTTGTCAATTACGCTTTGGTTTGTGAGATGTAACCTGCGTGTTCTTCAATCGTATCTATCGCTAAGTGTGATTCCTGATATAAACGAGTTTTCAAAGTGCAGGCTAATACTTACATGTTTGCATTATATGATTACAAGTTAGTTATTACGTTATATTTGCATTACCCTCTTTAATTGTTATTTGTTTTTTATTCGTTATTACAAAAAATCCAAGCCAATCATCTGTTTATTTTATTGCAATTAGAATAGAGACAACCATTTATTTAGTAACCAAATCGATTGTTATTTACGAGACCGACCTTTCGAGTCAACTTCCGCTATACTAAATCGTTTAGCGTATTTGGAATTCGGTTTGGTATTATAAATTTGATAATCCTTGGTGGATTTGGTAAAACTTTCTTTCAACGACAGTTGTTTTTGCCAAGTCACGTCAAGCATCGACATTATTACTACATGTCATGTGTGTAGTTGTGGCACAAAAACTTTACTACAAATTTCCCGTGATTGTGCATTTGCTAGACTGTTCTGGCCGTGTCACCCCTCCCACCTGTATTGCTGCGTGCTGATGTTGATGATATTGTCATATGGATTCTACAGATTAAAAAGTCAGGCTAGTAAAGAAGAGTTGGAGAATTTCATTTGCTCACTTTGGAATATTTTTGGAGAAATCGCAACAAGGTGGTGCAGAAATGGAAGGCGTACGATGCACATTAATCAATAATATTTGTTCAGACGTACATTTCTCGATTAAGGGAAGCTTAGACCGGATTCTCTAGCCCAAGATCACCTGATCAAAGTGTAGAGTGGAAGCTGTAGACGCTCAGAAATCTACCATCAAATTAGGGTTAAAAATTGGGGGGCACCGACAACCTGCAAGGCAACAATAGCAAACAGAGACGTGAGGTTCCGAGGTGCACCGGTGTGGTGCCGACCGAAGGGACTCCGACGCTCAAGTTAGATGACTGATTGACAGTATAATCAATGAAAGAGATAGAGAGAGGGAGATGATGACAAGCGTCGACTTATCCTATTGGTCGAGTCGGTTCGGTAGAGTACGGACGAGCACCGGCGAGAGGCTAGCTGACCTTGTTGGAGGGAGCTTGCTAGTAGTCGTCGGACAGTGATGGCCGATGGTGGATGACGGTGGATGATGATGGACAATGGTGGATGACAGTGGATGGTGATGGATGATGGTGGATGACGGTGGATGGTCGAGAGCGTTGATCAGAGAGTTGCTAGGGTTTGTTGCAGTCAGAATGTGATGCCTCTCCATCTCCTCCCACTCTTCTCTATATAATTCACCCATTGTTAGAGCCCGTCCGCGAATCTCGGGGAAGTTGTTGGAACTCCCTAAGTGGGTTGGACCGTATCTCATGTAGTTGGGAGAGTGGTCGCAAGTCGGTTGCTTACTGACTGACTGAGTCAGTCAAGCAATGTAAGTTGGTTAGTCTGTTAGTTAAATGTTGACTGACATAGTCGGTCGTGTAGGGTCGGGCTAGCTGGGTGAGCTCGCTGGCTGGTCAACCAGCTTTAGGGTTGGCAAGGTCGGGTAAGTCAGGTAGCATGTGGACTGATTGGCTGGATGGATGACTTCGCTAGGTGGGTTCGCTAACTGGCCTTTGGAATCCAACCCGCGTATGAAGTCAAGACGGACTCATTGATGGATTGCGGATTGGGCCGTAGCCTTGATGAGCGAATTTTGGCCAATACAGTTTGTCGCCCACTCTTCGAGTCGAGTGTCTCGAGTCGAAGAGTAGAAATTTTATGCCCAAAGGAGTGATGCGCGCCAGATCGTAGGCGGATGATATTCTGCTCCTTCAAAGGTAGCAATTATGCCGTAAATATATTGGAATAACAAATAGTAAGCTCATTGATAGGGAGAACGATTGGTTAGAGATGTGGATGTCACTCGTAGTGATCTAGTGGTTGGCTTGGCAAAGCAAGTCATCAAACTTGCGATGTAGAAGCTCGTTGACAGATACGCTTGGCTGGGAACAACTAACCTAGCGAGATAGGTTTTTTAGTGATTGACATTTTCAGTTGGACAAGCCAATCTAGTAAGTCGGGAACTTACAGACTGACATTTTTAAGATGGGCGATTCAATCTAGCAAGGCGGAAACTTGCAGACTGAAAAATTCAAGATGGGCAGTTCAATCTAGCAAGACGAAAACTTGCAGACTGAAAAATTCAGGATGGGCAGTTCAATCTAGCAAGACGAAAACTTACAGATTGAAAATTTTAAGAAGGGCAGTTCAATCTAGCAAGACGGAAACTTGCAAATTCAAAATTTTAGTTTGACAAGTCAATCATAAGGTGGTACCTTACAGGCAGACACCTTTGATTAGATGAGCTGAAGCTTGCAGACTGAAAATTTTAGTTTGACAAGTCAATCGTGAGGTGGTAGCTTACAGGCAGACACCTTTGGTTGGATGAGCTGAAGCTTGCAGACTGAAACTTTTAGTTTGACAAGTCAATCGTAAGGTGGTAGCTTACAGGCAGACACCATTGGTTGGATGAGCTGACAGACAGCCCGAAACAGTGACGACTTGCCCGAATTGGGGTACGACTTGCCCGAATTGGAGTGTGACTTGTCCGAATCCAGATTGGTGCATGCCTTGCCCGGATTGATGCTTGCCTTGTCCGGATTGGTGTATACCTTGTCCGAAATGATGTAGACATTGCCCGAATTGGAATGTGAAGACAAGACTTGGAATTGTACTATTTTGTTATTACTCAATTTGGGGTCAAAAGTAAAAACCCTAGAATTTGAAATTGTCTCATTGAGAAAGACAAACAAAGCCTCCCTTTCTTCTCCTTCACCTTTCACGCCATTTCTCTTCTCTTTTCTACGCTCTTTCTTCTTGAATCTTCAAATCTTCTTGCTTAACATAGTAGATCTTCCATAGGCGCGTATGGCTGGAATATAATGGAAGAGAAGTGACGGCGTGCTGAGATGGAGGGATGAAGACGAACGGCTGGAGAGGGAGATCAGAGCGGACTTGGTGAGTCGGAGTTGAGCACGGGGAGAGAAGGTAAAGAGAGGAGGCGGCGTAGCTCGAGGGTTGGTCGGATTTTTGGTGGTCTCCGGTTAGTGGAAGTCGCAGCAGGAAGGAGAGGGGGCCGGTGCGTGGATCTGGCGAGTTGAAGACAGGGGTAGTCGACCGGAGTTCAGGCTTTTCCGGTGGGTGTGAGTGTTGAGGTGAGAGAGTGTGGAGGATTCCGGTGAGCCGTGTTGTGTGTGTTCGACCGGAACTTGCAGTCTCCGATACTGATTTCTCCCCCGTTTTTCTTGTCTGTTTCACTGCTCAACCTCGATTGTTTACACCTGCGTCAGCTTGCAATTTGTTTCTTGTGTTTGGTGATTTTTCTGCACTGTCTCTTGGTTGTTGCAACATTTATGCTGGTTTTTGGCCTTGAACTGGGCGAATTCTGCGATTGATAGAAAGTTATTGTAGCCGAACTTATATACCGTTCTATTGTATTGGGATTCTCCCATGAAGTTTAAGCTTTAGGAAGCCTAAAAATGTCACTGTGATGGAAAGCTTTATGATTTTCAAGCTTAATTTCTTACAAGCGTCGTATTTCATTGCACCTTGAATTCATTTTGAATGAGTAGATGTTGCATGTGCAGGGGAGCACTTGGTGGGGTTTGGACTTGGGTTTGCTTCGTTGGTAGGAGAGTGGTGCTATCGTTTTGCTTGGATCTTGGATAGGACACTGTAGACTTACTTTTGTCAAATTGTAAGTTGTCTTGTTTTTCTTGAAGAGCGTATAGACCCCTTCGTTGTGTAGGGGCGTTGAGTATGTATACTTCTTTTGTATGAACTGATGTTCGGTGAAGTTGATTGGATATAATTTTGTGACGTCGCACCATTTTTGCGAATGAATATGTTTATGGATATTTTAGTCTTGCATTTTGGAAATATTCATGCTGAGATGCTTTGTTTGCAAATGAATATGTTGATGGATTGTTGTAGAGCTAGTATATTGGATACCTTGCTTGGCATGCATATTAATGATGATAGATATCTTTTTGGCCTATGTTGGCGATGGGTGTTGCTTGGCATGCATATTAATGATGTTAGATATCTTTTTGGCCTATGTTGGCGATGGGTGTTGCGTTTGCATGCTAAGAATTAGTTCCAGCTAGAAGTGTGTTGATTGAGGTTTGTCGTGTCTGTCGGCTTGTAAATTTGATGTCGAATTGAGTTGGACTTTTCCATGAATTTTGAATGAAGCTTTCTTCTTGTTTAAACTTGTATGTAGGTAGATTATGGAGGGGTGTTCGAACAAATTGGTTGTGTGCTCACAGTCGACTGGGATTGCTGGCCAAGACTCACATAATGGTTCTTTGCTTGCTATGGGTCAGCCTACTGGCATCTTGTCCATCAACCCACCATCAATTCTTACTGAGGTGGATATGTCGTACATGAGGGGTCTCTACGGAATTCCAGAGAGTCCCGGATCTCAACTTCCCTATGCGGGCCAGCGAGCTGATTGGGACATCCCGGGAATGGTGTATTTGTATGAAATCGCTTTCAAGATTGGACTCAGACTCTGCTTCCCATGTTTGTAGTTGATGTGCTCAATTATCTCAAGGTCGCACCTAGTCAGCTGATGCCCAATGCTTGGAGGCTTATTCTCGGGATGCAGGTACTGGGTGAGGTCATGAATGTTCAGATGTTCGTCGACACCTTCTGTCACTTCTACACTGTGAAAGATGTCTCATCAGATAGGGGTCGCGTTCAGACTAACTCGAGGCCGGGAGTTGATGGCGCGATCAATAGTGGTAGCGCGCGTCTGACAGGTCGACTTGGAAGGAAAGATATTTTCTGGTGAGCAATGAGCATGTGTTCGAGTCGGCTGACTTAGCGGGGGCTTCAACATCGTGGAAGCCTACTTGTGAGTTTGATTGTTTTTGCCATTTTGTGTGTTTTACTTTCCCTTTGCGTTTTTCGGATTAGATTAGCATTTGAGCATTCTTCCTTACAGGTACTCAGGTACGGAAGTACATGCTAGGTGATGGGGATAAGGTGGTTAATGGGATAAGAGATGTCTCTAGCGTGACTAGAGCGATCGACCATCTCTTGAGTCCAGCCACGTTGAAGAAATACAGCATGTGGCACACCGTCATTCAGCGGTTTGGAGGTAATTGCTTGCTCAGGTTTGTCATATCGCTTTGAAATGTTTTCGCGCTCAATTGTAACAATGTCGTTCTTTCATTTTATGTGTGGACAGGCAACAGAGATGAGTATGCTGATAGGTTAGCGAGGTCGAAAACCATCGCGGCCCCAGTTAGGAAGGCTGATAGCTTGTTAGAGCGTTATGCGAAGAAGTCGGTGATAAGTTCTCCAGAATTTGAAGGGGGCCCTTCCAATGTCCCCTTGGATAGCCTGGCAATTGGGCTGCCGAGTAGCCTAACTGTGGATGTTTCGCGTCCTCCCAGGACCCGGTCGAGCCCTTCAAGGGCCATCACTACTCATGTCCTAGTCGGGAAACAGGCGGTTATGCCATTTCTGAGGCCACACGATGCGGCGACTGACAGCCTTTCACTGGGCGACGTATTTGATATTGATGGAGATCATTACTCGCTTGACACTTTGTGTCATGGAAGGAAGGCCAAATTGGATAACCTCGAGGAGTTGGGCAAGGAAGGGTTGAGCTGTTTGCTTTCGTATTCACTGGAGTCATCGCTCAAGGTGATCCTCGTGGTTGTTGATCACTTTTCTTTGTTATTTGTGAGTTTGTAGATTTTTGAATGTTTTGATGTTGTAGTCCACCAGGGGCATTGCTTATGTACACAAGGTTGTGGAGAGGGAGCTAGTTTCTCTCCGAGAGGAAATTGCATCATTCCAACGCGATGCTTAAGGCGGAAAAGGAGAAAGCTGATGCGGTCAAAGAGAGTGCTCAGAAACATGCAGCGAGCTTGGTTGAGGAGTTAGGCGTCGTCAAGGAAGAGTTAATCACAACTAGGGGTGAGGCGGCTAAAGCCGCTAGAGCTGAGATGGAATTCGCATCCGCTGAGGAGGAGAACAAGAGGTTGGAGCTGTTGTTATTTAAACTAAACCGAAATGGAGACCATCAGCTGATCTAAGCGAGCGTGGGTTCTGTTTGAAAGTCATAGAGCGAGGGGAGTCCGTTAGCTACTATCAAGAGAGGGTCAAGATGTGTGAAATGTATCTGACTGAGCATGAGGTGGAGTCCCGGGTCAGTCTGATGGTTGCTCGGAAGTTGATGGAGTTGGTACCACTTAGTAATTTCATGTTGGATGGTGAAACTCTGGATGTTGCTGTCTTATGAGTTATTTCTTTTGTCGTTTATGTTGTATGTCGCTCTCCATGCTGGATTTGACTTCCTAGTACTTTCTGTCATTCGTATTTGAACATTGTTATTCGTATTACCCTCGTAGGGTTGGATCGGTTATGTATGTTTATTGTGGCCTTGGATTTTATTTTGGGTTGTTCCTGGGGTGTCTCGAGCCGCGTAGGCTATGGGATGTTATGTCTTGTATTTGAACTTGTATAGTTGCAACAAACAGGATTTCAAATACATAACTTAACGAATATAAGTATTCGACTAAAATTATCATACATGAGTAAAGTAGCTTAAAGTAGTGAATAACACATTAAGTTAAAGATGCTTTACTCTTAGAATTTATGCTAAAACGTAGTTCATGTTGGAGAGTCGGATATATTCATAAATCATGCAGTCATGCTTGTTGACAAGTCTAATTTGAATGAAACATAGCAGGCTAACCTCTAAACGACACGCTTGGCACTGTTAAACGCTGTCTACTAGGTTTGTCCCCCAGTTTAAGCTCTAGTCCAAAGGAGTAGTGCTTGAACTATCATCGTGTTTGTCCGCCCACTTTGTCGAATTGGTGCCACGCCGGGTCAGTCAGACATCTATGTATGTCGACTGTCGTTGGTGCCATCTTGCGTGTATGTCAAGCAGTGTCGTGTCGACTGCAGTTGGGTGCCATGCTGCGTTTGTCAGACGGTTTGCTTTGTGGAGTTCACCCTGTGTCCTAACTGTAGAATTCAGTGATGGACCCTCTTGGAGAGGGGGGCGTTTAACAGTCCTGCCTAGTCGGGTTAGTTGACCGACTAGCCTCTGGTAAGGTCGGTTGTGTTAGAGAGAAATCAATCTCAAAAGGCGACTTTGGTTCGTACCTTGGAATACAAATGGTGCGGCAGCTAGTCATGCTTGTCTGTTTATATTTGCTGGAAACTAGACTCAATAAATTGATTGAGATTGTTAGAATAGGCAGAGGGCTCTTGTCTGCCTGATCTATTGTACAGTCTACCTGCTAACAGGTGGATGGAGCTGACATTCCTTGTATGGTAGTGATCATCACCAAGTTTGAAAGGCTTCCACTTGTTTAAACCATGGAGTTATTTTTGGCGCATCTCATGGATTAAGCAAGTGCAAGCTAATCATAATAGATGTGAGTCCATGTGTTTTTGTTGCTCAGCCTGATGGATAGTTGGATGATCACTTGGAAGTAAGATATGGCACGTGGGCATTACTTTAGCCGTACTCATGAGATGTCATCCTGCAACATGAGTGGAATCGATCCTCTTGGAAAGGGTTGGGGGCGGTTGGCCAATTCGCATAGTCAAGTGGTGACCACCAGCCTTGTCGTCATGGCTGATTGTAGTGAGAAATCAATCTCATGGGTATAAGTAGTTGTACCTTGGACAAGGATGTGTATGCCCATGTCGCTACGTGATTTGGGAGCATCAAGGAATGGAGACTAGTTGTATGTCTCATGCTCCTGCAAAACGTTTATGGGGGGTGGGGGTGGAGTGGGGCGTTTACCCAAACTGCCACTCGGGTTAGATAACCGACTTGCCCCTGGTCAGCTCGGGGTGTTTTCAACAAAAGATCAATCTCAAAAGAACAAGTGATCAGAAAAAGTACCTCTTTAGGTGGATGGCATTCCAACTGTTGGCTATCTGTCGTCCTTCCTTGGTTTCTAGCTTGTAGGCTCCGTTGCCTACTACCTTTGTGATCTTGTATGGACCTTCCCAATTTGGTCCAACCTTTCCAGCTCCTGTCTCCTTGGTGTTCTGGAATACTCTGCGTAGAACCCAATCGTCTTGCTTGAAGGTTCGTACGCGAATGTTCCTGTTGAAGTGTTGTGCAGCCTTCTGTTGGTAGGCGGCGCTCCGGATCATGGCTCTTTCTCTGAGTTCATCAACCAAGTCGAGCTCGTGAGCCAATTCTGTCATCAACCAAGTCGAGCTCGTGAGCCAATTCTGCGTCGTTGGTATGCTCGCTAGCCACTTTGTATCTTGCTGTGGGTAATCCCACTTCTATAGGTACGACTGCTTCAGTTCCATATGTCATGTTGAATGGTGTTTCTCCAGTTGGAGTCCTTGGTGTGGTTCGGTATGACCATAAGACGCCTAGAAGTTCATCTGCCCATGCTCCTTTTGCTTGTTTCAGCCGTTTTTTGAGACTGTTCATGATAGTCTTGTTGGTCGACTCCGCTTGTCCATTCACTTGGGGAAAGCGTGGAGTGGAGAATGTAAGCTTGATTCCCCATTCTTTGCAGAAATCTTGAAACTCATAGCTTATGAACTAGGAGCCATTGTCTGTCAAGATTTCGTAGGGGCCTCCGTACCTGCAAATCAGATGTTTCCAAATGAAATTTTTTACCTCCGTGTCACGGACCTGCTTGAAGGCTTCTGCTTCCACCCACTTGGTGAAGTAGTCGGTTACTGCCAGCATGTACACTCGTTGTCCAGGTGCAGTGGGTAGTTTCCCTACTATGTCCATCCCCCATTTCATAAAAGGCCATGGAGCAATGGATGGGTGTAGCTTCTCTGGTGGGAGATGGTTGATGTGTGAGTGTTTTTGGCATGAGTCACATCTTCTCACAAAGTCTAGAGCATCAGCCCTCATAGTTGGCCAATAGTACCCGGTTGTTAGTGCTCGGTGTGCAAGACTTCTGGCTCCAGAGTGGTTGCCACATTCTCCTGCATGCAACTCAGTCAGAACATGTCTGACTTCATTATTAGTTACACACCTGAGTAGGGGTCCTGAATAGGATCTCCTATAGAGTTGTCCGTCGAGGAGCGTGAAGCGGGCTGCCTTTGCCTTCACCATCCTTGCCTCGCTTTTGTCTTCTGGAAGTTCTCCGTTGGACAAGTACAATGTTATTGGAGTCATCCAATTTGACTCAGTTGTTATATCAGCCACTGTCTGGTTGGCGGGCTCACCCTTCCATGTTGCAGGCCATTGTATATACACTACAGGAATAGTCATTGGCACTGTGGTTTGGATGGCTGCTCCCAGGTTGGCAAGGGCGTCTGCGTGGTTGTTGTCCGTCCTTGGTACCTGCGAAACAGAAAACTCCTCGAAGGAGGACTGCAACTCCTTGACTAGTTGATGATAAGCAACCATCTTGGTGTCCCTAGTTTGATAAGAGCCCTACAATTGGTTAACCACTAACTGTGAGTCCGACTGTACCTGAATGATTTTTATGTCCATGTCCCCCGAGCTAGGTTGAGGCCAGCTATAAGAGCCTCATATTCGGACTCGTTGTTGGTTGCTTTGAATCCACATCGGATGGCTCTTTGGATTGTGTCTCCGTCTAGCGAGGTAAGGACTATGCCGAGCCCTCTTCCTTTGGTATTGCTGGAGCCATCAACTGAAAGCTTCCACTGCTAGTTGCCCTTCTCCTTCAAACAAAATAACTCCTTTTCCGCTTGACCTAATTCGGTTGGAGTGAAATCCGCTATGAAGTTTGCAAGCGCCTGTGACTTGATGGCCGTGTGGGGCTGGAAGGAGACGTCATACTTACTGAGTTCAACTGCCCATTTTGAAAGTCTACCAGAAACCTCTGGCTTGTGTAAGATAATGCGAAGTGGAAAGCTAGTGAGGACTACGACTGGATGGAATTGGAAGTAAGGGCGTAGCTTCCTTGCTGAGGTGACTAATGCAAGGGCTAGCTTCTCCAGCTGGCTGTACCGAGTCTCTGCGTCTAGTAAGGACTTGCTCACATAGTAGACTGGGAGTTGGTTTCTATCTTCTTCTCTGACTAGGACGCGTTAGTGCTATGTCGGAGACTGCAAGGTAAATGAACAGAGTCTCTCCAACCTTGGGCTTCGATAGTACTGGAGATGAGATAAGGTAACGCTTGATTTGTTGCAAGGCATCCTCACACTCGTCTGTCCATTGGAAATCTTTGCTCTTTCGTAGAGTGTCAAAGAATGGACGACACTTCTCGGATGATTTGGGTATGAACCTACTGAGGACTGCTAGCCTCCTAGTCAGTTTCTGCACATCTTTAACACACTTGGGGGGAAGGGATGTTAGCAATAGAACGAATTTGATCAGGGTTAGCCTCAATACCTCTTTGTGTGACTAAGTATCCAAGGAATTTCCCAGATGAAAGTCCAAAGGAGCACTTGGCTGGATTCAACTTCATGTTGTACATGCGGAGAACTAAGAAGGCTTGGCGGAGATGGTCTAGGTGTTGGTCGGCGACCAATGACTTGACTAGCATGTCGTCAATGTACACCTCCATGGTGTCCCCCAGCATGCTAGCGAACATGCGGTTGACTAGGCGCTGGTAAGTGGCTCCTGCATTCTTGAGTCCAAAGGGCATGACCTTGTAATAGAAGGTCCCCTCTCTGTGACGAAGGCTGTCTTCTCTTGATCTTCAGGGTGCATCAATATCTGGTTGTAACCTGAGAAGGCGTCCATGAAGCTTAGAAGCTTATTTCCTGCTGTAGCATCCACTAGCATGTCTATGTGTGGAAGTGGAAAAGAATCCTTTGGACATGCTTTGTTGATGTCAGTGAAGTTTATGCACACTCGCCACTTGCCATTTTTCTTCTTTACTACCACAACGTTGGCTAACCAGTCTGGGTAATGTACCTCGTGGACTGATCCAATATCAAGCAACTTTTGGACTTCTTCATTGATAACCTTGTTCCACTCTGGAGCGAACTTCCTCCGTTTCTGTCTGACTGGTGGGTAATCTGGATCAACCTCAAGTCTGTGGGTGATAACCTCTGGGTCGACTCCTGTCATCTCTGCATGTGACCAAGCAAAGCAATAATGGTGAACTTTGAGAAATGTGACCAATTGCTCTCTTAGCTCTGGCCTCAACCTTGCCCCAATCTGAACTTTGTGATCTGGATAGTCTGGGTGAATCTGAACTTCATCGAGCTCTTCCATCCCTGGCTGGTCTGGGTCAACTGGGGGGTTGAGTTGCTGTAATTGCTATAACTCTGTTGTCTTGGGCTTCAAGGCTTCCATGTAACATGTCCTCGCATCCCGCTGCTGGCAAAAAATCTCCTTCGGCCCCCACTTGGTAGGGAAGCGCATCACCTGGTGGTAGGTTGACGGTACTGCTTTCATCTCGTGAATCCATGGCCTACTAAGGATGGAATTGTAGCTTGACGGACTGTCTACAATCAAGAACTTCGTCGGTAGGTTGACGCCTTCTGCATAGACAGGAAGGGTAACACTCCCAACCGTGTACTTCCTTTCTCCACTAAAGCCATATAGAGTTGTTGGCTGACGAAAGATGGCAGTCTCATCTATGCCCATTTATGTCAAAGCATCTAGGAAAATGATGTTAGCAGAGCTCCCATTGCCAATGAGAACTCTCTTCGTAAGACTGTTTGCAATAAGAATTGAAATAACTAAAGCATCGTCATGAGGACTGATTAGTTGCTTAATTAGACTCTTGGTCTGAGAAGCTAATAGTCAAGTCAGACGAAGAGGTGTCTGATGCTCTGCGAGCGTTAAGTTCAGGCCTTACCGCCTACCTACAGTGGCGCTTTGCCGCAGAGTATGAGACACCACTGATCACTGACCCCCTAGAGATTACGTTGATTACCTTGTTGGTCTGAGGGGGCTCAGGCAGATCAGTGCCCTGTCGACTGGCGAGGGTCTTTTTACCTTTATCGGAGAGGTACTCCGTCAAGTGTCCTCTCTTCAAGAGCTCGGCTACCTCCAATCGCAGGGAGATGCACTCTGCAGTTGCATGGCCATGGTCTCCATGAAACTCACACCACTTGTTGGAATTTCTTTGATCTGGAGGTGTTTTGAGTTTTCCTGGCCATCTAACTCTATCACCCATGCTTTTCATGACTTCTACACACTCCTCTGGTTCAATGTTGAGGGAGTAGCTCGGAGGTGGGGCTCGGGTTCCTGTCCTCCTTTGTTGGATTGGAGGGCGAGGTGGATTCACAACAGGTCCATGCCTTCTCTCAGTTGGGTATGGCCTGGCACGATAGTCTGGAGCCCTTAATTCAACTCGTCTGTCAGGCTTGGGCTCCTTGCGAATACTTTGGCTTGACATGTAAGGTCTGTTGGCATCATCCTCCTCCCATTTGATCTAAGCCCATGCTTTGGCGAGCACGTCTTCCATTGTTCGGCAAGGGTACATGGTCAGCTCCTTATACAACCCCGAGTTGGGTGGCAACCCTTTGCAGAAGGCATTGACAGCAGTATCCTTGTTGCAGTTGGGGATTGACACCTTCTCCTTATTGAATCTTACGACGTACTCCCTGAGAGATTCGTTAGCGTCCGACAGTTTCAAAAGCTTACGACTGCTTGCGAATCATTCCACAAAGCAGTCGACTAATTGGGCAAAAGAAGAAATCAAATTGTTGGGTAAATTGGTATACCATTGTAAGGCTGGTCCGATCAGACTGGAACCAAACCCTTTGCACATGCAAGCCTCACGGAGATCCCTAGGGATGACTATGGTGAACATCCTCTGCTTGTACTGTGAGACATGGTTGTCTGGGTCTATCGTTCCATCATAGAGCTTCATGCTTGGGAAGGTGAACTTGGTTGGCATCTCCACCAATGTTATAGCGTCGGCGAAGGGAGAGTCAACAAAGCTGTTGGGTAAGCTCTTCTTGATCGGTGCCGGCACTCCAGGGATCCTTTGGATCATCTCCTCTAAGCTCACCAGTTTGGAAGACAACTCATCATTGATGTTTCCATGACCTGCAGAGGGGGTTAGCGAGTTATCTACCTGACTTACATTCTGGTTACGTTGTTGTGGCGATTCGTCGCTCATCCTTGGGTTAGCACCCTCGAACGAGACCCTCTTGTTGGCAATGCCTGGAATGACCTCAAGGGTTGGTCTTGGTGGAGCTCTCACCACCTGAGACACTGGAGTTATGGGAGTCACCCCTTCCATCTCTTCAAAGGTCAGCTGGCGAGCCTCAATCGTGTTCCGTGGTGGGTTCTCCACCCCAGTGACATGAGTCAGTCAGCGAGACGAGGCCGCATCCGGTGCCGGAGTTTCCTGGTGGACAAAGGATTCCACCTTCTCCCTCAAGGTAGAGTTCTCCTGACGGACGGCACGGTTTTCATCCTCAAGGAGTTTGATCTTCTGGGTGTTCTCCTGCATCTGGGCCGCCAAGGCTCTGATCTGAGCGGTGATATTCATCTCCTCTACCTCTTCGAGAACGTATTCATCTGAGTACGTCATGACGGATTGCTTAGCGTGTCGCGGTTGCTACTGGATTACCTTTTTTGATAGCCAGAGCCCCACGGTGGGCGCCAAATTGTAGACGCTCAGAAATCTACAATCAAATTAGGGTTAGAAATTGGGGGGCACCGACAACCTGCAAGGCAACAATAGCAAACAGAGACGTGAGGTTCCGAGGTGACACCGGTGTGGTGCCGACCGAAGGGACTCCAACGCTCAAGTTAGATGACTGATTGACAGTATAATCAATGAAAGAGATAGAGAGAGGGAGATGATGACAAGCGTCGACTATTCCTGTTGGTCGAGTCGGTTCGACAGAGTACGGACGAGCACCGGCGAGGCTAGCTGACCTTGTTGGAGGGAGCTAGCTTGTAGTCGTCGGACCGTGATGGGCGACGGTGGATGACGGTGGATGATGATGGACAATGGTGGATGGTGATGGATGCTGGTGGATGACGGTGGATGGTCGAGAGCGTTGATCAGAGAGCTTGAGAGATGGATTGCTAGGGTTTGTTGCAGTCAGAATGCGATGCCCCTCCATCTCCTCCCACTCTTCTCTATATAGTCCACCCATTGTTGGAGCCCGTCCGCGAATCTCGGGGAAGTTGTTGGAACTCCCTAAGTGGGTTGGACCGTGTCTCATGTAGTTGGGAGAGTGGTCGCAAGTCGGTTGCTTACTGACTGACTAAGTCAGTCAAGCAACGCAAGTTGGTTAGTCTGTTAGTTAGTGTTGACTGACAGAGTCGGGCGAGCTGGGTGAGCTCGCTGGCTGGTCGACCAGCTATAGGGTTGGCAAGGTCGGGTAAGTCAGGAAGCATGTGGACTGATTGGCTGGATAGATGACTTCGCTAGGTGGCTTCGCTAACTAGCCTTTCGAATCCAACCCGCGTATGAAGTCAAGACAGACTCATTAATGGATTGCGGATTGGGCCGTAGCCTTGATGGGCCGATCTGTTAGTCTAGTTGACAAAAGCGAATTTTGGCCAATACAGAAGACGTCAGAGATGGGGAAAGTTAAGGCGAACTTTGACGCTTCTGTTACGAAGAACCCAATAAGCATTGGACTAGGAGCAGTGATTCACGATCATATAGGAGTGGTGTTGGCGTGGTCGAGAAGGAATTTGACTCATATTCAAGATGTAGAAGTTGTTGAAGCAAACACAACACTCTCAACAATTCAGTTAGAGCCACGTCCTTACATTTTCGACATGTCGAGCTTGAGGGAGACTACTCATCACTCCTTCAACAACTTATTCAGCAAGAACAATCCTTATTACATATTCAGCAAGAACAATCCTTATTACATCCTTAAAACTAGACACAAGGGGATTTCTTTAATTTTATTTTGTTCTTATTTGTTTGTAGAAATGGTCCATCCGTCCGGCAAAACTGTATACATTCGTCATTTTTAGCCGTCCCACATAACTTCATATGTTACTTAGAAAAGAAGCTTCCCCACACCCAACAAATAACAAATAATCTTAACTTTACACATAAATTATATATTTTGCCACTGAAATACACTTTTCCTCACATTTTCTATTATTTATCATTACTTTAACTTTTCACATAAAATTAACCGCCAACCGTAATGCGTCCGGGAGGGAGTAATATACTAAATCACTTGTTTGCTAAATACATTGTTGCTGGTTGTTCAAGTATTTTACTCTTCCTTTACCAAACCCAGTTTTACATGTAACTGTTGTTTGAGAGCTTTTTAATATATCAAAGTTTCACTTCAATAAAAAATAAAAAAGGACAACTTGATGTGCATACGATGTAAGTAGTTTGCTTGAAAATTTTCTTTTGAACTTCTGAAGTTTTCAGTCATTAGTTGATGGACCTTCAATAAATTTGATACGAACTTTGACCCTTTTAACTCTAGCAAAGTCACGCAGTAAACTGGACTAATATAGTTCGCTTTACAAAATAAGCTTCTGACAAGGTTAGAGGCTATCTACAACAACCCGTTACAACTTTTCCACATCAAAACCTAAACAAGTGAACCGGTATTTATTTTCTTTACAAGTTTGACATAAAATTTATAGATTGAGTTAGTCATCTAAAGGAAAGAAAATTGGGCCGGATTTAAGAAAATAAACGGGCCTAGATTAACCTTGATTTGTTATTCCTATTCGACTTTAATTCAGTTCACCGTAATTTATAATTGACGAAAAATATAGATTGTTACAAAAATAACAACATTTTGAAGTTAGAATTCAAAATTTAGTAGTCCTACATGAAAGGTAGAAAAGTTATTACATTCTGTACTGTAACAAAATAGGCGATTCCATACAAAACCTCTCTTATTTCATCTCTCATGTTCCTTTTTCACTTCAGTTTACAACTCAAGAGTCAAACTCACAAAACTCCATGTACACCTTTCAGAAAAGACTGTTTCCAACGCCATATCATTGAAAAGCACAAAGCCTAGTTCGATTCTGGTTCTTGGTGACTGAATTTTCAATTAGTAAAGAAAGATTCTTCTTTTATGGGTTTTTTGATCAACAACTATTCCGGTTGTTAAGCTATCTACTTCCTTTGTACATTGATCGTCCGTTTACCTTTTCTTCTTGTTGAGTTTGTTAAATTATTGTTTGACTCCATTTTAAGCAAGACCAAAAGGACCCTTCTCCCACCTATTTTCTTCATACCATCTCAAAATACTTATCTTGGCATCAATTGAGTCGATTCCTGGAAAGGGGTCAGATGAATAAACTGAATTTCTGGACTATTTGGGTCCAAATCTTTCTGGGTTTTGGTTTACTGTTTGTGTTGATATGTCCTGTAAATGGCTTGAGGCCTTTACGGCAGAGACCTCGGTCATGGGGTGATGAGGTTGGTAATTTAGTTACTGATTTTTGTTTCTTTATAAGCTTAATTTTGTTGTGCTACTGTTTAATTGTCTGTGGATTGACTAGATTATGAATTTCTAGTGATCGAGTTCGTCTTTGGTTACTTGCTAATTTGAGAGTGCGCAGGTGAATTTCTTATAAAGGAAAATTGTGTGATGATTTATGAGGGTAATCTGCCTGTTTACAATTTGGAATTGCATTTGGTGTGGAAGGCTTGTAACGTTTCACGAATTTCGTATTTTGATTGTTTTTGAGTGCTAAACGGATTGAACATATACAGCTTAGGTTCCTTTTTGTGTTTTACTGCGATGCTTATGGAAACACTGCTGTTTTTAGTTTACACATGCATTGGTGTTTGCTGAAAATGTTTGATTATTCCTTGGATGAATCAAGGTATAGGTGTTGTTTGTGTCTCATAGTCGTATCTGTGGAATCATTTTAGTGTCATTTTAAGAAAATTCAGGGAGTGCATGAAATAAAAATAGTAAGTAGTAACACGAAATTGGTGGAAGTTTTACTCTCAATTTTAAACACCAAGCATTCTTTTCTCTGCCACATGCATGGCGGATTGTGTTGCAGTTTTCCAAGTTTATATCTAGGTATGCTCATCAAAAGTTATGTTCTTGTGGGCATGAACTCCTCAGCCATGTGTGACATATAAGATGATTGAATTGTTTGCCCCGAGTTAAACCTAGAGTAGAGAATGCAGCAGACGAATTTTGATGCCAAACTGGAATGGTTTCCAGGATGCAAGTAGAGTTTCGTCGGATTGTTAAAGGGTTCAATGAAAGTGGAATTTTTAGTTACATTTGATGATTAAACTCATTAAAGTTCTGAAGCTATTTCTTAAAAAGTAATGATGTTTGATTTGGTGGTATAATGGTGCATAAATTTTATTTATAAAATATGCTCTTTGCATAGTGTCCCTTGGTTCCTTTTAAGTCTGTAAAAAATGCTTTTGTGGTGATCAGTTTTCTCTTCTATTAGGTTTCTAGACATGTTCCAACTAGAAGAATAATGAATTTGTATGTATCAGTCTTGACAATTACATGAAAGCTTTAAAAGTACATTCCTGTTTCCCTCTCTCTCTCTCTCTCTGTGTATGTGTTTGTATGTATATATATATATATATATATATATATATATATATATATACATACACCTTGTTATAGTCATTGTTTCTGATGGATGTGTTTTATTTGCTTCTTACAGTGGCTTCTTGTTGGCAAGGAAGAACATGAACTCGGACCATTTTCTTCTTGGAACATCACAGGGACATATAGAGGTCATTGAGTAATGCATTTTAGAAACTAATTTCATTTATTTGCATGAATGCTTTATGATTGATCTTCTTATATCCAGCAATTGGCGAGAACTAATTAATGATATATCATTTGCATGATTTAAATCTCTTGAATAAGCTAATGTACTTTCATTACGCTATGACATTTGCTTGCACACGTTTTTTAATGTATCATGAAGTCATTTATCTTGAAATTCCTAAGACTGTGACAGGATTGCTGTTTAAGACAGATCAGCTTGTAATCTCTGTAAGATGAAGCAAGAGATATAATAAAACGATGTGGTTGACATATGTCTCTTCCTGTTATATCCTCTGGATTGGTGAATGTGGTGCATCTGGTATAGTTACAGTTCTAAAGAAGAACCAACTTTTGGAAACGAGACAAAGCTGTACATAGTCCAAGGAGTGGTAATGCCATGAAGGACCACTAGGGAAGATGGCACATGAGCTGCCAGAAAAATTTATAAGCTGGGCCTGCACCCCTGAACTTGCAGGCCCTTAAGCAAGATCATCTGAGATTTTTAACCTTAGGATTTGAACCCTTTCCTTTGATCAGAAAAATGAAGATCAGAGGAGCAACCATCTATAGATATACTACTTACTAAGGTGTTGTATATTAGATTTAAGTGCAGCGTATCATTTTACGTCCTTACAAATTAGTATTTCTGTTTTGGGAAGAATATTACTTTCCATGTGATGGGTGTAATTGGATATGAATCAGCCGACAGAGTATAATGATAGCTCTGAAACTGATTTCAATAGTGAGACATATGCATGGACGTGGATAGTTCCATTCGGATTGCTAATATCGTAAGCATTTATATATGTAAAATGTACTACAAAATTGAAGGATGGCTCCTGATATCACACTTGTGTTGATATTTTTGTAGGACGATCAGAGAGAAATTCTTGTTTCAAGAAACATTTTAAAATTTGTCATTGGTCTCTACTTGATTATTTTATTGGTTTCTTTAGTTTTGTCTGGTCCAGGTTCATCAATCTTAAGCTAGCTTGTATAATTGCTTATTGAGAAAAGATTGCTTTGGAAATATGGCTTTTGTGGTATTTTCAGGATCTGATTTTTTTTCTTTTTCATTATATTGACTGTCCTGTTTTGTATGGGATTATCTGTGGTGGACTTGAATGTGCTTGATTGGCCTTCTAAATTGGATTATGATGCGAAAGAGAGACAAGATGTAGTTGTTGTAGAAGAATGGTGTTAAGTAATTCAATGTCGGGTTATAATTAGGGACCCAAATTATAGGTTGAGATTCGGGGTAAAAGTATATTGATGATGTGAACAATTTGGAGTCAGACTAAGCTGGCCTTCACCCAAATTGGTACTAAACTTACATTCTGCATCGTCTCTGGACCCTTTGATCTAATAACTCTGGCAAACTATTACACAGTTGCAATTAGCATTGCATAGTTGCTTCTGTTCTTTGCGCCTTATCTTTTCTGGAGTTGCTTATTATGTGCAATGAAATTCATTTTGATATATGTGTTGCAGGCAATTGGAAGTTCCTAAATTCCACAAATGGGTCCTTGAAGCTTCCTAGTTTTAGTAAGTCAGATGGGAACTCTGTATTGGAATTGGTCAGTACACCAACAAAAATAACTGGAGTACACTATGTACAGGTATAGCATGAATATTCTTTATTGGTGATAGCTGTGATATAGCATAAAGATGAACTGTTTTCTGCCTGTTCTCTACCGTTTTCTTGTAATTCTTTTGAAGCTCATTGATAGTAAAATATTTGGTTATTAGATCTTTTGTTTGATAGCTCAGTGTCAACAATGGAAATAAAGAAGAAATTGGAGAAAAATTGAAATGGAAACTGTCCACTTAATCACGTTTTATAACCCTTCCTCCCTCCTTCCGTCTCTCCATAGTTAACATGGCAACTAATCCTGTCTGTGCGCATTATGTGTATGTCCTTGTATGTTCTATCTATGTCTATATATATGCTCATCTGTGGTGGTGTAGTGTATTCATAAGACACTCGAACAAAATGAAAAGGCATCATATAGATATATGCATGACAAAGTGAGTCTGTGAAGGTCTGGAAAACTTATTTTAACCATGGAAACCTGCCTTAGTTTTAGAAAATGTACATCACATCAAATTTGGCGCTGATCAAATGTGTTCAGCCCCAGAGAAAATACTCCCTCCATTCCAAAGATAACTTGCTATTTGATTTTTGCACAATTTTTAAGAAGTTTGAGTAAAAAATGGTTTATATAGATAAATAAAGTAATAAGTGTGTAGTAAAAAGTAAGAAAGAGAATTGATAAAGTATGAAAGAGAGTGATTAAAATATTAATAATGGGGATAGTGGGTTTCCATAAAAGGAAATGGAAAGTTTTTAATGGAACACCCAAAATGGAAAAATGGAAAGTTTCTAATGGAACGGAGGGAGTAATAGATTAAAAAAAAATGTGAAATTCTTAGGCAAAACCATTTTTTTTGCCAGTTTTTCCTTTACATTAAGAACCACACCACCACCCTAGTGTCTGGCACATTCCCATAATTTGCACTAATTTATTGTGGTTTTTTCTAATGTTTAGAAAAACTATTATTTCCCCTGAAATTTGCTCAGTGTTTTTCTTTCCTGTCTTCCTTCTATTTTCTGCTTACACTTTGCTGCTTCTTTAAAACGTTGCAATGCACCAGGGAATAATAATTTTCCATGACGTGTTTGATAATGAACATGCTGGTTTCGCTAAAATCAGTGTAGAGGGTGTGTACATATGGCCTTTCAGACAACTACGGTTGGTAGCGAACAGGTAGTTCTGCATACACTTATCTCATTTTCTTTACAAGCTAAACTGATCCTTGACTAATGCCATCCTGTGATATTGCTGCAGTGGTAAAGATGGTGAGTTTGGTCAGCAGGATGATTACCTACTATCAACTCCATATCACTTGGTAATTTTTTTTTTCAGATTCCTAATGTTTTCCAGTTATTAGTGGAAAGATTCTGTTGTGAATGCCAAGTCATTCATCTAGTTTGCTCTTTCAGTTTGTATCCATCTTAAGTGATCCACCATAGATTAGACTATTAGAACAGGAGAGCTCTTACAGTGTTTGGCTCATGGTTACACGTTAAAATGGTTTCCAAGAGTTGTTATGCTGTTATGACCGTCTCAAGCTATAAATAATTAAACCATTTCTTTTAAATCTTCAGACTTGCTTCATGCTTTGTTGCAAGCAGAGTCCAATTTCATGCTTGTTATTTTGACAATGTGTGCAGTTGTAGGCAATCTTGGCTTAGAAGATGACTTCAATAAATGAATCTAACTATTGTTCTTCTTCTGGATCTCTAGCTGTAGTGAATTAGTGATTAAGGGACCATGGTTCCATTGGCTCATTATACTTTTTTCAGTCCATCGGTTTTAATCAGGATCTAATTTAATTATATGCAATCTAAACTCTCAAATTATTCTATTACAGTTTCAAAGCGATTAGAGTTCAAGTTTATTGTGTTTTTAACAGTTCCACCAGTTAACTTCTCTTCCAAGATCATGTTAGAATCTTAAGAACCACAATCCCGTAATGCTCAAGGATGTACATTCTTGACGCTTACAAATAAAGTATCTTATGGTACAAGAACTCTCTCAATGGAAACATAAAAACCCCGTGATAGTTGGTAGTAAACTCTACATAAACAATGCACATGTGGATTTAATTGCAGTAAGTACACAGTGACTTGTACACGATTCAATGATGCTGGTATAAGATTCTTACAGGTTTTGCATTGGTTTCCAGGTTTATTTGTTTTGATTCTGCTTCACCAAAACAACTTTTGTATTAACATTTTCTTGATCAAGATGAGTTCGTTTCAGAAGGAATTTCAGCTTACTTGACATTATGTTTAATTTGTACAGCTTGGAGTTTTTTCCTCCCAGGTGTTTCAGGAGTCTCCTCGAGAAAAGCTCTGGAAGAGGAAACATTGTAAATATCTTAGTGAAGTTGTCCTAACCTTTATAAAACAAATATATTCACTCCTTTTCTGAAGTTCTAAATTTAATGCAGCTCCCCTTTATGAAATGGAGAAACATTGCAATATTGAAATTGCAGCACAGATATCTCGTGTGGCTTCCAGTAGAAGTGGTATACCAAGTTTATCTAGTACTCTCTCTACGTTGTTATCTGATACATGTCCCAGTGTCTCAATGATATTGTTATCTGTTGGTTACTCATTATCTATTATTAAGTTCATCATTTTTTTGGTCTTGCACTTTCTTAGATGGAGATCATGCTAAGTATCATCTGGAAGGTTTAATGGAAAGCCCGTCAGTGGATGATGATGTTGATTGCTTCTCACCCATGCTTCTGAATGCGACTTCAGTAAACATTGACGTTTACTACAACAAAGCTGTTAACTACACCTTGATGGTGACCTTTGTATCCTTCTGCTTAGAATGTTTTTCTGCTATCTTCTCACATTTGTTTCCTTTCGTTAAACAAGTAATAGTAGGGTTCATACTTCATATTGTTTATTGTCTCTTGTTGTTGGATTCTTAACTCTTTGATGCTCTAGATCTCTTTCCTTGAAGTTTTACTGTTAATCAGACAAATGGAACACAGTAACACACAGTCTGTAAGATTCTCTATTACACATGCAGTCATGCTTCAAAAATGAAAGTGGTTGTTCCAATCATCACAGTTTATTTGACTTGTTGTATTTTCTTTCAGGGGGCTGCCAAAGTTTCACTTCTGATGATTGGGCATCAGGCTATCATGGATGCATACCTTTGCCTTCTACATCTTACTGCAGGAATACTAGTTGGTGGGTGTACTTAAAATTAGTTTTATCGATGCGTGAGTAATTAACTTTTCTTGTATGAATGTATTATTATGTTTCTAAAATCACTGTGCCCGGGTTTGCGTCTTTGTCATATGTAATGTTTGCTTCGGTTACATAACAAGATAGAAAAAAAAAGATTAGGAAAAAAAGTAGGGCTTAACCACCGTTTTACATTTTACAAAGCCCGGTCCTAATATTTATTAAAAACCCAGCAGTATCTTTTCTAAAAATTGCAGTTTACCTGATTTCAAACACCATTATATAATTGTTGGTAAAATTGACCAAACATTATTTACAAAGCCCAATCCTTCAAAATGAATCTTGCAGTAACAAAAAACAATCCTACTATTTTGATTTTGTACTTTTTACGTGAAAGAAAACATATATGATTAGCAAAAAAATAAAAATAAAAATGCAAAGACGATTTTTATTCATTCAACTAGTCCAGTACTGAACATAAAAGATAAAACAACCCAGCAAAACAAAGCTATTGATGACTTGTCTACTGATCTCCAGGAAAATCATTACGTCACAGAATAAATGAGTGAAGTTTATCCCATTTTTTACTTCTCTCAAAATTTTAACGTTCATTTTGCATCTCTAGAATAGTTTTCAACTTTTCTGTAGTATAATCCAATAATTCATTTCGTACAGAATCCCTCTTCAATGCTTTTGCGACTGCTGCATTTTTCAAGTTTGTGGTCTTCTCAATATTTGAAATGCGGTACCTTCTTGCAATTTGGAAAGCAAATAGGCCTATGAATAATGGGGAGAATTGGGAAGCCATGAGGCGGGAACTTTCAGTTCTTTATAGTCGCTTTTGTAAGTCTCCTTTTTTCAGTTTTGCAGATTATTAAATTTAGTCGAACTATTCATGCCATCCAGAATCATGAATACTGTAATGCGTATTTCTGTCACCTATGGAATAGGATTTTGTGAAATTAACAGCTTAAAAGATTACAAAGTAGTATATTTGAGCTATGTACTGAGGAACTTTTAACTGTGATGATATGCTAAATGGCTAAACTTGACCCAAATGGCAGAGTTTTCAAGTTACTGATAGGCATACTGAAAACAAAGGAAAATTTTGCCTGGATAAAGAACCGACTACCAATAAGTAACTAATTTGTTTTAGAAATAAGTATTCAAATTTTAGCATGGTCAGAGCTTGGAGAAAAAACCAACAAGATTGTGAGGGTTATGTATAACTTCCTCAGTCACTTAGCTTGTTTCCTAATTTGTTTTGTTGATTTACTTTAAATAAGTCAACAAAAAAAAGTTGAAAACTAGTTAAGGGAGGAGGAAGTAGCATTCATTGTGTTGCACAAAAGTTATACTGACAAGGCAAGCTCGTATTATCTGTAAAGCATATCATATTTGCTTCATACATTTTTGGTTGTAGATCTTAGATTTGATGATCCAAAAACGTACACAAATATTTTACTTCCAAATGCCGAGTGTAGGATCTAATTCACTAGTCTTTACTTTGCAGATGGTATACTCTTAGGTGGAATCCTTGTCATGTATGAGTTTCATAAATATCTACGGTTTATCCTTCTCCTACTTCATTCCTTTTGGATACCGCAAATAATCACCAGTGTTGTTCGTGACTCGAGGAAACCGTTGCATCCTCATTACATCATAGGGATGACAATAACTCGCATTGCAGTTCCATTATATGTGTTTGGCTGTCCACATAATTTTATGCGTATAGAGCCTGACAACAACTGGTGCATATATCTTGCTGTTTTCATGGGACTCCAAGCATTTATTCTTCTTCTACAACATTATTTTGGATCCCGGTGGTTTATTCCTCGTCAGGTTGGTTCAATAGTCATTTAAATAAATTAGAATGCCAAATTCTTGTAAAAGTCATGATTTTTCTAATATAAAGGGAAATCATATCCCTCCCACCCCACGTGTATGGCACACTCACCTTATTATACTCATGGAATGTGATTTTCCTATTATTTAGGAAAATCAAGTTTTTTACAGGACTTGCTCATTAGAATTTGTTTCATGCAAATTTCTAATTTAATGCTTAGGAAAACCAGATTTGACCAAGCATTTAGAAAAACAAATTCGCACCCGTGTTAAATTAGGGGAATGAGCGAAATCGTGTGGTGCGGGGTGTTTTTTATTTGGGGGGAGGGGGGATGATTAAAAAATGGACGAGTGGAGATTGTGAGTTTCTATAAAAGGAACTGTAAATCATTTAGTAGTGAAACGCTTAAAACGTAGGAAAATTGGAAAACATTTAGTGACATGGAGGGAGTTTTTCATAACAATTTATCAACTTCTTCAGATTCTGGTTTGTGAAACTTACAACATTGAGATGGGTAACTATGTTAAATTTTCAGACTACCCTCAGTTTTGCCCCATGAAACATAATAGCTGGTTATGTGCTTGACCTGCACACCTCCTATAATATAAGTACCGTACTGTTTCTGATGAAGTTTGCAATGAGAAAGTGATAATAACTGTCAAGTTTCATTGTGAATCAGTATATGTGTTCTTTGCTGAAGTTTCAGGCAGACGCATTTATTCTTCTATTCACTTGCAAAGACATGCCAAGGCTTCAGTTAGCAGCGATTGTTAACATTGTGCGGTTAAATCGGTGTAGTTGATAGAATTTCCAATCTAGAATTAGTATGTGCTTGAGTAAAGCAGGCATTTTAATTCTTACATGTATTGGTAAGTTGGTTGTTGGTAGCCACGTTTGACGACTGTAAATTATGGCTGATCATGCATGTCTCGGTATGGTATTTTTTGTATTGGCTGATCGTCTTGTTTACATATCCTTGCAGATTTTACCTGAGAAATATAACTACTACAGGAGGTTAGCATCAATTCATGCTGCAGACTGTGTTATCTGTATGACTGCAATTGATCTCAGCCAACGTTCAAATAATCACATGGTATTCGCTATACTCTTCTTTCCAATATTTTTTTTTTTTTTTTTGGATAAAAAAATCTGTAAGCTAACATTTCAACTCCACATTATGTATAGGTGACACCCTGTGATCATTTCTTCCACTCGGGCTGTTTGCAAAGATGGATGGATGTGAAAATGGAATGCCCAACTTGCCGCCGTCCTCTTCCACCTGCGTAGAAGTTGTACAGTTGGTGATGTAGACGATCCGACATTGCCCTTAATGTTAAAATCTGGTAAGATATCATTGTCAGACTGTAGGTTTATGTTCCATTTCTGTTAGTAGTATCACTTTGCTAGCAACTAGCAAGGAGTAAACCTGTAAATAATATAACTCTTCTACCATTCCAGTGAAGTGATTCATCTGAACTTGTTTTGTGTCGAGGGATTGTCAGTTCTGCTTCTCACGGTGCAACATGTAGATGGACCAAGGCGCCGGCTATTCTGAATCCTCAGAAAATTAACAATAGCTGAATTGAGCAATGTAAATGATTTGCTTGTATCTCTAGTTCCTTTTTCTTTAACCTGCTACTTTGTATACACTAGTTGTGTAGATTCTGATGAAGAAATAACAGTTACTCAAAATATTGGAAGCATTTATTTCCCATGTAAATTGGTTCCGCGACATTTTTTGTTGAAGGTTAAAATGCATTTCAGCCCAATGGAGAATTCTAAGCTGACAAACAAACCAATCTAGAAAAGGCAAAGCAAGACTTGAACATCAAGATTCGGATGTGAATAAACGAGCTCCGGACACCATACATGATGAAATGCCAACGCAGATGCTCAAACAAAAATTGCTGAAACTAGCTCATTTATCTGTATCTATCACAACAGATATAGTTCCAGTGGAACCGTTTTGCAACTTGCGGAACCAAGACGTCACATAGAGAGATAGAATAATAGACAGGAGGCGTGCTCCGGATCCCTTGTACAGTGAGAGTATCCCTTCATTCTTGATAATTTGCATGAAAGCATCTGTGCAGCTCTTATATTTCAATACTTCTCCTGAAGTCATCATCATCCTTGTTTGCACAGTATCAATTGGGTAAGAAGTCAAGTAAGCGGCAGCCAGCATTGCCTCAGGAGCAAACGAATTTTGAGATGATTTTTCCTGTCGGTGTGTTAAAAATACAAGGCACGGGTTAAATTCGTATTTAGCTCTATGAAGTTCTCCCACAACAGATGTAGTATATGGAACAGCACTGTGAAACAGATGAACCAAAATAGACGAATTACATTACTAACCTTCGAATTTCCTTTCCCAGGAAGTAGGTTTTCAAATAACTGGTAATGAATTAAATGTAAACTGAACCCACGATATATACCGACAACACCATCAGATTTGATGGTTTTCCTGTAAACATCAAACAAATTGTTGAACTGCCTTCCACCATTCCCACTGCAACACTTGATGTCGTTACACAGACGTGTATGGGCGTACTGCAGAGGATACAAACACAGATGGCCACAACCCAGAGCAGCAGTACGAGTTAGCCATTTCTCCAAGTACATTTCCTGTTGTTTATCTTTCCTCAATTTAAAAGCAATCTCGTTGAAATAAACACTTAAGGCAAGCGAGAACACCTGGCATACGCAAAATCCATGAAAACAGAAATGAATAAAAAGAATTAGGATCATCAGAACGTAGGAGTAAAAATCTTCATATCTTTGTAAATAAAAGACCCGTTGAGTTCAGCAGAACAAGAACAGTATTCTTGAGAGCAATCATGAGTGATAAATAGGTAAACAAATTCTCAAGGCCAAACAAGTAACTATTAATCGAGCCATCGCTTTTAGATTAAGCATTAACACACTAATGATGGAGGCTCAGGAAACTATGGTGTAAGCTTGATGACCCTGCATCTATAACCAAGCGGCCATGGCATCATCAATCTAGCTAGAAACTACTCTGTAAGCAATCGTTGTAAGTCATGTGATGCATCATTGTAAATGCACACGGATTAACTGAAAAACCAGGCTTCACGACGTCTACAAACATTACAACGAACTGATTTTTGCAATGTAAACTAAAATCGACTAACCTCTCTGGGCAAAATGCTGATAAGCCTAACAGAGCTGCCTCTCCAAAGAGAAAATACACCTTCATTCCTGATAGTTCTAGAGAAACAGTCCTTAATCCCAAGATAAGGTCTAGATAAACGACCGGACCTAATCAACTCTCCCTGATTCTGAAGCAAAAGTTTCACTCTTTCCAATGGAGCTTCAGCTGTCACACTCACAACGCCTTTCATGCTTCTCATGAAAATGCGCGACACTAGAAGTCCAGTCACCATGTCATCTATCAGCAGATCCCGCCCAGAACGAGGCACAGAATCCTTACGCAGTGTGCTCTTAAACGCGGCTAAAAGAGGGTTCACATATGCAAATTCATCACTCAAGTTTCTTAAACCACAATTAGTTGAGTTACCGTAGGATGAAATCACATTAACATCATACAAGTTCCCATTTAGGCAAGAATTCGGTGGCATTGTACCACCCATAGTTTGAGATCAGGAATAAACCTGTAGGCATTCATAATAAAACATTTTACAAACATAATTACAGCACAAGACACATTAATTCTACGGATAGCCCTCAAAAGCTTAATCAGTTGAGCAAATTCTAGAATTATAATTTAAAGATTGTAACACAAACAACAAACTCTTTCATTATATGTGGCTACAGTAGAAGCATAAATACATTTACAACACAAGAGATAAATATTGCTCCAAGGATTGAGCTAGAAACGGAAGAACTAAATGAAAGACAAGAAAGAAGAGCAAGAAAAAGGGATTGCAGTTGAGAAGAAGATACCTTGATAACTGCTTGAGACTTGAGAGCACAGGAGCTGCATCGCCAAGAGGAAACATATAAAGCAATCCAAGATTCGATTTTATTTTGAAATTTCATTGCCGAATTTGGTGACGGTTTGATCTTGATGACCAGAATCAAGTGTACTTCCCAGCCCATTTTGTGTGTGTATAACCAACGGACGCTCTTGAGTCTTACTCATCACTGACATTTCATAATATTCTCAATAGAGCTATGCATACGTTTTCTATGTGGGTTATTATTGGAGAACTAAAACTTAAAAAGATTCGTGGGGACTATGAGAGTACTTCGTAATATACACGCATATACAATTTTTTTCGACTTGATTGCTATTTAACCTTGCGGGTTCAATTCGTGGATCCTGGGTTCCAGGTTTGGTATATTTGGATCTAAAAATGGGTCGTCGGATTAGTATAAGTACCCTATTTTCCTTTTTTCTTTCATTTCATTCTTTCTTCTCTCTCTCCGGCGATTTTTCCGCCGTCCGGCCACCAATCTTAAATCTGATTTCATATTTGAGTAGCACATGACTCGATCTAATTTTCTATCGTTTCATTTTTTTTTTTAAAATTTTGTCAGACTTTTGAAAATGTTGGCCGGAATTCGAAGCTTTTCCAGTTGACTTTCCTATCTTTTAGTAAAATCTTACCTTTTCCAAGACTTTGGCATTGGGAAAATCTCGATCCCAATTGGGATAAATTCCGAATTTCCATATATAATTTCGAGACGGGATTGGGATTGATGTTGCATTTCAATTGGGATTTGGGATCCCAAATGAGATAATGAATAAATAATTAATACTACTATATATTACACAAAAACGACAACTCTTTTAGAATGCAACTTTTCTTCTTCTTTAATTATATGATTGAGATTGATGTTGGGGTGGTTCTTGTTTATCTAAGTATCCGATGTATGTTTAATCTATAAAAAACAAACAAAACTTATAAGACTGTATCACTGTAACATATGCTGAAATAGAATCAGAATTGAATCCCTCTCGGGGATGGTATACACCCCCCCCCCCCCCAAAATCCAAAATATTGGATCGAACCGGGTATAAGTCCGACCTGGATCTCAACGCCATTATTTTTCATGGGTTCAAAATTCGGATTGGATAAAGTCCAACACATTTAAAAGTAAAATGACGGAAGATTTAGGCGGATATGATCTCAATAGTGTCCCTGACTCTTGTTAATTACCATAACATAGTAAACATGTATAGAAAATTGTATGCACGGTAATCTAATAGGAATTTGTTTATCTTTTATAAACATATGATTTGAAATTTACAAACTTATTGTATATGATTTTTTTCTAACTTAGGTTTCATAGTACACGAAATGTATTAGAGTGCAGATCCCTTAAATCAAACTTCACTTTTAGAATACAAACTAACAAAACTTTAAACATAAGAGTTCCCTTATGTTAGACATTATTATAAGGTTGCATGATTTTCATTCTTGTAAGTTCGGATCCGTTTAGTAGTTCACATCACTTGCATAAATTGGGCGTGATGAAACGACACACATGAGCATTACTTTTTGAATGTACATGTGGCTTTTACTTTGAATTGCTCTACATGGTGACTATTCTCCACCATAAACATAGTAGCTTTCTGTTGATTTCGAAAATTTTGGATTTCGCCCCTCCCAACCCTCGGAAAAACCTGTAATTTCGCCCCCACAAGGTTGAATTCCTAGGTCCGCCCCTGTGTAGAATCACTTCTCATCAATATAAATAATGTTCTCCAATGGCTTGAACATGACTGCTGCTGCTCATTATCATATATTAGTGAACTGAGACTACACTTAAGCCTTGCCAATATGATCATACCCACCTTTTTCCACCTATGAAAGGTTGTCTTATTCACATCTAGATGATTCGCTAAGCCCCTTATGGACCATTTTTTTTTGCAAAATCAATTGTTTTCATCTTTCCAATATCAAAAGAAACTCCTTTTGATCTTAGAGCACTAAACTTCTTGTTAATGATGTGAATGGGTAACCCTTCTCGCATTTGTTTTTTTTGCAAATAACCGGATTCGTGTTCTTGTCCTCAGGTGATTGTTAAAGCGACCAGCAACTTCCACATATGCTCCATGCTTTTACTCCCCATCAATGCATCCTCAAGAATTACTTGTGCTACTTCATTTTTTTTATAGCAATTGAAAGTTCATAGTGCATTAGATTGTTTTTTTTGAAGTGTCTTGGTAGATGAAGGTGTAGTAAATGAGCAAGAAACTGTATTTATATCTAGTGGTAATTAATGGAGGGAATTAAAAATTTACTTTTGGAGTTAGGCTTTTGGAGGGACATGTATTTAATGTTGTTGGGAGGAAGTAGGCTTTTGAAGGGAAATGTGTTTACAGTTTGGACATGGATGTGTATTTATAGTGGAACTAGAAAACAATGAACAATGTAATTTAGTGGGAATTGATTTTGTAAACTGATGTTTGGAGGGAAATGTATTTACCGTTGCTCAAATGAATTTGTAACATCTGTTTGTCTAATGTCATTCAGGAACAACATGTTGTTTGTAGCATCTGTTTTGCTTTCTTACTTTGTGAATTCATTTGGGTTTAGTCAAAAAGTGGTTGTTCGTATATGGTAAAATCAATTTCAAGGGTTCAAAAAAATCTAATTCTGCTCTAGCCCTTTTTGACAAACTATATTTCAGGAGCCAGGTTTAGATTATTAGAGGGATGTGTTAATAAAGTAAAAAAGTATCCCACATGTGATATACTACCCCATAATAATGATCTCCTTAATTTTTGGGCGTGAATATTAAAGTGGACAACTTTTCTAATAATTCTTGTACTAGTAATATCAATATTGCCTCAATTATTTGTAATGAATTAAATTATGCTCATCAATCCAACTTAACATCAATGATAATTTGAGTGCCTATTGCAAATTATATATGTTACTATGTCATTAACAGAATGTTCGGAGTTGATTTGCATTTTAAATTGCTGGGAACAATATTTACTAAACTGTTTGGCAAACAATTAAAGCTTAGATTAAAGCTCAACGTTAATCGAGTTGCTCTCCTCATCTTGTTTGGCTAGCAATTTTAATAAAGTCGGAAAAGTACCCGAATTTAATACACCTACTATTCACAACTCAATTAAATTTTCTCTCTTTCTAATCTTTTTCTCTGACTTTACTTTTTCAAAAATTCTTACTACAAGGCTGGGACTGGTGATTAATGAGGTTATTGATGATAGCCAATCTGCATTTCTACCTGGCAGGGTCATACATGATAACATATTGATTGCTCAGGAATTGGTGAAAGGTTATGGGAGGAAACAAATATCTCCTAGGTGCATGATACAAATGGACCTACATAAAGCATATGATTCTGTGGAATGGAGTACTTTAAAAGGTATTATGTTGGAGTTGGGCTTCCCTGTGCAGTTTGTGAAGTGGAAAATGATCTGTACCACTTCTGTCTCTTACAAGTATATGGTTAATGGGTGCCCTACAAGTATTCTAAAAGCTAAGAGAGGACTTAGACAGGGAGATCCCATCTCTCCCCTGCTCTTTGTCATTGTTATGGAGTACTTGCATAGTTGCTTACAGAAGTTACAGTTTAATCCCAATTTTAACTTTCATCCTATATGTGAAAGACTGCATATAACTAATATATGTTTTGCAGATGATTTGTTAATGTTTACTAGAGGGGACATTGAGTCTGTTAAGCTAATGATGAGGGTGTTTCAGGAGTTCACTTAATCAACTGGTTTGGTGGCAAATGTGTCTAAAAGCAAGGTATATTTTGGTGGGGTATCTTTAGCTATACAAAAAGGTATACTGGATCATACAGGATTTGTCAAAGGGAATCTGCCATTCAGGCATCTTGGTATACCACTTGATAGTAAGAAACTTACTGTGGCTAATTGTGCTATGTTGATTGATAAGATCACTGGCAGGTTGGTTCATTGGACAACAAGATTGTTGAGTTATGTAGGGAGGCTGCAACTGATTAAGAGTGTGCTATTTGGTATCACAGCTTATTGGTTACAAATATTTCCATTACCTAAAAAGATCTTGAAGCATATTGAAGGATTGTGTAGATCATTCTTGTGGAGTGGCTAATATACTGTTACTATGAAGCCTCCTATAGCTTGGGACACTATTTGTGAGCCTAGAAATTCAGGAGGTCTGCAAGTTATTGATCTGTGTGTTTGGAACAGGGCTACTATTGCTAAGTTATTGTGGAACTTATGTGCCAAATCTGATAAATTGTGGGTGAGATGGATCCATAACTATTACATCAAAGGTATGGATATTCACTTGTACCTGCCTGTATCTTCTTGCTCATGGATTGTCAAAGCTATGTTCAAGCATAGGGAGAGCATTGTGCAGACTAGTACTTGGAGAACTTTACCATTGAATGTGAAGTTCCCAACTGTATAGGGACCTTAGAGATTACAAGATTGATGTGGTGTGGAAGAAGATGTTCTTTACAAACCTGGCTAGACCTAGAGCTCAATTTACTCTATGGATGGTCTGCCATGGTAGATTATATACTAAGGATAGGCTTTTGAGATTTGGGATATATAATGATGGTATTTGTGGCTTTTGTGGTGTGGAAGAAACACTGGATCATCTGTTGTTTGCCTGCCCCTTCTCTAAGGCTATCTGGACTGGTGTTTTGGTATGGATGCAAATAGGTCATCAACCCCTGGAATGGTCTCAGGAAATTGTATAGATTATGTAGTGAAATTGTATGGATCGAGATTTAGTACCAAATACAGATATTGTAAACACGTATTGTAGCAGTACTCAAAACCAATATCTGAAAACTATCTTAGAGTCTAAACAGCGGAATGTAAAAAATACAAGACACAAATAATTTCTAGCATATTATAAATAATTTGCCGAGCCATAGGAGAAATATCCACTATAAAGAATAACGGATTTACAAAAAGATATCTAGACAATATTCCTATGATCTAGAATATCAAACAACTAAGCAACTTTGAATCGGGCCACCAATTCGACGCTAGATCTCTCACAAACAAAGAGAGAGATGACTAACTAAAAGCTTAGTAAAAGAGATGCAAAACAAGCTGCTAGAGAATATCTATCTTACGCGTAAAAGCTTGTTTTAATCTAAGAACCTATCAACTAGTATATATAGGTGTGAATATTAATCCAACTAGTACAAGAGTTCTATCTTGATTGAAAGTCTTGATTAGGTCGAATCACCATGTTCTTCTCAGTCTTCCATGCATCAAGAATCCTTGTAGGAATACAAATAGAATCCTTCTTCGATAAGTAAAAACCATCTTCGGTTAGGAATCTTATTCCTATCCTTCTTCAATATCTTCTAGTATTCAAACCCCAAGAGTTCTTCTCCATAAGACATCTGAACCTGTTAAACCTGCTAAGGCTGAACTAAAATCGTAGAACTATATCAAAGTGAAGTAATGCAAAATCATAAATAGAAAGTCCAGTGTACAAACAACTATACTGAGCCAAGTTAATAGCACTTTAGTGATCATAATAAGTTCATAACTGTCCAGGCCAGCCAAACAACAAGATCGATAATGGTGAAAAGGGGGGCGCCATAAGAGAGACGATGAGTTGCAGGAGATGAGGAAGCAAAATGGGCAATGAATTGCAATTTCTAGAGCTTCTGGATTTGCTCATTCCAATTGCAACCAAATGGTATAAAAGGTAATTAAACGCAATGAGAAGCTCTCAACTGGCCTGAGGGTAAAAATGTCATTTGGTCGACGGGCAAACTTGCATTTCATTAAAAAAAAGCCATGCTGTTTTTTTTGCAATGTTTTGTCCCAAGTGGTACCGACATGTTATGTACGCAATAAAACTCAGTAAAGCCCTTATTGATTTATTGGCCTGGAAAATGATTATTATTAAAATCATGTCCATTAACTTATATCCAAATAATTCTTTAGCTCAATATCTATATTGAGTGTCCAATTTTTATTTATTTTTGGAATTTTTCAAACAATATTACTAGACATGATCCAAAGTTATAGGTTCATAACAATGCATTATATTGGCCCTTACTAGCTCATTAGACAGACACTTGGTTATTAAAGTCTACCTAGCTGGAGTGTGGGATGCATCATTTATTATGTTTAGTAGTAATTTAACACATCACTACAAGTAGGGGGAGCTAGCATTCCAGTACATAGTAAGCAAAGAAAACTATCTCAGTACTTGCCTTTTTTGAGAATATGTGTTGCCATACAAAACCTACTTAATATATAAAAATGTAGTTGTATCCTAGTCTGAAAAGGCTAAAATAATGTGGCCCACTGACAAAGCACTTGAGTGCATGCCACACAAACACCCAATGACTGTTTCTCTTTGCATTAGCCACATTATTGCTTCACATTTAATGCTTGCCTCCAACTACTTACAGTGCTTTTTCCACCTCCTGTTTTGTTTCTTTCTCACATTACACTTAACCTTCTACTTTACCTCCTAATGAATTCCGACAAAGAGATTCTGGCTCATGTTCGTGTCCGACGTGGCTATGGAATGAGGCCTAGTGCGACACTCCCTTTACCAGGTTAGATCGTGCATCCATCTTCTTCTGTTTTCTTGCACTTAGCAACAATGTAATTTACATAATTTCATGTGTAGTCCAATTGGAAACCATTTTTGGCAGCATACTTGACAAGTTTGTCCCTGAAATCATGTGTGTCTCCCTCTAACTCTTGTCCCACGTTCCTTATATAGTGAATCCAATTTGCGAATCTGAGCACTGGTGCCTCTTGGTTTGGGTTAAATGGGAACGTAGGGTTTGTTGTTGCTCCTCCTATCACTCACCCATGCGTTGTCTTTCCTCCCTTTCAATTAGTGCTTGAGCCACTCTTTTCTTCTTTTGAGCAGCACTAGATTCACCCCAAGCGTGTTCTGGGATGCTGGTACTACGCTTGTAGCTTATTGGTGTTTGAACATCATCGTATTGGTTAGTGTAGTATCTAGAAGTCCTTTTCCCACTAGATTCAGATGTTTCATGGCTGGCTAATGCACCTCCCACTGATTTTGTGTTTCTGAAGAACTGTGGCAATGTGGTATCCACATCACATGCTTGCGTTTCGATCCATTATTTTTGTGCAGCCCGACTGATATAGACAAACGGTTTTTTGAGCACTTGACATAGTAACAACATGTTCTTAATTTCAACGTCACATGTTAGCGAGCACTTTTGTCCTTTCTCTAGTTCAAACGTGAATCAGTGGTCGTCATCACCAACATTGTCAATGTTTTTTGCAAATTGTTTTTGTTATCAGTGACAAATGGTGGCCACGTTATGTTAGATTAGAAACATGAATTACATCTAACATAAGTGATTCAGCAAAACACAGATAACATGAATTGCAATGTTCAAAAAACATAAGCATACGACAACAGAGAATGTAAGTAACTAACATGAATTATAATACAAAATGAGACAAAAGCAAAATAAAGGATCACTAGCCACACAAACTAAGCATTTTGCATAGGATAAAAAAAAAAGCAAAAAAAAAAAAAAAATTGCAGGTTATTACACAAAAAAATCACATTTCAAAATGTAGTATATATTCGTAAGAAATACCAAAAAAAAAAAAAAATAACAAGAGAACCATAACCGAATCAGAAAATTCAAATACAAAAAAAATTGGATGGAACATTGCAACAAAGGGCAAAAAACAAAAATGTTAGCATAAATTGCAAATTCGTCAATACACAAGCAATTCGTTCATGGAAAAGTTCGTCAATGCAAAATTCATGTGAATGCATCAGTTGAACAAACACATTGATATCGGTCTCTCAGAAAAGAAAGGAAAACAACTAATTTAGCACACCCCTCCACAGAGCAAGATATCGGTTTTTCATGGCATTAAAAAATGTTTCAATTACATAAGCCACACTGTTGTGATTCTTACCTCTGAATTTTCTCACGAACTGATGAAAGTCTGGAACTTCAGCTACATTGTTGAGCCAAGAGTCACCACCAATACAAACGATGATAAGTTCATGTTCGTCGCCCATGATGCTTTATAATGAAAATTGTTGTTGTAGAACTGATGTTTTTTGTGTTTTTTGATTGTCTGTATTTTGAATTTGAAAACTACATATAAATTGGTGTTGATAACTGGAAGAAGGAGAATAGACGCATTAATTTGCACATGCAAAGGCTAACTGCTAGCCTGACAACTAAACATTGGGCTAGATGCCATGTTTTATTGAAAACCCGAGTTTATTACATGAAAAATGTATGGGCTACCATGCCCGAATAAAGGACGGTTGGGGCAAAATAACCTGTTAGATATTTTGTTAGAAATATCTGTTTAGATTTTGATCAGCAACATGATGACTTATCTTAGTCTCAGAAAGGTGATTAGTACTCTTGGTTCACTTGAACATTGTAAAAGAGGAAAACCACTAAGTATGATAGTCTAGCTAATCTTGTATAGGATGTTAGATCTCAAAATGTAAATTTTTATTTTATGAAGAGAAGACCAAGAAGAAGACATCCAAGCAGAAAGCTCAACGACATTGAAGACTTGAAGAAAACTGCACAAGATTACTGAATCTGTTGTTCAGATATCTTAGCCAGATATCTTGAAGACACGAATAGTTTCAAACAAACTGTGTCACAAGAGATATCTGAGAAATAAGATACATATCTGAAAACAAGGAAAGTGTCCACAGATATCTGTTCTCAGATACCTTGAGCTTTAACCACGTTTCTGAAAAAGGAACATATATATTGCAAACAAAGTTGTTTCAATAAATACAAGTGGTATCTGAAGATTAAAGAGAAGGACGTGCAAAGAATCAGATAACACTAGTCTCTGATACAAAGCATAGTTCCGTTGACACTACAGGACAAAAAGTATAGTACAATGCATTTAATGCACGGACAGAGATGTCTGAATAAAAGCAACGGCAGCTTCTGAGAAGAAGACAAAACTCGCATAAGATTATACACAGATATCGATAGTTCGAATTTGAGCCTAACGGATACTATTCAAACGGTACTCAAATTCATCTATAAATATCAACACTTAGACTGCTTGAGAAGATACACTGAACACCTTGAACTGCATACAAACGCTGAACGTCTTACTCTCTCAAAGCAACTTACTTATCTTCAAAGCTTTCTGTTGCGACCAAAGCTTTTGATCTTGAGTAAACACTGAAGTTCTAAGTGTCTGATCCTAAACAAGCAAAGCTATCTGTGAAGGAGTTGAATCAAAAGATAAACTATCTGAGATTCATTCTCTTGAACAGATATCATAAGACTTGGGTCAGTAAAATCGAACAAGATACCATACGCTGTAAAGTGTATTAAGTAACTTAGTTCACAGAGCTATCTGATTAACTGAAAAGTTATTAAGACGCTCATCTGACAACTCAAACCAAAACCAACACCATAATCGCGGAGATGTGAAGTACTTAATTTGAAAAATCGGAATAACTCCAAGGTTACCGAGTATAGGAAGTACTTGATTTGGGAAACTAAGGAATAACTCCAAGGTTATTGAGTATAGGAAGTACTTAGCTTGGGAAGCTAGGAATAACTCAAAGGTTTCGAGTATAGGAAGTACTTGTCAGGAAAGCCGGGGAACAACTCAGGGGGAACATTTGGTTGGGAACCAATTGTTAAGAATCTTAGAATAGGATTATTGTAAGGAGAACTCAATTATCTGTTCTAGTGAATTCTAGGTCTCTGATAGACCGAAGTGGATTAATTGGAGGATTACGCCACCTCCAGATACCACTATACTTGTTGTGTTATTTACCTTTCTGTATTTACATTTAAGCAACACACACACTCATATTAACTGTTTCTGCTCTTATCTTTATTAAGTCTTCCGCACTCTGATTCTAAGTATCAGATATCTATTCAGATATCTGAGAAATAGTTGTTATCGACAAAAGTTGTAAAAGACTATTCACCCCCCCCCCCCCTCTAGTCTTTTACTTTGCCGTTATCTGGACCAACAAGTGGTATCAGAGCAGGAGGTTCACCAGCCTTCTGCACTGAACCTAGATCCCCAGATAGGTGAAGGAACTTTGTCTACTTTTGAGGACTATTTAATTTGTGTGTTAAGTGTGCAGGTATGTCTCTGAGTGATGCACCCGTTCTCAAACCAGAGAACTACGAGAAATGGAAAAATAACATGATGCTCCACCTTGAAGCCATAAGTGACGAGATGATCGAAGTAATAAAGAATGGCCCAATAGTCATTCAACAACTTAAGCAAGTCATGGAGGTTTCGAGTGGAAGAGACAGAGATCAAAGCGAAGGATCTTCACAAGCAGATGCGTCAACTAGTGGAAGATCTACTGGTCAAGTTATTTACGAACCAAAGCCCAGAGAACTCTGGACATCGGAAGATGCCAAGAGGAATCGTCTGGATGGTCAAGCTCGTAACATCATCATCAGATCGACACCAGAGCACATATAGTGTAAATCGGGGTGCTAAACGGCGAAAATTGCTCGCAACCGATTGAAGAAATCAGCGGGCCGAGAAAACCAAGGAAAACAAGTTCAAGTTCTAAAGTTGTAATTTCAAAATTTCAAACAAGGTCCCACCGAAACTCTGGAAGAACTTGATTTCGGGTTTACCACTCTCATGAGTGATATGGCAAGACTTGGGAAAGCAATAGATACTCTCCCGAGAAGATTAAGACTATTGTCAAGTCTTAACCACAACCGGAGCATACTAAATTCTTTTATTTTAACCAAGGTATGCCAAATATCACTCCAAGGGAACTTTTCTCTCATCTTGCTATCATTGACTATGGGGCAACTCGAGAGAACAAACAACCGAAAAGTTGCGTAATGTTGCTCTAGTTACTCAAGGAACTTCAAAAGAAGAAAAGCAAGGAGGAGGCGAGGATGCTCTTGCCTGCAAAGCAAATGAGCAAATTTGTCGTCGAGAAATTGAGAGAAGAAAAGCCAAAGAGAAGTGAAAAAGCATCTAGGCTCAAACTATCACCGGACAAAATATGCAAAGCTCATTGAACAAGCCCATTTCGAAGCATCATGTCTTGAGGAAGCGAAATTGGAAAGCGATATCTGTTTCTATTGTCGTAAACACAGCCACTTCAAGAAGGATTGTCACGCCTCAACAAACTAAGGACAAAGCGACAAGAAAGATAGAAGAATCTTCGAAGAAGCGAAGCTTTGTTAATCAAGAAAGAAAGAAAATCTAAATTCAATGGATGCTCTAGACGTTGAGACAGATTACGAAGATGACAATTCGGATGACTCAACCTTACCATCACCGTAATTATGTGGAGTTACTCATGATATAATCGACTTGACCTCAAGAAGAATGAAATGTGTGGGGTTCTTTGAAATTGTGGACGGACATCTCAACATAGAAAAGCATCTTATGGCTGATGAGGTAACACATACTTCTTGCTACACTTATGAAAGTGATGAAGAGGAAATAAAAGATCTAGAAAATCTCAGAAAGGAACTTGATATCTATGAAAGAGAATTTCTAATGATTCGTGTGAGAACTGAAAATCTAGAGGAGGAAAAGAATTTTCTTGCAAAGGAAAATTCTTATTTGGTTAAGATATCTGAGAAAAAGGACGCTGAAAATGCATTTCTCAAAGCTCAGATATCTGAGACTGAAAAGTCACATAAAGAAGCATTGGCAGTACTTCAAAAGAAATATGAAGATCTTCTTTCTGAAAATAAGGAACTCAAGAAGAAAGAACTATCTTTTCAATCTTATGCCAAAGCTAGTGACACTCTTACTGAAGTACAATCTTACTTAAGAGATCCTTTAGAAAAGAAAGGACTTGGGCTGAATACACAGACAGATTGTTCTATCACTCTGAATAAGAGTAAGGAGAAAAGAACATTTGTAAGTACTCAGCAAGACGGTTCCCATGCAATCTATAGTATCGGTGAAAAGACAAAGATTGTTGACAAAGGAAAGGCAGTTGCGACTAAACCTTTGTGGGAAAAACAAGTCAAAAACAAAACTGTTGGGTACGTCTCTGAAAAGAAACACAACACTGAAAAGTGTAAACACCACAGTTATGTCTCTCAAAAGGTAGAATTGCAGAGTAGCAAATTCTCCCATGTCACTTTTTCTGGAAAGAAATTGGATCAACCAGAGACTAGCAAAACTGCTGAGAAAAGATCTCAGATAGCTTCAAGTGCTCGAAACAGTATTGGCTACAAAGGCATCGGAAAACAACTTGCTCATGAGTACAAGCAGGAGCAAGAACGATGGCTGAAAGCTAGAATTGCTCAAAGCAATTATCAGAAGTGGAAGTTAAATCAAGCCACTGAAAATCTGAATGCCAGGGCTAGAAGAAATCTGGCAAGGAAGGCTAAGTTTGCTGAAAAGCAAACTCAGAAACCTGACAGGTATCTGAAAGCATCATATGGAGCACCTAGGAACACACCAAGGAAGAAAATAATTCTTACTAATGATAACATTCATTCAAATAGAATTCCTCCTTACGATCCTGTCAGACAAAAGCATATTTCAAAGAAATTCATTCAAAAATGGATTCCTACTGGAAGAACTTTTAATTCTGACGGTTCCATCAAAGATATGAGAACCTAATCTCCTGTTTCCTGTTGTGTGCAGAATGCCTCCTGGACCAAAGCACAATGGTTATTTGATAGTGGATGCGGAAAGCACATGACAGGAGACAAAGCAAATCTGGTTGATTACAAAGCTTGCAACACAGGACCAGATATCAGATTTGCTGGAGGAGAATTAAATCCCTCTCTGGGATTTGGCAACGTCAAATTGGGGACTTTAACAATCACTGACGTATTACATGTTAAGGATTTGAAATATAATCTATTTAGCATGAGCCAGTTTGCAGACAAGGGTTTTACTATAAAATTCAAAGCTAAATACTGCAAACTAATTGACAATGAGTCAAAGCAGACAGTCTTAGTTGGTCGGCGGAAAGGCAGTCTTTATGTTGCCGATTGGGCATCTGCCACAACTGAAGAATGTCTCATGGTGAGTCAATCTGGTCACACAGAAGAGCACTGGTTATGGCACAAAAGAATGAGTCACTTGAACTTCAAAACTCTGAATAGACTTGCCAAGAAAGAGTTAGTGGTTGGCCTTCCCAGAACATCTTTCAGAAAGGATGGTATCTGTTCTGCCTGTCAGATGGGGAAACAATCTAAGATCTCTTTCAAGTCCAAAATCAGACACTCTAGTGTTAGACCACTGCAACTTTTACACATGGATCTATTTGAATCATCTGTAACTAGTTATCTTTGGAAAGAAGTTTGATGTCAGTTGTTGTATATGACTTCTCAAGATTCATTTGGGTTGTATTTATGAAACAAAAATCGATGCGGTGGAGATACCAAACTTCTTTGAAAAAGCTTGAAGTCATGAAAAATGACAAGGTATCTGCAATCAGAACAGACCATGGTACTGAGTTTGTCAACCAGTACATAAAGGAGTTTTGTACCTGCAAAGGTATACAACACCAACTTTCCTCTGTAAGAACACCTCAACAAAATGGTGTTGCAGAAAGGAAAAACAGAACCCTTAAAGAAGCTGCAAGGACAATGCTAGCTGACCTTTGAAATAAGTGAAATTTATTGGGTTGAAGTCAGTAAACACGACTTACTACTCGACGGATGTTTGATAAACAAACACCATGAGACCCCTATGAAATCTTGGTTGGTAGACCCCCTAATATCAAACATCTGAGAGTATTTGGTTGTAGATGTTTTGTTCTAAACAATGGGAAAGATTATCTGAGAACATTTCAACCAAAGGCAGATGAAGGTATTTTTCTTGGCTATTCCACAAATAGCAAAGCTTACAGAGTTTACAACAAAAGAACAAAGAAAATTGAAGAATGAGTTCATGTTGTATTCTATGAAGGAAATAAGAAAACACCTCCTAATGATGAACTCTCAGAAAGGTTCAAAGAACTGTTACTGAGGGATTCTAAAGAAGAATCCCCAGAAAGGAAAAACATCATTATGGAAACTGAGGATGACTCTGACGTAGAAAAGCTTGAAAAGCCTAGTAACAACAAGATGACTCACAAACATGATGAGGAATTCCCTATGAGTTTTCCAGAAATGGAACAGGTTACTGAGAACCTTCATCATGAAGAGATATCTGAAAATAAGAATGCTGAAATGCATGTTTCAGATATCTCTAACACTGAAAAAGTGTCAGATATCAATGACATTTCCCATATGTCAGATATCTCAGATACTGAAAAAGTATCAAATCAAAATCTTAGTGATTCACATTCAGATCACTTGGATATTGATCCTACTAGCACTAAACCTATGATGAGATGGATCAAAGATCATCCTACAAAGGATATAATTGGACCAATTAATCAGGGTGTTAGGACTAGGAGAGCAATAGCTGAAAATGCTAACTCTCTCTTTGGATGTTTCATCTCGAATATTGAACCTAAAAATATAGAAGAAGCATTAGGAGACCAAGATGGATCTACGCAATGCAAGAAGAGTTGGATCAATTTGAGAGAAACAAAGTCTAAGCTGGTTCCATTTATAGAAGGAATATCGTGATTGGAACTAAATGGGTTTTCGAAACAAGATGAATGAGTCGGTGAAATAACGGAAAAAAGCAAGATTGGTTGCCAAGGATTTACCAGATGAAGGCTTAGATTTTGACGAGTCATATGCACCGGTTGCAAGATTGGATGCAATAAGACTCTTTCTAGCCTTCTTGACTCATAAAGATTTCAAAGTTTATCGGATGGATGTCAAAAGTGCATTCCTAAGCGGTGAACTTGCGAAGAAGTTTATGTTGAGCAACCACGGCTTTGAAGTTTCCTCGAGAAAGTAGAATGGTCTATAAACTACGTAAAGCTCAGTATGGATGAAACAGGCTCCAAGAGCATGGTATGACACTTTGGCCAAGTACCTTCCGGAAAATGGTTTCAAGAAAGGTGAAGTTGATAAAACTTTATTTACCTTAAATCATGATGGGAAACTACTCTTAGTTCAAGTATATGTTGATGACATCATATTTGGATCTAAGGACAAGCAACTTTGTAATGACTTTGCAAATCTCATGAAAAGCAAGTTTGAGATGAGCATGATGGGAGAAATGAATTATTTCCTAGGATTGCAAGTCAAGCAACTCAATGATGGAATATTCATTAGTCAAACAAAGTATGCAAAAGATATGCTCACAAAATTCAATCTTAAGCCTTCTGAAAAGAATGCTAAGATACCTATGAGCATTGGAACCAAAATGACCTATCTTGAATCGAGATAAGAGTGTTGAAGAACATAAGTATAGGAAATTGATAGGTTCACTACTTTACCTCACCGCAATGACGTGATATTCAATATGCCGTTGGAGTATGTGCTAGATTTGAGACAAATCCAATGCAAACACTACAACATTGCTATGAAAATATTAAGGTATGTAAAAGGTACGATAGATGTAGGATTGTGGTATCCTAAAGAAAGTGGATTGAGTTTGGGTACTGGAACCGATTATCTTTGGATCATTGCTTGATAGGAAAAGCACCTCAGGAACTTGTCAGTTTCTGGGTACTAGACATATCTCATGGTTTAGTAAGAAGCAAAACTCAATTGCAACTTCTACCACCGAATTTGAATATATTCTTTGTTGGTTGTTGTGCAACACAAATTACGTGGATACAACAACAACTTAAAGACTATGGACTCGATGAAGAAAACTCCCATTTTACGTGACAACACAAGTGCTATTGCGATTACACGTAATCCTAAATTTCATGCGAACAAAGCACATTGATGTTAGACATCACTTCATCGAGACCATGTTGAAAAAGGCAATATAGAGATACTCAAGATTGGCGAAGACCAACTTGCGATATCTTCACTAAGCCACTACAAGAAAGTAGATTCTTAGCCTTAAGACATAGTCTTGGACTAATGGAACTACCAATGAACTGAAAGAGTTCAGGTATCTGAAACGGGCAACCAGAGAAGAGGTATCTGGAACGGGAAACCAGAGAAGAGGTATCTGGAACGGGCAACCAGAGAAGAGGTATCTGGAACGGGTATCCAGAAAAGAGAAAAGAGAAATCTGGAACGGGTATCCAGAAGTCAAAAAGGCTAAAGAGCAAAAGATAGCTTAAGATCTACGAGACAGAACTCAGATATCTGAATCACTCTATAAACGGGGAACACAAAAGAGAATAGTATAACTATCTGCAGTTAACTACTCTCTTGAAACTCGCATTATTTCTATCTTGATGAAAAACTTGAAAAAAATCCTAAGTATAAAGACAGTTAAGATCTGCGAGGTGTCCTTGGTCATACAGAATTTTGATTCGGATAGCAAGTCGCCAAAACTCATTAAATGGGCACAATTACACTTGTGATTGTGATCATTCTTTGAAGAAGCAATGGTGACCCTCGATGAAGTTAAGCGATTGATCTGTACGGTGGAAATTAATTCACAGTAAATAGTGGACTGTTGAAATTCAGACATGGCCCACTAAGCATTTAATGCCGAACTAGCTTTTGCTCACGCCTGTTTGCAAATTACAGATACGTACACACAAAATCAATTTGTATGTATTTGTCTGTTGGAATTCAACTGCTATATATATAGAATTTTGGCAAATGAAATCACTTTTGCCTAATCCGAAATTTCATCTTGCACAAGAATAGCAAATCCTTCTCTTGATTCTCTGCAAACCCTCTACAATCTCTGCAAATCAAGATTAAGTTTTTCTGAAAAGAATCACTGAATCAAATCTCTTTCAAACACCAATTTCAAATCCCTACACTATATAAAGAGATGGCCTCCAAGAACACTTCAACACAGAAATCCCAATCCTCCACTGGTACTGCTGAAAAGCAAGCACCAGAGTTGGTTATTGTAAACAATCGACTGGTAGGAGTTTTTAATCCTGACCATTGGACTTCAAGTCACAGAATGATTTGGGGTGGTGCTATGGTTGAGGAATACCTCTCTGCTGCAATAGAAAACCAAACTGACAGAAAATTGATTCTTGACATGCTTGAAAAGGCACAAATCAAGGGTTTTCTATCTGCTCGCCCAAGTGGAATTTCATCACTCGATGTGTTGGAATTTTACAACAACTCCAGGATTATTTCCTGTGTATCTGAAGGCACTGAAATAGTGTCTATCAAAACCTCAGTCCAAGGAAAGGAAATCCTTCTGGACTTAACAACCTTCTGTAAGTTGTTTGAGGTTCAAAATCTTGGAAAGGATTTTGAAATAAACACCAAGGATGATGAACTCCTTGAAGGTGTTAAAGAACTTTACAGTGACGTGTGTGATCTTGAAAAATCAGATACACCCACTGAGTTCAAACTTGCTGACATCCGAACCAGACATCTGTTGGTTCACTGGGATGTACTGGCTTGCATTCTTCACAGATGCTTTGATGGTCTACAAGGAGGTGCAGACCAGATAAGCCAAGAACGATGGATCATGATGTTCTTGCTAAATCAACAAGACAAAAGGCTGGAAAACCCTTTTAACTAGGGAAAGTACGCCTTCATGAAATTCGTGAAGAAGATTCAAGGCTTCGAGCCTAAGATTGTCAAAGGACTAGCTGAGCCAAAGGCCGATGGGTTATGGTCTCAAGATATGCTACTTCTTTGGAAAAGCTTGGCATTGAGCTCAGAGAGACGGCTGAAATAGCCAACAGTAACCTACTCTACAAATATGAGTTTACAAATCTGATGAAAAAGGTTACTGGGTCTCAGAAAGGTCCTAAGAAGCGAAAATCTGAAAAGATATCTGAAGAAAAGGTTGCGACCAAGAAGCCCAGAACTTCAAGAAAGAAGTCTGGCGGCAAATCGAAGACACACACCCAAAGAGGTTGTCAATTCTCGATATCTGCGGGCATTGCCGATGAACCGATAATGGCGGATGAACTCATCAATGCCGCAAAAGAGTTATCAACTCTTGAACAAGTAGACTCAAGAAGAGAAAGTGCTTTCGTAAATGTTGCGACTAATGCGTAAAGCCTTGGCGATGAACTCATAAATCGCCAAGAGTGGTGAAAAGCACCAAGCCCATCTGCGAAACGCAGGAGTTATAGACCAATCAGGTTCTAATCTTTGATGAGAGCTCACGATGAAGATGATGAATTAGTCATCTCTCAAGTCCTAGAAAGAACAAAGAGGGCTAAGGTTCTTGAAAAGTAATGGCGGTGATAAGGAATCAAGAAGAACCTACACCACAAAGTTCTTTGAGACTATAGCAAAGGTTGTTGGTGCAAACACATCATCAGGGAATGCTTCTCTTGAACAACTTCACAAAGCCCTGATGAGTGGTATTTTAGTGCTGGCAGATGCTGATGGAAATGCCACATCTAAAAATCTGGAAGAACCTTCTACTGATCAATCTTCTGCTTCCAGACAACCACAACAACCACAAACACAACAACCACAACAGCCACAAGTGGTTGATGAAATGGTAAATGAACTCCATTTTGAATTACCAGCAATACTGTATGCTGAAGAAAATCCTGTAATTGAGCAGGTTCCCCAACTCAATGAGAGGGATCAAACTGAGACATTAACTCAGAATGATCAATCAGGGGAGGCAACTGAGTTGCACACTCAGGAAAGGTGTGAAGTACCAGAAACTTCAAACAAAGAAACTGCACTAGGACAAGACGACCAATGTATAGAAAGGTCACAAGTTCCAGAGACCAATCGACTGAAGCTTTCGGGTAAATGACTGGTTTAATTCTTACCTTGTGAAAAATTTTATACTTATAAATCTTGTTTCCTCATAAGAATTTATTTGTTACAGGCTGAGTTAGAAATGCAGAAACAAGAGGAAGCTGAGAAGCTTGCCTCAGATACTGAAAAAGAGGTTCCTTCAACCTTAACTCTTGAGAAATGAGCACGTGCCATGTAAATGATTCTTAAGTAACTAATTTTTCAGTAAAAATGTTTATGTGCTCATTCATGATAAATGTTTCTAACAGGCTCCAACTGAGATGGAAGAAGATAAGGCAGAAATGCCAGAGACAAACCCAGAAACCAACAAGGTTTCTGAAGAACACATCACTGAGCCTTCAAACTTGAAGGTATATGATAATCAAGTGACAAGTATTCTTCATCTTGGGTTATCCTTTATCTCTTCTAATATTCAATACTTTCTACTTATAGGCTATTTCAGAAGTAGAAATGCAAGGGGATAAAGTTGCAACTTCCCCTGCATCAATGGAAATTGATGAAGCCCCCAAGGCAACATCACTCAAAAGAACACCAGACACTGCACAAGTTTCTGAGAAAAATGAATCTGAGCTTCCTATTGAGGAAGTAAGTAGCACAAATCAGAATTCATTAAAAGCATATTTGCATAGATTCTTTCAAACTATTTCCTAAGTATTGTATTTCTCTCAGGTTCAAGAAAGAAAGGTTGATGAGGACTAGACTTCCAAGTCTCCACCTCACAACAAGATATCTGAGACACCAATTGTCTTAGTAGAACAAGTCTCTGAGCCTGATGTACTTACTCAGGTAACTCAGAAACTAAACTACACTTCTACTCAGATATCTACAAAAGTTTTGAAACTCACTCAAAACTCTTTCTTTCAGGCTCAAACAGATGCAAAGCAGGTTCCCATTGAAGAAACAAGGGACCTACTTCACTTCTTCAAAGCTCACACCCTGCCAAAGCATATTCAATGCTTCAAGAAATGGCAGAAGTTAAGGTGCTCTAATCTCTCTGATATATTGAGAATTACTGATCAACCAACCAGACGAGCACGAGCTCTTGACCTGGAAACATATGTCCAAGCAATGTTCCCTACGGAACAATATACAGTTGCGACTCTACTACATAAGGACTTTTCCAGAGAAGTGGCGCATAGTTTGATACATGCCTTTGAACAGGCAGATGGTCAGACAAGATTACAGATGGCATTCAAGCCGGTCCCCTGCACCTGCGGTTTATACCTTCGAACAAGAAGAAGTTAATGGGCGTAAGATCACTATCCGGAGTGATCAATCTTGTATCTGAAGATGATGAGGAGGAAGAAATGAATGAAAATTACTTTGATGAACCTCCCACTGACCATCACCAAGAGGATGATAATGACAAAAAGGATGATGATGATGCCCCTGCACCAGGGACCGGAGGAATTTCACAGAGAAACAATGCCTCAGCTGCTGAAAAGCAAACTGAGAAGACTTCACAGAAATCTTCGTCTTCATCGCCTCAGAAATCTACTCATCCATCTTCTAACCAACACGCAGTTACTACTGAACAAGTAGTTGATCTTTCTGAAGAAACTAATCAGAAAATCTTAAACACTCAAACCAGAAGTGCTCAACTCAGACAACTGTTGGAAGAAGAACAACAGCTCCATCTTCAACTGGAAGATCAAACAGCTAAATCCAGAGATAAGATTGATCAACTACAAGATCTATACTTAGAAGAAATGATTGCTTACTCTGAGGTTAAAGAGCTACGGGATGCTGTGCAAGAGATCACCAAAGAACTCGATACTGAAGAAGTATCTGAAATCAAGCATGATGCCAAGGCTGCATCATCTTCGAAAGAAGTACCATCCTCCTCCCAGAAAGGAAAGAAACCAATCTCTGAGATGGTTGCTGGACTCGATACGATCGATGAAAATGTCCAAGAGGATGAAGATCACTGGGCTAATCACTCAGATGATGAAGAAGACAAGACTTTGGCAGAACACCGCCATGAACATTTAGCGGTTTCTCATTTGAAAAGGAAGTTGATTGCTCCTACAATATTCAACAAACTGCCAAATGTCCACTCCCATGAATACATGAACAGGTACCAATCTTGGCTACTCAACAAGGAGATGTCTTCACAAAACAAGGAAGTAATTGCCTCGTCCCTCGAATGAGAAAGTTCACTGAGCTCATCACTCAGAGAACAACTAGCATAGTCATTGCTCAGAAAGATCTGGGAATGATAAGGGACGACGATGCGTCTTTAGCTGAAAAAGCTTTTCAAGAGGCAAGTTACACTGCTGGAAAAGCAGATGCCATCCTAGGCCCATTAGCAGAGCTCACTGATAAGGACAATGGACTTATCAAGCAAAATCAGGAGCTCAAAGCCGAACTTCAGAAGTTGGTCACTGCCTATAATTATCTACAAGGGCACTTTGACTCTCTCTCAGATTCCTTTATGAGACTGAGTCAGCCAACAATGACTAAGGGGGAAAGAAAGTACAAATCTGGACCTCAAAGTCAGGGGGAATGGGAAGAAGGAGATGAAAACAAGAAGAAATCTGAGTCAGTGCGGCTCGAGAAGGAAGAAGAAAACTTCCCACCACCACTCGTAATCAATGAACCCTTCTCAAGCCAAGCTTTGCAAATAGTAGCCGCTTCGAAAACCCAATCAAGGAACCAAAATGGTAACAAGGGCCATGGCACAGAAACCTCCAAGGAGTACCAAGGCTCCAAGGAGAAGACAAGTTAGAGGGATTGATGAATCTTCTGAAGAAGAAGAAGAAGGTCAAATCAAGTCCTTGGGCAACGAAGAAGGCTGTGAAACTCTCACAAGATCTAATCTTGATGATGATGAAGAGACTGATGAAGATGAAGCTCCTCTTCACAGAAAAAGGAAAATTGAAAGCCTAACTGAGCCCATAGCTGCAAAGCCTTTGGCAGCTAAAACTCCCTCTGGAAATACCAAGTCTATCCAGGGTGGTGGTTCTTCAAGCAACAACCCCAAAGAGAATTCAAGACAGAAAAGGAACAGACTGAGAGCTGAGCAAAGACAAAGTCAACTTCCACTCGGGCGGAAGAAGCCAAAATAGAGTATGTGAAGTATGACAATGATTCCTCTGTCTACAGGTGCATCAATCAAAAGAATGGCTATTGGATTCTGGAACTGAAGCATCTATTGGTAAATTCAAGATTTCCAGAACCAATCCATAAACAACTCATGGCATGGAGAAAGAATAAACCTACCTTGATCAACACCAATCACATCAAAGCATGGTTGGATTTTGAAGTTGTCGAAAGAAGCCATGAAGAAGGACCTCTCTGATAAATGTCCATATGGAAAGCCAGATGATGTGCACAGAATTCTGAATATCACAGGAACAGGCACAAGAGCAAGACTTGCTGTGGAACCCTATGAGTCGTTCTATCTGACAGAAGATCAATACAAGGGTGACATCAGATATCTGAAGATTATCTACGAATACTTCAAGCTTTCAGATATCAGAATAGAGCATGCCTGGAAGTGGGGAAAGTACCTATGGGTCAAGCATTTTGCCAAGAAAAATCCTACCAAAACCTACAAAGAGGTCTGTGGATTTGCCAGAGACACAGAGATGCTTGTCAGAACTCTTCTCTATGATTATTCTGATGACATCAAAAGGTTTGGAGATAGGAAATTTGCAAACTAATCCATAGAAATACTGTTGAAGACTTGAAGATTGAAGACTTAAAGACTAGTTCTTTAGGATGTTTACTTGGAGCTTGGTTACTCATGTTGTCCTAATTTACTATGTAGTTTTTGTATTTTTGCTGACTGAGCTTAACTGTATCATGTATTGAAGTTATCTGTAAACTTTAGTTGTAACTTATCTGAAGAACTTACTCTCAGATAGTATTCTATAAAAGATAACTTGTCAGCAAAGATCACACCTTGTGATTTGGTTGATGTCTACTTTCTGCACTTAATTATATGAATTGAAAGATCTTAAGAAATGATTAAGTGATGGATTGTTTCCTCATCCAGATTTGTAATAGGGAAGATAGTCATCGTTGACTGATCAAAATGGGGGAAATTTGTTAGATATTTTGTTAGAAATATCTGTTTAGATTTTGATCAGCAACATGATGACTTATCTTAGTCTCAGAAAGGTGATTAGTACTCTTGGTTCACTTGAACATTGTAAAAGAGGAAAACCACTAAGTATGATAGTCTAGCTAATCTTGTATAGGATGTTAGGTCTCAAAATGTAATTTTTATTTTATGAAGAGAAGACCAAGAAGAAGACATCCAAGCAGAAAGCTCAACGACATTGAAGACTTGAAGAAAACTGCACAAGATTACTGAATCTGTTGTTGGATATCTTAGCGGATATCTTGAAGACACGAATAGTTTCAAACAAAGCGTGTCAAGAGATATCGAGAAATAAGATACATATCGAAAACAAGGAAAGTGTCCACGAGATATCTGTTCTCGAGATACCTTGAGCTTTAACCACGCGTTTACAAAAGGAACATATATATTGCAAACAAAGTTGTTTCAATAAATACAAGTGGTATCTGAAGATTAAAGAGAAGGACGTGCAAAGAATCAGATAACACTAGTCTCTGATACAAAGCATAGTTCCGTTGACACTACAGGACAAAAAGTATAGTACAATGCATTTAATGCACGGACAGAGATGTCTGAATAAAAGCAACGGCAGCTTCTGAGAAGAAGACAAAACACCTTTCTGATTACTATCTGAGATATCGATAGTTCGAATTTGAGCCTAACGGATACTATTCAAACGGTACTCAAATTCATCTATAAATATCAACACTTAGACTGCTTGAGAAGATACACTGAACACCTTGAACTGCATACAAACGCTGAACGTCTTACTCTCTCAAAGCAACTTACTTATCTTCAAAGCTTTCTGTTGCGACCAAAGCTTTTGATCTTGAGTAAACACTGAAGTTCTAAGTGTCTGATCCTAAACAAGCAAAGCTATCTGTGAAGGAGTTGAATCAAAAGATCAACTATCTGAGATTCATTCTCTTGAACAGATATCATAAGACTTGGGTCAGTAAAATCGAACAAGATACCATATGCTGTAAAGTATATTAAGTAACTTAGTTCGCAGAGCTATCTGATTAATTGAAAAGTTATTAAGACGCTCATCTGAAAACTCAAACCAAAACCAACACCATAACTGGCGTGGAGTACAGGAAGTACTTAGTTTGAAAAATCAGGGAATAACTCCAAGGTTACCGGAGTATAGGAAGTACTTGATTTGGGAAACTAAGGAATAACTCCAAGGTTATTGAGTATAGGAAGTACTTAGCTTGGGAAGCTAGGGAATAACTCAAAAAGGTTTCTGAGTACAGGAAGTACTTGGCTGTGAAAGCCGGGGAACAACTCAGGGGGAACATTTGGTGTTGGGAACCATTTGTTTAAAGGAATCTTAGAAGGTATTTTTATATGTTTTCATCTTATATATAAGTAATGCATGGTTTCCAAAACGCACGTTCTATTGCATAAAAACCAAATCACGCAAGAGTTTTAGCATGCTTCCGCTGATTTTGAAAGATATATATATATATATATATATATATATATATATATATATATATATATATATATATATATATATATGGACCCGACCCTGTGAGCTCTATCCATGACCACGATGAAGCTTGGGTTATATATATATATATATATATATATATATATATATATATATATATATATTTATATATTTATATACATGATTGTTATATACATGATTGTTATTTTGTATATTGAAAGTATATTGGATTTTAAGTTCTTGATTATTATTGTTATGATTTTAATGAAAACTTCACACGAAAATCTTTGAACACTCATTGAGGTTTTTCTCACACTTGTTTTATTCCCTTCCTTGTAGGTGAGATAGCGGTGAAGAATGAACGACCGATAAACTCAGCAAACTAAGTGTGTAGTTGGGGTTTGGGATTTTTGTCAATGAAAATAGTGTATTTTTGTCTTTTCAAAAACTCATGTCATTTCATGTTATATTGTTTATCTTTTAAAGACAAGAATGTTGGAAATCATGTGGTTTTATTCACTGAAAGAAAGTATATTTTGTTCCAACAACTGTGACATGAAAGGTTGTCTTTATATTCACATGTTTCACTAAACGTTTCGGCTTTGCTTTCGCCCGACGTCCCGACTGAGATTTACTCCTTTTAAAAACCCAAAAGTCGGGGCGTTACAAACTCAGTAAGCAAGTCTCCAGTGCCCCTTTACTGAGCCAAGCATATAATTACGTTCACAATCACACACAACGATCTATATATATATAGACACTGACTAACTTTCACATAGCAAAACGATGAATTGAACACTTTCACATATCCTGAGTATACCAACCGCCCTTGCCGGATTCTAGAGGTAGCGCTTACGGATTCAAGAGGTGCTCCCACCTAGGGGTATTAACGGATCAAGCTGATCGTGAGTAGCTCGTGAAAATGCTCGGTCAAAGCTCGGCTCGAGTTCGGTCAACACGAGCTTGATCGCGAGCAAGCTCGACTTGCTATCGATCAAGTCACGAGCACTCTGAAAAAAAAACTCGACTGCTCGTGAATACATAAATAAAGATATATTTATAATTATATATGTATATATAGTTATTTTTAAAAATATATAGATATATTTTATGTGAGTATATATTTTGTATTTAAAAAATTAAGTAACATATTAATGTTGAAAAAATTATTTATTATGAACATATTAAATACCGTTCTTAAGCTAAATATATATCATTTTAAATCATTATTAAATTAATTTTACCGCTCGTGAGCAAGCTCGAAGCTCGCGAGCTTTTGATCGATCACATAATTTTAAAGCACGACAAAGATCGTACTCGAGATCGACTCGACTTCTATAAGACGATCAGGTGCTCGATAAGGTCCATGCTCGGTTCGACTCGGCTCGTTAACACCCGTACTCCCACCGCTCCATGCAGTGTAGCACTTTGTTCCGCATGACACTTAGTTCCTTTAAGAATGGAGGCACACTCAATCCACATAACATAGGCACATACACACAGACAATTCATAAAATACTCAATTTTACATGCTTGACTCTTGTTCGCAATACTAAAGGCGACAATTCTAATTTTCACAAGTATTAAAGTAATAATAATAGGACACTAAAAAACAATAAAGGTGCACCAAAAATCCACTTACTTCCGATCTAAATTCATTACTGGCCATCGTTCTTTAGAGCTATCGATGCTTCCACTGTTCCACATGTCTAGCCCATGCCTTCAAACCATTAACCATTACAAACCCTCAATAATCATCCACGGGAAACCATTAATAGTCTTCAACCAATTTGATAGGAACCAATATAGAATTTGAGACTGATATATACAAATGAGTCCCCTCTCACTAATCCGTGACTTAGGAAGACTTGGAGATAATCCGTCACACTCTCTTGACCAAAGCCGAGGAGTCGCTTGCTCATAGAAGCCGACCTCCTTCACTTGATAAGAATCGTGTGTTCTCTACTAGCTATGAAAGCCATCTCGTCGGACCGACTCCTCCCAAACAGGCCCGACCACGTGCCATCGCACTAACTAAAGACTACTCACCAAGGGACAGAAGGTTGGGAACCACCGACCTCCTAAAGGTCTCAGGCCTTCGCGTGATCCAAATGCGCCACCTTACGACAACAAGACGTGTCACAAGGTGATTGATCCGACCAGCCTCCGACCAACCGCTGGATGGATCAGAGGTCTGTCCCCCAGAGAATCTCCTATAAATAGGAGGGCATTTACTCCCATTTAAGTAAGTGACCTACCACTAATATACTTCTCTCTAACCTACTCGGCTCAATTTTGTCCGACTAGGTGTGTTGAATCATACGACTGGTATGTCCTAGGCAAATCGGCTAAAAAGGGTCTAACACCCTACCTTATCTAGCAGGTCCAGGTTCTATTCTGAGACTTTAAGTGAGTCCTATTTTCCTAACCTAAACTTAGGGACTTAACCGTTTTTATACCAAATCATATTGGCGCCGTCCGTGGGAAGCTTTACGAAAAGTCATAGTTCAAAAGCAAGCTCGAAAGCGCAACCCCATAGGCAACTCTAGAGCCTCGGCATCTGAAATAGCTCCAGAACTCCTAGGCCGAACAAGGAGTTCAGCACCAGTAGCTCCGATCCCCGGTGATCGCAACATTCCCGAGCACGATCCACGAGATGGCACCCACGCATTTGTCTCCAGCGAGGCCAGAAATCCGGGACCAAATGTCACCCCAGGAAACGCTCCTGTCTTACAATTTCCTGTGCCTCTCCATTACGACCTCGACCGACCTCATTGGTCGGATGGCAAGCCTGTGTTCAGTACTTCCACTCTACCATGCAAACCAGGAACCCGATGACCGTTGGCCTCCAAGTCCTGGCCCCTCCAAGATATACTCAACATGCCACCATCCTACCAATCCTGGTCAAGCCTTGGCCGACCAAGTTCCCGACTCCAGGGCCCACCTCAATCAAGGAACACTAATCGTTCCATAGCTCACCAAAACAGCGGGAGAGCCGCGACCCAAAGGCCGAATGAAGATCTAAGGGAAGTGATCAATCGAAGATCTAGAGTAATAAGAGGCGAAGGGAACCCTCGTCACGCAAATAGGGGGGAGGATAGGAGAGTCGACGAGATGACTCGTCGTCCACTCCATCCTGGGTTTCAGGAAGAAAACCTATGCCGCAATGACGACCAAGAAGAAAGGAACCGACGAGATGAGCGGTATGATGAGGAAGATACCCGAATGAGCTATTTAGGAGATACTCCAAGGGACTCGCGGAGAGATGAGGAAACCCAAGGTCGACGTCCTTCTCCCTCACGGAGAGGACGGACAGACAGGTACTCGAATAGAAGAAGTCAATCCCCTTGGAGGACAGATGACAGGCAACGTCGCTCAAGGTCGGTCCACAGTAACTTCCGGGGCCGACATGGTGACGAGGCCGAATTCATGAAAAAGCTTTAGAGGTGGAAAGAAACAAGCTAGATTGCCTGAACCGAGCCCGAGACACCATTATTTTCGAAAGAAGCATGGATCCCTTGTCCTCAGAAATCAAGAGAGAAGTCCTACCTCTCGGACGAATTGCCCCAGCCACTACAGAGAGATATGAAGGTGATTTATGTCTGATAGATCACAGGATCAGATTTGAGGCTTCCCTCGGAGGAATGGGAATCACCGATAATGTAAGAGCACAAATCTTCCCAGGCACATTCCATGGACAGGCAATGACATGGTGGAAAAGTTTGAGATCGGGATCCATAATTTCATGGGATCACCTTTTGGCGGAATTCACGGTTCGATTTGAAAATTTTCGAGAAACTGTTCGACCGTCAAGCTACTTGGCCGAGGTCATCCAAAGGGAGGACGAAACCTTGAGATCTTTTGTCAGAAGATTTGAGTTAGCCGCGTCTATGGTTGACACTCATTCTCTCAAGGAGAGAATTGGCCATCTTTGCGCCAACATGAATAATGTTGTCTTCCGCCGCACATTGGTTGATCACGGTAAACCATCGAGCGGAACTTACCGATCTCACCAACCGCTTCCTGAAAACAGAGGGGACACTAGGAACCATCAGGGTCAGATCAGTCACCAAGAAAGATAAACCGCCCCAGAATAACAAGCCAGAAGGGAATCAAATTAATGAAGCACAAAACCGATCAAGGGACGAGAAGAGAGCTCGGCATGAGGAAAGGAGGAAATCTCCTCGGTGTCACTTTGTCAACTATGCCGAGTTCAGAGCTCCAAAAAATGAGATCCTTACGATCATGAAAACAAAAGGCCTACCCTTTAAGAGGTCGGAAAAATACAAGGAAACTCGGTACACAAGAAGTTCGACCGAGTATTGTCATTTTCACAAGCAAAAGGGACACTCCACAGAAAAGTGCAATCATCTCCGACAAGAGATACAAAGATTAATAGAGTTGGGTTACCTCCAGGAATATGTCATGAGGCGGGACCAAGCAGATGGTCCACGGGATGCTGGTTGAACTGACCGACCGGCTGACGGCCAGCCCAGACAAGAAAGGAGGAATAGCCCACCGAGGAACAGAAGTCCGAGGAGATCACCAACTCCTAGGAGAGAACGTTCACCAGCCTAAGCCTTAATCCCACCCCGCGAACAACATTCGAGGAGGTCATGGTCCACTCCCTCAATGTGGACCCAACGATCCGCCCCGTCCGACAAAAGAAGAGAGACCATGCACCCATCCATGAACGAATCATAGCCGAGGTGGTCGACCGTCTACTTAAGGCCAGACACATCCGAGAAATGCACTAATCGGATTGGATTTGTAATGTCGTACTGGTGGAAAAAAAAGTCCCGGCAAGTGGAGGATGTGCAACGACTTCACTAGTCTCAACCGTTTTTGCACAAAAGATCCTTACCCACTCCCGAGGATTGATCAGTTGGTAGATTCCACGGATGGCTATGCCCTTCTTAGCTTCATGGTTGCATTCCAAGGATTCTACCAAATCCGAATGGCCGAGGAGGATATCCCAAAGACCGCCTTCATAACATCGGGGGGTGTGTATTGTTTCAAAGTAATGCCCTTCGGTTTGAGAAATGTAGGAGCAACCTACCAAAGGTTGATGACCCTCATGTTCCGGGAAGAAATTGGAAAGTCCATGGAGGTTTACGAGGACGATATTCTTGTCAAGAGCAAGGAAGCTGCCGACCACATCTCTCACCTAGAGAGATGCTTCAAGATCCTTCGTCAGTATGGAATGAAATTGAACCCATCAAAGTACACATTTGGTGTAAAAGGAGGAAAGTTCCTCGGCTACATGGTGACACAGAAGGGGATTGAGGCAAATACCGAGAAGATCAAAACCATCATCGATCTCCCACACCCGAAGAAGCTAAGGGATGTCCAACGACTCATCGGAAAAGTCATTTCCCTTAGCCGATTCATCTCGCGATCCACGGAGAAAAATCTCCCCTTCTTCAAAACACTCAGGAAGACCGACAAGTTCGAATGGACTGAGGAGTGTAAGGTTGCATTCGAAAATCTGAAGACCTATTTAGAAACGCCACCTTTGTTGGCTAAACCCGAGTAAGGTGAACCCCTCTACATCTACTTGGCCGTCTCGGCCGAAGTAATCAGCTCGGTCCTGGTTAGGATTAGCAAAAGTGAACACTTGCCCGTCTACTATTTGAGCAAAGTGTTGAGCTATGCCGAGAAGAACTACAAAGAGATAGAAAAGTACGCCTTTTGCCAGATCGACGTGGCAAGAAAGCTCAAGCCCTATTTCAGATCCCACAAGATCATCGTGTTAACCAGCCAACCCCTGAAACAAGTGCTAGGAGACGCGAAAAAATCAGGAAGATTGGCTAAGTGGACCATAGAGTTGGGTGACCACACCATTGAATACCAAGCCCCCTCGGCGAAGAAGGCACAGGTTTTGGCCGATTTCCTAGCTGAGTACCCCCTTGTCGAGACAACTGATCAACCGTCCGAGACAGGGGAGCTCCAGAAGAATTAAGAAATGCTTAATGTACTGACAGTACATGCGGACAAGACTAGAGATCACAAGGAGGCCGACCCAGTGGTCGAATGGATTGTAAACAAGCAAGACATGATGGAATTACCTCCACCTCCACCCGGAAAACCTCTTCCACCTAGTGCACCGATCCAACAACCTCTCTTTGTTCCAAAGGAGTTGCCTATCTCGGAAAAGGACGTAAGGAAACTCTACGTGGATGGGTCCTCATCGCACATGCAGTGGAACCGCTGACGCTTGCTCATTAGTCCTGAAGGTGCCGAGATAGAATATGCCATCCGACTGACTTTCCCAGTAACCAACAATGAAGCCAAATATGAAGCCTTTATTGCGGGAATGAAGATGGCAAAGTCGGTCCTGGCAAGAAAAATCAGAGCCTTCTCAGATTTCCAGCTTGTCACCGAGCAATACTCTGGTAAATTTACCACAAAGAGTGCGGCCATGATCAAGTACTTGAAGATGGTAAAACAGTTGGGGGAAGCTTTTGAGGAGTTCTCATTAGCAAAGATAGATAGCACGAAGAACGGAAGAGCAGATGGCCTCTCGAAATAGGCAACCGCCTTGGGCGCGGTTGATACTTAGACAATATTACTAATGACTGCTGTACTCCTTCCATCGACACCCCTCCTCGGAACCAGATGGTGGCAGTAATCTCCTCCTCGGACACATGGATGAATCCCTTAATAACCTACTTCTCCGAGGGCATCCTACCGACCGACCCTGCAGAGAATCGAGGTCTCCAATTAAAGGAAAGCTCCTCGGTACTTCTGAAACGGCTCTGACCTTTATAGGAAATCCTTTGACAGGATGCATCTTCGGTGTCTTACAGCAACTGAGGCCTTGACCGTATTGAAAGAGGTCCACCTCGGGAGTTGCGGCAATCACTCTGGCGGCCGAGCACTAGAACAAAAAGTTCGAAGAGCTGGTTATTATTGGCCAACCATGTAGAGGGAGGCTGGCAAATTCTCCAGCTCTTGTGAAGAATGCCAGAAATTTGCAAGGATCCCCCATCAGCCGACGATTCCAATGATTCCGTCCACTATCACTTGTCCCTTTGATCAATGGGGGATTGATATGGTCAGACCCTTCCCGCCTGGACAAGGGGGAAAGAAATTCCTCATTGTCGCCGTGGAGTACTTCTCAAAGTGGGTAGAAGCCGAGGCCGCCACGATAATCACAGAAAAGAAGATAATGGACTTCCTATGGAAGCTCTCATGCCGGTTCGGCCTACCCCGGATTCTAGTGGCCGACAATGGACGACAATTTTCAGGAGCCAAACTCAAAGATTGGTGTGAGGAAATGAAGATCGAACAATGCTTCACCTTGGTTGGCTATCCCCAAGCCATCAGGCAGACCGAGGTCACCAATCGTACCATTGTCGACAACTTGCAGAGGAGACTAGGAGATAGTAAGCAAGACTGGGTGGATGAGTTAGAAGGGGTCTTGTGGTCATACCGAACCACAATCAGAACAGCCACCCGAGAAACACCCTTCAACCTGGTGTATGGATCCGAGGCGGTCATTCCTGCGGAAATAGCAGTGCATACCTACCGAATCCAGGTTATACTCCCTCGGATAATCATACCAAGCGTATCTACAACTTGGATATGTTGGAATCCACAAGAAGCACTGCTCTTGCCCGCATGATTCGCTATCAGGTAACCATGGCATGAGCTTACAACAAACACGTGAAGAAGAGAGATATCCAGGTCGGCGATCTCGTACTCAGGAAAGTCGGCATCGTCGACAAAATTGGGAAACTTGAGCCCAACTGGGAGGGACCCTATAAAGTTACCCGAGCAAGCATCAATGGAATCTATGAGCTAGCCGACCTACAAGGAAAGGCCCTCAAAAGAACATGGAACGCCAAGAATCTTCAGAAGTTCTATGCTTGAAAATCATTGTGATGAATTTTCCGAGCTTCAATGAAATCGTCTTTTATCCCATACATTTCTATCAAGATACATAAACTGGATGGTGATGTCCGAAAAGATATTCTTTCAAAAGAATATCTTGGACCGACCCCTACCATCTCGGCCAAACCAGACCTGAGGAGTCTCGGTAATGCCACTAGAAGATGGAACCCCTAAGTTATAATCTGAATGGGGGCATATATGAAAATGACTGGTATAGCCGACCAGGCTCTACACCAGTGTACCGAGGAACCATGAAATAAAGAAAATATTTCTTCAACATGGTTCATGCAAAAACATCAAGTGAAGCCCCTCGGATTATACAAATCCACGGCTCACTATACAATCAAGGATTTGAAACAGGATCATAAGAATCCGAACTCAATTCCTTGAAACAATTGTGAAACACATCTTATTCATCCGAGCTAACTGAATAAGACTCGATGAAATCGACCAACTGAAGTTCTTCGGAATATTCAAAACACAATGCAATAACAAAGCTGTCGGCCGGATATGAAAAATTCTAGCACAAGGCTCACTATACAATCAAGGATTTGAAACAGGGTCATTAGAATCCAAACTCAATTCCTTGAAACAGTTGTGAAACACATCTTATTCATCCGAGCTAACTGAATAAGACTCGATGAAATTGACCAACTGAAGTTCTTAGGAATATTCAAAACACAATGCAATAACAAAGCTGTCGGCTGGATATGAAAAGTCCGAGCACAAGTATTTGAAGCATTAGCGTGCAAATTTACTCACTTATCCGAGCTAACTATTCTATAGACTCGATAAGAAGGAAAAGTAAAAACTTCACATTAAGGCAACGAGTAACACTTGCATAAAATTAGATTGCATTAAAATCGAAGGAAACCAGGTTCGTCGTTACATAGGAGGTCAGCCTCGGATCTTGCAGAATTAGCATTCACAACAAGTAAAGATAAAAGATCCGAGACCGACCGACAAAAGAATGGGACCCTCAGAAACCGAGGGCATAGTTAGCAAAATAAAAAGCCCTATAAACTAAGTGTTCTACTTGACACACTTTACAAAATGATTGTGAGGGCAAGCCCTCGGCTCTACTGACCACTGGGAGTAGGGGAGGCAGGCACTTCCTCTACTTCTTCATCAGATGGTACCACTATTTCAAATGGTACTTGGCACAATTCACCAAGCCACATAGGAACTTCCTTCGGACGAGCCGACCTATAATGTTTGTTCTGAAAAACCCGAGGGAGCCCCAGTCGCCCTTGGGATGCTTGACATAAAAATACCGAGGCCACCAACGCCAAGAGTATGATGAGTCATAAGGATCCAAAAACTTGTAGTTCAGACGAGCCGAAAAGAAGTAGAACAAGCTCTTGGGGACCCATGAAATTTTGAAGGCCGAGAGGAATTTGGCCGTCGAGAATTCCTCACTCTTCAAGGCCAAGACCACGGCAAAACACATAAGTGCCCCCATGGAATTAGGGAGCACTTGTGTCGGACAAAGCCCTTGCTGCACGAAGAATTGGTGGATCGGCTCTATCATCGGCACTCGAAATCCACACCTGAAGGTTTGCTTGTGCAAACAAATGTATCCCTCCGGCGGATTGTATAGTGTCTCCTCGGGCTTAGGTACGATGATCTCGTACTCCGCGGGAATTTCACAACTGTGACAAAGATACTCTACCTTGGCTTCAGTAACCGTCGACGAACAAGTTAGGATGAGGCCGAGGCGTTCTTCTCCGCATCATCCCTCAAAGGACCTATGGGTACCTCCCTCAGTGACTTGGCGATCTTTGCAGTCATCTTTTGTTTCCCCTGCTTCTCGGAAACAACGATCGCTATCGGCCCCACTTCCTCATCTTCCTCTTCCTCCTCATCCACCTCGGCTACGTTATCCCTCGCCGGCTCTTCTTGATTAACTTCCTCCCCATAAGACTCTTCATCGGAACCATTATCAGAAGACTCATCCGAATCCGAGGAGGTAAAGTCATCAGGATCTCAATCCATCAACTCTAGACTCGAGGGACTGCTCCTCGGAAGAGGTGTGTAGGGTCTCTCATCCAGCAGTTCAAGATCGGGGTCGGGCACACTACTTGAAGAGGCTCCTTGGTAAAAGCCCGACCCGGGCACGGAGGCAAAAGGCATGGGGAAAAAATGGGGAGCCTGTATCTATAGCCGAGGTCTCCAAACAACTCGGGAATGGTCTCGTGACCGTATCGGCTGTACTGGTCCCTACCGACAGCTGGTCGGGAACTTATGGTTGCCGGACCCACGGTGTTCGCTATCTGTATAGATATACAGGGTCGAGGAACTTCTCTACTTACTGATGAAGCTCGAGGAGGAGACTTATTGACAAATTGGACCTCGGATTCGTCAGGCATGAAATCCACAATGTCTTCGGTAATTTTCGAGGCCTGGTCCGAATCATAAATAACGTCAAAGTTAATAGGGGTTGATTGACCTCGGCTTCATCATTTATCAACTCTTCTATGGGTTGGTTTTCAGAAGAGGAGTTTGAGTTATCCGACGACATGATCTACGAAAGCAAAAGGAAAGGGGATCAATTAAGTGTTATTCATAAATTCGCTAAAAGGCCGACCCCTTAGGAGCCGACCTCTCTCACTTAGGCGATACTAAGGGTTTCTACAAGTCCTCAGGCATTTCAAGAATTCCTAGCTTCACACCTTAAAAGCTAGAAGTATCTTAAGGGAGGCTATGTGTTTTCCGTTTAGATTATGTCCGAAAGTAGACATACAATTTCTACAATTCCGACTGCAGACATACAAGCTAAAGCCGACAAAGTAAAAACATAGACGACTGCAAGAAAGAAACAGATTAGCCACGAAACGAAAGCAGTAAAAATGGAAAGCCCAGAAGGTGAAAAGGAAACTTACTTGCTAAACAAGATCGGCCGCATGAACGGAAGCAACAGCTACTCGGCAAACACGAGCTTTCTCTTTCTCTCTCTCTACAAGTTCCTCGGCTCACATCTCTCTCTCTCTCTCTCTAAAAGTCAACGTTTATAAAATAAACGATAATGACAGGAGGCCCCCTATTTATAGGGGTAATGGGCCGGTTGAACCAGGCCCATGAACCGGTTAGTGAACCGTCACCTTGTTTCCCGTGAAGATCGCCATCATTACGTGCTGATTCACCTTGAGTCTTCTTAATTTGCCACTCAAAGGCCGCGACGCTTCATCTTTTCGGCTTACTATAGCCTTCTCGGCTATTTATTCTCAAGTCTTTAGTCCATTACAAATACACTAAACACTTGGGGGGAGGATGACTATAATACCCGAGGAGCTTTCAAGTTTTTGCCAAGACATAAAGTTTTCATACTTAATTGGTTTGGTAAGGTTAGCCGGAGCCGACCTCACCCAGTTAGAAAATTAGAAGATATACCTGACAAGAACCGCCTCCTCGGAAAATCTCCTCCAGTACCTTTCCTCGGATGTCTCAACCTCAATAACCTGTTCTCACATATGAGAAATACTTCAAAGAACAAATCTCGAGTAAATGAGAGACAGGTTTCCGAGGCCGAAAAATCTAGGAAGAATCTCAAGACAAGAAGCACGAGAACTCGTTAATCTATACCTCGGTCACTTGACCTCGCTTACGAGAAATTCTTCAAAGAACTAATCTCGAGTAAACAGGCATAAAGTGACGGAGGCCGAGAAACCGAGAAGTCTTCCATCAAGCGTCAAGCCGAACATCCATGTCAACTGATTCCTCGATGATCTAAGCTTCGGTTACTTGTCCTCACTTACGAGTGCTAACATCAAGGACACTCAAAGTAAATGAAAGACAAGTAACAGAGGTCAAGAAACCGAGAAGATCGCCTTGAGAATTTGAGGCCCAAAGTAAAAAACTCGGAAGAACCAGTTTAATCGTTTCCCTTCCTTGTAGGTGAGATAGCGGTGAAGAATGAACGACCGATAAACTCAGCAAACTAAGTGTGTAGTTGGGGTTTGGGATTTTTGTCAATGAAAATAGTGTATTTTTGTCTTTTCAAAAACTCATGTCCTTTCCTGTTATATTGTTTATCTTTTAAAGACAAGAATGTTGGAAATCATGTGGTTTTATTCACTGAAAGAAAGTATATTTTGTTCCAACAACTGTGACATGAATGGTTGTCTTTATATTCACATGTTTCACTAAACGTTTCGGCTTTGCTTTCGCCCGACGTCCCGACTGAGATTTACTCCTTTTAAAAACCCAAAAGTCGGGGCGTTACAAACTCAGTAAGCAAGTCTCCAGTGCCCCTTTACTGAGCCAAGCATATAATTACGTTCACAATCACACACAACGATCTATATATATATAGACACTGACTAACTTTCACATAGCAAAACGATGAATTGAACACTTTCACATATCCTGAGTATACCAACTGCCCTTGCCGGATTCTAGAGGTAGCGCTTACGGATTCAAGAGGTGGCTCCCACCTAGGGGTATTAACGGATCAAGCTGATCGTGAGTAGCTCGTGAAAATGCTCGGTCAAAGCTCGGCTCGAGTTCGGTCAACACGAGCTTGATCGCGAGCCAGCTCGACTTGCTATCGATCAAGTCACGAGCACTTTGAAAAAAAGCTCGACTGCTCGTGAATACAAAAATAAAGATATATTTATAATTATATATGTATATATAGTTATTTTTTAAAATATATAGATATATTTTATGTGAGTATATATTTTGTATTTAAAAAATTAAGTAACATATTAATGTTGAAAAAATTATTTATTATGAACATATTAAATACCGTTCTTAAGCTAAATATATATCATTTTAAATAATTATTAAATTAATTTTACCGCTCGTGAGCAAGCTCGAAGCTCGCGAGCTTTTGATCGATCACATAATTTTAAAGCACGACAAAGATCGTACTCGAGATCGACTCGACTTCTATAAGACGATTAGGTGCTCGATAAGGTCCATGCTCGGTTCGACTCGGCTCGTTAACACTCGTACTCCCACCGCTCCATGCAGTGTAGCACTTAGTTCCGCATGACACTTAGTTCCTTTAAGAATGGAGGCACACTCAATCCACATAACATAGGCACATACACACATACAATTCATAAAATACTCAATTTTACATGCTTGACTCTTGTTCGCAATACTAAAGGCGACAATTCTAATTTTCACAAGTATTAAAGTAATAATAATAGGACACTAAAAAACAATAAAGGTGCACCAAAAATCCACTTACTTCCGATCTAAATTCATTACTGGCCATCGTTCTTTAGAGCTATCGATGCTTCCACTGTTCCACATGTCTAGCCCATGCCTTCAAACCATTAACCATTACAAACCCTCAATAATCATCCACGGGAAACCATTAATAGTCTTCAACCAATTTGATAGGAACCAATATAGAATTTGAGACTGATATATACAAATGAGTCCCCTCTCACTAATCCGTGACTTAGGAAGACTTGGAGATAATCCGTCACACTCTCTTGAACAAAGCCGAGGAGTCGCTTGCTCATAGAAGCCGACCTCCTTGACTTGATAAGAATCGTGTGTTCTCTACTAGCTATGAAAGCCATCTCGTCGGACCGACCCCTCCCAAACAGGCCCGACCACGTGCCATCGCACTAACTAAAGACTACTCACCAAGGGACAGAAGGTTGGGAACCACCGACCTCCTAAAGGTCTCAGGCCTTCGCGTGATCCAAATGCGCCACCTTACGACAACAAGACGTGTCACAAGGTGATTGATCCGACCAGCCTCCGACCAACCGCTGGATGGATCAGAGGTCTGTCCCCTAGAGCATCTCCTATAAATAGGAGGGCATTTACTCCCATTTATGTAAGTGACCTACCACTAATATACTTCTCTCTAACCTACTCGGCTCAATTTTGTCCGACTAGGTGTGTTGAATCATACGACTGGTATGTCCTAGGCAAATCGGCTAAAAAGGGTCTAACACCCTACCTTATCTAGCAGGTCCAGGTTCTATTCCGAGACTTTAAGTGAGTCCTATTTTCCTAACCTAAACTTAGGGACTTAACCGTTTTTATACCAAATCATATTGGCACCGTCCGTGGGAAGCTTTACGAAAAGTCATAGTTCAAAAGCAAGCTCGAAAGCGCAACCCCAGAGGCAACTCTAGAGCCTCGGCATCTGAAATAGCTCCAGAACTCCTAGGCCGAACAAGGAGTTCAGCACCAGTAGCTCCGATCCCCGGTGATCGCAACATTCCCGAGCACGATCCACGAGATGGCACTCACGCATTTGTCTCCAGCGAGGCCAGAAATCCGGGACCAAATGTCACCCCAGGAAACGCTCCTGTCTTACAATTTCCTGTGCCTCTCCATACGACCTCCGACCGACCAGATTGGTCGGATGACCGCAAGCCTGTGTTCAAGATTTCCACTCTACCATGCAAACCAGGAACCCGATGACCGTTGGCCTCCAAGTCCTGGCCCCTCCAAGATATACTCAACATGCCACCATCCTACCAATCCTGGTCAAGCCTTGGCCGACCAAGTTCCCGACTCCAGGGCCCACCTCAATCAAGGAACACTAATCGTTCCATAGCTCACCAAAACAGCGGGAGAGCCACGACCCAAAGGCCGAATGAAGATCTAAGGGAAGTGATCAACCGAAGATCTAGAGTAATAAGAGGCGAAGGGAACCCTCGTCACGCAAATAGGGGGGAGGATAGGAGAGTCGACGAGATGACTCGTCGTCCACTCCATCCCGGGTTTCAGGAAGAAAACCTATGCCGCAATGACGACCAAGAAGAAAGGAACCGACGAGATGAGCGGTATGATGAGGAAGATACCCGAATTAGCTATTTAGGAGATACTCCAAGGGACTCGCGGAGAGATGAGGAAACCCGAGGTCGATTTCCTTCTCCCTCACGGAGAGGACGGACAGACAGGTACTCGAATTGAAGAAGTCAATCCCCTTGGAGGACAGATGACAAGCGAAGTCGCTCAAGGTCGGTCCACAGTAACTTCCGGGGCCGACATGGTGACGAGGCCGAACGCCTCAAGGAACGAGGCCGAATTCATGAAAAAGCTTTAGAGGTGGAAAGAAACAAGCTAGATTGCCTGAACCGAGCCCGAGACACCATTAATTTCGAAAGAAGCATGGATCCCTTGTCCTCAGAAATCAAGAGAGAAGTCCTACCTCTCGGACGAATTGCCCCAGCCACTACAGAAAGATATGAATGTGATTTATGTCTGATAGATCACAGGATCAGATTTGAGGCTTCCCTCGGAGGAATGGGAATCACCGATAATGTAAGAGCACAAATCTTCCCAGGCACATTCCATGGACAGGCAATGACATGGTGGAAAAGTTTGAGATCGGGATCCATACTTTCGTGGGATCACCTTTTGGCGGAATTCACGGTTCGATTTGAAAATTTTCGAGAAACTGTTCGACCGGCAAGCTACTTGGCCGAGGTTATCCAAAGGGAGGACGAAACCTTGAGATCTTTCGTCAGAAGATTTGAGTTAGCCGCGTCTATGGTTGACACTCATTCTCTCAAGGAGCGAATTGGCCTTCTTTGCGCCAACATGAATAATGTTGTCTTCCGCCGCACATTGGTTGATGCAGACATCCGAACCGAGCGGGAACTTACCGATCTCACCAACCGCTTCCTGAAAACAGAGGAGTCACTGGGAACCATTAGGGTCAGATCAGTCACCAAGAAAAATAAACCGCCCCAGAGTAACAAGCCAGAAGGGAATCAAATTAATGAAGCACAAAACCGATCAGGGGACGAGAAGAGAGCTCGGCATGAGGAAAGGAGGAAATCTCCTCGGTGTCACTTCGTCAACTATGCCGAGTTCAGAGCTCCAAAAAATGAGATCCTTACGATCATGAAAACAAAAGGCCTACCCTTTAAGAGGCCGGAAAAATACAAGGAAACTCGGTACACAAGAAGTTCGACCGAGTATTGTCATTTTCACAAGCAAAAGGGACACTCCACGGAAAAGTGCAATCATCTCCGGCAAGAGATACAAAGATTAATAGAGTTGGGTTACCTCCAGGAATATGTCATGAGGCGGGACCAAGCAGATGGTCCACGGGATGCTGGTTGAACTGACCGACGGTGACAGCATAAGAAAGTAGGAATAGCCCACCGAGGAACAGAAGTCCGAGGAGATCACCAACTCCTAGGAGAGAACGTTCACCAGCCTAAGCCTTAATCCCACCCCGCGAACAACATTCGAGGAGGTCACTAAGCCCGAGACGGACCTACAGTCCGAGAAGAGAAAACAACCGAGTGGCCCAGATAAGTGAAGAGGAAAATCCTGTGAGATATGGCAGAATCTTGACAATAGCCGGCGGCCCAACTGGGGGAGACATCCGAAATTCCCGAGAATCAATGGCCAGAGCCTTGAAAAAGGCCGACGAAGAACACGTGAACTATGTAAAGCCTTGAAAAAGGCCGACGAAGAACACTTTTGATGAAGCCAACGCCCTGACCCCATGCATGGGACAAGGGGCAACGAGCAGCCCGGATGTTCCATTTGCGGTGGATATGGTCATAGCCGGCTATGACATGAGCAAAGTTTTGATTGACACAGGAAGTTCTTCCATCATTTTCATGAGCACGGTAAGGAAAATGGAGATGAGCTTGGAGGGTCTCAGACCCGTTACCACTAGCCTAGTGGGATTCGGCGGCAACCAAGTCCGACCAAGGGGAGTCCTCTATTTGCCGCTCTCAATGGGCACATTCCTGAGGAGAGTAACAGAAACCCAAGTTCCTTTCCTCATCGTTGATGCTCCCTTTAAGTATAACGTCCTGATTGGCCGACCCGCCTTGAATCGATTCAAAGCTGTGGTTTCAACGTTCCATCTCCAGATGAAGTTTCTGACCCCTAAGGGAATTGACATTAACAGGAAACCGACGAGAAGCATGGAAATGTTATACCCTGTCTACAAGGCGTGCTTCCCGGCCTTATTATTATGAGGACGGATATCATTACAGGGGCGGCGATGAACGTGAGAAAAGGCATTGCCTTCCCATCCGCCTAATGCCCGCAACAAGAAGAAAGGAGAAAACCCTCGGAGAGGGAATTAATTGGTTGAAAATGGGAATTGACAAGAAGCATCTGGGCAGGTCTGGTCCTCCTATGGAGGAAGTTAAAATTGAGATATACCGAGTTATTCCTCTAGAACCAACCGGGGAGAGTCCCATGAAGAGTTTCTTTCATGAAAATCGAATTGAGCCTGAGGAAGAGGTGTTGGAGATTCAGCTCGTCGATGAGAGCCGGGACAAAATAGCCAAGATCGGCTCGGGCATGGACGAAGAAACTACTTTGAAAATGACCGCATTCCTAAGGAAGAATGTCGATGTTTTTGCTTGGGGTACCGAGGACCTGACTGGTATTGATCCGAGGATCATGGTCCACTCCCTCAATGTGGACCCAACGATCCGCCCCGTCCGACAAAAGAAGAGAGACCATGCACCCATCCATGAACGAATCATAGCCGAGGAGGTCGACCGTCTACTTAAGGCCAGACACATCCGAGAAGTGCACTAATCGGATTGGATTTGTAATGTCGTACTGGTGGAAAAAAAAGTCCCGGCAAGTGGAGGATGTGCAACGACTTCACTAGTCTCAACCGTTTTTGCACAAAAGATCCTTACCCACTCCCGAGGATTGATCAGTTGGTAGATTCCACGGCTGGCTATGCCCTTCTTAGCTTCATGGATGCATTCCAAGGATTCTACCAAATCCGAATGGCCGAGGAGGATATCCCAAAGACCGCCTTCATAACATCGGGGGGTGTGTATGGTTTCAAAGTAATGCCCTTCGGTTTGAGAAATGTAGGAGCAACCTACCAAAGGTTGATGACCCTCATGTTCCGGGAAGAAATTGGAAAGTCCATGGAGGTTTACGAGGACGATATTCTTGTCAAGAGCAAGGAAGCTGCCGACCACATCTCTCACCTAGAGAGATGCTTCAAGATCCTTCGTCAGTATGGAATGAAATTGAACCCAGCAAAGTACACATTTGGTGTAAAAGGAGGAAAGTTCCTCGGCTACATGGTGACAGAGAAGGGGATTGAGGCTAATACCGAGAAGATTAAAGCCATCATCGATCTCCCACACCCGAAGAAGCTAAGGGATGTCCAACGACTCATCGGAAAAGTCATTTCCCTTAGCCGATTCATCTCGCGATCCACGGAGAAAAATCTCCCCTTCTTAAAAACACTCAGGAAGACCGACAAGTTCGAATGGACTGAGGAGTGTAAGGTTGCATTCGAAAATCTGAAGACCTATTTAGCAACGCCACCTTTGTTGGCTAAACCCGAGTAAGGTGAACCCCTCTACATCTACTTGGCCGTCTCGACCGAAGTAATCAGCTCGGTCCTGGTTAGGATTAGCAAAAGTGAACACTTGCTCGTCTACTATTTGAGCAAAGTGTTGAGCTATGCCGAGAAGAACTACAAAGAGATAGAAAAGTACGCCTTTTGCCAGATCGAAGCGGCAAGAAAGCTCAAGCCCTATTTCAGATCCCACAAGATCATCGTGTTAACCAGCCAACCCCTGAAACAAGTGCTAGGAGACGCGAAAAAATCAGGAAGATTGGCTAAGTGGACCATAGAGTTGGGTGACCACACCATTGAATACCAAGCCCCTCGGCGAAGAAGGCACAGGTTTTGGCCGATTTCCTAGCTGAGTACCCCCTTGTCGAGACAACTGATCAACCGTCCGAGACAGGGGAGCTCCAGAAGAATTAAGAAATGCTTAATGTACGGACAGTACATGCGGACAAGACTAGAGATCACAAGGAGGCCGACCCAGTGGTCGAATGGATTCTAAACAAGCAAGACATGATGGAATTACCTCCACCTCCACCCGGAAAACCTCTTCCACCTAGTGCACCGATCCAACAACCTCTCTTTGTTCCAAAGGAGTTGCCTATCTCGGAAAAGGACGTAAGGAAACTCTACGTGGATGGGTCCTCGGCTGCACATGCAGGTGGAACTGGACTGCTGCTCATTAGTCCTGAAGGTGCCGAGATAGAATATGCCATCCGACTGACTTTCCCAGTAACCAACAATGAAGCCGAATATGAAGCCTTTATTGCGGGCATGAAGATGGCAAAGTCGGTCCTGGCAAGAAAAATCAGAGCCTTCTCAGATTTCCAGCTTGTCACCGAGCAATACTCTGGTAAATTGACCACAAAGAGTCCGGCCATGATCAAGTACTTGAAGATGGTAAAACAGTTGGGGGAAGCTTTTGAGGAGTTCTCATTAGCAAAGATAGATAGCAAGAAGAACGGAAGAGCAGATGGCCTCTCGAAATAGGCAACCGCCTCGGGCGCGGTTGATACTCAGACAATATTACTAATGACTGTTGTACTCCTTCCATCGACACCCCTCCTCGGAACCAGATGGTGGCAGTAATCTCCTCCTCGGACACATGGATGAATCCCTTAATAACCTACTTCTCCGAGGGCATCCTACCGACCGACCCTGCAGAGAATCGAGGTCTCCAATTAAAGGAAAGCTCCTCGGTACTTCTGGAACGGCTCCGACCTTTATAGGAAATCCTTTGACAGGATGCATCTTCGGTGTCTTACAGCAACTGAGGCCTTGACCGTATTGAAAGAGGTCCACCTCGGGAGTTGCGGCAATCACTCTGGCGGCCGAGCACTAGTACAAAAAGTTCGAAGAGCTGGTTATTATTGGCCAACCATGTAGAGGGAGGCTGGAAAATTCTCCAGCTCTTGTGAAGAATGCCAGAAATTTGCAAGGATCCCCCATCAGCCGACGATTCCAATGATTCCGTCCACTATCACTTGTCCTTTGATCAATGGGGGATTGATATCGTCAGATCCTTCCCGCCTGGACAAGGGGGAAAGAAATTCCTCATTGTCGCCATGGAGTACTTCTCAAAGTGGGTAGAAGCCGAGGCCACCACGATAATCACAGAAAAGAAGATAATGGACTTCCTATGGAAGTTCTCATGCCGGTTCGGCCTACCCCGGATTCTAGTGGCCGACAATGGACGGCAATTTTCAGGAGCCAAACTCACAGATTGGTGTGAGGAAATGAAGATCGAACAATGCTTCACCTTGGTTGGCTATCCCCAAGCCATCAGGCAGACTGAGGTCACCAATCGTACCATTGTCGAAAACTTGCAGAGGAGACTAGGAGATAGTAAGCAAGACTGGGTGGATGAGTTAGAAGGGGTCTTGTGGTCGTACCGAACCACAATCAGAACAGCCACCCGAGAAACACCCTTCAACCTGGTGTATGGATCCGAGGCGGTCATTCCTGCGGAAATAGCAGTGCATACCTACCGAATCCAGGTTATACTCCCTCGGATAATCATACCAAGCGTATCTACAACTTGGATATGTTGGAATCCACAAGAAGCACTGCTCTTGCCCGCACGATTCTCTATCAGGTAACCATGGCATGAGCTTACAACAAACACGTGAAGAAGAGAGATATCCAGGTCGGCGATCTCGTACTCAGGAAAGTCGGCATCATCGACAAAATTGGGAAACTTGAGCCCAACTGGGAGGGACCCTATAAAGTTACCCGAGCAAGCATCAATGGAATCTATGAGCTAGCCGACCTACAAGGAAAGGCCCTCAAAAGAACATGGAACGCCAAGAATCTTCAGAAGTTCTATGCTTGAAAATCATTGTGATGAATTTTCCGAGCTTCAATGAAATCGTCTTTTGTCCCATACATTTCTGTCAAGATACATAAACTGGATGGGGATGTCCGAAAAGATATTCTTTCAAAAGAATATCTTGGACCGACCCCTACCATCTCGGCCAAACCAGACCTGAGGAGTCTCGGTAATGCCACTAGAAGATGGAACCCCTAAGTTATAATCTGAATGGGGGCATATATGAAAATGACTGGTATCGACCAGGCTCTACACCAGTGTACCGAGGAACCAGGAAATAAAGAAAATATTTCTTCAACATGGTTCATGCAAAAACATCAAGTGAAGCCCCTCGGATTATACAAATCCACGACTCACTATACAATCAAGGATTTGAAACAAGATCATAAGAATCCGAACTCAATTCCTTGAAACAATTGTGAAACATATCTTATTCATCCGAGCTAAGTGAATAAGACTCGATGAAATCGACCAACTGAAGTTCTTCGGAATATTCAAAACACAATGCAATAACAAAGCTGTCGGCCGGATATGAAAAATTCGAGCACAGGGCTCACTATACAATCAAGGATTTGAAACAGGGTCATTAGAATCCAAACTCAATTCCTTGAAACAGTTGTGAAACACATCTTATTCATCCGAGCTAACTGAATAAGACTCGATGAAATTGACCAACTGAAGTTCTTAGGAATATTTAAAACACAATGCAATAACAAAGCTGTCGGCTGGATATGAAAAGTCCGAGCACAAGTATTTGAAGCATTAGCGTGCAAATTTACTCACTTATCCGAGCTAACTATTCTATAGACTCGATAAGAAGGAAAAGTAAAAACTTCACATTAAGGCAACGAGTAACACTTGCATAAAATTAGATTGCATTAAAATCGAAGGAAACCAGGTTCGTCGTTACATAGGAGGTCAGCCTCGGATCTTGCAGAATTAGCATTCACAACAAGTAAAGATAAAAGATCCGAGACCGACCGACAAAAGAATGGGACCCTCAAAAACCGAGGGCATAGTTAGCAAAATAAAAAGCCCTATAAACTAAGTGTTCTACTTGACACACTTTACAAAATGATTGTGAGGGCAAGCCCTCGGCTCTACTGACCACTGGGAGTAGGGGAGGCAGGCACTTCCTCTACTTCTTCATCAGATGGTACCACTATTTCAAATGGTACTTGGCACAATTCACCAAGCCACATAGGAACTTCCTTCAGACGAGCCGACCTATAATGTTTGTTCTGAAAAACCCGAGGGAGCCCCAGTCGCCCTTGGGATGCTTGACATAAAAATACCGAGGCCACCAACGCCAAGAGTATGATGAGTCATAAGGATCCAAAAACTTGTAGTTCAGACGAGCCGAAAAGAAGTAGAACAAGCTCTTGGGGACCCATGAAATTTTGAAGGCCGAGAGGAATTTGGCCGTCGAGAATTCCTCACTCTTCAAGGCCAAGACCACGGCAAAACACATAAGTGCCCCCATGGAATTAGGGAGCACTTGTGTCGGACAAAGCCCTTGCTGCACGAAGAATTGGTGGATCGGCTCTATCATCGGCACTTGAAATCCACACCTGAAGGTTTGCTTGTGCAAACAAATGCATCCCTCCGGCGGATTGTACAGTGTCTGCTCGGGCTTAGGTACGATGATCTCGTACTCCACGGGAATTTCACAACTGTGACAAAGATACTCTACCTTGGCTTCAGTAACCGTCGACGAACAAGTTGGGATGAGGCTGAGGCGTTCTTCTCCGCATCATCCCTCAAAGGCCTATGGGTACCTCCCTCAGTGACTTGGCGATCTTTGCAGTCATCTTTTGTTTCCCCTGCTTCTCAGAAACAACGATCGCTATCGGCCCCACTTCCTTATCTTCCTCTTCCTCCTCATCCGCCTCGGCTACGTTATCCCTCGCCGGCTCTTCTTGATTATCTTCCTCCCCATAAGAGTCTTCATCGGAACCATTATCAGAAGACTCATCCGAATCCGAGGAGGTAAAGTCGTCAGGATCTCCATCCATCAACTCTAGACTCGGGGGACTGCTCCTCGGAAGAGGTGTGTAGGGTCTCTCATCCAGCAGTTCACGATCGGGGTCGGGCACACTACTTGAAGAGGCTCCTTGGTAAAAGTCCGACCCGGGCACGGAGGCAAAAGGCATGGGGAAAAAATTGGGAGCCTGTATCTATAGCCGAGGTCTCCAAACGACTCGGGAATGGTCTCGTGACCGTATCGGCTGTACTGGTCCCTACCGACAGCTGGTTGGGAACTTATGGTCACCGGAGCCACGGTGTTCGCTATCTGTATAGATATACCGGGTCGAGGAACTTCTCTACTTACTGATGAAGCTCGAGGAGGAGACTTATTGACAAATTGGACCTCGGATTCGTCAGGCATGAAATCCACAATGTCTTTGGTAATTTCCGAGGCCTGGTCCGAATCAAAAATATCGTCAAAGTTAATAGGGGGTTGATTGACCTCGGCTTCATCATTTATCAACTCTTCTATGGGTTAGTTTTCAGAAGAGGAGTTTGAGTTATCCGACGACATGATCTACGAAAGCAAAAGGAAAGGGGATCAATTAAGTGTTATTCATAAATTCGCTAAAAGGCCGACCCCTTAGGAGCCGACCTCTCTCACTTAGGTGATACTAAGGGTTTCTACAAGTCCTCAGGCATTTCAAGAATTCCTAGCTTCACACCTTAAAAGCTAGAAGTATCTTAAGGGAGGCTATGTGTTTTCCGTTTAGATTATGTCCGAAAGTAGACATACCATTTCTACAATTCCGACTGCAGACATACAAGCTAAAGCCGACAAAGTAAAAACATAGACGACTGCAAGAAAGAAACAGAAAAGCCACGAAATGAAAGCAGTAAAAATGAAAAGCCCAGAAGGTGAAAAGGAAACTTACTTGCTAAAGAAGATCGGCCGCATGAACGGAAGCAACAGCTACTCGGCAAACACGAGCTTTCTCTTTGTCTCTCTCTACAAGTTCCTCGGCTCACATCTCTCTCTCTCTCTCTCTAAAAGTCAACGTTTATAAAATAAACGATAATGACAGGAGGCCCCCTATTTATAGGGGTAATGGGCCGGTTCAACCAGGCCCATGAACCGGTTGGTGAACCGTCGCCTCGTTTCCCGTGAAGATCGCCATCATTACGTGCCGATTCACCTTGAGTCTTCTTAATTTGCCACTCAAAGGCCGCGACGCTTCATCTTTTCGGCTTACTATAGCCTTTTCGGATATTTATTCTCAAGTCTTTAGTCCATTACAAATACACTAAACACTTGGGGGGAGGATGACTATAATACCCGAGGAGCTTTCAAGTTTTTACCAAGACATAAAGTTTTCATACTTAATTGGTTTGGTAAGGTTAGCCGGAGCCGACCTCACCCAGTTAGAAAATTAGAAGATATACCTGACAAGAACCGCCTCCTCGGAAAATCTCCTCCAGTACCTTTCCTCGCATGTCTCAACCTCAATAACCTGTTCTCACTTACGAGAAATACTTCAAAGAACAAATCTCGAGTAAATGAGAGACATGTTTCCGAGGCCGAAAAATCTAGGAAGAATCTCAAGACAAGAAGCACGAGAACTCGTTAATCTATACCTCGGTCACTTGACCTCGCTTACGAGAAATTCTTCAAAGAACTAATCTCGAGTAAACAGGCATCAAGTGACGGAGGCCGAGAAACCGAGAAGTCATCCATCAAGCGTCAAGCCGAACATCCATGTCAATTGATTCCTCGATGATCTAAGCTTCGGTTACTTGTCCTCAATCACGAGTGCTAACATCAAGGACACTCAAAGTAAATGAAAGACAAGTAACAGAGGTCAAGAAACCGAGAAGATCGCCTTGAGAATTTGAGGCCCAAAGTAAAAAACTCGGAAGAACCAGTTTAATCGTTTCCGCTGCTTCCTCGGATACCACAACTTCGGTGATCTTCCGTCCAAGGATTCATCTGATTAAATGACCGACAAATCACAGAGGCCGAGAAACCGAGAAGAAGTCAATTACTCCGTGCAACGCCAAGTCCTCGGCATGTGTAATCTAGGTTTTTGGTCATAAAGTCGAAGTCCAGTAAGGAAATTCCACGAGCAAAACCTCGCAAGAATATCTCACAATTAGAACGAGAAGTTTGAAACTTAGATTGAAGGGGAAAGCCTGGCCGAGGCCTAGCTCTCCCCACTAGAAAAAGTAAGAAAGGATACCTGAAGTCGTTTCTCCGCGTCCATTGAAGAACTCAACTAAAAGCACCCGATTGGGATACCAATGTACCTCAAGAGTAAAACCTGGAATCGGACAGCCTAGAGATCGAGCTCTCCGTGCCAGCTCACACTCACGAGAACAACAGTGTCTCAACAACGGCGATTGAAGCTTATCCATGAATCCCGAACGAAAAGTGGTTCCTAAGATTCCGACTGTTATCGTGATCGGTCAGCAAGGCACCAAATTGAAACACCTATAACCTTCAAGTCAGGACCTGGAATCAGACAACATGGAGACCGAGCTCTCCGCGCCAGCTAACGACTTGGAGGATACCGGTGTCTCAATAATGACAACTGGATATTCAGGAGGATTATAGGAAGTGTATTCGGCTTCATAAGCATCAAACCAGACCCCAGAGTTCTACGAGATTAAAACCTGGGGACAGACAGCCCAATTACCGAGCTCTCTACGATAGCTAAAAATCTCGAGGACACTGGGGACTCGGTAATGGCGATTGGAGATGAAAGATTTCTCCGTCAAATCGAGGAGAGTACAGAAAACAAAAGGTCGCATCCCCCTGACATGCTGTTGTATCATCTAAAATAACAAAGCTGGAAATGGTCAGCCGTGCCCGAGGCACTCAGCTCGCCCCGCCAGCTCACTATTTTAGATGGACGCCAGAACCTCAGGGTAGCCCCCCAAGATTGGCCGATGAAGTTACCATCATGGTCGGCGAGGCTCCCCGAAAGCATTAACTGTCTCAAGAGGAAGAGATACAGCATCACGAATTAACAACTGGAATCGAACAGCCTGAGTACCCAAGCTCTTCCCGCCAGCTTTTCATCCCGATGACACAACCACTCCAAACCGACAAGTAATTAAGGTCATGTGCTCTTGGCATACTTGCGTCCCGTCCAAGACAAACAAAGTTGGAAACGGTCAGCCATGCCCAAGGCAGTCGGCTCACCCTGTCATCTAACTACCTTGGACGGACAAAAGCACCCCAAGGTTGCCCTTGTGATGTTTTTAGAGAAAAGGATGTCATAAGAAGCATAGTTGTATCATCTAGGATGACAGAATGGAAGCCGAACGAAAGCAGAAGAATCCCACAAACAAAACCTTGCAAAAATACTTCCCAAATAGAACAAGAGGTTTAATACTCAATTGAGGGGGCAAGCCCAGCCGAGGCCTAGCTCACCCCACTAGAGAATGAAGCACCTAAATTAAAACACCTATGTCCTTCAAGATCAAAACCTGGAATCGGACAGCCCCATGTCCGAGCTCTCCGTGCCAGCTCACGATCTTGAGGACACCAGTGTCTCAATAGCGGCAATTGAAGCGTTTCCACATCTTCCGAATAAAAGCTTAATAAAAAGGTTGCTCGCCCCTTGACGTGCTCGCATATATTCCAAGACAACAAAGCTAGAAATGGTCAGCCATGCCCGAGGCACTTTGCTCACCCCGCCAGCTCACTATTTTAGGAGAACGCAAGCACCTCAAGGTAGCCCTTGAGTTATATTTTTGATATTGCCGAGTGCAAGGCAAAGGTGGTAGAAAGGATGTCATAAGAAGAGTAGTTGTATCATCTAGGACGACAGACTAGAACCGAGCAACAAAGTTTCTGAGCTCTTCTCGCCAGTCTATCGTCCCGATGGCACAACCACACCAATCCGACAGAAAAATAGGGGAAGGCCGACCTCAAATCTCCCCACGCTACCTGGAGGGAAGATGTGATAGTAAGGAGACAAAAAGCAAGCCAACAAAACAGATGTCCCAACGAACTTTTTTAGCTCTAATCAACACCTATTCCGACCAGGCATTTAACTAAGAAAGAGGGGAAAGCCGAGGACCGACCAACTGATGGGTTTGGAATGGCATGAAATGTCTCTTTCTCCATCAATATTTATAGATGTGCATGACCACTGGGGACGCGCCACGTGTTGCCCCTCATTTATTACTCCTGGGCCTTTATCTGGGCCAATCCAATTTGAGCCCAACAGGCTAAAGCCCAACCACAGTACGGCCAAAATCGCATAGAAGTCGCAAAAAATGGAAGAAAACCGACTAAAGCAACGAGGACTCCAACTCTACAGTTCCTCAACTATCTTCTACTAAGATACTTGGAAACTGGGGGCACTTATGATATATACAAATGAGTCCCCTCTCACTAATCCGCGACTTAGGAAGACTTGGAGATAATCCGTCACACTCTCTTGACCAAAGCCGAGGAGTCGCTTGCTCATAGAAGCCGACCTCCTTGACTTGATAAGAATCGTGTGTTCTCTACTGGCTATCAAAGCCGTCTCGTCGGGCTGACCCTACCCAAGCATGTCCGACCACGTGCCGTCGCACTAACTAAAGACTACTCACCAAGGGACAGAAGGTTGGGAGCCGCCGACCTCCTAAAGGTCTCAGGCCTTCGCTTGATCAAAGCGCGCCACCTTACGACGACAACACGTGTAACAAGGTGATTGATCCAACCAGCCTTCGACCAACCTCCGACCACCCTCCGACCAACCGCCGGATGGATCAGAGGTGTTAGGAATATCTGTTTAGATTTTGATCAACAGTCTAATGACTTATCTTAGCTCAGAAAGGTGGTTAGTACTCTTGGTTCACTTGAACACTGTAAAAGAGGAAAATCACTACGTATGATAGTCTAGCAAATCTTGTATAGGATGTTAGGTCTCTGAATGTAATTTTTATTTTCTGAAGAAGACCAAGAAGAAGGCATCCAGCAGGAGAAGTTCAACCTTAAAATGAAGTTTCAAAGACTGCACAAGATTGCTGAAGACAAAGGTTATCAGATACCGATGTCCAGATATTTTAAAGAAACAAGTGTTTCAATAAACAAGTTGCAAAAGATATATGAGAATACAAGGTTTCTAAACGAGAAAAAGTGCCCACATATATCTACACTCAGATACCTTGGATAAAGATTATGTTTCCGGGAAACAATATATTTTTAACAAGTGATATCTGGAGTTATGATAGTCTCTGGAAAAGGACGTGCAAAGCTTCAGAAAGCATGCATAGTTCCGTTGGCACTAAAGGACAAAGTATAGTACAGTGCATTAAATGCACGGACAGAAATGTCTTACAGACTTTCGAAAACTTACACTATATAAAGAGATGGCTCCAAAACGTGCTTCTACCCAGAAATCCCAATCTACTACCACTGGTACTGCTGAAAAGCAAAAACCAGAGTTGGTAGTTGTAAACAATCGGTCGGTAGGAGAATTTAATCCTGATCATTGGACTTCAAATCACAGGATGATTTGGGGTGGTGCCATGATTGAGGAATACCTCACGGCTGCAATTGAAAACTAAGCAGATAGGAAGCTAATTCTTGACATGCTTGAAAAGGCACAAATCAAGGGTTTCCTGTCTGCTACTACCAGTAGAGTTTCTTCACTAGATGTGTTAGAATTCTACAACAACTCCAGGATTATTTCCTGTGTTTCTAAAGGCACTGAAATAGTGTCTATCAAAACAAAGGTCCAAGGAAAGGAAATCCTTGTGGACTTAACAACTTTCTGTAAGTTGTTTGAACTTCAAAATCTTGGAAAGGATTTTGAAATAAACACCAAGAATGATGATCTCCTTGAAGGTGTAAAGCGGTATGATGACGTGTGTGATCTTGAAAAACCAGATACACCCACTGATTTCAAACTTGCTGACATCAGAACCAGACATCTGTTGGTTCACTGGGATGTGTTGGCATGCATTCTTCACAGATGCTTTGATGGTCTACAAGGAGGTGCTGACCAGATAAGCCAAGAACGTTGGATGATGATGTTCTTGTTGCAACAACAAGTCAAAAGGCTGGAAAACCCTTTCAACTGGGGAAAGTATGCCTTTATGAAGTTTGTGAAGAAGATTCAAGGCTTTGAGCCCAAAATAGTAAAGGGACTTGCTGAGCCAAAAGCCACAGTAAGCTATGGATTGAAAATATGCTATTTACTGGAGTGCCTTGGCATTGAGCTAAGAGAGACGGCAGACATAGCCAACAGTAACCTACTCTAGAAATATGAGTATAAAAACATGATGATAAAGGTTACTGGATCTCAGAAAGGTTCCAAGAAGCGCAAAACTGAAGAGGTATCTGAGGGAAAAGTTGCGACCAAAAAGCCCTGAACATCACGAAAGAAGTCTGCTGGCAAAATCAGTAGACACACCCATTGTGGTTATCGACTCTCAGATATCTGCCGCCACTGCTGATGAACTCATCAATGGTGCTAAGGAGAGCCTTGCTGATGAACTCATCAATATTGCTAATGAGAGTAGTGGCAGGTACCAAGCCCTATCTGCAGAAACCGCAGGGATTATGGACCAATCAGTTCCTAATGCTGATGAGAGCTCTAACGATGATGATGATGAGTTAGTTATCTCTCAAGTCCTACAGAAATCAAAGAGGGCTAAGGTTACCGAAAAAGTACAAGTGTAGAGGTATCTGAAGAAGAACCTACACCACAGGTTGCTGAACAAGCACCTGTTTCAAAGGTTGCTGAAGAAGCAACTGTGTCCAAAGTCACTGGACAAAACACACCATCAGAGCAAGTAACACTTAAGCTTATTGAAGATGCTCTGATGAGTGGCAACTTAGTGTTAGAGGATATTGCCATTGCCTCAACACTCAAAAGTCTGTCTCAAGCAGATCTAGATAAGCCCCATACAGCATCACCTTCTTCATCCAGATCAGAATCACCACAACAACCACAACAGCCAATAGTGGATGATGTTGAGATGATACTAGAGTTACAACATGAGATACCAGCATCTTTCCTTGCTGAAGAAAATCCTGTAAAAGAACAGGTTCCCCAACTTAATATGAGGGATCAAACTGAGGCATCTGCTCAGAATGATCAACCAGGGGAGGCAACTGAGTTGCACACTCAGGAAAGGTCTGAAGTACCTCAAACTTCAAACAAAGAAGCTGAAATGGAACAACAAGACCAACGCATGGAAGAGTCATAAGTTCCAGAGACCAATCAGCCTGACATTGCTCAGGTAGCTGAATGGTTTAACTCTCTACTTGTGATATTTTTGTGTTTGTTAAATCTTGTTATTTAATGAAAATTCTTTGTTACAGGCTGAATTAGAAACACAAGAACAAGAGGAAGCTGGAAAGCTTGCCTCAGAATCTGAGAAGGAGGCTTCCATAGCCTCACCACTTAAGGAACAGGAGCCTGTCTCACAGGTAGAAGATAGTTCCTTAAGATATAACATCTCGGATATGTGCTTTACTAATACTATAAAGTGATTGTTTCTAATAGGCTCCAACTGAGAAGAAAAATGAAGAGACTGAAAAGTCTATCTCTTCAGAGAAGAATCCAGAGACTTCCAAGGTCTCTGAGAAACAAGTATTTGAACCTTCTGCAGAGAAGATATTTCATTCAGATACCTATATTCTTCAAAGAATAAATCTCTGATCATTTTTCTCAAACTAACACGTTCTACTTAACAGGTTCAAAAAGAAGTAGAAGTTGCTGGGGAATCGCCCGCTCAATCCCCACAACAAATGGAAATTGATGAGGCATCAAAGCCTTCATCACAAGAAAAACTTCCAGAGACTGCACAAGTCTCTGAGAGACAAGTATCTGAGCCTCCAGCAGTGGAGGTAATTGACCTCTCAGATATCTGATTTGTCAATAAAATTTTTCTTGATAAAATTTCTTAAGTGTTATGTTTCTAATCTCAGGTTCAAGCAGAAAGAAAGATAACTGAGGATCAGACTTCCCAGTCTCCTCATATCTAGATATCTGAGGCACCTGGAACCTCAGTAGTTAAGTCATCTGAGCTTGTCACACAGGTAACTCAGATACCTTTCTACTCTAAAGCCCAGATATCTACTATAGTTTTGAAATTAATTCAGAACACTATCTTTCAAGCTCAAACAAGTGCCACTAAGGTCCCTGTTGATGAGAAAGAGAACCTGCTTCCTTTCTTCAAGGAACACACTTTGCCAAAGCATCTGAAATGCTTCAAGAAATGGCAAAAGCTACGATGATCCGATCTATCTGAGATCTTAAAGGTGACTGATCACCACACCAGGAGAGCACGAGCCCTTGACTTGGAAAACTACGTCCATGCAATGTTCCCCACTGAACAATATTCTTTCGGAACATTGATGGATAAGGATTTTGTCAAGGAAGTGGCCAGATGCTGAACCAAGCTTTCACCCAAGCAGATGGTCATACCAGAATGCAGATGGAATTCAAGCCTACTTTGCCCCAGACTCTACAGTACATACCCTCTGAACAAGAGGAAGTTAATGGGCAAACGGTCACTATTCCAGAAGTGATCAACCTGGTCTCTGAAGATGAAGAAGGGAAGGAGACTGATGAGAATAATTATGAAGATCCTCCTTCTGACCATCACAAGGATGAGGATGACAAAAAGGATGATGATGATGCCCCTGCACCAGGGACAGGAGGGATTCCACAAGGAAACAATGCCTCAGCTGCTGAAAAGCACACTGAGAGGACATCACAACAATCCCCTCCTCCATATCCTCAGAAATCTACCCATCCATCTTCCCAACAAAAGGACACTATTGAACAAGTAGTCGAGTACTCTGAGGAAAACACTCAGAAAATAGTGGATGCACAAACCAGAGTTGCTCAAATCAAACAATTGTTGGAAGAAGAACAACAGCTAAATCTTCAACTGGAAGAAAAGATAGCTGAATCCAGAGTCAAGCTAGATAAACTTGAAGAACAAACACGCAAAGAGATGCAAGCTTACTCTGAGATTAAAGAGCTCCGGGACACTGTTGATTATATTGCTAAGGAGTTAGATGCTGAACAAGTATCTGAAGAAAAGCATGATGCTAAGGCTGCATCTTCACCAAAGAAACCATCCTCCAGAGGCAAGAAACCCATATCTGAGATGGTTACCGCTTTCAGAAACCTTGATGAAGAAGTGCAAGAGGATGAAGATCACTGGGCTGATGACTCAGATGATGAAGAATACAAGACATTGGCAGAACACCGCAATGAACACTTAGCGGTTCTCATCTGAAAAGGAGGCTAATAGCTCCTGAAGTATTCAACAAATTGCCAAATGTCCACTCCCAAGAATACATGAATAGATACCAAGTTTTGGCACATCTTAAAAAGGAGTTGTCTTCACAGAACAAAGACGTAATTGCCTCCGTCCCCTCAGAAATTAAGAAATTCACTGAACTCATCACTCAGAGAACAACCAGTATGGTCCTTGCTCAGAAGGATCTGGGAATGGTAAGGGACGATGATGTGTCATTAGCTGAAAAAGCTTTTCATGAGGCAAGTTACACTGTTGGAAAAGCAGATGCCATACTAGGCCCATTGGCAGAGCTCACTGATAAGGAAAATGGACTTATCAAACAAAATCAGGAGCTCAAGGCTGAACTTCAAAAGTTGGTTACTGCCTACAATTACTTGCAAGGGAATTTTGAGTCTCTCTTAGAATCCTTTGCGGTACTTAGTCAGTCAACAATGACTAAGGGGGAAGGATTTGGACCTCAAGGTCAGGGGGAAGGAAAGAAGAAATCTAGAGTTCGTGCTGCTCAGAAAGGAAGAGGAAACAAGAAAACTTCCCAGCTACCACTCAGAATAATTGAGCCCTCATCAGATCAAGCTGCTTTGCAAATAGTAGCTACTTCCCGGCAGCCAACTGAAGAAACAACAATGTTAACAAGGGCCATGGCAAAAAGACCTCCAAGGAGTACCAAGGCTCCAAGGAGAAAACAAGAAAAAGGGATTGAAGAGTCTTCTGAAGAAGAAGAAGAAGGCTAAATCAAATCCCAAGGCAATGAAGAAGGCTGCAAAATTTTCACAAGAATTGATCTTGATGATGATGATGAAGAGAATGATGAAGATGAAGCTCCTCTTCACAGAAAAAGAAAAAGGGTTGATAGCCTATCTGAGCCCATAGCTGCAAAGCCTTTGGCAGCTAAAATACCCTCTGGAAATACCAAGTCAATCCAGGGTGGTTCTTCAAGCAATCCCCCAAGGGAAAATTCAAGACAAAGGAGGAACAGGCTGAGAACTGAACAAAGAAAACTTCAACTACCACTCAGGCCTGAAGAAGCCAAGATTGAGTATGTGAAGACCAACAATGACTCCTCTATCTACATGTGCATTAATCAGAAGAATGGCTACTGGATTCTGGAACTCAAGCACTTATTGGTAAATGAAAGATTTCCATAACCAATCCATAAACAGCTCATGGCATGGAGAAAAGACAAGCCAATCTTGATTAATACCAACCACATCAAAGCCTGGTTGGATTTTGAAGTAATCAAGAGAATAGAAGCCATGAAAAAGGACCTCTCTGATGATTGTCCTTATGGAAAGCCAGATTATGTGCACAGAATTCCCAACATCACTGGAACAGGCACAAGAGCAAGACTTGCTGTGGAACCCTATGAGTCCTTCTACTTGACTGAAGATCAATACAAGGGTGACATCAGATATCTGAAGATCATATATGAATACTTCAAGCTATCAGAATCGAGCATGCCTGGAAGTGGGGAAAGTATCTGTGGGTCAAACACTTTGCCAAGAAAAATCCTACCAAAACCTACAAGGAAGTCTGTAGATTTGCCAGAGACATAGAGATGATTGTCAGAACTCTTCTCTAGGACTACTCTGATGATATCAAAAGGTTTGGTGATAGGAAATTTGCAGATTGATCCATAGATCTGCTGATTGAAGACTTGAAGATTTGAAGACTTGAAGACTAGTTTATTAGGATGTCTACTTGGAGCTTGGTTACTCCTGTTGTCCTAATTTAAACTATGTATTTTGTATCTTGCTGACTGAGCTAAAATGTTGTTTTATCTTGTAAAAGTTATCTTTGAACTCTCTTTGTAACATATATGATGAACCTACTCTCAGATATCAATCTATAAAAGATAACTTGTCAGCAAAGATCACACCTTGTGATTTGGTTGATGTTTACTTTCTGCACTTAATTGGAAGAATTGAAAGATCTTATGAATTGATTAAGTGGTGGATTGTTTCCTCATCCAGATTTGTAATAGGTCAGATAGTCATCGTTGACTGATCAAAATGGGAGAAATTTGTTAGGAATATCTGTTTAGATTTTGATCAGCAATCAAATGGCTTATCTTAGCTCAGAAAGGTGGTTAGTACTCTTGGTTCACTTGAACACTGTAAAAGAGGAAAATCACTAAGTATGATAGTCTAGCAAATCTTGTATAGGATCTTAGGTTTCTGAATGTAATTTTTATTTTCTGAAGAAGACCTAGAAGAAGGCTTCCAGCAGGAGAAGTTCAACCTTAAAATGAAGTTTCAAAGACTGCACAAGATTGCTGAAGACAAAGGTTATCAGATACCGATGTCCAGATATCTTGAAGAAACAAGTGTTTCAATAAACAAGTGTTGCAAAAGATATCTGAGAATACAAGGTTTCTGAACGAGGAAAAGTGCCCACAAATATCTACACTCAGATACCTTGGATAAAGATTATGTTTCCGGGAAACAATATATTTTTAACAAGTGATATCTGGAGTTTGATAGTATCTGGAAAAGGACGTGCAAAGCTTCAGAAAGCATGCATAGTTCCGTTGGCACTACAGGACAAAGTATAGTACAGTGCATTAAATGCGCGGACAGAATTGTCTGAACAAAAACGGTAGTCTCTGAAGAAGAAGACAAACGTGCAACAGTACTATACTCAGATATCAATAGTTTGAATTTGATTTAAGCCTAACAGATACTATTCAAACGGTACTCAAATTCATCTATAAATATCAACACTTAGAATGCTTGAGAACACACACACAGAACTTACACCAAGAACAGTGAATACTCACACAAGCTCTCTCAAGCATACTACTTACCTTCAAGCTTTCTGTTGTGACCAAAGCTCTTGATTCTAAGTAGCACAAAAGTTCTAAGTGTCCTGATCTTTAACAAGCATTGTTATTTGTGAAGGAGTTGAATTAAGATTTCATATCTGAGATTCATTCTCTTGAACACTTATCATAGACTTGGGTCAGTAAAGAACAAGATACCATACATTGAAAAGTGTATTAAGTATACTTGATTCATAAATCTATCTGCATAACTGAACAAGTTATTAAAGAAGCTCACCTGACAAACTACCTTAACCAACACCTTAATCGGCGTGGAGTACATGAAGTACTTAGTTTGGGAAACTAAGGAATAACTCCAAGGTTACTGAGCATAGGAAGTACTTAGTTTGGGAAACTAAGGAATAGCTCAAAAGGTTTCTGAGTACAGGAAGTACTTGGCTGAGAAAGCCGGGGAATAACTCAGGGGGAACACTTGGTTGGGAATCTAGTGTATTTAGGAATCGAGAGAAGATACTTGTAAGGTTACCTCAATTATCTGTCTTAGTGGATTCTAGGTCTGAGAAAGGCCGAAGTGGATTAGTTGAAGGATTACGCCACCTTCAGATACCACTATAAAGACTTATGTTATTTACTTTTTGTAATTTATTACTTGCTTTATTTACATTGCTAAGTATTTACACATATCTTGCTGAGCACGTGCACTTATCACAAAAAGTCTTCCGCTCTCTGAAAATAAGTATCAGATATCTTCACAGATATCTGAGAAATTGTATTTATCGACAAACGTTTGAAAAAGACTATTCACCCCCCCCCCCCTCTAGTCTTTTACTTTGCCGTTATCTGGACCAACAAGAGGTCTGTCCCCCGGAGCATCTCCTATAAATAGGAGGACATTTACTCCCATTTAAGTAAGTGACCTACCACTAATATACTTCTCTCTAACCTACTCGGCTCCATTTTGTCCGACTAGGTATGTTGAATAATACGACTGGTTTGTCCTGGGCAAACCGGCTAAAGAGGGTGTAACATCCTACCTTATCTTGCAGGTCCAGGTTCTATTCCGAGGCTCTAAGTGCGTTCTCTTTGCCTAACCTAAACTTAGGGACTTAACCGTTTTTATACCACATCAGATACCATCCATTCATACGTACCTGAATTAACTAACCTATTCAATGATCAATCAAACCATTTTCCATGATAAAATATTTGGTTACTTCGACAATTGTGCCAGTATAGACCAGATCACTTGGATGACTTATGCCGCCCCACGTAATACCGACTAATAAATAACCTAAAAATTAAGCTCGGACAATTATCCAATAACTCTTTGAGCTTTTATGCTGATCCAAATCGAATTCAATAAATTAAGCATAGCCCTTCTCAATTTATCAGTCCATAAAAGTAGTGACTATTAAAATCCCATTTATCATCTCAAGTTCAAATATTTAATCAGCTCAAATAAATAAATAGACGGTCCAAAATTTTTCGGAATTTTACAGATTAGTCGTCGGGTTGTTAATGGTATCAGAGTCGAGTCAATCCAAAATAAAGTAACGTCCAAAAGTTTCAAGTGAGCTTAATTAGTTAAATGGATATGTTAGGATATGGGAACTCATGCCAATAAGGTGCACTTTTAATTTTCCCGGAAAGTTTACCACTAATCGATCGAGCCGATCCTTTGAACCGTTGAGGTTATGCGTGACTTGGGCCACACACGTCACACTAGCATGACATTGTCCGCTTGGATCGGAATCAGTACGGATTTACCTTTTCAAATAACTTAAAAAGTCTCATACTAGTTGAGAATGGTGGTCTGGTTACCTCTCACTCCTCTCGTTCTTAACCGATGTAATATATTGAGTATTACAATATTACTCCGTAAAATATTATGGGAATGTGAAAACTATTTGAAGCGAATCATAATGGGCTGAGCGAATCGGAGTGAACTCCAGTAGTGGCCTCTTTCCTTGACCAACCAAGTACGTAAGTAACTCTTCCACTAATAAAATAAGAGGGAGTGACACTGACAAGTGACAAGTGACGATGAATTATTGCACACAATTCATGTGGATGGCCATGCATGCAGAGGAGGATAGAAGAGATATAAAGTAACATCCCTAAATGTCAGGAGAAAAAAAGTTTAAAGTGATGTACCAATAAAGTATAAAAAATAGTGAATAAAGTAAGAAATAGAATGAATAAGGTAAATGTTGTGAATTAAGATGTATAAAAATAGAATGTGTAAAGTTGAATTCGGGACGGAAGGAGTATATATAAGTTGACTCCTCTGAACTTGAATTCATGTCTACGCCTGTGACCAGGTACTATAGCACACTCTGATATCTATAAATAGGCTCACTTCTCCAGGTGACCATGTATAGTACACGTCCACTACTTATTTTTTTAGGGACCTTGAACTTATGACTCGGATCACATAGTTAAGTCTAAGACTGCTCTGTCCTAGGCAGCCAGCTTAAAAATCTCACCCCTCCCTTTAAAAGTCTAAGACTCGGACCACATAGTTAAGTCTGGAAGATTTCTCGAGGAACAACTGAACAAGCCTTTCTGAAAGCTTAAGGACTTAACAATAATTCTTTCGTGAGCACTAAGACGTATTAATATGTTTTTACCCTCATTATTATATAAAGTTTAAAAATAGGTGGAACGATATTGTTAAAATAAAATATTGACGCTTCTGAGTAAATCGCATGCAAATTATTAGTAAACTGTATAGTACTCCCTCTGTCCATAAGAAGTTGTCCAACTTTTCCTATTTTTAACATTCCGTTAAAGTTGTCTACTTTCATTTCTTTATTATTTTATAAATAATTATATAAGTTTATATACTCCACAACTACTAATAAAGTTGTTACAAATAAAGTTAAAAAGTAACTTAAATAATCAAATCAACTCGTAATAAAGTCAATTCCATATGCATTATAAAGTGTTATAATATTATTTTTTTAATTTCTGTACATGAATAGTAAATTACAGAGTTTCAAGGAACGGAGGAGTATATTATTTATGAAAAACGTCCGAGCACTACAAGTGGAGGTAATAATCCAAAAAAGTATAAGAGGTGGTGATAATGAATTGCACGAGGCAACAAATTCGTTCCGTCAACACAAATGATGGGGATGAATCCAATCATGTCACTATGTCATTCAGCAATCATCATGTCGTCGAGGTAGACCCAGATTACAAGAACAACACGATTCCTCCTTTACTTTTATACAATAAATAATGTTCCTCTAGTCATTGTTGAAATTTCTTCTTGTGGCTAAGGTAAGGTGTGTTTCACAGGTAGCTATCTAGCAGAGTAAAATGGAGGAGGAAATAACACTCAAGTTGTTGAAGAACCAAGAAGCTAAAGAAGTGAATCTAACAGAGAAGATATGGGTAGAGAGCAAGAAAATATGGGTGGTGGCAGCTCCTGCTATTTTCACCCGCTTCACCACATTTGGGACCGGTGTCATCAGCCAGGCCTTCATTGGACACATTGGCTCCAAGGAATTGGCTGCCTTCGCCCTCGTCTTCACCGTCTTCTCCAGATTCGCTCAAGGAATACTGGTATCTACTGCACCTAACTCATTAAAAACATCCGGTCAGAACTTTTTCTTGCCCCGTGCTAATCTTTTTGAATTATTAAAATAATACTAATGACTTTCATAGCTCATAATTAATAGTATAAAATATGTAGAATTATAGAATCGCCAATATTAAATATTAGTATAATTTTTATAACCGTTATTTTAAAACTTTATTACCGACATTTCTAGTATTTTCACTGTTTTTCATTAATGTTCATAACTATGATTTATTATAAGATCTAAAGCATTTAAATTATGATTTTTATATGGATATATTATGAAATACAAACTTCAGCGCGAGAGAGTCTTTCGTAGAGACCAGATCAACACCTATCGTATTACAAAAATCATATGATTAACTTAAAACATCGTGTGTATATTAAACATGCATTATAATTAAAATATTTGGATTTCTTATTTCTTATATATGATGTTTGTAGCTAAAAAACATATACTGTAGGAGTTAGTAAGTGGTGGTCCAATGTGTAATTAAGTGTCGGATTAGATTTAAAACCTTGAATTACTTAAAAATTTAGATGTTTTTACTTGGACACTATTACCCGTTCAAGTGGTCGGGTGATGTCTTATGAATTTACTTTATGGAACATACATGTGATATATATGATGACCCCACATGCTAATTGCTGTGTAAGAGAGTGTAACAATCCTTGTCCGATAGCATTCGTCGTTGAAAAGCTGAATTGTTCATTTATATTGGGTGAACTGGAAAATCTTGAGAACTTATCCATCACAAGTGGCAATAATAATTAGACACAGTGAGTGTGAATTTGTTGAAGGAGCTTGAGAGAAACAAAATGTGTTGACATTAGAGAGTATCTGGAAAAGTGAGTTAGAGGAATGGAAAGCTCTGTTTATACAGAGAGCTCTATAAGCTAACCAAAGCGTACAACTGTTAATGCTGTGTGTACTAACCCAATCCCTAAATAATTCTCGGAGTACAATTTTCTTGTACTAACCCAATCCCTAAACAATTTTGTACACATTCTGTTTTGCTGCTTCATTTCGCAATTCGGCTTGACTGAGTTCATAGTGAAGATTAAAGGAGTTGAAAGTAGTGAACTTATTTTGCATTTAATAGCATATCAGTCCATATACAAGGAAAGTTAATATTAGGCTCAGTAGTCAGTATGTGTATCTTCATTGTATATGTATACCATATGCAGTTGGGCATGGCAAACGGAATGGAAACTCTATGTGGGCAAGCATACGGAGCAAAGCAGCATCACATGCTTGGAATCTATCTACAACGAGGATGGCTCGTGGGAACCATAGCTTGCACTCTTATGTTGCCAATATTCATTTTCACCGGTCCAATTCTCAGACTCATTGGCCAAGATGAACAAATCGCAGAAATAGCAGAAACTATCGGTCTTTGGTTTATACCGATCATATACTCTTTCATGGCATCCTATACCTGCCAAATGTACCTGCAAGCCCAAAGCAAGAACATAATTATCGCCTACCTAGCTGTGTTGTCTATATCCATTCACTTGTTTCTGTCATGGCTATTAACCATGAAGTTCAACTTTGGAGTTTCGGGTGCCATGCTATCTACTGTTTTGGCTTTCTGGATACCGAATATTGGTCAATTCATGTTTATTACACTCGGGTATTGCCCTCAGACGTGGAAAGGATTTTCGATGCTTGCTTTCAAGGATTTGGGGCCGGTTATAAAGCTTTCACTATCCTCTGGTGCAATGCTGTGGTTAGGCTAATAATGAATGTTTCAACTTTCAGCAATTTTTGTTTTCTTTATCATAATCGAAGCTTTTTATATTTTCAGCCTTGAAGTGTGGTATAACACCGTGCTGATCCTTTTGACCGGAAGCATGAAAAACGCGGAGGTGCAAATTGATGCCCTTTCTATCTGGTAGTTTCTTTCGTCAATTTCCATACTCATCTCCTATTTCTTGATTGATAATGTTGATCGAAGCTTGTTCTATTTTGCTAGTCTCAACATTAACGGTTGGGAGTTTATGATAGCTCTTGGTTTCATGGCTGCAGCCAGGTTTGGTTTCTAATACTTATTTGGTGCCAGTAAAGTTTCCAGTTTCAAGAACTGTCCAGTTAACTGATATTTCACGTTTATGCTCTTCTAGTGTCCGGATTGCTAATGAGCTAGGATGTGGCAACTCTAAAGCTGCCAAGTTCTCGATTGTAACAATCGCGACAACATCGTTTTCCATCGGAGCCATCATGTTTGTAATTTTCCTTTTCATTCAGGGGAGTGTGGCTTATCTATTCACAGACAACCTTGATGTGGCTTCAGCTGTTGCTCAATTGTCACCGTTGTTGGCATTTTCCCTACTCTTAAACAGTGTACAACCGGTTCTTTCAGGTACGTTTGCGTGACTGTTTTAAGTATGTATTGATAACCGGAAGAATCTGAAGTCAAGTCAGACCTAAAGCTTGATCTCATGTCATGTAAGGTGTTGCGGTGGGATCTGGATGGCAGGGTACCGTGGCATACGTAAATGTGGGATCCTATTACTTAATAGGAATTCCCATCGGGATTGTGCTTGGTTATGTGTTCAATATGCAAGTCGAAGTGAGTAAAATTTCCACTTATTAGTTATAACGTGCATGCACACAAAATCTTCGCTCTGTTATCTGGTAGAAATTTTCCTATGTCGATTAACTATTTAACGAACACGTTACACGACAAATGATTTTGTAGGGTGTTTGGATTGGCATGTTGATTGGAATACTCGTCCAGACAATCACACTTGTGATAATAACCTACAAAACAGATTGGGATAAACAGGTATATATACTTGATGCATGAAAGTTTGCTTCTGTAACATCTTGATTTCTATGAATTCGCTTCAAGAAATATTGTTTATATGTTTTGTTTAGGTATCGGTAGCTCAAAAACGAGTGAATAGATGGTTTGTGAAAGATGAACCTGATACCAACTGATGATCAATTTGCCTGATAAAGAACAAAGTTGGCCTAATATTGAGTGCAATTTTTGCGCAAACTGGAGTATGGAACGTGCATTCGATCAACATTCTCAGAAATAAGACATCGAAAGTCACATTTATTTAGACATGACATCAAACTGAAACCCGATTATATATGGTTTCAATTGTTGTTCCTAGCACAGTGGGTAATCCTAGTACAACCACGTATGTAAGGATTAACCACTTTATGTCTCCTACAATTGTAATACGAATTTCCTGTCCGGGTGCACGGAACATTGTCTCTATGCAGTGCACCATAGCTTATGTACGTAATTCGATTGCGCTAAGATCCTTCTGCTACTCTCTGATGGCATAATCATTTCTTGGCCATTTTCAATCACGCAATCACCAATTAGCTCCTCATCCATACTGCAAGATGTCTTCGATTTCGACAGTGCAAAAACCTTTTCTTGATTGTATATACTGCTCTGCGCGATAATGACGAAAAATGCGACAAGGATTAGTAGCATGAATCTTGGGTGATTGTTCATGTTCATGGTGCTTGATGCAGTGAAAGATACGAAAAAATTAAAATACAGTTTTGATACATTTGAATGTGGATGCGAAAGACTGGGACATCCTTTGCAATATGCATTCGTAGCCCGGATCTTCAGTTTTGATCCACTTTTTCTTTAACTTTCCTTTTAATTTTTTCACGAAGTATTGGAAGAGACCTGCATTAGTGAATACATGAGAGCCGAGATGACGTTCTTAAGTATAATTTAATGTTTTAAACAGTAAAAATAATATTTTATGAGTGAACATTTTATGTCATACATTTGTCATTTTTAATTGTCCCACGTAACCTTCATACGTTACTAGAAAAGTAAGCTACCACTATTGTGATCGTACTAATTCGTGTTGAGTCTATTCGCCTTAATCCGCATCGCCTTGAGTCTTCTTTACTTTTATCTGTTTGAGTAAGAACGCCGTTAGATGAGCTAGCCAGAGGAATCTACAACGGCCTGCTCACTCATTCATGCATCTCGTTACTTTGAATATATACTGAAAAGCGACGAGGAGGAAACCATGTTGATGTGTAGTGAGGTAATTCCTCTTACTCATCACTCAACTATTCTTCCCCAAATATCACTTTACATATATTGATTCGATTGTTATTTCATAGGTGATTCCGGCCAGTTAATCGACGGCAAACTATTTGTTCATTATCGATTTGTCAATTCTGTAATCGAATAATGTTAAACTGTGTTGTGGATTGAACTTGTTTCGTTATTCGATTTATATATAGACTTGGGTCACAACAAGTGGTATCCAGAGCTCAGGTTGCTTCCGACGAAGTAGGTGACTCAGGTGGCCATGGGAGCTGAAACCAGAATGAAAGTCATGTTCGACACACAACGGAAACACGATGAAGAAATTCAGGAGATTCGTCGAGAAATGGATGTAGGTTTCTCGACGATTAAACAACAACTGGAAACATTGATGGCTATGCAACAAGCTCAGATAGCTAAGGACAAGGAGAAGGCACCCATGGAGGAATCATCTACTAGGCAGGTGTACACGCCGCCTCATATCAGACAAGCACAACCGATTCGGAACCATCAACACTATGGACACAATCCGGCGTGGCGATTGGAGTTTCCATAATTTAACGTTCATGGATGCCCAGGGCTAACATGTATTTCCAGAATAACCCCATGGATGACTCAGCTAAGGTTAATCATGCTGCATATTATATGGTAGGAGCGGCTAATCTGTGGTTTTATGAGTATATATAAGGGAGGGGTTAATTGGGATTTCTTTTGCAATCTGTTGTTGGAACAATTTTTAATGCCTGGTCATGAAGATATTGTGGTGGATTTCACACTTTATGCAAAAGTTTGATGTTCACAGTTATGTTGAGAGTTTCATAGAGATGAAATCTCTAGTCATGGCAAAACACCCTGCCCTCAATGAGGATTTCTTTATCTCTTGTTTTATGAAGGGCCTTAAGGAAGAATTAAGAGCACATGTGCCGTTGTTTAGCCCCAGGACTTAAACTCAAGCTATTAATCAAGCTACGTTACTAGAAACACACTGGATATCTAGAGTGAGATGGGAAGGATGGGGTCAAAACCACTACCAGTGCCTACTGTGAGTGTTGGAGGGGGGGGGGGGGGAATAGTAGCAACTGGAAGAATAATTCAACTATTGTGAAGGATAACAATGCAGTACCTATAAGAACGTTGAGCAGGGAAGAGTATAATGCTAGGAAGGAGAAAGGATTATGTTTCACCTGCAATGAGAAATATAATCCTGGACACAAGTGTTCCAACTTATTTCATATAGTACTGTTTGAGCAATCTTGTGAAATATTTTAAGAGGAGGTTTCTGAGGAGTCTGAAGAATTAGAGGAATGCCATGCAAATAGTGAGGCGAGCTTACATGCCCTGCAAGGTTGTAGGACAAGAAGGTATAGGAGAATTCCAGGCATTGCTAATAAAAAGAGGATTACAATCTTGATTGACAGTGGCAGTACTCACAGCTACTTGGATAGCTCTACTGCACAGGAATTGCAGGTTGCTATTGATGTTACACACCCTTGGATAGTAACTGTGGCTGGAGGTTATAAAATGATTAGTAGAGAGAAGTGTGGTAAGTTTATGTGGCAGTCTGAGGGTCATAAATTCTCTGCAGATTTGAGAATTATACCTATTGGAGGTTGTGATGTAATACTTGGACATGACTGGATGTGGGATCATGATCCAGTCACTTTCCATCTTAAGAAGAATTGTTTGGGATTTCTTAAAGATGGTAAGAAGCTAATGGTTGCTGTAGAGAAAGATGAGACTGCTCTCAAGCTCATGAGTGGGAAAGGTCTCAAGAAATTACTGCAGAAAATCACTGGTGGCATAATTACTCAATTATTCCATATTGAAGCTTACCAGGCTAAAGTAGATGTACCTGAGCATCTGCAAGCAATCCTGAGAGACTTTGAAGATGTATTTCAGGAACCACAGGGTTTACCTCCAATAAGAAGCTTGGAACACAAGATTGAGCTCAAAGAAGGAGCTAAACCTATGTTTATGAAACCTTATAGGTACTCACACTTGCTGAAGAATGAGGTTGAAAGACTGGTTAAAGAAATGTTGGATCAGGGATTGGTGTCTCCCAACTCCAGTCCTTTTGCTTCTCCAGTCTTATTGGTTAAGAAGAAAGATCACACCTGGCATATGTGTGTTGATTACAGGAAATTGAATGATATAACAGTCACGGATAAATTTCCTATGCCAATAATTGAAGATCTATTGACAGAGCTATATGGAGCTACAATCTTCTCAAAGCTGGATTTGAGGCAAGGCTATTTCCAGATATGATTATAGGAAGAGGACAAGTATCAATCTGCATTTGTCACTCATAATGGCCAATATGAGTTTAGAGTGATGCCATTTGGGCTCACAAATGCACCTGCAACATTTCAGAAAATGATGAATGAGGTTTTTGCTGCTTACATAAGGAAATATGTGTTGGTGTTCTTTGATGATATTCTCATCTACAACAAATCTATGGAGGACCATGGTGAGCATTTGAAATCAGTCCTGGAAGTGCTAAGACAACATAAACTATTTGCTAAGAAATCCAAATGTGGATTTGGTTTGGATCACATTGACTATTTGGGCTATATTATTAGTCAGGAAGGTGTATCAACAGATCCAGAGAAAGGCAAAGCAATGGTAGAATGGCCCATACCCAAGAATCTTAAAGCTATGAGAGATTTCCTGGGTTTAACAGGATACTACAGAAGATTCATACAAGGCTATGGCATCATAGCAAAACCACTTACAGAACTTACTAAGAAGGGCAAGTTTCAATGGAACAGTGCAGCACAGGAAGCTTTTAATACTCTCAAGAAGAAAATGGTAGAGGCTTCCATACTGGCTTTACCAAACTTTCAGGAGCCATTTATTATTGAGACAGATGCTTGTATGACAGGCATTGGGACAGTTTTACTACAAGGTGTGAGGCCAATTGCTTTCTTTAGCCAAGCACTATGTCCAAGAAGTCAAGCATTCTCCACATATGAGAAGGAGTTGTTAGCCATAACGACTGCAGTTGGGAAATGGTCTGGTTATTTAGTGGGGGCACCATTTGTAATCAGGACAAATCATTTGAGTTTGAAGTACCTAAAAGAGCAGAAGATTGTTAACTCATTGCAACATAAATGGTTGTATAAACTGTTAGGCTACAATTTTACTATTTAATACAAACCAGGGAAGGAAAATGTTATTGCATATGCCTTATCCAGGAAATTTGAATCTGATACAATCACAGATGCACTTTCCTCTGAGAATTTGTGTGCTTTGGTCACTCAAGTCCAACCAGTGTGGATTGAAGAGATTATTTCCAGCTATGATCAAGATAAGGAGGTATATTGAGGTATAAGGGTAGAATAGTGGTTGGTAAGGCTCATGAGATCAGTTGAAAGATTATGAATACTATTCACTCTTCAGCTATGGGAGGACACTCTGGCATACACACAAGCTACCTCAGGGGCAATTCTATCTTCTATTGGTCTGGCATGAAGAGAGATTTTACTGAATTTATGTTAGGAAACTTGTTAGATATTTTGTTAGAAATATTTGTTTAGATTTTGATCAGCAACATGATGACTTATCTTAGTCTCAGAAAGGTGATTAGTACTCTTGGTTCACTTGAACATTGTAAAAGAGGAAACCCACTAAGTATGATAGTCTAGCTAATCTTGTATAGGATGTTAGGTCTCAAAATGTAATTTTTATTTTATGAAGAGAAGACCAAGAAGAAGACATCCAAGCAGAACAAGCTCAACGACATTGAAGACTTGAAGAAACTTCACAAGTTTACTGAAACAGTTTTTCAGATACCTTAGCTAGATATCTTGAAGACACGAATAGTTTTAAACAAACTGTGTCACAAGAGATATCTGAGAAATAAAAGGTCTATCTAAAAACAAGGAAAGTGTCCACATATATCTATTCTCAGATACCTTGAGCTTTAACCACATTTCTGAAAAAGAAATATATTTATTGCAAACAAAGTTGTTTCAATAAAAGTGGTATCTGAAGATAAAGATAAGAACGTGCAAAGATTCAGAGAAATCTGATCAAGGTTGTCTCTGATACAAAGCATAGTTCCGTTGGCACTACAGGACAAAAGTATAGTACAATGCATTAAATGCACGGACAGAGATGTCTGAACAAAAGCAACGGTAGCTTCTGAAGAAGAAGACAAACCTGCTACAGTACTATGCACAGATATCAATAGTTTGAATTAGATTTAAGCCTAACGGATACTATTCAAATGACACTCAAATTCATCTATAAATATCAACACTTAGACAGCTTGAGAAGACACAACCTGAAGAACTTACACTTAACACATATCTCAAGAAAATTACTTATCCTCAAAGCTTTCTGTTGCGACCAAAGCTCTTGATCTTGAGAAACACTAAAGTTCTAAGTGTCCTGATCCTAAACAAGCACAGCTATCTGTGAAAGAGTTGAATCAAAAGATCAAGTATCTGAGATTCATTCTCTTGAACACTTATCTAAGACTTAGGTCAGTAAAAAGAACAAGATACCATACATTGCAAAGTGTATTAAGTATACTTGATTCACATAGCTATCTGATTAACTGAAAAGTTATTAAGAAGCTCATCTGACAACTCAAACCAAAACCAACACCATCACTGGCGTGGAGTACAGGAAGTACTTAGTTTGAGAAACTAAGGAATAACTCCAAGGTTATTGAGCACATGAAGTACTTAGCTTGGGAAGCTAGGCAATAGCTCAAAAAGGTTTCTGAGTACAGGAAGTACTTGGCTGTGAAAGCCGGGGAACAACTCAGGGGGAACATTTGGTTGGGAACCATCTGTTTAAGGAATCTTAGAATAGAATTTTTGTAAGGTGACCTCAATTATCTATTCTAGTGAATTCTAGGTCTTTGGAAGACCGAAGTGGATTAGTTGGAGGATTACGCCACCTCCAGATACCACTATACTTGTTGTGTTATTTACTTTTCTGTACTTACATTTCAGCAACACACACACACTTTAACTGTTTCTGCACTTATCTATCTTAAGTCTTCCGCGCTCTGAATCTAAGTATCAGATATCTACTCAGATATCTGAGAAATAGTTTTTATCGACAAAAGTTTTAAAAGACTATTCACCCCCCTAGTCTTTTACTTTGCCGTTATCTGGACCAACAAGTGGTATCAGGCGGGAGGTTCACAAGCCTTACCTTGAACCTAGATCCCAGATAGGTGAAGGAACTTTGTCCATTTTCGAGGACTATTTAATTTGTGTGTTAAGTGTGGGAATGTCTCGAGTGATGCACCCGTTCTCAAACCGTAGAACTACGAGAAATGGAAAAATAACATGATGCTCCACCTTGAAGCCATAAGTGACGAAATGATCAAGTGATAAAGAATGGCCCAATAGTCATTCAACAACTCAAACAAGTCATGGAGGTTTCTAATGGTAGAGCAGAGATCAAAGCGAAGGATCTTCACAAACCGATGCGTCAACAAGTGGGAGATCTACTAGTCAAGTTATTTACTGAACCAAAGCCAGAGAACTCGGACATCGGAAGATGCCAAGAGGAATCGTCTGGATGGTCAAGCTCGTAATATCATCATCGGATCGACACTGAGCACACAATTAAAGCGTGGGGGTGCTAAAAGCGAAAGTTGTCTGGCAACCGATTGAAGAAATCAATGTCGGGCGAGAAAACCAAAGAAAACAAGTTCGAAGTTCTCAAGTTGAAATTTCAAAATTTCAAACAAGGACCCAAATTCGGAAGAACTTGATTTGATTTACCACTCTCATGAGTGATATGGCGACGCAGGAAAGCAGCAGATACTCCCGGTCGGAAAAGATTAAGACTATTATCGAAGTCTTAACCACAATGGGAGCATACCAAATTCTTTTATTTTAACCAAGGAATGCCAAATATCACTCGATGGAACTCTTCTCACATCTTGCTACGGTAGATTATGAGACAACACAAAGAGAACAAACAACCTGAAAAGTTGCGAATATTGCTCTAGTTGCTCAAGGAACTTCAAAAGAAGAAAAGCAAGGAAGAGGCGAGGATGCTCTTCGCAAAGCAAATGAGCAAATATGTCGGTCGAGAAATTGAGAGAAGAAAAGCCAAAGAGAAGTGAAAAAGCATCTAGGCTCAAACTATCACCAACAAAATATGCAAAGCTCATTGAACAAACCCATTTCGTAAAGCATCATGTCTTGAGGCGAGAAATTGGAAGCGATATCTGTTTCTATTGTCGAAACACAGCCACTTCAAGAAGGATTGTCACGCCTTCAACAAACTAAGGACGGTGACAAGAAAGATAGAAGAATCTTCGAAGAAGCGAGCTTTGTTAACTGAAGAAAGAAAGAAAATCCAAACTCAATTGGATGCTCTAGACGTTGAGACAGATTCTGAAGATGACAATTCAGATGACCCAACCTTACCATCACCAGAATTATGTGGAGTTGCTCATGATATAATTGACTTCGGCCTCAAGAAGAATGAAATGTGTGGAGTTGCTGAAATTGACGGTCCAGACATCTCTAACATAGAAATCTGTCTTATGGCTGATGAGGTAACACATACTTCTTGTTATACTTATGAAAGTGATGAAGAAGAAATAAAAGATCTAGAAAATCTCAGGAAAGAACTTGACATCTATGAAAGAGAATTTCTAATGATCCGAGCTAGAGCCGAACATCTTGAAGAAGAAAAGAATTCTCTTGCAAAGGAAAATTCTCAATTAGTTAAGGTATCTGAGAAAAAGGATGCTGAAAATGCATTTCTCAAAGCTCAGATATCTGAGACTGAAAAGTCACATAAAGAAGCAATGGCTGAATTACGAAAGAAATATGAAGATCTTCTTTCTAAGAACAAGAAACTCGAGAAGAAAGAATTATCTTTTCAATCTTATGCGAAAGCTAGTGACACTCTTACTGAAGTACAATCTTACTTAAGAGATCCTTCAGAAAAGAAAGGACTTGGGCTAAATACACAGACAGATTGTTCTATCACTCTGAATAAGAGTAAGGAAAGAAGAACATTTGTAAGTACTCAGCAAGATGGTTCCCATGCAATCTATAGTATCGGTGAAAAGACGAAGATTATTGACAAAGGAAAGGCAGTTGCGACTAAACCTTTGTGGGAAAAACAAGTCAAAAACAAAACTGTTGGGCACGTCTCTAAAAAGAAACACAACACTGAAAAGTGTAAACACCCACAGTGCTATGTCTCTCAAAAGGGTAGAATTGCAGGAGCTGGCAAATTCTCCCATGTCACTTTTTCTGGAAAGAAATTGGACCAACCAGAGACTAGCAAAGCTGCTGAGAAAAGATCTCAGATAGCTTCAAGTGCTCGAAACGGTATTGGCTATAGAGGCATCGGGAAACGACTTGCTCATGAATACAAACAGGAGCAAGAACGATGGCTAAAGGCTAGAATTGCTCAAAGCAATTATCAGAAGTGGAAGTTGAATTAAGCCACTGAAAATCTGAATGCCAGGGCTAGAAGAAATCTGGCAAGAAATGCTAAGTTTGCTGAAAAGCAATCTCAGAAACCTGACAGGTATCTGAAAGCACCAAATGGAGCACCTAGGAACACACCAAGGAAGAAAACAATTCTTAATAATGATAATCATTCAATTAGAATTCCTCCTTATGTTCCTATCAGACAAAAGAATGTTCCAAGGAAATTCATTCAAAAATGGATTCCTACTGGAAGATTGTTTAGTCCTGATGGTTCCAATTGTAAATTGAGAACCTAATCTCACATTTCTGTTGTGCGTAATGCTTCCTGGACTAAAGCACAATGACTATTTGATAGTGGATGCGGAAAGCACATGACAGGAGACAAAGCAAATCTGGTCGATTACAAAGCTTGCAACACAGGACCAGATATCAGATTTGCTGGAGGAGAATTAAATCCCTCTCTGGGATTTAGCAACGTCAAATTGGGAACATTAACAATCACTGACGTATTACATGTTAAGGATTTGAAATATAATCTATTTAGCATGAGCTAGTTTGCAGACAAAGGTTTTACTATAAAATTCAAAGCAAAATACTGCAAACTAATTGACAATGAGTCAAAGCAGACAGTCTTGGTTGCTCGGCGGAAAGGCAGTCTTTATGTTACCGATTGGGCATCTGCCACAACTGAAGAATGTCTCATGGTGAGTCAATCTGGTCACACAGAAGAGCACTGGTTATGGCACAAAAGAATGAGTCACTTGAACTTCAAAACTCTGAACAGACTTGCCAAGAAAGAGTTAGTGGTTGGCCTTCCCAGAACATCTTTCAGAAAGGATGGTATCATTACACTTTGTCAGATGGGGAAACAATCTAAGATTTCTTTCAAGTCCAAAATCAGACACTCTAGTGTTAGACCACTGCAACTATTACACATGGATCCTTTTGAATCATCTGTAACTAGTTATGCAGGAAAGAAGTATGGTCTGGTGGTTGTAGATGACTTCTCAAGATTCACTTGGGTTGTCCTTCTGAAACACAAATCTGATGGAGATACCAAACTTGCTGAAAAAGCTTGAAGTCATGAAAAATGACAAGGTATCTGCAATCAGAACAGACCATGGTACTGGGTTAGTCAACCAGTACATAAAGGAGTTTTGTACCTGCAAAGGTATACAACACCAACTTTCCTCTGTAAGAACACCTCAACAAAATGGTGTTGCAGAAAGGAAAAACAGAACCCTTAAAGAAGCTGCAAGGTCGATGCTAGCTGACACTGAAATAAGTGAAATTTATTGGGTTGAAGCTGTAAATACAGCCTGCTACACTCAGAACAGATGTTTGATAAACAAACACCATGACAAGACCCCTTATGAAATCTTGGTTGGTAGACCCCCTAATATCAAACATCTGAGAGTATTTGGTTGTAGATGTTTTGTTCTAAACAATGGGAAAGATTATCTGAGAACATTTCAACCAAAGGAAGATGAAGGTGTATTTCTTGGTTATTCCACGAATAGCAAAGCCTACAGAATTTACAACAAAAGAACAAAGAAAATTGAAGAATCAGTTCATGTTGTATTCTATGAAGGAAGTAAGAAAACACCTCTTAATGATGAACTCTCAGAAAGGTTCAAAGAACTAATGCTAAGGGATTCTGAAGAAGAATCCTCAGAAAGAAAAAACATCATTATGGAAAGTGAGGATGACTCTGACGTAGAAAAGCTTGATATGCCTAGTAACAACAAGATGACTCACAAACATGATGAAGAATTTCCTATAAAACTTCCAGAAATGGAAACTGAAGATATTCATCATGAAGCTATCTCTGGAAACAATCTCTCTGAAAGACATGTTCCAGATAGCTCAAACACTAAACAAGTGTCAGACATTAATTGCCCTTCTGAGGAGCAAAATGTCTTAGATACTGAAATAGTATCAAATCAAAATCCTAGTGATTCACATTCAAATCATTTGGATATTGATCCTACTAGCACTAAACTTATGATGAGATGGATCAAGGATCATCCTGCAAAAGATGTGATTGGACCAATTAATCAAGGTGTTAGGACTAGGAGAGCAATAGCTGAAAATGCTAATTCTCTCTTTGGATGTTTCATCTCAGATATTGAACCTAAAAATATAGAAGAAGCATTAGGAGACCAAGACTGGATCTCTGCAATGCAAGAAGAGTTGGATCAAGTTGAGAGAAACAAAGTCTGGAAACTAGTTTGATTTGTAGAAGGAATATCTGTGATTGGAACTAAATGGGTTTTCAGAAACAAGATGAATGAATCTGGTGAAATAACCAGAAACAAAGCAAGATTGGTTGCCAAGGGTTTTACCCAGACTGAAGGCTTAGATTTTGATGAGTCAGATGCACCAGTTACCAGATTGGATGCAATAAGACTCTTTCTAGCCTTTGCAGCTCATAAAGATTTTAAAGTTTATCAAATGGATGTCAAAAGTGCATTCTTGAACGGTGAACTTGCAGAAGAAGTTTATGTTGAGCAACCACCTGGCTTTGAAGTTTCCTCAGAAAGCAGAATGGTCTATAAATGAAACAGGCTCCAAGAGCATGGTATGACACTTTCGCCAAATACCTTCTGGAAAGTGGTTTCAAGAAAGGTGAAGTTGATAAAACTTTATTTACCTTAAATCATGACGGGAAACTACTCTTAGTTCAAGTATATGTTGATGACATCATATTTGGATCTAAGGACAAGCAACTTTGTAATGACTTTGCAAATCTCATGAAAAGCAAGTTTGAGATGAGCATGATGGGAGAAATGAATTATTTTCTAGGATTGCAAGTCAAGCAACTCAATGATGGAATATTCATTAGTCAAACAAAGTATGCAAAAGATATGCTCACAAAATTCAATCTTAAGCCTTCTGAAAAAAATGCTAAGATACCTATGAGCATTGGAACCAAAATGACCTATACTGAATCAGATAAGAGTGTGGAAGAACATAAGTATAGGAAATTGATAGGTTCACTACTTTACCTCACTGCAAGTAGACCTGATATTCAATACGCCGTTGGAGTGTGTGCTAGATTTCAGACAAATCCGATGCAAACACACTACAACGTGGCTATGAAAATATTAAGGTATGTAAAAGGTACAGTAGATGTAGGATTGTGGTATCCTAAAGAAAGCGGATTGAGTTTAGCTGGGTACTCAGACGCTGATTATGCTGGATCACTGCTAGATAGGAAAAGCACCTCAGGATCCTGTCAGTTTCTGGGTACTAGACTTATCTCGTGGTTTAGCAAGAAGCAAAACTCAATTGCAACTTCTTTCACAGAGGCTGAATATATTGCTGTTGGTTGTTGTGCAACACAAATTCTGTGGATACAACAACAACTTAAAGACTATTGACTCGATGAGAAGAAAACTCCCATTTTCTGTGACAACACAAGTGCTATTGCGATTACACAGAATCCTAAATTTCATGCCAGAACAAAGCATATTGATGTTAGACATCACTTCATCAGAGACCATGTTGAAAAAGGCAATATAGAGATACTCAAGATTGGCACTGAAGACCAACTTGCAGATATCTTCACTAAGCCACTACAAGAAAGTAGATTCTTAGCCTTAAGACATAGTCTTGGACTAATGGAACTACCAATGAACTGAAAGAGTTCAGGAATCTGGAACGGGCATCCAGAGAAGAGGTATCTGGAACGGGCATCCAGAGAAGAGGTATCTGGAACGGGCATCCAGAGAAGAGAAAAGAGAAAACTGGAACAGGTATCCAGAAGTCAAAAAGGCTAAAGAGCAAAAAGACAGCTTAAGATCTCTGAGACGGGAACTCAGATATCTAGTTCACTCAGTGAGGGGGAACACAAAAGAGAATAGTACAACTGTCTACAGTCAACTACTCTCTTGAAATTTGTATTATTTCTATCTTTGTGTAAAACTTGGACAAATATTGAGTATGAGATAGACTCAGATACAAACAGTGTTCTTAGTCACACAGAATTGTGATTCAGATAGCAAATCGCCAAAATTCATTAATTGGGCACAATCACAATTGCTGATTGTGATCATTGCTGAAGAAGCAATGGTGACCCTTGATGAAATTAAGCGTTTGATCTTAACGGACGAAATTAATTCTCTGTAAATAGTGGACTGTTGAAATTCAGACATGGCCCACTATGCATTTAATGCCGAACAAACTTTTACCCACGCCTCACTGCAATTCACAGATACATACATACAAAACCAATTTGTGTGTATATGTTTGTTAGAATTACGTTGCTATATATATAGGATTTTGGCAAAAGAGATCACTTTCGCCTAATCCAACATTCAGACTTGCACAAAAATAGCAAAACCTTCTCTTGATTCTCTGCAAACCTTCTACAATCTCTGCAAATCAAGATTAAGTTTTTATGCAAAGAATTACTGAATCAAATCTCTTTCAAACACCAATCCAAATTCTCTACACTATATAAAGAGATGGCCCCAAAGAATTCTTCTACACTGAAATCTCAATCCTCCACATGCTTTGAAAAGCAAGCACGAGTTAGTTGGTTATTGAACAACCGACTAGTAGGAGATTTTAATCCTGACCATTGGACTTCAAATCACAGAATGATTTGGGGTGGTGCCATGGTTGAGGAATACCTCACGGTACCAATAGAGAACCAAGCCGAAAGTCGATTCTTGACATGCTTGAAAAGGTACAAATCAAGGGTTTTCTATCTGCTCGCCCAAGTGGAATTTCATCACTCGATGTGTTGGAATTCTACAACAACTCCACGATAATTTCTGTGTTTACAAGGCCTTTGAAATAGTGTCATCAAAACCTCGATCAAGGAAAGGAAATCATACGGACTTAACAACTTTACGTAAGTTGTTTGAGTTTCAAAATCTTGGAAAGGATTTTGAAATAAACACCAAGGATGATGATCTCCTTGAAGGTGTTAACAAATTATGCGATGGCGTGTGTGATCTTGAAAAATCGATACACCCATGAGTTCAAGCTTCTTGACATCCAACCAGACATCTGATGGTTCACTGGGATGTATTGGCTTGCATTCTTCATAGATGCTTTGATGGGCTACAAGGAGGTGCTGACCAGATAAGCCAAGAACGATGGATCATGATGTTCTTGCTGAATCAACAAGACAAAAGGCTGAAAAACCCTTTTAACTGGGGAAAGTACGCCTTCATGAAGTTTGTGAAGAAGATTCAAGGCTTCGAGCCTAAGATTGCCAAAGGACTAGCTGATCCAAAGGCCACAGTAGGCTATGGTCTGAAGATATGCTACTTGCTGGAGAAGCTTGGCATCAAGCTCAGAGAGACAGCTGAAATAGCCAACAGTAACCTACTCTACAAATATGAGTATACAAACTTGATGAAAAAGGTTACTGGGTCTCAGAAAGGTTCTAAGAAGCGAAAGTTTGAAAAGGTATCTGAAGAAAAGGTTGCGACCAAGAAGCCCAGAACTTCAAGAAAGAAGTCTGCTGGCAAATCAGAAGACACACCCAAAGAGATTGTCGATTCTCAGATATCTACAGGCCTTGCCGATGAACTGATAAAGGCAGATCAACTCATCAATGCTGCAAAAGAATCATCAACTACTGAACAAGTAGACTCAGCAAGAGAAAGTGCGTTCAGAAATGTTGCGACTAATGCAGAATGCCTTGCTGATGAACTTGTTAATCTTTGCCAAAATTGAAAAGCACCAAGCCCTATCTGCGAAATCGCGGAGTAATGGACCAATCGGTTCCCAATCTTGATGAGCTCGACGATGAAGATGATGAACTAGTCATCTCTCAAGTCCTAGAAAGAGCAAAGAGGGCTAAGGATCTTGAAATAATGGCGGTGAAAAGGTTTACAAGAAGAACCTACACCTCAGTTCTTGAACAAGCACCTATAGCAAAGGTTTTGGTGCAAACACATCTTGAGAACGTTTCTTATGCACAACTTCAAGAAGCCACGATGAGTGGTAATTTAGTCTTTGGCGGATCTTGATGAAAATGCCACATCTAAAAATGGAAGAACATTCTCTTGACCAATCTTCCGCCTGCACAACCACAACAACCACAACCACAACAGCCACAAGTGGTTGATGAAATGGTAAATGAACTCCATTTGAATTACCGAGAATGCAAGATATCTTTGAAGAAAATCCGCAAAAGAGCGGGTTCCCAACTCAATAAGAGGGATCAAGCGAGACATCTACTCGGAATGATCAACAAGGGAGGCAACCGAGTTGCATACTCGGAAAGGTGTGAAGTACCTGAAACTTCAAACAAAGAAAAAATACTGGAACAAGAAGACCAATGTATAGAAAGGTCACAAGTTTCAGAGACCAATCAGCCTGACACGGATCAGGTAGTTGAATGGTTTAACTCTTATCTTGTGCAAATTTTATGCTTGTACATCTTGTTATTTATAGAAATTCTTTATTCTGAGGTGAGTTAGAAACACAAGGAGGAAGTCGGAAAGCTTGCCTCGAAGCGAAAGAGGTCTCATCAACATCACCTCTTAAGAAATCGAGCACATCCTCTGGTGATAAAATGTTTCTTGAGTTGTCATTTTTATTATCGATAATTTACTTAACCAATTAAGTGAATGTTTCTAACGAGCTCAAGCGAGAAAGAGGAAGATAAGGCAGAAATGCCAGAAGAAAACCCAGAAACCGACAAGGTTTCTGAAGAACAGATCATTGAGCCTTCCAGTATGAAGGTATATGAAAATCAGTGATAAAAAATCTTCACCTTGGGTTATCTCAAACTTCTTCTAAATTACTCAATACTTTCTACTCACAGGCTCACTCAGAAGTAGAAGTGCAGGGGGACAGAGTTGCGACATCCCCTGCACCTATGGAAATTGATGAGGCATCAAGGCCTTCATCACAAGAAAAGATTCCAGAGACTGCACAAGTCTCTGAGAGACAAATATTTGAGCCTCCCATGGAGGTAATTGACCTCTCAGATATCTGATTTGTCATCTAAAGTTTTCTTGATAAAATTTCCTAAGTATTGTGATAACTTTAATTCTCAGGTTCAAGAAAGAAAGGTTGATGAGAACCAGACTTCCAAGTCTCCACCTCACAACAAGATCTGAGACACCAATTGTCTCAGTAGCACAAGTCTCTGAGCCTGAAGTACTTACTCAGGTAACTCAGAAACTAAACTACACTTCTACTCAGATATCTACAAAAGTTTTGAAGCTCACTCAAAACTCTTTCTTTCGAGCTCAAGCAGTGCCAAGCAGGCTCCCAATGATGAGACAAGGGACCTACTTCCCTTCTTTAAAGCTCACACCCTGCCAAAGCATATTCAATGCTTCAAGAAATGGCAAAGGTTAAGGTGCTCTGATCTCTCTGAAATATTGAGAATCACAGATCAACCAAGCAGAGCACGAGCTCTTGACTTGGAGACATATATCCATGCAATGTTCCCTACCGAGCATTACGATTGCGACTCTATTGCATAAGGATTTCTCGGAGAAGTGGCGCCTGATTTGATACAAGCCTTTGAACAGGCAGATGGTCAGACAAGATTACAAATGGCATTCAAGCCAGTTCTGCCCCAAACTCTGCAATTTATACCTTCTGAACAAGAAGAGGTTAATGGGCAGAAGATCACTATTCCTGAAGTGATCAATCTTGTATCTGAAGATGATGAGGAGGAAGAGATAAACGAAAATGACTTCGATGAACCTCCCACTGACCATCACCAAAAGGATGACACAGACAAAAAGGATGATGATGATGCCCCTGCACCAGGGACCGGAGGAATTTCACAAAGAAATCATGCCTCAACTGCTGAAAAGCAAACTGAGAGGAAAGCACAGAAATCTCCGTCTCCATCTCCTCAAAAGTCAACTCATCCATCTTCCCAACAAAAGGCTAATACTGAACAAGTAGTTGAGGATTCTGAGGAAATCACTCAGAAATTGTTGAATACTCAATCCAGAACTGCTCAACTCAGACAATTGTTGGAAGAAGAACAACAGCTCCATCTTCAACTAGAAGACCAAATAGCTAAATCCAGAGATAAGCTTGACCAACTACAAGATCAATATCTGCAAGAGATGATTGCTTACTCTGAGGTTAAAGAGCTACAGGATGCTGTAAATGCCATCACCAAAGAACTCGATACTGAAGAAGTATCTGAAATTAAGCATGATGCTAAGGCTGCATCATCTTCAAAAGAAGTACCATCCTCCTCCCAAAAAGGGAAGAAACTAATCTCTGAAGTCCATTGTCCTTATCAGTGAGCTCTGCCAATGGGCCTAGGATGGCATCTGCTTTTCCAGCAGTGTAACTTGCCTCTTGGAAAGCTTTTTCAGCTAAAGACGCATCATCGTCCCTTATCATTCCCAGATCTTTCTGAGCAATGACTATGCTAGTTGTTCTCTGAGTGATGAGCTCAGTGAACTTTTTCATTTCAGAGGGGACGGAGGCAATTACTTCCTTGTTCTGTGAAGACAACTCCTTGTTCAGATGAGCCAGTACTTGTTATCTGTTCATGTATTCATGGGAGTGGACATTTGGCAGTATGCTGAATATTGCAGGAGCAATCAGCTTCCTTTTCAAGTGAGAAACCGCTAAATGTTCATTGCGGTGCTCTGCCAAAGTCTTGTCTTCTTCATCATCTGAGTAGTCAGCCCAGTGATCTTCATCCTCTTGGACATTCTCATCGATTGTGTCGAGTCCAGCAACCAATCAAGCAAAATCAGGAGCTCAAAGCCGAACTTCAGAAGTTGGTCACTGCCTACAATTATTTACAAGGGCATTTTAACTCTCTTTCAGATTCCTTTATGAGACTGAGTCAGCCAACAATGACTAAGGGGAAAAGAGTGTACAAATCTGGACCTCAAAGTCAGGGGGAATGGGAAGAAGGAGAAGAAAACAAGAAGAAATCTGGAGCTGGTGTGGCTCAGAGAGGAAGAAGAAACATGAAAACTTCCCAGCCACCACTCAGAATAAACGAACCCTCCTCTAGCCAAGCTGCTTTGCAAATAGTAGCTGCTTCCCAGAAACCTACTGAAGGAACTACAATGATAACAAGGGCCATGGCACAGAAACCTCCAAGTAGTACCAAGGCTCCAAGAAGAAGACAAGTTAAAGGGATTGATGAATCTTCTGAAGAAGAAGAATGTCAAATCAAGCCCTTGGGCAATGAAGAAGGCTGTAAAACCCTCACAAGATCTAATCTTGATGATGATGAGGAAACTGATGAAGATGAAGCTCCTCTTCACAGAAAAAGAAAAATTGAAAGCCTAACTGAGCCCATAGCTGCAAAGCCCCTAGCAGCTAAAACACCCTCTGGAAATACCAAGTCTATTCAAGGTGGTTCTTCAAGCAACAACCCCAAAGAGAATTCAAGACAGAGAAGGAACAGACTAAGAGCTGAGAAAAGACAAAGTCAACTTCCACTCAGGCCAGAAGAAGCCAAAATAGAGTATGTGAAGAATGACAATGATTCCTCTGTCTACAGGTGCATCAATCATAAAAATGGCTATTGGATTCTGGAACTTAAGCATCTACTGGTAAATTCAAGATTTCCAGAACCAATCCATAAACAACTTATGGCATGGAGAAAAGATAAGCCAACCTTGATCAACACCAATCACATTAAAGCCTGATTGTATTTTGAAGTTGTCAAGAGAACTGAAGCCATGAGAAAGGACCTCTCTGGTGAATGTCCATATGGAAAGCCAGATGATGTGCATAGAATTCTGAATATCACAGGAACAGGCACAAGAGCAAGACTCGTTGTGACACCCTATGAATCGTTCTATCTAACTGAAGATCAATACAAGGGTGACATCAGATATCTGAGGATTATCTACGAATACTTCAAGCTGTCAGATATCATAATAGAGCATGCCTGGAAGTGGGGAAAGTATCTGTGGGTCAAACATTTTGTCAAGAAAAATCCTACCAAAACCTACAAAGAAGTCTGTGGATTTGCCAGAGACACTGAGATGCTCGTCAGAACACTTCTCTATGATTATTCTGATGACATCAAAAGGTTTGGAGATAGGAAATTTGCAGACTGATCCATAGAAATACTGTTGAAGACTTGAAGAGTTGAAGACTTGAAGACTAGTCTATTAGGATTTTTACTTGGAGCTTGGTTACTCATGTTGTCCTAATTTATTATGTAGTTTTTGCTGTATTTTTTATGACTAAGCTAAACTTGCTTTATGTATTGAAGTTATCTGTAATCTCTCTTTGTAACTTATCTGAAGAACTTACTCTCAGATAGTATTCTATAAAAGATAACTTGTCAGCAAAGATCACACCTTGTGATTTGGTTGATGTCTACTTTCTGCACTTAATTATATGATTTGAAAGATCTCATCCAGAAATGATTAAGTGGTGGATTGTTTCCTCATCCAGATTTGTAATAGGGAAGATAGTCATCGTTGACTGATCAAAATGGGGGAAATTTGTTAGATATTTTGTTAGAATATCTGTTTAGATTTTGATCAGCAACATGATGACTTATCTTAGTCTCAGAAAGGTGATTAGTACTCTTGGTTCACTTGAACATTGTAAAAGAGGAAACCCACTAAGTATGATAGTCTAGCTAATCTTGTATAGGATGTTAGGTCTCAAAATGTAATTTTTATTTTATGAAGAGAAGACCAAGAAGAAGACATCCAAGCAGAACAAGCTCAACGACATTGAAGACTTGAAGAAACTGCACAAGTTTACTGAAACAGTTTTTCAGATACCTTAGCCAGATATCTTGAAGACACGAATAGTTTTAAACAAACTGTGTCACAAGAGATATCTGAGAAATAAAAGGTCTATCTGAAAACAAGGAAAGTGTCCACAGATATCTATTCTCAGATACCTTGAGCTTTAACCACATTTCTGAAAAAGAAATATATTTATTGCAAACAAAGTTGTTTCAATAAAAGTGGTATCTGAAGATAAAGATAAGAACGTGCAAAGATTCAGAGAAATCTGATCAAGGTTGTCTCTGATACAAAGCATAGTTCCGTTGGCACTACAGGACAAAAGTATAGTACAATGCATTAAATGCACGGACAGAGATGTCTGAACAAAAGCAACGGTAGCTTCTGAAGAAGAAGACAAACCTGCTACAGTACTATACACATATATCAATAGTTTGAATTTGATTTAAGCCTAACGGATACTATTCAAACGGCACTCAAATTCATCTATAAATATCAACACTTAGACAGCTTGAGAAGACACAACCTGAAGAACTTACACTGAACACATATCTCAAGAAAATTACTTATCCTCAAAGCTTTCTGTTGCGACCAAAGCTCTTGATCTTGAGTAACACTAAAGTTCTAAGTGTCCTGATCCTAAACAAGCACAGCTATCTGTGAAAGAGTTGAATCAAAAGATCAAGTATCTGAGATTCATTCTCTTGAACACTTATCTAAGACTTGGGTCAGTAAAAAGAACAAGATACCATACATTGCAAAGTGTATTAAGTATACTTGATTCACAGAGCTATCTGATTAAATGAAAAGTTATTAAGAAGCTCATCTGACAACTCAAACCAAAACCAACACCATCACTGGCGTGGAGTACAGGAAGTACTTAGTTTGAGAAACTAAGGAATAACTCCAAGGTTATTGAGCACAGGAAGTACTTAGCTTGGGAAGCTAGGGAATAGCTCAAAAGGTTTCGAGTACATGACGATTTGGTCAGGAAAGCCGGGGAACAACTCAGGGGGAACATTTGGTTGGGAACCATCTGTTTAAGGAATCTTAGAATAGGATTTTTGTAAGGTGACCTCAATTATCTATTCTAGTGAATTCTAGGTCTTTGGAAGACCGAAGTGGATTAGTTGGAGGATTACGCCACCTCCAAATACCACTATACTTGCTGTGTTATTTACTTTTTTGTACTTACATTTCAGCAACACACACACACTTTAACTGTTTCTGCACTTATCTATCTTAAGTCTTCCGCGCTCTGAATCTAAGTATCAGATATCTACTCAGATATCTGAGAAATAGTTTTTATCGACAAAAGTTTTAAAAGACTATTCACCCCCCCCCCCCCCACTCTAGTCTTTTACTTTGCCGTTATCTGGACCAACAATTTATCTCAGCCTGTGATGTTTGTAAACAATGTAAGGATGAAGCTGTAGCTTATCCTGGTTTGTTACAGCCACTTGAGGTTCCTTCTGCTCCTTGGACTCAAATTTCTATGGATTTATCACAGGGCTGCCTAAATCTGAAGGAAAAGATGTGATTTGGGTGATAGTGGATAGATTAACCAAGTATGCACACTTTATTTCTCTCTCTCATCCTTATACTGCAGAGAAACTTTTTGATATTTACATCAAGCAAATTTACAAGTTACATGGTACTCCTGAGTCTATTGTGAGTGATAGAGATGTGGTTTTTCAAAGTGCCTTTTGGAAAGAATTCTTCAAACTCCAGGGTACCAGGTTATGCATGAGCACAGCTCATCATCCCCAATGTGATGGCCAAACTGTGAGACTCAACAGGTGCCTTGAGACATATCTCAGATGCATGATCCACAATCATCCTCGAAAATGGAATCATTGGCTCTCCCTGGCAGAATGGTGGTATAATACATGTCATCACCATTCCACCAAATTCTCTCCATTCAGAGCACTTTATGGATATGAAGCACCTTAGTTGTTATTTGCCCCTATCTGCAGATTACTGCTTCTGATGCTCAATCTCTCATCCAGGAAAGAACTCAAATGCTGCAAGTTCTGAAGGAACACATGACACAGGCTCAAGAACGGATGAAGTTGTATGCAGACACTAATAGGACTGATAGGGAATTTCAAGTGGGGGATTGGGTGTTCCTGAAACTACAGCCATTCAAGTACAACAACACCTTACTTCTTCGACCTACTAAGTTCTCTATCAAGTATTTTGGTCCCTTTCACGTACTCAACAGAGTTGGACTAGTGGCATACCAGCTGGAGCTTCCTCTAGGTTGTAAAATGCATGATGTGTTTCATGTGTCCTTACTCAAGGCCAAAATAAAAAATGAGTATAGCCCCAATCCAGAATTGCGAGAGATTGATGCTGATGGTAGGCCAAAAGTCGATTCTTGACACTCGCATGGTTAAGGTGAGACATAGGTTAGAGAAAGAAGTCCTAGTCTAGTGGAGCAACTTACTACCTGCAGATGCCACTTGGGAACGATCTCGCACAATGGAGGTGAAATTTCCGGATTTTCCAGTAGCTTGAGGACAAGCTCATTGTCAGGGGAAGGCAATGTTGTGATCGTCCTAATTCGCGTTGAGTCTATCCGCCTTAATCCGCATATGTTATGTTTTTACTGCAAACGAATTACTTACTCAGTAATTCGTCTTCTTTACTTTTATCAGTTTGAGTAAGAAAGTCGTTAGATGAGCTGGCCAGAGGAATCTACAACGGCCTGCTCACTCATCCACGCATCTCGTCACTTTGATTATATACCGAAAAGCGACGAGGAAACCATGTTGATGTGTAGTGAGGTAATTCCTCATACTCATCACTCAGCTATTCTTCCCCAAATATCACTTTACATATATTGATTCGATTGTTATTTCATAGGTGATTCCGGCCAGTTAATCGACGGCGAACTGTTTGTTCATTATCGATTTGTCATTTCTGTAATCGAATAGTGTTAAACTGTGTTGTGGATTGAACTTGGTTCGTTATTCGATTTATATATATACTTGGATCACAACAACCGCACACTCAATAAATAATAAACAATTTTAACTTTACACTCAAATTAATCATTTTTTTGGAGAATGGCATAGGTAGCCGAATTTTATGGTTATGCTGGCATGTGCAGACGTCATTTGTGCTACCTTGCGCCTATTAGTCTATAATTTCATATCATTGGTAAAAGTAGTCCAAAGTTTCGTTTTTAAGCCCACGTGGCAGATTTCAAGCATATGTGGACCAAAGTCAATGGCCACATGCATCATCTGTTTGACTCCAGAAATTATTTTTAAAATATTTCTTTTTCAAAATTACTAATTTTTTTTTAAAAAATAGGAAAACAAATTAAAAATTCTTTTTGAAAATATAAAAAAATAATTAAAAATCTTGAAAAATTAAAATTTTCAATACATGAACAGTAAAAACGTTTTTACTGAAATTGTTATATGATGATGGTTGTATCTAAAATAAAAATATATACTTTGGTAATATAACTTTAGCTATTTTTCGATAGTAATTTAATGATAATCGTTGTATCTAAAAGAAAAGTATTTTACTTTTCGTAATATAAATTTAAGTACTTCACTTTGGTAATATAAATTTCTTAATAATTTTTAATATATTATGAAAGTAATGATTTACTACAAATTTCTTATTTACTTCATTTTCTTAAGGACATGCATACGATAATATTTTTAATTATTTTTCTTTTATAGTATATGATTAATTTATGGGTAAATGAAAGTTTTAAAAGGTTAACAAAAATTAACTGGGTACCATATATGATTTAGTTTGGTTTTAAAGGTTAACAAAAATTAAATGGGTACTATGATTTAGTTTGGCATATATTAGGAATGTTATACGATTTAAAATGTTACCATATATATAGACATATGGACGTTGCGACTTTGTTTGTGGTAGGACGTTTTAGGGTATCTTTATAAAATGTTAATGTATAAATATTGACACAATAAAACGTGAGAGCGTGTTATTGTGACATTTAATTATAAATAATAGAAAAAGTATATTAAGGTATGTACTAGGTCTGCTCATATGACCCGGATCCGGTCCGTCTATCCACATTTACGAATCGGACCGATCTGATCCGTTAGCTAACAAATCGAATAATGGATGCAATTTTCACCTATCCGTTACGAACGGATAAATCCGTCGGATATCCGGTATCCGGATTTTTTTTTTAATTTTATATCTCACACTGTTGGTCCAGATAACGGCAAAGTAAAAGACTAGGAGGGGGGGGGGATTGAATAGTCTTTTAAAACTTTTGTCAATAAACACAGTTTCTCAGATATCTGTGAAGATATCTGACACTTAATTTCAGAGAGTGGAAGACTTTTCTGTGATAAGTGCACGTGCTCAGCAAGATAAGTGTAAATACTTTGCAAGATAAATAAAGCAAGTAATAAACTGCAGAAAGTAAATAACACAAGTCTTTTTATAGTGGTATTTGAAGGTGGCGTAATCTTTCAACTAATCCACTTCGGCCTTTCTTAGACCTAGAATCCACTAAGACATACAATTGAGGTAACCTTACAAGTATCTTCTCTAAATTCCTAAATAACACTAGGTTCCCAACCAAGTGTTCCCCCTGAGTTATTCCCCGGCTTTCATAGCCAAGTACTTCCTGTACTCAGAAACCTTTTGAGCTATTCCTTAGTTTCCCAAACTAAGCACTTCCTATGCTTAGTAACCTTGGAGTTATTCCTTAGTTTCCCAAACTAAGTACTTCCTGTACTCCACGCCGATTAAGGTGTTGGTTAAGGTAGTTTGTCAGGTGAGCTTCTTTAATAACTGTTGCAGTTATTCAGATAGCTCTGTGAATCAAGTATACTAAATACACTTTGCAATGTATGGTATCTTGTTCTTTACTGACCCAAGTCTATGATAAGTGTTCAAGAGAATGAATCTCAGATATGAAATCTTAGTTCAACTCTTTCACAAATAACAATGCTTGTTAAGGATCAGGACACTTAGAACTTTTGTGCTACTTAGAATCAAGAGCTTTGGTCGCAACATAAAGCTTGAAGGTAAGTAGTGTGCTTGAGAGAACTTGTGAGAGTATTCAAAGGTATGTAAGTTCTGTGTGTTCTAAGGTGTGTGTTCTCAAGCAGTCTAAGTGTTGATATTTATAGATGAATTTGAGTGCCGTTTGAATAGTTTCCGTTAGGCTTAACTCAATTTCAAACTATTGATATCTGATTATAGTACTGTAGTACGTTTGTCTTCTTCTTCAGAAGCTACCGTTTTTGTTCAGACATCTCTGTCCGCACATTTCATGCATTGTACTACACTTTGTCCTGTAGTGCCAACGGAACTATGCATTGTATCAGAGATCTTTTACTATCAGAGTTCTCTGAAGCTTTGCACGTTCTTTTCAGAAATTATCACAAGTTCAGATACCACTTGTTGAAACAACTTGTTATAATATATTTCTTTTCAGAAACATATTTTATGTCTAAGGTATCTGAGTGTAGATATCTGTGGGCACTTTCCTCGTCTCATAAACCTTTTATTCTCAGATATCTTTTGCAACACTTGTGTTTCAAAACACTTGTTTCTTCAAGATATCTGGACATAGGTATCTGAAAAACCTTTGTCTTCAGCAATCTTGTGTAGTCTTCAAATCTTCAAATCCGTTGAACTTTTCCTACTGGATGCCTTCTTCTTGGTCTTCTTCAGAAAGTAAAAATTACATTCAGAGACCTAACATCCTATACAAGAATTGCTAGACTATCGTACTTAGTGAGTTTCCTCGTTTACAGTGTTCAAGTGAACCAAGAGTACTAACCACCTTTCTGAGCTAAGATAAGTCATTAGGTTGCTGATCAAAATCTAAACAGATATTCCTAATAAATTTCCCCCATTTTGATCAGTCAACGATGACTATCTAACCTATTACAAATCTGGATGAGGAAACAATCCACTACTTAATCATTTCTTAAGATCTTTCAATTCATATAATTAAGTGCAGAAAGTAAACATCAACCAAATCACAAGGTGTGATCTTTGCTGACAAGTTAACTTTTATAGATTGATATCTGAGAGTAGGTTAATCAGATATGTTTACAATGAAAGTTCAGATAACTTTTACTAGATAAAACAACAATAAGGTACAGTCAGCAAGATACAAAAGATTACATAGTAAATTAGGACAATAGGAGTAACCAAGCTCCAAGTAGACATCCTAATAAACTAGTCTTCAAGTCTTCAACACTTCAAGTCTTTAAAAGCAGTTCCATGGATCAATCTGCAAATTTCCTATCACAAAACCTTTTGACATCATCAGAGTAGTCATAGAGAAGTGTTCTGACAATCATCTCTGTGTCTCTGGCAAATCCACAGACTTCCTTGTAGGTTTTGGTAGGATTCTTCTTGGCAAAGTTCTTGACCCACATATACTTTCCCCACTTCCAGGCATGCTCGATTATGATATCTGATAGCTTGAAGTATTCATATATGATCTTCAGATATATGATGTCACCCTTGTATTGATCTTCAGTCAAGTAGAAGGACTCATAGGGTTCCACAGCAAGTCTTGCTCTTGTGCCTGTTCCAGTGATGTTGGGAATTTTGTGCACATCATCTGGCTTTCCATAAGGACATTCATTAGAGAGGTCCTTTTTCATGGCTTCTATTCTCTTGATTACTTCGAAATCCAACCACGCTTTGATGTGGTTGGTGTTAATCAAGATTGGCTTGTCTTTTCTCCATGCCATGAGATGTTTATGGATTGGTTCTGGAAACCTTGAATTTAGCAGTAAATGCCTGAGTTCCAGAATCCAGTAGCCATTTTTCTGATTTATGCACCTGTAGACAGAGGAGTTGTTGTCATTCTTCACATACTCAATTTTGGCTTCATCTGGCCTAAGTGGAGGTTGACTTTTTCTCTTTTCAGCTCTTAGTCTATTCCTCTTTTGCCTTGAATTTTCCCTTGGGGGATTGCTTGAAGAACCACCCTGGATAGACTTGGTATTTCCAGAGGGTGTCTTAGCTGCCAAAGGCTTTGCAGCTATGGGCTCAGTTAGGCTATCAATTTTTCTTTTTCTATGAAGAGGAGCTTCATCTTCATCAGTCTCTTCATCATCATCAAGATCAATTCTTGTGAGAATCTTGCAGCTTTCTTCATTGCCCAGGAATTTGATTTGGCCTTCTTCTTCTTCTTCTTCTTCTTCAGAAGACTCATCAATCCCTCTTACTTGTCTTCTCCTTGGAGCCTTGGTACTCCTTGGAGGTTTCTGTGCTCTGGCCCTTGTTGTCATTCCTTTTTCAAGAAGTTGCTGAGTGGTGGCTACTATCTGTAGAGCAGTCTAACTGGAGGAGGGCTCATTAATTCTGAGAGGTGGTTGTTCAGATTTTCTTTTGTTTCCTCTTCCTCTTCCTCTCTGAGCATCTTGAAATCCTTCCCCCTTAGTCATTGTTGACTGACTAAGAATCACAAAGGATTCTGAAAGGGAGTCAAAGTTGCCTTGCAGATAGTTATGGCAAGACAACCTGTTCGGTTGGCCTTGAGCTCTTGATTTTGTTTGATAAGACCGTATTCTTATCGGTGAGCTCTTGATGGGCCTTGAGTAGCATCTGCTTTTCCAGCAGCATAGCTAGCCTCATTGAGGGCTTTTTCAGCAAGATTATTGTCATCATCCCCTAGGTCTCTCTGAGCAATGAACAAGCTTGTTGTTCTTTGAGTGATTAGCTCAGTGAACTTTTTCATTTCAGCAGGGACTGATGCAATTACTTCTTCATTTTGTTAAGACAACTCCTTTCTTAGAGTTGCTAGAACCTGGTATCTGGCCATGTAATCATGGGAGTTGAGATTTGGTTTCTTACTGAAGCTTTGAGGAGCTATCAGTTTTCTCTTTAAGTGAGAAACTCCCAAGTGAACATTTGCATGTTCTGCCAAGGTTCTGTCTTCTTCATCATCTAAGTCATCAGACCAGTGATCTTCATCCTCTTGTACTTCTTCATCAAGGTTTCTGATAGCGGCAACCATCTCAGATATGGGTTTCTTGCCTTTGGAGGATGGTTTCTTTGGTGAAGATACAGTGTTAGCATCATGCTTTGCTTCAGATGCTTGTTCAGCATCTAGCTCCATAGTAATATAGTCAACAGCTTCCCGGAGCTCTTTAATCTCAGAGTAAGCTTGCATTTCCTTGCGTGTTTGTTCTTCAAGTTTGTCTAGCTTGACTCTGGATTCAGCTATCTTTTCTTCCAGTTGAAGATGTAGCCGTTGTTCTTCGTCCAACAATTGTTTGAGTTGAGCAACTCTGGCTTGTGCATCTGATATATCTGAGTTGCTTCCTCAGAGTGCTCAACTACTTGTTCAGTAGTATCTTTGTGTTGGGGAGTTGGATGAGTAGATTTCTGAGGAGATGGAGGAGGGGATTTTTGTGATGTCCTCTCAGTGTGCTTTTCAGCAGCTGGGGCACTGTTTCCTTGTGGAATCCTTCCTGTCCCTGGTGCAGGTGCATCATCATCATCCTTCTTATCCTCATCCTTGTGATGGTCAGAAGGAGGATCTTCATAATTGTTCTCATTAGTTTCCTTCTCTTCTTCATCTTCAGAGACCAGGTTGATCACTTCTGGAATAGTGACCGTTTGCTCATTAACTTCCTCTTGTTCAGAGGGTATGTATTGTAGAGTCTGGGGCAAAGTAGGCTTGAATGCCATCTGTAGTCTGGTCTAACAATCCGCTTGTTTGAAAGCTTGGATCAGCTTTCTAGCCACTTCCTTGACAAAATCCTTATCCATCAATGTTCTGAAAGAATATTGTTCAGTGGGGAACATTGCATGGACGTAGTTTTCCAAGTCAAGGTCTCGTGCTCTCCTTGTGTGGTGATCAGTCACCTTTAAGATTTCAGATAGATCGAGCACATGACTTTTGCCATTTCTTGAAGCATTTCAGATGCTTTGGCAAAGTGTGTTCCTTGAAGAAAGGAAGCAGGTCCTCTTTCTCATCAACAGGGACCTTAGTGGCACTTGTTTGAGCCTGAAAGAAAGCGTTCTGAATTAATTTCAAAACTTTAGTAGATATCTGGGCTTTAGAGTAGAAATGTATCTGAGTTACCTGTGTGACAGGCTCAGATGACTTGACTACTGAGGTTCCAGGTGCCTCAGATATCTGAATATGAGGAGGAGACTGGGAAGTCTGATCCTCAGTTGTCTTTCTTTCTGTTTGAATTTCCTTAACAGGAGACTCAGAATCATTGTTCTTAGAAACCTTCTCAGTTTCTGGTGTTCTTTCTGGTGATGTTGCCTTGGGGGCTTCATCAATTTCCATGGGTGCAGGGGATGTCGCAACTCTTTCCCCTTGCACTTCTACTTCTGAATGATCCTGTAAGTAGAAAGTATTGAGTAATTAGAGAAGAATTTATATTAACCCATAATGAAGAATGTTTATCACTGATTTTCATATACCTTCATACTAGAAGGCTCAATGACATTTTCTTCAGAAACCTTGACGGTTTCTGGGTCCTTTTCTGGCATTTCTGCCTTATCTTCTTCTTTCTCAGTTGGAGCCTATTAGAAACATCCACTTAATTAGTTAAGTGTATTAACGTATAACTGAAAAGTAATATCTTAAGAAACTCTCTATCACCTGTAGCACAGGCTTAGATTCCTTAAGAGGTGAGGTTGTAGTAGCCTCCTTCCCAGTCTCTGAGGCAAGCTTTCCAGCTTCCTCTTGTTCTTGTGTTTCTAATTCAGCCTGTAACAAAGAAATTTTATTAAATAACAAGATTAATAAACACAAATTATCACAAGTAGAGAGTTAAACCATTCAGCTACCTGAGCAGTGTCAGGCTGATTGGTCTCTAGAACTTGTGACCCTTCTATGTTTTGGTCTTGTTGCTCCATTTCAGCTTCTTTGTTTGAAGTTTCAGGTACTTCAGACCTTTCCTGAGTATGCAACTCAGTTGCCTCCCCTGATTGATCATTCGGAGCAGATGCCTCAGTTTGATTCCTCTCATTGAGTTGGGGAACCTGCTCTTTTGCAGGATTTTCTTCAGCAATGAAAGATGCTGGTTTCTGTAACTCAAGTACCATTTCAGCAGTATTCACATCTGGCTGTTGTGGTTGTTGTGCTTGAGGACATTTGATTGTTGAGGCAATGGCGATATCCTCCAACTAAGCTATCACTCATCGAGCATCTTCAATATCTTTCATCTTTCTTGCTCGATGGTGTAATCGATGACCTTGGACACGATTGCTTCTTGACAACCTTTGAAGCAGTGCTTGTTCAAAGAACTGTGGTGTAGGTTCTTCTTCAGATACCTCTACACCAGTTACTTTTTCAGTAACCTTAGCCCTTTATGATTTTTCTAGGATTTGAGAGATGACTAATTCATCATCTTCATCGTCAGAGCTCTCATCAGCATTAGGAACTAATTGGTCCATAATCTCTGCGGTTTCTGTAGATAGGGCTTGGTATCTATCACTACTTTCTTTAGCAGCATTGATGAGTTCATCAACAAGGCTTTCGACAATAGTCTTAACATTTCTGAAAGCACTTTCTCTTGCTGAGTCTACTTGTTCAGTAGCCGATACCTGTTTTGCAGCATTGATGAGTTCATCTGCATTTATGAGTTCATCAGCAATGGCGGCAGGTATCTGGGAATCGACAACCTCAATGGGTGTGCATTCTGATTTACCAGCAGACTTCTTTCGTGAAGTTCTGGGCTTCTTGGTCGCAACCTTTCCCTCAGATACCTCTTCAGTCTTTCACTTCTTGGAACCTTTCTGAGATCCAGTAACCTTTTTCATCAAGTTTGTATATTCATATTTGTAGAGTAGGTTACTGTTGGCTATATCAGCCTTCTCTCTTAGCACAATGCCAAGCTTCTCCAGCAAGTAGCATATCTTTAGACCATAGCTTACTGTGGTCTTTGGCTCAGCGAGTCCCTTAGCGATTTTAGGCTCAAAGCCTTGAATCTTCTTCACAAACTTCATAAAGGCTTACTTTCCCCAAAAGGGTTTTCCAGCCTTTTGTCTTATTGTTGCAACAAGATCATCATCATCCAGCGTTCTTGGCTTATCTGGTCAGCACCTCCTTGTAGACCATCAAAGCATCTGTGAAGAATGCATGCCAACACATCCCAGTGAACCAGCAAGTGTCTGGTTCTGATGTCAACAAGCTTGAAATCAGTGGGTGTATCTGGTTTTTCAAGATCACACAAATCACTGTACAGCTGTTTTACATCTTCAAGGAGATCATCATCCTTGGTGTCTATTTCAAAATCCTTTCCAAGATTTTGAAGATCAAACAACTTACAGAAAGTTGTTAAGTCCAAAAGGATTTCCTTTCCTTGGACTTTAGTTTTTATAGACACTATTGCAGTGCCTTCAGAAACACAAGATATAATCCTGGAGTTATTGTAGAATTCTAACACATCTAGTGAAGAAATTCCACTAGGAAGAGCAGATAGAAAACCCTTGATTTGTGCCTTTTCAAGCATGTCAAGAATCAGCTTCCTATCGGCTTGATTTTCAACAGTAGCCGTGAGGTATTCCTCAATCATGGAACCACCCCAAATCATTCTGTGATTTGAAGTCCAATGATCGGGATTAAAGTCTCCTACCAATCGATTGTTTACTATCACCAACTCTGGTGCTTGCTTTTCAGCAGTGCCAGTGGTAGAAGATTGGGGTTTCTAGGTAGACGAACGCTTAGGAGCCATCTCTTTATATAGTGCAAGTGTTTTGAAAGTTTGAAAGAGATTTGGGTGAGAGATTAGTGATTCTTTGCAGAAAAACTACCAGAAATTTGCAGAGGTTGAAGAATGGTTTTTGCTATTCTTGTGCAAGTCTGAATGTTGGATTAGGCGAAAGTAATTTCTTTTGCCAAAATCCTATATATATAGCAACGTAATTCAGACAAACATATACATACAAATTGGTTTTGTATATACGTATCTGTGAATTGCAGTAAAGCGTGGGTAAAAGTTTGTTCGGCATTAAATGCATAGTGGGTCATGTCGGAATTTCAACAGTCCACTATTTACCGAGAATTAATCTCTGCCGTAAAGATCAATCGCCCATTTCATCAAGGGTCACCATTGCTTCTTCAGCAATGATCATAATCAACAATTGTAATTGTACCCATTTAATGAATGTTGGCTATTAGCTATCTGAATCATGTTTCTGTGTGAATGAGAACACTGTTTGTATATGATTCTATCTTATACTTGTTATCTTTTCAAAGTTTTTCACAAAGATAGAAATAATACAAATTTCAAGATAGTAGTTAACTGTAGGCAGTTGTACTATTCTCTTTTGTGTTCCCCCTCACTGAGTGATCTAGATATCTGAGTACCCGTCTCAGAAATCTTCAAATAGCCATTCTAACCTTTATCCTTTGGTTTCTGGATACCCGTTCCAGATTCCTCTTTTCTGGATACCCGTTCCAGATACCTCTTCTCTGGATACCCGTTCCAGATTTCTTTTCTCTCTCCTTTGATATCTTCTTCAGATATCTGAACTTTTTTTTTTTTTCAGTTCTTTGGTAGCTCCATTAGTCCAAGATTATGTCTTAAGGCTAAGAATCTACTTTCTTGTAGTGGCTTAGTAAAGATATTTGCAAGTTAGTCTTCAGTGCCAATCTTGAGTATCTCTATATTGCCTTTTTCAACATGGTCTCTGATGAAGTGGTGTCTAACATCAATGTGCTTTGTTCTTGCATGAAACTTAGGATTCTGAGTTATGGCAATAGCACTTGTGTTGTCACAGAAAATGGGAGTTTTCTCTTCATTGAGTCCATAGTCTCTGAGTTTTCTCTGTGAAGCACAACACCCAGCAGCAATATATTCAGCCTCTGTAGTAGATGTGGCAATTGAATTTTGTTTCTTCTGAACCAAGATATCAATCTGGCACAAAAAATTGACATTTTCCTGAGGTGCTTTTTTCTGTCAAGCAATGATCCAGCATAGTCGGCATCTGAATAGCCAACCAAACTCAATCCACTATCTTTTGGATACCACAATCCAACTTCTATAGTACCTTTTACATACCGCAATATTTTCATAGCAATGTTGTAGTGTGATTGCATTGGATTTGTCTGAAATCTAGCACACACTCCAACTGCATATTGAATATCAGGTCTACTTGCAGAGAGGTATAATAGAGATCCAATCAATTTCCTATACTTATGTTCTTCAACACTCTTGTCAGATTCAGTATAGGTTATTTTGGTTCCAATGCTCATTGGTATCTTAGCATTCTTTTCAGAAGGCTTTAGATTAAACTTATTGAGCACGTCCTTTGCATACTTTGTTTGACTAATGAATATTCCATCATTGAGTTGCTTGACTTGCAGCCCTAGGAAGTAATTCAATTCTCCCATCATGCTCATCTCAAATCTACATTTCATGAGTTCAGCAAAGTCTTCACAAAGTTGCTTGTCTTTAAATCCAAATATAATGTCATCAACATATACTTGAACTAAAAGTAGTTTCCCATCATGGTTCAATGTGAAGAGTGTTTTATCAACATCTCCTTTCTTGAAACCACTTTCTAGTAGGTATCCGGCCAATGTATCATATCATGCTCTTGGAGCTTGTTTCAGCCCATACAGAGCTTTCTGAAGCTTATAGACCATCCTACTTTCTGAGGAAACTTCAAAACCTGGTGGTTGCTCAACATAGACTTCCTCAGCAAGTTCACCATTTAGAAATGCACTCTTGACATCCATCTGATAAACTGTAAAGTCATTATGAGCTGCAAAGGCTAGAAAGAGTCTTATTGCATCCAATCTTGCAATTGGTGCATAAGATTCATCAAAATCTAGTCCTGGTGCTATTTGAGATCTTTTCTCAGCAGCTTTGCTAGTCTCTGGTTAATCTATTTTCTTTCCAGAAAACGTGACATAGGAGAATTTGTCAACTCCTGCAATTTTTCCTTTCTGAGAGACATAGCACTGTGGGTGATTACACTTTTCAGTGTAATGTTTCTTTTCAGAAATATTCCCAACAGATTTCTTTTGGACTTGTTTTTCCCATAAAGGTTTGGTTGCAACTACCTTTCCTTTGTCAACAACCTTAGCTTTCTGACCGATAATGTAGGTTGTTTGGGAACCACCTTGCTGAGCACTAACAAATGTTCGTCTTTCATCACTCTTATTCAGAGTGGTAGAACTATCTATGTGTGTGTCCAGCCCAAGTCCTCTCTTTTTTGAAGGATCTCTTAAATAAGATTGTACTTCAGTAAGAGTGTCACTAGCTTTGGCATAAGATTGAAAAGATAGTTCTTTCTTTTTGAGTTCATTATTCACAGAAAGAAGATCTTCACATTTCTTTTGAAGATTGGCCAATGCTTCTTTATTTGACTCTTCAGTCTCAGATATCTAAGCCTTGATAAATGCATTTTCAACATCCTTTTTCTCATATATATATCTTGAGTAATTGTGAATTTTCCTTTACAAGAGAATTCTTTTCTTCTTCAAGAATTTCTGCTCTAGCTCGGACCATTAGAAATTCTCTTTCGTAGAGATCAAGCTATCTTCTGAGATGTTCCAGATCTTTGATTCCTTCCTCATCACTTTCATATGTATAACAAGAAGTATGTGTTACCTCATCAGCCATTAGACAAGGTTCAATGTTGGATATATTTGGAAAGATCTCTTCAGCCATTCCACACACTTCTTTCTTCTTTTGTCCAAAGTCGATCACTTCATGAGAAACACCGCACAATTCTGGAGAGGGCAGTGTAGAATCATCTGAGTCTTCATCCTCAGAATCAGACTCAATATCTAGAGCATCCAATTGGAGTTGAATCTTTTTCCGTTCTTCAGTGAGCATAGCTCTCTGACTTCTCTTGAAGTTTCTTCTATCTTTCTTGTCACCTGTCTTAAGTTTGTTGAAGGCAGGGCAATCCGTCTTGAAATGACCAGGTTTTTTACAATAGAAACAGATATCGTTTCCGATTTTTACTTCCTCAGTACTTGATGCTTTCTGAGCCGGCTTGTTCAGCGAGCTTTGCATACTTTTGTACTGGTGATAGTTTGAGCCTAGATGCTTTTTCAGCTTCTCTTTGGCTTTTCTTCTCTCAATTTCTCGACTGACATATTTTCCCATTTGCTTTACAGCAAGAGCATCCTCAGTCACCTCCTTTCCTTTCTTCTTTTCAGAAGTTCCTTGAGCGACTAGAGCAACATTCTGCAACTTCTCAGTTGTTTGTTCTCTTTGAGTTGTCTCATAGTCAACGGTGGCAAGGTGAGAGAAACGTTCCACTAGAGTGATATCTGGCATTTCTTGGTTAAAATAGAAAAACTTTGTGTGCTCCCAGTTATGATTTAGACTTCTCACAATAGTCTTAATCTTCTCTGACTGGGTATATCTATTACTTTCACCAAGTGCAGCCATGTCACTCATAAGTGTTGTAAACCGGAAATCTAGTTCTTCAAGAGTCTCTGTGGGACCTTGTTTAAAGTTTTAGAATTTGAGCTTCAAAACTTCGAACTTATTTTCCTTTGTTTTCTCAGTGCCGGCACAGATTTCTTCAATCAGTTGCCAAGCCACTTTCGCCGTTTTTGCACCCCACAGTTTACACTGTATGTGCTCTGGAGTAGAACGTATGATGATATTACGAGTCTGACCATCTAGTCGATTTCTCTTGGCATCTTCCGATGTCCATAGCTCTCTGGGCTTTGGTTCGTAAATAAATTGACTGGTAGATCTCCCACTGGTTTATGCATCTGTCTGTGAAGACCCATCGCTTTGTTCTCTGTCTCTACCATTAGAAACCTCTATGACTTGCTTGAGTTGTTGAATGACTATTGGGCCATTCTTTATCACGTCGATCATTTCTTCACTGATGGCTTCTAGGTGGAGCATCATGTTGTTCTTCCATTTCTCATAATTCTCTGGCTTGAGAATTGGGGCGTCACTTAAAGACATCCTGCAACAAACACACTAAAAAAACAAATCAAGTGTAGGTGAAAAGCAGTTAGTGGGCACTCATCTGGGATCTAGGTTCAGTGCAAAAGGCTTGGGAACCTCCTGCTCTGACACCACTTGTTGGTCCAGATAACGGCAAAGTAAAAGACTAGAGGGGGGGGGGGAGTGAATAGTCTTTTAAAACTTTTGTCGATAAACACAGTTTCTCAGATATATGTGAAGATATCTGATACTTAATTTCAGAGAGCGGAAGACTTTTCTTTGATAAGTGCACGTGCTCAGCAAGATAAGTGTAAATACTTTGCAAGATAAATAAAGCAAGTAATAAACTGCAGAAAGTAAATAACACAAGTCTTTTTATAGTGGTATCTGAAGGTGGCATAATCCTTCAACTAATCCACTTCGCCCTTTCTCAGACCTAGAATCCACTAAGACAGATAATTGAGGTAACCTTACAAGTATCTTCTCTAGATTCCTAAATAACACTAGGTTTCCAACCAAGTGTTACCCCTGAGTTATTCCCCAGCTTTCACAGCCAAGTACTTCCTGTACTCAGAAACCTTTTGAGCTATTCCTTAGTTTCCCAAACTAAGTACTTCCTATGCTTAGTAACCTTGGAGTTATTCCTTAGTTTCCCAAACTAAGTACTTCCTGTACTCCACGCCGATTAAGGTGTTGGTTAAGGTAGTTTGTCAGGTGAGCTTCTTTAATAACTTGTTCAGTTATTCAGATAGCTCTGTGAATCAAGTATACTTAATACACTTTGCAATGTATGGTATCATGTTCTTTACTGACCCAAGTCTATGATAAGTGTTCAAGAGAATGAATCTCAGATATGAAATCTTAGTTCAACTCTTTCACAAATAATAATGCCTGTTAAGGATCAACATTTAGAACTTTTGTGCTACTTAGAATCAAGAGCTTTGGTCGCAAAAGAAAGCTTGAAGGTAAGTAGTGTGCTTGAGAGAACTTGTGAGAGTATTCAAAGGTATGTAAGTTCTGTGTGTTCTAAGGTGTGTGTTCTCAAGCAGTCTAAGTGTTGATATTTATAGATGAATTTGAACCATTTGAATAGTATCCGTTAGGCTTAACTCAATTTCAAACTATTGATATCTGAGTATAGTATTGTAGTACGTTTGTCTGCTTCTTCAGAAGCTACCGTTTTTTTGTTCAGACATCTCTGTCCGCACATTTGATGCATTGTACTATACTTTGTCCTGTAGTGCCAACGGAACTATGCATTGTATCAGAGATCTTTTACTATCAGAGTTCTCTGAAGCTTTGCACATTCTTTTCAGAAATTATCACAACTTCAGATACCACTTGTTGAAACAACTTGTTATAATATATTTCTTTTCAGAAACATATTTTATGTCCAAGGTATCTGAGTGTAGATATTTGTGGGCACTTTCCTCGTCTCAGAAACCTTTTATTCTCAGATATCTTTTGCAACACTTGTATTTCGAAACACTTGTTTCTTCAAGATATCTGGACATAGGTATCTGAAAAACCTTTGTCTTCAGCAATCTTGTGCAGTCTTCAAATATTCAAATCCGTTGAACTTTTCCTGCTGGATGCCTTCTTCTTGGTCTTCTTCAGAAAATAAAAATTACATTCAGAGACCTAACATCCTATATAAGAATTGCTAGACTATCATACTTAGTAAGTTTCCTCTTTTACAGTGTTCAAGTGAACCAAGAGTAATAACCACCTTTCTGAGCTAAGATAAGTCATTAGGTTGTTGATCAAAATCTAAACAGATATTCCTAACAAATTTCCTCCATTTTGATCAGTCAACGATGACTATCTGAGCTATTACAAATCTGAATGAGGAAACAATCCACGACTTAATCATTTCTTAAGATCTTTCAATTCATATAATTAAGTGCAGAAAGTAAACATCAACCAAATCACAAGGTGTTATCTTTGCTGACAAGTTATCTTTTATAGATTGATATCTGAGAGTAGGTTCATCAGATATGTTTATAATGAAAGTTCAGATAACTTTTACAAGATAAAACAACAATAAGGTATAGTCAGCAAGATACAAAAGATTACATAGTAAATTAGGACAGCAGGAGTAACCAAGCTCCAAGTAGAGATCCTAATAAACTAGTCTTCAAGTCTTCAACACTTCAAGTCTTCAAAAGCAGTTTCATGGATCAATCTGCAAATTTTCTATCACCAAACCTTTTGACATCATCAGAGTAGTCATAGAGAAGTGTTCTGACAATCATCTCTGTGTCTCTGGCAAATCCACAGACTTCCTTGTAGGTTTTGGTAGGATTGTTCTTGGCAAAGTGCTTGACCCACAGATACTTTTCCCACTTCCAGGCATGCTCGATTCTGATATCTGACAGCTTGAAGTATTCATATATGATCTTCAGATATCTGATGTCACCCTTGTATTGATCTTCAGTCAAGTAGAAGGACTCATAGGGTTCCACAGCAAGTCTTGCTCTTGTGCCTGTTCCAGTGATGTTGGGAATTCTGTGCACATCATCTGGCTTTCCATAAGGACATTCATCAGAGAGGTCCTTTTTCATGGCTTCTATTCTTGATTTCAAAATCCAACCAGGCTTTGATGTGGTTGGTGTTAATCAAGATTGGCTTGTCTTTTCTCCATGCCATGAGCTGTTTATGGATTGGTTCTGGAAACCTTGAATTTAGCAGTAAATGCCTGAGTTCCAGAATCCAGTAGCCATTTTTCTGATTTATGCACCTGTAGACAGAGGAGATGTTGTCATTCTTCACATACTCAATTTTGGCTTCATCTGGCCTGAGTGGAGGTTGACTTTTTCTCTTTTCAGCTCTTTTTCTTCACATACTCATATTATTATGGACTTGCTAAAGTTAGTATGAAGTTAAGGTATGAACTATTTTGGAAACTTGGAGTTTTATGTACTTTTCGTCTATTTGCATTTAATTTGTACGTTTGATTGATGTGTAATGTATTATGTATATTTGAATCACGTAGTTTGGTTTTCGAACTTTTGATGTGTATTTCAAATATTTGAACCTATGTTATTTGGTGTTCTCTGCTGATTTCTATCGTTTTACTCATCATTTTATTGTCCGTAGATATCCGCGGATTTATCCGTTATCTGTTCCGCTCTGAATGGATCGGATAACGGGTAGACATTTCAGTCATCCGTTTGACCGGAACGGATCATATATGATCAAATCTGGTCCGTTGCGTAGCCCTGTACTATCGTTGTTTTTTTATAATGAATTGTCCTTTTTCGAGTTAAATTAATTAGGATTGTCCTTTTTCGAGTTAAATTAATTAGGGTTTGGGTTAGTGCGTATTTTTTTTTAAAGTTGGATTCTAGCTCCTTAAATAGACAATGAAATACCATGCAAGTAAGAATACCTTGGTTACAAAAGGTGGTGCCAGTTCAGGTAATAGCAACTAAGTAAAGTAAATTGAAGCAAGGACATATCCCATGTTTAAACCCACTTAACTAGTGCAAAATTCAGAAAAACTACTCAGAGCAAGCTTGACTATTCTACTAGACTAATAAAACAAAAGATCAAGGTGGTTTGTGAGAGTCACTTAGCATTACAACCCAAAATTTGTACAAATATAATCTTGCCAACAGTAACACTTTGCGCAGAAGGCACAGTCATGATATCCAGGCCGAAGGTCTGATGTGCAAAGTAATCTTGTTCTTTCTACTGCAGGTTGATACTTGATATGCCTGTCTTTCCCTGTTGAAGTAGTTCTCAAGATAACCAAATCTTCTGCTATATGAATGCTATCTTCAATCCCTTAGAGTTGCTAGTTCTTCTTTGATCAAAATCATCCACGTAATGCTCTCTATAATCCAACACACCCTTGTTTTTTTAGGAGTTATGTTAGGAATATCTGTTTAGATTTTGATCAGCAACCTCATTGACTTATCTTAGCTAAAAAAGGTAACTAGTACTCTTAGTTCACTTGACATTTTAAAAAATGAATCTTACTGAGTATGTTAGTCTAGCAAATCTTGTATAGGATGTTGGGTCTGTGAATGTAATTTTTGTATCTTTGAAGAAGACCAAGAAGCAAGCATCCAGCAGAAGAACTCAATTTTTGAAGATCAAGAAACTGCACAAGATTGCTGAAGACTAAGGAGAAATGTCTCCTCAGAAACCTCTTGTCAGATACCTTAATGAAATAAGTGTTTTCCAACGAACAAGTTTCTTAATAGATATCTGAGGAGTAGATGTTACTGAGAAAGGAGTGTGTCAAGGCTCAAATACCTTGCACCTATCCATTGAGACTACAGGACAAAAATAGTACACTGCATTTATTACGCAGATAGAGATGTCTGAACAAAAAAGGAAATCTCAAAAAAGAGACAAATCTCACTGCAGTACTATTTTCAGATATCAATAGCTTGAATTTCAAAGAGCCTAACGGACACTTCTCAAACGGCTTGAAATTCAATTATAAACATCACCACTTAGAATACTTGAACGATACACTTAACATCTTGAACTTCACTGAACACAACTTACATTCAAGCATACAAGCCTTCAACCTACTTACTCCTCTAGCTTACTGTTGCCACTAAAGGTCTTGAATTCTAAGTAGCATGAAAGTTCTAAGTGTCCTGATCCTTAACAAGCATTGTTCATTTTGAAAGAGTTGAATCCAAAGATAAAGTTGCAACTGATATCTGAGATTCATTCTCTTGAACAAACAACAAGACTTGGGTCAGAAAAGAACACATTTCCATACATTGTGAAGAGTATTAAGGAAGATTGATTCTAAGAGCTCTCTAAAAGATAACTGAACAAGTTATAAAGAAAGCTCACCTGACAAACTACCTTAACCAACACCAAAAGGCGTGTTTAGGGAAAGGATTTAGTTTAGAAAATTAAAGTCCTTACCCAACTGAACACAAGAAGTACATAGTTTGGGAAACTAAGGAATAGCTCACAGGTTACTGAGTAGAGGAAGTACTTGGCTCAGATAGCCGTGGAATAATTCAGGGGGAACACTTGGTTGGGAACCTATTGTTAAAGGGATCAAGAAATAGGATTTTGTAAGGAGAACTCATCATCTTATCTTAGTGGATTCAAGTCCTGAGAAAGGGCGAGTGGATTAGTTGCGGGATTCGCCACCCTCAGATACCACTATAAAAAGCCTTGTGTTATTTACTTACTGCACATTACATATTGTTTTACTTACTTGCTGAGTACTTACACACTTTATAGCTTGCTGACACGTGCACTTATAACAAAAAACTTCCGCTCTCTGAATATAAGTATCAGATACCTGTAAAGATATTTGAGAAACTGTTTTATTGACTTAAGTTTGAAAAGACTATTAACCCCCCCCCCCCCTCCAGTCTTTTACTTTGTCGTTATCTGGACCAACAAGTGGTATCAGAGAAGGAGGTTCTTTAACCTTCTGCACTGAACCTAGATCCTAGATAAGTGCTTACTAATAGCTCAGTAGCTCACCACCTACACTTGATTTGTTTGTTTAGTGTGTTTACTGCAGGATGTCTCTAAGCGATGCACCCACTCTCAAGCCAGAGAACTATGAGAAATGGAAGAACAACATGATGCTTCACCTGGAAGCTATCAGTGATGAGATGATTGAAGTGATAAAGAATGACCCAATTGTCATTTAACAATAGAAACAAGTCACTGAGGTTTCTAGTGGCCGAGACATGGAACCTACTGATGCTAATGGATCATCAACATCTGGCACAACTTCAGGTGCAAGACCAATAGGAAACATTTCCTATGAAGCAAAGCCCAGACACCTCTGAGCATCTGAAGATTCCAATATGAACATGCTAGATGGTCAAGCAAGAAACATCATTATCCGTTCTACTCCATATCACATACAGTGCAAACTGTGGGAGTGCTAAAACGGTGAAAGAAGTCTGGTCACTGATTGAAGAAATCTGTGCCGGCACTGAGAAAACCAAGGAAAACAAGTTCGAAGTTTTAAAGCTCAAATTACAAAACTTCACACAAGGTCCTACTGAGACACTTGAAGAACTTGATTTCAAGTTTACAACACTGATGAGTGAAATGGCTACACTTGGTGAAAGTGAAAGATACTCTAACTCTGAAAAGGTTAAGACTATCGTGAGAACCTTAAATCAAAACTAGGAACATACTCAGTACTTCTATTTCAACCAAGGAATGCCCAACATCACTCCAGTGGAGCTTTTCTCACACTTGGCAACTGTCAATTTTGAGACAAAACAAAGAGGACATATGACTGTTGAAACATCGCAGAATGTTGCTCTCATAACTCAAGGTACTTCTAAGAAGAAGGATACCAAAGAGGTGACTGAGGAAAATGCTCTTGCTGTAAAGCATATGAGAAAATACGTCAGTCAAGAGATTGAAAGAAGAAGGACCAAAGGGAAGCTGAAAAAGCATCTAGGTTCCAACTATCACCAATACAAGAATATACAATTGACTAGCTCACTGAACAAGTCTGCTCAGCAAGCAACAAGTACTGAGGTAGCAGAAATCGGAAATGATATATGTTTCTATTGTCAGGAACCTGGTCACTTCAAAAGAGACTGCGCAACTTATAACAAGCTAAAGACAGGTGACAAGAAAGATAGAAGAAATTTCAAGAGAGGCCAGAGAGCTATGCTCACTGAGGAAAGGAAAAAGATCCAAATTCAATTAGATGCTCTTGATCTTGACTTTGAGTCTGAGGATGAGTACTCAAATGATATCAAACTGCCTTCACCAGAGTTGTGTGGAATCACTCATGAATTAGTGGACTTTGGTCAAAAGAAAAAAGAAAGGTGTGGAGTTGCTGATGAGGTCTATCCAGATTGTTCCAACATCGAGCCATGCTTAATGGCAGATGAGGTAATCACTATTTCTAGATTTGTAAGTAATGAGAGTGATGAGGAATAAAAGATCTAGAACACCAGAGTGATGAGGAATCAAAGATCTAGAACACCTCAGAAATGAGCTTGATCTTTATGAAAGAGAATTCATGGTTGTCCAAGCTAGAACCAAGATTCTTGAAGAAGAAAGAAAACTCTTGAAAAGGAGTGTGCACAAATGCACAAGGTATCTGAATCAAAGGATGCTGAGAATGCATTCTTGAAAGCTCATATAGTTGAGACTACTAAAAAGCATAAGGAAGAGATGGAGGAACTTTGACAAAATTCTCATTGAGAATACTGAGATCAAATAAAAGAAAGTTTCATTTCAATCCAATGCTAAAGCTTGTGACACTCTGACTAAGTTGCATTCTTATTTCAGAGATGCCTCAGAGAAAGGAGGACTTGGGCTAGATACTCAAACAAATAGTTCTACCACTCTGAACAAGAATGATGAAAGAATGACATTTGTTAGAGGTCAGCAAGGTGATTCCCAAACAACCTATAGAATTGGTCAGAAAGCTAAGGTTGCTAACAATGGGAAGGCAGTTGTGACTATGCCTTTGAGGGAAAAACAAGTCCCAAAGAAATCTGATGGGAAAGTTTCGAAAAAGGAACACCACAGTGAAAAGTGTGATCACCCACAGTGCTACGTCTCTAAGAAAGGGAAGATTGCTAGAGCTGACGAATTCTCTAATATCACCTTTTCTGGAAAGAAAGAAGACCCAGAGACTAGTAAGGCTGCTGAGGGGAGATCTCAGTCAGCACCTCGTGCTCGAAATGGCATTGACTATAAAGCCATCGGGAAACAACTTGCTCATGAGTATAAACTAGAGCAAGAACGATGGATAAAAGTTAGGATTGCTCACAGCAATCATCGAAAGTGGAAGAAAGAACAGGCCACAAGCAATCTGAATGCCAGGGCTAGAAGAAATCTGAATAGGAAAGCTCAGTTTGCTGGAAAGCAAACTCAGCAACCTGACAGGTATCTGGAGCACCACGAGGAGCACCAAGGAACACACTAAGAAGGAAAATAGTTCTTAATAATAATGATATTAGTCATTTACCTAGAATTCCTCCTTACTTTCCATCTAGACAAAAGTAAATTCCTAATAAATTCATTCAAAAATGGACTCCTACTGGGAGATACTTTACCCTAGATGGTTCCATTGTTGGAATGAGAGTCTAACTTCATGTGCAGAACACTCTAAAGAAGAATCCAACATGGCATTTTGATAGTGGGTGTAGGAAGCACATGACATGAGACAAAGCAAATCTGGTCAACTACAAAGTATGCAACACTGGACCAAATATCAGATTTGCCGGAGGAGAAGTGAATCCAACTGTAGGATTTGGAGATCTACAATTGGGAGCCCTCACAATCACTGGAGTACTACATGTGAAAGGATTGAAATATAATCTACTTAGCATGAGTTAATTTGCAGACAAGGGGTTCTTAGTAAAGATCAAATCCAATCTCCGCAAACTGGTTGACAATAAGTCAAAGTAGGTAGTCTTGGTTGCTAGGCGGAAAGGAAGTCTCTATGTTGCTGACTGGGAATCTGCCAAAGAATGCCTCATGGTGAGTCAATCTGGTTACACTGAAGGAAATTGGCTATGGCTCAAAAGGATGAGTCACTTGAATTTCAAAACTCTGAATAAGCTAGCCAAGAAAGAATTGGTTGTTGGATTACCTAAGATGGCATACAGAAAGGATGGTGTATGCTCAGCTTGCCAACTAGGTAAACAAGCCAAAACATCTTTGAAGTCTAAATCTAGACATTCCAGTGTGAGGCCACTGCAACTGTTACATATGGATCTCTTTGAGTCCTCAGTAACCAGTTATACATGAAAGAAGTATATGGTCTGGTTGTTATAGATGACTAGTCAAGATTCACTTGGGTTGTTTTTCACAAACATAAATCTGACGCAAGGGTCGAGATACCAAGCCTCCTGAATAAGCTTGAAGTTATGAAAAATGACAAGGTATCTGTGATCAGAAATGCTTTACTGAGTCGAGTTTTAAAAGCCAAGTATTTTCCAAATTGTGATATTTTAGATGTTTTACCAAAAAGTAATTCTTCGTTTACTTGGAAGAGTATTTGCTGTTAGAAGTATAATAGGATTATGATTCCTTAATGTTGGTAATTAGAAGTATAATTGGAATAGGATTCCTTATTGATATCTAGCTATACATACATGTATATATATGCGATTGATGAATGAGAAGAGGCAGGGAAAATAATTCTTTCATGGAATCAGAGCCATGTAAGTCTCGAACGAGCATTGGTCCTGCCTCTCCTCTTTTCTTTCTTCCGCCCTAAAATTTCTCTGAATTTTTTCCCTCAATGCAATCAATCTGATTGCCCTTGCCATTCTCTCTTTCTTCTCTTTTCTTCCCTTTCTCCTTATCTCTCCAGCGCCTCCACGCGTGCTCCCCTTCCTCCTCCAATCACGCTTCACGGGGACCCTAGCGCCGCCGCCTCTTCTCCGGCCTCCTACTTCGTTCACCTCCCAAGTCGCATCAACGACTTCCACCGTTCCGGCTGCCTCTCTCAAGCGCTCTTGCGCATCTCTTCTCCTCCACGCGGCTGGGCCGCTCTCTTCTCTGGTGGTCAATTCCTCCGACCAGGTCTTCCTCCTTTGATTACGCAGCGGATTTCTCTTCTTCTTATGCGGTTGAGCCTCTTTCTTCTCCTGCAGCTCTACTGCTGCGTTTTCTCCACGCGCTGTCGCCTTCCTCGAGCAATTTGCTTTTTCTTCTTCTTTCTTCCTAGAACAGCATCTGACTTCGACAGCACGTTTGGAAAGGTTCATATACTTAGAATCCGATCTCCACCGTCCACAATGTAGATTCGTGTGTTAGCTACCTGTGGTCAAATTCTCAGGACAATCCAACGGCTGAGCTAGCCGGAAACGTCGTTTTCCTACGACTGCGCTGTGCAGTTTACTACATACGAAAACTATTTCCTTTCTTCTTTCTTGGCTACAGCAATGGCACCCATAGTTGTCTCTGTGCCGCCTCCATGATTCCGCCCAGCCTCTCTGGTCATCAACCTCTTCTGCTCAAGTTGTTGTTAGATCTTCGTCAGCCTCTATGTGGTCTTATATCCTCTCTACCTATTCTGGGTGTCTCTCTATATGTCTGCTCTGGGTGCTTAAGTTCTTTCTTCTTCCGTTGTCATCTCTTCTTCTTTGTCCCATCTCGTTCTTCTCCTCTCCTAACTTTCCCGTCTCGTGTGGCGCCTCTCCCAGATTATGTCGCCATGACTTCTGGTACCTCGCCTAAGGTTACGACCTCTTTCCACCTGACTTTTGCAGACTCGAGCACTTCAGTGGGGTTGGGTACCGAATTTGGATCCTCCTTGTCCATACCCAACTGCCCCTTGGTATCGCCCACCGTCCGGTCCATCTCACCAAGCTGGTCTTATTGGATCTCACCCACAGCAAGCCCATACATTTTGCCTCGCCTGCTCTCATACAACATCAACGTAGCACGTCATGGATGAAATCTGCCGAGTCTTAACTATGAGTCGATGTTTCACCAAAGGACATTCACAAGTATTGTTTGACGTTTTTCGGAACAATCTCAACGTTCATCAACCTCCCGTTTCGACTGAGGGGGAGTGTTAGAAGTATAATAGGATTATGATTCCTTAATGTTGGTAATTAGAAGTATAATTGGAATAGGATTCCTTATTGATATCTAGTTATACATACTTGTATATATATGCGATTGATGAATGAGAAGAGACAGGGAAAATAATTCTTTCATTTGCTCTGCTTTATAACTTGTGAAGAAGGGAATTCGATGGAGAATTGGAGATGGGACAAATGTTGACATTTGAAAGGATAATTGGCTACCTCGTTCTTGTACTCTTAGACCTGTAACACCAAATCTGTTCGGTGTTGCTGAGACTAAGGTGTCTACTTTAATCATGAGAGTGGTATGTGGGATGTTGAAACTGTTCGTCATTTGTTTTGGGAGGATGATGCTGATTTTATTTTACATATTCCACTTATTGTTCATTGTACTACTGATATTCGTTTGTGGAATTTGACGTCCCATGGTTTCTATTCTGTGCGTACTGCATATTATTTGATGAGGGAGATTAGACTTCAGTTGATCCATGATAAACATGGCAGCAGTAGTGCTGTTGGAGGTCGGCATTGGGATTGGGTGTGGAGGCTTAAGTTACCGAATAAAGTTAAAATTTTCTTTTGGAGGTTACATAAGAGTTCTTTACCTGTCTTATTGTTATTACAGCGGCGAGGTGTTGATGTACCTGTTCTTTGTCCAGTTTGTCGTGATCATGATGAGTCTTTACTACATGTTTTCAAGACCTGTAGTTATGCACGGCTGTTTTGGGCCTTGTCATCTTTGCCTAATTCTATGATCTCTACAGATTGTTGCAGTATGGTAGATTGGGTGGATTATGTGCGCCAAAAAGCTTCTGTTTAGGGCTTTGAAGTTTTTGTTGCACCTTGTTGGGCGTTATGGAGTAATCGAAATAGGATGTTGCACGAGAATACGACTTATGATCCTCTGGACTCTATTGTTTTTGTGCAGGATTATATTGTTCGATATCAGACTGCCCAGACACAATTTTCTTGTAATTGGCCACCTGATAGTGTTTCTAGTTGGCTTCCTCCGCCACAAGGTTTTTACAAGATCAACTATGATGCATCAATTGTGTGTAATTTTTCAAGTGCAGGACTGGGAATTGTTATCAGAAACTGGGATGGATCTGTTATAGCTTGGCGAAGGAAGCGTATAAAATTTGTTCGAGATCCGGAGGTGGCAGAAGCTTTTGCTGCGTGTGAAGCTGTCCAGCTTGCCTTAAGCTTAAATTTGCAGCAAGTTATTTTTGAAGGTGATTGTATGAATCTGGTGTCCCAAATACAACAGCCCACTCCATCATTGGTGCTAGCAGAGGGTTTGGTGGCAGAAATCAAGATTTTAGCAGCCTCTTTTAATTCGTTTCTTTCCGTTTTGTTCGTAGAAGTTGCAATAATGTGGCTCATTTGTTAGCCAAGAATTGTGAGGCTGATAGTTGTGATGATGTACCTGCTTCTTGAGTAATATGATTACTTGTTTTCTTAAAAAAAAAAAAAAAAAAAAAAACGGAATAGCGCACTAAAAAAGTAGTAGAGAGAAGGTTCAGAGCATGGAAAAAAAAAATAGCAGCTCTTGGATAATAAATAATCGTAACTCAAAAAAAAAAAAAAAAGAGGAGGAAAATGATTAATGCACCGTAACCAACAATATGTGAATCGCATGGCTCGTTAATTTTTTAGTGACGACCATATAATTTTACAAAATAGGTATTTAGTTTGAAATACCATACTATTTCAATAATCCATTCTAGTTGGATTATTTAGAATGGTATTTGAAAGAAAAAATAGTGCGAGCTACAAATACCGTTAATTGGATGTTTTGAGGCCGTTTGGTTTGGGGTGTTTTCTAGTGGTATTTGGAAAACACCCTTCGAAATACCACGTTTGGTTGCACAAATATGAACGAAAGCCCGCTAAAAATTCAAACTCACCAAATTCCGTAATTTCTGACCCGCAAAATTTGTTCTTCGAAATACCATTTAAAATTACCCACTTAGAGTGGTTATTGAGATATGGTATTTGGTCCCAAAATATATATTTTATGTAATTACATCTTTTATCCCTCAATTGAACCAAGGATCTTCAAAGCCTAGATCATTACGTCTTTCTTCTTGTCACCTATCTGCTTCTTCTTCACGCCGTCTCTGCTTCTTCTTGATATGATGAGATTAATTTATCTTAATAATTTTAATAATTGATAGATATGATGAGATTAGTAGAAAGGATGTGGATTCTTCTTTTATACGTTGGCAACTAACGAAAAGAAGAAGAAAAAGGGAATTGATACTGCTGATACCTTTTTGTCTCGCTTTAATTTGCGTTAACTGGAGGTTTGATGTAATACAATCATCATAGTATATCACAATTTGCAAATGTACGAGCTGGTATGGGGAGGAGATTTTGTTAAACTATTGATATAATTGTTATATGGATTTATTAACACCTATTTATCCATTTATAAATAGGTGGGTGATAAATGGGTATTGGCCTATCAAATAAAAACCCAAACCTCACTACAGGTGCTAATAGGTATGTCGTACACAAGCCCGTCTGGCCCGGCCAGTAAAAATGACAAGCCCGGCCCGGCCCGTTAATATAGGCCCGTGATCGGTCCGGACCGAATATTTTAATGGGGCTTTAGGGGACACTTATTCCATGGCCCGGCCCGGACCTAAAAAGTCGGCCCGATATATTTATTGAACATATTATGTGATATTTGATAAGAATCGAAATTTATTAATCGAGCTAACACATTAAAATTGGACTCTAAGAAAACTAATCACACCAATTGGGCTTATACATTACAAGTCCATAGTCCAACTCCAAAACACATTAAAATTGTTCGTTCTTTTCTTCCTACTTGCCGTCCCATTCACTCATCAATTCATCATCTACATTTTATTCTTCATCAATTCTTTTTTTCCTACTTGCCGTCTCTCAGCATTCTTTTATAATTAACATGTTTAATGGTTTTGAATTTTGATCACATGTATGCTAAATGAGCCAAAACAATAGCTTACTTAACTTTCACCCAGTACAGTACATTGCTTATGTATATAGTAGTTTTTTTCCTTTCATTTATGCATTTAACTAGTAAAGAGTTTGTAATAACATTTTACATGTCAAGACAAAATAAGTTCTTTTTTATTATGTATAAAAAGAGAAATGGAAAAAAAAAAAGAGACCATACTTTACTGAATTTAAGTATATTTTTTCTTGTCGGCTTAACTACTAAATAAAAGCAATGAGAGAAAAATTTGGTTTTTTGGCCCGGACCAGCCCGCTAATGAGCCCGGCCCGGCCCCAAAATAATGGGGCTAGGGACTTGGCCGGGCCAACATATATCTCAAAAGCCCGACCCGGCCCCTTAAAAACAAGCCCGGAATAGGCCCAGACCGCTTAAGGCCCGGACCAATTTAGTCCGGCCCGAGACCGGCCTGATTGCCACCTCTAAACCTCACCTATCAACCGACCCATATTGACAGGACTACTCATACTTAGAGTAGTTGTTAGTTCACAATAACTACGACATGCTTAATTTAGAAAAAAATAAAGCTTTACTGTATGGATGATCTAACGTCTGAACGGCAACCATATTTGAAATACAAATGGTAGACTTTCAATGTTATCCGGGCAATTGATCATTCGTGGAAATTGACAGTCCTTTCAATATTGTGAAAAAATAAATAAATTAAGATAGCAACAACGTGTAGAAACCTATTAAGCTTAACTCCCAAACTTAAAAAACATTGTAATAGTAATTATAATAATTATAAATTTCTATTTTTAATATTTCGTCTGTTCGAAGGGTATATATATAAGAAGTAGACCACCAATTTCAACTAGTATGAGGCATTTTGGATGATTTGAAAAGTAAATTTGTATGGGCTTCAGTTCAAAGTGGACAATATAATACTAGTGTGATGTGTGTGGGACGTGAATATCCCATCCAAGGCTCGATGAGGACGTCAAGTAATTTAAGGGGGTTAGAATGTACTCCCTCTATTTCAGAGAAAGAGTTACATTTTGAGTCATTAATCGTTGATTCGAATAATAATTACTCATAACGATAATAGTAATAATTTAATAAAATCATATAATAAAATTTAATTACTAAATTTTCATTATATAATTTTAATAATTTATTTATTAATATCGTTAAGAGTAATTGTCAAACGCGAGATAAATAATCGCAGTAATAAGAAATGTAACACTTTTTTTTTAAATGGAGGGAGTAATACCCAACATCCTTCATCGATTAACAACGATAGGGATGAAGTATATATATAAGTAGACCACCACCTCTCAACTTGTATGAGGCATTTTGGGTGATTCCAAAAGTAAATCAATGCGTGAACCGGTCAAAGCTAAATATATCATACTAGTGTGACTTGTGTAGCCCAAGTCATGCGTAACCGCGCCGCCCAAAGGGTCGAGTCTCGATTCATTAGTAGTCGGGTCGTTACATGTAAAGTGAAATCTTTTATAAAGGTTTGAGGTAACTTTAAAAAATAAAAAAAAAGTAAGTGGTGTAACTTCAAATTTGACAAAAAAAGCTTTTTACAAATATTATGAGAGACGGCCTCTAAATAAATTATTTAGATACGTACTTATGTTATTAAGAAAAATCATTTATGTTATTAATTAAAACGTACATGTTGTTAATGAAACAATTCTTTTCGAGTAAGTCTCCTGACAGACGGTCTTTAGATAATTTATTTAGAGACAAACCTATATTGTTAAGAAAATTATCGATGTTATTAATTAAAACACCTATGTTCTTAATATTGGTGTTTTTTATATTACAACAAGACTTATTTCGTTAACAACATATACGTTTTGATTAATAACATTTATGGTTTTATTGATGACATAGATCGTCTTTAGATAAGTTATCTAGAGACCGTCTCTCATTAGACTTTGTGATTTTTTTCTAATATGAAAACATCAATATTGAGGATATGAAAATTGAAAATATGAACGTTTTTACTAATACGTAATTTTTTTTTATTAATAACTTAATTCTCAATGTTGTGAGGGCAAAATAAAATTTCCGCACATTTTTTCAATCGGTTATTTGTCAGTCACAAAACTTGACAATAATGATTGGGAAAAAATCCGAACAAGGTACCCTAAGTTGTGACACTTCCGGTTTTGGTACCTTATGTTGTTACCGTCCGATTTTGGTACATTAACTTTCAATTTTGTCTAATTTGTATACTCCGTCAGTCCAATTTGACGGCTCCGTCAATTTTAACCGTATTAGCGCGGGAAAATTCCAAAAAATGTACCTTAAGTTGTGACATTTCCGCTTTTGGTACCTTTGTTTATGACAGTCCAATTTTAATTTTTAATGGGTAAAATTGCAAATAAAATAATTTTCGTCAATGTCAATTGAACCATATTGTTTTCGATAATTATGAAGTAACCCCATTTTATCAAAATAAGTTTCAAAAATCCCCATTATGAGATTAATAAAAAGGTAGAAACAAAAAAAGATCCAAAGAAAATTAAGTTAAAAAGAGGGCAAAATTTTTTTGGAAGAAAACAAGAAAATTGAGATTAACCCAATTTCTGCCATGGAAGCTTGCTGAAGCTTCACCATCAAGCTTTAGCTTGGAAGATCCATGGCAATGGTGAAGTGTGGAGTTCAATATGGCCATGTTGCTTCATCCCCTCCACTGGTGCACTTCCACCCCACTCCGCCACCACCTCCCTCCACCGCGACCACCGACATGCTCTCCGCACCTCCACCCTCAATTTCAAATTGGTCATGGAAGCATCTGCCATGGCAGATCTGTCAGACCCATGGCCGTCTGGAAGCTCCGTGGTGGAGCTTTAGGCGCGGGAAATCCTTTCACCAATGGATCTTCCATGGTAGACTGTCATGGAAGAAGAAGAAGAAGCTCCCATGGCTTCTATGTGTTTTTTCTTTTTCTTTAATTCTGTTTTATTTTTAAATTTCTAATGTAGTCCATAGTCCATATTCTCATGGGTAATTTTGATTTTTCCCATAAAATAGGACTTATTTGAAATTAACAAATATCTACCGTATTTACATTTTAATGCAACGTATTTTAGTATTTTGCAAAGTACCACGTGTCGCGATATTAAATCAACACGTGTCGTAGGGTACCTAAATTGGACAATAATGCATTTAAAGGTACCAAAATCGGACTGTCACAAATGAAGGTACCAAAAGCGGAAATGTCACAACTAAAACGGTCAAAACTGACGGAGCCGTCAAATTGGACTGACGGAGTGTACAAATTGGACAAAATTGAAAGTTAAGGTACCAAAATCGGACGGTAACAATATAAGATACCAAAATCGGAAGTGTCACAACTTAAGGTACCTTTTTCGGATTTTTCCCATAATGATTGACAACACCTGGACGATCATACTTGTAAACACTTGGACAATCAACCATACTCCTCCTACTATCGTTAGTTGGAACTTTTTCCTCAACAAAAGGTTGCCCAACTTGCACCACATAATCCAACCATGTCCAAGATTGTCGTGCAGTATTGCAGTAGAAGATAATTTGTCCGGATATTCAATAACTAAGGAATTGGGTAACACGCTATGCGTGTGAAGTGCATGTGGTACATTAGGCATTCATTCTATCCCTGGGTTTTGCTTATATCTTATAGGTTGTTCTGCACGCAACTTTAATTGGTCGGATTTTAATTGGGTTTTAACTGATGAATAGTAGTAACTAAATTTTGATTGAGTTGTGAAAATTTACTTTTAGTATACCGTTTAAAATTTTATGAATTGTAGAAGTATATTAAAGTTGCAATCCAAAGAGGAATACGGAAAAATCAATTAAAGTCGAGTGTTTGAAGTGAATTAAAGTTGCAATCCAAAAAAGAATAATACTACAAAATGCTCAATGAAAATCGAATCGAAATTACGAGCCAAACTACCCAATAATTATTTGTGACAGATTCTTCATGAAGCATCTTTTTAAGCTAGTCTAACTTCTAGCTACATGGCTAGGAAAATAGGGAGAGGCGAGGCATTTAATGCTTCGGTAATCCTATGCCAAATTAATTCCTGCTTTCAATTTACTTTCTTCTTCTTCACTCATTCTCACTATTCATAACCATTTTCTAACTTCTTCCGTCCTCCGACTTCCCATTCCGGTCATGAAAAGGATATATAGCTAGTAGAGTAAGATGGCTATAGAAAGAGAAGGAGAAAATAGAGTTGTCGGAAAAGCAAAGGAGAAGAGATCATAAAGAGTATCGTAAATAGCGAGTCCCTCTAGCACTTTTCTTATCTGAACCATCAGGCAAACAAGAAAGAAACATGTGCTGAGACAGTCAGGGACGAAGAACAATCCCCAAAGCCTCTCAATAGCTATCATCAGCATCCCTAAATCCGAAATTAATAAAAGTGGGTTTTTCCAACCTATATCCTACTGAGTCAAGGGTTTGATAACTACCCCTCTGCCGACTCAATTCGCCGCGTCATCTTCGGCACCATCACCTTCATCGTCTGGCTCATTCTATGCCCTCAGCTCCCCGAATTCCGCATCGATTCCTTCTCCGTGTCTAATTTCACTCTCGATTCGAACTCGCTCCTCTCCTACACCTCTCAGCTCAATCTCACTGCCATAAGCTTTTCTTTGCCGGTTCAGATCCAGATCCAGCCTTTTCCGAATCCAAAACAAAGTATATCTTCATGAAGCTTAGAAGAAGATAGAAAATTTGATACAGATTCAGAGGTTTTGTTTTTTTTAGTAAATGACACAAGGTAAAGGGAACGTAAAAGTATCAGTATGTCTCACGCTCTGGTGAGTGAGAGTGGGCATTATTGTTAGTTCAGAGATATTTGTACTGTGATTGATGAAATTGAGTGAAAATCACATAGTGTGTAATAATAATAATATTAATATTAATAAAAAATTCATAGTGTTTTGTTAAAGTAGAAAGTTGTGCAAAAAAAAGAAAAAAGATAAAATACAGTTAGTTTTTTTTTTTGATAAGTTACTTCATTAGATAAAATTAGGAGGCTACAATATTTTTCCCTTTTCGTGTGTAAGATAACATCACGAAAGATAGTTTCGATCAAGTCTACCTTAATTACATCATAAAGCCACTTAGGGCATAAATCCCAAATTCTAATGTTATTACAAGCCAACAAAGAGAGATTTTCAAAAGAGCAAATGTTAGTACTAAGGCTTGTTGAGCTAATCCGGGAAATCACATCTTCATCAAGAGCGCTTGCTTTCTTTGCCCAACACGTCTGCCACTCGATTTTCTTCCCGATAGACAAAAGTTGCTTGTATTTGTAAACCTTGATGTGTTAGGCTAAATATGTCCTCAATGAGGAATCTGTTGGACCAATGCATCTCCATCGTCCTATTCAAGCAATTTTTAGCATAAATAGAATCAGATTGTATAATAAGACATTTAATATTTAGCTGAAGGGCTGATTGAAGTACAGTTGTAAATATGAATATATTATGTCAGTATTACTTATTGGGATAAAAGTAAGATTTTCTAAAAATAGAAATTGAACCCTTTGTACGGGACGTAAAAAATGGCAAAATGGGACGGGGAAGTATCTCACATATTTTATCAATTAGTACTTTATACTCTTTCCATCTTGAAGAACTTCATACAATAGGGTTGGCGTGTAGTTTTATGTGAAATGTTACATTAATGATATAATATAGAAAATGTGAGAAAAAGTGTATTTTTAATATCAAAATATGTAATTTGAGTGTAAAGTTGAGATTGTTTAGTATTTGTTGGGTGTGTGGTACCTTTCTTTTTTAGTAATTTATGAAGTTCTATGGACGGCTAAAAATGGCAAATGTATGAAGTTTTGCGGACGGAGGGAGCACTTGTTTTCATAATTTAAAATACACTTTTTTTTAACCAAGAGCATACTTTCTTATTATACAAAAAAGAGAAAATTTTGTTTTACACTTAAACCTTTTGGCTTACTTTGAGTTCGCACAAAAACCTTTATTCTTTTACACTTTGCACCAAAACGTTTAAAAAAAAATCGCCGTAACACAAAGGTTATATGAAAATTTGCTCAATTTTACTCTTAATTGATGGTATTATATCCCCCCTTCATTGTTCTGTGTTTTTATTATTAATTTCTTCAACAGCATAGCAAATGGATGACAATAATGAGATTGCAGTCTCCTTTGGGGTTCATGCTTGCATTTGTACTTGTTTTCATGCTTTCTTTTTCAATCTTTACTCATGTATGGTTGATCTCAGTGATGTTTACAAAAAATAGTGGCATTGAACACAAGAAACGTCCATGGGCAGCAGTGTTCACATAGGTATCTTCTTGGACTTTTCTTATTATTCAATGTCACTATTTCTTGTGAACATCACTGAGATCAATCACACATGAGTAAGGATTGAAAAAGAAGGCATGATAACAAGCACAAATGCAAGCATGAACCCCAAAGGAGACTTCACTCTCATTATTGTCGTCCATGTGCTATGCTATTGAAGAAATTAATAATAAAACCACAGAACATTAATAAAATGGGAATATAATACCATCAATTAAGAGTAAAATTGAGCAAATGTTCATACAACATTTGTGTTACGGTGAAAGTTTTTGAAACGTTTTGGTGCAAAGTGTAAAAAAAAAAAAAAAGGTTTTAATGCAAACTCAAAGTGAATCTAAAGGTTTAAGTGTAAAAAAAATTTGCTTAAAAAAAAAAAAAAAAACAAATATGTAAAAAAGGCTGATCCAGCCTAATCCAAAACATAACAAAATCCGTCTAAATCAATTGAGCTATCAACCCAACATAAGTCCACCCACATGATTTCTCAAAGCAGGAGTCATCTTGATCCATGCCCTATAAACTAGTATCAAGTAGTATATGATTCTCAACAGTTTGTGTTACATACAGTGTTGCCAAAACGTCTCTCATTGCTAAACCGCCACACATTATACACTGTATATGTCAAGGCCAGCTTTAGAAAGAGATATATGCACGCACCCTTTACCCTTACTATGCACACTACAAGAATGGTGTCAAATGGCCAAGATCCGCCGCTAAATAGTGACGAATCGCTATGGATTAGAGACGGATTGAGCAATTTGCTCATTCCGTCACTAATCCATCGCTAAGTAGAGACGGATTAATTAGGTTGATTAATTCGTAAAAAAAAAAAAAAAAAAAAATGAGTTAGCGACGAATAGCCCTATCCGTCGCTAAACCTGTTAGAAAACGGGCAGATCGCCTTTCTTCCCCCATTTCTCTTCTGCTTCAATTCTTCTCCCCTTCTTCACCATTCTCGCCCCTTTTCCAACTCCAATCAAAACTCCACCATTCCGGCCAATCTTGGACGCTTTTCGAAGCTCGTTGAACAAGAAACTCGGGTGACCATTCAATTTCATTCATCTTCGGTTATTTATTCCGTAATTGAAGGTATTAGTTAAAACCCTTACTTTGTGAAATTTGGGATTTTTTGTAATTTCGACTAATTTGAGCAATTGTATGTTTATATGAAGTCTCTACTAGCTAGTTTAGCTTATACTAAGTAGCGGGTTAAGTTTGAGGTTGTGCAATTGATAGATTTGTTGTAAAATTGAATTGTTAATATCATGTTAGAATGTTTGTAAGTATGTAGGGTATTTAATTTGATATTTTCGTACATGTAGTAGGATTAGGAAGATTTGGTTGTGTGTTTGGAGACCATTTAGTGATTTTGGTGGTTGTAGTATAATTGGCTCGTATTAACTTAGAAAGAATTACTACTATTTTAATCTACAATTTGTAATTTTAATAGTTAAATGGACGCCGAGGGTAGAATATATATATATATATATATATATATATATATATATATATATATATATATATATATATATATATATAATCATTTCATCAGTATGTATACCTATATTTCCGTTATGCTACCTGATACAAATGGTATCAAAGCCATAAAGTCCCCGGGGAGAGTATTAATTAATTAAACAGACTTGATTTAGTAGTAAGTTTTGATTCTGATAGACACGCATATAATTCCTTGGATAGGTGTGTAAGACGATGTCTGAATTAGCTTTTACGAAATCAAGCCAGTAAGATTAATGAATAAGCTTTTTAGGAACAATATGGCTTCTACCTCATCATCTGTACCAGATACTAATGAAAATGTAGTATCTACTATTGAAAATACTTGGGAAGATAAAGATTTGTTCAATTGGAAACCACCAAATGTAGATAAGAGTACAATATATAAACAAAGCATATTAGACTTTAGATCAACTTATACTATAAAAACAGAAGAACAAGTCCTTCCTTTAGTAAGTGATCAACAAACTTTACATTTATTCACTAAAAAGTCAATTAGAAAGCATATAGCCAGTGGATACAAATTCTTACATATAGGTCTTGTACAAATTGCTATTAAACCTTTAACAAGAGAAGGATTAGATACTAGCATTTTTGTTGCACTCAGAGATGCTAGACATTTTGATTTTCAAGATTCCCTTTTAGGATTAATTGAAACAAGTCTTTGTAATGGACCAATTTATTTTAATTGTTATCCGAATTTTACCATATCCCTGACTGACCCATATTTTAGATATTCTTACTTTAAATGTAAAAACTCATAATTACAAAATGAAGCATGGTTCTCATATATATGAAGTATTTTATAGGATACATTACAAAGTTATGAATACGGGTTTAAATATCAAAGCAGTACATTATGAAAAACCTTCTGGACAAACTATCTTTTGGGAAATTAATAACTCAAAGTCTAATCTTACAGTCCCTAAGACTATAGAATGGAAAAATGTTAATCTTCCTGAAGCTTGGTTGCTTCCTTCTGGAACAATACCAAGATCCCAACCAATAGAAAATACTGAAATAGAAAATATAGTAGACCACCCAGATGGAGGGGTTAGTATAAGATTTAATGCACAAAGTTCTATGTCATTTAGAGATTATAGCTCACAGAGAAATAGTGAATATTTATCTCGGAGTAATTCCCATAGAAATTCTTTTAGTATTTTTGAAAAGGATAGACATAATTTTCAAGGAGTTAGAACACATAAAAATGTTGCCCAACCAGTTTATACTTCACAAGGCTTTAGTGATAGCACAAATGATTTAGAACAACAAGAAGAGGATAAACCAACTTCACCAAATCTTTCAAGCATATATGTTTTGACAAAAGAATTTTGTATAGATAAGAATTTGATAAAAAAAGATTTTATGAGTGACGAAAACAAACAAGAAAGAAAATGGTTCATGGGAACATTCTCTAAAAAACAAAGGAATGTCATAAGAAACAGTTGGTATGAATTTATGGTTACTATACAAAATCATATACCATTTTTTACTTATTTTTTTCAAAAGTATGATAAACTTTCAGTTTTAACCAAAATAAAATCTTATTTTACAAAGAAAGATGGCTCAAGTATCTTACATGAATTTCCACCTTTAGAGCCTGTAAGAGCAAAGGTTTTAACAGATGTCATAGATTGTACGCCAGTTCTTACTGACAACAAAGAAGATGAGTCAGGAATGAAACAAAGAAATTACACTAATATAAGTTTACATTGTCTGAGAAAACAATTAGAAAGAATAGAAGATAGTATAGAAAAGAAATTAGGTAGCCAATCTCCAGTTGAGACAAATTTAGCATCCTCAAGTAAAGAACATACTTCACCAGATAAGCAGATACACAGATTTCCTTTTAAAATCAATGAGTATAAACCTAAGTTAACAGAGACAGAGATTCTTCAGAAAATAAATTCTAAGTTAGGAGATTTGAATTTAGAAAAATTAAATACTTTAAAAAAATCATTAGAAACTGTCCATTCAGGTGATGAGTCTGAAGATGGTAATCATATTTTCCCTGTAGAACACAAAAATTTCTATCCTATACCCACTCCCCCAGACATCCAATTAGAAGAAACACATACCCAAAGGACTTTTAATGGATCAACAGTTTATGAGTGGAATATAGATGGGTTAGCAGAATACCAGATTATAAAAATTTGTCAAGAGATGGTAGTCATATCAAACATATACGGAAATAGAATGGACCAAGTTGATTGTGCAAAAACTTTAATTTTAGGATTTAATGGACAATTAAAAGGATGGTGGGATAACTCCCTTACACCATTAGAACAAAATGTAATATTAGATAGTATTAAACAAGATGACAATGGAATACCAATTTTAGATGATAATAATAGACAAATTTCAGTAGCAGTTACTTCTCTCATTTACACTATATTACTTCATTTTGTTGGGGATCCTAATTGGTATAGTGAAAGAAATACTGAAATTTTATAAAATCTAAAATGTAGAAAGCTTCAGGATTTCAAATGGTACAAAGATGTTTTTCTTACGAAAATTTATGAGAGGGATGATCCGAATAATTATTATTGGAAAGAAAAATTTATTTCAGGGTTACCAAAGTTATTTGCGGAAAAAGTAAGAGAAAAGATTAAAAACATTAATGGGAATATAGAAACAATGCCTTACGGAGAAATTATAAACCAAATAAATCTGACTGGATTACAAATTTGTAATGATTTAAAATTAAAATTCTAGTTAAAGAAACAAAATATGGTAAGTAGAAAAGAATTGGGAAGCTGGTGCGAACAGTTTGGTTTTGATAAAATCAAACCCCCAATTCATAGCCATGACAGAAAAACTTACAAAAGAAAATATTCCAACAAAAAAGTCAATAAGCAAGATTACAAACCAAATAATAAAAATAATTTTTATAAGAAAAAAGAAAGATTTTATAAAAAAGAAAGAGTCCCTCTAGACAAAATAATATGTCACAAGTGTAAGACACCTGGACATTATGCCAACACTTGCAAGGTAAGGCAAAAGATACAAGAATTAATTCCAGACGAACAATTAAAAAATCAGCTTTTAAATATAATTTCTGAAATAAGTTACGATGAAGAAGGAATAGGACAGAAAAGAAGATTATCAATTTAATCGATTCAATCAGATAATGATGAAACTTCTGATTATTCAGAAGAAGAAGATTCGTGTTACTGTCTCCCTGACCAAATGGGAAAAAGTGTTTGCAATTGTAGTAAGAAACTTTTAGTAATCACAAAACAAAATCAATATGAGTTAATATTTGAAATGATTGATCAGGTCAAAGACCCTCAACAAAAAGATAATTATCTAAAGAAATTAAAAGATATGATTTTAGAAAAAGGACAAGAAACTTCTACTTCAAATAAACAAAAAACAGATTTCAAAGATGTAATAAAAACATTCAATTCCCACAAAACAAACAGCATCTCTGTTAATGATATTCAACGAGAGATTAAGGAAGTAAAAACAGAAATACGACAATTAAGGCAAGAAAATGAAGAAATAAAACAAGATATTTTAATTTTAAAACTAAAAGATGAATTAAAAGAAGAAAGCATTACCGACAAAGTTGATGATGTAGAAAATAAGAATAATGGAGAATCATTCATAAATGCTCTATCACAAATTACCTACCAAAGATGGTATGTCAAAATTAAAATTGTTATAGGGACATTTACCCTAGAAACAATAGCCTTAATGGACAGTGGTGCAGACATGAATTGCATACAAGAAGGACTGATACCGACAAAATATTTTGAAAAAACAAAAGAAAGGTTATCAACCGCAGATGCAACAAACCTAAAAATAAATTACAAACTTTCAAATGCACACATTTGCAATGATGGAATTTGTTTCCGAGCAAGTTTTGTTTTAATAAAAAACTTGAACACCAAAGTCATTTTAGGAAACCCATTCTTACAAATGTTATTTCCTTTACACGTAAATAACCAAGGTGTAGGAACTACGGTCCTAGGAAAGAAAATACTTTTCCAATTCCAATATCCGGTAACAACCAGAGATGTAAATATTTTACAAGAAACTGGAATTTTTCAAAAAATAAAAAATAAAGAAAAACAAATTATGTATCTAAAAGAAGAACTCAGTCATAAAAGAATTGAAGAAAAAATTTAAAGCCCAGTTCTTCAGCAACAAATTTTACTTTATCAAAAGAAAATAGAAAAAGAGATTTGTTCAGAGTTTCCCACAGCTTTTTGGGAAAGAAAAAAGCATATTGTAACTTTACCCTATGAAAATGATTTTGAAGAAAATAAAATTCCTACTAGAGCAAGGCCTATACAAATGAATCAAGAATTATTAGAATACTGTAAGAAAGAAATTTCAGAATTATTAAAAATGAAGATTATTAGGCCTAGCAAATCACCATGGTCATGTTCTGCATTTTATGTACAAAAGAATGCTGAACTTGAACGAGGAACTCCTAGACTAGTTATAAATTACAAACCATTGAACAAAGTTCTCAAATGGATTAGATATCCAATTCCAAATAAAAGTGATTTACTCAAGAGACTTTATAATGCTAAGGTATTTTCAAAATTTGACATGAAGTCAGGATTCTGGCAAATACAAATTTCAGAAAAAGATAAGTACAAAACAGCATTTACAGTTCCATTTGGACAATTTGAATGGAATGTTATGCCTTTTGGATTAAAAAATGCTCCATCAGAATTTCAAAAAGTTATGAATGATATATTCACCCCTTACACTACTTTTACAATTGTTTACATAGACGATGTTTTAGTATTTAGCCAGGACATAGAACAACATTGGAAACATCTAAATATTTTCTTAAAAGTCATAAAAGAAAATGGTTTGGTTGTTTCTGCCAGAAAGATAAAATTATTTCAAATAAACATAAGGTTTCTAGGACATCAAATTCATGAAAATACTATCATACCCATCCAACGGTCCTTAGAATTTGGAGATAAGTTCCCAGATGAAATTAGAGATAAAACCCAATTACAAAGGTTCCTTGGAGCTTTGAATTATGTAGGGGATTTTTACCCTAATTTAAGACAAGTTTGTAAACCCTTATTTGAAAGACTGAAAAAGAACCCGCCAATTTGGTCAAACAAACATACTGAGATAGTTAGAGAAATAAAAACAAAAGTCAAAACTCTTCCCTGTTTAACCATTTGCCACCCTAATACTCTTAAGATTGTGCAAACAGATGCATCAGAATTAGGGTATGGAGGTATTCTTAAACAAATTATTGATAATAAAGAGACAATTATTAGATATCATTCGGGTACTTGGAGATCAGGAGCACAACAAAATTATTCAACTATTAAGAAAGAGATACTTTCAATAGTCTTATGCATTAACAAATTTCAAGATGATTAGATTAGATTGACTTCTGTAATTTCAAGATGATTAGATTGACTTCTGTAATTAAAATCAACCGGCGTATTGGTCCCAAGAAAAACCCTCACGACCCGCCGTGACCCCGTGGACGCCCGAAGAAACAGGGGACCGCGGTGATCGTTGAGGCTGTGAATGGTGACTGGGCGTCAGGTAAGGAGGATGAACCTGGGTCTGATTGTCTGAAGGAATCAGAGACGGCGATGGGGGAGAAATCGATTGGGGATGTTTTGATCGATACGACACCATCTGATGGAACGGTGGTGATTGACACAGAGCTGCCTTCTACTGTTTTACAGAGGAGAGCGTTACATGGCAAAAATTCGGAAGAGGATGCGCAAACAGGTGGGCGTTTTACTCAGCAGATGGATTCTGCTGACAATGGTTTATCGGATAAGCCGCTTTGGGTCGATATAATTAGGGGAAATCGGCTGCTGGATCATGGTACAAAAATCAAGTATATTCCCCCGCCTGTTGTTGATGGAGAGTTTGAGGTAAAAATTGACGATGACGATGTGGCCTCAGAACTCAAATTTTGGGAAAACTCCTTGATCTTTTTCGTTTTGGGAATGGACCTAACTATGAATTCTGTTAAACAATTTATGATCAAATACTGGAATTTTGTGCCATTACCGGAATTGTTCTATAACGAGGAGGGATATCTCATTGTCCGATTCACGAGTGCAGAAGATTGGGAGGCTGTTCTGGCAAAAGGACCATATTCGATATTTGGCAAAACTATCATACTACTGCAATGGGTGCAGAACTTTTCCTTCAAGGAGGATTTGCTTCGTACCATACCGGTTTGGGTAAAGTTCCCGAATCTACCGTTACACCTTTGGGGTGAAAGAAGTATAGCTAAGATAGCCAGTACGATTGGAAAACCGATGGTTACAGATGAATGCACGGCGAAGAAGCTCCGGGTTACATATGCTAGGGTCATGATTGAGGTGGATGTCACAAAGGAACTAAAGAAGGTAATTATCATCAAAGATAATAAGGGTAAACGCATTGAACAACCAGTGGAATACGAATGGCAAACTCCTTTCTGTACCAAGTGCCAACAAGTTGGACACCAATGTGATACGGGAGCTGGACGACCACGTGTTCTGACTCGACCACAGGGGAGACAGAATACGGAGCAAGGACAACATTGGGTGGCTCGACGTGATGGTCGACCTGGCCACGGAGGCAGGCTGCCATCTCCCCACCCACATACGGAACAGCCGGCATACGCAGCAAACTCAGTTGCAACTGCTGGACAGGAAACTAGCACGAGTAAATCACAACAGTTGAACCGGCGGGGAAAGGAAACTGAGGGGACTGGAGCGGAACGTGGCACGGACTGCGCTGGTCACCGTCCCACAACCCCTGGAGGACAGAACCACTCCCTTCAAGGAACTAGGCAGGAGATTGATCATGGAATTGTTTTGCACAATGGTTTTGCGGCTTTGGACCCTTTGATTGGGGCTGAAGCGGAGCAAAACCGAACCCAATGTTAGTGTGGAATATTAGGGGGCTTAACAAAGCAGCGAAGTTTCGTGAGATTGGCTCCCGTCTCTCTGAGTTAAATGTATCAATTGCTGCGTTATTGGAAACTAGGGTAAAGAAAGATAAGATGGATCGAGTTCGTCAAAGGTTAGATCGTAAGTGGAGATATCTTGATAACTATGACGATCATGAAAATGGTAGAATATGGATTCTTTGGGATGATCACAAGGTTGATGTGAGATTAGTAGATTCATCGGATCAATTCATACACTGTGGTATATATAACCTGGCGGGTAACCTAACACAAGGGATCACCTTTGTATATGCGCATAATAATCTAGAGCGTCGCCGGTCTCTTTGGAACGATATTGAGCATAAAGCGCAACACATCAGTGCACCATGGATGGTGATTGGAGATTATAATAATGTGCTACATTATGACGATCGTATCGGTGGCCAGATTGTAGCAGAGACAGAATTCAGGGACCTTGCAACTGTGATGGATAATGCACGACTATCAGAATTGGACATGGTAGGGGACCATTTTACTTGGTCGAATCGACATGTTTACTCCCGTATTGATCGCGCTATTTGTAATCCGGATTGGTTCCAACACTTTGATTCCATGGTACTTAGGGTGTTGGAACCGGGTGTATCTGATCACACCCCACTATACTTGCGCATGGAGACTGTCAATCGGCCAAGACACCATCAGTTTCGATTCATAAATACCTTGACCAACCATGCTCAATTTCTTGAGATAATTCGGAGGCATTGGAGTAATGGTGCTACGGGGCAGCCTATGTACCAGGTTTGGAAACGACTCCTGGCCCTACAACCGCACTTCAGAGGCTTAGGGAAGCAACACACGGGGGCACAAACATCCCTTGCCACTGCCCGACGTGAACTGACAGTCGCTCAAGAAGCCCTACTGGCTTATCGGTTTGATACTAATCGGATAGATAGAGTAAAGATGGCGTTGGAAGAGGTGATGAAGTGGAATGACATTGATGAAGCACTTATGGCTCAAAAAGCTAAGGTACACTGGTTGCGAGTAGGAGACGGGAACAATGCTTTCTTTCATGCCACCGTCAAGGATAAGAACCGCCGAGTGGGGATGCCGAAATTAGTGACGGATGCCGGTGTGGTACTGACTGCTCACAGGGACATGGAGGACGAGGTGATAAAGTTCTATACTTCTCTTGTAGGCACAAAGTCATCTCGACTAGAGGGAATTGATATTGCAGCCCTGAGACAAGGAAACCAACTAAGCACGGAACGGATCAATGATTCAAATTGATTCTGAAAAGGAAATATGGGCAGCTCTTCAGGGGATTGGTGATACGAAAGCCCCAGGTATTGATGCTTTTGACGCCCGCTTCTTTAAAGCTGCTTGGCCCAAGATAAAAACAGATGTTCTTAATGCTGTTTTCGACTTCTTTGAAAATGGAAGATTATATAAAGCTGTTAATTGTACCTTGGTCACCCTCATACGAAAATCGACTGGAGCTTGTACTATGAAGGAGATGAGACCTATCTCGTGCTGCACAACGATTTACAAAATCATATCCAAGATTCTTACGAATAGGTTGAGCATGGTCATCAACTCTATAGCCGATGAGAGCCAATCGGCATTCCTGCCTGGCAAGGTAATCCATGATAATATACTTCTTGCTAGTGAGCTGGTTCGTGGATATGACAGGAAAAATATCTCTCCCCGATGTATGATCCAACTGGACTTACAGAAAGCATATGACACGGTCGAATGGAGTGCTCTAGAAACAATTATGGAGGAGCTCGGATTCCCTGTGATCTTCACAGATTGGGTAATGCGATGTGTATAGTCTGTCTCTTATCGATACTCCATTAATGGTGTACCCTCGCGACTTCTTAAAGCAGAGCGGGGCTTACGCCAAGGTGACCCAATGTCCCCTCTACTATTTGTCATCATGATGGAGTACTTGCATAGGGTTCTACTGCAAGTAAAGCTTGTCCCGGATTTCAACTTCCACCCGAAGTGTGAAAGACTAGATATTGTGAATTTATGCTTCGCCGATGACCTACTCTTGTTTGTTAGAGGAGATCTAAGATCGGTTTCGATCCTCATGCATCACTTTGAGAGATTCTCACTAGGCACGGGTCTAATAGTAAACAAGAATAAATGCCGCATATATGGTGGAGGACTTAGCCGCAGCGTACGTCATCAAATCCTGGAAGTTACGGGCTTTATGGAAGGCCAGCTCCCTGTCAAATATCTTGCAGTACCACTTACTACCCGTAAGCTGTCTGTTCGATTGTGCCAGCCCTCATTGATCGCATCACTGGACGGATTCGACACTGGAGCTCGAAATTGCTTAGCTATGCTGGAAAACTACAACTTATTCGAAGTGTTTTGCATGCCATGTCTAATTATTGGATGCAAGTGTTTCCTATGCCGAAGAAGGTAATACGACACATTGAAGCAATTTGCATATCGTTCCTTTGGTGTGGAACGACATAGATTTCCCATAGGGCACCTATTGCGTGGGATAAAGTGTGTGATACCAAAAATGCTGGAGGCCTCAATCTTACCTCCTTGATCGAATGGAACGTCTGCACTATGGCAAAATTGTTATGGAACCTATGTTGTAAAGCGGACAAGCTATGGGTGAAATGGATACATAGCTATTATATCAAAGGCAGGGTGGTAATGGATGTGAAAATTCCTATGGATGCCTCTTGGATTCTCAAAGCTATTATGAAAAGCCGTAATGTGGTAAACGAGTCGGAAGCTTGGACAAGAATGCGACTTGCTGGAAATTTCCACACTCGGACTCTTTACGCTGAAGTGCGTGGAGAAAGGGCTGACGTACATTGGAAAAAGTGGTGGTTTGATAATCGAGCTCAGCCCCGGGCAATTTTCTGTACTTGGATGGGCCTCAACAAACGGCTAGCCACGAAGGATAGGGTGCGAAGGTGGAATACCAATATCCCACCAACATGTGGTTTCTATTTTGAGGATGAGACGCAGCAACATCTATTCTTCCACTGCCCGTATGCGTGTATGATCTGGGGGAGGGTACTGGCCTGGCTTGGTATCCACCGTGTGCCCCAGGAGTGGGATGAGGAAACTGAATGGTTCTGCCTACAATTAAGGAGAAATGGATGGCGTAAGAAGATTCTACGATGTGCATTCACTGAAGCGGTTTATGCTATCTGGATGGAGAGAAACCAAGTGACCTTTCAACAGAAGACAATAAATTCGAAACTTGATGAGCTGATAGTTAGTAGAATTATCAATAGATGTTGGCAGGATAGGAAACTTCGTGAGCATTGTGCTATGCTTATGCTGCAATAGATTATAGTGGTTGTTTTGCTTATTGTCGTTGACACCTGGATCTCCGGATCGGTTTTGTACTTAACAGTTGGAATGGAATAAAAGTATTTTCGGTTCAAAATTTCAAGATGATTTATTAAACCAAAAGTTTTTACTTAAAATTGATTGTAAAGCAGCAAAAGAAGTTTTGACAAAAGATGTACAAAATTTGGCATCAAAACAAATATTTGCTAGATGGCAAGCTATCTTATCCATTTTTGATTTTGATATAGAATTCATAAAAGGAACTGACAATTGTATTTCAGATTATTTGACAAGAGAATTTCTCCAGGGATGGAAGAAAGAAGATTAGTACCATTGGCAACAGCGAGCACAAGTTCCGGGAAAAGACCAATGGTAAATTTAGCACAATATGCACAAAGTAAGCCTGAACAAACTTTGTCACCAAAACCATTACAAAATAGCCCACAAACAAGGCAACAGACATCTCTGCAGATTGCCAACAAATTTCAACCTCTTAGCAAAGTAGCATTAACACCATATCCCAAAACTGAACAATTTTCACCTCTGCATTCAAAATTAGCCACATTACCTACCTACAAACAAACTTTGACACAAACTAAGTCCCAACAAACTTTGACACAAACCAAGTCCCAAATTTCAAATAGAGATGACCAGCCAGATTGTCCCTATTTAAGCACAGGACACTTTCACAAAGAATGTGTCATTGAAGATGGCTGGTTTCCAGAAAATTTTCCAAAACAATTAGATAATGATAATGCCTAACAATTTGCAGAACAAGGTGCTATCATTTCACAATTTATCTTAGACGACAAATTTTGCAGGATCTATGAAAATCATCAGAAACCACAACAATATTATGAGGACATCTTAGTCCAAAAAAATTCTCTTCATATTCAAAACAAAGTTCCAAAAAACCATCCAGATACCTCATCAGCCATTGGTTATCGAAAAATTTTCATCAACAAAGTTATTAGTTTAGCTGATTGGGGAAACCCTTATACTCTGAGAGAGATAAGACCCCATCTTATTTGTAATTATTTTGATTACATACAAGCTTGGACAAAATTCCTCTACAAACAAAATGCAATCAACTCCATGTCATATTTCTTTTTAATGGGAAAAACTCTACCACCTCCAGAAGAACTTCCTAACTGGTTTCTTGCATGGTGGCATGATTTTGGACCATTACCAGAACCCACAAAGTTCAAAAATCATTTGAGTACTTTACGGATAGGTACAAAAAACAAAGTTGTTCTCACAAATACCCCCTGATGATCAAATTTTACAAAGAATTCAATTTAACTTGGATTTTGAGAATCCTACAAAATGTTTGGTATGATGAAAATACCAATTTATATTGGTTAACAAAAGAAGCAGAAGTTAAATGGTGGAACAACATGGACACCAGTCCATTGGAACTGGATAGCATATCGGAATGGTTCAAACTTCATCCAAAGTTTAGCAAACAAATTGTCTCCCCAGAAAAGGTTCAACAAAATGAAGAATTCATGATGATGAAAAATACCATTCAAACAAGATTAGCACAAGCAAGCTCATTGGATGAGATGAAAACAATTCTACAAACTGTAAGTGAAGATGAAGAATCAAGTTCCTCAGTCAATTTTGAACAAGACAATGAAGATGATTGTTATGGGATTTTTACTCCCATACAAAGAGGTAAAAACAAGAGAAAGTGACAAGATAGATTCCCGACAAACTGCTTAATTAAAGAAAAGAAAGATAAAGTGAAAGACAAAATCACGACAGACTGTTCCCGGCAGACTGTTCAATCAGAGAAAAATCAGCACAAAGCAAGATTCCCGACAGACTATTCAATTAGAGAAAAATCAGCACAAAGTAACAAAATTCGGATGTGAATTGAAGATTTTCAAGTCCGCATAGAAGCCTGACATTCCTTTAAATAGGCTTCAATCAAAAGGAAGAAAATCAGAAGAAAAAACAGACAGAAGAAAGGAAATCCCAGAGCAAAAAATGTATTCAGATAGTTTTTTCTTTGTATTGTATTGCTCCAGATTCTTTTATGTATTTGTAAAAATTTCACCCAAAAATATTAGCTTAGCAATATTCAGATTCCTGTAATCTGATCAAGTTTCAAAGTTAAAGTCAGAGTCGTAATCCGATCAAATTTCAAGTCAGAGTTAAATTCAGAGTTATCTCAGGTATAATTCTGGTTATTTTCTTCATTGCTACAGTAATTTTGATTTTTCTACAGTAATTAATTATAATCTTGTCAATCATTTCATCAGTGTATATATATATATATATATATATATATGTATATATATATATATATCTATACATATATATATATCTATACATATATATTATATATATATATATATATATATAATATATATGTATAGATATATATATATGTATATATATAGATATATATACATATATATATATATATATATATATACATATATATGTATATATATATATATATATGATTATATATATATATGTATACCTCTATATATATATATATGTATAGATATATATATATATATATATACATATATATATATATATCTAGAGATATATAGATATATATATATATATATATATATATATATATATATATATATATATATATATATATATATATATATATATATATATACAGCTATGATTTATTACGAGTTGTTGATAATACCAAGTCTTTATGATTTATTACGAGTCAAATGTATATGTTTTACATGCAGTTGTATACTAATACATTTTTTCTGTATTTGTTACATGTTTTTGCAGATGCCGCGACATAGGAGACCTACATACGTTCCCCCCTCTTGGAATGGGTTGCCTGATGGTAGCCAGGCGGAGGGTAGTGGAGCAGGAGTTTCATCCGGAGAGGAGTTTGATGGTCAGAGCAGCCAGTCCGCGGTTCCTAAGACCCCACCAAGTTCGAACAGGGGCTCGCCACATGGCTGGGGTAACTTTCCAGATGAGGGGTGTCCCTACATTGAGTATACACCCGGAGCGATGTGGCATGGGAAACCTGTGTTGTTCCCCACCGGCCCATCGAAGTAAGTATTATGCATTTGTATATAGAACATAACTTAAGATAATCGGCCGAGTCACATCATTGTTGTACTATACTAATTAATATTCGTTTCTTTTATCTTATACATTGATAACAGGTTTTGGCCTGCCGATGCTTCAGGAACACTAATTGACACAATCAAGGCCAAGAGAGATGCCGATACTAATTAATATTCGTTTCTTTTATCTTATACATTGATAACAGGTTTTGTCCTGCCGATGCTTCAGGAACACTAATTGACACAATCAAGGCCAAGAGAGAGATCCCGGGCGGCGAGAAGTGGTTGAAGATCTCGGACCGGCAGAAGGCAGAGTACTTTGATGAGTTGCGGGTAAGTTTAAATTTGACATTGCTTTATTTGTTGTTTTAATCGTTGTTTTTGTTAGAACTAAGGGATCGGGATTGGTACTATGGACAAGTTTCAGACGATGTTGACTATGATGTTGAGTCAACAACGTCTTCAACAATGGTTGACAGTAGTAAACAGATAAGGACAGAGTGCAGCGGACTAATAAACTGACAACCAGAAAATAATCAAGCCAGTATAAAAAGATACCGACGGTGCCGTAGGCTAAATTTCTACCAAATATGAAAAGTAGAATTACAAAATGAAGTTTAAATCAATCACATACGATTGTTTAAACTTACGAAAAACTAGACCTAGAACAGATAAGAAAAACCTATTCTAGTTCGAAGATACTAGAGTAAATCTCAATCTTTAGAAATCACTCACAAGTATAAACGAAATAAAAGTCTAGTAAAGCAAGAAGCCCTAATCTAAATAATATGAATCAATGATGATCAAAGGCATCTTCTTGCAGATGTCGTTCTTCTTGTATATATAATGTTCTGATCAATCTCGTCAAGAAGAACGCTCTAAAAGGGTGTGTTCTTGCAGCAATCTTCTTCTTGTATATATGATGCTTAGTCGAACCAGACGAAGAACAACCAATCTAACTAAAGAAGAAGAACGCAGCTTACTCTTTTTTCTTTGCGTTCTGTCCCAGCCAAAGAAGAATGCTGATCCTGTTCCTTCTTTACGTTTTCTTCCAGAAGGAAGTCTTCCTTATTTGGATATCTCAAGATCTTTATTTCCTTCTTTATCTCCAAGTGTCCATGCCTTCACCAATCCTTTCCTTATACAATATCCTGCGCCTAGCTCTTTCCAAACCACGTTTGGATTCTTTCCAACTCTTCCAGATTGCGTTGGGTTTCTTCCTTGAGGTCCAAGCTAACCAATCTTGATCCATTAAGCAATGTTGAAGCCCAACTTGTTATTTCCTACAAAATATCCATAGAAAAATAACTATAATTGTCGAACCGGTTAATAAACGAAGAAAGGCCGAATTAACAAAACAAGTACAATATAAATTGCACTTTCAATCTCCCCTTAATTCTTGCCTTTCTTCACAAAAACCTGAAAGTAGTTAGTAGGAAAATTCAAGATAATATCAAGCAACTCCCCTTTGCTCCAAGAACTCCCCCTTAATACAAAAAACTAAGAGTACAAACATTCTCCCCCTTTTTTGTGAGGAAAGAAAGAAAACACCGTTCTTTGAAGAACTTCAACATCTTGATAATTTGTTGAGGACCTGCAGAAAAAGTACCAATGCAGAGAAACGATGTTGACTCAACATTGTAGTCAACACTGGCAAAGGAAGTAGCAAAAGCAGGAATAGAGGTCGGATCAGCTGGAGGGCGTGTCGTGAATAGAGGTTGGATCAGCTGGAGGGCAGTGTTAGGACAGGAGTGGATGGTCATGAACACAACTTACAAAATAAGTCATAATGGGTGTTGTTGGGTTTGCTTCAAGGTAGATTCCTGTAGATATATATCAAAGCAACGAAAAACTGTGCACAACTGTTAATTAAAGATTAAAGTTGCAAGTAAAACAGTTATCCGTCAAGTCAACGTAATCAGATAAACAGATAAACCCTAGGGAGGTTGACCAAAAATCTTGATCTTAAAGAAAATGACTTGAAATGCATAAACAGGAATGCAGAAACCCAAATACCCCAAGGAAACACCTAGACCTACTCCCCCTCAAACCCAAAAACACACAGAACTAGCACAAAAACTGGAGCACAACAAAAGAGCAAATAGTACTTCATGTAAAGTCTCTGTTGACCAGAATGTTGACTCAACAATGATGACAACATCGGAAAATCAGACCATTCTTATTGTAAGTCAGCCAGGAAACCAAGTCTCAAACTGTGCAGATCCGATTAACACCACTAATGCTGAAGGCAAAACAGAAAGAGAGAGGAATACCAAAGAAACACACCCAACATTGCCTCAAAAAGTAAAGTAAACAATTATCATAATTTTAAGTGGGGGTGACCATGAGACGGTGAACCATGTCAAATAATTGGAACACATATGAATCCGCTCCAAAGCCGAATCCTATGCGGAGTTAGGTAAACACACGTCTCATGGCATAAAGATCACTCATTTGACCACATTGGGTCATTTGGTACTCAAGAAGTGAACCAGCAACATTACGAGAATCAACACTTTTGTGCGTGTCGGTTTCCAGTACAGGCCATCAACCCTCACGACATATGACACATTGGCCACGTCGATATCTGGATAGTATTTGAACCTGCCCAACACGATCCTCGACGGAAGCACTTAGAGCCCTTTTTAACATAATTCAGTAGATTTATAACATATAAAGGACATGAGGCAACATCAAGTGCGAGTCAAGGTACGAGCAAATAGTGCCAAAATCAGCAAAAGTGGGTTTTACATAAAGCAAACACACAAGAGACCCGATACCTTTCAACTTTGGTTTCAAACAGCCTTTCAAACCCTAAGCATCACCACTGTGAGCTACAAAACAAGAACAGCTAGAGACTAGTACAGAAGCACAGGATCACAGAAATACAACACAGAACTAAAAAGCAGAAAAGAAAACAGCATCACTTATTCTAATTTTCCAATGTTGACCGTGATGTTGAGTCAACATTGGTCTCAACAGCGTAAATCACAGAGAGCATAGACCGAGGGATCTTCTAAGACTGAAGAATCTCTCACTATCTAAAGGCTTGGTAAAAATATCTGCAAGTTGATTGGTTATATCTATGTGTTGTGTGTCTATTACTTGCAGATTGACCAAATCCCTAAGAAAATGATGCCTAATGTCTATGTGTTTTGTGCGTGAGTGCTGAACAGGGTTCTTAGAAATATTTATGGCACTAAGGTTATCACAGAACATCAACAGGGTATCACTTTGAAGACCGTAGTCATGCAGCATATTTTTCAACCATACCAGTTGAGTCACACAACTCCCAGCTGCTACATATTCAGATTCAGCAGTTGAGAGTGACACACAGTTCTGTTTCTTGCTATACCAAGACACTAAATTAGACCAAGATAAAGCCAACCTCCACTAGTGAATTTTCTATCATCTAGATCACTAGCCCAATCAGAATCACTAAATCTCACCAGATTAGTGTTTGTATCACATGCACACCATAATCCAAAATTAACAGTTCCTGATATATATATCTGAGAATTCTTTTAACAGCAGTTAAGTGAGGGATTTTAGGGTGGGACTGATACCTGGCACATACTCAAACAGAGAATATGATGTTAGGTCTGGTGGCAGAAAGGTACACGAGACTTCCAATCATTGATCTATACAATGTTGGGTCAACATCCTGTCCAACCTCGATTCTGCTCAGCTTTACAGAGGTAGCCATAGGAGTACTGCATGGTTTTGAATTCTCGGGGCCAAGAAAGAAGCTGAGTTTACCGATCATATTCATCTCAAAGGTACCTATCATAGTTTGCACAAACTGATGTACTATGGAAAGATTAGCCAAGTCAAGCACAATATAATCTTCTTTTGCACAATTGCAATTGTGGGGATCAACCACCACGTAGCAGTTGTCAGGAGACCTGGTACCTGTCATATGTCTTGAACATCTGCTATCAATGTACCATTTACCTGCATTGTTAGGAGAGGTAACAATAGAAAAAGCAAAATTACAGACAATCTTTTCCCTAGGAGCTCAAACACTCTTATACTTTTCTCTAGAGTTTTTTTCAGTTCCAGTAGGTTTACCATTCTGGACAGTGACAACAGAAGAAGCAGTTTTAGAAACAGACTTTCTGGAAACAGACAATGTTGATGTCGATGTTGACTTAACAGAGTGCTCAACATTAGATTTTTCATTCTGCTTAACAGGAGCAACTAAAGGAACAGATTTTGGACCAGACACTTTAGATTTTTCTACTTTTGAAACTAACATATTCGATGCTGACTCAACCATATGTTTTTCTATCTTACCCTTTTTCAGATCTCTTAGATAAGCAAAGCAGTGGAGTTTTATGTGACCAGTCTTAAGGCAATATTGACACACACAAGTCTTTTTGGTTCCTTCCACAACCTCACCCTTTTCTTTGACCAAAACAGGAGCATTGATAAGTTCATAAAGAGGTTTGACTTTTTGCATAACATCAATCCAGTTGTCATCTTTTAAAGCTTCTTTTACATTCTTAGGTTCAGTGAGAGAGACAAAACAAGAGGAACTTACAGATTGGCAGATTGTTGCATATCTTACCATGTCCTTGTAGTTTTTCTGAGTGTTTCCTCTTAAGGTCATTCTTCCACTGGTGCTTCCGATGACTTGAGAACTTGGATGATCTTTACGAATCCTAGGAGGAGGATATCTTCTGGCTTTATCCAAAGGATTAGTCTGAGGTTCAGGTTCATGTTCCAGATCAGGTTCATCTACTTTTTCAGAGACAGAGTCATCTCATGAACTTTCTGCCCGTGTTGTTGGGCGCAATGTTGAGTCAACACTGTGATCAACATCGATCACTTCTTCTCTGACTGCAATTGGGGGATCTGATTCAGTTTCTGCATCAGGTTCAGTACCTGTCTCATCCTTTTCAAGTTCTGCATCTTTCAGTTTCAGCTCTTCCACCATATGTTTGTCAGTGAACTCTTCTTCAAAGGGACAATCTACAAATAAATCAACCGAGCCATGTAAACAGTAAATGTTAGTAGACACAGAGTTTTCAGAGTCCAAAGATTTATCACGGAATATCTCTTCACAGTTCTGTGAGTCATCATAATCAAAGAAGAGGATATGTGACGATGTTGAGTTTTCATTGTTGACCAAATGTCGATTTCCAACATCGTCCAGAACAGAGGATAGAGCTGCAACACGACCTTCTGTAGTATCAGCTTCCTGTTCGTCACCTGAATCATCACTAAGACAAGCAAGAAACGTTTATCCCTTCTTACGAAGAGTGTTAGCACATTCATTCTGATAGTGACCCCATCCTTGACATTCAAAACATCTAACTTTGTCTAGTCGTTTAGAATTAAAACCAGGAAGGTCTATGGCCTTATTGAACTTGCCCGTAGCCTTAGGATTACTTGGGGAGGCATTGTTAGAATTCTTCCTAAAGCTGGTTTTGTTGAACTTTCTAAGCAACTTAGTAAAGCTTTACCAAAGGCTTCTTCAGTCATCTCATCAGACTCATCACTACTGCTTTCAGACTCAGAGATTTTTGATCTTGAGTGAAGAGACATACTATGGCTTTTGCGCTCGATTCATTGGAGCTCAAAAATTTTCAAATTATTCATCAGTGTATGAAAATTCATAGTAGCCAGGTTTTGAGTATCTTCCAAAACAGTTCGTTTAATATCAAATTTTGAAGAAAGAGTACGAACAGCTTTGAAAATCAGTTGCTTATTACACATAGCATCACCTAGCAGTTGAATATCATTTGAAATAGTGAGCAGTTTATCAAAATAAGAATCAATGGTTTCTTCTTCTACCATTCTCAAGTTTTCAAATTTTGACCAAAGCAGTTGAAGTTTAGTTTGCTTAATACTGTTATCACCTTCACAATGATTTTGCAACAAATCCCAAGCTTGTTTAGTAGTAGTGCAGTTCTGAATGAGCTTAAACATATGTGGATCAACATGCGAAAAAATAGCATTCAAAGCTTTTTCATTGTAAGAGCTAGCAAGAAAATCATCACCTGACAATTGAGCTTATGGTTTAGGAACGACATCTCCATCAGCGTCTGGTCCTATGGTAGGCCACACATAGCCTTCAAGAACAGATTTCCATGTACGCCCTTCAATGGATTTGATGTACGTTCTGATCCGTATTTTTTAGTAGTGGTAGTTCGACCCATCTAGCATAGGTGGCCTGTTGACACTTGAATTGACAACGTCCATTGTAGTAGTACCAAATCCAGACACCAATTAATTAGGTGGCTGGCTCTGATGCCACTTGTTAGAACTAAGGGACCAGGATTGGTACTATGGACAAGTTTCAGACGATGTTGACTATGATGTTGAGTCAACAACGTCTTCAACAATGGTTGACAGTAGTAAATAGATAAGGACACAGTGCACCGGACTAATAAACTGACAACCAGAAAATAATCAAGCTGGTATAAAAAGATACCGACGGTGCCGTAGGCTAAATTTCTACCAAATATGAAAACTAGAATTACAAAAAGAAGTTTAAATCAATCACATACGATTGTTTAAACTTACGAAAAACTAGACCTAGAACAGATAAGAAAAACCTATTCTAGTTCGAAGATACTAGAGTAAATCTCAATCTTTAGAAATCACTCACAAGTATAAACGAAATAAAAGTCTAGTAAAGCAAGAAGCCCTAATCTAAATAATATGAATCAATGATGATCAAAGGCGTCTTCTTGCAGATGTCGTTCTTCATGTATATATAATGTTCTGATCAATCTCGTCAAGAAGAACGCTCTAAAAGGGTGTGTTCTTGCAGCAAGCTTCTTCTTGTATATATGATGCTTAGTCGAACCAGAAGAAGAACAACCAATCTAACTAAAGAAGAAGAACGCAGCTTGCTCTTTTTTCTTTGCGTTCTGTCCCAGCCAAAGAAGAACGTTGATCCTGTTCCTTCTTTACGTTTTCTTCTAGAAGGAAGTCTTCCTTATTTGGATATCTCAAGATCTTTATTTCCTTCTTTCTCTCCAAGTGTCCATGCCTTCACCAATCCTTTCCTTATACAATATCCTGCGCCTAGCTCTTTCCAAACCACGTTTGGATTCTTTCCAGCTCTTCCAGATTGCGTTGGGTTTCTTCCTTGAGGCCCAAGCTAACCAATCCTGATCCATTAAGCAATGTTGAAGCCCAACTTGTTATTTCCTACAAAATATCCATAGAAAAACAACTACAATTGTCGAACCGGTTAATAAACGAAGAAAGGCCGAATTAACAAAACAAGTACAATATAAACAAGATGGAATAACTTTGTAGAAGTTCACTTTTCGAGAAAACGAAGTTACGAAGTCCGAAATTGAACAACTAAGAAAACAGATTCGAAAATGCAGCAATCGAAGAATGTGGTCCACAGGGGACCGTAGAAGGGCCCACTGCGGTCCACAGGCGACCGCAGTGAAGGTTCTGTTCTAATTCTAGGCGGATTCCTGGCCTATCATGCTAGAGCCCGCCTTCCTAAACCTTTCTTATAGATGAATGGCAGTTGGAGCACGGAATTTTCACTATAAATAAGACCTTAGGAGTCTCATAATTCTACACCACTCACAAAGCAGCTCTTCTGAGAGAGAACCAGTCCTCGAGGAAGCGAAACCCCAAAAGCAGCTCTTTTGAGAGAGAACCAATCCTCGGGGAAGTAAAACCCCAACCCTACTGCAGCATAGGATCGACATCTTCAAGCATAAGGGATCGAAGAACAGGGAGGAAACCCTAGCAACTGCACGAAGACATCAGAGACTAAGCTTCTTCTTCCATTCTTCTCTAGTTTTCGATTTCTGTCTTAGATACTATGAGTAGCTAACTTTCTTTTGTAAAGGCAAACCGCCGTAACTCTGCTTTTGCTACTTCTTTATATACCGTGATATATTAATGAATTAGTTTTAAAACGTAATTCGTGCTTATTCTTTATTCGTCCGACTCTTTATGTGGGAAATCCTTACTGACTACGACTTGGTAACGGATTATACATTATCCTTTGTGATGTCTGAAAACGTGACGAGATAGTGTGTTGAGTGACATAACACATTGTTGGTAAGTGAAGGTGTCTGGATTAACTACGACTTAATCTTTTTGGCATGTTTCTTTGCTACCTGTAGACTGCTAGTACGTTGTTTGATTCTAAGTAGTTGGGAGTAGCATAGCAGAGGGAGGTCGGAGATCCTTTACACCTTTTCCCCCATCGATTTTATCTCATCAAATTAGGGTTTACTGCGATTTAATTATTCTGTCTGAGATTAAACTGTTTACTTTTCTGCATTTAATTACAAACATTATTTGCTTGTTCCTATGCTAAGTGTCCGTGGAGAATGACATCACGAGTCAACTTTCCGCTATAAACTGTGGATTTGAGGACTTCCGACTTATAAATTTAATCTTGATTATATTTAGGGATTACAGGTTTTACAACGAAAAACGAAATCTTTGAGTGCACATCAGTGTTTAATTTATACGCACTTACTAGCTAACTGTTTGCATATATATGTTCTTCAGGCGGAGGCTGGGGAGGAGAAGACCGCGCTACATCACTTTAAAAGAGCCAAGCTGAAGAACGACATATAGGTGGACAGACAGTCCGAGGCTATTGCAGTACGTTTCTTTTGTTAAGGTTCATATTTGTGTAGTATAAGTTATTTTGAAAACAGTAATTCGTGGTATGCACTTTACGATTTTAGGCTGAGGTGGAGAGGAAGATCGCCGATCGGGAGCTGATAGCTGAAAAAGAAAACAACATCTTCTTAGCCGTCAACCTAATGGATGACAATGGCCGAGTATATGGATTGGGGAGTTACAGCCCTGAACTGGCTGGTCCTAGCTCCTCAGCATACCAGCAATCCATGGCACCATTTTTCACACAGGAGCAGGTCCAGAAGGTTGTAGCAGGAAATGGTCGATCCTTTGCAAGCGCAGTTAGCTAAAACCCAGAAGGATTACCGGCAACTCCAGCGGCGGATGGAGGATTTCATGGCCATGTACCCACCACCGCACCCGCCCCAAGATAGTTAGTTTGGACTTGTGTTTTTCTGCCACTTGACTTATTAGTTTAGCTTATGTACGGATATTTAATTTCATTATGGATAATTTGTATTCGTCAAATGCTTTCTGTTAATTAATACAATTTAATTATTTTGGATTTATTATCGTAGATTATATTTATGAAACAGGTGAAATATGAAAACAGGCATCAAAATTTTAAAAAAAATTTATATAATCTGCAAATTTAGAGACGGATAAATTATCCGTCTCTAAATCTGGATTTTATTTATTTTAAAAATAAGATAATCCGTCGCTATTTAGCGACGGATAAGTTATCCGTCTAAAAAACGCACAGAACTATGTATTTAAAAAAATAAAAAAACACCTTATCAGCGACGGATAATTATCCGTCACAAAAAGGTCAAGGAATTTATCCGTCGCTAATTAGAGACGGATAAATTATCCGTCGCTAAAGAGCTTGTAACGAGCAAAAAGGCGACGGGCTTATTATCTGTCGCTACGGATTTAGCGACGGATTTATCCGTCGCTAAACAGCGGTTTTGTTTTTTTTTTTTTTTTGGTAGTGGCAGCACCACCCAATGTAATTTATCATCCCAACCAGCAGGAGTGTGAGACATTTTCCACCACTGTAATACGAAGCTGAAAATACACTTTGTTGCCACAACTCAAATAGAAGGTGTTGTATAGTTTCCTGTGAAGAAAGGAAACAACATGTGCCATCCATCAAAACACCGAACCTTTTCAATCTCACTTTTTTGTTTTGCCAAACGCCCATAACAAGCCATCCACAACACAAATTGGGATTGAGGCCTTGCTTGTGAATGAAAGAAGAGCTTCCTCCAACGAACACTTGCCCGATCACCTCACAACTCTTGCTAAAATTTCTTTGTGGAGTAGAGATTGCTTGCAAACATAGTAGTGCAGCTAGTCAAGTTTTGTACCTTGTCACGACATTTAAGAATACTCTTGAGAATCCATGAACATTTAGATGGCATGGAAACTGCAAACACATCACCCCGTGAGTATAATATATATGCATGTATCCATTTACCTACAAGTTGTCCGCTTTACCACAGAGATTCCAGAGCAGCTTCATCATATTCGCACCAAATATACAAGCCTAAGCGCGCCTTGATTTTTTGGTGTGCATGCGTCTTCCCAAGCTATGGGATCTTTCTTACTAACATTATCCCCACCACTCCACATAGAGGATCAACAAATAGATTATATATGTTTATCTTTTTGAGAAGAAGGAAGTATTGGAACCAAAAATTGGACACATCAAACAAGACTCTTTTTATCAATTGGACTTGTCCGCCATAAGTAAACATCATAGCACTCCAATGCCGAATCCAAGACACAATTTTGTCAATCAAAGGTTGACATTGAAGAATAGTCAATTTCCGGCTCGTCAAAGGAACTCCAAGATAACGGAAGGGTAATGTGTCTTCATAAAAAACATCCCTTATTTGCTACTTAAATTCCAATGATACTCCTCCATAAAACGTGTGACACATTGTTGAATTGATAGAAAGTCCAGATGGCTTTGAGAAGTGTTGGAAAGCCTGCATTAGCAACTCAATAGAACGGACATTAGGAAATGCTTGAAACCAGTCGACATTTCCCAACACGCGATCAATCCTTGAATAAATAATACCATGAGTGTGCTTGGACCACAAACCATACTATCCATCCATGTCAGGAAGATTTGCATACTCACTCCTATGAACCACAGACGCCACTCTATCTTGTGCCAGCAATACATTATTAATTATAATCACCCGTAAATATCCAAGGCCCCTGGGTAGTTCGCGCGACTCAATACATCTATATCCTGCAAAGCCTTCTCCTCTGCTCCAGATGATTATGAGCATAGAAGGTTGTAAACCAATGTCGTAACTGACCATCCAAAGCAAATACACCACAATGGAGAAACTGATCTAACACAAACTTCAATAATATCCCATAAGATCAGCCACAAACTCCCATTAGCATGACAACTTTAATTATCATAATAGCTCCATTTATTCCTCACAGAGCCCTAAAAGTAGCAGCTTTACCGTATTTTACTCTTGTTTCAATTAGCACAACAATATCAAACATTTAAACAATAAGAGCAATGTTTTACGAATGAATTTTGTGTCGGTTTATATATGTATGTATGTGTGTGTGTCTATATATCATCCATGTCTTTAGTAAAAACCTTTAATATTTGTAAATATAATTGTAATGTTTGTCAGTGATAGAATTTCATCTCATCTAAAAGCTCGAACTTATAGAGAGGTGTGGAATCTAGTCATTTATATTAATACTCCAATATTCCCCAAACTAGGTTGGACGTGATCCAGAGGCTCTGATACCATGATAGAATTCCATCTCATCTATAAGCTCGAACTTGTAGAGAGTTGTTGAATTTAGTCATTTATATTAATACTCCAATAATCCCCGCACTCGTGGCCGATTTCAACCTCTTTGGGGAGGACATTCGAGTGGAAATTTAATATGGAGCGGAGATTGTCTCCGTGAAGATTTGAACCCAGGTTGGGCGTGAGTCAGAGACTCTGATACCATGATAGAATTCCATCTCATCTAAAAGCTCGAACTTATAGAGAGGTGCGAAATCTAGTGATTTATATTGAGTATATTAATACTCGATGTAATTATGGTTTTGACGGTTATGGTGCCAGTAACACAGTATATGCAAGCTAAAAGAAATTTTGTACGGGTTTGTCATTTAAGCTTCAAGTAATATCCCCAAGTTTTCCAATAGCTAAGGACTTGGATTCCGGAAGTTTCAGTTGATTTCGATTTCCACCTTACATTATGTCTTGCTTTCAGATTTGCATGTGATATTAGGTATAGACAGCAGAGAAGATTTTGAATTCACCTGGATATATAGATTGATGCTCAAGCTTCCTGCACATGTATATTGTATGTAGTCCATGGCTTTAATGATAGAAATGTTACATTGGATATTAATTTATTCTCTAGCTGTTGTCCAGTTGGAATGTTTAGCAGTTAAGGCATGTGTTTTCTGCTACAGATGACTTGTGCTTCTTCGGTTAACAACATATGTCTTTTGTATGAACACACACATAGTTAACGTTAATAAACTTTCCTCGTAATTTGCTTGCTCATATTGTTTAGTTCGTAGCATCAAATAATCTGGGAAACTGACTCCCTTTGTTGACATATTTAGATGAAAGTGTTGTAGCATTGGCAACCAATTGCCTCCACCTGAGGTCCCTCGGCCTATACTACTGCCAGAACATCACAGTGGCTCTCAATATGTATTCCAGTGGCTCTAAATTGTTACATCAAGAATGAAAAATTGAATTAGGGAGCAGGACGCTGTTGTGAAATCTTAGTTTTCAGTGACCAGGAACGAAGCACATGTTTTGTTGAGGGCACCTTACTGACCACATCCCCTACCCTGCACCTCTTCTCCCAACCATGTGTAGTTTGTTGGTGATTAATCGTGTTTCCAAGAAACTCTCACAAGCGATGTGGTATATTCTAACACGCCCCTCATGGGTAGGCCGCGGTTAGTCAGCTCTACACGTGGAATCATAATAGCCTCTTTGGACAAGTTGAAATTATCATCGACTGGGGTACCCATCATCAACTTGGGCCTGCTCTGATACCATATTAAGATGGACCATCATCCCCTTAAAAGATCTTAATAAGGGGAGAAGGTTGTCCTACTTATATGTTATTTGCAAGATCTCTCACAAGTGATGTGGGATATTCTAACAGTCGGTATTTTTTACAATTAGCTAAGCTCTTAAACTCAAAATATCAACTACCATATCCTCATCCATTATCACAACTAAAATTCCAAGGAGTTTATAAACATTCAGTCACCTTATCAGTTTTAAAGCACAATCGCGAAAAATGGCGTCGCTTCTACAAAATACAATCATGAATGAAATGTAAAGCAATTTTTTTGAGCTAGTTTAATAACACAGTCTTTGAAGAGACATGTATTAGTAAGATACATGAGAGATGGATCGATATTGTTAAATATATGTATAATGTTTTAAATAAATATATCAGTATGTAATGTTTTATGTCTAAATATTTTATACCATTTTTTTTGTATGTATATCACCGATATTTTTAGTAAAAACTCTAATGTATTTGAATATAACTGTAATGCTTGTCCGTTTTTTGTAGTCTTTTCATAAGACAGTCTCCCAGCAGACTTACTCGTTTAATAAACTTTTAATAAACTATTATCATGTACAATGCATGACATTGATGTAAATCCTGTGTACAAATGTTAATTAAGGTATCGATGGAAATTGCTAGATGCTTTCTTTCTTGACCAATGATGAATGCTGTCGTGTTTTTCACACTTCCATATATGGCTAAACGAACACTAAAACGATCAGCTTTTACTTGACGCTATAGTCATCATGCAGAAAATACAAGTATTTCACTTATGACCCATGAGATGGACGCTGAGTTTGACTATTCCAAATCATCATTAAAGACTTTCTATATAAGCATAGAAACTAAGGGCATTTGAGCAATACACTGACTGGAAAAGGCAATATAATTAAAAGATATGGCATTTCAGGAAATCGATCAAGATTTGGCACCAATGAGCCCAACTGCTCAGTACTTGAAGAGTTCGGCACTATCACTCACGGTTCTTGCAGTTCTAGAAGCTGAATTTCCTATTAATGACTCCTTTGCCATCACTTTGCTTAGAGATACCTTCTTGCCTATTAATCCGCGATTCTCATCCATAATGGTTAGTACCTTTTTTTTCTTATTATCATTTTATCTAGAACCAACTATTGTTATTTAAGTATAACAATTTTTCGTCTTTATGTAAATTACCGATGTCATTCTTAAAATAAACCCCTACGTATTTGGGTTACACTACAATAAATGTCCCCTCTTTTTATTCCCTCTCTGAAACCAATAACATGGTGGCACGTCAATAGGTCCAGCCCAATCATGTGTGGTCAGGTCGCCAGAGCAGGACCCCTTAATTTTTGCCCCAGCTCCAATGTCGAGGCCTGTCAAATAAAAACAAAAGAAAATTACAATTATTGAGATAAATTAAACGACAACCACAACTAGCCTCCTAGCTCTCATGGTCTATCCGTAAATTATTATGGCTTCTATTTCAAAAAGGAAAACATGGATACAATATTACATATGCCAAAATTAACACACAAATCTTATGGAGACTGTAAAAATTAATTCAAAAATGAATTGCGTGATGTTTTTAATAAAAACACTAACTATCTTATCAAAATTACCACAATGGATTTTTTGGCCATCAAAAACATTTTAACTTCAGGTTTATACACCAAATACTTATCCTTCTTTTTATACTTTCTTTGCACACTCTTTTCGAGGGAATTTGCTCAAATTAATAAATACTACGTGAATATTAATAGAACAAGAGAAGCTTACTGGTTGTTTGGCTTCACATTTTGAAATGAGTTTTCTCAATTACGGTTGGATTTTTGTCTCAACCAGAATTGGAAAAGCTCAATTCGAGTGTGAAGCCAAACAAGCGGTTACAGATTGTCGATTGTAATAAGCCGTACTTTTGGCATGCTGTACAGGTGACAACAGGGAGGAAAGGTGTGAAGAAATGGAAAAGGGTGGAAGTGAACCTAAATGAGCATGTAAATGTACCAATATTTCCTGATGACATGTCTGTAGACTACTATGATCAATGTTTCACAGATTACTTGTCGAAGATTGCAATGGAACAGTTTCCACCAAACAGACCTTTGTGGGAAATTCACATAGTCAAGTACCCTACCAAAAATGCAGCTGGGAATGTGATTCTGAAGCTTCACCATTCATTAGGAGATGGCTTCTCTTTGATGGGAGCTCTTTTCTCTTGTCTGCAACGAATAGACGACCCTCTCATGCCACTAACCTTCCCCACTAGACACCTTGAGGAACGACGGAGCAGGCTTTTCCTGAAGAGCGTTCCAAGATTCTTTACTGGGATATATCACACGGTTTCGGAATTCAGTTGGAGCCTATTGAAAAGCACTGTAAATGAAGATGACAAAACTCCAGTTAGATCGGCTGAAAAAGGTGTCGAATTCAAGCCGGTCATCACATGTACTACGTCATTTTCCATTGACCAACTTAGAGAGATCAAGAACAGGCTTAAAGTGGTACATTTTGCATCTCTCCTCTTTTTTCTTACATGCTGTATTGTATCGGTATTGTATATACTACTTTCTCCATGCATATGATTAAGTAGTACTGTTTCATTAGAGCATTAATCACCGACTAGCTACAGTGAGGGGGTGCACCGTGCACGACAGGGTCAAATAGATCATTTAATCGTCCAATCGTGCACCACAATTGATTTATTGTGTTATACTAATGTCTAGTTGCTTGTTACAGTAATAAAATTTCAACTATTTGAAGCTCTATGACTCTTTGTTTTGTAGACTATCAATGATGTGTTAACCGGAGTGATCTTCTTTGGAACTCGTCTATACATGCAAAAAGCAAGCTCCGATTCGTCTGTTGGGAAGGCCAAATCCACAGCACTGGTTTTGCTCAACACTAGAGCCATAGGTGGATACAAATCAGTGGCCGAAATGATCAAACCAGATGCTAACATATGGGGCAATCGCTTTGCTTTCTTGCCCGTTTCAGTGCCCAAACTGACAGAATCGGAGCTACAAAATCCCCTTAAATTCGTGGAAGTTGCACGTAAGACGATCAAAAGACAGAGGAACTCTGCTTCAGTCCTTCTCACTGGCCAACTTCTTAACCTCACAAGGAAGCTTAGAGGCCCAGAGGTATGTTAATGTTATTACCAATCACATGAACTCAACTCCTTTCAAATGTCAATTTGTTTGCATTTATGATCCAACTGCAACCTAATTGATTCAAAATGAGACTGATATATTACCAACATTGTCCCTTTCGTAGGGATTATGGGCTTTAGTTATACTTAATTATGACTTATCCTTTAGCTAGGAATGGTCTAAGTAGCATCCCCATCTATACACACTAATGACTAATGACTAATGGCATGACAATCAATCTATTTTTGAGTTTCATTTTCTTGACATAATTTCCCATTTAAGTTCTGTCACTTATCATCTAATCAATTTAGTTCATAAATGTTAACCGTCCACAAATATTAATTTGATCAAGAAGGTGTTTTGAAAATAAATTAATTATTTATTCATGGTTTGTATTTATATAAAGTGAACGGTTATTAAAAGATATGTTCATGTTCGGTTCGTTCAGTTAGTTCGTTAAATATAATTCCTCCAACCTCCACTAATAAAATTCTTTAAACATAAGGCTTCGAAAGTTAATTAATACATTACTAAACTGATGCCAAATCATGTGATTATCCATACTAATTAAGTAAAAATGCAATACAGGTAACAGCTCGTTACATTCATGGAACACTGAAAAATACAAGCTTGGCAATTTCAAATTTGATTGGGCCAGTGGAGAAAATGTCCCTGTCGAATCAACCAGTTAAAGGTTTATACTTTGTTGTGGCAGGACCACCTCAGGTAAATATATTGAAATCATTTCTATTGAAATCATTTCTGTATCACCGTGTAACACCAGGGTCTAACAAACTATCATCAATATAAAATTTATTGAATTTTTTTTTACTTTTTTAGGAAATTACTAATTGATCATTATACTCGATTGATTTAATTTACTAAATATTTACAGAGCCTATCAGTAACCGTACTGAGTTACGTGGATAAACTGAGAGTCGCAATAACAGTTGAGAAGGGTTTCGTCCATCATCATAAGTTGAAGTCGTCAATTGAATATGCTTTTGAAGCTATTTACAAATCTGCCCTCGAGTCTACTGCTGCTGCTGCAACCAAGTGAAGTGTTAACTCTTTATCTGTGGGAATGATACACATATATATGTAATTAGTTTTACAGAAAATCTTAAAAGAGAGTTGCATTAATAAAGGTACTGAGAAACAAAGAGATGTTTTTAAAGCAATGTAATACGCGAAAGTGTGACTCAATATACACGTTAATTTAAATATGATCCGTTCCTCTACTTACACGTATCATTCTTTATGTAGAAGGTGATATAAAGAAAAATGATCCATTATTAGAATATTCCAAACGTGATTAGTGAAACATTTCTTGTGATTTGTTAATATCCATTCTATTTTTAAATACCTTGTAAGTGTATATAATGATGTATGTTGATCAATACAATCATCACTTCAACAGTACACACTTCCATAGCAGATGAAGTGGATGTAAAGCAGGTAATGACGAACCTGCAAATGGCAATCACGAGCTGAGCCGGATTTTAAAAGCGGTAACTTATTATGTGGAATAACAAAAGTACTTACGCGAGTGATACTACCTATATGTCGATCTTAGTGTATGTTGATGACATTATCCCACGGGATCAAGTTTGACACTTTTATCCACTCTTACTCGCTATATTCAGACTCGATTTCCCATGAAAGATCTAGGACCACTGTCCTACTTCCTTTGTGTCGTACCTTTCTCTCTCAGCACGCCAATGCCCACATCCAAACCACTTTTTGTGTCTGGGTCGGTTGACCCTTCTGAGTATCGCAGTGCTATTGAGAGTTTACAATACCTAACGTTAACTCACCCTAATATTTGCTTCACTGTTAATCACCAGGCTTAAGCTATGTCTTCTCCAACATTTGATGAGTGGCTGGCGGTTAAATACCTTTGTCGTTACCTGAAGGTCACACTTCATCATGGGTTGCTACATTGAAAACCCACCACCCTAACTCTTACGGCATACTTTGATTCCGATTTTGGCGGAGATTTAAGTGATGGAAAATCCACTCCAGTATACATCATCTTTGGATCCACTCCTTTTTCGTGGCACTCTCGAAACACACAGGTGTTGCACGATCGTCCATAGAAACCGAGTATCGTGCTCTTGCATCTACTGCTGCAGAGGTCTGTTGGATCTCTCAACTATTTTGTGAGCTCAGTTAAAGATTGACTGCTTCCCCACGACTACTTTGTGACAACCTTGGTGCCACTCGACTTGCTCTCCATGCTATTATGTACTCTCGAATGAAGCACATCACCTTGGATTTGCAAATTTGTTCGTGACCTCTCTTAGGTATATTCTTTGTGGCCTATGTTAATACTCAGGATCAACTCACTGATCTTCATACGAAACCTGTAGCTTGTGCTGGGTTTCAATCCTTACGGTCCAAAATTGCAGTGGTAGATGGCACGTTTATTTTGCGGGGGCGTATGAAGGGAAATGATCCATTAGAATCTATACATTAAAAGAAAACCATTTCAACAATTCTAAGAGGTGCCAAGTCATTTAATTATGTGGAAATATGAGAGAATTGGTTGTTACAATTTTAAATTTGGTACTCCCATTATGAGAGATTTTGTTGGATGTGGAACATTTTAAGTTGTTAAGATGTAGTGCACCATATAACTCCCATTATTTATTTTTAGTATGTTGACTCGATATATAATTTTTATTTAATCTCATATACATCTATTTACAAAACTCTGAAAAATATTTTGAACATATATATAGATTCACCGCGACAAGACGAATCAATAGACATCAAACTTAAATATTTTATTAATTAATTAAATTATTTATTTCTTAAAATATTATTTTTATTAAATGACATAAATTGAAATAATGAAAATTTAAAAGTAGAGCATTTATTAAATACTCAATACTTTCTCTATTTATCAAATAAATTAATATTTATTTCGGTATACTGTTACGAATGAACACTTTAAAAATTAGCAATAAAGTTACGCATTTGATTAAATAAAAACCATCATCTTATCAACATTTACATGAATTCTAACACATTTTCTACTTTTTACTCATTATTTATTCAAATATTACTTTCTATCTTATATGTTTACTACATGGAACATTTTGAATATATATAAATTTCACTTTATATATATTGAGTTTGTTATGATTTTGAAAATTTACTTTGTTGTATTATTAATGCACTATTTTAAGGATAAAATAGATATAGTCAGTAAAAGATCTTTATGTGCTGCATAGTCAATTGTGGCAGCAGCTTGGTTGTTTCTTGATCATGGTATAGTTTTATTTAATTTTGATGCTACAGTTGAGTTGAGTCAACATAAAGGTGGTATTAGTGTTGTTGCTAGGGATCAGGGGCTAAGATTATTGCATGGTGTCAAAATTTATTTGTGTCTTATGGTTCCTTTTAAAAGGTGTGGGAAGTTTGACTAACAAATTAGCAACTGAATTGGTTCGAAATTTTGAGTGATAACATGTAGTAATTAATTAAAGGGGATTTCTCTTTGGCGATTAAATCTCCTAAGTCTACAGATTATAGATTTGCATCTTTTTCTTTATATTATAGAAAAAATCGAGGCATTTGATGTAGAATTTTGTCTATTAGTAGTCGCTATGCTCTAATTTTATTTTTGATTTTTTCATGATCATTGTTTTGAACTATACTAATTTGGAAATATGTTCTACAGGTATTAGTTGTTTATCCATTAGGTACTCGATTTATCTAGTTGTTCTATTATTAGTGCATAACAACATCTTTGCATTTACTTCAATGGGTTGAAAATAGACAAGGAAATCAATAAATAAAAATGTCCTTATTGCTTTAAGATAGATGACTAAAATGTTCAAAAAATTTGGAACACTATTGCCTAACGAAGTACAAACTCCAAAATTTTGTCAACGTTACATATATGACACTGATCACGGAATTGACAACATGATCAATGCTCTCGGGTGTGTTTTTTAAACCTCTACACTCAATTTTATGTATCTTTCACATATTTCGTCTAAAAAAATATTCGGTATATATATACATCATTTAGTAGGGAAAAATCCATAAAAGGTACCTTAAGTTGTTACATTTCGCCTTTTGGTACCTTATTTTGTCAACATCTGATTTTTAGTACATTTAATTGACTTTTGTCACAAATACGGTATCCATCTGACACGTGGCAGCTTAATTAAGCGAAACATGTCTCCTTGAAATTTTAAAATTTTAATGGGTGAAATTGCAAATAAAATAATTTATGTTAACTCCAATAACACCACATTGTTTTGAATAATTATGAATTAACCCCATTTGATAAAATGAAAAATTAAAAACAAAATAAATTAATAAATTTAAAAAAAAAAAGAGAGAATGGCATTTTCTGCCATGGAAGCTTGGAGCTTCAAGCTTCCATGGCAGAAGCTCCCATGTCCATGGAAGCTCTTCTATGGCATATGCCATGGAGTTTCCATGACAGATCGGCCATGGAAGCTCCGAACTCCATGGCAGACGCCATGGAAGTTTCTTTCATGGTGATTTAAAAAAAAAAATTTAATTATGTTTTTGTTTATGTTCAAAGGTTATGGGGTAATTTTGAAATTTTTCAGTAAAATAGGTTCGATGTGAAATTAACAAAGATCTACCGTATTTACATTTTAGTCCTACCTATTTATGTATTTTGCAAAATGACACATATCGCGTAAATAAGCCGCCATGTGTCATGGGGTACTTAAATTGGAAAATAATGCATTCTAATGTACCAAAATCAGATTGTGACAAAAATAAGGTACCAAATGATGAAATTGAAAGCGCAGACTTTAGCTAAGTATTGGTGCAATACTAACTTGGCTTAGTATTGTCACAATACTAGTTGTCTGTACACTAGACTTTCTATTTATGGATTTTGCATTACTTCACTTTAATATAGTTCCACGATTTTAGTTTAGTCTTAGCAGGTTTAACAGGTCCAGATGTCTGATGGAGAAGAACTCTTGGAGTTTGGATACTAGAAGATATTGAAGAAGGATAGGAATAAGAATCCTAATCGAAGAAGGTTTCTACTTGTAAATCAAAGAAGGATTCTACTTGTATTCCTATAAGGATTCTCGATGCACGGAAGACTGAGAAGAACTAGGAGAAGAACATGGTGATTCGACCTAATCAAGACTTTCAATCAAGATAGAACTATTGTACTAGTTGGATTCATATTCACAACTATATATACTAGTCGATAGGTTCATAGATTCATAACAAGCTTTTAAGCGTAAGATAGATATTCTCTAGCAGCTTGTTTTGCATCTCTTTTACTAAGCTTTTAGTTAGTCATCTCTCTCTTTGTTTGTGAGAGATCTAGTGTCGAATTGGTGGCCCAATTCAAAGTGCTTAGTTGTTTGATATTCTAGATCATAGGGATATTCTGTAGATATCTTTTTGTAAACCCGTTATAGTTTATCGTGGATATTTCGCCTGTGGCTCGGCAGATTATTTATAATCTGCTAGAAATTATTTGTGTCATGTGTTCCTTACATTCCGCTGTTTAGACTCTAAGTTAGTTTTCAGATATTGTGTTTGAGTATTTCTACAATACATGTTTACAATATCTGTATTTGGTACTATGTCCCGATCCATACAATATCAGAAATGTAACAACTTAAGGTACCTTCTTTGGATTTTTTCCCCATTAGAATTATAGATACTCGACGGTATATAATTTATTTTGTTATTATGGTAAAGACAAACTAATGGAGCTAGTGCAAAAACTGTTTCTGCGGCATTGATTTAAATCATGGTGGGAGAGTACAATCCATATGCATATACAAGATGGCCAGAGATCGCAATGCCCGTGAGGTAGGCCTTCGACTAATTGCATGACATCGGGGGATGGACGAACATACAATTTGCCTACTACATCAGAAGTAACTGCTATAGTAGAGGGTGATGACGATAACATGCAAAAAATCATATTATGGTTGAGATGTGGAATGGGGGCTTGAAACACATAAGTGTGTTTCTTCGATATTACCTTCTTTTACAATATCCACTACTTTTTGTCCATGTAGAAGACGGATGGTATACCGATATTCAGATAAGTATTGTGAGAAATATGTCAAATCTTATTCTAAGGGAGTTCTTAGCTTCCAGATACAAGATAGGAAGAATGAAGGTCATCAACTCATACTTAGCAAGGCGTCATTATTACAATTCATTGTTGATCCTAGAGGAGATATTATATTTGGAGGACTTTGTGCTCCGTTTTGAGAGATAGAAAAGATATACGTTCTTCAGTGGCTTCCATCGGTATCATATCATTGCTGCTTCCGAGGGTCCGAACTGCTCATTCAAGATTCAATATACCATTGAATTTCCATTTATACTCGGTATGCAGTAAGATTAAGGCTGATTATGATGCAACCTGTCTACTCCAAGAAACAAAGCATATTTTATGGGACGAGGCTAAAGTGACAAATATGCATTGTTTTGAAGCACTTAATAGGAGTTTGACTCAGAGGTTTGGTTATTGTATTTAGTAGAGACTTAAAACAGATACTGACAGTGGTTCCAGGGTGGTCTAGATCTGACATTCTTAATGCAACTGTATGCTCATCCAAAGTTCGGGATTCGTGTGTGGTCCTCAGACTTACAAAGAACATGCGACTTCAGGTAACTAAATGTTTGTTTCATTTACGGTAATTTTGATTTTTGTAATTTGTATCTTTCTTTATATTCTATTAAGTGTGTTTTGTGTTTTTTAGGCTGGTATTTTAACAACTGAGATTCATGAGATGGGAGAATTCGCAAAGTGGATACTACATGTTGGTGATGGAGTTGTCGGCGGTGCTAATGACGGTGAGATGTATATATCAAGATGGCTAGGACATTTTTATTCAAGAAGTGAATGATTATATTCCTACCATTGTCCAAAGCACATATCCATTATAACTTGAGCATATAATCTATATCTTGATCCACATTATTTCCATACACGTGCTGTTTTTACACCCACAAATGATATACTTCCTCCGTCCATTTACAAGGTTTACCTTTTGATTTTGTGTGAATTTTAAGGAATATGTAATAAAATAGTGTAAACAGTAAGAGAGATAATAGAAAAGTAAAAGAGAGAATAGACAAAGTAGGAAAGGTGATAGAACTTTTGGACTGAGATTGGTACTATTTGGACAGTTATAAACGATGTTGAGTCAACACCGTTATGACAGCAGTGAACAGTAATCGACAGAACTGAGTAAAGTGCAGCGGACTAAAATACTGAACACATATAATAATCAAGCTGGTATAAAAAGATACTGACGGTGCCGTAGGCTAAATTTCTACCAAATATGAAAAGTAGAATTATAAAAAGAAGTTTAAATCAATCACAAACGATTGTTTAAACTTACGAAAAACTAGACCTAGAACAGACAAGAAAAATCTATTCTAGTTCGAAGATACTAGAGTAAATCTCAATATTTAGAAATCACTCACAAGTATAAACGAAATAAAAGTCTAGTAAAGCAAGACGCCACAAACCAAATATTCCCAAGAGATGTTCTACAAAGGCGTCGTCTTGCAAAGGGCTCCTGCTTGTATATATGATGTTTAGTCGAACTAGAAGAAAAAGAACCATCCGTTTTGTTTCCTGCTCCTTGTATATATAGTTGCAACCAAGTCGAACAGTGGAAGGAAAACGTGTAGAAGGAAAGAAGCTTTCTTTTATCGTTCTTGTATAAGGAAATCTTCTGTATATAATATATCTTGAGAATCTTTATTTCCTTCTTTCTCTCAATGTGCCCATGTATTAACAAACTCTTTCCTTCTTTATTTAGATTGCATTCCTGGTGTCCAAAGCAAATCAAACTCTTTCCTAAATCTTCTTTCCTGCGCCCAGATTCATTCTTCACGTTCCAGCTCTTCACGTCTGTTTGCTGGAAGCTTTCCAAATCTTTTCCTTAAGGCCCAAGTTAACCAATCTTGATCCATTAAGCAATGTTGAGGCCCAACTTGATATATCCTACAAAATATTCATAGAAAAACAACTACAAACGTTGAACCGATTATGTTATGAAGAAAGGTCGAATTACTAAACAATGTGCAATAAATCGCACTTTCAATCCCCCCCTTAATTCTCACCTTTCTTCACAAAACCCAAAGACAGTTTGTTAGTCAAATCGAACAGGTAGGATTTAAACAAGTCAAAAGGAAAATCAAACTCCCCCTTAAGTGCTAAGCTCCCCCTTAATACAAAATACCAATTGAACAAACATTCTCCCCCTTTTTGGGAGGAAAGAAAGAAAGCAAAGTTCTTTGAAGAACTTCAACAACTTGGTAATCTGTTGAGGACCTGCAGACAAAGTACAATTGCAGAGAAACGATGTTGACTCAACATTGTAGTCAACACTGTCAAAGCACTGACAAATGTAGTAGCAGAAGCAGGACTATAGTACGGATCAGCTGGAGGGCAGTAATCAGGAATAGAGGTTGGATCAACTGAGGGCAGTTTTAGGATAAGAGTGGGTGGTCATGTACACTACTTACAAGATAAGTCATGATGGGTGTTGTTGGGTTTGCTCAAGGTAGATTCCTGCAGATATATATCAAAGCAACGAAAAACTGTGCACAACTGTTAATTAAAGATTAAAGTTGCAAGTAAAACAGTTATCCGTCAAGTCAACGTAATCAGATAAACAGATAAACCCTAGGGAGGTTGACCAAAAATCTTGATCTTAAAGAAAATGACTTGAAATGCAAGTACAGGAATGCAGAATCCCAAAAGTACAGGAATGCAGAATCCCAAAACAACACCTTGACCTACCCCCCCCCCCCCCCCCCCCAAAAAAAACCCAAAAACACACAGAATTATAGCAAAAAAAAAAAACCAAAAGAGCAAATAGTACTTCAAGCACAGTCTCTGTTGACGAGAATGTTGACTCAACAATGGTGACAACATCGAAAAATCAGACCACTTTTATTGTAAGTCAGCCAGGAAACCAAGTCTCAAAATGTGCAGATCCGATTAACACCACTAATGCTGAAGGCAAAACAGAAAGAGAGAGGAATACCAGAGAAACACACCCAACATTGCCTCAAAAAGTAAAGTAAACAATTAGCATAATTTTGAGTGGGGGTGACCATGAGACAGTGAACCATATCAAATAATTGGAACACGTATGAATCCGCTCCAAAGCCGAAGCCTATGCGGAGTTAGGTAAACACACGTCTCATGGCATAAAGATCACTCATTTGACCACATTGGGTAATTTGGTACTCAAAAAGTGAACCAGCAGCATTACGAGAATCAGCACTTTTGTGCGTGTTGGTTTCCAGTACAAGCCATCAATCCTCACGACATATAACACATTGGCAACGTCGATATCTGGATAGTATTTGAACCTACCCAACACGATCCTCGACGGAAACACTTAGAGCCTTTTTAACATAATTCAGTAGATTTATAACATATAAAGGACAGGAGGCAACATCAAGTGCGAGTCAAGGTACGAGTAAACAGTGCCAAAATCAGCAAAAGTGGGTTTTACATAAAGCAAACACACAAGAGACCCGATACCTTTCAACCTTGGTTTCAAATAGTCTTTAAAACTCTAAGCATCACCACTGTGAGCTACAAAACAAGAACAGCCAGAGACCAGTACAGAAGCACAAAACAAAACTAAAAAGTAGAAAAGAAAACAGCATCACTCATTCTAATTTTCCAATGTTGACCGTGATGTTGAGTCAACATTGGTCTCAACAACGTAAATCACAGAGAGCACAGACCGAGAGATCTTCGAAGATTGAAGAATCTCTCAGTATCTAAAGGCTTGGTGAAAATATCTGCAAGTTGATTGGTCGTATCTATGTGTTCTATGTAAATTACTTGCTTATTGACCAAGTCCCTAAGAAAATGATGCCTAATGTCTATGTGCTTTGATGGAACAATTCTTTATTTCCGTTCAGGGTTCCCCGTCGCCTTTTTGGAAAAAGGGGGGGGGGTGTGGGGAGAAATGACCAGAAGATATTGGAACATCAACTTGGAATAGATGCTGGGGGCAGGGGTTCATTTGGGCCATGAGCCTAGGAAATGGAATCCTAAAATGGCACCTTATATCTCGGCAAAGCGTAAAGGTATTCATATTACAAATCTTACTAGAACTGCTCATTTTTTATCTGAAACCCGTGATTTGGTTTTTGGTGCAGCAAGTAGGGGAAAACAATTCTTTATTGTTGGGACAAAAAAAAAAAGCAGTTGATTTAGTAGCATGGGCTGCAATAAGGGCCCGGTGTCATTGTGTTACTAAAAAATGGCTCGGCGGTATGTTAACGAATTGGTCCACTACAGAAACGAGACTTCATAAGTTCAGGGACTTGAGAATGAAAAAAATGAACAGGGTTCTTAGAGATGTGTACGGCACTAAGGTTGTCACAGAACATCAAAATGATATCACTTTGAAGACCATAGTCATGCAACATATTTTTCAACCAAACTAGTTGAGACACACAACTCCCAGCTGCTACATATTCAGATTCAGCAGTTGAAAGTGACACACAGTTCTGTTTCTTGCTATACCAAGAAACCAAATTAGGACCAAGATAAAAGCAACCTCCACTAGTAGACTTTCTATCATGTAGATCACCAGCGCAATCAGAATCACTAAATCCCACCAGATTAGTGTTTGTATCACATGCAAACCATAATCCAAGATTAATAGTTCCTGATATATATCTAAGGATTCTTTTAACAGCAGTTAAATGGGGGCTTTTAGGGTTGGACTGATACCTGGCACACATACACATAGAGAACATGATGTCAGGACGGCTGGCAGACATATACAGAAGGCTTCCAATCATTGATCTGTACAATGTTGGGTCAACATCCTCCCCAACATCGATTCTGCTTAGCTTCAGAGATGTAGCCATAGGTGTACTGCATGGTTTAGAACTTTCCAGTCCAAGAAAGAAGCTGAGTTTACCGATCATATTCATCTCAAAGGTACCTATCATAGTTTGCACAAACTGATGTACTATGGAAAGATTAGTCAAGTCAAGCACAATATAATCTTCTTTTGCACGATTGCAATTGTGGGGATCATCCACCATGTAGCAGTTGTCAGGAGACCTGGTACCTGTCATATGTCTTGAACATCTGCCATCAAAGTACCATTTACCTGCATTGTTAGGAGAGGTAGCAACAGAAAAAGCAACATTACAGACAATCTTTTCCCTAGGAGCCCTAACTCTCTTATACTTTTCTTTAAAGTTTTTCCCAGTTCCAGTAGGTTTACCATTCTGGACAGTGACAGCAGAAGAAGCAGTTTTAGAAATAGACTTTCTGGAAACAAACAATGTTGACGTCGATGTTGACTCAACAGAGTGCTCAACATTAGATTTTTCATTCTGCTTAATAGGAGCAACCAAAGGAACAGATTTTGGACCAGACACTTTAGATTTTTCTTCTTTTGAAACTGACATATTCGATGCTGACTCAACCACATGGTTTTCTATCTTACTCTTTTCTTTGACAAAAACAGGAGCATCGATAAGTTCAGAAAGAGGTTTGACTTTTTGCATAGCATCAATCCAGTTGTCATCTTTAAAGATTCTTTTACATTCTTAGGTTCAGTGAGAGAGACAAAACAAGAGGAACTTACAGATTGGCAGATTGTTGCATATATTACCATGTCCTTGTAGTTTTTCCGAGTGTTTCCTCTTAAGGTCATTCTTCCACTGGTGTTTCCGATGACTTAAGAGCTTGGATGATCTTTACGAATCCTAAGAGGAGGATATCTTCTGGCTTTATCCAAAGGATTAGTCTGAGGTTCAGGTTCAGGTTCGAGATCAGGTTCATCTTCTTTTTCAGAGACAGAGTCATCTGATGAACTTTCTGCCCATGTTGTTAGGCGCAATGTTGAGTCAACACTGTGATGAACATCGATCACTTCTTCTCTGACTGCAACTGGGGGATCTGGTTTAGTACCTGCATTTGGTTCAGTACCTGTCTCATCCTTTTCAAGTTCTGCATCTTTCAGTTTCGGCTCTTCCACCATTTGTTCAGCAGTGAATTCTTCTTCGAAGGGATAATCTACAGATAAATCAATTGAGCCATGTAAACAATAAACATTAGTAGACACTGATTTCTCAGAATCCAAACATTTATCACAGAATATCTCTTCAATTTCTGAGAGTCATGAAAATCAAAAAAGATGACTTGTGGCAATGTTGAGTTTTCATTGTTGACCCAACATTGATCTCCAACATCGTCCAGAACAGAGGATAGAGCCTTAGCATGAACTACTGAATCATCATCTTCCTGTTCATCACCTGAATCATCACTAAGACATGCAAGCAACGTTTTCCCTTCTTACAAAGAGTGTTAGCACATTCATTCTGAAAGTGACCCCATCCTTGACATTCAAAACATCTAACTTTGTCTAGACGTTTAGAATTAAAACCAGGAAGCTCTATGGCCTTATTGAATTTGCCAGTATCCTTAGGATTACTTGGGGAGGCATTGTTAGATTTCTTCCTGAAGCTGGTTTTGTTGAACTTTCTAAGCAACTTAGTATAAGCTTTACCAAAGGCTTCTTCAGTCATCTCCTCAGAATCATCACTACTGTTTTCAGACTCAGAGATTTTTGACTTTGAGTGAAGAGACATACTGTGGCTTTTCGTACATTTGCGCTCATTCTGTTGGAGCTCAAAATTTTTCAAATTGTTCATCAGGGTATGGAAATCCATAGTAGCCAGGTTTTGAGAATCTTCCAAAACAGTTCATTTTATATCAAATTTTGAAGAAAGAGTACGAACAGTTTGAAAATCAGTTGCTTATTAGACATAACGTCACCTAGCAGTTGCATATCATTTGAAATAGTGAGCAGTTTATCAAAATAAGAATCAATGGTTTATTCTTCTGCCATTCTCAAGTTTTCAAATTTTGACCAAAGCAGTTGAAGTTTAGTTTGCTTAATACTGTTATCACCTTCACAATGATTTTGCAACAAATCCCAAGCTTGTTTAGCAGTAGTGCAATTCTGAATGAGCTTAAACATATGTGGATCAATATGCGAAAAAATTGCATTCAAAGCTTTTTCATTGTAAGAGCTAGCAAGAAAATCATCACCTGACCATTGAGCTTCTGGTTTAGGAACGACATCTCCATCAGCGTCTGGTCCTATGGTAGGCCACACATAGCCTTCAAGAACAGATTTCCATGCACGCCCTTCAATGGATTTGATGTACGTTCTGATCCGTATTTTACAGTAGTGGTAGTTCGACCCATCTATCACAGGTGGCCTATTGACACTTGAGTTAATACCGTCCTTTGTAGTACCAAATCCAGACACCAATTAATTAGGTGCTGGCTCTGATACCACTTGTTAGAACTTTTGGACCGAGATTGGTACTATCTGGACAGTTACAGACGATGTTGACTATGGTGTTGAGTCCACACCGTTCTGACGATGAAGCGATGTCGGCGTAATCGAGTAAAGTGCAGCGGACTAAAATACTGAACACAGATAATAATCAAATCGGTATAAAAAGATACCGACGGTGCCGTAGGCTAAATTTCTACCAAATATGAAAAGTAGAATTACAAAAAGAAGTTTAAATCAATCACAAACGATTGTTTAAACTTACAAAACACTAGACCTAGAACAGACAAGAAAAATCTATTCTAGTTCGAAGATACTAGAGTAAATCTCAATCTTTAGAAATCACTCACAAGTATAAACGAAATAAAAGCCTAGTAAAGCAAGACGCCACAAACCAAATATTCTCAAGAGATGTTCTACAAAGGCGTCGTCTTGCAAAGGGCTCCTGCTTGTATATATGATGTTTAGTCGAACTAGAAGAAAAAGAACCGCCCGTTTTGTTTCCCGCTCCTTGTATATATAGTTGCAGCCAAGTTGAACAGTGGAAGGAAAACGTGTAGAAGGAAAGCAGCTTTCTTTTATCGTTCTTGTATAAGGAAATCTTCTGTATATAATATATCTTGAGAATCTTTATTTCCTTCTTTCTCTCAATGTGCCCATGTATTAACAAACTCTTTCCTTCTTTATTTAGATTGCATTCCTTGTGTCCAAAGCAAATCAAACTCTTTCCTGAATCTTCTTTCCTGCGCCCAGATTCATTCTTCACGTTCCAGCTCTTCACGTCTGTTTTCTGGAAGCTTTCCAGATGTTTTCCTTAAGTCCCAAGTTAACCAATCTTGATCCATTAAGCAATGTTGAGGCCCAACTTAATATATCCTACAAAATATTCGTAGAAAAATAACTACAAACGTTGAACCGGTTAAGTTATGAAGAATGGTCGAATTACTAAACAAAGTGCAATAAATCGCACTTTCAAAAGGGAGTGATAAAAAAATTAATAATTATAGATAGTGTGTTTCGAAAAAGGAAACGTTAAACTTCTAAAAAAACTCCCGAAATGGCAAAGAGTACACCTTTAAAATGAACGGGGGGAGTAGTAGATTATATCAATCAATATGTTATGTCATTGATGCCTTGTGATTCATAGGAATATTTGAGTGTTGATGTCATAAGCAAGATGGATGACCAAGATGGATTGACATATGTGATATCGTTGGAAATCCTTACCACTATTAATTGTTTTGGGTGCCAAATCACATGATTGTTTTAGAGGTTGGATGTATAATCATGATTCTGCATAGGCTTCGGAGTTGTGCAATGGCACAAGATTAATAGTTACTACTCTTTGTAAGCATGCTATAGAAGCGAAAATTATTTATGGTCTGAATGCAGGACAAAACGTGTTTATTCATAGTATGATGATGAGTTCGTCTTATAATTTTAAGTTCCCAACTAATTTTGAAAGGAGGTTGTTTTCTATTTCATGTGATTTGCTATGACGATAAGCAAAGTGAAGGTCAGTCTCTTTCAAATGTCGGTCTCTGCCCTCTCACGTATTCAGAAACGACGAGTTTTATGTCGCATTGCCGAGAGTGACGACCAGGAAAGGGTCTAAAGGTATTGATTTGCAACAAGGATCGTAATACATCTGAGCCACAAGAAAAATGTGGTTTACAGAGAGGTGTGTGGCAAGTTATGAGTTATATAAAAATTAGTATAGCTTGTAATATGTGGATATAATCTTTATTATATAGAGTATTTATTTTTTATAAGTATGAAACTAATATTGAATTTTATATATTTTACAGGTACCTGTTGTCGTATAATTGAAATAATGAATCGATCTTATGTTATGTTTTCCTATCAATGTATTATAAATGTAATGTTGTGGTCGTTTCTAAGATTGTAAACATTATTCACTCGAGATCTTTTCATATACTTCATTTTTTTTCTTTCACATTCCCACTGACTAATAACGGGCCATTCATTCACTTTTTCCCAATGAAGGACAAACTCCAAAATTCGACCAACTTTATAAATATAACACTGAACATCAAATTGTCAACATGATCAATGCTCTCATATGTGTTTCATCAAACCTCTACACTCAGTTTTCTGCATTTTTCACATATTTAATTTCAAACAAATTATTCGTTATACATTATTTTATATCCATTAGCATTATAGATATTCAACGGTAAATAATTTAGTTTATTATTAAGGTAAAGCCATACCAATGTAGATGGTGTGAAAATTTCTATCGCGACATTGATAAAATATATGGTGGAAGAGTACAATCCATATGCGAAAATATATAAATGGCCAGAGATTGCATCTTCCTTGATAATGCCGATGAGGTGGGCCTTCAACTATTGCAAGACAGCGGGGGAGATGGACGAACTTACAATTTACCTACTGCATCAGAAGTAACTGCTATAGTGGAAGGTAATGTAGATAACCTTACATGCTAAAAGGATATTATGGTTGAGATGAGGAATGGGGACTTGAAGCGCATAAGTGAGTGTCTTCCATGCAGCCTTCTTATTCAATATTTACTACTTTTTATCGATGGAGAAGACAGATGGTATACCGATATTCAGATAAGTATTGTGAGCAAGAGGCCAAATCATACTCGAAGGGAGTTCTTAGTTTTCTGGATACAAGATAGGGAGAATGAATGGAATCAACACAAACTTGGCGGGATGTCATTATTACAATTCAGTGTTGATTCTTATTTGATGATGGACTCGCAACGTCTTCAGTGAATTCGTCACAATAAGCCTAAAATTTATGGTGATTCATACAATAAATTGGCCAACACGGTTAACCAAGGTCAGACAGATTTGTCCTGGGTTGGTAGGTCTTAAATATTGCATCGACTTTCATTGGGAGGTAAGAGATTATTTTAGCAAATGTTTCAAGATTCCATGGCCATTTGAAAACAGGTGGGTTATGAATGCGTATTTATTACATGTACGCGCAATCCAAAGTGGTCCAAGATCATGAGGCATGTCGAGAGTGTTGGCTTAAGAGCTGAAGATATACTATGTATAATATGTCGTGTTTTCCAGATTAAATTTATGAGTTAATTGGGGCCCAATTGCCAGGAATATGTTCGGGTAAGTTTTATGCATTTATTTATTGTACATTTCATTTTATTAGATTATATGCTCCCACATAATTTCACATCATAATTTATAATAATGTTGATACATATGCATTTCCTAATTTTCTAAAGCTGTCTATTTATATCTAAACTTTGTGATATGTCTTATATGTCACTCATTTTTTAAGTTATATACACCGGAGATCTCCCACATGCCTATATATTAATATTTCTTAAAGCCAATGTCAAACAAGTGCAGTTTTTGCATTGGTTCGAGTTGAACAAAATAAATCCTCGAGCCCGGAAGCTGGCTTATGCTAAAATTCTTCGCTATCATTGTTGGAAAAACGACCATAAAATATGGTTCGTATGAAAACAAGGTTTCGGTAGAATGGCATTGACTGTGTTGTGCACGAAAATCACAAGGATGCATGTGAAGCTATTGGCCTCTTATTCAATTATGGAGGGTATATTAGTGGTTTGAAAGGGGCAAGTCTATGGGGATTTGCAAAGTTTTTACGATACCTTTTCATAACCATGTTGTTCATCACGCAGCATGTCGAGGCATGAGGAAGTGTGGAACAAAACATGAAATATATTATCGAATGACATCCTATACTGTTGGGTAACTTTCTTATACTTATAATCAGAATAGCGGAAGTCTTTCTGATAAGTGCACGTGCTCAGCAAGCTAGTAAAGTGTGTAAATTACTTTGCAAGTAAGTAAAGGCAGAAAGTAAGTGTAGAAAGTAAATAACACAGTAGCTTTATAGTGGTATCTGAAGGTGGCGTAATCCTTCAACTAATCCACTTCGGCCTTTCTCAGACCTAGAATCCACTAAGACAGATAATTAAGTTCACCTTACAAATATCTTCTCTCGATTCCTAAACACACTAGGTTCCCAACCAAGTGTTCCCCCTGAGTTCTTCCCCGGCTTTCCCAGTCAAGTACTTCCTCTAATCAGAATTCCCTGAGTTATTTCCTGGCTTTCCCAGCCAAGTACTTCCTCTACTCAGAACCTTTCTTGGAGTTATTCCATAGTTTCCAAAACTAAGTACTTCCTCTAGTCCACGCCTTTTCTGGTGTTGGTTAAGAAGAGTTTGTCAGATTGGTAGATTAATAACTTCCACAATTATGTAATACTACCTTCTTGAACAAGAGTCACTTAACACACTCGGACAGCGTGTGGTGATATGTTCTTTTCTGACCCAAGTCTATGTTCTTCATTCAGGAGAATGAATATCTTAGCAAGTCGCAATAGTGCTTCAATTCAATTCCTTCACAATAGATATAGCTTGTTAATGATCAGGACACTTAGAACTTTCGTGCTACTTAGAATCAAGAGCTTGGTCGCAACTGTAAGCTTTGAGTAAGTAGAGAAGGCTTATATGCTTGAGTGTAGGATATGAAATTCAGTCGTTCAAGTGTGTTTTCAAGCATTCTAAGTGGTGATATTTATAGGTGAAAATCAAGCCGTTTGAATTACTATCTGTTAGGCTATTGAGAATCAAACTACAAACAATATGTTGATAGTACTACAAAACTTTTGTCTCTTTGTTCAGAGATAAAGATTTTGGTCAGCAAGTTTTGCAATGGCATTAAATGCACTGTATTATCTTTTGTCATGTTGTGCCAACGAAACTATGCACGCTATCTGAGGCTGTGCACGTCGCTATCAGAAACTCCAAGCCTTTCAGAAACTAAGGAAAACATCGTTTCTTCCAGAAATATTGTTTTCACTAAGTTATCTTTTGCATATGGTTTCTGAGGCACAATTCCTTAGTCTTCGGTAATCTTGTGCAGTCTTCATATCATCAGATAGTTGAGCTCTTTCTACTAGATGCCTTCTTCTTGGTCTTCTTCAAAGATATAAAATTACATTCAGAGACCTAACATCCTATACAAGATTTAATAGACTAATCATACTAAGTATACTTCCTCTTTTACAATGTTCAAGTGAACCAAGAGTACTAGATACATTTTTGAACTAAGGTAAGTCATTATGGTGTACTGATCAAAACTAAACAGATATTCCTAACAAATTTTCCCCTTTTGATCAGGTACCTTTGACTACTTTTAAAAACCTATTAGAACTTGGATGAGGAAACAATCCACCAACATTTCTTATGATTTATCATTCTTTTATTTAAATGTAGAAAGTAAGACATCAACCAAATCACAAGTTGTGATCTTTGCTGACAAGTTATCTTTTCATTATAGAGTATCTGAGAGTAGGTTCATCATATAATAATTACAAAGTAAGTGCATATAACTTTTACCAGATAATTAAACAGTAAGTACAATCAACAAAAATCAAAAGATTACACAACTTAGTAGGACAACAGGAAATTCCAAGTTCCAAGTGAACATCCTAACTAGCTGGCCTTCAAGTCTTCATTCCTTTAGAAACTCCAAATTACCATATTTCAGGCAATCTTCAGTGTATTCCTTCAGAATGGTCCTCACCCTCATTTCATAATCTCTGGAGGCAGCACATCTTTCTTTATAGGGTTTGTCAGTAAGTCCTGTGGTTATTCTGTTCTTTAGTGGGCTTGTAATAATCATATATCTCTCTGAGGTATTCCATGTCTCCTTCAAATTCCTCTTTGGTCATGTAGAATGACTCAAAGGGCTCCACTTGCAGTTTGTTCCTTTTTCCAGATTCATCTTAAAGTATGTGCACATCCTCTGGCCTGATGTAAGGGCATTCTTTGGAGAGATCATGTCTGACTTCAACTTCAAAGTCAAGTCAGGTCTTGATTATCTCAAAAGGCATCACTTTTGATCTTTTGCATTTCTTTCTCCATGCCATCAGTTGTTGGTAAACTGGTTGTAATCCCATTTTCATTGGCAAGCAAGTACTTGAGTTCCATTATCCAGTAGCCATTCTTGTGAACTTTGATGCAGTTCCAGATAGAGGGTTGATCATTGCTAGTCTTCACGTATTCTATTCTAGCATCCTCAGGCCTTGGAGGAAGGGTTCTTCCAAACTTGATGTCTCTGTCCCTCTTCCTTCTCTGTGTGGAATTCAGGCCCTTTTCTGAGGGGTCATTGGAGGATCCACCTTTCTGGATGTACTTGGTTTCTCCAGAAGGTTTTTCTAGCCTGAAGAGGTTTTGCAGCTATAGGAGCAGAAGAGCTAATTCTCTTATGATGAGTTTCCTTGTGCTCATCATCATTGTCTTTCTCAAAGGTTTCAGTACCTTTACTGCTTTCTGGAGAAATTTTTCTTCTCTTTTCAGAGATTTCTCCTCCTCCTCCTTCTTCTTCTTCTTCTTCTTCTTCTTCTTCTTCAGAAACTCCCTTTCTTTTATCACTCGAGCTCTTGGAAGCTGGAGGTGGCAAGGCAGTTGTTTGAGAGGTCTTTGCCTGGGACCTTGTTGTTACTCTTTCCAGAGTAAGGGGTTGTTCCTGGTACATCTTTTCCTTACCCTTTCCTTTGGGCTTAGCTTTTTTCTGTACCTTATGGAATACCTTCTCTTCCCCCTTAGTCATAGAGGACTGATCAAAACAAGCCAAGAGACTAACATAAAAGTTAGAGAGAGACTCAAAGTTCCTTTGCATCAGAGAGTAGTTGTTGGTGAGTCTTCTAAGCTCACTTCTGAGGTCTTCATTCTGTTGATAAAGTCTTGTCTCCCAGTTTGTTAAAGTAGAGACCTCAGCAACACCTGTATGTATCTTGGTGGAAGTTGTGCCAGTAAGGTTGTATGCTTTCTGAGCAGCCTTGCAATCTAGTCTTGGACTAATCCCAGATCTTTCTGAGAAAGTACTAAGTTGCTGGTTCTCTGAGCAATCACCTCAGCAAACTTAGTGAAGTTTTGTGGCACAGACTCAGTTACTTCCTTGTTTTGAGCCTCTAGTTCCTTCCTTATTCTGAGCAGTTCTTTGAACCTGTTCTCTATGTCAGCCATGGGAGTAGTAACTTCTGGAAAGTTTGTGGGAGCCAAAATGTGTTTCTTCAGATAGGGAATATTTGAGAATTTAACTTTAGAGGGGGTATTTCCTTCTGGCTCACTCAGGACATCATCATCTTCATCTTCTTCATCCCCGAATCCAGCGACCATTTCTTGCTTGGATCTCTTTTGCTTTCCAGAAGATGATTGGATTTCCTTTTGCTGCTTGAGTGATTTAATGTCCTCAGCTTCTATTTCCTCAGCAAATAGCTGGGCATCAAGTCTTATGCGCTTTTGTTCAGCAAGGACTTCTGCCTCCTTGCGATTCAGGTCATCAATCTTATGCAGATTGGCATGTAGGTTAGCAATCAGGTTTTCTAGTGCCAGATGCAACGAATTTGCCTCTTCCACCATCTCTTGTAGATTTGCACGAGTTTGTGAAGTTTCTAGGACTTTTTGGGCCACAAGATCATCTTGTCTGGCGTCAGAATCCTTCCTCTGAGATGGTGAGGACTTGGATGATCTCTGAGGAGATGAGGAGGGTGAGTTTTTCCTTTATAAAGGCTTTTCAGCGTCAGAGGTTTTCTTTGATCCAGTGATCCCTCCAGCACCAGATGGTGCATCATCATCCTCATCTTTCTTTTCAGAAGACTTAGGAGACTTGGGCATCTTTACATCGTTTTCATCCGTCTCCTCATCAGAGTCTAGATAAATGAGATCATTAATTCTAATGGTCTTGCTGTCCACCGCCTCTTGCTCAGCAGGAGCAGATGTGAAAGTAGGTGGGCGGTTAGGATTGGACGCAAGCTTTATCCTTGTACTTTGACTCTAATTCTCAAAGTCTTTCATAAGTAGGTCTTTAACTTTGTCAACGAATCTCCTGTCCACTAAGGTTGAGAATTCATATCTTTCGGTGGGAAACAGAGTGTTGACATAGCTTTCTTACTGTTCGGCCCATACTTTGCTGACAGGATCGTTCAGAAGTTTGGCCAATGCCATGATGTCCATTCTTCTGAGCTTTTGCCATTTCTTGTAGGCTTTTATCATGGCAGGGAGGACATTTCTTTTGAATAGATCTAGAAGACCTTCATCAGTGGTCGTTGCCCTTTTAGGATTCTCGGCAGGGATCTCTGATTGAGCTTGAAAGACAAGTTAGGCTTTGATCAAATATCAAAACCTTCGTTAGGAATCTGAGTTTTGGTAGATTCAATTTTCTGAGTTACCTGTGTCGCAACAACAGGCTCATCTTTCTGAATCTTTGAGACATCAGTGTCCTCAGATTCCTTAACTTGAGAAGGATCCTTGGTGGCCTCCTTTTCTTCCTTGTCTTTCTGAGCCTGAGAATTAGAAAAGATATTTAACTTAGAAAGTCTTAATGAAAGATGCTTCTTTTGGTAGTGAGAATGAGTGTTAAGTACCTCTGCAGAAAGAGGCTTAGACACTTGCTTCTGAGAGATTTTGGGACTCTCTGGCATCTTTTCTGATGATTGCTTTGAAGCCTCATCAACTTTCTCTTCTTGAGGGGACTTTGATGTCTCAGCCTCAGCAACTTCTACTTCTTCATGAGCCTGAAAGTATAGTTTATTAAATACTTTTGAAGAGATGTTTTTCAGAGAATTGAACATGTTATATATCTTTCTGATGACTACCTTCTCAGCAGAAGGCTCATGTTCAAGTTTGTCAGAGTCTTGAATAGACTCTTCCTTCTCCTTTGGTGAATTTGGCTTTTCACCATCTCTTTTCTCAGTTTGAGCCTATAAGAAACAAGCATAGATTATGAGTACTATGTTAAACACCAGATTCTGAAACGTGGTTCTCAGAAAATCAATATACCTGTGCGACAGGCTTGATTTCCATGGGCTCTGAGGTTGAAGGAACCTCTTTTTCAGTTTTTGAGGCAAGTGTTTCAGTCTCCTCTGGGATTCTTATTTCTTGAATGGCTTGTAATGAAGATAAGTGTCATTTGGTTACAAGAAGACATACACAGAAAATTTTTCACATGTAGAGAATTAAACCATTCATATACCTGAGCAATGTCAGACTGAGTGGTTTCTGGAACATGTGGTCGGTCTGTGAGTTGGTCGAGTTGTTCCATGACTATATCGTCAAAGGAAGTTTCAGGCACTTCGAGCCTTTCCACTGAGTGAACTATCCCTTGATGTTCTTGGAATACTTCTTCCACTATAGTGTTGTGTTCCGCAACGTCATCTTTCTAATGCATCTCTACAGCTCTTACTATAGTTTCTTCTTCTAGATAGAGCTTTGTGGTCGTTGCGGTTGTTATTCTTGTGGAGATCTGAATCTTCATGGGGACGCATCATCAGGGCTATTAAGTTGTATATCCCCAACAACCTTTGCTATAGTAGCATCAACATCCATTAAAGGACCTTCAAAAATATCTTTCAGAGAGATTGGTCCTTGTATAGTATTTTCTCAACATCTGGTTGCTATTTCATCAACCATTGATGCAGGAGTATCTCCAGCAATCACATCCTCTTCCGAGGAGGAGCCCATGTGTAGGTCCGCTAGTTTCGTAGCAGGGGCCTCCTTGGTTTCATCTACCCTCTTGTCAGCAAGAGTGGTATCTCCATCAGCAGGAGATGTGGTCTGTGTAGGGGCTGAGGTTTCTTCAGCAATAGGTGTAACAACTTGTTCAGAGAGAACTGTTTGTTCACTGCTCTCTGAGGCGTTAGTCTTCTTTCTACCTCCAGTTCTACGTCTCTTCGAGGGCACTAATGGTGCTTCAGAGACTCCTTCTGATGCCCTTTTCTTATGTCTATTATCAAAATTAAGTCTACACACGAAATCACCGTTTGTGTTGGTCCATATAATGGCAAAGTAAAAGACTAGAGGGGGGGGGGGGTGAATAGTCTTTTTAAAACTTTTGTCGATAAGCACAGTTTCTCAGATATCTGTGAAGATATCTGATACTTAATTTCAGAGAGCAGAAGACTTCTGAGATAAGTGCACGTGTTCAGCAAGATAAGCGTAAGTATTTTGCAATATAAGTAAAAACAAGTAATAAACTGAAGAAAGTAAATAACACGAGTCTTTTTATAGTGGTATCTGAAGGTGGCGTAATCCTTCAACTAATCCACTTCGGTCTTTCTCAGACCTAGAATCCACTAAGATAAATGAGGTAACCTTACAGATATCTTTTCTCGATTCCTAAATACACTAGGTTCCCAACCAAGTGTTCCCCCTGAGTTATTCCCCGGCTTTCACAGCCAAGTACTTAATGTACTCAGAAACCTTTTGAGCTGTTCCTTAGTTTCCCAAACTAAGTACTTCCTTTGCTCAATAACCTTGGAGTTATTCCTTAGTTTCCCAAACTAAGTACTTCCTGTACTCCACGCCGTTTAAGGTGTTGGCTAAGGTAAATTGTCAGGTGAGCTTCTTTAATAACTTGTTCAGTTATTCAGATAGCTCTGTGAATCAAGTATACTTAATACACTTTGCAATGTATGGTATCTTGTTCTCTACTGACCCAAGTCTATTGTAAGTGTTCCAGAGAATGAATCTCAGATATGAAATCTTAGTTCAACTCCTTCACAGATAACAATGCTCGTTAAGGATCAGGACACTTAGAACTTTTGTGCTACTTAGAATCAAGAGCTTTGGTCGTAACAGAAAGCTTGAAGGTAAGTAGTTTGCTTGAGAGCGCTTGTGTGAGTATTCAGTGTTCTTGGAGTTCAGTGTGTTCTAAGGTGTTTTTTTAAGCAGTCTAAGTGTTGATATTTATAGATGAATTTTGAGTGCCGTTTGAATAGTATCCGTTAGGCTTAAATCAAATTCAAACTATTGATATGTGAATAGAATCTTGAAAGGTGCTTGTCTTCTTCTTGGTTACCGCTTTTGTTCAGACATTTCTGTCTGCGCATTTAATGCACTGTACTATATTTTGTCCTGTAGTGCCAACGGAACTATGCAAGTTTTCTGAGGCTTTGCACGTTCTTTTCCAGAGATCATCATAGCTCCAGATACCATTTGTTTAAACAACTAGTTATAATATGTTTCTTTTTCAAAAGCATATTTTATGTCCAAGGTATCTGAGTGTAGATATTTGTGGGCACTTTGCTCGTCTCAGAAACCTTTTATTCTCAGATATCTTTTGCAACATGTATGTTTCGAAACACTTGTTTCTTCAAGATATCTGGACATAGGTTTCTGGAAAACCCTTGTTGTTCAGCAATCTTGTGCAGTCTTCAAATCTTCAAATCCGTTGAACTTTTCCTGCTAGATGCCTTCTTCTTGGTCTTCTTCAGAAAATAAAAATTACATTTCGAGACCTAACATCCTATACAAGATTTGCTAGACTATCATACTCAGTGAGTTTCTTCTTTTACAGTGTTCAAGTGAACTAAGAGTACTAATCACCTTTCTGAGCTAAGATATGTCATTAGGTTGCTGATCAAAATCTAAACAGATATTCCTAACAAATTTCCCCCATTTTGATCAGTCAACGATGACTATCTGACCTATTACAAATCTGGATGAGGAAACAATCCACCACTTAATCATTTCTTATGATCTTTTAAATCATATAATTAAGTGCAGAAAGTAAACAACGACCAAATCACAAGGTGTGATCTTTGTTGATAAGTTATCTTTTATAGAAAATGATATCTAAGAGTAAGTTCATCAGATATGATACAGAGAAAGCTTACAGATAACTTTTTCAAGATTTAACAGAAAAGATCAATCAGCAAAATCACATAAACTACTTAGTCGAAAAGAACAACAGGAGTTACCAAGCTCCAAGTGAACATTCTAAATGACAAGTCTTCAAGTCTTCAAAAATCTTCAAGTCTTCAAAACAGTTCCATGGATCAGTCTGCGAATTTCCTATCACCAAACCTTTTGATATCATCAGAGTAGTCATAGAGAAGAGTTCTGACAATCATTTCTGTGTCTCTGGCAAATCCATAGACTTCCTTGTAGGTGTTGGTGGGATTTCTCTTGACAAAATGCTTGACCCACAGATACTTTCCTCACTTCAAGGCATGCTCGATTCTGATATCTGATAGTTTGAAGTATTCATAGATAATCTTCAGATATCTGATGTCACCCTTGTATTGATCTTCAGTTAAGTAGAAGGACTCATAGGGTTCCACTGCAAGTCTTGCTCTTGTGCTTGTTCCAGTAATGTTGGGAATTCTGTGCACATCATCTGGCTTTCCATAAGGACAATCATCAGAGAGGTCCTTCTTCATGGCTTCTGTTCTCTTGATCACTTCAAAATCCAACCATGCTTTGATGTGGTTGGTGTTAATCAAGATTGGCTTATCTTTTCTCCATGCCATGAGTTGTTTATGGATTGGTTCTGGAAATTTTGAATTTACCAGTAAGTGCTTGAGTTCCAGAATCCAGTAGCCATTCTTCTGATTAATGCACCTGTAGACAGAGGAGTCATTGTTGGTCTTCACATACTCAATCTTGGGTTCTTCTGGCCTGAGTGGAAGTTGAAGTTTTCTTTGTTCAGCTCTCAGCCTGTTCCTTCTTTGTCTAGAATTCTCCTTTGGGGGATTGCATGAAGAACCACCCTGGATTGACTTGGTATTTTCAGAGGGTGTTTTAGTTGCTAAAGGCTTTGCAGCTATGGGCTCAGTTAGGCTATCAATTTTCCTTTTTCTGTGAAGAGGAGCTTCATCTTCATCAGTCTCTTCATCATCATCAAGATTAATTCTTGTGAGACTTTTGCAGCCTTCTTCATTGCCCAGGGATTTGATTTAGCCTTCTTCTTCTTCTTCAGAAGATTCATCAATCCCTCTTACTTGTCTTCTCCTTGGAGCCTTGGTACTCCTTGGAGGTCTTTTTTCCATGGCCCTTGTTACCATTGTAGTTTCTTCAGTTGGCTGCTAGGAAGTAGCTACTATTTGCAAAGCAGCTTGATTTGATGAGGGATCATCTATTCAGAGTGGTGGCTGGGAAGTTTTCTTGTTTCCTCTTCCTTTCTGAGCGGCACCATCTCTAGATTTCTTCTTTCCTCCCCCCTGATCTTGAGATCCAAATTCTTCCCCCTTAGTCATTGTTGACTGACTAAGTACCACAAAAGAATCTGAGAGGGACTCAAAATTCTTTTGCAAGTAGTTGTAGGCAGTGACCAACTTCTGAAGTTCAGCCTTGAGCTCCTGATTTTGTTTGATAAGTCGATTTTCCTTATCAGTGAGCTCTGCCAATGGGCCTAGTATGGCATCTGCTTTTCCAGCAGTGTAACTTGCCTCGTGAAAAGCTTTTTCAGCTAATGATACATCATCGTCCCTTACCATTCCCAGATCTTTCTGAGCAATGATCATACTGGTTGTTCTCTGAGTGATGAGCTCAATGAATTTTTGCATATCTGAGGGGACGGAGGCAATTACTTCTTTGTTTTGTGAAGACATCTCCCTTTTAAGATGTGCCAAAACTTGATATCTATTCATATATTCATGGGAGTGGACATTTGGCAGTTTGTTGAAAACTTCAGGAGCAATTAGCTTCCTTTTCAGATGAGAAACCGCTAAGTGTTCATTGCGGTGTTCTGCCAAAGTCTTGTCTTCTTCATCATCTGAGTCATCAGCCCAGTGATCTTCATCCTCTTGGACATTTTCAAGATTTTCCAGTCCAGCAACCATCTCAGAGATGGGCTTCTTTCATTTTTGAGAGGAGGATGGTTTTTCTTTTGATGGTGATGCAGCCTTAGCATCATGCTTTTGTTTAGATACTTCTTCAGTATCTAGCTCCTTAGCAATAGCATTTACAACATCCTGGAGCTCTTTAACCTCAGAGTAAGCTACTGTCTCTTGTAAGTATTGATCTTGTAGTTGATTGAGCTTATCTCTGGATTTAACTAGCTCTTCTTCAAGTTGAAGATGGAGCTGTTGCTCTTCTTCCAACAGTTGTTTGAGTTGAGCAGTTTTGGTTTGAGTATTTAATATCTTCTGAGTTGTTTCCTCAGAGTGCTCAACTACTTGTTCAGTAGTGTCTTTTTGTTGTTGGGATTGCTGTGAAGGATGAGTGGATTTCTGAGGAGATGGAGGAGGGGATTGCTGTGATGTCCTCTCAGTGTGCTTTTCAAAGAATCGAGGCATTGTTTCCTTGTGCAATTCCTCCGTCCTCAGTGCAGGGCATCATCATCCGTCATATCATCATCATTCTTTTGTGATGGTCGAGAGGAGGTTCATCAAAGTTATTCTCATCTATTTCTTCCTCCTCGCCTTCGTCTTGATACAAGATTAATCACTTGAGAATAGTGATCTTACGCCCATTAACCTCTTCTTGTTGAAGGAATAAATTGTAGTGTCAGGCGGGGAATGCTTGAATGCCATCGCAATCTTGTCGACCATCTGCCTGTTTGAAGGCTTGCACCAATTTGTGTGCCACTTTCTTGGAAAAATCCTTATGCATTAGGGTCGCAACCTGATATTGTTCAGTAGGGAACATTGCATGGATGTAGTTTTCCAGGTCAAGAGCTCGTGCTTGTCTTGTTGGTCGATCTGTGATTCTAAGTATTTCAGAGAGATCAGAGCACCTTAACCTCTGCCATTTCATGAAGCATTGAATATGCTTTGGCAAGGTATGAGTCTTGAAAAAGGGAAGAAGGTTCTCATAGTCATCATTTGACTCCTTCTTGGCACTACTTTAAGCCTGAAAGAAAGAGTTTTGAGTTAGTTTCAAAACTTGTTTAGATATCTGAGTTTTAGAGTAGTCAAGTATCTGTGTTACCTGTGCAACAACAACAGGCTCAGAGGGTTGGACTACTGAGGTTCCAAGTGCCTCAGATATCTGGATATGAGGAGGAGACTGGGAAGTCTGATCCTCAGTGATCTTTCTTTCTCCTTGAACCTGAGATTAGAAACATAACACTTAGGAAATTTTATCAAGAAAAATTCTATTTTCAAAATCAGATATCTGAGATGTCAATTACCTCCACTTTTGGAGGCTTAGATACTTGTTGCTCAGGGACTTGTGCAGTCTCTGGAAATTTTTCTTGTGATGAAGGTTTTGACGCCTCATCAATTTCCATTGGTTATGGGGATTAAGCGGGCAACTCCCCAGCAACTTCTACTTCTTTTTGAACCTGTTTAAGTAGACAGTGTTAGTTTGAGAAAAATGATCAGAGATTTTTCTTTGAAGATTATAGGTATCTGAATGATATACCTTCTCTGCAGAAGGTTCAGAATCTTGTTCCTCAGAGACCTTGGAAGTCTCTGGATTCTTTTCTGAAGAGATAGACTTTTCAGTCTCTTCATTTTTCTTCTCAGTTGGAGCCTATTAGAAACAGACACTTAATAGTATTAGTCAATTGTATAAAGCACATATCTGAGATGTTATATCTTAAGGAACTGTCTTCTACCTGTGAGACAGGCTCCTGTTCCTTAAGTGGTGAGGCTATGGAGGCCTCCTTCTCAGATTCTGAGGCAAGCTTTGCAGCTTCCTCTTGCTCTTTTGTTTCTAATTCAGCCTGTAACAAAGAATTTTTATTAGTTAACAAAACAGAAAACACAAAGAAATTCACAAGTATAAACCATTCAGCTACCTGAGCAATGCCAGGCTGAGTAGTCTCTGAAACTTATGACCCTTCCATAAGTTGGTCTCGTTGTTCCAGTGTTGCTTCTTTGTTGGAAGTTTGAGGAACTTCAACCTTTTCTTGAGTGGCTAACTCAGTTGCCTCCCCTGGTTGATCATTCTGAGTAGGTGTCTCAGTTTGATCCCTCTCTTGGAGTTGGGGAACCTGCTCATTTGCAGGATTTTCTTCAGCATACTGCATTGCTGGCATGTCGAAATGAAGTTCATTTACCATTTCATCAACCACTTGTGGCTATTGTGGTTGTGGTTGTTGTGGTTGTCTGGAAGCAGACATTTGAGCATTTGAGAGCTCTTCCAGATCTTTAAGTGTGGCGTTGACATCAGCGTCAGCCAATACTAGGTCACCACTCATCAGGGCTTCTTGAAGTTGTGCATATGTGACTGTCCCTGATGGTGTGATGGCACAAACAACCTTTTCTATAGGTGCTTGTTCAGAAACCTGTGGTGTAGGTTCTTCTTCAGATACTTCTACACCAGTTACTATTTCAGTAACCTTAGCCCTTTTCGATTATTCTAGGACTTGAGAGATGACTAGTTCATCATCTTCATCATCAGAGCTTTCATCAGCATTAGGAACTGATTGGTCCATAATTCCTGCAGTTTCTGCAGATAGGGCTTGGTATCTTTCACCACTTTTGGCAGTATTTATGAGTTCATCAGCAAGGCTTTCTGTAATAGTCTTCACATTTCTGAAAGCACTTTCTCTTGCTGAGTCTACTTGTTCAGTAGCCGATGCCTCTTTTGCAGCATTGATGAGTTCATCTTCATTGATGAGTTCATCTGCAACGACGTCAGGTATCTGGGAATCGACAACCTCAATGGGTGTGCCTTCTGATTTGCCAGCAGACTTCTTCCGTGAAGTTCTGGGCTTCTTCGTCGCAACTTTTCCCTTAGATACCTCTTCAGTCTTTCGTTTCTTGGAACCTTTCTGAGATCCATTAACCTTTTTCATCATGTTTGTATACTCATATTTGTAGAGTAGGTTACTGTTGACAATATCTGCCGTCTCTCTGAGCTCAATGCCAAGACATTCCAGTAAGTAGCATATCTTCAGACCATAGCTTACTGTGGCCTTTGGCTCGGCAAGTCCCTTAGCGATTGTAGGCTCAAAGCCTTGAATCTTTTCACAAATTTTCTGAAGGCATACTTCCCCCAATTAAAAGGGTTTTCCAGCCTTTTGTCTTGTTGTTGTAGCAAGAACATCATCATCCAGCGTTCTTGGCTTATCTGGTCAGCACCTCCTTGTAGACCATCAAAGCATCTGTGAAGAATGCATGCCAACACATCCCAGTGAACCAACAGATGTCTGGTTTTGATGTCAGCAAGCTTGAAATCAGTGGGTGCATCTGATTTTTCAAGATCACGCACGCCATCAGACAAATTGTTTTACACCTTCAAGGAGATCATCATCCTTGGTGTCTATTTCAAAATCCTTTCCAAGATTTTGAAGTTCAAACAACTTGCGAAAGTTGTTAAGTCCGTAGGATTTCCTTTCCTCGATCAAGTCTTTATAGACACTATTGCAGTGCCTTCAGAAACACAGGATATAATCCTGGAGTTATTGTAGAATTCTAACACATCTAGTGAAGAGATTCCACTGGGAAGAGCAGATAGAAAACCCTTGATTTGTGCCTTTTCAAGCATGTCAAGGATCAGTTTCCTATCCACTTGGTTTTCAACAACAGCCGTGAGGTATTCCTCAATCATGGGACCACCCCAAATCATCCTGTGATTTGAAGTCCAATGATCGGGATTAAAGTCTCATACCAATCGATTGTTTACTATCACCAACTCTGGTGCTTGCTTTTCAGCAGTACCAGTGATAGAAGATTGGGGTTTCTGTGTAGACGAACGCTTAGGAGCCATCTTTTTATATAGTGTAAGTTTTTCGAAGTTTGAAAGAAGTTTGGGTTAGCAATTAGTGATTCTTTGCAGAAAGACTAACAGAGATTTGCAGAGGTTGAAGAAATTTGCAGAGAAATAGAAGAAGATAATTTTGCTATTCTTGTGCAAGTCTGTATATTGGATTAGGCGAAAGTAATTTCTTTTGACAAAATCCCATATATATAGCAATGTAATCTCCACAGTCATATACATACAAATTGATTTTGTGTGTAAGTATCTGTGAATTGCAGGCAGGCGTGAGTAAAAGCTTGTTCGGCATTAAATGCATAGTGGGCCCTGTCGGAATTTCAACAGTCCACTATTTACTGAGAGTTAATCTCTGCTGTAAAGATCAATCGCCCAATTCATCAAGGGTCACCATTGCTTCTTCAGCAATGATCACAATCAACAAATGTAATTGTGCCCGTTTAATGAATTTTGGCTATTAGCTATCTGAATCACATTTCTCTGTGTGCCTAAGAACACTGTTTGCATCTGAGTCTATCTCACACTTAGTATTTGTCCAAGTTTTACACAAAGATAGTAATGATACAAATTTCAAGAGAGTAGTTGAATGCAGTCACCGTATTTATTCTCTTTGTGTTCCCTCGAGTGATCTAGATATCCGAAAGTACTGCTCTGGAGATCTTCAAATAGCCATTTTACCCTTTAGCCTTTGGTTTCTGGATACCCGTTCCAGATTCCTCTTCTCTGGATACCCGTTCCAGATTTCTCTTCTCTCTTCTTTGATATCTTCTTTTCTGAACTTTTTCAGTTCTTTGGTAGCTCCATTAGTCTAAGACTGTGTCTTAAGGCTAAGAATCTACTTTCTTGTAGTGGCTTAGTGAAGATATCTGCAAGTTGGTCTTCAGTGCCAATCTTGAGTATCTCTATATTGCCTTTTTCAACATGGTCTCTGATGAAGCGGTGTCTAACATCAATGTGCTTTGTTCTTGCATGAAACTTAGGATTCTGAGTTATGGCAATGGCACTTGTGTTGTCACAGAAAATGGGAGTTTTCTCTTCGTTGAGTCCATAGTCTTTGAGTTGTTGTTGTATCCACAATATCTGTGAAGCACAACACCCAGCAGCAATATATTCAGCCTCTGTGGTAGATGTGGCAATGTAATTTTGTTTCTTGCTGAACTAAGATATCAATCTAGCACCAAGAAATTGACAAGTTCCTGAGGTGCTTTTTCTATCAAGCAATGATCCAGCATAGTCGGCATCTGAATAGCCAACCAAACTCAATCCACTCTCTTTTGGATACCACAATCCAACTTCTACAGTACCTTTTACATACCTTAATATTTTCATAGCAATGTTGTAGTGTGACTGCATTGGATTTGTCTGAAATCTAGCACACACTCCAACTGCATATTGAATATCAGGTCTACTTGCAGTGAGGTATAGTAGCGATCCAATCAATTTCCTATACTTCTGTTCTTCAACACTCTTGTCAGATTCAGTGTAGGTCATTTTGGTTCCGATGCTCATTGGTATCTTAGCATTCCTTTCAGAAGGCTTTAGATTAAATTTATTGAGCATGTCCTTTGCATACTTTGTTTGACTAATGAATATTCCATCATTGAGTTGCTTGACTTGCAGCCCTAGGAAGTAATTCAATTCTCCCATCATGCTCATCTCAAATTTACATTTCATGAGTTCAGTAAAATCTTCACAAAGTTGCTTGTCTTTAGATCCAAATATAATGTCATCAACATATACTTGAACTAAAAGCAGTTTCCCGTCATGGTTCAGTGTGAAGAGTGTTTTGTCAACATCTCCTTTCTTGAAGCCACTTTCTAGTAGGTATCTGGCCAATGTATCATACCATGCTCTTGGAGCTTGTTTCAGCCTATACAGAGCTTTCAGAAGCTTATAGACCATCGTACTTTCTGAGGAAACTTCAAAACCTGGTGGTTGCTCAACATAGACTTCCTCAGCCAGTTCACCATTTAGAAATGCACTCTTGACATCCATCTGATAAACTGTAAAGTCATTGTGATCTTTTGAAGATGATTTCTTATCCATTTCATAATGGGTTTTGAACTAGTAGGATCAATATCAATTTGATTTGAATGTGAATCAATATGATCTTGATGAGATACTTGTGCAGTATCTGTGATATCTGACACACGGGAAATGTCATGGATATCTGACACTTTTTCAGTGTTAGAGATATCTGGATCTTGCATTTCAGCAATCTCATTTTCAGATACCTTTTCATGATGAAGGTTCTCAATAGCATGTTCCATTCCTGGAATTCTCATAGGAAATTCTTCATCATGTCTTAGAGTCATCTGGTTGTTACTAAGCATAGGTTGATTTTCATCGTCAGACTCATCCTCTATTTGAATGATAGAATTGTTTCCTTCTGAGGATCCATTTTCAGAATCTTTAATCATTAGTTCTTTGAACCTATCTGAGAGATCATCATTTAAGAGTACTTTCTTGTTTCCTTCACAGAATACTACGTGAATAGATTCTTCGATCTTTTGCATTCTTTTGTTGTAGATTCTGTAGGCTTCGCTATTCAGAGAATAACCAAGAAATACTCCTTCATCCGCCTTTGGTTGAAATGTTCTCAAGTATTCTTTTCCATTATTAAGAACGAAACATCTGCAACCAAACACCCTTAGATGTTTGATACTAGGGGGTCTACCAATGAAAAGCTCGTACGGAGTTTTATCATGGTGTTCGTTAATCAGACATCTATTTTGAGTGTAGCATGCTGTGTTTACAGCTTCAATCCAATAGATTTCACTTATTTCAGTGTCATCAAGCATTGTTCTTGCTGCTTCTTTCAGGGTCCTATTCTTTCTTTCAGCAACACCATTTTGTTGTGGTGTCCTTACAGAAGATAGTTGATGTTGTATACCTTTGCAAGTACAAAACTCTTTGATGTACTGGTTCACAAACTCAGTACCATGGTCTGTTCTGATTACAGATACCTTGTCATTTTTCATGACTTCGAGCTTATTCAGCAAGTTAGGTATCTCAACCCTTGCATCAGATTTGTGTTTGAGAAAGACAACCCAAGTGAATCTTGAGTAATCATCAACAACAACCAGACCATACTTCTTTCCTGCATAACTAGTTACTGAGGATTCAAACAGATCCATATGTAACATTTGCAGTGGCCTCTCACTGGAATGTCTAGTTTTAGACTTGAAAGATGTTTTGGATTGTTTTCCCATTTGGCAAGCTGAGCATACACCTTCTTTTCTATATGCCATTTTGGGTAAACCAACCACCAACTCTTTCTTGGCTAGTTTATTCAGAGTTTTGAAATTCAAGTGACTCATTCTTTTATGCCATAGCCAATTTTCTTCAGTGTGGCCAGATTGACTCACCATGAGACATTCTTCGGTTGTGGCGGATGCCCAATCAGCAACATAAAGATTTCCTTTACGCCTTGCAACCAAGACTGTCTGCTTTGACTCATTGTCAATCACTTTACATAGTTTTGACTTGATCTTGACAGTGTACCCTTTGTCTACTAGTTGACTCATGCTTAGGAGATTATATTTCAATCCCTTTACATGAAGTACTTCAGAGATTGCGAGGGCATCGAGCTTCAAATTGCCAAAACCTATGGTTGGATTTTCATCTCCTCCAGCAAACCTGATAATTTGTCCATCATTGCATTTTTTGTAGTTAATCAGATTTGCTTTGTCTCCTGTCATGTGCTTCCCACATCCACTATCAAAATGCAACTTTGAGTTAGTCTTTAGAGTGTTCTGCACAAAACAGGAAACAGGAGATTAGGTTCGCATACCAACAATGGAACCATCTGGATTAAAAAATCTTCCAGTAGGAATCCACTTTTGAATGAATTTCTTAGGAACATTCTTTTGTCTAACAGGAACATAAGGAGGAATCTTAGTTAAATGATTAGTATCATTGTTGTTAAGAACTATTTTCTTCCTTGGTGTGTTCCTAGGTGATCCATTTGGTGCTTTCAGATACCTGTCAGATTTCTGAGTCTGCTTTTCAGCAAACTTAGCTTTCCTAGCCAGATTTCTTCTAGCCCTAGCATTCAGATTTTCAGTGGCTTGATTTATCTTCCACTTCTGATAATTGTTGTGAGCAATTCTAGCCTTTAACCATCGTTCTTGCTCTTGTTTGTATTCGCGAGCAAGTTACGTTGTTTCCCAATGGGTTTATAGCCAATACCATTCCGAGCACCTGATGCTGTCTGAGATCTCTTCTCAACAGCTTTGCTAATCTCTGGATTCAATTTTCTTTCCAGAAAACGTGACATAAGAAAATTTGCCGGCTCCTGCAATTTTTCCTTTTTGAGAGACATAGCACTGTGGGTGATTGCACTTCTCAGTGTTATGTTTCTTTTCAGAGACATTTCCACGCTTTCCTTTTGACTTGTTTTTCCCACAAAGGCTTGGTCGAATCGCTTTTCCTTTGTCAACAATCTTAGCTTTTTACGACATCGTAGATTGTTTGGGAATCACCTCACGAGCACCATTTAATGTTAGTCCTTCATTACTCTTATTCGAGTGGTGGAACTATCTCGTGTGTGTCCAAATTAAGTCCTCTCTTTTCTGAAGGATCTCTTAAATAAGATTGTACTTCAGTAAGAGTGTCACTAGCTTTGGCATAAGATTGAAAGGATAGTTCTTTCTTTTTGAGTTCCTTATTCTCAGAAAGAAGACCTTCACATTTCTTTTGAAGATTGGCCATTACTTCTTTATGTGACTTTTCGGTCTAAGATATCTGAGCCTTGAGAAATGCATTTTCAGCATCCTTTTTCTCAGATATCTTGATTAATTTAGAATTTTCCTTTGCAAGAGAATTCTTTTCTTCTTCGAAATTTTCGGCTCTAGCTCGGAACATTAGAAATTCTCTTTTGTAAAGATCAATTTCTTTTCTGAGATTTTCCAGTTCTTTGATTCCTTCGTCATCACTTTCATAAGTATAACAGGAAGTATGTGTTACCTCATCAGCCATTAGACAAGGTTCAATGTTGGAGATATCTGGGAAGATTTCTTCAGCCATTCCACACACTTCTTTCTTCTTTTGACCAAAGTCAATTACTTCATGAGAAACACCGCATATTTCTGGGGAAGGCAGTGTGGAATCATCTGAATCCTCAGAATCAGACTCAATGTCTAGAGCATCCAGTTGGAGTTGAATCTTTTTCTTTTCTTCAGTGAGCATAGCTCTTTGACTTCTTTTGAAGATTCTTCTATCTTTCTTGTCACATGTCTTAATTTTGTTGAAAGCAGGACAATCCTTCTTGAAATGACCAGGTTTCTGACAATAGAAACAAATATCATTTCCTATTTCTGCTTCCTCAGTACTTGATGCTTTTTGAGCTGGCTTGTTCAGCAAGCTTTGCATATTTTTGTACTGGTGATAGTTTGAGCCTAGATGCTTTTTCAGCTTCTCTTTGGCTTTTCTTCTCTCAATTTCTCGACTGACATATTTTTCCATTTGCTTTACAGCAAGAGCATCCTCAGTCACATCCTTGCCTTTCTTCTTTTCAGAATTTCCTTGAGCAACTAGAGCAACACTCTGCAACTTCTCAGTTGTTTGTTCCCTTTGAGTTGTCTCATAGTCAACAGTGGCAAGGTGAGAGAAAAGTTCCACAGGAGTGATATCTGGCATTCCTTGGTTAAAGTAGAAAAAACTTTGTGTGTTCCCAGTTATGATTTAGACTTCTCACAATGGTTTTAATCTTTTCTGACTAGGTATATCTATTACTTTCACCAAGTGCAGCCATGTCACTCATAAGTGTTGTAAACCGGAAATCTAGTTCTTCAAGAGTCTCTGTGGGACCTTGTTTAAAGTTTTGGAATTTTAGCTTCAAAACTTCGAACTTATTTTCCTTTGTTTTTTCAGTGCCAGCACAGATTTCTTCAATCAGTTGCCAGGCCACTTTCGCCGTTTTTGCACCCCACTGTTTACACTGTATGTGCTCTTGAGTAGAACGTATGATGATATTACGAGCCTGTCCATCCAATCTATTTCTCTTGGCATCTTCCGATGTCCAGAGTTCTCTGGGCTTTGGTTTGTAAATAACTTGACTAGCAGGTCTCCCACTGGTTGATGCATCTGTCTGTGAAGACCCATCACTTTGTTCTCTGTCTCTACCATTAGAAACCTCTATGACTTGCTTGAGTTGTTGAATGACTATTGGGCCATTCTTTATTACTTCGATCATTTCGTCACTAATGGCTTCTAGGTGGAGCATCATGTTATTCGTCCATTTCTCATAATTCTCTGGCTTGAGAATTGGGGCGTCACTTAAAGACATCCTGCAGTAAACAGACTAAACAAACGAATCAAGTGTAGGTGAAAAGCAGTTAGTGGGCACTTATATGGGATCTAGGTTCAGTGCAGAAGGCTTGGGAACCTCCCGCTCTGATACCACTTGTTGGTCCAGATAACGGCAAAGTAAAAGACTAGAGGGGGGGTGAATAGTCTTTTTAAAACTTTTGTCGATAAGCACAGTTTCTCAGATATCTGTGAAGATATCTGATACTTAATTTCAGAGAGCGGAAGACTTCTGAGATAAGTGCACGTGTTCAGGAAGATAAGTGTAAATACTTTGCAATATAAGTAAAACAAGTATAAACTGCAGAAAGTAAATAACACAAGTCTTTTTATAGTGGTATCTGAAGGTGGCGTAATCCTTCAACTAATCCACTTCGATCTTTCTCAGACCTAGAATCCACTAAGATAAATGAGGTAACCTTACAGATATCTTTTCTCGATTCCTAAATACACTAGGTTCCCAACCAAATGTTCCCCCTGAGTTATTCCCCGGCTTTCACAGCCAAGTACATCCTGTACTCAGAAACCTTTTGAGCTGTTCCTTAGTTTCCCAAACTAAGTACTTCCTTTACTCAACAACCTTGGAGTTATTCCTTAATTTCCCAAACTAAGTACTTCCTGTACTCCACGCCGTTTAAGGTGTTGGTTAATGTAAATTGTCAGGTGAGCTTCTTTAATAACTTGTTCAGTTATTCAGATAGCTCTGTGAATCAAGTATACTTAATACACTTTGCAATGTATGGTATCTTGTTCTCAACTGACCCAAGTCTATTGTAAGTGTTCCAGAGAATGAATCTCAGATATGAAATCTTAGTTCAACTCCTTCACAGATAACAATGCTCGTTAAGGATCAGGACACTTAGAACTTCTGTGCTACATAGAATCAAGAACTTTGGTCGCAACAGAAAGCTTGAAGGTAAGTAGTTTGCTTGAGAGCGCTTGTGTGAGTATTCAGTGTTCTTGGAGTTCAGTGTGTTCTAAGGTGTTTTTTTAAGCAGTCTAAGTGTTGATATTTATAGATGAATTTTGAGTGCCGTTTGAATAGTATCCGTTAGGCTTAAATCAAATTCAAACTATTGATATGTGAATATAGTACTGTAGCAGGCTTGTCTTCTTCTTCAGAAGCTACCGCTTTTGTTCAGACATTTCTGTCTGCGCATTTAATGCACTGTATTATATTTTGTCCTGTAGTGCCAACGGAACTATGCAAGTTTTCTGAGGCTTTGCACGTTCTTTTCCAGAGATCATCATAGCTCCAGATACCATTTGTTTAAACAACTAGTTATAATATGTTTCTTTTTCAGAAGCATATTTTATGTCCAAGATATCTGAGTGTAGATATCTGGGGCACTTTCCTCGTCTCAGAAACCTTTTATTCTCAGATATCTTTTGCAACATGTATGTTTCGAAACACTTGTTTCTTCAAGATATCTGGACATAGGTTTCTGGAAAACCCTTGTTGTTCAGCAATCTTGTGCAGTCTTCAAATCTTCAAATCCGTTGAACTTTTCCTGCTGGATGCCTTCTTCTTGGTCTTCTTCAGAAAATAAAAATTACATTTCGAGACCTAACATCCTATAAAAGATTTGCTAGACTATCATACTCAGTGAGTTTCTTCTTTTACAGTGTTCAAGTGAACTAAGAGTACTAATCACCTTTCTGAGCTAAGATAAGTCATTAGGTTGCTGATCAAAATCTAAATAGATATTCCTAACAGTATGCAACTTGCACTTTCTCTCTAAGCTCTACACCAAAGTGCTCCAAAATGTAACAGATCTTCAGACCAAAAGAAATGGCCATCAGAGGTTCAACATGACCACGGATGATTGTGGCTTCGAAAGACTTGATGTTCTCAGCGAACTTCTTCCAGATATACCTCCTCCAGTTGAAGGGAGTTGTCCTTTCGCTCAAGGTGTACATATGGGAAAGAGTACCCCATATCTCCAGAGACACCTTGTCAGCCCCTCCTTTGCTGCACTCAAAACATCTGTGCAAGATCAGAGCAAGCCAGATCCAGGGTTTAGTGACATGTTGTCTGCGCATGTTCACAATGTCAAATGTTTCAGGAACATCCAAGTTGTCCTCATTTTTTGGAGCCATGTTATTTAAATAGAAGTCATCAGTGGCCTCCTTGGACACGTCTATTTGATGTTCACCACCAGAGTTTAGAAGTCCAAACAATTGACAGAAGGTTTCTTCGTCAAGACATATCTCTATGTCTTGAACCTTCGAAGAAATTGACATCCTTTCGGAGCCAATCTCGGTTTTCACCACGGAATTATTGCAGAATTCCAAAACATCCATATAGGATGTGAAAGAGGGTTTCACATAACAGAACTGCTTGATTCGTACTTTTTCAAGTAGATCAAGCCCTCTTCTCGCTTCTACTTGGTTGAGTGAAGCTCCAAACATGTATTCATCAACTAGTACTCCTCCCCAAAGTACCTTGGGTCTGGTATTACACATACTGGGGTTGAAAATTCCAGTTACCTTCTTTTCCTTGATGGTAATGGTTTGCTTTGCAGCAGTACCAGAAGATGAAACTTGGGATTTTGATGTTGCTCTTTTGGGTGCCATCTCTTTAGTATTTATATAGAAATAGGGAATAGAGAGATGAGAATCGTAGTTGGAATCGACAAGGATTTCTTTGCAGAAATTCTTAGCAGAGATTCAGACGGATTAGAGAGTTTTTGCAGAGAAGATTAGGAAGGCTTTTGCAATTTTCGTGCAAGTGATTTGTGGGATTAGGCAAAAGTATTTTTCTTTGCCGAATCCGCCTTTATATAGCATGCAAGTACATGCGATACAAATGAATTATGTATGTATATTACTCGCAATTCTGCACAGGCGTGGTGGAAAAGCATTATTGCATTTAATGCAAGTGGGGTCAGTTACTTGGTTACTGCGCGAGTGGGGTTAGTGGATACATCTTGGCCATTGAATTAGAAGCGTTAATTTCTTAAGGGTTGAGATTGAGTCTCAGAGCAATGATATCAATCAACACATGTAATTGTGCCCCCATCAATGTAATTTTTCAAAACTCGCCTAAGTGTCTTTCAACTTCTCAAAAACCTGTAACTAGTGGATAAAACTGGATTCAGAAATCATTAATTGATCATCCAGTACTTGTTTGAAATATTTCATAAGAAAGGAAATTTTCAACACAAAAGATATATTTGACTTTTGATAGGAATTGTCTTTTTGGTCAAACTATTCTTTTTGTGTTCCCCCTGACTTAGATATCTCATGGTTTCTGAATACCCGTTTCAGAGACCTCTTCTAAGTGCCTTTCTTCTACAATGCCTTAGATGTTTGAATACCCATTTCAAGTATCTTTATGAAATAGCAAATTGTCAAAGTTTCTGACAGCTGAGTTCCTGTCTCAGTAGTTTCTTCCTTTTCTTATGTATCTCTCAGAAATCTGTAGACTCTTTTAATGGTTACATGAGTTCCCGTCTCACAAACCAATTGACACCCTTGGAGCCATTGATTGACTTATCAATAGAAAGTCTTCATGGTGTGGCAGGTTCTTTATCAATCACATAGTGATTTCCTTCCTGTTTTGCAATCAAGATTACTTTCCTTGAATCATTGTCAACAAATTTGCATAGATTTGACTTGATCTTTGATGAGTACACTTTGTCTGCCAATTGACTCATGCTTAGGAGATTATATTTCAATCCCTCTACATGTAGTACTCCAGTGATTGTAAGAGCTCCAAGCTTCAGATCGCCAAAACCTATGGTTGGATTTTCATCTCCTCCAGCAAATCTAATAATTGGTCCTTTATCACATTCTCTATAGTTAACCAGATTTTCTTTGTCTCCTGTCATGTGCTTTCCACATCCACTATCAAAATGCAACTTCGGGTTCTTCCTCAGAGTGTTCTGCATAAAACAGGAAACATGGAGTTAGGCTCTCACTCCAACAATGGAACCTTCTAGACTAAAGAATCTCCCTGTAGGAATCCATTTCTGAATGAACTTCCTTGGGGCATTCTTTTGTCTTATTGGAACATAAGGAGGAATTTTAGGTAAATGACTAGTGTCACTATCATTTAAAACTAATTTCCTTCTTGGAGTGTTCCTTGGTGCTCCTTTTGGTTCTTTCAGATACCTGTCAGGTTGTTGAGTCGACTTTTCAGCGAGCTCGACTTTCCTTCTCAGATTCCTTCTAGCCCTGGCATTCAGAGTGGTCGTAGCCTGTTCTTTCTTCCACTTCTGACGATTGCTATGCACAATCCTGACATTCATCCATCGTTCTTGCTCTTGTTTATATTGCTGAGCAAATATCTTTCCGATGGCTTTGTAGCCAATGCCATTTCGAGCACCTTTTGCATTCTGAGATCTTCTCTCAGCAGCTTCACTAGTCTCTGGATCATTATTTCTTCCGAAAAATGGTACATTGGGAAAATTGCCAGCTCCTGCAATTTTTCCTTTCCTAGAGACATAGCACTGTGGGTGATTGCACTTTTTAGTGCATGGTTTCTTTTCAGAAACCTTTTCCACAGTTTTCTTGGGGACTTGTTTTTCCCCTCAAAGGTTTGGTCGCAACAGCTTTACCTTTGTCAGCAACCTTAGCTTTCTGATCAATGATATAGGTTGTTTGGGAACCACTTTGTTGACCACTAACAAACTTCAACCTTTCATCACTCTTTTTCAGAGGAGTAAAATTGCTTGTTTGTGTGCCAAGTCCTCTCTTTTCTGAAGGATCTCTTAGGTAAGAGTGTACTTCAGTGAGAGTGTCACTCGCTTTGGCATAGGATTGGAAAGATAATTCTTTCTTCTTTAGTTCCCCATTCTCAGAAAGAAGGTTTTCACACTTCTTCTGGAGCAACTCCATAGCCTCAGAAAGAAACTTTCTGGTCTCGTCTACCTGAGCCTTTAGGAATGCATTTTTTGCATCCTTAGTGTCAGAAAGTCGTTGTAAATGTGAACACTCGCTTTCAAAAGAGTCTTTTTATGTTTCAAGAATTTTGGTTCTAGATCGAGCAACCAAGAATTCTCTTTCATAAAGATCTAACTCCCTCCTTAGATGTTCTAGATCCTTGATTCCTTCCTCATCACTCTCATAATTAATGAATCGTGAAATGTTGGTTACCTCATCATCAGCCATAAGACATGGCTCAAGGTTAGAGTAATCTGGGTAGATTTCCTCAACAACTCCACACATTTCATTCTTCCTTTGACCAAAGTCAAATACTTCGTGAGTGTAGGCACACAATTCTGGTGACGGTAGCTTTGACTCATCAGAATCGTCATCGTCAGAATCTGAATCAAAATCAAGTGCATCCAGTTGGATTTCGATTTTCTTTCTTTCTTCAGAAAGCATAGCTCTCTGATTTCTCTTGAAGTTTCTCCTATCCTTTTTGTCACTTGTCTTGAGCTTGTTCAGAACAGGACAGTCCCGTTTGAAGTGACCAGGTTTCTGACAATAGAAACATATATCGTTTCCGATTTCTGTAACCTCAGTACTTGATGCTTTCTGACCAGGTTTATTTAGAGAGATGGTCAATTGCATATTCTTGTACTGGTGATAGTTAGGGCTAGATGCTTTCTCAACTTCTCTATGGATTTTCTTCTCTCAATCTCCTGTCTAACGTATTTGCTCATTTTCTTTACTGCAAGAGCTTCTTCATCAGTGGATTCTTTGGTAATCTTCTTCTCAGAAGTACCTTGTGTTACTATAGCAACACTATGAGCTTGCTGATCAGCTATTTGTCCTCTCTGAGAGGTATCATAGTTGACAGTGGCTAGAAGAGAATAATTTCGTTGGAGTGATATTTGGCATTCCTTGGTTGAAATAAAAGTACTGAGTATCCCAGTTGTGATTTAAGCTCCTTACGATAGTCTTCACCTTTTCGGCGTTAGAATATCTTTCACTTTCACCAAGTGCAGTCATTTCACTTATCAACATTGTAAACCGAAAATCAAGTTGTTCAAGGGTTTTTGAAGGCCCTTGTTTAAAATTCTGAAATCAGAACTTCGAACCTGTTTTCCTTGGTTTTCTGAGAGCCGACACAAATTTGTTCAACTAGTTGCCAGGCCTCTTCATTTGTTTTGCACACCAGTTTACATCGTATGGTCCGAGTAGAACGAATAATGATGTTTCGAGCTTGACCATCCAGTCTATTTCTCTTGAAATCTTCTGATGTCCAGAGATATCTAGGTTTTTCTTCCAAAGCTATCTGACCAGTAGCTCTCCCACTTGTAGAAGTTTCTGAAGTGGAGGTTCTTCTGGCAGAATCTTCATCTCTTCCATTAGAGACATCAGTGACTATCTTTGCTTGTTGAATGACTATAGGGCCATTCTTTATAACTTCAATCATTTCATCACTGATGGCTTCCAGATGGAGCATCATATTGTTCCTCCATTTTTCATAGTTCTCTGGCTTGAGAATAGGAGTGTCGCCTAAAGACATCCTGCAGGATAAAACTTAACAAACAGATCAAGTGCAGGGGTTAAGCGATTAGTGAGCACTTATCTATGATCTAAGATCAGTGCAGAAGACTTGGGAACCTCCAGCTCTGATACCACTTGTTGGTCCAGATAACGGCAAAGTAAAAGACTGGGGGGGGGGGGGGGCGGGGTGAATAGTCTTTTCAAACTTTTGTCGATAAAACAGTTTCTCAGAAAGTTGGGTAACTTTCTTATACTTATAATCATAATAGCGGAAGTCTTTCTGATAAGTGCACGTTCATCAAGCCAGTAAAGTGTGTAAATTACTTTGCACGTAAGTAAAGGCAGAATGTAAGTGCAGAAAGTAAATAACACAGTAGCTTTATAGTGGTATCTGAAGGTGGCGTAATCCTTCAACTAATCTACTTCGGCCTTTCTCAGACCAAGAATCCACTAAGACTGATAATTGAGTTCACCTTACAAATATCTTCTCTCGATTCCTAAACACACTAGGTTCCCATCCAAGTGTTCCCCTTGAGTTCCTCCCTGGCTTTCCCAGCCAAGTACTTCCTCTACTCAGAATTCCCTGAGTTATTCCCCGGCTTTCCCAGCCAAGTACTTTCTTGGAGTTATTCCTTAGTTTCCCAAACTAAGTACTTCCTCTACTCCACGACTTTTCTGGTGTTGGTTAAGAAGAGTTTGTCAGATTGGTAGATTAATAACTTCCATAGTTATGTAATACTACCTTCTGGAATAAGAGTCACTTAACACACTTAGACAGTGTGTGGTGATGTGTTCTTTTCTGACCCAAGTCTATGTTCTTCGTTCAGAAGAAAGAATATCTTAGCAAGTCGCAACAGTGCTTCAATTCAACTCCTTCACAACAGATATAGCTTGTTAAGGATCAGGACACTTAGAACTTTCGTGCTACTTAGAATCAATAGCTTAGTCGCAACTGTAAGCTTTGAGTAAGTAGAGAAGGCTTGTATGCTTGAGTGTAGGATATGAAATTCAGTTGTTCAAGTGTGTTTTCAAGCATTATAAGTGGTGATATTTATAGGTGAAAATTATGCCGTTTGTATCCGTTAGGCTATTGAGATTCAAACTACAAACAATCCGTTGATAGTACTACAAAACTTTTGTCTCTTTGTTCAGAGATAAAGCTTTTGGTCAGCGAGTTCTGCAATGGCATTAAATGCACTATACTTTCTTTTCTCCTGTTGTGCCAACGAAACTTTGCACGCTGTCTGAGGCTGTGCACGTCGCTATCAGAAACTCCAAGCCTTCAGAAACTAAGGTAAACATCGTTTCTTCCAGAAACATTGTTTTCACTAAGTTATCTTTTGCATATGATTTCTGAGGCACAATTCCGTAGTCTTTGGTAATCTTGTGCAGTCTTCATATCTTCAGATAGTTGAGCTCTTTCTGCTGGATGCGTTTGATGTGTCAAAACAAAGTTCTAAATTTAATCCTCAACACTACGAAAACCTGTAGTGTAGTGGAGTTAACCCCGAGGTCGGTCTCGAAGGACTTAACTAGGCTTAGTCTTGTTTACGAACAAAAGTAACAATATGAAAAGCAATAAATGTTCGTTTGCTTCGGCAGCGAGATGATATACTAAAGTAAATAACTACTTGCAATGCTAGAAACCGATTCGACAGTAACAAGATTAAGATATGAATGGGGGAAATTATGGAGTGGCAACGTCAACAAGCTAGCTAGCAGGTTATATGTGATTTACAGGATTGACTACGCAAGTTGTCACAGACTTGAGTTCAAAAACGAATAGCACTAGTGAAGGCGTCAGTTTCACTAGACTACAATTAATTTGACTAACCTACTATCACAGTTTGCAACTAACTGTTAAACCATGCAAGACGAAAGACATTTTGGCGTATTGATTAAATACATAATCTAACGGTGATTTTGTCTAGAGGATTATTAAACGTGATAGCTGAATAGTAATTAATCTAAAAAGCACAAGTAGTCGAATCCCGATGCACTTCGAATCACATAAACCCTAGCTAGCATTCATTGAATCAGTCACCACCCCAAAAAAGGGGTGTTTAGCTACTCATGACAAGCGAAAGCACGATCATACTAGCAATAAACATAATCTCAAACACAAAACAAAGATTCGAGAAGATTGATACAATTTTACCCTTCGTTGTCACAAACCCTAGGTAGACATTGAAGAACGAAAACGAATCGATGCCAAAGCTATGTAGATAATCTCCCAATCAATGTTAATCTTCGAATTACAAGGGAAAACGGTTCAATTACCTCGAAATCGGGTAATTGCCTTAAAAACTAGGTCTAGCTCTAGAGCAGAGTATTATTCTTCACAATAGAATGAATATCAAAAGTGATTATGTCTTGTTCTAAGTAATAGAAAGGAGAAAAACTAGGTATGGGCGAATTAGGAAACAAATCGCAGAAAGAACGGCAAAAAAGAAAACTGGCGTCGCCAGTTTACCCAAACTGGTGTCGCCAGTTCGGTTACAGTGACCCTCTGGCATACGCCAGTTTGATAACTGGCATCGCCCTGGAAATTACTACTTTGCCCTTCGACGCCTTTTGACTCCAATTCTTGATACTTTGGCCTTCCCGCTCCACTTCTAGCATCCATACGAGGCATTAGAACTCCAAATCTTGTAGATGCATATAAAATACACCATTTTGCCTTTAATTAGCGCGGTTTAGCCAAATATCTACAAAACACACAACGAACAAAACAAGTAAAAATATTCTAGGAAAACTAAATAAAACTATACTCAAGGATGACAAAAAGACGGTAAAAAAAACCAAATGAAACGGTACAAAAATTACTCATCAAACTCCCCAAACCGAACCCTTGCATGTCCTCAAGCAACAGACTCTCTAAGAACCTAGAAAAAACAAAAAACACATAGACACAAAATAAAGTCTAGCTCCCAAGCTACCGAGTCTATGATTTCAAGTAACAAGCCCAAGAAATGCAGAAACTTTGACATCACACTGACATAAACAGGATAACATGCACAAGTTCAAAAAGTTCATTTCCAAAGTAAATAGAACTTAAGTCTAAAACAACAGTCCCTCACAAGTGGATCCTATGCATCTATTCTCTCACACTCCTAGAAGTGTCCAGTAGGGGCAATCACGCAAGAATATAAAGAGGTAAGGAAGGTGACTCACGTCACAAAGATGCCTCAAATACCTCATGCAATGTACTCAATCAGTTAAGTCGGAAGGGACTTTTTCAAAGCTCTGTAACAATCAACAGTAGACTCATAAAAAGGTAATCGTTCTCTCTTTTTTCAATATATATTTTTTCATTTTTTTGCATACTCTTTTTTGCAGTCTTATATATGACCCATATGCTTGTATATATTTTTTTTGTCTCAATTTTGTGGTCTGCTTTTCTTAAAAGTCTGCACTTTTGTGCGTGCTGGTTTGGTGTACATGCCATCAACCCTCACGGACATATAGCTTTTAAAGGCCACGCCGGTATATAGGTAGTATCTGAAATGTGCACAACACGACTAACGGTGGTAACTAGTACCATAGATCCACTCCGAGACTTATTTTATTTTTATTTTATTTATGAGAGAACGAAAAACCTGAACACTGTCTTTATCAATACAAGTAGGGCACATAAACCTCCTCCCCAAACCTGGACTTGGAACAGGTTTGGCATAAGCGAATAAGAATTTAAAACATGTCGTTCGTCATACTTAACTTACACAGAGTACACATGAGAATGATGAGGCGCAAACAAGGGAGTTTGAACTTCCCGAATTAAATCACACAGGCGCCGGTACAATATTTTTTCGTCGGCTAAGGTTTACTCACAGGCTTTTTGGACTACAGAATTAGAACAAACTTTCTATTTACAACAGAAACAAACTTAGCAAACTTAAACATACAAACTGCTAATAGTCAAGGATCAGTCAAAGCAAAAGTATTAAATAGGTTTAGTACATGCAATAGACGCTCGACTTGGGAGACAGACTTAGACTCAATAGACTGAATGAGAAATACAGGATAAAGTATGAAATACAGAGAAAACAAAAAGAAGGTAGTACTAGGCGACCCCTCCCCAAACCTAGACTAGAGATGGTCTCCAACGAATAGGCTAAAAAGAAAAGAAGCGAAAAAAGGTACTACCCGGAATAAATGGAAAAGCTAGTCATCTCCATCGTCCTCCTCTCCTGGCTGGTGGGAATATCCAGTCTGCGGTTGCCATCCCTACATGTCATCATGCCAGCCCTGCATATCCTGATGCCATCCGTGCATGTCTGTATGCCAGCCACGCATCTCGTCGTATTGAGTTGTCCAGCCCTGTGAAAGTATCTGTTGCGCACGCATAAGCTCAGACTGGGTAGCGGCGAGCTGAGTGTACCATCGCCGCAGCGATGGGTCTCAGATAGGTCTCTGCTGCGCGGCTATAGTGTCCAGATGCCCGGAGTATTGTGTCTCATACCTTGTAAAGCGACTATCGAGATAGCCCTTTAGACTCTGAAAATCGAAGACATCTGCACCCTGGGATGATGTACCAGCTGTTGGATGCGCAGGACTCTCGGAGTCTGCTGGGGGTGTATCAACTTCAGCCGATGCCTGGCGTTCTATCTTCTCCTTGAGAGCTTTATAAGCCTTGTCATAAGCCAATCGCGTCCGCCTGAGGGAGTCGGGGGTAATACGGCTGTCCATGCCATCCGAGATGCGCACTGGAACGTCGGTTTCCTTGCACATAGCAGTGATCATGCAAGGAAAAATGAGGCATCCAACCTTGTTGACTCTCTGCGCCAAGAATTCGTCGTAGAGGATCGCTCCCAGTTCTACTATTCTGGATGGGTTAGACAGGATTGCGTGCATAGTCCAGGCCTCGTGTCCTCTAACATACTCATCATTCTTGTCGGGGTAGATAGAATCAACAAACCATTTCCAAAGCACGCGAGCCCTTCTCTTCAAGTCTGCCCTGTGAATCTTCCATCAACCATCCTTAGGGAACTCGGCATAGTCATGGGTCAGGGCAGTGGCAACACTGTTAGGAATGGGTTCAAACCGGTTTGTGATGTGCGTGAATGCATCTTGGTCGTCGGGACCCTGGATAGGCAGTTGGAGGAATTCTGAGATGGCGGCCGGGCTGAAAACAACCTCTTTACCCCGCACGTGAACCCTGTGCTCATCCGCATCCTGAAAGTTGCTCCCGGACCAAGTCCTTATCGTACCCTGGGTAGTTCCTATTCACCCCAAGCCAGTCATTGTGTGCTAGGCGGCCATACAATTCGTACGTGTGGTCCCCGTTCTGAGGGTTTTCGCCCCATTGGATCTCGCGCTCGGCCAAAAAGACTCTTTTATCTAGCTTAAACTCTGTCTGGTACTAAATAGCATCCCTGGAGGGCTTATAAGCGGCTCTGGAGGAGGATCCAATCTCCGTGCACGGGCGTTTCCCTCCTCTAGTGCGCGTAGACATAGTTATCTGAAGATCAAAAACAAAGGAAACCGCAACAAAGAGAGTGGCAGGTAAGTGGACTACGTGTTAGTGAGAATAATTCAGGCCTTAGCATATGCGATAATAGTGTAAACCATAATGAGAGAACATCTCAACCCAACGTTGGCAAATAGGCAGAGAACAGTAGTTAGCTAGTACAACTCAATGGTAGCAGTAGCCAAACGATTCCATAGTTAGCTCAGAAACACATAGTATAAGTGAACCTTACTACTAGAAAACTCAAACCAACTCAAATCGACCATCAAAATCCAACCATCATACCCAATTCACAAATAGCATGGGAATCAACAAAATTGGCAACAATCACTACTTAGAACATGCTCAATGATCAACAAATACTAAGATAATATCATAAGAAAGCTCAATTTTAGCCAAAAATTAAAAATCCCCAAATTGCAAAAGTTAGGGTTCTTGAGATTTTACCTTGGATTCGGATAATGAATGGATGATATGAGTTTTTGATGCCAAAAATGTGTCCTAGATGATGCAAGCTTCGAGATGTGAGGCGGAGTTCGAAGAATGGAGGAGAAAAAAGGGAGGATGGAGATTTTTGGCAAGGTTTCGTTTATGGAGGAAGAGAGGAGAGGAAGAGCGGAGAAGGAGAGGTAAGGAGGAGAGAAAGAAAAGAAAATGGGGGGGGGGGGGGGGGTTTATAAGAAACAAACTGGTGTACGCCAGTTAGTTTCTGTAAACTAACTGGCGACGCCAGTTTACTTCTTCCGATATATTTTATTTTTTTAAAGGAATGAACGTGAATGCAACTATTTTATGAGAGAAAGACGTGAATTCAATGCAAGCTATCTAAAAAACAAGTAAATCCCGGATTGCCTCCCGGGAAGCGCTTGTTTTAAGTCTCTAGCTTGACTTTCGCACTCTAGTTGACACGATGTTGGGTACTAAACTTCCCCTTGCTTGCACTTGTTTTGCTCTGCTCCTAAGAGTTTACATAGAGGGGTCCCACAAAACCTGCAGAATACTCCTTCCGAATAAAATCCTTAGGGAGGTAGTTGTTAGGAATATCTGTTAGTATTTTGATCATTCATCACATGTTCTTATCTTAGCCAGAAAGGTGATTAAGTACTCTTGGTTCACTTGAACATTGTAAAAGAGGAAATCACTGAGTATGATTAGTCTAGTAAATCTTGTATTAGGATTATAGGTCTCTGAGTGTAATTTTTATTTCCAAGAAGACCATGAAGATCAATCCTAGCAATGGAGCTTTTCTGAAGATTACAAGATCGGAGATTGCACAAGATTTATGAAGACACCAAGGTTTAGTCTCACTCGGAAAGACTATGTCCTTAATCCTTTCTTAAGTGCATTTAGTTACTTTTGAAACATGATTCTGGAACATATGACATCATGAGTATGGAGCATGCAAGCCATCAGAAAGGCTAATGTATCCGTTGAAGACTACAGGACAAGAAATAGTACATGTGCATTAATTGCATCGGCAGAAAAGCCGCTAAAGCACAGTCCTCTCTGAGATATGATACAAGGACTTCTGAGTACTCATTTAAAGATAAGTATAGACTGAATTTGAATGGTATCTAAACATCCCAACGACTCTCTAACTCATCTATAAATATCACACACTTAGATGCTGAGAAATACGACCGAAGAACGATCTGCAAACTTACAATCTAGCAAAGTATTCTCTCAAGCACTCTACTACCCTTTCTGAAAGCTTTCTGTTGCTTGAAGAATCACTAGTAGTTCTAAGTTGTCCTGAACCTTAACAAGAGATTGTTATTCGTGAAAGAGTTGAACTATCAGATAACCTTTCTGAAGCTCATTCTCCAGAACGGACATCAATTACTTGGGTCAGTAAAGAGCAGATTGCCATACACTGAACAAGTGTATTAAGTAGTCTTGTTCTATTAGGCTCTCTGGAAACATAACTGAAAAGTTATACAAGAAGCCTCTCTGACAAACCTTATAACCAACACCATCAAGGCGTGGAGTAGAGGAAGTACTTGATTTGGGAAATCAGGGAATAACTCCAAGGTTATCTGAGTAGAGGAAGTACTTAGCTCTAGGAGCTGGGGAATAACTCAGGGGGAACATTTGGTTGGGAACCAATTGTTTAAGAATCTTAGAATAGGATTTTTGTAAGGTGAACTCAATTATCTATTCTAGTGAATTCTAGGTCTCAGAAAGACCGAAGTGGATTAGTTAGAGGATTACGCCACCTCCAGATAACACTATACTTGTTGTGTTATTTACCTTTCTGTATTTATCTTTCAGCAAAGCACACACATACTTATTGTTTCTGCACTTACCTATCTTAAAGTCTTTCGCGCTCTGAATCTAAGTATCAGAAACCCCCCAGGTTTCTGAGAAACTGTGTTTATCAACAAAAGTTTTAAAAGACTATTCACCCCCCCCCCCCTAGTCTTTTACTTTGCCGTTATCTGGACCAACAAGTGGTATCAGAGCAGGAGGTTCCCAAGCCTTCTGCACTGAACCTAGATCCCCAGATAGGTGAAGAAACTTTGTCCCTTTCTGAGGACTATATAATTTGTGTGTTAAGTGTGCAGGTATGTCTCTGAGCGATGCACCGTTCTAAAGCCAGAAAACTACGAGAAATGGAAAAACAACTTGATGCTCCATCTGGAGGCCATTAGTGATGAAATGATCTATGTCATCAATGAAGGGCCTGTCAAAATCAGACAACTCAAACAAGTCACTGAGGTTTCTGATGGAAGAAAAGCCTCAGGCAAGGAAGATGAAAGCGAGGATGCGACTGCTAGTGATAGTGGTCGTGTTGCTCGTGGAAGCATTATGTATGAAGACAAGCTAAGAGAGCTCTGGACATCTGAAGATGCCAAGAGACACAGATTGGATGGTCAAGCTCGTAATATCATCATCAGATCGACACCTGAGCACATACGATTAAAGCGTGGGGTGCTAAAGCAGCGGAAGTTGCACGGCAATTGATTGAAGAAATCATGCGGAATTGAAAACCAAAGAAAACAAGTTGAAGTTCTTAAATTGAAGTTCAAAACTTCAAGCAAGGTCCCAATGAAACTCTGGAAGAACTTGATTTGTGTTTACTACTCTTATGAGTGATATGGCTGCACTTGGTGAAAGCAGATACTCCAGCACGTAAAAGATTAAGACTATTGTCAAGTCTCAATCACAATGGGAGCACACTAAATTCTTTTATTTCAACCAAGGAATGCCAAACATTACTCCAAAGAGAGCTCTTCTCTCATCTTGCTATCATAGATTATGAGACAACTCGGAGAGAAAAGCAATTTGAAGTTGCAAAGTGTTACTCTAGTCTCAAGGTACTTCTGGAAAAGAAAGATACCAAAGACGCATCTGAAGAAAATGCTCTTGCAGTAAGACACATGAATAAATTTGTGAGTCAAGAGATTGAGAGAAGAAAAGCTAAAGAAAAGCTGAAAAAGCATCTTGGCCCAAACTATCATCAGTACAAGAACATTCAACTAAACAACTCTCAAGACCCCATTCGGAAAGGTGTTAATCTTGAATCAGCGAGATAGGAAATGATATCCTTCTATTGTCAAAAGTCTGGTCACTTCAAGAGAGATTGCCCTGCTTTAAACAAGCTCAAGACAGGTGACAAGAAGGACAGAAGAAATTACAAAAGAAATCAAAGGGCCTTACTGACTGAAGAAAGGAAGAAGATTCAAATCCAACTTGATGCTCTAGATATTGAGACAGATTCTGAAGATGGAGATTCAGATAACTCAAACCTACCATCACCAGAATTGTGTGGAATCACCCACAACGTAATCGACTTCGGCCTTAAGAAGAATGAAATGTGTGGAGTTGCTGAGATTGCTGGTCCAGACATCTCCAACATTGAAATGTGTCTTATGGCTGATGAGGTAACTAACATTTCACAATTTCTGTACTATGAGAGTGATGATGGAATTGAGGATCTGGAGTTAATCAGGAGTGAATTGGATCGTTATGAGAAAGAATTTCTGGAAGCACAATCCAAAACCAGAATTCTAGAGGAAAGCAAAGAAACTCTTGAAAAAGAGGTTTCTGAGCTAACCAGGGTATCTGAGAACAAGAGCGCTGAAATAGCCCTTCTGAAAAGTCAGATATCTGAAAATGAAAATTTTCACAAACTAGCCTTGGATGAACTTAATAAGAAAATGATGAAGCTGCTTTCTGAGAATGAGGAACTCCGAAAGAAAGAGCTATCCTTCCAATCTTATGCAAAGGCTAGTGACACTCTCACTGAGGTTCAATCATATCTGAGAGATCCCTCTGAGAAAGGTGGACTTGGACTTGATGAACAATCAAGTAATTCGTCTCCTCTGAAGAAGGGTGATGATAGGTTGACCTTTGTAAAAAGTCAACAGAATGATTCTTCAACCACCTATAGCATTAGTCAGAAAGCTAAGGTAGTTGACAAAGGAAAGGGAGTTGCAACCCAGCCTTTGAAAGAGCAACAAGTTCACAAGAAGCATGTGGATAAGGTCTCTAAAAAGAAACACAAACCTCAGACATGCAATCATCCACAGTGCAGTATTACTAGGAAGGGAAGAATTGCTGGAATAGGCAAATTCTCTACTATACCATTTTATGAAAATAAAGATGGTGCAGAAACTAGTAAGGCTTCTGAAGACCGCATTCAGAAAGCCAAAGGTGTTCGAAATGGCATTGGCTATCATGCTATTGGAAAAGTCCTTTTACAACAATATAAGGAAGGACAAGAACAATGGCGCAAGGCTGATATTGCACGTAGCAATAAACAGAAGTGGAAGAAATCTCAAACCACTGAAAAACTGAATGCCAAAGCTAGAAGGAACACGGCGGAAAGGCTAAGTTTTTGAAAAGCAACCCCAGAAACCCAGGGTCCAGAAAGCACCAAAGGGAACACCTAGAAACACCCCAAGAAGGAAGATTGAGATCAAAATTACTGATTCTATTGTTTCTCCTTCTGATAAAGTTAGACAAAAACAAACTCCCAAGAAATTCACTAAAATGTGGATTCCTACTGGAAGAATGTTTAGTCTAAGTGGTTCTATCTCTGAGGCAAGAACCTAACTCCTGTTTCCTGTTTTGTGAAGAACGTCTCTTGGACTAAGGCTCAATGGCTATTTGATAGTGGATGCGGAAAGCACATGACAGTAGACAAAGCAAATCTGGTCAACTACAAAGCATGCAACACTGGACCATACATCAGATTTGCTGGAGGAGAATTAAATCCCTCTCTGGGATTTGGCAACGTCAAATTGGGATCTTTAACAATTACTGACGTATTACATGTTAAGGGTTTGAAATACAATCTATTTACCATGAGCCAGTTTGCAGACAAGGGATTTACTGTGAAATTCAAAGTAAAGTTTTGCAAACTTATTGACAATGAGTCAAAGCAGACAGTCTTGGTTGCTCGGCGGAAAGGTAGTCTTTATGTTACCGATTGGGCATCTGCCCCAACTGAAGAATGTCTCATGGTGAGTCAATCTGGTCACACAGAAGAGCACTAGTTATGGCACAAAAGAATGACTCACTTGAACTTCAATACTCTGAACAAACTTGCCAAGAAAGAGTTAGTGGTTGGCCTTCCCAAAACATATTTCAGAAAGGATGATATCTGTTCTGTCTGTCAGATGGGGAAACAATCCAAAATCTCTTTCAAGTCCAAAACCAGACACTCTAGTGTTAGACCACTGCAACTATTACACATGGATCTTTTTGAATCATCTGTAACTAGTTATGCAGGAAAGAAGTATGGTCTGGTTGTTGTAGATGACTTCTCAAGATTCACTTGGATTGTCTTTCTGAAGCATAAATCTGATGCTAGGGTGGAGATACCAAACTTGCTAAATAAGCTTGAAGTCATGAAAAATGACAAGGTATCTGCAATCAGAACAGACCATGGTACTGAATTTGTCAACCAGTACGTAAAGGAGTTTTGTACCAGCAAAGGTATACAACATCAACTTTCCTCTGTAAGAACACCACAACAAAATGGTGTTGCAGAAAGGAAAAATAGAACCCTTAAAGAAGCAGCAAGGACAATGCTGGCTGACACTGAAATAAGTGAAGTTTATTGGGTTGAAACTGTAAACACAGCATGCTACACTCAGAACAGATGTTTGATAAACAAACACCATGACAAGACCCCCTATGAACTCTTGGTTGGTAGACCCCCTAATATCAAACATCTGAAAGTGTTTGGTTGTAGATGTTTTGTTCTTAACAATGGAAAAGAGTATCTAAGAACATTTCAACCAAAGGCAGATGAAGGAGTGTTTCTTGGTTATTCTATGAATAGCAAAGCTTACAGAGTTTACAACAAAAGAACAAAGAAGATTGAAGAATCAGTTCATGTCGTATTCTATGAAAAAAGCAAGAAATCACCCCTTGATGATGAACTCTCAGAAAGGTTCAAGGAACTAATGTTAAAGGATTCTGAAGAAGAACCCTCAGAAAGAAAAAATATCATTATGGAAAGACAGGATGACTCTGACGAAGAAAAGCATGAAATGCCTAGTAACAACCAGATGATTCTCAGACATGATGAAGAATTTCCTATGAGAATTCCAGAAATGGAAACTGAAGATGTTCATCAGAGAGCTAATTCTGGAAATGACCTCTCTGACAGGCATGTCCCAGAAAGCCCTCACACTGAGCAAGTGTCAGACATTCAACGCCCTTCTGAGGTACAAAATGTCATAGATAATGAAGAAGTATCAAGTCACAATCATAGTGATTCACACTCAGATCACATAGATGTTGACCCTACTAGCCCCAAACCCATGATGAGATGGATCAAGGATCATCCTGCAAAGGATGTGATTGGACCAATCAATCAAGGTGTTTAGGAGAGCAATAGCCGAAAATGCTAATTCTCTCTTTGGATGTTTCATCTCAAACATTGAACCTAAAACTATTGAAGAAGCATTAAGAGACCAAGACTGGATCTCTGCAATGCAAGAAGAGTTGGATCAGTTTGAAAGAAACAAAACTAGTTCCATTTGTAGAAGGAATATCTGTGATTGGAACCAAGTGGGTTTTCAAAAACAAGATGAATGAATCTGGTGAAATATCCAGAAACAAAGCAAGGTTGGTTGCCAAGGGATTCACCCAGACTGAAGGTTTAGATTTTGATGAGTCATATGCACCAGTTGCCAGATTGGATGCGATAAGACTCATTCTGGCCTTTGCAGCTCATAAAGATTTTAAAGTTTATCAGATGGATGTCAAAAGTGCATTCTTGAATGGTGAACTTGCTGAGGAAGTCTATGTTGAACAACCACCTGGTTTTCAAGTTTCCTCAGAAAGTAGAATGGTCTATAAACTACAGAAAGCTCTATATGGACTGAAACAGGCTCCAAGAGCATGGTATGACACTTTGGCCAAATACCTTCTGGAAAGTGGTTTCAAGAAAGGTGAAGTTGATAAAACTTTATTTACCTTAAATCATGATGGGAAACTGCTCTTAGTTCAAGTATATGTTGATGACATTATATTTGGATCTAAAGACAAGCAACTTTGTAATGACTTTGCAAATCTCATGAAAAATAAGTTTGAGATGAGCATGATGGGAGAATTGAACTATTTCCTAGGATTGCAAGTCAAGCAACTCAATGATGGAATATTCATTAGTCAGACAAAGTATGCAAAAGACATGCTCACAAAGTTCAAGCTTAAGCCCTCTGAAAAGAATGCTAAGATACCTATGAGCATAGGAACCAAAATGACCTATACTGAATCAGATACGAGTGTTGAAGAACACAAGTATAGGAAATTAATAGGTTCACTACTTTACCTTACTGCAAGCAGACCTGATATTCAATATGCAGTTGGAGTGTGTGCTAGATTTCAAACAAATCCAATGCAATCACACTACAACATTGCTATGAAAGTATTAAGGTATGTGAAAGGTACAGTAAATATAGGTTTGTGGTATCCTAAAGAAGGTGGATTGTGTTTGGCTGGTTACTCAGATGCTGACTATGCTGGATCAATACTTGATAGGAAAAGTACCTCAGGAACTTGTCAGTTTCTGGGAACAAGACTTATCTCATGGTTTAGCAAGAAGCAAAACTCAATTGCAACTTCTACCACAGAGGCTGAATATATTGCTGCTGGTTGTTGTGCAACACAAATTCTGTGGATTCAACAACAACTCAGAGACCATGGACTCAATGAAGAGAAAACTCCTATATTCTGTGACAACACAAGTGCTATTGCAATCACACAGAATCCCAAGTTCCATGCCAGAACAAAGCACATTGATGTTAGACACCACTTCATCAGAGACCATGTTGAAAAAAGGCAATATAGAGATACTCAAGATTGGCACAGAAGACCAACTTGCAGATATCTTCACCAAGCCCCTACAAGAAAGCCGGTTCTTGACCTTAAGACATAATCTTGGGTTGATGGAGTTGCCTAAGGACTGAAAAATGTCCTGAATCTCTAAAGTCTGAGTAAGAAAGGTAGAAAAGAAGTAGGCCTCTGAGAACATGCTCTCAGAAAGCCAAGTTGTTAAGAAGTGATGCGAAGGTTTCTGAGTAGCAACACTCAGAAAGGTAAAATATTTCTGGAACGGGTATCCAGAAAGGCAAAGGTTGGTACACACTCAATGAGTAAATAAGACTAGAACTTACTTACTAAGAGTGGGTCAAATACATTCAAACAACTGAAGTTTCTGATTCTTGAATTCAGGAAACTATTTAGTCATAAAGAGAAAAGACACATAAAGCCCGAAAAATATAAGTTCTGGGAGTCAAACATGTCCAATGTCTTGTACTTTTGCCATTTTCATGATAAATAATATAAAGATAAGGACTTGATACTCAGAATGATAAAGTTCAAACGATTGAGTGTTCTTACTCTTTACTAAGTGACATAATGGATGTAACTTGTCAAAAATCCATCAAATCGTCACAATACCATTTGTTGATTGATATCATTACAAGATATTCAATATAAGCCCTTGATGTATAAACGTTTGATCTCAACGGCTGAGATTAAAACAAAGCAAGTAATGTCTGTTTAGAAATTCAGACGTGGCCCACTAAGCATTTAATGAGAAACGTGTGTGATACCACGCCTATGCAGATACAAAGACACACATTCATACTCAGTTATATGTATGTTGTATCTATGTACGTTTTGTCTGCTATATGTATAGGAATTGGGCAAAAGACAAACACTTTTACCAAATCCGAAATTTCATACTTGCATCAAAATAGCAAAACCTCTCAAGTTTTCTGCAAAACTTCTTCTGCAACTCAACTTCTTGTGCTTAGTCTTCTGAAAAGATAGACTAATCTCGATTATTCTTGCAAAACCCATCTGTAAACACTCACTCAAAGACTCTATATAAGAGATGGCACCAAAGAAGATGACCACCAAGAACCCTAAGGCCGCATCATCTGCTCCTGCGGAAAGCAAGGAGGAAAAGAACTCAAGGTGTTGAATAAACGCCTTCTAGGAGAGTTTACCCCTTCTGACTGGAATCCAAGTCATAAGATGAGGGAGCTTTTCTTGTGAAGAAATATGTTTCTGCAGTCATTTCTTCAAAAGCAGATAGAAAACTGATATTGGGAATGTTGAAAAGTTCCCATATCTACAAGTTTCTGTGTGCTGCACCAGTGGACTATCCACACTGGATGTGTTGGAGTTCTACAACAACTCCAAAATCTTCACAAAAGTTGTGAATGATGTAGAAGAGAAGTACATGCAGACTGAAGTTCAAGGACAAGAAATTGTCCTAGACTGCAAGACTTTCTGCAACTTATTCCGATTGAAAAATCGAGGAACAATCGACGACATCAACATCAGGGATGCCTCCATGATTCAAAGTGTTAAGGAGCTATTTGAGGCAATCCAGATTGAAAATGCAAAAGGTTGCCCAGCAAATTTTGTTCTGAAAGCCATCAGAACCAGTCATCTCCAGAAACACTGGAGTACTTTGGCTCTCATTCTGGTCCGTTGCTTTGATGGCAACAAAGGTGGAGTAGACCAGATAAGCATGGAGAGATGGATGATGATGCATCTTCTGAATAAGAAGCATGAAGGGCAGGAAACCCACTTTAATTGGGGGAAATACGCCTTCAACAAATTTCTTGGGCACATTGAGGAATTTGAGCCTAAAATCATCAATGGCCTTGCTGAGACAAAGGCCAATATGCATTTTGGTCTCAGAATTTGCTACATTCTGGAAACAATGGGAATAACTCTCAGAAAGAGACAAGAAATCCCAGTCACCAACTCTCTTTTCAGACATGCCTTTGAAGAAAAGGAGAGAATTGCTGCTGAAAGCTCGAGAAGAGGCGTAAGAGCTTGAAGTCGCTTGAGAAGGTGAAGAGGTCTCTGAGCAAGCTCCTGCTCAACCTCCAGTTGCCAAGAGAAAGAGCACTCAAAGCAAGAGAGCCTCTACGTCCCAAAGTGTACAAAAAGCACAACCTTCTGGAGACAAGATCTCAGAAGATGTTGTTCGGCCAGAAAGGCAACACCAGAAAGCCCCAAGAATTCTGAGACAGACTGCTCCAGAAATCTCCATAGATGGGTCAGCTCCCAATCTGGACAGTGACTCTGATGATGATGTAGTACTTACACAAGTATTCAAAAAGTCCAGAATTGAGACCCATGGAGGAGCATCAAGCTCAGCCCCTCAGAAAGAAAGGAGCCCGTCTGTCCAGCAGGAAGAAGAAGGCCTGGATGAGGAAGATAGAGTGATGGAAGATGTTGACATTGCTTCCACATTCACAATGCCAGCACTTAATGTGGCTGAAGAAAACCCTGTTCTTGAACAGGTTCCTCAACCTTCTGAGAGAGCTCAACTCTCAGAAAGGGATCAAACTGAGATGGAGACTCAGAGAGATATTGTAGAGGAGACCAACAATGAGCAAAGAGAGGCTGTGCAAACTCCACTAGTCCAAGAGACCCAAACTCAGCCTGACTCTATTCAGGTAACAAAAGTAGTTTGTATTTAACTTGTCAACATTAAAATGTTAACTTGTTACTCATGAGCTTCATTTGTTACAAGCCAACTTGGAGACACAATTTCAGGGGGGAGAAAACTTGTCCACTCCCTTGAATCAAGAAGAGGTTACTCCAAACTCTGAACATCAAGAAGAGCCTGTTCCACAGGTAGTAAAGTTATCTCTGAACAAGAAATAACTAACTTAAAATTGATCTAATCTTATGTTCTGATATTCTTAAATGTCTCTTATTAGGCTACAACTGAGAAAGTAGTGGAGGTGGAACCAACACCCCCAACACCAAGAGTTTCCAGAGGCTGAAAAGCACTCTGAGGAAGTAGTTACTAAGCCTTCTGTTGAGAAGGTAAGTATCAGTAAACTTTCCTTAAGAAAATTTTGGTAAAATTCACTACTTAATCAATATGTTTGTTCTATCTTACAGGCTCAATCAGAAGAAAACTTGGACGGAGAGAATGTGATCTTATCTCCTCCAAGAGAAACTAAAACTGTTGAACAAGCAGTATCTGAAGAAAAGGTTCCAGAAACCCCCAAGGTTTCTGAGAAAGATGTCACTGAGCTTCCTCACTTGGAAGTAAGTGAAGTCTCAGAAAGCATTTTTCCACTTATCTTTTCTGATAACAAGTTTCTAAACATATTTGATTCTACTTCTCAGGTTCAATCAGAAAGAAAGGATGCTGAGGATCAGACTTCTCCTCACATCAAGGTATCTGAGGCCTCTGTGCCCAAACAAGCAGAAGTCCAAGCAAACGAGCCTAGTGTTTCTACACAGGTATGCTCAGAAAGCTTACTTTTGCACACAGATACTAACACAAGTAGTTTGAACAAATCTAACTTGATCCCTTTCTTTCAGGCTCAAAGTCTAGTGCCACTCAACTTACTCCAAGCCTTTAAGAAGCACACTCTCAAGAAACATCTAAAGTGCTTCAGACAATGGCAGAAACTCAGAAAGGCCGATCTTTCTGAAATTGCAAGAGTAATTGACATCCCAGAGAAAAGGGGCCATAGCAATCAATCTGGAAGACCATATCCATGCTATGTTTCCCACAGAGTCATATTCTTTTGCCACTCTGATGGATGATAACTTCTTAAATGAAGTAGCACAAAGACTCCTAGCAGACTTTCAAGCTGCTGATGCTCAAACCCAAGAGCAGATGGTGACTCATCCTGCCTTGCCCAGCAAGTTCACAACCTACCCTTCTGAGCAAGAAGAAGTAAATGGGAGGATGATCACACTTCCTAATGTGATCAACCTGGTTTCTGAAGATGAGGAGGAAACTGATGAGAATGACTACCAAGAACCTCCTTCTGAGCATCCAAGTAAAGAAGATAAGAAAAAGGATGATGATGATGATCAGAATGATGATCCCCAACCTGGAAATGGCGGGATTCAGAAAGCTAGCAAAGGAAGTGCAGAAAAGGCTACTCCTTCGAATGCTCAGAAAGCCCCATCTTCATCACCACCAAAGTCTCATCAAAATACCCAACAGGCTGAACAAGACACAATTGAAGAAATCACAGCCACTGAGTTCAGGATTTAACAACTCAGATTTAAGTTGGAAGAGGAGAAGAGAATCAACTTAGAGTGTCAAGCTCTTATTGAAGAAAAGGAAGCCAAACTTGAAAAGCTCAGAGAAGCTAATGCTAAGGAACTGGCACTCCTAGATGAGCAAAGGTTGTTGAAAAATGTCATCGTTGTCACTGCTACTGAGATAGATGCCATGGATGACAAAGATGATGAAGAGCATTATGCTAAGGCTGCATCAGAAAGACCTTCTACTTCTCAGAAGGCCAGCATACTCAAAGGCAAACAAAAGATTGCCACTCTGCAAATAATCCAAGAAAAGGATTATGAGAGTGATGCTGAAATAAACCCAAACTTGATCTCCCAAGCAGAAGATGAGAGGCTAATCACTAAGGAAAAGCTAGCCCTTCTGGCTCCTCAGATTTTCTCTACTCCAGGTGCTTCAAGAAGTGATGAGCACAGGTCAAGAACAGCTGTTTTCTTGGAACTAAGAGACAGACTTGTTGCTCAAGACAACCAAGTCCTACAGTCAGTCCTAGAAGAGATGAAAGATTTGGCTGCTGCATTGCTAAATAGAGCAACCAGCATAGCTCTCTCTCAGAAAGACTTAGCTCTGATCAGGGAAGAAGACTGCAACAATGCCAATCAAGCACTAGCAGATGCTACCTTTGCTACTCAACAAGCTGAGGCTATTCTAAAGCCTCTTGAAGAGCTCAATAGAAAAGAGCAAGTGTTGGTTAGGCAAAACAAGGACATGAAAGAAGAAATCCAAGAATTGGTCAGGGTGCATAACAACCTCCAGAAGAACTTTGAATCACTCTCTGAAGCTTATGCTATCATGAGTCAGTCATTCATGACTAAGGGGGAAGGAGAGATGCCTCAGAAAGGCCGAGGAAGAAAAAGAAAACAATCAAATCTCCCCTCCTCAAGTCAACTAGTCATTAAGGACACCACCGAGACACCCTGCAAGAAGTTGTTCCAGATCAACCAGCCAGAAAGCTGAGAAGTATGGTCACTAGGGGTACCAAGTCCCTTAGGATCTCAGATGGGAACAACCAGAAAGCTTCTGAAGAAGAAAATTAAGAAGAAGGTGAGGTAAGAGGTCAAGAGAGTTGCAAGCCTCACAACTGGAACATCAATGATGATGATGAGGATGAATCTAATACAGATGAGCATCCAATTCACAAAAGAAGAAGGCAAGCAAGCCCCTTACAACCTCCTCTGGCAGCAAGGCCATTAGAAGCCAGAACCCCTTCTGGAAATACCAAGTCAATTCAAGGGACTTCCACCAAAGACAAACCCAAGCGGGAAGAAAGAGTCAGGATCTCTGACGTAAGGCCACCTAACAGAAAGGCTAGAAGGGATATTCAGTTTGGCAGAGCAAACAAAGAAACTCATTAAGAAAAGCCAACTGATGCCCACATTGAGTATGTGAAGACCAGTAATGAAGAGTCTTCATATAGGTGCATTCTGAACAAGAAAGGGTATTGAATTCTGGAACTGCAACATCTACTTGTCAATGATAAGTTTCCAACTCCCATCTTCAACCAGATCCTAAAATGGAGTGAAGTCAAGCCAAATTTGCTAAAACATGGGCACCATCATGCCTGGCTAAACTTTGAGGTTGAAAAGAGAAATGATGCCAGAAAGATGGACCTTTCTTTTCCTTGTCCTTACCCCAAGCCAGAAGATGTGCACAAGACAAGAAAACTGGATGGTAGCTACAGCAAGCAGAACAAGCTAGGTGTTCATCCCTATGAGTCATTCTACATGACAAAGGATGAATATCTGGATGATATTCACTATCTGGAAGAAATATACAAGCATTTCAACCTATCATTTAGTAGACCATGCACAGGTGCAGGAAAAATACTACTGGGTCAAACACTTTCTGAAGAAAAACTACAATCTTGGCAAGAGTTACCATGAAATTTGTATCTTATCCAGAAAGACAGAACTTTCTGTCAGAAGGATACTTTATGACTATGTCCAAGAATGCAGAAAAGTGGATGATTATGTCAACTGATCCAGAAAGGGTCTTTGAAGAACTTGAGGTTTCGAACTAAGTTATTCTGAAGACTTGAAGACTAGTATCTTAGAATGTTTACTTGGAGCTTGGACTCTCCTGTTGTTCTAATTTACTTAGTATGTTTTGTTACTTTTTGTAATCTTGCTGACTGTTTCTAATTTTCTCTATATGTAAAAGTTGCATCTCTTTCTGTAAACTGTACCTATCTGAAGATCATACTCTCAGATACACTCTAATAGATGACAACTTATCAGCAAAGGTCACTTCTTATGATTTGGTTGATGTTTACTTTCTGCACTTAATTCAACTAAAATTGAATACCATTTGAAATGATTAAGTGGTGGATTGTTTTCTCTTCCAGGATTACAAATTTGTAATAGGACTTTAAAAGATAGTCATGGATGACTGATCAAAAAGGGGGAAATTTGTTATGAATATCTGTTAGTATTTTGATCATTCATCACATGTTCTTATCTTAGCCAGAAAGGTGATTAAGTACTCTTGGTTCACTTGAACATTGTAAAAGAGGAAATCACTGAGTATAATTAGTCTAGTAAATCTTGTATTAGGATTATAGGTCTCTGAGTGTAATTTTTATTTCCAAGAAGACCATAAAGATCAATCCTAGCAATGGAGCTTTTCTGAAGATTACAAGACCGGAGATTGCACAAGATTTATGAAGACACCAATGTTTAGTCTCACTCGGAAAGACTATGTCCTTAATCCTTTCTTAAGTGCATTTAGTTACTTTTGAAACATGATTCTGGAACATATGACATCATGAGTATGGAGCATGCAAGCCATCAGAAAGGCTAATGTATCCGTTGAAGACTACAGGACAAGAAATAGTACATGTGCATTAATTGCATCGGCAAAAAAGCCGCTAAAGCACAGTCCTCTCTGAGATATGAGACAAGGACTTCTGAGTACTCATTTCAAGATAAGTATAGACTGAATTTGAATTGTGTCTAAGGATAACATCCCAACGACTCTCTAATTCATCTATAAAAATCACACACTTAGATGCTGAGAAATACGACCGAAGAACGATCTAACTTGCAAACTTACAATCTAGCAAAGTATTCTCTCAAGCACTCTACTACCCATTCTGAAAGCTTTCTGTTGTTGAAGAATCACTAGTAGTTCTAAGTTGTCCTGAACCTTAACAAGAGATTGTTATTCGTGAAAGAGTTGAACTATCAGATAACCTTTCTGAAGCTCATTCTCTAGAACGGACATCAATTACTTGGGTCAGTAAAGAGCAGATTGCCATACACTGAACAACTGTATTAAGTAGTCTTGTTCTATTAGGCTCTCTGGAAACATAACTGAAAAGTTATACAAGAAGCCTCTCTGACAACCTTATAACCAACACCATCAAGGCATGGAGTAGAGGAAGTACTTGATTTGGGAAATCAAGGAATAACTCCAAGGTTATCTGAGTAGAGGAAGTACTTAGCTCTAGGAGCTAGGGAATAACTCAGGGGGAACATTTGGTTGGGAACCAATTGTTTAAGAATCCTAGAATAGGATTTTTGTAAGGTGAACTCAATTATCTGTTCTAGTGAATTCTAGGTCTCAGAAAGACCGAAGTGGATTAGTTGGAGGATTACGCCACCTCCAGATACCACTATACTTGCTGTGTTATTTACCTTTCTGTATTTATCTTTCAAAGAAAGCACACACATACTTATTGTTTCTGCACTTACCTATCTTAAAGTCTTCCGCGCTCTGAATCTAAGTATCAGAAACCCCCAGGTTTCTGAGAAACTGTGTTTATCGACAAAAGTTTTAAAAGACTATTCACCCCCCCCCCCCCCCCTCTAGTCTTTTAATTTGCCGTTATCTGGACCAACAGTAGTCTAATGCCTTCACTATTCCCACTCGACCATTCACCTCATAAGTCACTGTGCGCCTAAACACACTGATGTCCATTTTAGAGGCGAGTAAAAGTGGCCACCCAAGTAAGACTGTATCGGGTGCCTCCTTCTGTTCTTCTCGAACGTCTTTTAAGACAACAAAATCAGTGAGGATCGTCTCCCCATTCAGCTTGACTGCAACATCCCTTGAGAGTCCAACAGGCCTCCTATGCGACCCATCCGCCAACAATAGACGAGCTTTCATCTCCTCCAGTCTCGTGAACCTACATCCTTTGAAGAGGCTGTACAGGATAGTGCTAACGGTAGCTCCGGTATCCAAGGTTGCTATGACCTTAGAGGTGCCCATCCCCACTATAATATTGAAGCTCTTCTTACCTAGGGGGTACTCTGTTCCATTGTCCGTGCCCTCTTCTTCCTTGGCCGGAATGCGACTTGCTTCTACCTCCGGAGTGCTCACCATATTCGTAGAATCCTCGTCTGCTGCAGAAATCAGATCCTGATCCACAATACCTGTATCTCCCTCTTGTTCGGGAGTCAACTCGTCATCAGGATTACCGAGGGTCATCACCTCTTCCACTGTCGCTTCTCTAGCAATCAGAACAGATAATGCACACCTACAAGTTGCACAGATCTATTTTGAAACCTCAACACGTGTTTCATCTCCTGAAACAGTCACCGCAACCGGAGTTTCCGTTATAACCTTGATCGTCATCGCCCTATCAGGGGCACCAGGAAATTTTCCTTTCTCCCTCTCCTGGTTCTTCTCAAGTAGCTGCTGAGGAACACCGTGGATCTTGTCGTTGTCCTTCTCCAGCTTCCCAATACGGAAGTCTGTGGACTGGCAGTATACCTTGGTTTCGCGCATAAACTCTCGTGACTCGTTCATGAAGTTCCTAAAATCATCAGCTAATCCAGAGCTACCTACTGGTTGGACCTCATGGACGCTTGGGGTTGGGTTCTCGCAATTATCATTGGCATAGCTCAACATCCCCCCTGTCGATTAAACTGATTGGTGGGAGGTTTCTGGTACCCTCCTCGTTGCTCATTGAAGTTGTTCCTTTTCTGCCAATAAATCGGTTTCCCATCTGGTCCCTGCTGGACCCAGCATACCTCCTCCTGTGGTGCTTCCGCTTCAGGCTGCTTCCTTTCTACGACTAGATCGGACCTGCACATATTAGCTCCGTGTCCAGGGTTCTTGCAGACTCCATAAACTTCAGTGGAGATGCTGGGGCTGCTATCAAAGGCACGTGCCTTAAGTTACCTGATTTCATTGGTAAGCGCTGCAATCTCTGCGCTCGATCCCTGTCCTTCGTCAAAGGTGGCGTTAACTTCACCTCTTTGCCCCCTGGTGTTTCTCCTGGGGTTCATGTGCTGGTTATTCTATGCCAGCTTAGCGAACTTGTCCTTTAGAGCATCCGCGGTTAGCTCCATCATGCTACCCCCACAAGACACATCTATCAAAGCTTGCTGGTTCTCGTTTAATCCTTCATAGAAATACTGATTCAAATCAACCTGTGAGAACATGTGATGAGGACACTGAGAGAGAAGACCCTTGAACCTATCCCACACCTCATATAGAGACTCGTCATACATCTGGGTAAAAGTGCTGATCTGTTGCCTAATCGCAGAAGTTTTAGACTGGGGCTAATACTTTTGCATGAAATCACTATATACCTGGGGCCATGTGGTTAGGCTTCCTTCGTCCAAGCCATTCATCCACGTCCATGCCTTGTCATTCAAGCACAAGGGAAAAACCTTCATCCTTAGATCATTATCAGTGACACCTTCACCCTTAGCTAGGCTCCCGATGAACAGCTCTAGCTCTAACAGAAATCCCATGACGTCCTCATTCTTTTGCCCACAGAACTTCGAAAGTAGGGCCATAAGATAGCCCTTGATATTAAAATTCCTCACATTGTCCGGAATGACAATCCTGGGGCGCTGGTTGCCCAGAGGTGGTGCGAAGATAACAGCCATGGAAGGTGGTGGTTCGTTAGCCATTTCAATATGCCGCTGAATTACCGGTGCTCTTACTGTCTCTCTGATCCTTCCCTGCCTGTTGCAATGCCTATCAATATCGTCAATAAACGGTACAATGGGTAAATTAAGACCTCTTCTTCCGTTCAGGCACTACCTGAAAGGGAATGCGTTAGGCGTAGACAACAGAAAAACAGTGAATTAAAAATACAGAAAGTAAAAATACCGTCACAAGAATTCGTAAACTTAACAAAGGAGTTAAGTCCCCGGCAGCGGCGCCAAAAACTTGATGTGTCAAATCAAAGTTCTAAATTTATTTTAAGCCAAGAGTAAATCCTCAACACTACGAAAACCTGTAGTGTAGTGGAGCTAACCCTGAGGTCGGTCTCAAAGGACTCAACTAGGCTGAGTCTTGTTTACGAACAAAAGTAACAATATGAAAAGTTGTAAATGTTTGTTTGCTAGCAGCGAGATGATATACTAAAGTAAATAACTACTTGCAATGCTAGAAACCGATTCGACAGTAACGAGATTAAGATATGAATGGGGAAAATTATGGAGTGGCAACGTCAACAAGCTAGCTAGCAGGATATATGTGATTCACAAGATTGACTACGCAAGTTGTCACAGACTTGAGTTAAAAAACGAATAGCACTAGTGAAGGCGTTAGTTTCACTAGACTACAATTAATTTGACTAACCTAGCTACTATCACCGTTTGCAACTAACTGTTAAACCAAGCAAGACGAAAGAAATTTTTGCGTATTGATTAAATACTTAATCTAACAGTGATTTTGTCTAGAGGATTATCAAACGTGATAGCTGGAATAGTAATTAATCTAAAAAGCACAAGTAGTCGAATCCCGATGCACTTCGAATCACATAAACCCTAGCTAGCATGCATTGAATTAGTCACCACCCCATAATAGGGGTGTTTAGCTACTCATGACAAGTGAAAGCACGATCATACTAGCAATAAACATAATCTCAAGCACAAAACAAAGATTCGAGAGGATTGATATAATTTTACCATTCGTTGGCACAAACCCTAGGTAGAAATTGAAGAACGAAAACGAATCGTTGCCAAAGCTGTGTAGATAATCTCCCAATCAATGTTAATCTTCGAATTACAAGGGAAAACTGTTCAATTACCTCGAAATCCGGTAATTGCCTTAAAAACTAGGTCTAGCTCTAGAGTAAAGTATTGTTCTTCACAATAGAATGAATATCAAAAGTGATTATGTCTTGTTCTAAGTAATAGAAATGAGAAAAACTAGGTCTGGACGAATTAGGAAACAAATCTCAGAAAGAACGGCAAAAAAGAAAATTGGCGTCGCCAGTTCGGTTACAGTGACCCTCTGGTAGTGCTGTTATGCGAGTTGAGCCTTACCGAGGGCTCGGTCGGCTCGGCTCGTTAAGGCTCGACTCGGCTCGGTTCGATAAGCTATTTCGAGCCGAGCCGAGCTGAGCCTGACTTCATGCTCGTTTCGTTATCGAGCCGAGCCGTAAAGCTCGTTAAGAGTAATTTTTTTAATAAATTTATACTTTTTATACATATTTTTAATATTTTTATAGATAAGGCTCGTTAAAGCTCGATAAGGCTCGTTAAAGCTCGTAATTTTTCGAGTTCGAGCCGAGCTCGAGCTCGAGCCCGTTTTTTTTACTCGTTTTGTTAACGAGCCGAGCTCGGGCTCGGCTCGTTTGGGCTTGAGCCCGAGTCGAGTATCACAATACTCGGCTCGGCTCGGCTCGTTTAACAGCACTACCCTCTGGCGTACGCCAGTTTGATAACTGACGTCGCCAGTTCTTATGGAAATTACTACTTTGCCCTTCGACGCCTTTTCACTCAATTTCTTGATATTTTGGCCTTCCCGCTCCACTTCTAGCATCCATACGAGGCATTAGAACTCCAAATCTTGTAGACTTATATAAAATACACAATTTTTCCTTCAATTAGCGCGGTTTAGCCAAATATCTACAAAACACACAAAGAACAAAACAAGTAAAAATATTCTAGGAAAACTAAATAAAACTATACTCAAGGATGACAAAAAGACGGTAAAAAGACCAAATGAGACAGTACAAAACCGACTCATCAGCCTTCTTCTTGGTCTTCTTCAAATATATAAAATTACATTCAGAGACCTAACATCCTATACAAGATTTACTAGACTAATCATACTAAGTATACTTCCTCTTTTACAATGTTCAAGTGAACCAAGAGTACTAGTTACCTTTCAGAACTAAGGTAAGTCATTATGGTGTACTAATCAAAACTAAACAGATATTTCCTAACATATACAATCAACAAAGGATACTCAGCAATCCTGGTGCAATAAATTTACAGACTATATGACCCATTCCAACATCCAATGGCAACCAGTTTAAATTTTGTATGTAATTGTCATGTAACGATAGAGAACTCTCCATCCAGGTTTGAAACTCACTGATGAACAAATAAAAAACATTGCTATTATGGAAGTAGAGAAGTTACTGAAGAAAAACTGCAACAATCTCGGTTCATTTGATAGTATGCCCACTCCGCATGTGCCTGTTATATAAAATGCTACAAATGCATTCAGTTTGAAATAGATGTTTTATGCTAGAGTTGCAATGGAGTAGAACACGATGGTTTATAACTAGAATTGACTGATGAACAACGTGCCATATATGAGAAAATTATGTCGATTGTCGATGGTCAAAATGGCTAAGTATTGTTCTTATACATCTACGAAAGGACCACAAAAACATTTATATGGAGAACAATGTTCTCTGGCTTGAGGGCTAGAGGAGATATGGTACTTCCAGTTGCATCCAGTGGGATTGCATCACCCCTTCTTTATAAATGTAGGACGACAGTCCGTCATATTCGAGGTTCGGAATACCATTGCAAATCATGAGGACTTAACATGCAATATGCTCATGATTCAGAGGTCACGAGACTGCTCAAGTAGGCTCAACTTATTATTTGGGATATGAAAAACCGACATTAATTAAAGTGCTCGATAAGAGCTTGAAGGATGTGATGGGCCGTTCAGATGAGCCATTTGGTGGGAGTGGTGATTGTCTTCGACGATAACTTCTGACATATTTTGCCTATTGTTCTAGGAGGAATTAGTTATAATATTGTGAATGTCGCTATATGCTCCTCTAGGATATGAGATATTGTGTGGTGCTTAGGTTGACAAAGAACATGAGATTGCACGTAAATGGCACATCATATCTACATATCACATATAATTATATTATATTCAACTTATCATATTTTACGTCAAATTTAATCGTATAAAGTCTGGTTCATCATCATACAAAATTCAAGAGAGAAAGAATTTGCTGAGTGGATAATACATGTCGGTGATGGCAGTGTTGTTGAACCTAAAGACCGTAAGGTTGACATCAAGATCCCCGAAGGTTTACTTATTTGAGAAGTAGGTCATCCGATTTCAACTGTTGTAGATAGTACATATCCTTCATTGTTGGATCACTTAGGTGATCCATCACTTAACCCTGGATATTTCATCACTGAGCTGTTCTTGCACATACAAATGAATATTTGTTGCTATAAATCAATTTGACATGTCGAAGATGTCCAGAGATAGCGTTGAATATTTGAGCACATATACCATTTATAGGGAATATAACTTTGAGAAAGGTCACAAACATGTTTTCACTGTAGAATTTTTCAACAACCTTAATTGTTTTAGATTGCCTAACCATAGGATCATACTGAAGGTTGGTGTATGATAATGCTTCTGAGGAATATTGATCAAGCTTTCGAGTTTTGCAATGTAGCATGGCTCATAGTTACTGATCTTGGAAGCTTATCATCAAAGCAAAAATGATATCTTGAATCAACGCGTGTCAAAAGGTTTTAATTCCGATGATGATGATGGTGATGATGATGAGCCATCCGACGAGATGCAGTTCCCTATAAATTTTGATTGAAAACAGTTCCCCATACTCGTCTCCTTTGTTATGGACATAAATAAGAGTTAGGGACATTCTTTCTCATACGTCGGCCTCTATCTCCCCTCATATGTATCTAACCATGGTCAGTTAAATGTTGCTCTTTCTAGAGTTACCATCGGGAAGGGATCGAAGGCAGTAATTTGCGACGTAGAGGGTAATACATATGACACGACAACAAATGTAATTTATAATGAAGTCTTTGACAAGTTATGAGTTGATTTTATCTTTTATGTATAAAAATTTTAGGATTTTATTAACATTGACAAAATTTTGTATATGGTTGTGCTCAATTTCACTAATTTACATTATGCACTTTTTTAAAGGTATGATTGATTTCCGATATAATGTTGAAACGATTAGATTATGAGTTTTGTCACATTGCAGTTTTTTATATGCTTCTCAACTTCTACATGTTATTATAAAAATTTATTCATTTCTTATTATAAGTCTTTTCTTCATGCCCGTCGAGTATTAACTAGTATTCCAAACATGATTAGTGGGATTGGTGAAATATTTGCTTTGATTATTTGTTCAAATCCTTTCTATTTTAAGCACCTTTGTAACGGTATATAATGATGTATTTTGATCAATACAATTATCACTTCAACAGTACACACTTCCATATATATATATAGGTGGAACGTTTAAATCTCGCTTATTTATCATTTTTGATTTATTATTTCTTTACTTTTTCTATCGTGGGAGACCGTATTTAATTAATTTAAAAACATACCGCGTGATGTTGTTAAGAAAAATATTGATGACTAAAGTAAAAAAGTCTATGTTAATATACCAAAATACAATTTTAATTTGTGAAAAACACTGCTAAGTAAACACCCTAAGTTCTCGGTGATAATGCTCTCCCCCTCCTCCTATTTATTTACTTTTATTTGTATTTTTATCTTGCAGACCGTATCCAAGGGTAATTCTTTTTCAATTATCTAATTATTTTTCTTAGTAAAATATGTTTGGGACAAGTATTATGTTACATAAATTCTAATTTAAATATAGGGAAAATTACCTATTTAAGTACAATGTTTTAAACAAGATCATTAATGTCGAATTTATTGATGAACATTTTCTATTATTTTTTATGTGTATACATCAATATTTTTTTGTAAAATTCTATAATATTTTTAGTTATAACCATAATAACTATCATTTTAAACTTGAGCCTATGTATAAAGACAGTCTAACATTAGAGATTTCCTCTTATTTTTATCAGTAAAACGCTCCACCTTGTGTGGGTGTGGCTGGGGCGGCGATCCTTTTGGACCACGTAAGATCGCAATGAGTGCACTCAAATTAAATATACTCCCTTATTCTCGCAAAATTTTATTCATTTGTCATTTTATAACTGTTCTATGAACTTCATATGTTACTAAAAAATGAAGTTCTTACACACCCAATAAATAATAAAATAATCTTAACTTTACAAACAAATTACAATTTTTATTACTAAAAATACACTTTTTACTACATTTTTATGTTTTACTAATATTTATGTTAATATTTTATTTATTCTAAATTGGGGGGGGGGGGGGATCCAAACTATATAGTTTAACTAATAATATTCAATAAAAAAATTGATCATTTCAGAATAAAAAATTATAATAATAATAATAATACGTGATATATTTTTTATTCATTTGATTTGGCACTAGAAACTAAGAAATTAAGACCATTTGTTAAAAATAATGCATATTAAATAAAATCCTACTTTTGAAAACTATAATAAACATTAAATATAAATTTTAGTAGTAATTAATTATTAAATATTAAATAAAGAAGATAGAGAAAGAAAGAAAATTAACTCTTTAAAATTCTAATTTTGGTAGATTCTATGTTTATTAAATAAAAATAAGATGGAGGCGATATTCTCAAAATAAAGACCAACCTTGGTTGATCATTTTCTGACAATTTGAAGTTAACTAGTACTAACCCGTGGCGATGCCACGGAATAGTTCGCTTTTCATGTGAGTCGTGATGGTAGAATTTATAACCATGCGAGTTGAGTGTATATAAGAGTTCTGAGTAATTAATAAAAAGCAATAGTATTCAATTCAAGGAAAAAAAAAAAAGAGATACATCAAACAAACATAACAGTAGACTGACGATTAAAGGTTACACAGAACATCCTTATACACCACGTTGGTTGTAGTATCAGTGGGTTTGCCTTCTTCATCTTTCTTCATCTAAAATCCACACCTGCCCATTTTGCTAGTAACTCTCGAGAAGGCAACATAAAGCTGACCGTGGCTGAATACTGGGCTAGGCAGATATAGGCCGACGTGAGCTAGAGATTGTCCTTGACTATGTTGTTAATGTTCATAGCATAATAAATTGATATGGGAACTGCCTCCTCTGAAACCTGACTGGAAATTTGGTGACATCGGAGGGTGTCAATACTATACGTGGTATCAAGAACTCTGATCCGGCATTCTTTCCAGCTATCATCTTGGCCTTTATGACGTGTTTCCCAATTGCAGTCACGATCAATCTGGTTCCATTACAGACTTCAGCCACCTGGTCTATATTCCTCAGCAGCATGATAGGACACCCAATTTTCAAGCGGATGAGATGGTTTGGGATGCCAGATGTCTTGATGGTGTTAAGAAATTCAATGGAATACACATCCTATGTCATCTTCATCTGGACATATGCTATCGGAACTTAAGAACTCAACGGCATCACCAGGCAACAACGACATCACATATTTATTGATCTCATGAACGATCTCATTTGTTGGAGCTAATATAGCTCAGTCTTGAAAGTAACGACCATCACCAATATGATCAATGAGCGTGGGTATGTGCTACTAACCATTGCAGTAATTGGATCGGTTGCATCACGGATGAGTATATATATCATCGAGAAGCTTGAAGTCTACCTCCCCATCATTTTCACCACCAATGTCACCATCTCCAAAGTGTAACAACCATTCAGCGAACTCTCTAATAGATTCAACTTCATGTGGAGATCCAACAGCCTACAAATGGATATATTAATACAATGCAATGAATAATGAATGTGTTTGATAGGTATAAATTCACACAGGGAGGGAGGGAGGGAGGGAGAGAGAGAGAGAGAGAGAGAGAATGTCTCAAATAACGACCAAAACTCCAGAAGCTTGCTTCTTTGATACCATTGATGTACTCTTTGTCGTCATCTAACAAACCCAGTGCGAAATGCATCTCGATAAGTTTGATAGAGCACGCTGTCTACGTTCCTCAAATCCTCGAAGCAAGTGGCACCTTGAATATTATTCAACATGATCCTCAGATAGTATACTGGACCATAATTTGTCGGGACGTGGTAAATCCTACCGACCTTATTTGTCCTCTACTTCCTTGGTTTTCAAATCCTCTTCTTTTTGTCCCACACATAATGTCGTGGAAACTCAGTGTACAAATACTGGCGGGCTTCTGGGTGCTCCAACCCACTGCAAGAATTGAGTATGTGCAATCGTAGGCTTTTCAATAAGGTCTTCAATGAAGTCACCATCTTTGAAGCAAAAGTTCTGTTCACCATCCAAATGGAAAGATAAGCGCTCGACAGTGGGATGATGGTAGTTTATGTCGTAACCCAGAATATGCCATACAGCTTCACATGCAAATATGTATCTGCAATTGACATAGTCTTTGACTTCATTGTCAACCGTGATCTTCGCCCCGATCCTATCAACTCCTTTGTCGACATGCTTGAACAGATACTTTATCGAGCGTGTCTTGTTGCACCACTCGACATTTATATGATCATTGTACTTCATCAAGAGAAATGGATTGTATGGAACAATATACCTGTAGAGTTTTGTAGAAGACGAATTAAATAAATATTTCAAAAAACGAAAAGATAACAACTTATAACTATGTTTTAGATAATATATGTTGACATTTACTCAACGGAGCGTAAGGCATACCTATTGTCAACAATAATCCCATTCTTGTCGATCGTGCGCCCACCATCACGTCTCCTATAAACGGGGTACCCATTGCCATCAAATGGTGTTCCCTCGTTGAAGCTCTTTGGAAATTTCTTAGAGCATTTTTTCCCATCATGCATACATGGTGACATGGGATTTAATGCTCCACACGGTCCGTGAACCATGTACTCAGACACATAATTAAATAATTCCGGACCTGTCTCCTGTCGGAAATCTCAGCACATATGACTTTGTCAATGTCATCGACTGTCATGCTTTTTTCATCACGGTCAATCCACAACAGAATATGTGTGTGTGGAAGTCCACGCTTTTGAAACTCAATAGTATAGACAACTGCGAATTGAAACGTAATTGAAATAGTTAGGTAGATGATATTATTAGTTAAAAGCGAGACTATATGGAATTGTTTCTGTGTGTATGTATAATCCAATAGACGAACTTCCGTTCAGCATAAAACATTTGAGATGTTTATATAGGCTTCGAAGTAAAAACATTAAAGGCACTTTAAGTACGTAATATGCTAAGATAGTACTATCTTTGCCATAATTGGATTAGTTGCGTAAATCAATATCATCAATGATTCGATATCTACACTATATCGAAACCGAGATTTGCTAAGGCCACATTATTTAAATCAGTATCATCAATGCAAATATATCTATACTATATAATAACCGAGATTTTCTAAGACCACACTACCATAAATAATTTACCGTGTTGTTACTTGAGCTCGAAAAAGTGGTAGATTTGAAGTTTGATACTGTGATCTATACCTTGATTAGAATAGATAATAAATAATGATATTTTTACAACCAGAACTTAGAGGGATTAACGTCATGCTTTGCAGGTTGCACTACTAAAAAACTGGGCTGGGGCGACGGATAGATCCGTCGCTTCAGCCCAACGATCCGTCGCCCCAGCCCTGGCGACGGATCGGGCGACGGATAAAAAAATCCGTCGCCCCGTTGGGCCGACGGATAGATAATCCGTCGTCCAATTCGCGACGGATTGGACGACGGATTATATATTTAACTTTTTTTTTTTAAATCGAAATATAACGACGGATAGAATCAATCCGTCGCTAAAGGTAACGACGAATAGAATCTATCCGTCGTTACCTTTAGCGACGGACAAAATCTATCCGTCGCTAAACCAGACGACGGATAGAATCTATCCATCGTTATATTTAGCGACGGATAGATTCTATCCGTCGTCCAACATTTGATTGGAATTAGTGACGGAATCTGAAATTCCATCACTAATTCCGTCACTGTTAATCCGTCACTATTTATTTCATATTAATCCCTGTTTTTCGTAGTTCACCTATTTAATCAATATAATGTTCGATAATAAATGAATAATACGAAAAATATTTCAATAAATTTTGAATAAAAAAAGTAATATCCGGAGCTGGAGAAATTATCCACACAAGTGTAAATATGAAAAAAAAATCCGAACATACAGATGCATAACTAACTAGCTATCAGACGGGGGTGGGTGATTGCGGAACTGGGACATGAACTGCTCCATTCAGAATCAAGGCGCCGTTCTCCTCCCTTTGTTCTTGGCACATCGCATCTCTTGAGTTAGAGTCAACTGCTCCCGGACTCGCGATCGCACCATTTCGAGACCGTCCTGTGTAAACAGGACGCCTAGATCATTGGATGATGATGAGGAGCACCGGACTAGCTGTGCTCAAACCGAGGCTCCCGAGTCCATATATTCGTCCTTTCTTGTCCGGTTTGTTGACCTCTAGGAAGATGTTGTCAACTTGTTCAGTTGACAACACATCACCCGTCTCGTCCTCCTGCCTCGCCACCTGAGCATCAACCTCAGCCTGAAATCGTAAATAGCAGATATCATGAAATCGTATAACCTCACCATGTTACATCAGTTTAACAAGATACAACAACATAACAGATATGGTGACTAACATATCACCCAAACAAAGTGGCTAACATACCACTCACATATAGTGGCTAACATACCACTCACATTGTCCTAAATTTTACTAACACAATGGTGACTAACATATCACCCAAATAAAGTGGCTAACATACCACTCACATACAGTGGCTAACATACCACTCATATTAAAATGATTATAATTACAAACGAATGAATGCCATATTTTAACTTACCCTCACCATCAAGTACTCGCCCTCATGCGCCCGAGATGTGGCTCCAACACTCACCACCGCCTTGGTTTCTCTCTCACCCTAAGATGTCACCTAGTTTGTTGTACACCTCCGAGGCCATAAGTCATGTCAATGTATAAGATACAAGAAACGAATATATATTACTTTAGTACAACAATTTATACTTGTCAACTATCATTATCAGTTATGTTTTACATATTTAAGAAGAATGTATAATACTTACTTGGCAGGACCAATAGGGAAAATCACTGGCAAGCCGTCCCACGTGACATTGGGATGGTTTGGATCGAACACGAGGTAGGGACAATCGTCGTGGTCGTCCTCCAAAGATGCATGTCTGGTGACCGGTAGAGCACACGCTCTCTCTGCCGGGGTCTCAGGAATCCGAGACCTGCTGCCCGGACCATCGGAGCCCTCCTCGTCTTCGACTGTCCCCGACCCACCACTACTATCCTGCGGCCGGCTGCGTGGTGGGGGACGATAAGTGGACGGCCTCTGTCGCGGCATCTGCAAAAACATGTAATAAATACAATAAAATGTGTTAGTACGAGTTATAATACAGAACATATTATAATAACACATGTAATAATATACCATTATCGTCGTCCTCTAAGTCTACATATTGGTCCTCGTGCAGATCAAACAACTCATCATCTGCTTCTATGGGATCTTCTGCTTGTTTATCGACATCCTCTTGTTGGTACGAGTTGGTAATTGAGTCGTCTTTCTCAATGTACTCCACTTTCGAGCGAGCACGAATAGGTACCGCAGCTAACCATTCCCCCTTATCGCGTTTCCTGCTTGGATATTCAAGAAACACCACTTATCGTGCTTGAGTCACCAGAATAAATGGTTCATACTTGGTTCGGTACCTCTTCTTTTGGTTCACATCAACCATTTCATACTGCTCATTCTTCCTCGTACCTCCTGGATTAGGATCATACCACTCAACATCAAACAAGAAGGTTCGTTTCAATGGCAAGCCAGAATATTCAATCCTCACAATTCGTTTTAGCTTGCCGTGGAAATCAAACAAAGTAGCGTCTCCATAATCTTCTGCACCCTTAACACACACCCCGGAGTTGCTTGTCGCCATGGCCGTGTTACATTCAGTCGTGTGGAACCTAAGGCCATTAACTATATAACTTGGGAATGTGTAGACCTTTTTGAATGGCCCTTCTGCGAGAGCCTTTAAGTATATGCATGTGACATTGTTAATTGGATTCCGGACATACGCTCGGAACCAATCTGGAAATTCTGTAGGAATTTTAAAGTCAAGTAGTTCCTCTATTGTATCCTCTGTCATCTGAGGATTTTCTTCCAAACAACGCTTTTTGAAAAAACTGCAAACATTGATTCGATAATAAGTCTATAATTGAAGTAGAGACTTGCGTAGCTATATTAAAATTTAAATAAATGGTTGCTCACCTCGCAAATAGTACCATATACTGGTCAACCTCAGCACAATTCGTGAGGACATAATATTGAGCTGCTTTCAACTCTTTATCCGTAAGATATTCTTTCTTAGCTGCACCAAGAGGTCTCCCTGATACCCTGAAGACAGATAGGGAAAACTCATCATCCGCTTGAACTACGAATGTGTCTGCGTTTCGAGCCGGCCTTGATATTGTCTTCGTAGGGACGTGTTCGTCAAAGTAATAAGAGCAGAAGGTTGCAGTTTCCTCTCGAAGGTAGGCATTGGCAATCGAACCTTCAGGTTTACCTTTGTTGTTGACATACTTCTTCAATTTCCCCAAGTACCTCTCGAATGGATACATCCATCGATACTGAACCGGTCCAGCAAGTCTCGCTTCATGAGGAAGGTGAACCGACAAGTGCTCCATAGAATCAAACCAGCTCGGTAGAAAGATACGCTCGAGCTTGCATAGAATCAATGGTATGTTCCTTTCAAGATTTTCCAACACTTTATCATGAACCACCCTTGTGCCTAAATTTTTGAAAAATAAGCTCAACTCGGTGATAGCAGTCCATACGTGTTTCGGAAGCAGCTCTCGAAATGCTACCGGGATAAGCCTCTCCATGAACACATGACAGTTGTGGCTCTTCATCCCATAAACCTTTGTCTTCTTCAAATTCACACACCTCTCTAAATTTGAGGCGTAATTATCTGGGAAACTCAATGCCCTCACCCAATCAAACAAAATTAACCTAGAAGCGTTGTCAATTGTGTAGCACGCTTTCGGCCACTTACCATTCTCATCCTTCTTTGTCAACTCAGACCTTTTACACCACGTGGACAACTCGGATCTAGACTTCGCATGGTCCTTTGTTTTTCCCTCAATGTTGCAAAGTGTATTGAATAAGTTCTCAAACACGTTCTTCTCAATGTGCATGAAATCTAAGTTGTGACGGATAAGAAGACTGCTCCAGTAAGGCAAGTCCCAGAAGATGCTTCTCTTCCTCCAACCACATATTTTACCAATTTTCTTGTTATGCTTCACCCACCCAAGTTCAGTGACCTTCATAAGACCCAACCTATCAATCTCCGCAAGAATTTGTGCACCAGTAAGTCTTGTCGGGGCTTTTTTGTTGACTACTTTATTTTTCAAGAATTGATCCTTGTTCTTCCTGAACGGATGGTCACTTTCTAGCAGCCTACGATGACAATCAAACCAACAAAATTTTCCACTACCCTTCAGTCTAAATGCATCTGTATCCTCCAAGCAATGTGGACATGCATATTTCCCTGCGGTTTTCCTTCCAGATAGCATGGAGTACGCAGGGAAGTCACTCACGGTCCAAAGAAGAGCTGCTCTCAAGGTGAAGTTCTTTTTTGTCGACACATCATATGCAGGGATACCTTCCGTCCACAACTCGATCAGCTCCTTGATTAGGGGTTGCAAGAAAACATCCAATGTCACCCAGATCTTTCGCCCGTGCACCAACGCATTAGAAACATGAATGGCTCCTTCATGCACTCACCGGGGCGATTATGCGGTGTGAGCATAATCGCCAACAAGAGTATTTACGTTCACTCCCGAACGGTTAAAACCATCCGCATAAAGTCCCAATCGTACATTTCTAGATTCGGCCGCAAACTCGGATATGTCTTGTCAAACGATTTCCATGCGGGTGAGTCTCATTGGATGATCCATTCTACCATCTTCTACATTATCCGAGATTACTCGCTCCTTGTGCCACCGCATTTTTTCCGCAAGCACTTGAAGCATACAATCTTTTCAAACGAGGTGCTAGGGAAGTACCACATTTTCTTATGTTGGAGATTTTTCTTACGCTTTTCTTTGCACCCTCCTTGTAGCGCTTGTACTGCCTTACCACGTAACTTGCACTCTATTAGATCCGCATCCTCCTCCCAATATATCATGCACATTTTCTGACAATGCCTATGGTTACCACAAAATTCCTAAACCCCGCATCTTTTTCTTCGCTTGGTAAAAGTTGGTGGAACTAGGTTTTCTTCAGACAAAGGTCCGACATTACGTCAACCCATTCATTGAAGCTCGTTTGATTCTTGCCGTTAGCCTTACAACTCATTAGCCGAGCCAACAAAGACAACTCGGTGAGCTTACACCGGATAAACCGGCTTCCTTGATGATTCTAACAAGTCAAAGAACAACCGATCCTCGGATTCGGTGGTTCATCCACCTCCACCTCGGTTTCAGATGTTAGTGTGTCCTCGAACTCGCCCTACAAAGATCATACACCATTTGTTCGACTCGAGCTCGAATAGCATCGCCTTCGGATGTACTTTGTTCCCCGACTTGTTCATTTTTCTCTTCCTTCCACGCCGTATTGGTCATATGTATTGGACGGTGTCGCTTCACTCATGATGATTCCATACCTGATACCCAGGCAGGAATCCATTTTTTCTCAAGTGCTGGACTACCGCTTTAGGAGCCACGTATTGCTTGTTTCTGCATTGTTTCATTGCACAAGGGCACTTTATCAACCCATCCTTTACACAAGCGGATTTGACATTGCAAATGCAATGAAACCTTCAACCCCTTTCAGAAAACTCCATTGAACTCTGCCATTGAGAGTACAACAATACATCCATGAACAATCGGTATTCATTGAATAATTAGATAATAACCTGACACGTTTGAATTCATTAGATCGAGGTCTTTCATTTACGATAATAAATCAATTTCACAATAATTCAATCAATTGCTACGTAATATAAGTTATATTAGCTCCAGTCAATTGTTACGGCATTACATAATATAAGTTACATCAGCTTCAATTTTACCATAATGTTTGGTTTCATATACATATCAACTAATGATTACTACTAGTTATACAAGCCTAGATACAAAACGGATGAAACTCCTCATTCTCATGCACGATCCTCCTCATCACTTGTGACGCTCCCTACCACAGAACTTGCATTCCAACAGATCTACATCCTCCTCCCAATACACCATGCACATGTCCCGACAAGCAGAAAGGCACTCGATAGGCGGCCCCAAACCCCGCCTCTCCCTCCATTGGAGGTATGCCATGGACGGTGCTTCCTCACCTGATGAATCCATACATGATACTCAGGCATGAATCCGTAACGTCGCAAGTGCTCGAATCACAGTAAGCGCTATAAATTGCTTGTTTCTGCAGGTTTCCAATGTGCAAAGACACTTTATCAACCCCCAGTTGCACAAACCGAACGTCCCATGGCAAACGAGATGAAACATTTAACCCCTTCTACAAAACTCCTAGAAACTCTGCCATTTACCGCCGTACGATCGTACATCCATGAACGGTCGGAATTCATTGTATACTTTATTTTTAACCTGACACGTTCCAATTTACTAGATCGTATTTAATTTATTAGATCGAATCCAATTCGGATAAGAAGATTGTGGAGGTTAATTGTTAATTATTATATGTTCATTATAAATTAATTATTAATTAGGTGTTCGATATGTTACAAAATTAGGCATATATTTTAACCATTTCAACCTCTTAGTACATATATTATATACTTAACATACATATCAAATTAACTAATTACTCGATACATATCGAATTACTACAGATATTCATATCAAATTACATACTTAACATACAAATTTATCAAATCAAAACTACATACTTCTATACTTAACCAACATATCAAATTAACTAAACTAACTATATATACTTAACACACAAATCAAACTAACTACATACATTCATACATACCAAACTTAACATACTACATACATTCATATCATACTACATACCTAACATATATACATATCATTAACTAAACTAACTATCAAATTACATATATATATATATATATATATATATATATATATATATATATATATATATATATATATATATATATATATATATATCAAATTAAACAAATTACATATCAAATTACATATAATTAATCAAATTAACTAAACTAACTACTACATACTTATCATATATACATATAATTGCTCAAATTAATCAAAATAAACAAAATCCCCAAATTTTTAAAAACTAGGGTTTTAGCCAAAATACCTTGATTAATCGGTAGAAATCTGAAATTGATCGAAGAACCAAACTCCTTGTCCCACGAGCTTCGATTAGGCACCAAGATTGGCCGGAATAACGAAGAATTCACCGGAATCGAAGAGAGGAGAAGAAGAGAATGAGGAAGAAGAATGAAGAAGTGATTCGCTTCTGCTTGCTGTTCTTGTCCGGATAAACCCTTCTGGGCCGACGGACACGTATCCGTCGGCCCAGAAGGGCGATCCGTCGCCAGGTGGGGCGACGGATAGATATCCGTCGCTAAGTGGCGACGGATAATCTATCTGTCGCCATTTTTTTTTTTTTTAATTTTAATTAAAAATATTAACGACGGATAAAATTATCCGTCGTTAATAATTTCATTTTTTTTTTAAAAGTCAAACTTGGGCGACGGATAACAGTTATCCGTCGCCCAATGTAGCGACGGATAAGTTATCCGTCGCTAATTAGCGACGGATAACTGTTATCCGTCGCCAAAAGGGGGCGACGGATTATCGCTAAAGGGGCGACGGATTTTTACCCATAACGTCGTTTTTTCAGGAATTTCTTGTAGTGTTGGATATTATATTGATTTTCGATGTTCAGAGCTTGCAACAAATGATCACATAACCGTCTGGAATATTATACCATGAAGACCAGACTTGGGTCCATCACTAATCACGAACTAATGCATGTAAATTATAAAAGTTAGACCAATGTAATTTGGTAGGAAAGTTCTGTATTTATTAACTTAGGTTGTAAATTCGAATGTGATGGATCCAAGTCTGTTGCTTGAAGATTCAACAAAAGGGTAAATTTCTATACTTTATCTCACCTTTTATAATTTGCGTATTACTTTTCTTAACACTGTCTCATGCATGCATAGAATTAATTTAGTTTCTATATGAGAACCTGATTATAGGAAGATACCAATTACTCGTGAAATATTGGGAATATTAAGCCGATAGTATTGATCATTAGTGAAATCGAAAGACAAACGATATATCATAGGTCTAAACTCAATAATAATAATCAACCAAATATATATAACCTCAAAACTTGATCATCAAGTATTCAACACAAACGCTGGGAGAAATGTTCAACTTTAGCTAACAATAATAGATATAGAAAAAAACTCTTATCAGAAATGACTAAATTTAAAATTTCAAACTTAGTCTAATATTAAAAAAAAAACATGAAATAAGCATCAAAAGTTCATTTTTTTTCTCCTTCTTGACAATCTTGGTACTTGATTCTCGCTTGCTTATGAAACCTTCATCATCACTCCCATCATCATCCTCATCGACGCTAGCCATTCTCTTAACTGGTGTAACGTTCCGAGTTCGAATTGTGGCTTGAAGTTTAGGTCGGCGACCCATCTGGCTTAGCCTTTCCTTCATCAACACTTACCAATGCTTTGGACCCAGAAGCCACCTCCTATTTAATAATACTCAAGTCTTAGTGTAAATGTTTTTACACGCAGTCAATTGAAATTATGTATTTAGCAAAAAGTCATCTTAGATCGGTTACTTACATTCACAATGAGATTATAATACTGGTGTATTATTTTCTCATCGTCAGTAAGTGTGTCCACACTGAAATCTTTGTAGTTATTTAATTAGAATGTTGTAGTCATTTGCAACCCTAAATTTCCACATATATTCTTTTTGCATCATGCTCAAGAAATCCATTGGAAATGCCTTAGGATCGCCGGTCTTCTATTGAAGATAAAAGGAGTTTAAAATAGATCATTAATTGATCTCGTCAACCAAAACTAATTTCTTGTGTATATTGAGAGCACCTCTATAACTTCTTTTAGGACAACAACTGTTGTTTTGCCAATTAGCTTCACCACCAAGTCATCAAATTGAACCAGAGTGATCTTCTCTCTATTGTTTCCTTGTGTGATAACCTTTAGACGAAACCTATATAAATTGCGTAACTAATTAGATACTATATGAAAATTAATTATTATAAATTATAATATACTAAATATAATGCATCTTCCCTTATTTTAGATTTAGAACTAAATAGACTTATATAAGTAAAGCCATAGGGAGCCAAGTAAAGCCATAGGGAGCCTCTGTATGGTTCAACCTTACCGCCATTCCCATCAACCTGTTCGACTCCTCCGGATTTTCTCCAACAATAAACTGGAAATGCAAAATGACAATAAACAACTTAACTATAATCAAATCTCTACTCCAAAAATGTTCAGTACGGTTAAATAGAGGTACCAAAGCTTTGCGGTAGATATAGCTTCCGGATGACCGGCAACAAAAAGTCGCTGCAGCATTGACTCCGGGACATCATCATCTTCTTGAATCTGTAGTACCTGAAGGACTTCTCTTTCCAACGCGATCTAGTCGAACAGATTGCAACAAACACATGTAACCAACATCAAGAGTTTTTTTCAAACATATATAAATTGTATATTAAAAGAGTAAAAATGTGTATAAATCACCATTGACGCGTACTGGCCCAACTCTTTCTATCTTCGACAACGATCATGAATACCTCATACAACAGTTCGTTAGGGAGCTCAGAAACATGCATTTTTATTCTGTTGTGTAAATGAAGTGTGTATTTTTAGATACTAATCTTGTTATACAAATGGAAACGAAAATCATAAATAATCTCTATGTAATTGTCTACTGTCTCGTTTAGGTATAGAATAACAGAAGTATAAATTTAGAATTTTTAATATGCTAACCCTAATGTTCAAGTGCATATTTAACTCTTCTACGTTATTAATGGTAATGCGTGTTTAGTTCAGTCGAAATCCAAGTTGCCTATATTTTTTTTTTTTTTTTTTTTTTTTTTTTCAAGACTAACAATAACCGGGACAAGTTGCCTATATTAACAAATTCTTTGTTTAATTGGGTATTTTGTTATCAAACAGAATTAATGAGTCGCGAAATCGAAAAGGATCATCTATATTTTTATCTCAAATCCTTTTCCATTTAAAGAATATAACTTTAATTTCAAAGTAATTTTTAATAAAATTATTTTTTACAACAATTTCGAAAACATTCATCAATATATAAATCTAAAAATAGATTTGTGTAACAGAACTAATATGCCTTAACTATTAATCCCCCATCCCTGTTCTTTTTAAAGGTTTACAGTTTGAGAGTTTTTTTAAAAAGTTTAATGTTTTTTTTTTGAAAATCCACTATCTGCATTTATTAATTTTTTAAATATTCTTTTTCATACTTTATCCATTATCTCTTTTACTTTTTTTATACTATCTCTTACTTTTTACCATCTACTTACTATTTTATTCTATTTCCTTAAAATTCACACGAAACGAAAATATAAACCTTCTAAAAGATGACAGAGGGAGTATTTATGTTCACGCACTTGAATTGATTATTTGATCGATCTTTAGTACATTTAACTGAACAATCCCCTTGCATGTTATTATTCACATGGATTTTAAAGAAGCTTAGTAAAACAAAAAAATTAATGAAAAACTTATTACAATGTTGATTAACAATCAAAACATTGCACTTATATTTTGTTAATTTCAACTCATAGTTTGCTTTTAAACATTATTGTTCCATTCATTTATTGTAATTGAGAGAGAGGAATTCGAATTTTCCTTATTAGATTCGGATTTTAGGTTTTTCTCAATTTAATCCATCATCCTAGATAGTTTTTCAATCATACGATGCCAGAGAGTTATAATTATTACATTATTCGATACAATCGTTCAACCATCCATGACTTTTCGCCAATTTGCCTCATCCACTATATTGGTCCGTCCCAAATTCAATTACTCCCTCCGTCCCGGTTTCATTTACCCGTATACCATTTTGGTCCTAGAATTTGTGTTTATGTTTAGAAACGGTTAATATAAAATAAATTAAATTTTCATATATAATCAGATATTAAAGATAGTTATTAAGGATTTTGGTAAAAATGATTTTTATTTTGCTTTGATTTTGTAAAAGAATAGGTGATTATTAGATGGTAGAGGATATATGATTTTTGCATATGTATCTCATGTTTGCTTAGTTTTAAACTACCAAATTCATAATCGTAGGATGGATTCCTTTGCCTTTGTCATTAGGAAATTTAGGATACTAATTCAATAAATTAGTGTAAAGTTTCTCAAATTACTTGAATTTGAATTAAGGGAGGTAAGTACACATTTTTCTATGAAAATTATGGTCCCTCAGTCTCATAATAAATGTTATATTTTGAAAATTTATAATCAGCAAAATTCAATTTTAATTACGAATTAATCTTAAATTGTAATAGTAAAATGTTCAATATAATTATAATAATGAAAATATTGAAAGTAAAGTTTTATTATATAATTTAATTAAATATTTTTACATTTATGGTTTAATATTAATTTTTAGTCAATATAAAGTTTGTTGACCACAAAAAGTGAAAATATGAGGAAATATGTCTCTCGCGGAAGGGATTAATTTTTTATTTTTTGGGAGAAACAAAATCTATTTCCAATCAAATGATGAACTATTGAACTAATACACATAACATAGTACGTATCGACAAATAAAAGCACTACACATAGATTCATTAAAAGAAAAAGTAAAGTACGGACAATCCAAATGAATGCAGTGTGATCTCGTGTGATAACCAAGGTGGTAGCCAGTGTGATTTACATCTACATGATATGAACCGACTCTATAGATGAACAAAAACTGACGGTCAAAATTATAGTGAAAAATATTAATGGTTTTCATGTCAGTCAAAGCTTCAGATAACTCAACAATATATACAACATCGCCCAAGTGATCAATATTACATATCCGTGATATCCTTGAGAACGGTGGCGAAACCACGGAAAAGAACATTGATCCCATCCCAAAGATAGGAAGCTATTCTCTTTGCCCTTAATTTGAATGCCATGTTTGATTAAGAAATATAATCTCACGGCCACTTTAGTTGTTCTGCCAATATTTACGGAGTAGATACGCGGCATTCATAAGAAGGAGACCATGCGGCGTTGTTGCTCAAAATTGAAGTGTATATGGAACCATTGTAAACATCTCCTGGGTCCTGGTGCAATGTTTGAATTAATGACATGATAAATTGCAATGGGGGTACAATTTGGATTTAAGTTCATATCACATTGCAACACAGCTGAAACGTCACAATACATCAATGCCAACAACAACAGTATACGGATCCTTAGTGCAATGGGCATGTCGAACAGTCTCGACGGTCGTCGCAACTTCTTCCACCTTTAGGCTGAACTGTCAGAAATCCTCTTGACCGCTTGATGAAATTCATTTATTTGGACATATGTAAATGAATTGCTTGATACAACAATTCATAGGCGGATCATTTTCTGTTTAAGGATGATTTTTGTTGACATTCTGAAAAATGATTTGTGTAACATGAATTCAAAATAAATTGGTTACTAATTAATATGGCATAATTGGTGGAAAACTGTTACGAATTTGACTTGGCCTATACCAATTAAATAGACTTTCCATTTAAACAATATAATATTGACGTAGCAAATGTTGGCTGGTTACATAAGCTGTTTAACTTGAAGATATACTAGCCTAGAAGAGACTTTATATATATGGCAAATATACGTACACATCATTAATGAATATGGGTTGGCATTAGCATCAAAACAGATTTATTACCATGCATGTAACTGTTTTGAATTTTTTTAGATGAAAAAATACAAAAGAATTGAATGAAATTATGTGGTTCAATCTTGGCATAAGTACTATAGAAATCCTTTAAAATAAAAACTGGACTTTATTATATATATAGAAAATTGTGGCAGGTGTGGCACGTGTACCAATTATACAAGTAGGGTATATAGTGGGATAGAGAATCCGCACCGTATAATATTAGGTATTCCTTTCACATGTTCTTCTCCACACAAAATAATAAACAATAATATTGAATAATGAAAAAATTACATAGGGCTACCCTCTTAGTAGCTCCTCGCTCATCTGAATCCCCATGGCGTGGAAGCTCTGATCCGGAGCTTCCATGGTGGAAGCTCAATAAAAAAAATAAAAAAACCAGATCGGAGCTCCGACAGTCCATGGCGGAAGCTCCGATCAATAAAAGAATATTTATTTTATTATTTTTATTTAATTAAGTACATGCTATACTAATAGGATTTTCAAATGATAATAGGTACATTTGTTTAACAAAATACATGAAAAAGCTATTGTACAAAATGATTTTTAGAAACAATACTTATATATAAAATGTACTACATAGTGCTGGACACTCGGCCAACGTAATATATATTAACATGTATATACTTATATTGAAATTTTTTGAAATAAAATGATAAAATGGCAAGTTTTGGTGTATAAATAGCCTCCAATTAACTTCCAAACGACCAGTTTTTTTTTAAAAAAATAATGGTCATAATTCAATTACATGTAAACATATAGAAGTTCAGGTTTAATTACATAGAAGTCCACATGTGCCAAGCACGTGACAGGGATAAGTTAAGGCGATTTGGCAATTTCTAAAAGCTGATAATTGAACAGGGGCAAAAATGAACTTTTCAGCTTTTAAATCGCCAAAAGTAAAATTCGTGGACTTATATGTAATTGATTTTTATCTAACTGGACTCACATGTTATTGTTACACTAACGGGTACCTATCTGTAATTACGAAATCTAACAGGGGGTCCATATGCAATTTGTCCTTGAATAATGGAAGTTAATTACACCAAGTTATAATTTACATAGTTAAGTTGTTCTGATGTAACTATATTTAGAGGAATAACGAGCCAGATTGTATATGGATTTTTTATTAATATTTTTTTAAGGTTAGTCCAATTCGTATAAAATCGTCTTAATTCATTAATTAAAAATTGGGGTGTCACATACAAACACCGTCTCTTCGATAGATGGCATCAAAATGCCCCTTACAAACATCACCAGGTTATTTGGTAAACGATTAAAATCATGAAAACCAGGTTAAATAGATGTTTTCAGGTGTTTTTAATCAGATTTTGGTCACTAAATAAACATATCTACATTAACAGCTCGTTTAGTATGCTTAATGGACCGGTTTTACTGGGTTATGGAAGCCCATTTTTTGTTTGGTTTATTCTGCAATTGGGCTTAAGTGGGGCACCTGACCAGCCCAAAAAAATCGGGCAGGCTTCTCATTGGCTGGAGCGGTCTACGTGGCAGGCCAAGGTCCAAAACTCAGGCCCAAAAAATGGGGGTTTTGTAGACGGACTAAATGTGGAACGAGTCCACGTAATACACTCTTCGTTTAGCAAATACTTAAAACACCTCCACCGAAGTACGTAAACTGTATAGTATAACATCAACTACGGAAGTACACCACCAGATTTCCAGGTACCACCCCATGGCATGTGTTGTGTCAAATCCACTCTGTATAAGACATATTTTGTTGTAAAAACAGCCCTAAGGTGAGTAGTAGAGTTATAAATTCACATAAGTATGTAGCAAAATTTAAGAGGCACATATTGGTACCCTATATGTTGGTTGAAATGTAGCTTTGGCAACAACTTATGACATATATTGCAAAGAAGATAAAAAATCACGGCCATTTTTTACCGCACAAGGATCACAAATAATTGATGTCACATTACGAAAGAAAAACCATTTCTACAGCCGTTCAAGGAATATGAGTTTGCATAAACAATGCAAGCAACACTTTTGCCTCACTCAAATAAGTACGAATGTTACTCTCCTACTACTACGTTACACATTCCCGCTTAAACTAAACTACAACAATTTTCAACGTATGAATTACTAACAACTATTAAACAACCAACTAAAATAAGGTACACCTACGAGCACAAGTTCTCATTATTTAGTACCATCCTATTTTTCACACTTCAGGGGGGTCGACAACATCACCTTCATCATCAGACTTTGCATCAGTCGACATCATATCTTCTACCCGAAGAATAGCACATCTGCCAACGGAGAATATGTTGCGCAGCTGCGGGTATAGTGGCTCTCCTTTACGATGCAGGCATTGGGCAGCCATACTCTCATTCTGCATAACCATGAATGGTAAATAATTAGCTACTACTACACATTTCATTACACTGGTAATAGGGAAAACAAAGAAACTGAACCATCATACCCGGCCACCCAAATTACACCAATAAACTCCTCTAGTGTGGACACGGTTTCTCCTTACAACATAAACCACACCTGGAGATTAAATAAACCCCTCGAAGGTTCGGAAACGCTTCCTCATTTTCGAAAGGGATCTTATAAGAGAAGCAATAATTATAGCCCGACCAAAGTGTGCACTTAAAATAGCTACAGAGGCACGCAGCTCAGCAACCACACCTGCTTTTGTTTGCAATCCGGTCCGCCAAGTAACACGAACAAGAAGCCTAGCAAGTAATATGTCTTCATCTCTAACCCACCCAGCCCGTGTTAACATCGTCCTGTTCGAGATTCTCAACGAAACATCCATCTGCAAATCGAGAATGGGTACATAAACGATACGATTTATGCCACTAACCTTCTATCGGGGCAATCATAACTTACGTATACAGGTACAATCATTGTGTAGATCCAAAAGTAAATAACAAAAAATTAAAATTCATAATAAACAACAATAAATCCCCCCAAATTGCGTTTAGAACACAACTCATTGCAGACAACCATTGAACAATTTCAGCATATTGAACTCCAATTTCGCTAAATATAAGCTGAGATGACTAACAAAACAAGATGCAATTGCGTATTCTAAGTTTAGGCATTTCAGAACATAACTTCACCCCAAGCTACAGTAGCCATTTAACGAAAATTGGTATTCTTCGATTTCAGGCTAATAAAAAAATGAGGATATTTACATGTGCGACACTGGACGTTTGGGGCCCGATCCGGTAGTGATAGCCTTTTGCCAGAGGAGTTGATTCGCCGGAGAGTGGAACACAATCGCCCGCCAATTCCCTTGCAGCCGATGCTATTTTCAATCTTAATTTGTGAGGGAGAAGTGTGTTTTAAACAAAATGAGGCAAGGGCAATTCGTCATTTCAAATTGAGACCGGGGTAAAACGTCATTTCCCCTGTGTGCAGTAGGGGCTTTATGGTAAATCCACAGACTTGGACATGCTGCTGGGTTTGGTAAGGCGAACCAAACACAAGCCGAATTGGGCCTTAAGAATTGGTCCAACACTAGGCCTGCCAAACCAAAATCAACATTACCTTCTACTGAGCCCCTTACGAAAACCCATTCTCCATAAATAAAGTAGTGTTTTGTAATGGGTTTTTGTCTTCGTCCATACCCGATACCAAACGTGCCGTAAATCTCACGAGCATTTCTAAACCTATAATGTAGGTAATTAAACATGTAATGTTAATTCCGTATTACCTTATCTCGAGAAAAAGATATTATTAAACAAAGCAAACAGAGAAAGACCAAATAAGTAGCCATCAAACATACCATGCTCTATCTTTTGTCCATTATTACACTTCATCCTTGCCAGGAAATGTTTGCTAAACATAACAAGTAATCTGCACTTAAAAAGTTGGGTGTTTTTTAACAACTACACCTATATATTTTCGTAATAGACCATTTGCCCATGTAATATTATTATGGAAAAATTACCCCATACATATTTAAACTAGGTGAAATATGCCCCGCCCCGAACAATGTTCTGAATGACAAGCAATCTACAAGTCACTTTCTTAGCGTGCTCATCGTATCCGAGAACAAAGAACCCACCAGAAAGACAATTAAAGGATGTTAAACCTTTAATCTGCAGTGGCATTTGAGAGACACATCCGATTAGAAGGAAATTCTAAGGAAATCGTATAAAAAATTGACATGGAGTGAACTCTACGGTTCAGGTGAAGTGACGTTGTGAGAAAGATGTCTCGACCACTAATACTCCCTCCGTCCCATGCCAGTTGTCCAATTTGCACTAATTCGCAATAAAAACATTGAACTTTGACCACGAATTAGTACAAACTGGATGGGATGGAGTATATATACATGCGTATTTATGTGTTTAGGGGTCAAAATAGAATGTGTTGCAACTTTTATAATATAAGAGGGGTTAGATTACCTTTCACGGAAAAAATACAGGGGTAAATGCCCAAAAACTAAAAAAAACTTGCCCAAATTTGCTTTGAATTTACTGTAATTAAAGAGCCCAATTCCCATACCTCGTCCAATAATGCTTCTAGACTCTTAGAGTGGAAAGCCCATTTTGTTAGTCTTAATATTTTCACACGCATTTTCCTAATACTTGTCGATTTGAGAAAACTATGAAGATGTATCTAATTTTGTGAATCAGAAGCTGGTTTTAATTTGATGTTTGCATCAATCATCGATGCTTTCGTGTGTTTTACATGTTATACATGTCAAAAGAGGCCATATGTGTTTCACACACTGTACATGAACTTCATCCCAATTACATTCACTTTTTCTTCTTTGCATCACAAAATTATGTCACTTTCTGACAGAATGAACCAACACATTTTGACTATTTCTATACTCTTACTATCACCATCTATATATACTTGATTCGGTAGTGTGATAGACAGCAAATTACCAACTTTGAAGCAATAATCTTGAACAACACTGGAACATGGAGGTTGAGCAAGATGAACATTTGGAACCGGTGAGCCCGAGTGCTCAGTACTTGAAGAGTCGTGCATTGTCGCTCACAATTCTTGCGGTTTTGGAATCGGAAGTTCACTTGGACGACAACTACAACATCCAGTTGATCATCGATACTTTCTTGCCTATAAATCATCGCTTTTCGTCAATAATGGTTAGTTTCTAATTTTTTAAAATCAATTTAGAACATATCAACTACCTTATAAGCTCATTGTCTTTACGAAGTGAATTTCTAGTAAATCAACAAGTTGAAGTAAAAAGGTATAAGCTCATTGTCTTTACAAAGTGAATTTCTAGTAAATCAACAAGTTGAAGTAAAAAGGTATATAATATCATGATGAGGTGGTTTATTTCCCGAAAAATTAGTTGGAATAGGGAATAGATTTTGAATTTAGCACTAAAATGACGTACAGAATGATTAGGTAACGTCAAACACATACTGTCATACTTCAATTCTAATCATAATGTAATATCTAAAGTTAACCAATTTATTTAGTGCTTTTCCCTTACATTTTCGCCTAAAATATAGGCCGAGGTGAAAGCAATCTTAATATGAAAGAAAATCATAATTATGATATTCATATGTGAAAAGAAATTGCGACTACCGACTATCGTTTGATCAGACACGACCTCTGAAGCATCAACTAGTAGTTGAAGTTAGAGACATCCATGTTCATGTTTGCTCGCCAAGGAAAAAAAAAAAGTGCATAAATTACTTCAATTAGACACAGTTTCTGAAGTTCTTTTTTGGTTTAGAAAAATCTTGACTTTTACAAGAATTGGTTTAGAAGAATGTTTGACAGAGCATAATAACTAGTTTTCGGATTTTTGGATCAAACAGGTCACAGGGAAGAAAGGTTTGAAGAAATGGAAAAAAGTGGAAGTGAACCTAAAGGAGCATGTACATATCCCAATATTTCCTGATGACATGTCTATGGAGTACTATGATGAATGTCTCACAGATTACTTGTCAAAGATTGCAATGGAACAATTTCCACCAAACAGACCTTTATGGGAGATACACATAATCAAGTATCCCACCAAAAATGCAGCTGGCAGTGTTGTTTTCAAGCTTCACCATTCTTTAGGGGATGGCTACTCTCTGATGGGAGCTCTTTTATCTTGTCTGCAACGAATCGATGAACCTTTGATGCCGCTAACATTTCCATCGAGGCAGTCAGATTCTGGGCCTAACAGGCATCGCTTTTTCAAGAACATTCCAAGATTGTTTACTGGGGTGTTCCAAACTGCATACGAGTTCGGGTGGAGTCTTTTAAAAAGCAGTTTTATTGCAGATGACAAGTCTCCGATCAGATCTGGTGAAGATGGAGTCGAATTCCGACCAATTGTCACGTGTACTACCTCATTTCCCATTGACCAAATCAGGCAAATCAAGAGCACTCTTAAAGTGGTAACATTTTTTGTTCTTCTCTATTTTTTTCACTGTGCTACACCATTTGTCATATCCTGCACATTATTTGCTGGACGGACCTAGGTGCATAGTGGGGGCGTATGGCCCCCAAAATTAGAAAATAAAGAAATTATACGAAACATTTTCGACAATTTAAGATTTTCCCCACTCTAACTTTCTAAATAATCCGCTATAAATAGTTTGGCTCTCCGAAATTTTAAATCCTGGATCTGCTGCTGCTGATTGTTCATATCTAAAGTTATGTTAATCACTATTAATTTGTACACATTTGCAGACAATAAACGATGTGTTAACTGGAATTATCTTCTATGGGACGCGTCTGTACATGGAAAAAGATAGCCAAGAACCATCAGCAGGGAAGGCGAAATCCACAGCATTGGTGTTGCTAAACACTAGAGCCATAGGAGGGTACAAGTCTGTGAGCGAAATGCTGAAACCCAATGCTGAAATGCCATGGGGTAATCATTTCGCTTTCTTACCAGTGCCGTTACCTAAATTGACAGATTACGAGCTCCAAAATCCCCTCAAGTTTGTGAAAAATGCACACAAAACTATCAAAAGGCAGAGGAATTCTGCAGCTGTTTACCTCACCGGTCAATTTCTCGATCTCACCAGGAAAATTCGAGGCCCAGAGGTACGTCTCTATCATCACACACGTAGCTTACTTTGGACTAATGATACCTTGGTAGTCCTATTATTTATGTACGTACATGCCCCAAAATCAAAATCTTGGTGTGACCAGCAGTGTATCGTCAGTTATACTTTACGCCAACACGAAGAGTTACTTATAACTTAATCAAATGATTACGCAACAGGCAACTGCGCGTTGCATCCATGGGACATTGAAGAACACAAGCCTGGCAATTTCGAATTTGATAGGGCCAATGGAGAAAATGTCGCTCAATAATCAGCCAATTAAAGGATTATACTTTGCTGTGGCAGGACCACCTCAGGTTTATGAAGTTTCTAAAAGTACCATCTTTAAAAGTTATTGAATCTAAATAAATTTGGGAAATATAATGCAGAGCTTATCAGTAACAATGGTGAGTTACGTGGGGAAGCTGAGACTTGCCATGACAATGGAGAAAGGGTTCATTGATCCTAACAAGTTCAGGTCTTGTATTGAACACGCATTCGAAGCAATCTACAAAGCTGCAGTCGACTCTACGATCCAAGATCAAACAAAGAAGGGATAATCAAAGTATCAGATTCAAAACTAATTGACAAGGAACACTTCCGGAGTGTTTGGTTACAATTGGAATCCAAGTATCTTCGACCAGCTACTTATTTGTTTCACATTATTATATGTCTAAAAGTTGACCTATTGTTTTTTAAATTCTTAATATAATTATTCACGATGAAATGTATGATTGAAAGAATACTTATATGGATTATGTTTTTTTTTTTTTTTTTTTTAATATAAAGGATGATTTTGGATTTCATCAGAAAAGCTGCTCAGGACAGTTACTTACATCAGGTGAATCAAATGGCAGAACACAGGAGCCAAAACTATCAAACAAAACAACCTGGCTTAGCGAATGAGCCAATTTAATTCCGTCGTAAAACTAAAACACAAAAACATAGAGAAGAAGCAAAGAAATTGGTCTCCTCAATGATACCAACTGGGGATGATAAGAAGGGTGAACGAGCTTGAATTTGGTTAACCACATTGAGGCTGTGCCCCTTCTATTATATAGCATTATGCAGATTTAGTTCAGCTGCTAGTTTCACCGCACTACGCGCTGCTACTGCTTCATCAAATTCAGGGCATCAAACATGAGCAAAATGTAACCTCTTCCAAGCTAATACTACACCCTCAGAGTTTCGATCGAGCAACAACTCTCACCCGACACCACTTTGTGACATACGACTGAGACATCATAATTTATCCTAACAGTACCTGTTGCCAGTGAAATCCAATGAACGGGCATCTGGTGGTCGTGTGCTGTGGAAGGTAGTTTGAGCTTCCTTGTAGGCTATATTGTGTCGTGGTACGAACTGGTTTGACTCTGCAGCATCATACACATGACCTTCATCTACTTTTTATTACGGTGAAAGTACATGTGTTGCCAAGAGTGTTGCACAACATCAGTTGAAAATTTTGCCTTTATTCACCCTTTAATTAGTTCCACGTTTTACTTTATTTTGTGCATAAGGTTGAGTTCAATAAGGGTTCGTAGAGAACATAGAAGTTGAGTTCAAGAAGGACTAGGAGTCTAAAGAAATCCAAGATCTATATCAATCTAGAAAAGTTTTCCAACAAGAATTTGTGGCCCATCACTATTAAAGACTTGGAAGACATCAGAAAAAGATACAAAGAAGACTAACACAACAACAAAAAAACCTGCGTTTGCTACTTCCTCCATTTCAGAGAAATTGTTACATTTTGACTTTGAGTTAAGCATCGTTTTGAGCCAATTGTAATTACTCATAACGATAATAAGAATAATTTAATAAAATCATATAATAAAAATTTAATTACTAAATTTTCATTATATAATTTTAATAATTTATTTATTAATATCGTTTAAAAGTAAATTGACAAACGCTTAATGACCGCAGTAATAAGAAATGTAACACTTTTTCTGAAATGGAGGAAGTATTTGAGAATAGCATATTCGTTGTCTGCTTCTTGGTTCTTGTTTTGCTAAGGTTTTGACTAGTTAGCTGATCGTCTTACACTTAATAGACATTTGAAGTAGCTAGCTAGAAGGACTCCTCCTTCATAGTTGTTTACAATGTCAAGATAGTTAATCTTAGAAAACCGTTGTTCTTGAGATCTAGTTTAGTTAAACTTGGAGTTTTTCACTTTAAGTATTTTGCCCTGAGCCAATAGTGAGTTATATATATATACTAGTTGATACGGTAGAAATGGCTTAAAATTCACCTTTACACCTTTTTTTCAGTGGGAAAAATCCGAAAAAGGTACCCTAAGTTGTGACACTTCCGGTTTTGGTACCTTATATTGTTACCGTCCGATTTTGGTACCTTAACTTTCAATTTTGTCCAATTTGTATATTCAAATTCAATTTGACTCGATCAATTTTGACCGTTTTAGTTGTGACATTTCCGCTTTTGGTACCTTTATTTGTGACAGTCCGATTTTGGTACCTTTAAATGCATTATTGTCCAATTTAGGTACCCTACGACATTGGTTGATATAATATCGCGATACGTGGTACTTTGCAAAATACTAAAATATGTTGCATTAAAATGTAAATAAGGTAGATATTTGTTAATTTCAAATAGGTCCTATTTTATGGGAAAAATCAAAATTACCCATGAGAATATGGACTATGGACTACCTTAGAAATTTAAAAATAAAACATAATTAAAGAAAAAGAAAAAACACATAGAAGCCATGGGAGCTTCTTCTTCTTCTTCCATGTCAGTCTACCATGGAAGATCCATTGGTGAAAGGATTTCCCGCGCCTAAAGCTCCACCACGGAGCTTCCAGATGGCCATGGGTCTGACAGATCTGCCATGGCAGATGCTTCCATGACCAATTTGAAATTGAGGGTGGAGGTGCGAAGAACATGCCGGTGGTCGCGGCGGAGGGAGGTGGCGGCGGAGTGGGGTGGAAGTGCACCAGTGGAGGGGATGAAGCAACATGGCCATATTGAACTCCACACTTCACCATTGCCATGGATCTTCCAAGCTAAAGCTTGATGGTGAAGCTTCAGCAAGCTTCCATGGCAGAAATTAGGTTAATCTCAATTTTCTTGTTTTCTTCCAAAAAAATTCTGCCCTCTTTTTAACTTAATTTTCTTTTGATCTTTTTTTGTTTCTACCTTTTTATTAATCTCATAATGGGGATTTTTGAAACTTATTTTGATAAAATGGGGTTACTTCATAATTATCGAAAACAATATGGTTCAATTGACATTGACGAAAATTATTTTATTTGCAATTTTACCCATTAAAAATTAAAATTGGACTGTCATAAACAAAGGTACCAAAAGCGGAAATGCCACAACTTAAGGTACATTTTTTGGAATTTTCCCGCGCTAAAACGGTCAAAATTGACGGAGCCGTCAAATTGGACTGACGGAGTATACAAATTAGACAAAATTGAAAGTTAATGTACCAAAATCGGACGGTAACAACATAAGGTACCAAAACCGGAAGTGTCACAACTTAGGGTACCTTGTTCGGATTTTTTCCTTTTTTCAGTTGAGTAAGTGACTTTGGTTTTGAGGAGGTTGTTAGTGGGAGCAAGTCGGGTTAGAGCAACTAGTAGTGTTAAGTGAAGGTTTTGTAGCTCGAATTGTAATATCTGAGGATTGTATAGTTAAGGTTAATAGATTGTAATTTGATTTATTTAGGTTTTAGATACTTTAAATTACCTTTCAAACTATTTTACAACTAAATTTAAGGCTTCGTCTTGGCGTTATCTTATCTCAAAATATGCGACAATCGCGTCAAAGGTTTTGGTTTTTGGGCGTGACAAAAGTAGTACAATGCCAAGTTTCAATTTGTCGGGTAGGCTTGAGTAGGGGTGTGCATGGGTCGGATCAGATTGGATCAAATATGATCAAAATTTAGGATTGATCCGATCCGAAAAGTACATTTTTGCTCAATCTAAAATTCGACCCGAAAATCAGAATTTTTCAGATTGAAACCGAAAATTCGAAAATCTACAGCTCTTTCTTAAAAAAATCTGAAACAACAAGAATTAGTAGTGAATGAGATCGGCTAAGGAAGAATAAACAAGAATTAGGAGGATGAATCAATTGAACAAACAACAAGAATCAACAACTTCCTAGAGCGGCTAAGGAAGGAGGCGGTTGTACGACGACGGGCTGGAGTCGACTATGGAAGAAGCTGACCGAGTGTGAAGGAGGCAACCAGGTGTCTAGGGCTTGAAGTCGGGGTTTTCGTTATCAAAGATCAAAGTATGAATGAAATCTGCGAACAATTTCTAGACGGGGAAATGAACAAAAAGATCGCATCTTATCTAGCAGAGAAAGAGCATACTGCGATTAAGGTTCCTTGGCTTCTTCATGGATAGATATTTATTTATAGTTAGGCGAGAACAGAGAAAAGAACCCTAAGAAGCTTTCGGAAAGAGAGAAAATCCATATATATATTTTAAAAGTGGTAATCTATCTCAAAGTAGAAGCATGCCACATAGTCAAAAATCCTATATGACAAATTCTAGCAAAAAACAATTGATTTTTTAATTCTCCTATTTTCATGGATAAATCCTACCATCATAAAACTCTACATCTAAATTATATACCCCGGGAAAAATTTCAAGTTTGTTATTCTTCTTATCCTAAATCTATTGTTCCTATTTAAAGGGAGAAATCTTCTCCATTATCGATTTCAAACAGAATCCGGATACTCACAATAAAAATAAAATACATGTTGTAATTCATAAACTCATATTCACGTTAAATGGAGTAACCTATTTACTCATTAAACTCTCAATTTATGTGGACTCATAATAATACCTTATTGTATGAGCTACGAGGCATGCTAATATGAACATTCAACACATTCCTCGAAAGGATTGCCTGGCGTTTCCTACTATATGTCTATGTATATAAACACGTTAAACTAACTAACCTATTTACCCATGTAACTAAATATATTGCCTTATTTTGTGGAACAATTTATTTAGTTTTATCATCCCTTCAATATTAGTTACATATTTAAATTAATCAAATCTTAACACACACACACACATATATATATCCATTCATTGGCCCATAAAATTCTTAGTTATAGTTTGTTACGAACTAAATCCATATATGCGTGTGTGTGTGTATATATATATATACATATATATATATGTACATATATATATGTATATGTACATATATATATATGTACATATATATACATATATATATGTATATATGTACATATATATACATATATATATATGTGTACATATATACATATATATACATATATATATGTACATATATATATATATATATATATATATATATATATATATATATATATATATATATATATATGTGTACGTGTGTATATATATATATATATATATATGTTAACCTAACTAACCTATTTACCCATGTAACTAAATATATTGCCTTATTTTGTGGAACAATTCGTTTAGTTTTATCATCCCTTTAATATTAATTACATATTTAAATTAATCAAATCTTATCACACACACATATATTGGCCCATAAAATTCTTAGTTATAGTTTGTTACGAACTAAATCCATATGTGTGTGTGTGTGTGTGTGTGTGTGTGTGTGTGTGTGTGTGTGTATATATATATGTGTATATATATATATATATATATCTATGTATATAGATGTATATATATTTATATATATATATATATATATATATATATATATATATATATATATATATATATATATATATATATATATATATATATATATATAGTTTGTTACGAACTAAATCCATATATATACATAAACCCTACACAAATTTCAGCATAACAGAAATACGTAAAATTCATTTCATAATACTACCGTACTCAATGGCTAGCTCTTCAAGAATCCGTATGATCGGTTCCATCCCCATGGACAATCTGCCGGACGAGATACTCATTACCATCATGGAGAAACTTGCATCTCAGTCTCCAAACGCATGGGCAAACGCAAGCTGCAAGTAATATTCTTCAATCCGGTATATTTGCGATTAACTGTTCTACTGACAATTATAGTGTAACCATTGTACTCACCTTTTCTTTGCACGAAAATATGATACAAATATTGTTGTTGGAAATCACAAAAGAAATAAATTGAAGGAATAATGCTTAACCTCCCAAAAGTGTATATACTACAACACAAGCACACTGCCTTGCTTGGTATTCGTTTAATGGATGCTAGAAAACCGACGTAACTCAATGTCATACTTTCGACTATGCAGTAGGTTTTTTTCTTTCGCTTCCTGTACCTTTTTTATCTGCGTTTAAATGAAGAATATAACTAAGAATTTTATGGGCCAATGAATGGAGTGTAATTAAAATTTAAAAAAGTCATTTAATTCTGTTTATGTTGTATTAGTGAATTAACAGATTATTGGACATCAAGCCATGCGCATTTTTTGAGAATGTACTTATTAGCCAGAGGAGACTAAGCCTATCATTTATTAATACACTACAAATTCTAATGTAAGTGATGAGTTCTAACTGATGAGTTTTATTATATCATTTGTTTCCAGCAGAGAGGATATGTCTACATTTCTACTATTTAAGATTTTAAAATGTGTGAGTGTTGATGACGTGAAGAAGTTAATATAATTAACACTATTAAATGTAAAATGAAGTTGATGAATTTATGATGATGATTCGAATAAGTTGTTGTGCAATTACAACTGTATGTTTGTTGGATTTTTATCCATTCCTTCACCTTGTTTTCTGTGTTTGTTTCTGATACTTCCAATTTCTTCATGCCACTTCAATTTAATTATTACTAACACCTAAGGCATGTTTAATTTTTATATGCTATGAAGTTTATAAAAAAAATATATTATATAAACTAATAATCATATAACAATATTTTTTACCATGTAGCTCTCCACTACTTTATAAGCTGGGCAACGAAAAAGTGTTCTAAAAGTTCTTGATATCAATGCAACTCATGATGTCACTCCTACGGCTTTGGACAAGATGGTGGCTGCATAAAATCCCGAGGCTCACTTCAAGAAATCATTGGTACAGTACATTTTCTACATTCACATAATTTCCATCATAATTTAATATAAGAGTACGTACTATTTTGAGTGTTTGCAACTATTTAGATGAGTTTTGATCCAATCCCAGTGATATCTAACGAATTATCATATATTATGTTACTAATGAATATACCCTTGGTTTACCTACATGTACAAACACTCCCCAATTAGAAATATTTTGTAAATTTCGCTTCACATCCATATTTAATTATGAATCCGTATTCAATTTAATTATAATTTTTTTAATAATCATATTTATTTTATTATTAATTAACAGAAAAAATATTTCGTTGATGGAGTTGAAAATGAAGCCTATCCATTAATGAATTTGGCTCTTATTTTGGGTCACAACGAAGCAAAATATTCATTGAACTTCATGAAACTTTTCAGCGATAGCAAAAACATTCGTGATGATGGTATTGATGGATTAGCGGAACTTAAAGCAAATTATATTGGTGTAGTCTACGTAAGTTCTTCTAGATGGTCTTTGAAGGTGAGACTTTCTAAAATGAAATTGAAAAATCCAGATTACCTGGATGTCCCACTATTCTGTGAACGTATGAACGCAGATTACGACGAACCTCTCAAACGGAAAATACATCCATATAAATACAACCAATGCCCCGAATGTGTAGCTGATATAGAAATGGCATATATGAGCTCAAAGTACATTAGCATTGGTCACAAACGTCGCCTTCTTCTGTGATGTATTGAACATTTACATTAGAATAATTTCTATAACATTTTCAATTTTCATTTGATTTTACTCATTTTGTAATAGAACTCCATTTATTCAATAAGACTGATTTATTTTACCATTTTAATTACTGCCATATGGTGAGAATGGATACCATACTGAGATATTGCACTCTGATAAGTCCAAAGGAGTAAGGCACACCCTTACAATCAAGGAGTTCTTATCATTTAGGCTTTTTGATCATGTTGATGAGGCTCAGACCATACTGCTTAGTAGTTAGTAGAAAATTATTTCTACAATTTATAGTAGATGGTTATATGATGATGGAATTACAGAGACTGTCTTTCATCATGAGGAATCAACCGTTATTGAGGTATGATAAGTATAGATCACTTGATGATGCCATTCGAACAGGTGATATTGATCCAATCGATCCACATGGAAATGTTGGTAAACGCATTGTCCTGCCATCTTCTTTTGTTGGAGGTCCTAGATATATGGTATAGAACTTCCAAGACACTATGGCCATATGCAAGAGTATAGGATATCCCAAACTATTCATCACATTCACTTGCAATCCCAAATGGCCTGAGATAACACGCTTTGTCGAATCGATAGGTTTACGACCGGATGATGGACCTGATGTTATGAGTCGCGTCTTTAGAATGAAGTTGGACCAACTTATAAAAGACTTGAAGACAGAAAACGCTTTTGGTAAGGCAGTCGGAGGTAACTATATATAAATATATTTTCTTTTTAGCATTAATTTGTTAATTAAATAATGTCATAATAATAGTTTAATTGATTATTACTAGTCGTCTACACCATTGAATTACAAAAACGCGGGCTTCCTCATGCACATATACAGCTATTGGTTGATCGAGTGGATCAAAATATGTCTGGAAGTTCTATAGATGATTTCATTAGTGCTGAGATAGCGGATAAGGATCTCAATCCGGAGCTATACAAGGTTATATCCGAGTACATGGTGCATGGTCCTTGCGGACCATTGAATTCAACTTCACCCTGCATCCACGATGGCAAGAAATGCTCTAAGAAATTTCCAAAATCATTTAATGAATAGACTATATTTGATGGAAATGGCTATCCTGTTTAAAGGAGGCGTGATACCGGCGCCACTATCGAGAAGAATGGCAATATCATTGATAACAAAGGCAATTTATAACTACTTATCAATATTTAAGTATTAAATTATAATCTATTTATCTTTATCAAAATTGAGTCACATGTGTATTTAGAAATAATAAGTTTTTTCACTATCCCTTAATAGGTTTATTGTTCCGTACAATCCCTTCTTGCTGATGAAGTACCAGGCTCACATAAATGTTGAATGGTGCAATAAGACAAATTCAATCAAGTATATGTTCAAGTATGTCAACAAGGGTGTGGATAGGATAGGCGCAAAATTAATAGTTGATAATGAGGTGAAGGATTATGTTAACTGTCGGTACGTATCTGCATGTGAGGCTGTATGGCGTATTATGGGTTATGATATCCATTACAGAGATCCACCCGTTGAGCGTTTATCATTCCATATGGAAGGTGAGCAGTCGGTCACATTCAAGGATGGTGATCTCATAACAGATTTATTGGAGAAACATACCGTTGCCGAGACAAAGTTCCTTAAATGGATGGAATTCAACAAATATCATCCCGAGGCACGTAAGTATCTATATTCAGAGTTCCCCATACATTACGTGTGGGATCCTACAGGCAAAACGTGGAGAGATAGGAAGGTTTTCAACAATAAAGTTGGAAGAATATACCATGTTCCAATTAAGACCGGTCCACTATATTTCATGCGTATAATGTTAAATCACATAAGGGGTGCCACTTGCTACGAGGATCTGAGGACCATGGATGCTGTTGTTCATCCAACATACCGCGATGCATGCTACGCTTTGGGTCTGCTCGATGACGACAAGGAATACATCCATGCTATTAAGGAAGCAAGTTTCTGGGGTTCTAGACACTTCCTTTGACATTTGTTCTCCATGCTCCTCCAGTCTGATCGTATGTCTAGGCATTTTCATGTTTGGGAGAATACATGGGAGTATCTATCTGACGACATCCATTACATCATGCGAAAGAAGTTAAATATCCTGGTATAAATTTCAATATTGTATTCAAATTGATTTTTTTTTACGATTAATTTTATTATTTATTAAATATTCTCATGACCCCAGGGCTCGAGTTGAATGAAGAACAATTGATGAATTTTGCTCTTACTAAGATTGAAGAGTTCCTTTATAGAAGCGACTTCAGCTTGAGTGAGATTGAAGGTATGCCCATGCCCGACAGTGTAGTCATACATAATGGCATGAATAATTTGATACTTGAAGAAATGTCCTACGATGTTGATGATATGATTGAGCAGCACAGTCGTTTGTATCTGTCTCTCACTAATGATCAAAGGACTATGTACCATACGATTATGGATGTAGTCGATTCTGGTAGTGGTGGAGTTTTCTTTATCTATGGTTATGGTGGCACTGGAAAGACATTTTTGTGGAATACACTGTGTTCTGCATTACATGGTAGACGTGATATTGTTCTCCCAGTTGCATCGAGTGGTATAGCTTCTCTACTTCTTCCTGGTGGCCGTACTGCACACTCCAGATTTAGTATTCCTTTGCATGTCGATGAAACTACTACTTGCAGCAGGATAACTCCAGGCAGCGATCTTACTGGACTCTTGAAAGATACAAAGTTAATAATCTGGGATGAGGCGCCCATGACTAATAAGTTTTGTTTTGAGGCTCTTGATCGCAGTCTAAGGGACGTAATGAGAGGTGAGCATGGTAGAGAATCGAACAAGCCATTTGGTGGTTTGGTTGTCGTTGTTTGAGAGGATTTCAGACAGATACTGCATGTCATACCTGAGGGTAGCAGGCAGGACATAGTCCATGCATCTCTATGCTCATCGAAGAAGCTTTGGAGTTCGTATCGTGTGTTGAAGCTCACTAAGAACATGCGCCTGCAGGTAGTTTTCCAACATTTTATATTAATTATAATTTTTAATATCCAATTTAATTAGTTGACAATAATGTAAATTATTTTATATAATAAGTATGTTTATTTTATTTTATTCAATTACAATCCGGATGCTCACATGTTGAGGTTGAGATTATTAGGGAGCTTGCTAATTGGTTGTTGAAGGTTGGAGATGGTGAGGTTGGTGGTGATAATGATGGTGAGGTAGAATTTAAATTGCCTGATGATATCTTTATTCGTTCTACTGTTGAACCAATTGTTGCAGTAGTTGAGAGCACATATCCTAGCATATTAGACCATGTTGGCGATGGTCGGTACTTTCATGATAGAGCTATTCTTGCTCCGACCAATGTGATAGTCCAGGAAGTTAATGATTATATCATGTCTCTTTTACCTGGAGATGCCACCGAGTTCATGATTTCCTTCAGCATATGCTCTGATGAAGATGATATTGTCAATAGAGAAGATGTGTATTATGTCGAGTTTCTAAACACTATTAGGACTTCTGGAATACCGAATCATATTATCCGACTTAAGGTGGATTGTCCTATAATGCTTCTTAGGAACATTGATCAGTTCTCGGAGCTTTTTAATGGGACTCGGTTGGTTGGTACTGCAATTGGAAATCACGTTATTGAGGCAAAGACCATACATGGGAAGAACGCTGGAGTGAAGGTTTTTATACCTAGGATAGTACTCACACCTTCTGACCTTACCAAGTTTCCTATTAGATTGCAGTAAAGGCAATTTCCTATATCAGTTTGTTATGCGATGACTATTAACAAAAGTCAGGGACAATCGTTATCTAATGTTGGACTCTATCTCCCAAAGCCTATATTCAGTCATGGTCAGCTCCAGTGGCGGAGCCAGGATTTGAAACTGGGGGTGGCGGAGTATTATAACACGGACACTACATATGTAATTTGGTTAGGTCGGGCTATGACAGTTCAGTTCGGGTCGGGTCAATATTTTAGACACTAAATTCATCATAAATATTTAAATATGAATATCCAAGTAAAATGAAAGGAAATAAAGAACCACATCATGATAAGGGTAAACAGAAAAAGAATAAAGTATTCAAATTTAAAAAATTATCTTATAAAATAAGATCCACTTCTATGAAAATCGTACTCTACGTCTCTTCATCTTCTCAAAATCATCAATGATTGAATCAATGTCAAAACCCTCAACAATTTCTTTTTCAATATGCATGATCAAATTGCTAAACAAGAAGTCATCCTCCATTGAACTCCGCAGTCATGTCTTTACAATTTTTATGGCGGAAAATGCACGCTCAGAACTTGCTGAAGAAACGGGAAGAGTTAATAGTAGTCGAATCAACCTATCAACAAGAAAGTAAGAAGATGACTTGCGTGTTCTAGTCAACACTGTCCACAACTCGAAAAGTGTAGAGACATGAAACTCTGTATTTTTCTGAATATCAACTTTAAAAAGACCAAGTTGAAACCTAAGGTGTGTTTTCTCTTCACTAGTAAAATCTTCCGGGTAGAACTTTTCCACTAGCTTGCAAATATCGTCAACCACAAATAACTTATAATCACCTCTAGGATCAAAAGAGGAACTCAATCTCAACAACTCCATTGCAACTTCATTAAATCGGAAGTTCATCTCTTGCAATATGCAATTTATTGTTCCATTGAATAGTTCAACTCGATAATAATGACCCAAAGTAACAGAATTAGCTCGAGCGCGACCTTTAACAGAATGACGGAGACCATTCATATCAACAATTTCAATTCCATGTGCAGCACAAAACATCTTAACTTTTTCCAATAATGCTTCCCATCCATCTTCTCTAAACTTTTGAACCACTTCTTTGGTGTTTGATACCGCACTCATAGCATTTAGAATATCTTGAGACTTATTCTGAAGCATTCTACAGAGATCACTTGTCATTCCCTATAGCTCATGTAAAAAGTGAAGCATAAATACAAATTGAAATAATTTTATCATATCATATTTTATATCGGTTGTCCCTCTAGAGGAGTTACTTGCATGATTTGATATTTCCTCCAAAACCACAAGAGTGGGATCAAATAATTGAAGTAAACTATTCATTGAATTCAGATACGAACTCCATCTAGTGTCACTTGGATGCTGAAGAGATTGAAGTTGGTTTTTCCCTCTTCCAGTTCGAATCTCATCGGCTTCAATCATTTCATCAATACGAATAGCCTGAGCAATCCGGAGTTGGTCGTGACGTTTGGCTGAACCATCAACGACATTAATGATGTCAATCAAATCTGAGAAAAATATTCTCAATGGGAATAGAACTTCGAGATGTAGCAACTAGTGCCAGTTGCAAACGATGCGCAAAACAATGGATGTAATAAGCAAAGGGACAATCTTTTAAAACAAAGCTTGCAAACCATTCCACTCTCCTCTCATGTTACTTGCACCATCATAGCCTTGTCCTCTCATGTTTTGTATGCTAAGATTATGTTGAGAAAGGACTTCACATATTCTATTTTTCAAAGTGCATGCCTTAGTGTCTTCAACATGAACTATGTCAAAAAACCTTTCCCTAATAACTCCATTGCAATCAACAAACCTCAACACAATAGCCATTTGCTCGCGTTTGGACTCATCTCGAGATTCATCAACAATAATACAAAACTTTGCCTCCCCAATTTCATCACGGATGAATTTTTGTGCTTTACTTGCAAAGATAGATAAGATGTCCTTTTGGATTTGAGGAGAGGTGTATGAAGCATTGTGAGGGGCATTTTCCAAAACGGTAGCATCTACACCTTCACTAAAGGATGCAATGAGTTTGACCAATTCCAAGAAGTTTCCACGATTTTTTGATCCTAAACCTTCATCATGACCTCTATAGGCAATAGCTTGGAATGCACAATATCTAGCCACTAAAATTGAAACTCTAAGTCGTAGTCGGTTCCTTGAGATGAACTTTTTCTCCACTTTATCTACACATACTTCAAGATGTTGTGGCCTATTTAGCAAATTCTTACAACTCTCTTTTGCTCTTTTATGTCTAGAATTAGGATTTTTACCAACATGAGCTTTAAATGAACAAGCTTTCCCTCCAATTTTATTCCAAGTACTAAACCCATTCTTAACAAAAGCATTTGCAGTAGGATTTGCAGATTCATTAGCAAACAAAAAGCATGGAAGACAAAATGCTTTATCTACTATTTGTGAATACTCCAACTAGTCAAGAAACCATGTATACCATGTGGTTTTAAAACTTCTATCATCTGTACTATCACCTTGAAGGGAGTTTATAGGAGTACCTCGAAAAGAGCCATGCTTCAGATAAGCACGTCGGATTTAATCTTTCTTGTTTGCTGCATAATTCCACATCATCATTCGTTTTTCAGGATCCCTTTCTACCTCAAGCACTTCTAACTCTTTCTCAATTCTTGAGGGTGATGCATGAGTAGAAGCAGTGTTTGTAACTTCAACTTCCAAAGGCTCAACACTTTCAACCGGAGGTGGTTGAACATTATTATTATCCATTAACCGCTCAGTATTTTCCGTATCATTATTATTCCTAGACGGCTCTGTATTCAGTCGTTTGCTGACAAAAGAATCAAGCGTTCGTTGACCCTTTTTAGGTTGTACACCTGTTCCAATAAATAGTATCTAACATTAATAATTTTGTTTAGTTTAAAAAATTGAAGATAGATCACATTCATTAATCATTATGCAATTAGCAATTAATGTAGACTATGTTACATAAAAGTAGGAAAATATAAGTATATAACTCATGCTACGAATCAAGAAAGTATAATTGTTTGCTACCTTGAATGCTTGATGTAGTAATTAATTAAGAAGTCAAAACTAATCAATGTTCACTAATCACTATAATAATCGGCTTTCTTTCTTGGAAAACATATACATCAATAAGACAATAATGAATATCAATATCAAATTAATTAACACAGCACAATTCCAATTTGTCAAGAAAAACAGACGTCTCCAAGGTGAGTTTATGCAATTCCAAACCAATTAAAGTATTAGCTATCATCAATTGCATTAAAGTTGGAGCAGAAGAATTCATACCTTTGGCTTTGCTTCCCGACGGCAGTTTTATTTTCATGTTGCTGTGAATTGTGATTATTCTAGGAAGTTGAAAGGGTTAATTAGGTTATAAGGAGTTTTAGAGTATTTATGTAACGCCCCGAATTTTAAAAAGACGAACTAAGAAAAATATGACTCGCGCTAGTTCGTGAGCTTGTAAATTCGATGAACTTGAATTATGAAAATTTAAAACGTTACTATACGCTTTGCGCGTCAAAAGACTTGATATGAAATTCTTGATACTAAACCGTGAAAAAATAATGCAGCGGAACTTTAATATCATAAAAGCTTTGATAAAAAATTCTAAATACATGAAACTGAAAATGGTAAAGACGCTTCTGGTAAAGATCACTGCTCCGGCACGCTCCACTCCGATCACCTGGGCTTCAAATACCTAAAATTGATATTTAGAAAGGGGTCAGCCGTGACCACTGGCTGAACAAGCTCCATGCACGTGCCATGACCTAAAGTTCTATCTTCATGTCTTTTAAATCTTTTAGTCTTGCTTAATGCAATGCAACACTAAGACCTGACTTGACTCTAAACAATTGAACTGATTCTTCTTGAAAACTCTTAACTTGACCTTGAAACTTGAAACTTAACTTGAAACATCTTTAAAACATAACATGATCGCGAGCTCACTTGGCATCGTAGGTTCCTATCCTGGCCCATGGTGGCTATCTGCCGGCCTCAGGTCACTTTCGTGGCCCTATCCGTTGAATAAATAAAAACTGACGGCCTCAGGACCTTGGTCCCTATCCGCTGAACATGAACTAGTAACTGCACCACAAATACCAGGATATTCCCCTACGAGCCCCTTTACGTATCCTTAACTTGAAACGTTTCTTAACTTTAAACCTTGAAGCTTACTTTACTTTAAACCTTAACATCTTATTAAAGTGAATGTATGCTTATAAACTCTAAACTCATAAATGAATGAACTATGGTGTGTGCATAAACATCATATAATTAACATCATATCATGTTCATATATATATATATATATATATATATATATATATATATATATATATATATATATATATATAAAAGAACATTATACTGAAATGATACTAAATATTCAGTAGTATACCAGGCACTCCAGCAAGAACTGAAAGATAAAGAGGTTTATATCTTCACTGGCCATAAAGTTATGGTGCTTTGCCAACTTATGCATAATTTGCTACTAACTAATGGCAACCAATAATATAAACAAGTTTACCATGTAAATCACTATTCTCCAACTATCCAGGTTACTGGCGGCACCAAAACTAAAGTAATAGTACAAATCCACTAATCACACAATTGTCGAATCATAATCATCATCCTAATTACAATCATCATCACATCCTGGAGAACTGAACATGTGTATGTATTTGTCATCAAATAAACGATAATTAACATGAAGCAGATTCAAAATAGCATCGGCACATGATAATCACAGAGAACAAGATATAGTTTTGCACCGTAAAACATAATTCAACCAACAACTCTATAAATCACATGAAACTTACAAAGATTACATATCATAGCATAAATGATAAATCACATAATCTTGAATCAAACTTTAGAGAAACTTCAATCAATTTCATATCGTGACATATATAATAACTTAAACACGCAAGGTTTACATCATACATATAAACATTTGTGATGCAAGTCCTAAGGAAACTTGCCTTGGTTAACCTTTAACAAAAAAAAAAAAAACACGAGTAAGCATGATGATCCCTTTTCAGAAATCCAAACCGTCCTCAACACGCAATTCGACTTGTAGCAAATAATGATTTGAATGTAGGAGTATGATGAATCCATCTCCTGGATAAAGATGAAGGGCATAACATGGTCTCACCCGAAAGGTCGGTGATTCCTTTTGTAAAGAGCAGGGAAACGTGTATATACAAGGGCTGGAAAGAGTGATGAGTTTCTGTAACTCCTGCCAACCTTAATTGAGAATTAATTAAGCTTAATTGTGAGTCCAAGATAGAATTGGGTTGGGTTTTAAAATTAAAAGGTAGTCCACTCGACATGATTTATGCACATAATATGGGCTTGAATTAAAGGGGGAGTTGGTCCAACAGACAATTTAAACGAATTTGGTGCTCTTTGATGCTCATGTTCGTGCTGAAACGTACTAATTCGAATTACGAATTTTTGGGCTGTTACAATTTATTTTGTAGCTAGATATTTTTTACGTTATTAATAAAGTGGAAAATTTCTCATATAATCTAAATTGCATAACTAGTTAAATATATTTTATTACAAAGTTTTGAAAGAGACGTGAATAAATTTTATCAACTTATTTAATTATAAAGTTGTCTAACTAAATGTACTAACAAAAAAATTTAGGGTTAAAATAGGGGTTCCAGTTGGGTTTGATTTGCTCTGTGATGGGTGTTTTACTGTACTTTTTGTTGCCTAAGTTGCCTGCTGGGTGGAGTTTTGGGGTGTTTTAGCTGATGGTGTATGTTATTTTGGGGGTATGTATTTGGTTCAAGTATGTATTTTTTTCGATGTAATTTTCAGAACATTCCTGATGTTCTTGTTAAGTGATATAAAAATTTTACTTCTTCAAAAAAAAAAAAAAAAATTTAGGGGTGGTGAAACGTAAAATTTTTAAAAATATACATATAGTAATAAAACAAAAAAAAAAAATTGTCTCTGCCCCTGGTCAGCTCTATGTGGTATTTTCTAGAGTGACAAGCAAGAAAGGTCTCTAAGTTTTAGCTTTGGATGAAGAAGGCAATCGAATAGATACGACGAAAAACGTCATCTACAAAGAGGTGTTTAGAAAGCTTTAAATCACTCTAACTTTATATTATCAAAATTCAATTATCTTATTTTCAATACTAACTATTTCCTTATTATGTTGTTTTGCAGTTGTTAATTATTGATAGACCTACCGTGATTGTACGGAACATCGACCCTACAATATCTTTTCAATAATTCAATGTATTAGACCATTTTAATATGATTATACAAAATATCTTTTACGTACATGATTTTTATCTAAATTATTTATAATTGAAAGTAAGTGATGTCCTGGCAACGCCACGGGTTAATACTAGTTAAGATAAAAAGGAGAAGGGGTTTTGAAAATCAGAGACTTTCCGTGAGTGAAATAATTTAGAGGAGTAGGCATTAGACGGCCTGCATTCCAAATCCCGTGTCACCAAATGACGCGGGATTCATTTAGGCAGCAGCCAACAGGTGTCGCCCTCTGGGCGGCACATTTTTTTTAAATTTTTTTATGTTTTGTCCACTTTTAAATGGCTATTACTTTCAAAATAAAACTGCAAAAAATAAATAAAAATCACCAACGGCTTTATTTTTCCGAGATCTATAAATAGACACCACTCTTGACTATGTTTGGATCATCCCATATCCAACTCCTTTTTCTATCTTAATTATACTTAAAAAACTCTTTTAACTCCAAAACACCCACTCCACTTCTATAAATGCAATCTCATTAATTTCTTTTTTTTTAAAAAAATAATATTACAATTACAATTTTTAGCCTTGGACAAATTTATCATCAATATAATCTCTAATAACATTTTAACCAATTCTCTATACGGAGAAAATAATCACCCATTTCGGGGATCGAACCCGTGGCCTCTTGGGTAAGGGGTGTCTTAGCTTGCCATTCGGCTACAAACGCTTTGACCAATCTCATTAATTTCAACTTCTAAACACTCACATAATATGGTAAACATGTAAAAAAATCAAAAAAATAATTAATTCCATGACGGCGTGACGACGCATCACCAATGCAGCAGAATCTCGTCACAGATCCTATCATCAGCCGATGACGCGTCATGAGGCATCACCCAATGTAGATAGTCTTAGACAGTCTTACTTATTGCGTTTTTATCTCAATGTTGTAGCCTAAAATATATAAATTGCTTTTTTTCAAACTTCTGAATCTTAAAATCCACGGATTTAATCCGATCCGATCCAAAATTTTCGGATCTGGAAAATGCTAATCTGAAATTCGATTCGAAATTTTCGGATCTGGAAAATGCTAATATGAAATTCGATCTGAAGACACCAGATCGGAGAGGTTCGGATCGGTTTTTCGAATTTTCGAATTCCGTTTATATGCACACCCCTAGGTTTGAGTATATTGGGAAGTCAAGTTTAGCTGGTTGTCGGGCGTATGAGTTAGATTTGAGTCAATAGAGAGTCAACTTTAGTGAGCTAAGTTTTGATCGGGTCGAGTTTACTGTTGTTTGGGTTGGTTAGTTATGTTAATCAAATCAACCCAATTCAATCCAATAAACTCCAAACCAACCAACAAACAAACGCAAGAAAATAAACACAATATTTAATGTGGTTCGACAATTGTCTACGACCACGGGATAACCAAGATTTCTATTAACCAAGAACCAAAACGCAGTTTACAAGGAATCGATCAAACCTCCCGAGTTTCAAGCTACACGCTCCTCTGTTCTCTCTTCCTCACTGTGTTTCTCTCAGAAATCTCAATGTGTTCTCATCACATTCTCACATCGATTTATTCTAGTACATACATGTGTATATATACTAGAGAAATCAACATACATTCCTTTTCCTAGCAAGATTCAAATTCCACTCCTAATCAGAAATGAATTCTTGATCACTAAGCAAAAGAAAACCAAGTTAGATTAGACTTCTAACTGTCCTGTGTTCACACCACACAGCAATCTTCTGTAATCCTTATCATCAGTGTTTCCAGTACACCATGCTTCATTACTTCCTTTAATATTAAGCTAACCGGCTTCACAATTCTCCACCTTAGCTTCATATTAATGTAACCACGGTATACCACACCATTCATGTCCCTAGAGTTAGGACACAACCCTTCCTTCCATCAACTTGATAGAACTTACACACGATCCAAACTTCATCACAGAAATATCCTCGGCAATATTCAGTGCAAAATACACCATATCTGGATCTGCAGTAGAGGTTCTAACTCTTGGTTCTCTATGTCTGATGAGTTGATAATCCACAACATCATCTGGATTATTGAGCTCTATCCCTGTCCTTCTTCTAATCACATGCCTCTCCACCTGATTATTCGATTCAGGTTCCACCTGATCATGTATGTCAGTATTTCCCTGAGATTCAGCATGCGGTGTTGACACCATGGTCTGTGAAAACTGGTGTTATCACCACACCAGTGTCTGTCTGCTCCATATTCAGTGTTCCTGACACACCATCTTCGACAAGCTCCACCTGACTGAGTGTTCTCTCAACACTGTCAGTATTCCTCAATAATGGCATCACATCTTCATGGCAAGTCACATCCCTGCTGATGATGCATCTATTTACCCCTGGTTCTAAGCACCAGAGTTTGTATCCCTTAACTCCCTTTGGGTAACCAAGAAACAAGCACTTTACTGCTCTAGCCTCCAACTTATCTTGCTTGACATGAGCATAAGCTAAGCATCCAAATACTTTGAGATATGAGTAGTCTGAATGAGTACCTTTCCAAACTTCTTCAGGTGTCTTGAAACCAATAGCTGATGATGGACATAGGTTAATAAGATGTGCTGCCGTAGTCACAGCCTCTCCCCAAAAACTTTTTGAAAAACCTGATCCAAGAATCATGCACCTCACTCTTTCTAGGATTGTTCTATTCATCCTTTCAACTACTCCATTCTACTGTGGATTTCCAGGGACTGATTTGTGTCTCAAGATGCCCTTCCCAACACAGAAGGTATTGAATTCATTAGACAAGAATTCCAGCCCATTATCAGTTCTGATCACCTTGAGATTCTTGTTCGTTTGATTCTCCATCTCCACAAGCCATTCCTTGAATTTCATGAAAGTCTCATCCTTGGACTTCAATACAAACACCCACACTTTCCTTGACAGATCATCAATGATGGACAGAAAATATCTACCTCCATTCCTAGTGGTGGTTCTCGCCGGTCCCCATAAATCTGCATGCACATACTCAAGTATGTCTCGTGTGGTGTGTTTCCCAACACCATAAATGTTCTTCTTGGACTTCCCTAATACACAGATCTCACAAAGTTCCATCTTATGTATCTTGTCTCCACCTAAGAGTCCCTTCTTAGATAAATCCATAAGACCTTTCTCTCCAACATGTGCTAGTCTTCTATGCCATAGAACGGTGTTGTCAGAACACTGCCGGATGTTCTCAGAACACTGTACACTGGAAGCTTCACCAGTTACAGTTTTTCCTTGTAGATAATACAATTCTCTCCTTTTCAGATCCTGCATAACCACCTTATCACCCTTCTTAACCTGAAGGACACCATTATTACCTGAATACTTGTATCCCTTAGTATCCATAGTTCCTAAGGATATCAAGTTCCTCTTCAAGTGTGGCACATATCTCACATTAAGCAAATCCCTTATCACTCCATCAAACATCTCAATTCTCACTGTTCCCATACCCTTTATCATGTATGGTCTATCATCATCAAGAACAACTGATCCATAGTTTCTATGCTCAAAAGTTGAAAACCATTCTCTAATAGGTGTCATATGAAACGAACAGCCTGAATCCATAACCCATTCAGTTGATTGACTAGTTTGAGTGACTGAAAGTACCTTAGTAACAAGAGCTTCCGCATTATGATAAGCTTCTGATTTATTTGTAATGTCTGCGCCATAATTAGTATTCGGTGTTGTGGCCACACCCTTGCCTTTCTGCGCCTTAGACTCATACAATCCTTCTTCAAGTGTCCTTGCTTCTTGCAATAATAACACTTCCTTGTTTCAGGGCCATCCTTGTTATACTGAGCTTTCCTTTGATCTGGATATTGCTTCTTCTTTGGTGGAAACTTGTGATATTGTTTCCCCATAAGGCTTTCACCAGTACTGAGTGTTGGTGAAACACTATCCTGGTCCAGCTCCCTTGATCTTAATGCAGATTCAATAGCCTCCATTGTCAATTCTTCTGTCCTCCCAAACACCAAAGCATCTTTGAATGGAACAAGAGACCTAGGGAGTGAATTCAACAAGATAATTGACTTGTCTTGGCTCCTCATCCTGTTCTTCTCATCAGTTTCCAGATTGTCATGGTGTGCAACCATCTTCTTGAACAAATCCAACTGACTCATGATTGATTTTCCTTCAACCATCTTGAATGCAAATAGCCTCTGTTTTGCATATATTTTATTTGCATCTGACTTGTCATTATACAATTCTTCTAGCTTCTCCCATATCTCCTTTGCTGATGAAAGATCACCGATTTCAATAAGAGCATTATCTCCCAGAGCTAATATCAAAGAACTGTAAGCCTTGAACTTGATTGCCTTTTTATCAGCATCAGACAAAGTTGTATCGAACTTCTCAGTCAGTGCGTCGACAACACTCTGCTGCATTAACAGAGCCATCCTCCTCCTCTTCCACAGACCAAAGTCTGTCTTTCCTTCCAACGGTTTGAGGTCGAACTTTGGAGACGCTATTGATGAATAGATACCAGTTGATTCTCTTCCCACAGACGACGCCAATTGTTAATCAAATCAACCCAATTCAATCCAATAAACTCCAAACCAACCAACAAACAAACGCAAGAAAATAAACACAACATTTAATGTGGTTCGACAATTGTCTACGTCCACGGGATAACCAAGATTTCTATTAACCAAGAACTAAAACGAAGTTTACAAGGAATCGACCAAACCTCCAGAGTTTCAAGCTACACGCTCCTCTGTTCTCTCTTCCTCACTATGTTTCTCTCAGAAATCTCAATGTGTTCTTATCACATTCTCACATCGATTTATTCTAGTACCTACATGTGTATATATACTAGAGAAATCAACATACATTCCTTTTCCTAGCAAGATTCGAATTCCACTCCTAATCAAAAACGAATTCTTGATCACTAAGCAAAAGAAAACCAAGTTAGATTAGACTTCTAACTATCCTGTGTTCACACCACACAGCAATCTTCTGTAATCCTTATCATCAGTGTTTCCAGTACACCATGCTTCATTACTTCCTTTAATATTAAGCTAACCGGCTTCACAAGTTATGTAGCACCGTGGATGTATGTTAAGTTGAAAAAACTTCTTTTAAAGATGGTGAAATGTATGAACCCGTAATTTTTAATTGATTTTGTATTTTATAAGTTTATTTTAATTTTCTAGTGAACCGGACCTATTAATATTTTTACAATTTAATTTTGAGATTATTAGGTCCAAGCCCATAATAACCATTCTATATTTACCAAACCCTTCATCTACTCAAAATCACCAAATAAAAGCATCTCGTAAGTCCTCTTGTTCTGTTGCAAATCTATTTTGGCCACTGTAGGGAATTGTAAGATTCACCCCCAAGTTTGGTGATCTTCTGCTCTCATTAAACTAGTTAATGGCCCGTCGATATTCGACGGGGCTTGGAGGCCAAACTCAAAATAAGAAATGAATATATCGTATAATAAAATGTTAAAGTTAATGAACATAGCGTATCATATGTTTTACCATGTTCGTCTTATATGAATACATTGAATCTCTTCTTACTGGTAACCATAGAGAGAGAACATGTAATTGTTCACGTTTGAATACGGGTGAGGTGGTAGAGTCCGACGTGTGAGAAAGATTGCCAAGGACTTTTGTTTATGGTCATTGCAAAATAGATGATATGTGGAACTATATTCTATCAAAATTGACATGGAACTTCGTCTTGTAGAATGGGCTAACCATCACAATTTGAATGATAAACCTTTTGGGCTGGGTAGACTACCGATATTATATTTGCCTCAATGATATGCTTTCTAACATTAGTAACTATGAGCTAGACTTGTTCCATTTTACAATTCGGTAGTTTGATCTATATATCTGATAAGCATTATCATGCATACGCTTAAGAATGCTATAGTGAAAATTGGTATATTTAAGGTGGTTCAAAAAACAATGTATAATATGAGGATCATAGTTTGTAAGAATAACAAATTCTTGATGTACAAGAATAATAGTTTTGCATTGAGTAAAATCTAGTAAATTACTGGTAAGACTTGACTTCATATGAAGGCATCCGTACCTGTAAAAGTATAAGGATATACGCTTAGATGTATTATAAATTGAGAAACATAAAACATAAATGAAATTATGCAAGTTAACAAATATATATGAAAAAATAAATTTACCCCATAATTTATCGAAAACATCTTTGTAAACCACGTTGGTTGTCGTGTCGTACGTCTCACCTTCATTATCACATATGAGTACTTTCAGACCCTTTCTACTTATAACTCTAGAGAGAGCAACATACAGTTGTCCGTGGCTGAATATAGGAGAAGGTAGGTAGAGACCGACATGAGAGAGAGACTGCCCTTGACTTTTATTTATCGTCATTGCAAAGCAGACGGATATAGGAAACTGTCTCCTATCAAAACTTAGAGGAAACTTAATCTCATCAGATGGGCTCATCGTCATCCTAGGGATGAAAACCTTTTGACCGGCATTCATTTCAGATATCATTCTTACTTCTATGATATGTTTCCCCAGATTAGTTACTATAAGCCTTGTTCAATTGCACAACTCAGAAGCCTGGTCAATATTTCTCAAAAGCATGATCATGCATCCAACCTTAAGCACTATTCTATGATTAGGTAGTCTCGAGCAATTAATAGTGTTCAAGAATTCTACTGAGAATAATTCTGCCATTTCACTATCTACTGACTCGGTCTTGCTTATGCTATCAGCACTCAAGTACTCCACAGAATCACCATGCATTTTAGACATGACATAGTCATTAATCTCATTGATCATTTCATTAGTCGGTGCAAGAACAACACGGTGATGGAAGTATTCTGGATCTATAGTTGGATAGGCTAAGTGATCCAAAAGGGAAGGATATGTGCAGTCTACAATGGTGAAAATAGGATTACTTACTTCACGAATAAGTATGTTATCAGGTAACTTGATGTCTACCTCGCCATCATTGGGTTCACCCGCGACCCCATCACCGACTTATAGTATCCACTCGGCAAAATCTTTAGTTTCACTAACCTCAACAGCTGATGATCCGGTCTGAATAGAAAAAAAGGTGTTAATTAAAAAGAACAACATAACAATTCATATGATAGTAACCGGGAATTTTTAGAGTTTACCTGCAATCGCATGTTTTTTGTGAGTTTTAGAACCTCACATGAATCCCACAGTATCGAAGAGCACAGAGAGGCATTTACAATATCAAATCTGCTACCACCAGGAACAACTGGCAAAATTTGCCTAAAATATCCACCGAATACCACTACTAAGCCACCGAAAGGATCATCTGGACATTTCATAACATCTCTTAGACTCCTGTCGAGTGCCTCAAAGCAATGTTTGTTGGTCATCGGTGCCTCATCCCAAATTATAAGTTTGGTTTGCTTGAGTAAGCCGGTGACATCAGAATCCGGCTTCAACTTGCTGCATGTTGATTCCTCATGACACTTAATAGGAATACCAAACCTAGAATGAGCAGTCCTACCTCTCGGTAGCAAGAGTGAACCAATACCACTTAATGCTACTGGAAGCACTATATCTCCTCTAGCACGCAAGCCGGAACACAACGTCCTCCAAATAAAAGTCTTGCCTGTACCACCATAACCGTATAAAAAGAACACACCACCTCTGCCCCCGTCAACTGCATCCATAATCTTATCGTAAATTGTACGCAAACGTGGGTACAATCCATCGAATTCTGATCTCATGGCATCTCTATCGTATGACATCTCATCAACTATAAACTGATTCGTGGCGTTGTCAGTTATAGACTCATATGGGATTGGCATAGACTCAAAAAAAGCAAGACTACTGCAGTTTGCTTTCAATAGCTTCTCAATTTCAAGCAACGCTAGGTTATGGATTTGTTCATTTATAAGCCTCAAACCTGAATCGCGAAATGAATCGAAATAAGTAATAAGTAAATGTATAGCATTTTCGTATTTCGGTAAAATATAAAATTTACTAACAAATTATCAGGATTATGATAAGTTTTTTGCTTGATGTATAGAATGTTGTCAGATAAGAAGTCACATGTCTTCCTCCATACCTCCTCTGGTCTCGCCTTGCTTCGAGAAAGAAGAAGCACCAATCGTAAAAAGATGACGAAGGAAACGTGCTAATTAATCCCCAGTGACTTGCCTCAGTAATTCCACAGACATACTCCCCGTCATCTGTTAGTAGGCCTAAAGCCACACATGCGTCCTTGCAGGTCTCGTAAACAACTCCGATCACTATTCTAATATCCTGGAAACATGTTGCACCTCTAACATGATTCAACATAAGTCGCATATAGTACATGTTTTCAAATGCCATCGGCACATTATACATCCTTCCAACAGCTTGTGCCTTGGTTTTCCTACGGGACCACTTCTTCAGGCCATCCTTCCAGTAATACTCACGGGGAAACTCAGGATACGTCAATTTCCTAGCTTCCGGGTCAACCTTGTTCAGCTCAAACCATTCAAGAAACTTCGACTGCTTAACTGAAGGCTTATCAAGCAGATCCGTCATGAAATCTCCATCTCTGAAAGGTACCCCCTGCTCATCCTCTAGATGAAATGCCAAACTCTCAACCGCAGGTATCCTCTAATGTATCTAGAATTCAAAAATTCTCCATATTGCCTCACATGCTGAAACATATCAGCAATCAGTATGCCTCTTAATTTCATCATTATTATTTATGTCTATGAATGTAACACCCGCTCTGTCCCTTCCTTTCAACATGTACTTGAACAAAAATTTCATTGAAGCCCCACCTTTGTAGTATTCTATGTTAATGTGAGATTGGTACTTCAGGAGCAACTGAGCATTGTAGGGGACAACAAAACTGTTTAAAAACGTCGACTCATATACTAAGTTCGACAACAAATAAATCTAGGTTTATACGACAATAAACTAAGCATAATATTTAATTAATATAAATCTACATGTTGTCAAGCTGAACTCCATTTTTATCGACGGTGACACCTGTGTCCCTTCTTCGATATATGTGATATCCAGCATCGACAACATAGGTATTTTCGTTGTAGCGATTTGGAATATGTTTGGAGCACCTGTTGTCCTCCATGCATGGAGAAGTAGGTCTAGCCGGACCACATGGTCCGTGAATCATGTGGGTTGACACTACGTCGTACAATTCTGGATTAGTATCCTTGTCGGGTAACTCTGCACATATGTAGTCATCAATGTTATTTTTAATCTTCTCCTCACCTGCCTTATTCAGGATTACCAAAATATGAACATGCGAAAGTCCTCGCTTTTGGAACTCAACGATGTATATGACTAAAAAAAATTCATAGTAATAGATATTATAAAGTATTTTTGGATTTCATAGAATATAAACATGTAGAGACAAAAAAAAAAAAAAAAAAAAAAAACCCAACTTACGTGCTTTTGGTTTTCCAAACATATGCCCATCTTTTATATTACTGATCAACTCATCGAGTTTCATCTTGAAGAGTCAACATATGATATCAGGCTTGTTTTCCGATCTCAACCCAAGACTCTCAACATACCTTTTGATCTCTGGCCACTTTGGATTGCATGTAAATATTATGAACAGGCACGGATATCCTGCCCATTTGCATATAGCCATAGAATCCTGGTACATCTGCATGTACCATCTAGCACCCCCTAGATAAGATGATGGCAGTATGCAGAGACTACCACATGATGTAGGATCATATTCAAAGTTATCAACTTTGCTGGCAATCTACTTATAAGATTTGTATTTAAGCTTTGGTTGATTGTGACGAATCCACTGAAGTCTTTGTGACTCCATCATCATGTAGGAATCAACAATAAACTGTTGAAACAATCTCCTGCCAAGTATAAGCTGGTGACCTTCTCCCTCCCTGTGTTGAATTCTGAATGCTAAGAACTCCCTAAGTGTGAGATCTGGCCTCTTACTGTATGTAGTTCCGGTATCTCTGTATACCAACCATCTTCTGCATACACGAACAATAGTGGGTAATGCAGAGGGATATAGCATGGAAGAAATTCATTTATCCTTTGCAAATATCCAGTCGACTTCAACTCAACCATGATATCCCTCTTATGCCTCACATTCTCAATGTCTCCTTCAATAATGGCAGCAACCTTTGATGCAGTAGGTAAATTATAGGTCCGTCCATCCTTGGCACGTTTTGCTATAAACTGCAGAAATGTCTTTTCAGGTATTCAGTCGAGTTGTGGTCGAGTTTGTGTGGACTAAAATGTAATTTTGTTTTTCTTGTTAATTGTCATCTATTTTTTACTAATGTGTAATTACAAAATCTAACATGGTGCATGAATGAAATTTTAACAATTAATTTGTATATCTTTGCATAATTAATAATGATTTTGATCAATGTCACATAAACCGTTTTCGCACCAGCTCCATTGGTTTGGATTTACCATAATAATAAAATAAATTATTTACCATCGAGTATCTATAATTCTAATGGATACTAAATGATGTATGCCGAATATTTTTTTAAACGAAATATGTGAAAGATACATAAAATTGAGTGTAGAGGTTTAAAAAAATGCACCCAAGAGCAATGATCATGTTGTCAATTCTGTGTTCAACGTCATATATGTACCATTGGAAAAATTTTGGAGTTTGTACTTTGTTGGGCAACATTGTTCCAATTTTGTGATCATTTTAGCCACCTATCTTAAAGCAATAAGTACATTTTCATTTATTGATTTCCTTGTCTATTTTCAACCCATGGAAGTAAATGTGAAGATGTTGTTATATGCACTAATAATAGAACAATTATATAAACTGAGTACCTACTGGATAAACAACTTATACCTGTAGAACATATTTCCAAATTAGTATAGTTCAAAACAATGATCATGAAAAGATCAAAAAAAATAAAATTAGAGCATAGCGACTACTAATGGACAAAATTCTACATTAAATGCCTCGATTTCTTCTATAATGTAAAGAAAAAAATGCAAATCTATAATCTGCAAACTTAGGAGATTTAAGCACCAAAGAGAAATCCGCTTTAATTAATTACTACATGTTGACACTCAAAATTTCGAACCAATCCAGTTGCTAATTTGTCAGTCAAACTTTTCACACCTTTTAAATGAACCATAAGACACAAATTTTGACACCAAGCAATAATCTTGGCCATTGATACCTAGCAACAACACCAATACCACCCATATGTTGACTCTACTCGTCTGTAGCATCAAAATGAACTAAAATGATACCAAGATCAAGAAATAACCAAGGTGCTGCCACAATTTACTATGCAGCACATAAAGATCTTTTACTGACTATATCTATTTCATCCTTAAAATAGTGCATTAATAATCCAATAAATAAATTTTCAAAATCATAACAAACTCAATATATATAAAGTGAAATTTATATTCAAAATGTTCCATGTAGTAAATATATAAGGTAGAAGGTAATATTTGAATAAATAATGAGTAAAAAGTAGAAAATGTGTTAGAATTCATGTAAATGTTGATAAGATGATGGTTTGTATTTAATCCAATGCGTAACTTTATTGGTCATTTTTAATGTTTCCATTCATAATTGTATACCTAAATAAATATTGATTTCTTTGATAATTGGAGAAGTATTGAGTATTTAATAAATGCTCTACTTTTAAATTTTCATTATTTCAATTTATGTTATTTAATAAAAACAATATTTTAATAAATAAATACTTTAATTAATTAATAAAATATTCAAGTTTGATGTCTATGGATTCGTCTTGTCGCGGTGAATCTATATATATGTTTAAAATATTTTTCGGAATTTTGTAAATAAATATATATGAGATTAAATAATAATTATGTATTGAGTCAACATACTAAAAATAAATAATGGGAGTTATATGGTGCACTACATCTTAACAACTTAAAATGTTCCACATCCAATATACCAAATTTAAAATTGTAATAACCAATCAAAATCCTTCACATTTCCACATAATTGATGATGTGTAATGCATGAAAATGCTTCAATTTTTTTTCTTTTAATGTATAGATAGTACTAGAAGTACAAGATAAATACAGAAAGATTACAACAAATCACTCTAGAATATTTACATAATCAATCACTACAAAATTATACCAATTAGCATCTTGTCTAATATCTTTAACAGCCACCTTTCTGTTTTCAACTTTGTAAAATTTATTTGGTTAATTATTGGTACGACCAGAACAAGTTTCAATTCATCAATTGCTAGCTTCAACACTCAAACAAACAAATTTTCTTGGTATGATGATGTCACCATGTATAGTCCGGCCAGTTCTACGAATCCTGTTATGATATAATTATCGATTTCAGATTGTTTTTGGTTTAGTCAGAATTGTTTAATTTGATTCCTTATAATGTACTGGTGATGTTCGAAGATTTCGAGACGATTGGTTGTAGTTGGGTGGTTTAACTAGGTTAAGCTTGGATTCGAGGCTTACCTTGAAGTAAGGGTGATTTCTCGACACTTTTGTTTTTTTTACATATATATATATATATATATATATATATATATATATATATATATATATATATATATATATAAAATAATGTTTAACAAATAACATATGGTTATTATATTAATACATGGAATTTGATAGAATATTCTATTCGAAATAGATCAAGTATGTGAAATCCAAAAGTGTTTTTTACGATGCATGTAATGTGTGATAAAAAATTGTTTAAAAGCATGGTATAAAAGTGTATTTTTAAGTTCATTGATATCCCCATGAAGTATGTGACCCTTTTGTGGGATTGTCGTGCTTCGGAGTACTTCCCGTGTCATGTGTGTGACCCCTATGGTATGAGATATGTTATGTGGAAGTCGGCATGTGTGCCACCACGGTTTGTGTGCCCACAGTGTATATTTGATTGAGCTGGAAGTATATTGTTATTGTGTTGAGAAGAAGTGTTTCATGCAAACGACTTTTGACTATGATGTGATATTATTGTGCATATATATGTATATTCATAAACTCTACTTGATTCGATAGAAGTGGTTTGAGATTCACCCTTACACTTTAAGGAGGTTGCTAGTGAAAGAAGTCGGGTTAGAGCAGCTAGCAGTTTTAATTGAAGGTTTTGTAGCTCTAATTGTAATCTCCGAGGATTGTACAGTTATGGTTAATATATTGTATTTCGGTTTTAGATGCTCTAAATTACCTTTCAAACTGTTTTACAACTAAATATGAGGCGGGGATCGACCAAAGCACTCGAGAAATAGAGCTCCCTACCTATTCCTATCGTGAAAGAGCGATAGACTTGTACAATGGAGGATAAGCAAAAGCTTTTAATGATCCTTATAAGTTGAGTTGATAACGTGGAGTATGACATGATACTTCTAATGAGAGATAAACTATGTAATGTGAAGGGGCTGCTTCTATGAGATGATAGTTAGGGCTAAATCTCTAGAGCGTTCAATGAAAGTTTCCAAGGCAGTCCAGAGCCAAAACGCACAACAACAAAAGGACCTACATTGTGTAGATGAAATCATTGTGTGTATATCATTGTCTTGTTACACACAAAGCCGAGAAGTTCAAGGCATTGCGTCCACTTGTTGGCAAGTGCATCCAATGGTATTTCACTAGGGACAGTTCAAGGCTAACAACCACCTTCCCCGATGCGACATTTTTCCTGGAAGAACTCTTGAACTTGCATGGTTAGGCTGCATTTGCTAGCCAATTATCTCATTCATGTGGGGGTTGATGAGGAATTTGTTGTAATAGGCAACCAAGTGTGGTCGTAAAAGGCAACCAAGAGAGAGCTAAAATGTTATACTCCTTCCGTTTCACTAAAAGTAAGAATTGTGCAGCGCAGAATTTTTAAGAAAATGTATAAAAGTATATGTGGCCCCAAAAGTATATGGTTAAGAAGGAGTATAAGATATTAGTTGAGCGGAAAAGTACACGTGGACAAGAAAATGTGTGGTTATGTAAAACCCCGTTTTATTTTCGTCTTTATTATTTATTATTATTTATAAAATTAAAAAAAAACTTTTTTTTTTGTTATAGTTAATAATGTTCCTAGTGCTTAAATTAGTGTTTACTTTTTTTTTTATAGCTTAATTAGAGTCCAATTTGATTTGAGGACTAAATTTGTATATATTCCCCATTATACCCCTCACCCTATTCAACTCACTTCCCGTTCAATCAAACTCCTTCCTCACGACTCTTTCTTCTCGTTTCCTCCCTCTCAAACCCTAGATTGCTTTCTTTGTCTCACCCTCTCTCTATCCGCATTAAAATTTGTGAGTGGTCGATCGATCGATCTTAGCAGCTGTTAGTAAGTGATTATGGCTGCAGGTAAGGTGTTACGTCCCTGAGACGTAACGGTGGATCCAATTGTATCCATTGAGAAGAAAGGGGGGAAATTTTTAGAAAAAAGGGGAGGGATTCATAGAAGAAAGCTAAACTTGGGAAGGAAGATAAACTAGAGAGTTAACATTTTCATTTCTTAATGTCCAGTTTGGTACAGAAAAGGGCTTTTATAAGCCTTACAACTTGGAAAGGACTGGAAATAAATGGAGCCAAACAAGGACTAAAAAGAAAATAAGAAGCTTAAATAGAAATGCTAATAATTTCCAGGATATGGCATTCCCCCTTGCTTGAAATGATCCTTGGACCTACAGAATCCAACCTCATGCTTTCCGACTTGATTAGCAGTTTATGGTCCATCACAAAGTGCAAAAATTCTTGAACTGAATCAAGAGCTTCAGTGCTAGCTCCCCATAATTGTTGGCTAACTTCATGAGATGATAAGGCTAATTTGTGTTCAAGGTTAGAAACTTTTACATTCTCAATTGCATAAACAGTTGATGATGCTTTGAACAACTTATTCCATTTCCTTTCTGGAGTGTGCATGCATCTTTCCACAAGAACCGAGGCATTTGGATTCTCTTGGTTCTCAAATTCTCCATCATTCTATGCAAAGTCCTCATCACCCAAGCATATGAATTCAAACTTTCCAATTACCTCAATTACATGATATTCAAGAGCATCATCTGGTGTATTGTACTCATACCAATTTCCAGTACATCAGGGCCTGCACAGAATACTATCATATTGCCATCATACTTATGTCTATCACCAATCACGAAATATGAGTGTCCCAACCGTACAAGCTCCATAGTAATGTAGAGTGATATCTGAATCATTATCTGGAAAACTATTATAGAACTCAAGAATGAGAAGAAGGTTTCCATAGGAATCCCATAAGATTTGTACCTTTTCCCTTGTTTTCCTACTTCAAAGTACACTTTCTGGTAGTAGGGGAGCGTATCAAGCTGCTTTTCATGCCCCCATAGGCGAAATTTCCTTTGCAGAACTGTTAGAGCTAGCAGAAACAGCTTCGAACACGAGAATCGAGTGGTAAGAGACAATAGCACGATCACTTTCACTGCAGAGAACCGGATGATTTACTCCTTTTTGGTTACAAACCGATTGAATTGCTCCAATAACAGCAGAAGAATACTCCTGGAGGCTATAAACAACGGAGATATCAGAATCATGAGATTTCGATCCATCGTAATCAATCCCCAAACCTCCACCTCCATTTATGTGGTTGTACTGTGACCTCTCAATGAGTGACTTCACAATGAATAGCTCTTCAACTACTTCATATTTCCAAACCTCACTCAGAGTATAGTAGAACTCAGAACCACGATGACTTGGCAAATGTAGCTTAAGATATCTCACCCATTTTTCCTCATGAAAAATAAATACTACCCCATGCTTCGTATTTCCAGCAGTAAAATTTCCATTATCAGATGTCATCTGTGCGACCGTTGGCTCACCCCCGCTGCCTGTGCCATTACTGTTGATCGACTTCTGCGGAGTATTTTCAAAATCGGTTGAGGAATTGACCCGCTGCTTTTTAGTAGAGTCTCCTCCAGTTACAGCCTCACCCCCGGTAATGAAAGCACCATGAAGACCATTGCCAGAATCCCCGTCTTGGTAGCCACCTGATGAACCACCCATATTTCGACCATGATATCTTCCATCAGGATAACAACGTCGACCACCTCTCTCACGGTCATAACCACCGGGATCAAATACATGTGCCATTTCAACACCATTATAGCCATAATTATGCACTCCACTAGCTATCGTTCCTACGGATTCTTCATAATTCACACTCAATAACATACCTGCAAGTTCTGATTTGGCAGAGTCAAGACGGGAGAAAGTTTTTGTGGAACTTATCACAAGCATTTCGTCGAACACTTGGGGCTCGACAATTTCAGCCCCAGACTTCTTCAGTTCTTCCTCAGGAATTTCATCGAACACCTGGGGCTCGACTATTTCAGCTCCCGACTTTTCCAATTCTTTCTCTGGAATTTCATCAAACATCTTCAGCTCATTCTCAGTTGTCTTCTCGTTGTACACTTTCTGAGTGATTTGATCAAACACTGGATATGGTGCTGTTGATGCCTTAGCACCATGAAGCATAAACTCACCTTGTGAATGAGAACTTAGCTTGCTTATTGACTCTGCTATTTCAGACCATGATTTTGACGATTCACTCAGCCTGGATATAGCATCTCTGAGCAAGTCCTTCATTTCTCTTAGTCCATCCAATATGGCCTCATCCAAACGCTGAATACCCAAGATATTGCAAGAATCATAGATGAAACGTCCGTTAAGACATCTCTGAGCAAGCTGAGCACTCGAAATCGATTTAAACCGTATTAAAGCCTGAAAATTCTCCTTCGCCGACAGAATAGTGACCTTCTCCACACACCCATACGGGTCAAACACCAGATGCAGAGTGTCTTCCGTAACCGAAAATTGAAGCTGAGACACGGTAACAATAAGAGTCCTCTCCATTTCCGACGAGATTCCAGCAGCCGAAAATGATCCGGCAACCTTGCTCATGCCATTTGTTACGTCCCTATCCAATAGTATCCATTGAGAAGAAAGGGGGGAAATTTTTAGAAGAAAGGGGAGGGATTCATAGAAGAAAGCTGAACTTGGGAAGGAAGATAAACTAGAGAGTTAACATTTTCATTTCTTAATCTCCAGTTTGGTACAGAAAAGGAGCCTTACAAACTTGGAAAGGACTGGAAATAAATGGAGCCAAACAAGAAGGACTAAAAAGAAAATAAGAAGCTTAAATAGAAATGCTAATCATTTCCAGGATATGACAAAAGGAGAAATCGGAGTTGAGCGGATCCGAGAGCAACATACTGAGCGAGTTTGGATGGAATTATTATTCGATCGATGACGACGCCATTTTTTTAACCAGTTTGATTCCTCCACCTCCGACGAACATCACTCGTCCTCAACTTCGCCGTTTCTTCTTCGTTCTGGATCAAATTCAGTCGTTTCGATTCGCCTTTTGGGTAAGTGTTTTCTTCCTTCTGATTCAGTTTGGGGTGTGTATTTGTGTTATCTCGTTTCTTTTGATTTCGAATCGAACCTCCTTTTCCTTGTCCAATTCGTCTTGCTCTGTTCACGATTGGCCGTACACTGTTTTCTTCTTTTCTGTGTCGAACTGCTCACTTGGTTTTTGCTGTGTGGATGTGTCCTCGTGTATCAGCCCGCATTCATTCTTCCCTATCATGCTCCGTTCTCTGTCCCGATGTCTGTACTGCTTAGCTGAATCAGGAATCGGAGTGATTGTAGTTTGATTTTAGTTCGTTTGTGCTTCGTCTGGTGTAATGACTGATTGAATGCTGGTTTTGCTGATGCAGTTATGGAGTTTGTGTGTGTTGATTGGATTGGTCATTAATGCATTAGTTGCCAATTTGCGAGTCTCTTGATTGTTTTTTATATTTTACCAATTGTGGTGTTTTTGGTTCCCTGTGCTTACCAGCTCTGTCCCGCTTCGATTCCTGTTCTGCGTGGCTAGTTCAGTCGAATTGCTTGAATGTTGCTGTTTAGTCTTTCTTTCGATTGGGCTTGAGAAATCAAACTGTATTCGTTGGTTTACACTTGCGCTCATGCTCTGTTTTCCTGCTAAAGCCCGACCTGCTCTGTCCTTTGCTGTATCGAGTTTGGCAGGCTATTTCTTCGTTTCCTGTACTGTTCAGTTTGTGGTTGCTGTTGTGTCGATTATGTTTCCTATACTTGTTAGCTTGTGGTTACTGTTCAGTTTGTGCTTTTAACTCTCATTGTTCGATTACCCGATGTGTTTGAGTTTGACCTTGTGTGTTTTAGTCTGGGTTCGTTGTCCCTTCTTTTTGCTGTGCAGTCTGCAACTGATTCGATCTAGTGATTTGGCGTGTAAAATCAATTAATTACCTGACTGTGGTTGCTGGGTGCGAATTGTGTTTTAGCTGCGTGATTGCTAATTGTGTTAGTGTTGTAGGTTTCTGATCAGGTTACGTGTTTGCGGAGAGTCTTTACCTTAGTCGTTTTCTTCTTCCTGCTGCTGTGTGTTTTCTCGAAAGGCGGTGTTTACCTGCTATTTTCTGTACTGGGTTTGTTGTGACCGTGTATGTTGTTAAAAGGTTGATTCACTTGAGGGCTTGTATATTGAGTCGATCTGTGACTGAGTTGTATATTGACCACTGTTGTCATGCTGTGTACTGTTGTTAGTTCTCCGTTTAATTGATTCTGTTGTGTAGATCAATCCAGCTGCAAGTACGTAGATGCATTTTGTCAATTGAATTAATATTGTGTCCGTTTGTAGCTCTTGATTGATCCTCTTTAGCAGGTTGTGTTATTCATGATGCTTGTTTGTTGAATCGAATGGTGTTGGTTTGTATTGATTGGTTTTAAGTTACTAGCTGGATGAACATTTTATTTGTCAGCTTGGTGTCTGGCTGCGTGTTTTGTTTCTCTCTATGTTGCCTTGTTTTCTTTTCCTGAATCTTTGGTATTAATCGAGCAAGTGACCTGGATAGTTTTAAGTTTGAGTTGTTATTGATATGTTGTTCTGTGGTTTCTTCTCGAATGTTTTGGTGTTTGCAATTAATTGTTGGCTTGATTAATGATTTATGGAGTTCTTTGGTTCGATTCTAGGTTTTCTCATTAATTTATTTATTTTTGTTCTCATAATTGTTATCGATGAAATTGCTAAATTATGTGTCGTTATATGCCTAATTGATTCTACTCGCTTATGCTTGTCTGTGGGGGTTTAAGGGTATCGTTAATTGTTTTTGCGTAAATTTTAAGTAGCATTACCTCTTATCAGGATTTGCGGGTTGCTTAGTTTACGAGGTCATCTAAGGTGAGTGTTCTACCCAAAAAATATATGTATATTTGCGAAACTACAAGAAGCTATTTTAATGTTATATATATATATAGTATTGCATCTCAAATATTGTGAAACTCATGAAATCAAGTTCTGAAAACTGTTTCAAATCTTTTCTCATGCTTCCGCTCTAAAAAGATATATAAGTATATGATTTATTATGATCTTCATTTGATTTGATTGATTGATTCGCTTCGACCGATATGTGCGCAATTGTGGTGGGGGTTTCTGAGTGGACATACTTGGGCAGTTGTGTCTGTCGAGTTGTTCATGAAGTACCTCTGCTTACTATCCCTAGACGCGAGGCAGAAGTCGCCGAGGTCTTTGGGAGTAGTAGTGTTCCACTCCTGTACCATGGCAGGGTCTTCGTCTTCGTTTGACAATGGTAGCACCCTGTCTGGAGTGATAAGGGCTTGGATTGGGGTTATAAGGTTGACTGCACCAACGATAGTTTCTTCGCTTCGTTATATGTTTCTTGATTATATTATTTATATATTGATTCGTTTGATTCAAAAATTTACTTCGTATTACTTACTCCGTTGTTCACTTAGCACAAAACCTCACTGAGTTTTATCTCACACTTGTTTTGTTACCTTCTTGTAGATTTCGGAGTCTAGTGGAGTACCGAGTCGGGTAGACGTTCAACAACTTGAGTGAAAGTCGGTTATAAATGGGATATATGTAACTTTTATCCGCTGCTTGTAAAAATAGTGTTTTCGCAAGTCAACTGTTCAAATTTCAGTTTCTCAAAGCTTTTAGATTGTCTTCCTGTTAATGGTTTAACACCCTTGTCTTTTTAAAAGTTAGTAAAATTTTCGAGGCGTTACAGGTTATAAATGAATACTCCATACGTCCCGATTTCAACTTCCTGCATTCATTTTAGGACGTCCCAATTTCAAATTTTCATCCCTAAATGGAAAATTTCTCTTACTTTATTCATTATCTATCACACTTTATTCACTCTATTTCCTACTTTATCACCATTTCTCATACTTTATTTATTTTTCTCTTAAACTTGTACCCAGGCCCGTGGGAAATTGAAACTGGGACGGAGGGAGTATAAGATATAAATTCTGTGGCAATGTGGTAAATAATTGTAAAATGTTGGAAATTTTATTATGAAAGTAATTTCCATAAAAGGAACTCTAACACTTTTAGTGGAACGTCCAAAATTGAAAATTGTAACACTTTTAGTGAAATAGAGGGAGTATGTTTTAAAGTATTAAGTGGGTAACTTAGTAATTATTTATCTACGCTACATAGTCCGGTTTTGTGTATTCTTTAGCTCGTTGCGAAGTGGGATGCGCAAGCTTCACAACGGTATAAGATACGGGAGGTAACCAATTCTACGTGAGAGTGATAAATTGACTCAAAGTGTGCTAGTTGGGACTAGCTACTTGTTTTGTCCCACATTGAAAATGAATGGAAGGAAAGAGTAGTATAAAGTATACTTGTGTAGACTTATCCTCACAAAAGTGTGTTATGGTTATGCAAAACTTCCTACGCGTGCACGCGTGGGAGAAAACAAGGCCATTTGAACTAGATTCCAGGCAAAATGGGTGTGAATAAACTCAAAGCTAGTGGATCGTATGTTTATCTTTCTACTACAATTTTTCGTGGAACGTAGCTATTGGCCTTCCAGAAATCTTTCAGATTTTTCCATTTAAATGAGAATAGGTTTAAGAGTTTATTACTTTTTCATACCCTGCTATGAAGGAAGTTCTCAAAATTAACCCCCATAGACTGAAAATCACGAATTATGTACAACTAACGACAACCAATTACATTTAAGTCCATTTTTTAGTTAACCAAACAGGCCTTAAAGTTTCTTTAAAAAGAATAAAAAATAATAAAATTGGTGGAGCAGAGGCTCCGCCATTAATAGAAGCTCCGCCAGAAAGTCCAATTTAATTTTTTTATAATAATTTAAAATGATATAAAGTCTAATTTTTATTTTTCTACCAATGAAACTAACCACCTTGCTTTAACCTGAAACCAATTAAATTAACATTGAAACTAATACTTAGCATTGAATAAAACACACATGTCGATTATGGTGTTAGTTAATGCTGAAACTAACACATTTGGTGCTGAAACTAATGAACTAATATCGGTGATGCTTAAACTAATGAAACTAACATTATTGGCACAGCAGGGCCCTGCCAGAAAGCCTCAAAGTTAATTTGATTTTTTTAAAATAATAATTTAAAATGATATAAAGTCTAATTTTTGTTTTTTTTACTTAAGGCCTGTTTTGTTTAATCTTTTGGTGAGCACAAAAATGAGATTTTGGACCAAAACGTAATTGTTAATCTATTGAGGTTTATTATTTAATTAGAGACGCTAATAGGGCAGTAAAAAAATATCTTCCCATAGGTTTAATTTTCAAAATTGTAACATCCCCACTACCTTGTAACAGATTGTTGTTAATTGTGGTTAATGTTGCAGTTTTTATTTTTGGCTTAACGGTGAGATTTGTTGTTACATTTTTGTTGCAGCTATATAAACCCCTCAACCTTCACTTGTTTGAACACAACAAAATTCTATCCCCTCTTCTCCTCTCAATTTTCTTGCTGCACTTTAAAATTTCGAGAGTTTCTTCACCACTGAAGTTCGACGGGGCTTCTACAGCAAAGCTTCCAGTAGCTGATGAGATTGGGAGTTGTACCCTTGCTAATTGTATGAAAAAGGTCTGAAGCTTACTAAGGCAGACAAATTTAGCTTAAGGGGAAGTGGTCACACCGTTGTCCCGTCCAGGATTCAATCCGAATTCGTTCTTCCTTTTTTTTTTTTTTTTTTTCGTTTCTTGTAAACAAGTTGCAGTAAATGTGATCTTTTTTCCTCCATTCGAATATATATTATCCACTGACCATTTTTGCAGAGAAAGTGTTAATCAAAACCAACAGCTGCATATGGTATCAAATCAAATCAAACACTTGTTTATGCAAAAGGACATGAGTACAAATAAAACAACTAGATATTAATAGGCCCATTTATTCATTAGCTACTACTATATAAGTAAGTAAGACTTTCGTTCGAAAGAAATCTTTCTATTTTCTTATTTTGCGATTCGATTGTATCAGAATTATTTTAAACTATAACAGTAAGTAATTTAATAAAATTATATAATGAAAATTTAATAATTAAATTTTCATTATATGATTTTATTAAATTACTTACTATTATAGTTTAAGAGTAATTCGCGGTCAAAGTCGAAGACAGTTGACCGGTCAAAGTCAAAATGGAAAGATTTTTTGGAACCGAGGGAGTAGAAACTAATTATAGAGACTATGAGATAGTCTTGGAACCAGAATCACATTAAGTGGAGTAGCTTTGCTGTTTGTTAATCCTGGAAATTCAGTCATCTCAACCAGTTCTCCATTAGGGCTTGATATCTCATATCCCTGCAAAAAACTTGCAGCTATCAAAAGTAACATCTGCATGCTCAGATGAATTCCAGGACACCTCCTTCGACCAGTTCCATAAGGGACCAGCTCGAAATCTTGCCCTATGATGTCAACATCCTTGTGGGTAATGAAAAATCTTTCCGGCTTGAACTCCAACGAGTCATCTGACCAGATGCTTGGGTCGGATTGCATCTTTCGCAAGTTAGTCATTAGCCATGTGCCCTTAGAGATAAGGTAGCCTCCTACAATGCAATCTTGGGTGAATTCGCGCACTCCCCCTAAGGCTGCCGCAGGGTATAATCTCAAAGTCTCTTTGATTACAGCACGCAGATAAACAAGATTGTTGATATCAGATTCATTTACTAGCCTTTCTTTGCCAACTTGGATGTCTAATTCTTGTTGAGCCTTTTGCAGGACATTAGGATTGTTTAAGAGCAAACAGAACATCCACACTAACATTACAGCGTTTGTGTCTGATGCACCCGCAATCAAAACCTGCATAAACATTAAAAGTATTAAGCGCGTGTTTAATTCACATGCCAAATAGACGGAAAATCGACTAATTTACGCTAATTCTTACTAATTTGGTCAAAATTAACGATTCCGTTAAGTTTGACTAACGGAGTACCAAAATTGGACGAATACACAACTAAGGTACCAAAATTGGACGGTCACAACTTAAGGTATCAAAATGATAACTGTTACAACTTAAGGTACCAAAAATGAATTTTTCACTCATTTCATTAGTAACTTTTTAATAGGTTTGACTCCCAAGTCAGGATTTTTGTGGTAGGAATATAGTTAGAAAGAATGAAAAATATGCTAATCCGAGCATAACGGATCGGATTGAATCGGAACGGATTTTTGAATTTTCGGACCAAATGTGCACCCCTACTCTCAATTCCACAAAATCCCAATCAACAAATCCCTTTTTACTTTCACAAACCAACACTCCATCCTGCAACACTAACCACCTAGGCCTCCATCCTTTCCCATAATTCACCCACTTATGCACAATTCCAGAGATTCCATTCCCAATAACCACATCGTTAATAATCTTCAATTCACGGCTACTACTATGATGATGATTATTATTATTCTGGTAATGGTTGCTATGAAACTCACTCATGTAATAATCACTATTACTGCAACTTAATAAGCTACCTACTAAAACAATTGAAATAATTGTGACCAAGATAGCATATTCAACAAACATGTATATGAATAACATACTAATTGAATCACTAATCAAATCATATTGAAATCATGCAATGTTACCACTCGAAGGCGCACCTTATCTAGCCCTAACATCTCAATGTATCATTCACATCCATTCTTTACCAACATGTTACCAAGGTAGTGAAGTTACTGCATGAGTATGCATAGTATTTCCTCACTCCGTATCAATCTGAACTTCCTACTTTTCTTTTATGGTGATTTGAATCACAACATTAATTTCACACTTCAAAAGAAAAACATCATATTATATTAAATATCGTTTATACTTTATTAACTTTTTTACATACTTTTATCCACTCTGCCTACATTAATTTAATTATTAGTAGTATAATTTAATCTTAAAATTAATTTTTAGAATTTGAGTTTGAGATCGAGAGAGTATATGAAATCTACAATTATCCTATCAGTCTAGGGGATTGCTTCATCATAACTTCATGAACCTCCTTGAAGACACAAAATCGGTGGCCATACATATGTAAAAATATAAAAAAGTTATAACTACTCCACATTACCACCTTATGCCAAAAAGGTTAGAAAGAAAGTTCCACTCTCATTCATAACACTGCATGTATAATAATTTTAGGGCGAATTACTTATGGTTCCCCTTAAATTTGGCCAAATTACAAATTCGTCCCTAGATTGGTAATAATTACAGATAGGTCAAAATCTCCATTTTGCGTCGACCAAACAAAAAATAAAGGAAAATTAAATTAAATGGACTCAGTTGCAATTTACAAGTTTCATTTTATTACATACTCGACTCTAATATTTTATAACTTACAAAAATAATCCAAAATATTTTTTTTACAACCCCCAATTCTTATTAACTAACAAAAATACTCCACCCATCTCCTTCCCCACCACCACCCACCACACCACCACCCACGACTACCGCACCAACACCAACCCACCACTGCCGCACCAACACCGGAAAAGGAGCGAAGCTCATGGCGGAAGCGCAAGCTCGAACTTGGAGCTTTCGAAAGCTCAAAACCGGAGCTTTTAAAGCTCCTAACCGGAGCTTAGCTTTAAAAGCTCCGGTTTGAGTCACATACTCCATTGAGTGCAAATTGCATGGGAGCTAAGAACAAGAATCCATTGAGCCGGATTTCACTCCATTGGGAACAACTCCGGCGAGCTGCAAGAACATGGGTGGTGGTGTGGCGGTGTTGGTGGTGGTTGGTGGTGGTGGTGTGGCGGTGTTGGTGGTGGTGGTGTTGGTGGCGGTGTGGTGGGTGGTGGTGTTGGTGGTGCGGAAGAAGATGGGTGGTGGGGAAGGAGGGTTAAAATTTTAATAAGTAAAATTTTTGGGGATCTTTTAATAAAAATTGAAAACTATTAGGGCTTATTTTGTAATAAATTAAAACTAATATAATTATGGAATTATAAAGAAAAGAAAAAATAGGAGAAAAAATTGACTTTTGGGGCTGGTTATAATTGTTGAATTTGGCCTGTGTAAAAAATGAGTCTATCTGTATTTTAAGCTAATCCGGGATGAATCTGAAATGAGTGTCAATTTAAGGGGAGGTATATGTAATTTTCCCATAATTTTACATGTACCTGTGCTATCTCTAAACCATGTATTTCCCCCGGCCCCACATTCACTATAAAGCTTGATTTATCGTACTTGCGCCAACTTCGTTCATTATACCGTCCATTTAGACACCCTCAAATTAATGATGTCGGAGGTCATGTTAACCTATGGAGTTTGTAGTTACAAAACATTGTGAATGAATTTAAAAGAAAATGTTCAATTTAACTGATTATTGTTGATCCTATAAGCAAATGAAATTAAGTAACCAACCTTTACCCTGTAATGAAATGGAGTAGGAGTTGATAACTGCATGCATGCGTTTGATGTTGATAAAAAAGTGTGAAGAATTAAAATAACATTATGGGAAAAAATTAACATTTGATCCCCTAACTACCCTGATGGTCATTCTTTTTAAAATAGTAATAGATTTTCTTACTTTCTTCGAGTTAAATGTATAACACCCTCTGAGTTATTAATAATGTGCGCGAAACCCCCTTAAGATAACGAATTAGTACCAAACCCTCTTGAGTTATTAAAAATGGGCACAAAACCTCCTACCCTTTATTTTTAAAGTGTATGAGATTCACTCTCATTAGGTGCGACTATAAATGTTTGTTTATGTTATCTTACACCAAATCAATGCCAAAAAAAAAAGACCATTGTTATTAAAAATATGCGCAAAATCCCATGGAATTCTTATAAAGTCATTGCAATACCCCTTTTACATAAATATTAAATATACATGATGAATTCGTATTGTGTGCAGTTTGATTCGTTAGTCCAAATTTTCGAAAATATTAAAATGACTTAAATTTGAGCTATTAAAAATAGTAAAACTCTACTTTTTTCCTGGTTAAATGAATAACAAAAATCGATCACACATTACTGGTTATATAGCACTGAAATATATAAATAACAACCATACATAACACTAATTAAGATTGTCATTACATATCAACAACATATACCAATTCATTATTAGTGTAAACGGAAAAAATGTGAGGGCAAAAGATAATAAACTGAAACTATGAATGTCCAGTCCACCTAGTCGCGTTAATTTGGAGTAAGAAAACCTAAAAGAACATTCATTGTCGCACCTAACATGAGCACGCCGTAAAAAAAAAAAAAAAAAAAAAAAAAAACTGAGGGGTTTCCACGCACATGTTTTAATAACTTGGGGGGTTTCGCGCACATTTTTTAATAACTCAATGGGGTTTGGTACTAATTTGTTAACTCAAGTGGGTTTCGCGCACATTTACAATAACTTAGGGGGTATTTTACATTTAACCCTACTTTCTTCTACTTTCCATATCTGCTGATTGCTGATGTATATTACATTCAAATCCCCTTATTACTTTTTCACCCCTTTGGGACACGAAGAGTATTCAAAATAATAGATGATGTTATATTAAAAAAATATGATGTCATTTTTTTTCCGGAAAATAAAAAGTTATGACTTCATAAATAATTTTTTTGACCCGTTGACCGTTGACTAACGTTAACTATTAACGGAATGTAATTTTTCCTTAACGGCAGGGGTGAAAATGAAAAAAAAATTTAAGTTACTGTTTTTGAGGGACCAATCACGAGTTTGGACATAATACGGGGGTGAAACGGTAATTAACTCATATTATTCATACCGCGCAAGTAGCTTTAATGATGGTGTCCGGATCGTACTGATCTTTGAGGATTGGATCATCAGGTACAGTTGAAAGCATAACATCCATAAAGTCTTTTGGCTTTGATTTACTTGAGCATCCTTTTTGTTTATGTTCATCCAACCATTTTCCAACTAATTCATCCATTTCTATGGCACTCCTCTTCATTTTCTTCTCGTACCCTCCTAAATCAAGCCACCCGATGAATGGCAGGCAATCAGCCGGAACAATCTGCCCGTTGAGATGAAAAAATGCACGCATTAACTGTTCGAGAATACATATCATTATATTAGTTTCACAAATTTACGAAATCCAGACCCAAAAAGTGTTGTGATGAATTAATAGAGCTCACAAGTGAGTGGGGTGCTACATAATAAAGTTGTATTTATAACTTCACTTAATTCTCATTACAGGCATGAACTATATGAGAAGAGTCAGGGGCGGACCCGGGCATGGCTAACCCAGGTTTTAACCCGGAGTTATTTCATACTACCTCAAGACAACGTTTCGACTCCCCCTCCTCAAAACGATCACCACCAAAATATTTCTTCCCGGCAACCATTAAAAGGATCACATTCAGATTCAAGTCACCAAACCACTTCTTCATTTCCACCACCATTTGACCCGACCCGTCCCTTTTCTCCAGCGAGAGTCTATAAAGCTGATTTATAGACTCTCTGGTTTCCGATACGCATATGTGCTGCTGCATCTCAATCTTATGGCTTGACAACAACTGTATGTTTATCAGCTTTCGCATATGGCGCCAGTACGGTCCATAGGGAGAAAAACCGAACATGGCCGACTTGTAACCCAAGTGGATGAATGCCTTCAAATTAGGACGAGTTGACACAACCGTGTCATGCGTGGTGAAGATCTCCTTTACTAATTCCGGGTTGTTTACTACAAGGGCTCGTCGTATGCCAAACCGAACAGTGAATATAGGACCATATTTTTCTGCCATTTTCGCCAATATGATATGGGGAAGTTGGGTGGAAGAACCACCCCCCATGAGCTGGACATGGCCGATTATTGGCCATGCGCCACCGGCCTCCGGGGGTGGTTTATGATTATTTGATTTTGGTTTGAAGAATAGGAAGTAATAAGTACAGGAGAAGATCAGGAAACATACGATGGTGAGTATAGAACTGAACTCCATGACTTCACCAGTGTTTTAGTTGTGTTTGATTTTAATTATAAAGACTCATTTTTATAGTCACTGTGAGAAAAGAAATATATTCCCTCCATTTTACATTTTGACTTTGACCGGTCAACTGTCTTCGAATTGACCACAAATTATTTATAAACGATAATAGTAAATAATTTAATAAAATTATATAATAAAAATTTAATTACTAATTTTTCATTATATAATTTTAATAATTTATTTATTAATATTGTTTAAGAAGAAATCGCTAAACGTGGCAGTTAATGTAAAATAAGAAATGTAACACTTTTTCTGAAATGGAGGGAGTAATTTTTTGTCTTGTTGATGTCACATGGTGAAAAGTCCAAGATGGAGGTAATAGTATCAAATTTTCAAATAGTACAGGATAAGCGGAAGCAAACGATGGTGGTGAGTATAGAACTCAACTCCATTACTTCACTAGTGTTTAGTTGCCTTGATGTTTGATTAGTTGCCTTGGTGTTTGATCATATATAAATAAAGACAACGACTTTTATAGTAACGCATGTATTCTGAGTAAGGAAAGAAAACATTTTTCTCGTGTTGATGTCACAGGTGAAAAGTCCAAAATGGAGTGGGGTGTGTGTATATATATTGAGAAATTACTACCCGTATGGCGGCATGACCGCGGACGGGTATTGACGGATATTTATAAAATATTAAACTAACCCGTCTATGACGGATGATTATTTATCCAACCCACAGCGGGTAGAATAATTTTCCACCCGTGACGATTCGGATGATAACAATGACGGATGGATTGACGGGTGAATTACTACATCAACTAATCAACTAAGATATAATATAATTTATCAAATTAACAAAATATTTTGAAAGCAAGTAAAACGATGATATATTATAATCCATCAAATTAACAAAATATTTTGAAAATATATGTATCAAAATTGAAGTTTGACCACATGTGTCAAAATTTATAAAGTTCAATAATATTTAAACTTTTAACCCTTATATATGAAATAATCCTAATTTTACTAGTATTAATCTATTCTCTATTTCTATATATCTATTAATTTAAGTGACAATTAATTTATTTCACATATATACATTTTTTTTTGTTATGTGAACAATATGGCGGGTGGGTTGACGGTTGCATCCCACCAACCCACCACCCACCCACCAATTGGCAAGTTATAAAAAATTTAACCCGCGTAATTTTTTTAAAAAAATTTAATTGGCAGGTGTGGATGAGATGCAGGCGCGCTTTGTGCGGACGGGTCGGTCGGGCAGCTTGTTTTCACAACCCTATTGTGTGTGTACGTAGACACACATACAAACTAGTGAGAATGTACGCGGTTAGTGGTGTGCAAAGTACACTTTATACTGTCACGTGAGTATTGGTTATAAAAAAATATCATAATTTCATGGAAAGAGATCTTATAAATTTATAAAAAAGATGGAAAATATCAGGGTTATAATAAACATAAATTCTCTAGAAAGAGGGACAGGTCTATCAGCATGTTTGGTATACCACTAAGAACTACTGTTCATCTGTTAAAATGTTTCAGGGTATTTATTTTGTATCTTCTACAGTAACAAATTTAACTCAAATTTGTCTCCACTAAACATTCATCATTTTCTTTCTACTCTACTCTTACTTCCTCTTTACTTTTTTAATCAAACTAACAATCACAAACCAATCAAACAGTATTTAAACCAATCAAATAACCTTAAAAAATATCAAACACATCACTTTATTCTTACACATCCTATATAACAACCTTATAAACCCTATAAGTTTTTAACTCTATTTTATACATCATTTTTTATAACTCATCTTTAACTCAGTTACTATTCATCAACTAAATTTTTTCTTTAACTCACTTTTTTAACTCTATATCAAACAGTCAGTATATTGTCAACAAAATCATCAATGTTATTAATTAAAACGTTTGTGTTCTTAACAAAATGTGTTTTTTATACGAAAAACAAAATGTTGAAAACATAGACGTTTTGATTAATAACATACTCCCTCTGTCTCATAGGAGTTGTCCACTTTTGCCATTTTGGGCGTCTCTTTAAATTTGTCCACTTTCATTTTTTTGACATTTTAGGAACAATTATATAATTTTGTAATCCTCCACTACTCCTAATTAATAAAGTTAAAAAGTAATTTAAACGATCAAACTAACTACTAATATATATATATATATATATAAAGTAAACAACATATGTACTATATAGTGTTATGATATTACTCTCCTTAATTTCTGTGCATGAACAGTAAACTGGACAATTTCTAAGTGATGGCAGGAGTATATGATTTTCTTGGCAACATAGGTCCGTCTCCAGATACGTTATTTAGAGACCGTCTCTCAGGAGACTTGCTCTATAATAAAAAAAGATCAGAACTTTTTACTAAAAGACGTCAATGTCTTGCATTAAATAAATATATTTTGTAAAAACATTAAAATTTTGTATTAAATCACCAATGTGTACAATATACATACCAATTATAAGTCGGGTTATATCTAACAATGAAATGAACAAAAAATCGGAATTAAGTTTGCAAGGACTTTCCGTAAAGAATGGGAAGAAACTTTTACATCTTCTCTCCTAATTACAACATTAGAACAACAATTAGCATTCTCTTTTAGCATTTGACCAAAAACTCCTTGATGGAGGGCAAAATCTAAAATTTATTAAAGGCAAAAGTGGTCCATTCACTTGGTAACAAACTTGAGCAATTTCCTCCCTCATAAAGGCAACAAAGTGGTTCATTCACTTTGTACCAATCTCGAGCAATTTCATCTCTTATAATAGACTTATAATTATAACTTATATAATATGTACTCCTTTCGTCCCTTAGAAGTTGTCCACTTTACTTTTCGACAATCAAAATAAGAAGAGCAATATTATAAACACTAGATAGTAAATTTGTGGTTTACTTTATAATTTTTGTAGTAGTTGATGTAATTGTTTGGATTACTTTTTGAACTTATTGGAAGTAGTGGGAATGTAAAATTATAAGGTGAATTACATATGGACCCCTACTAGATTTTCTTATTACAGATGGATTCCTGTTAAATAAACAATAACAAACTAGTCCAATTAAATACAACTTAATTACATCTAAGTTAACGAATTTGACTTTTGGCGGATTAAAACCTAAAAAATCATTTTTTGCCCCTGTCCAATTATCAGCTTTTATAAGTGGCCAAAAAGGCTTAACTTATAGGTGTTACGTGTGGACCTAGATTTAATTGAAGTTCAAATATTAGGTGTTTACATGTAATTAAAATTTTAATTACCATTTTTTTAAATAATTCTTTTTCCATCAATTTCAATTGAATCACATTGTTTCAAATAATTATGAATGTACCTCATTTTTACAACATAATTTCTAAAATATTCAGTCTGCGTTTTATTCGATTGGCCTGGTAAGACTGTGGAGGAACATGGTTGCATGTAGTGTTGTGTGTTATTTGAAGGAGGCGAAATGAATTTGGGTTTAGTTCCTTGTGTATCTGGACTCTGGAGTCGATTTTACCAATTTACTTATAAGATTATTAATTAAGGGACTAGCTCAGAATACGACATCAGTCATAGAACTAATCAAAACGGAGATGCATACAGATAGTACCATTTCCAGTCCTTCGTAAGATGCATCTTGTAACTTGTTACAGTTACTTAATACTCTTTTCGAAGTATGGGAAGTTGTTCTTACTGAAATTGTATGAATCGGGACTTAGTATTAAATACAGATATTGTAAACACGTATTCTAACAATACGCAAAACCAATATATGAAAACTATCTTAGAGTCTAAACAGTATAATGTAAAGAACACAAGACACAAATAATTTCTAGCAGATTATAAATAATCTGCCGAGCCACAGGCGAAATACCACTATAAAGAATAACGGATTTACAAAAGGATATCTAGACAATATTCCTACGATCTAGAATATCAAACACTAAGCACCTTGAATCGTGACACAAATTCGACGCTAGATCTCTCACAAACAAAGAGAGAGATTACTAAATAAAAGCTTAGTAAAAGAGATGCAAAACAAGCTGCTCGAGAATATCTATCTTACGCGTAAAAGCTTGTTATGAATCTATGAACCTATCGACTAGTATATATAGTTGTGAATATTAATCCAACTAGTACAATAGTTCTATCTGGACTGAGAGTCTTGATTAGGTCGAATCGCCATGTTCTACTCCTTGTTCTTCTTAGTCTTCCATGCATCGAGAATCCTTGTAGGAATACAAGTAGAATCCTTCTTCGATTAGGATTCTTATTCATTTCCTTCTTCAATGTCTTCTAGTATTCAAACTTCAAGAGTTCTTCTCCATAAGACATCTGAATCTGTTAAACCTGCTAAGACTAAACTAAAAACGTGGAACTATATTAAAGTGAAGTAATGCAAAAACATAAATAGAAAGTCCAGTGAACAGACAACTAGTATTGTGACGATACTTAAGCCAAGTTAGTATTGCTCCAATACTTAGCAAAGTCTGCACTTTCATTCTCCCCCTTTTTGCATTCCTTCACAATATCTAACCTGCAGAAAGTTAGTGATAAAATCTGAACACTCTAAACAAACATACTGAGTATTTACTCCCCTTGAATAACTAAACATGAGAAGATAATACTAAGTAGTCAAAGTCAAAACAAAACAAGTTAGAGAAAAGTAAGAGCATTTAGACAATACATAACCAAAATCTATTTGCCAGACTAAAGTAGCAAAGGCCAAGTCCACAAGAATTAGTTCAGTAAAACAAAACAACAGCAGATCGCAGGTTTCAAACTTCTCCCCCTTATTGTAAGGATAGTAAAAAGGCGCATCAGCTCAGATCATCGAAAGGACACATAGGGCTATTATGTTCAAACCTGAAGCTGAAATATCAAATCAAACTAGGCACAAAGTGAGAATTGACAATAATCACATCATGAGAGGAAATTTAGACAATAAAAAGTCAGAAAGAGTGAAATAACACGAATTTAAGAAATAATTCTGTGTCACGGTACAAAACGCCTCAAAACACGTACTTCCCAACGGAAATCACCAGAGATCTGACTAGTTAACTCCCCCTCAAATAAAGTGCCAAAAAGAAGATGCAGTTCAATCTGGTATATGCATGTAGACTCAAACCCTATATGAGATGCATAATTACCACCAAAGTATAATGTTGTCAGAACATGTAGGTAAAAAACTCTCAAAAACTCAATTTCTTCAGAAGATTTTATTAAACTCTAAAAGAGACACATAGTGCATACAACAAAAATCAGGCTCAAAATAGAACTAAATGCAACTTGAATGCAGGCAACCGAAGTTCCATACACCCCAACCACATAACAGAGCATATTGTGGCAACATAGATAAGTACAAAGAATCTGGACATAGACAGCTTGAACTCCATACATTCCAGTTACTAAAGCACCCAATGCTATGAGACATAAGCAAAATAACCTCAAACTAGTGATGTCAATGGATGAAGGCAGCCGGCACTCCACATACCCCAAATTCAACAAAAGCTATTTCTGGTTACAAATAGTCTACCACAGAAAAATACATAATGAAGACACTGAATGAGGGCAGTCAGAAACTCCACAAACCCCAGATCAACACTAGTTTTAAAAGAGCCTACAACACAACACTTGGTTCAACAAGAAGAGTCTTTATTACTTCCTTTAAGCATTTTGAAAAAGAGTGCCCCCTAACATGTTTATTAACCCACAACTAAAGGTAGTAATTAAAAGAAGACAAGAGAAACAACGAAGAAAAAACATACAAACAACCTAATGCAAACCTACATACCACATGCAATCTTCAGTGTTTACCAGTGGTATTATGGCAACACATGTACAGACATATTCAGACAATACACATACCAAGAGATTTTCTAAGACTAAAAAATCTCTCGCTATCTAAAGGTTTTGTAAAAATGTCAGCAAGTTGATGTGTAGTTTCAATATGCTCTATATTTATCTCACCAGAATCAACCAATTCTCTCAAGAAATGATGCCTTATGTCTATATGCTTTGTTCTAGAATGCTGGACAGGATTTTTGGAAATATTAATAGCACTCAAATTGTCACAAAATATGAGGAGAGTATTGCTAGTCAGACCATAATCATGCAACATATGTTTCAACCACACAAGTTGAGTCACACAACTACCAGCAACAATATACTCAGATTCTGCTGTGGAAAGGGAAACACAGTTTTGCTTCTTGTTGTACCATGACACCAGATTATTACTTAAATAGAAGCATCCACCATTAGTAGTCTTTCTATCATCTAAATCACCTGCTCAATCAGAATCACTGAAACCCACCAAGTTGGAGTTGGTATCACGAGAATATCAAATACCATAATTTGATGTTCCAGCAACATACTTTAGAATCTTCTTCACAACCTCTAACTGAGAAGAATGTGGGTCAGCTTGATACCTGGCACATACACAAACAGCATACATGATATCAGGACGAGTAGCAGAGAGGTACAACAAACTACCTATCATGGACCTATACAATGTTGTCTCAACACTTTCATCTGTTGCATTCTTAGACAGTTTAGTAGTTGATGACATAGGTGTTTTACTGGGCTTTGATCCTTCCAGTCCAAACTTCTTAACAACATTACGAGCATACTTTTCTTCAGACAAAAGTAAGCCATCATCTTGTTGTTTAAATTGTAATCCTATGAAAAAGGTTAGTTCACCCATCATGCTCATTTCAAACGTTCCAGTCATGGTACCTACAAACTTGTCCAACATAGATTGATCAGTAGAACCAAACATAATATCATCAACATATATTTTTGCAATACATATATCCTTATTTTGTCTCAGGATAAAAAGTGTACGATCACCTTCACCTCTTGTGAAACCAAAGTGTAACAGAAATTCTGTTAATCGATCATACCAAGCTCTAGGAGCTTGTTTGAAACCATACAAAGATTTGTGTAACTTGTACACATAATTCGGATGATGTGGATCTATAAATCCCTTTGGTTGTTCAACAAAAACTTCCTTATCTATGTACCCATTCAAAAATGTAGTCTTGACATCCATTTGAAAAAGTTTAATCTTTAAGACACAAGCTATAGCAAGAAGTAATCTGATTGACTCAATACGAGCTACAGGAGCAAAGGTTTCATCAAAATCAATTCCCTCTACTTGTGAAAAGCCTTGAGCAACTAGGCGAGCTTTGTTCCTGACAATAACTCCGTTTTCATCACTTTTATTCTTAAAAATCTACTTAGTTCCTATAACATTGCCATCAGCAGGTCTAGGGACCAAGGTCCAAACTTTGTTTTTTGAAAACTGAGCTAGTTCTTCTTGCATAGCATTGATCCAAAAATGTCCTTAAGGGCTTCATTTATATTCTTGGGTTCAATAGATGAAACAAAACAGGAGATACGTACCTTGGTGTCTGTGGTAGAGTTACACACACACAATCTTGCCATGTTTCTATAATCAACCCTTTGTTTGCATCTTGTGTGAACAGCTTCAGAAAGTTCACCAATCACCTGTGTTGATGGATGATCTCTTCGTACCCTGGCTGGTGGATCCCTGTTTACTTCATCTAGTCCTTGTTCTACATGACTTTCTTCATCTTCTGGTTCTGGTGAGTGTTCACGAACTGGTATTGGGTCAGCATTCTGTGCATCTCGACATCCAGATGTTGTACCTATATTTGTCACAGCTTCTTCAGTAGATGTTGTACTAGGTTCAACAAGTATTGTCACAAGTCTTGTCACCTGCATCAGATTTAGAAATACCAGTTCCATCTCCTCGAGGAAGATTATCATCAAAAACTACATTTACAGATTCCTGTATGACATTACGCTTAAGATTAAACACCCTATAAGCATGACCAATCAAGGAATATCCCACAAATATGGCCTTTTTCACTCTCAGGATCAAACTTTCCTAGGTAGTCACGATCATTAAGCACATTACAAGTACACCCAAAAACATGGAAGTGTTCCAAATTGGGTTTATTGTTCTTCAGAATCTCATAAGGAGTCTTTGTAGTTCCAGGTCTAAGATAGACTCTGTTGATGATATGACAAGCTGTGTTCAATGCTTCTGCCACAGACTTTTGGAGACACTCATTGAGTGCAACATTACTCGAGCCATCTCTTGAAGAGTGCGATTCTTCCTTTCTGCAATAACATTCTGTTGAGGAGTTTTGGGAGCGGAGAACTCATGTGATATATACCCTGCATCTCAAAAAAGCTAGAAAAGTGTCTGTTTTGAAAGACCTAATACAACAAACAGTGTTCCCATATAGGTTCCTAATACTAGCATGTAATGTTTTGAAAGAATCAAATGTATCAGACTTTTCCTTAAGAAATTTAACCCAAGTATATCTAGAAAAGTCATCAACAATCACAAAAACATACTTCTTGCCTCCTAAACTACTTACTTCAATAGGACCCATAAGATCCATATGTAGTAGTTGGAAGCACCTATTAGTTTCAACATATTGACCATCATGAGACACAGGAGCATGAGAGACTCTAGTTTGTTTACATTTCAAACAATATTCACAGACAATTTTACCTGGATTTGACAACTTGGGAATGCCTCACACTTAATGAGTTTGTCAAGATTTCTGTAATTCATGTGACCGAGCTTCTTGTGCCAGATGACAGATTCATCAACTTTCACATGAAGAGAACTCTGATCATGAAATAGATAGCAATTGTCTATGGATCTTATACGTGCCATAACACAAGTATTGGCTCTATCGAGCACTTCACAAGACAATTTATCACAACTTACTCTTAAGTCATCATCACAGTGTTGACTTATGCTAATTAGATTAGCTTTCAGTCCCTCAACTTGAAGTACATCTTTCAGGTAAGGAAATCCTTGAACATTCAGCATTCCTTTACCAATGATCTTACTCTTCCCACCACCACCATAACTCTACCTTTGGAGAGTGCTACAATGTCTCTAAGATGGGCATGATTTCCAGTCATATGACGAGAACACCCACTATCAAAGTACCAAGCTCCTGCAGAGTCAGTTTTTACAGCAGAGAAAACAACATGACAAAGTTTACCCATATTGCTTGAGTTATATGCAGATGTTGTCACAATATCAGAATAGTTCTCAGAATTCTCGTATGGTATTATCACAATATTGCTTGAAACACTAAGTTCTACAACATATGAGTAATCAGCTTCTTGATCAATAGATCCATGCAAGCAATAAGGGTGATCAACCTCACTGAGAAACACACTATCAGTGTTTACAACATTGACATAATCAAGGCATTCATGTTCACCAGTAAAAAACAAGTCCTGCACAGAGGGGTTAACAACAGTATTAAGACAATACCCTTCACTATCAAATAAAATCAATTGCTCAAGTGTTGTAGCCCCTGTATTGTCACAACATTCATCATTAGATGAATATTCTCACCAGTTCACTTGTGAAAATAGTGCAGTCGTTTCACTTCTTCATCATGGACTATATCTTCATCATCTGCACCTGTCTCATCATCACTAAGACAAATCCAATAAGAATTACCCTTCTTTCGAAGAGTATTAGCACACTCATAGGCATAATGTCCATAACCTTCACATGCATGACATTGAGTTTTCATAAGATTTTCAGTGTCCTCATCAGATGGTTTTTTGATAAGAATACTTAGCAAGTTTCTCAGAAGGAAATTTCTTACTAGGAGAAAACATATTGCTGGATCCAGGTTTAAGCTTATACCTATGATTGCTCTTTGAAAGCGCTTAACCATGGAATTAAAGAAAGCATTAAAATCAACATCATCTTCTTCCTCAAGTGATTCAGAAGACTTAGATTGAAGCATAAGACCTTTTTCCTTAGAGTTGGTAGGAGGATTTTCCATATTTAACTCATAATTTTTCAAGATATTCATTAAGGTCTGTAAATCTATAGTTGCCAAATTGGGAGATGTTTCAATGGCAATTTTCTTGGTTTCAAAACGTTTTGACAGAGTTCTAACAGCTTTATAAACCAAGGTTTTGTTTGAAAAATGATTACCTAAGAGAAAGCTTTCATTGGAAATATCCAAAAGTTTTTTAAAGTAAGTAGAAATTGATTCATCATCCTCCATTCTAAGATATTTAAATTTGCTAAGAACCATCTGAAGCTTAGTTTATTTCACACTTAAATCTCCTTCACAATGCCTTTGGAGAATCTCCCAGGCTTGTTTACCAGTCGAGCATGTTTGAATAAGCTTAAACATATGAAGATCAACATAACTAAAAATAACATTCAAAGCATTTTCATTATTATTAGTATGAATTACCTCTTGTGGAGTGTAGTCTTCTTCAGGTTTGGGCACACTGTCTTTGTCTTTATCAGGAGGTAGCATAGGTACCGTATATCCTTCAAGCACAGACTTCCATACCCTGGTGTCAATGGCCTTGAGATGTGAGCGGATGCGAATTGACCAAAGTTGATAATTGGATCCATCCAGAGTGAGCAACCTGTTAATATTTGGATTAACTGAATCCATCCTAATGGAACCAAATCCAAACACCTATTGATTAGATGTTTGGCTCTGATGCCAATTGAAATTGTATGGATCGGGACTTAATACCAAATACAGATATTGTAAACACATATTGTAGCAATATTCAAAACCAATATCTGAAAACTATCTTAGAGTCTAAACAGCGGAATGTAAAGAACACAAGACACAAATAATTTCTAGCAGATTATAAATAATTTGTCGAGGCACAGGCGAAATATCCACTATAAAGAATAACGGATTTACAAAAAGATATCTAGACAATATTCCTACGATCTAGAATATCAAACACTAAGCACCTTGAATCGGGCCACCAATTCGACGCTACATCTCTCACAAACAAAGAGAGAGATTACTAACTAAAAGCTTAGTAAAAGAGATGCAAAACAAGCTGCTCGAGAATATCTATCTTACGCGTAAAAGCTTGTTATGAATCTATGAACCTATCGACTAGTATAGTTGTGAATATTAATCCAACTAGTACAATAGTTCTATCTTGACTGAAAGTCTTGATTAGGTCGAATCGCCATGTTCTTCTCCTTGTTCTTCTCAGTCTTCCATGCATTGAGAATCCTTGTAGGAATGCAAGTAGAATCCTTCTTCGATTAGGATTCTTATTCCTTTCCTTCTTCAATGTCTTCTAGTATTCAAACTTCAAGAGTTCTTCTCTATAAGACATCTGAACCTGTTAAACCTGCTAAGACTAAACTAAAAACGTGGAACTATATTAAAGTGAAGTAATGCAAAATCATAAATAGAAAGTCCAGTGAACAGACAACTAGTATTGTGACAATACTTAAGCCAAGTTAGTATTGCTCCAATACTTAGCTAAAGTCTGCACTTTCACTTACTGACCCAAGGCTTATTACTTGTTTATGAGAATGAATCACTAATTAAGTCGCAACTAATTCTTGTGATTCAACTCCTTCACAGTATGCAAGACTTGTTGAAGATCAGGACACTTAGAATTTTTGTAGCTACTTGCATCTAAGAGCTTGTGTCGCAACAGTAAGCTTAAAGAGTAAGTAGGTTCGAAGACTTGTATGCTTGAGTTGTATATTCAGTGAGTTCATAGTGTCTTTAAAACATTCTAAGTGGTAATATTTATAGTTGAAAATCCTTCAGTTTGAATAGTATCCGTTATGTACTAAGGGATTCAAACTATTGATATCTGAAATAGTACTGCAGTGAGTTTTGTCTTTTGTTCATACATCTATGTCTACGTAATAAATGCAGTGTACTATTTTTGTCATGTAGTCTCAACAGATATATATATATAAGCTATCTAAGGTTTAGCGTACTCCTTTCTCAGTAACCTTTAGTCGTCAGATATCACTTGAGAAACTTGTCTTCCAAAGACACTTGTTTACTTAAGGTATCTGAGGAGACTGTTCTCCTCTGTCTTCAGCAATCTTGTGCAGTTGACTTGATCTTCAAATTTGATGTCCTCCTGCTGGATGCTTGCTTCTTTGGTCTTCTTTCAGATATATAAAAATTACATTCAAAGACTTAACATCATATACAAGATTTACTAGACTAACATACTCAGTAATCTTCCTCTTTTACAATGTTCAAGTGAACTAAGAGTACTAGTTATCTTTCTGAGCTAAGATATGTCATTAAGGTTGCTGATCAAAATCTAAACAGATATTTCTATCACTATATAACAATATTCCTATAAACCTACCAAATTTTAACTCTATCACAAACTCAGTTTTAACTCAGTTAGTATTCATCCATTAAACTTCTTTTTAACTAACAATTTTAACTATATCCCAAACAATCATTGAATTTTTCTTTGGAACTACTATTTTTCCTACGAGTACACTCTAGAGGATCGTGTAAAGTTTAGGAACGAGAATGAGATTATACACGGAAAAAAATAAAGTTGAGAAACAACGTAGTATTAAGCATAGCGTGTTACACATATTTTAGTATATAAATAATACGTACAGTGTTATGCAAACGCTAGTTATTATAAGTATATCTATCTATATATTATTATTATTATTATTATCATTATTATTATTATTATTATTATTATTATTATTATTATATAAGAGAGAATGCTTCCATGGTTTGGCATCGAGTTGTTTGTCTATTTTGCCCTTCATTCTTAGCTACTCAATATATAGTTGTTGGGTATATTTGTTAATGCGATTTTCTTGAATAAAGTTGATATTCAATTTGAAACTCTTAAGTTCATTATAGACCAAGAATCTTTCAATTTATTTTCTTTACTATTATTAGCGTTCAAAGAAAGGCGTATTCTCCAGGACCCGAATTCTCTTTGGGCTCGGATGTATAAAGTGAAATACTTCCCATCCACGTCTTTTCTCCAGGCTATACCTCGTCCACATCATAGTTGGTTGTGGAAAACAATCCTTAAGCACCGAGATATCCTTCTCACAAAGCTTCAGTGGCAGATTGGGGATGGCAGTATGATTGATTTTTGGTCTGACCACTGGTTGCCGAATCGACGTTTACAAGATTATGTTCCTAATTCTCCAGAGCGAATTCCGCTTGCACACTTCTGCAACAATGGTCAATGGGATTTGACTCAACTTGAACGAGTCTTGCCATCAGATATTGTACGAGAAATTATCGCCATCCCTATTCCGTCAGTATCTTCGGGACCTGATGAGTTGTTCTGGCCGTTTGATATTACTGGAGAGTTCACGGTGAAATCTGCCTACAACACCCTTGCCTCTTCACCGAACATAGGCCCTTCCTGGCCATGGCATCGGATTTGGAAACTGAGAACTTTGCCACGAATTAGACTTTTCCTGTTGTTGGCCCTGTATGACCGACTGCCTACTGCTTCGGTTCTACATCGCCTTTCCATTTTGAATACCCCTATCTGTTCCCTTTGTCAGCAAAACGATGAAACTTTAGATCACATGTTCTTTCAATGTCCTCTTTTTGCGCGTCTCCGGTCTGTTTATTGGCCCTCTCGTTGGCAGTCGCAACAGGGTTCTCTTACTAATCTCCTTTTTCATCTTCCTCTTAATTCAACCCAACAACTTCGTTTAATTGTTAGTGTTTGGATTATATGGAATGCTCGTAACTTTAAGTTATTCCGCGGGGTACCCACTGACTTTCGTGCTTTGCATAACTGGTGCCTACGCCTTAACCGTGAGTTGGAATTAAAAAATCCTTCCCTGAACTCCATTCCCAAAATCCTTTTTCAGTGTGCCTAGCGCCCGCCTCCTGTTGATTTCACGTGTCTAAACACTGATGGCTCGGCCCTGGGTAATCCGGGACATGCGGGTATTGGCTGTATTTTCAGGAATCACTGTGGCAAGTTCATACAAGCTGCTTCTGGATACATAGGCTATACGGATAATAATGTAGCTAAGATGGTAGCTCTTCGTACAGGACTTAAACTAGCGCTTCAACGAGGTACATCTAAGCTACTTATTCAAACTGATTCTCACTACTTGTTTGCTTGTCTGTGTAGGATGCAGGACCCAGCTCGAACGCACCGGCCTCTGATCCATGAGTTACGGCATCAGACACGTGCTTTCCAGGTTGTTCAAATAGCTTTCATCTATAGGGAAGCAAATGGTATAGCTGACAGTCTGGCTAAGTATGGTAGTTCTCTTAGTACAATGACTAGTAGTAGTGGTGTTATGTTGTCTGATTTTACTCCTCCTAGACTAGGTTCTTCTGGTCATGTTATCCCAAATTTGCATGTCTGGGATAGGTGTCCGGATTGGTTAGGTTCTTTACTAGCTTCGGATCTTTGTGATACTTCTACTCGCCTGGTTTCCAAGGACTTGGTCCTGGGAACATCCGTTTGTACTTTATCTTAGTAATAATATATGTTGTGTTACTCAAAAATAAGGAAGATACTTTTATCAATTGGTAAAATGGAATACTTCATGTTTTTTTTTACAGTTTACTGTGGCAAATTTAATTTCGACTTTTTGTTCGTGCTTTAGTTAGATAAAAATCCGACTTATAATTGATATGTGAATTCACCTGTGAGAAATTTGTATGCCAAAGTAAAACCTCTGTGTTCTGACTATGAAATGATATTATAGTGCACTTGGCATCACATTCGTGTGGTGCTTTTTCACTAGTATATATATAATCTATTATAATTATTTTTTATTATAACCACAACGGTATTTTTGACTAGTATATATATAATCTACTAGTACTAACCCGTGGCGTTGTCACGGTATAGATTGTTTTTAATAATAAATAAAAAGTGAAGGACATAATAAATTAATCGATAAAATAAGAGTCAAACTTCCGTGTAAACAACGTTGGTCGTAGTTTCGGTGGCTAGTCCGTATTCATCCAGTACTAAATCATTTAAGTCTTTTTTTAAGCTAACTATATAGTCACATGTAAAATACGATTCAACATGATTGATATGATTTTAAAGGGGTAGGATTCAACCCGAACCTGTATAGGACCAAACGGGTTGATATTTTATATTGGGTCCTCTACACGTACACCACCCGGTAGTTAGTAACTAATGCATGTTTAAAAAAATGAGTAACGCCCCGTCCCCTTACGGGCCAATGTGGTTACTCATGGGCTGCTTTTCGGGTAATATGCTGGCCCCCACTATACCAACGCATGCCCTTTTCCATGCGCTTTGTCCTAACCCGTGCGCGCACCGGAATTTTCCAATTGGCCACCCATCGTAAGATTGCTCCAGAGCAAGCATGTTTAACTCTGAAGTTCTTATAGATGATTGCTTAAAAGAATGTGTAACGCCCCGTTCCCTTGCGTGCCGGCATTGGGCTGCTCTCCGGGTGATATGTTGGCCCCACTATACCAACACATGTCCTTTTTCACGCACTTTGTCCTCACTCGTGCACGCACTGGGAGATTTTCCAGTTGGTCACACATCGTAAAATTGCTCCAGAGCAAACATGCTTAACTCTGAAGTTCTTATGGATAAATTCCCGAAAAGAATGTGCACCTTGTTGATATGAGTAGCGTTCTCAGTGACTTAATTTTAAGCTTTCTGAAACTTAACTTTAAATTGCTTACATTCACCCCTCTTTAATTAATTTTGCAATGTCCCGCCGTACCTTGGCCCGGACCTACCGTCCACCCCTTATGTGTTTCCGGTTGGCTCGGCTCGATACCATTTATAACGGCACGGCCCCCTTGCGGGCCCAACCCTTTAGGCCGGTGCAGCTACTCATGAGCTGTTCACCAAGTGGTATGCTGACTTCACTATACCAACACATGTACTTTTCCACACACTTTGTCCTCACTCGTGCACCCACTGGGAGATTTCTCAGTTGGTCACCCATTGTAAGATTGATTCAAAGCAAGCATGTTTAAATCTGAAGTTCTTATGGATGAATTCCCGAAAAGAAGGTGTACCTTGTTGATATGAGTAGCATTCTCCACCACTTTAACATTAAGCTCTCTGAAACTTAATTTGAAACTCTTGGGTCCCTCAAACATAACCAAAATAAAATACAAAAGTGTATAACACAATTAACATGGTAGGTGGCCCCGGGGCTGATATGTGGTCCCAAACAAAAAAATATATATTATTTTTAAAACATAATTTCACATGTTATGATGATTTTTTTTACACCCATACCTCTTGCATATCCAAAAGAACATGTACATTTTACTAATTTACCATAAAATGTTACGGTTAGGTATATACATATGGTGTGAAGTTTACAATATTATTGTATATAATTTTTTTCTAACTAAGGTTTGATAGTGAACGAAGTGCAAATCCCTTAAATCAAACTCACCCACAAAATACAAACTAATACAACTTTAAACGTTCATCCATATTAAAACATGATAAGGTTGTATGAGATTTCATTATTCTAAGTTCGGACAATTGGCTTGGACAGACGGAGTGTGTTTGAAACATTTTTCCAAAGTTTGTGGAGAAATAAAGATGAAAATAAATAAAATTATATATGGAGTTAACTATGCTTAATAATATCATTAAGTACTTCTATGTTTAGTTCATGCATCTCAAAATTCTATGTTGTTCCAACATTGAATAATTATGTTGTTCAATTTCTTTTTTAGAATAAATATACTTCCATTCTATACTTAAAAAAAGATACCGACAACATATAAATTTTCGGAAAAACGAAACGAATAATCTACCAAACCAACATCACCCAACCGATAATATATGTGTTTTACATTAGCCTCACTTTGAACTTGACAGAACTTCGTTGAACAAAATTCTCCATCAAATGCCTGGGTTTTTTTTTGAAAATGTGAAACAAAGAAGCAAAGCTAAAAGATGTAGGTTTTTTTTTTGAGAAAGTAACTAAAATATGTAGGTTTAAAATATGTAATCACCAAAGAACAATCCCTTCAATTACTACATGTTGGCACTCAAAATTTGGAATAAATTATGTTGCTAATTTGACTGCCAAACCTTCTGCAGTTTCAACAACCATAATACATAAAATTTAACGCCAACCATTAACATTGCCCCATGATCCGTAGCAACAACACCAATATCACCCCTTTTCGGAATTTGATCAACCGCATAATCAAAGTTTATAATTGGACTCACCATGACTTATATGCTTTAAAGGTGTATGATCTCTCAAACATATTCAGGAGACAGTTTCATAAAATATATTTTATATGGAATATCCTACCCGATCCATTAATTAGTAACTAATATACATTTTTAAAAATGTATCACTCAAATGCGAACCAAAATAAAATACAAATGTGTATCACAATTACATGGTAGGTTCGAATAACTCTGAGCCCCACCCCACACACACACACTCACATACTAAAATTATTATTTTACAAACACAATTTCATATTTTATGGTGGTATTTTTGCACCCACACCCTCGAAAAATGTACTTTTTAACTTAACCATAATATGTTGCGGTTCAAGTCTTGTTAATTTGAATGAGAAATAGATAACTGGTTGGAAAAAATGTACTCCCTCCGTATATTTTCTATTTTTATCAATCCCACATAAATTCAACATTACTAAAAAAAATTCATTATACACATGACAAAAAAAAAAAAAAAAATTACATACAAATTATACATGTTACAATAAAAGCATACATTTTACCATTTTTTATATTCTATCGTTTATTTTTGAATTTCACCTATCTTATGTATAAAGTTCTTCGAGGAAGATGGAATACTAATTCTCCCTTGTATAGATGCATAAATAGAGAGAATAAAAGTTTTTCACTGCTTTCTTAATTTGTTTCTAATTTTGGTTTAGATATTCATTCTTTCCAAACCATAGAATTGCGGTGGCATAGATTATCATTCAGCCATCCCCTTTATCCATTATGGGTTCTTTTATAATATGAAAAAGTACCAATCTTGAGAACATAAACGTTTTTACTAATAGCATCGGTAATTTTATTAACAATATAGGTCTATCTCTAGATAAATTATAAAGATACCATCTCTCAAGAGACTTACTCGATAGTATTAAATATATTCAACTTTTTTCACAGAAATAACAATGATTGACACTCAAAACATGAAGTCAACACAAAAAGATTAGTTATAGTTGAAGTTAACAATCTCACAAAAGAGTCGACATAACAAAATAGTTTGACCCAGAACCGGATCATACTCAGATATGTTTAGAATCCTACACTGGCCCATCTATATTTTCATGGATCCTGAGGCGGGATTGAGTGTGCTCTCACTCTGCCTCGTTTAGTATGGTAGCCATTTAGTTAGTAGGGAATGGGTTTTATAAGTGCAGACTATAGATCCAAACCCTTTTCTCTTAAGCTTAGTAAATAAATGGCGGTGAATCCTGAAGGTTGAACAACTTACAGGTCCAGGCCGAGTACATATTGATAAAAAGGAAAAATACGTAGTCCGTAATGGTTTTTAAATACTTATATCATTTAAAGTAGACATTTGATATTACTCCCTCCGCCCTGTAGAATTTCGTATAGTAGATTGGCGCGTAGTTATAGGTGAAAAATTAAAATAAATGAAAAAAATATGAAAATGTGGAAAATGTTGAACTTTTGATGACAAAATGTGTAATTTTAATGTAAGAGTGATCAATTTGTTTATTATTTGTTGCGAGTAGAGTAGTTTAGTTTTATTAATATATAAAGTTATGTGATACAACCAAAAAAAAAATGTATGTAGGAAATTCTATCGGACTAATGATTTTGAGAAAAGAAGGCATAGAAGAGGATTTCAAGTTCTAGAAGCGCAAAGCTAAAGACATGGTACATCATATGAAACCACGTCCCATTTCAGATGAATCTTGTTACATAGGAGCCTACTTAAATGAAGTTATCTCAACATCAAATTGCACATATATATGAAACAATGCATTGAAGGGGTGTCCATTGCATTTGATAATCTACACAAAGTGCATTTCTAAGTTCTACTACAGATCTAAAACTTCTATGTATAGCAAGGACAATCACATTCACATAAAATATGATCCCCTCTTATGAACTGTCCAATTAACCCATCCATGCTTCATCCTAGACCGTCTACACCACTTTTTTTGTAACTTTCTTCATCATGTCACAATCCTTTCCCCTTAACAAAGGATTTCAAGCACAATATATACCCACTCTGACACCTCTTATTCTTCCATGAGACCAGGATCTATAGTTCTCCCCTGTCTTCTCACCTTGTCCATTTTCTCAAACATCCAAAACTCCACATCTGATTGCACAGCTAGACGATTGATTTCTCTTTCACTGGGTACATCTGTTCCCAGCAAGATTGTACATTTTTACGCATGATTTCCTCTAACATCTCTCATGTCTTGAGCTGCACGCAGAAACATGTTATATTTAGTGACACAGACTGAGAAATTAGGACCACCTTGCTCTCATGCAAAAATATGATGCTCAATTTGAAAGTAGTAAAGGGTGAAACTGGGTACATGTGTAAATCCAAAACACGTTGAGAAGCTGCCTCAAAACAATAAATGCAGTACTCGAACTATAAATGCCATCAAAACTATTGTAAAGAGAATGATCTTTCACATGATAATGTAAAAAGTCACATGACTCACATTTCCAGCAACACCCTACATGGAAGATTAAAATAAGCTTCCATACAGTGAGTATTCATATGAAATCACTCCCGAACGCAGGCTTAATTTAGATTCCAACTTTGGATATGAAAAACGAATCATATTAAGAAAAATCCAGTGCTAACATAGCATATGTAAATCCGGACAACCAAATAAGCTTCAACTATGAAGTTTCATCACGAAATCTTTCATACGAACATTGCATTAACCAAAAGAGGCCAATTAATTGCCAAGAAATTGGAAATGCAGTAAAGTTACTGTAAAAAGATGAGCCCATAAGTGGCAAAGAAAAGCGCGTTTATATTTTAAAATAATTAAATACTAAAATAATATTATAAAAAGAAAAAGCCTGAAAAATCTAAAGAAAAATGGGGAAAAAGAATCAACCTAATCTAATTAGAAAAGGATTCATTTGAAACTAATAGTTCTGGAAAGATATACGAAATACATATATTCAAAACTACGGCTCAACTACATTGATCAACAAACTTTTTAATGATTAGTCATAAAACTATACACAACATTTCAAAATTCCCACGCAATAGTCAGAAATTCTTGACGGTATCGGGCTGGAACAACCTGCTTTTGCAATAAGTTTCGCTACAGCACCCGCGGCTCTAACTAATTGTCCACCCGAGCCTCTCTCCGAGACAGTGCCCAGATCGTTACGCCTTTCGTGCGGGTCGGAACTTACCCGGAAATCACACCAGAGCCAAATTACAATCTAGAAAAAAGCTAGAAAGTTTCAGTGAAGCATTTGAACCAAGTATCTATCACATAATCTCTGAAACACGAAATCACCTCTATATACGTGATTTGACCAGGTCACAGGTTGTTCGTTAGTGCTTCTCATAAATACCTGCAACATGTAACAAAAATAAACAGATATGTTTAAGACTCTTATCAACATGAAAGGATTTTATTTTTATCCGTATTCAAAATTGTAACTATGATATACATAGAAAATAATACAACACACTAAATGCATATTCACAAATAAGACATTCTTTAGAATACCTAAAGACTATAGAAGATACATAATGAAAAGGGGCTATTATCGTAACAAAACTACGAGCTACATCAGATAAACATATTATTAGTTAATCAGATCAAAAGGTGGCCCGAATTTTATAATAAAAATATTGAAAACTCAACACAAATTGGACCAAACCTTGCTAAGTTATACACATTTGGATAGCATTATCAGTCACTGGTAACAGATGCGAGCTTATCGGCGACTTACCCTGCATCTCCATCAGAATGAAATAATTATTCTCTTGATATCACCAACAAACAATGATCAATTTGAAACAACATGAACTATGCCATGATGAGTACTCAAAAATCTACTCTTCATTAATTACCTAAGTCCCCTACCTGTGCAATAACATCATCTAGTAAAAACTTTAATTATTAGATTAGCAATAGTACTTGATGATTTACCAAGCCTAGAATCTGGCGAGATGTAATGTTAAGAACAAAATATGGATAAAATAACGTCAATCATACCTAGCAGGAATATGGCGCTGAAGCAATGAATTAGAAGCCTGGTTGGAATTCAACTTCTGAGAGGAGATCGATTTGGGAAGGGTTTTGGGCTGATGGATAAGGAGTTGGAGGGTCGTGGGAGGGAGGAGAGGTGGCGGCAAGTGGTGGAGGAGCTGTGGTGCCCATGGATTTGGGTGATTTCTTAGACTGGATGGCCAGACTGTTGTTTTATTGCAAAAAATTCATTATAGGTATTTAATCAAACACATTCTATGCATGAGGTTTTAAATCAAATATCACTTCTCATATCATATCAGAAGAGCACAAAAATCCATCAGTGAATCAAAATATGAAGGCCATAACTCTACTCCAATAGTGAATTTGGATGAAGATTGGAAAAGAGTTGTGGAGACACTGGGCAAACACATACTGCATATAGTGAAATAAAAAATGGAAAGTACCAATCAATCAGCGCACCTCTGGAGTTATGCCATAGCCACGAAAAACTCCAATTCTCGATTAGAAATATTGATATACACCTATTCCATTGGAAACTCCTACCTCTGACCAGATCGGCTTTTATTACATCTCCATCTGCAGATCATCATCATTACAGAAATTTGATTCCTAATAAATCGACCGATCAACTGATAAATAGGAGATGAAAATTACTACTGAGTTTCTGAACTGAAGCTTCTTGAAAAAATCCGTTATGTAAAATTCGTTTAACTCTTAGAATGTAATAAAAACTACTCCTAGAATATGAAGATTGAAATTTCATACTCACTTGATTGCGCTGTTGGAAGAGAAAGCTTTTTTCTTCGAACTGCAAAAACATACATACAAAATCAAAGTAAGATTCACTGCATAATGTTGAACTCCGGCGCAGTATAAACGAATTTTACATGACTCCCATTCGAAACACTCCCAAAAAGTGAAAAAAGCACGGATTTTTTTTCAACTGACGAAGAACAAATAAGAAAAGAGTTATAGTTACCTTGGAAACGGCGTGATAAATCTTGTTCGGCACCGCAGAAAACCCTACAACACGAAGCTAGGAAAGAATCTGATGAATGACTAAGAAGAAATTCAGACTGTGTATTGTAAATATTAAGGTGGAAATAGATCATTGTAACTAATTAAAATAGACAAACAAATTAATGTATGGGCTGTCAAAAGGCGTAAATGGAGCAGCAGTAATTTGGAAGGATTTCTTACCATCTTTATAACTTTCTTTAATTTATTTGGTCAAGTAAATATAAAAAATTTCAAAGAAATTCTAAGGTTTATAAAGAGGCATGTAGATCAATTTTTATTTCTTTCCTTATAAATAATTTCTTTAGTTGGCTTTGGCTTGGAAAATAAAAAAATTGAAAGAAATTCTCTCATTCAATCTTGACTCGAGTCCTATACAAAATGGATGGAATAAAAACTTTATCTTTTAAATATATATAGATTATAATTATTTTTTATTATAACCACACGTGACCCTATCTACCCGATAAACTCTTCAGTGGCTGAGTGATTAGGAAACTGTCGAAATGATTGAGTCAATTAGAATGACTATGAATTGTCAAGCATATCTATTAGAATGACTATGGATTGTCAAGCATATCTATTTGAAATCCTTACGATTATGGATAAAGGAAACTATATCGGTTTGTTTGGTGCACAACTAAGGCTCTGTTTTCTTCAACTGAAAATTCATTCAGTTCAGTTCAATTCTGCTTAGTTATATTTTATACTACAATCAGTAAATTTCAGTTGAAAAGAACAGAGCCTAAATCCTTATTTTAATTGAGTGTGCATTTCTCAGCTATTTGCATATTCAATTTTAGTTGAGTCAATTATTATCCGTTTTAGTTGAGACAAACTTAAACTCACAACACTTCTTTTATTCAATAAAAGACTACAAAATTTTAACTCTAAATTAAATATAAATTTTCACAAATTCAAATAAAATTTAGTTATTATTTATCAAATTATAATTCAATTAAAATTCACTCCATTAAAATTTCGTCCAAACACTACATATGCCACTACTTAATTTTTAATCTCATCAGATATTCGAGATGAAATTTTCTTTACGTTAGTCAATTCTTTATTAAGCCCACCTCCTTTGAATATTTGTTGTTGCTTTTTGGAATTTTCGTATGTGGGACAACATGGGCGGTATTTGTACATTGATTGATGGTATTATGGAGTGATGGTTTAAATCTATACCTCCATTATGGGTAAACAAAAATTTGGTACACTAGTTGCAGTATCGTACATTAGAATTTCTATGTCCAATTTAGATATATTACAATAACACATGTCCAATTGAGGTACTCCGGGTAATTTTTCAACATTGACTCGATTTTGACCGGCGTATTTTTTTTTTCCAAAATACAGGACACGTGTCAAGCTCATATTAATTCTGAATTTAAATTTAAAAAAATCGTAAAAGCATTTTTAATAATTCAAAAATATATATAAAAATAAAAAAGTAATAAAAATTTATAAAATATCAAAAAAATAAAATTCATTTATTCTAAAAATAATTAAAATAATAATAATAAATTCAAAAGGTTTAAATTTTTAAAAAATTGTAAAAATATTTTTGAATAATCAGAAAAAAAATATAAATAAGAAAGGTAATCTAAAATTACTAAATATTAAAAATATAATATAAATAAAATAAAGTTTAATTTTTTTAATTAATAAAAAACTAAATAATAAAAGACTAAAAAATTCGACAAAACGAAATGTTCATTCTATGTAACAATTACCCGCAATTGAGATGAATCCTAACCTCCAAATTCACATATCCATACTTAATTAACAACAAATTCGGACTTCCCTACCAAAATTTGGACCCGCAATTTATATATATTCTTTTGACTATTAAAAATATTTTTACAATTTTTTTCAAAATTTAAAACCCTTTTGAATTGTGTTGTTCTATAATATTTTAGAATAAAATAATTTTACTTTATTTTTGATATTTTATGTTTTATAATTTATAATTAATTTTCTTATTTTTATGTATTTTTCTGAATTATTAAAAATGCTTTTACGATTTTTTTTAAATTTAAAATCCAGAATTAATATCAGCTTGACACGTGTACTTATAATTTGGAAAAAAAGTCAAATTCGCCGGTCAAAATCGAGTCAATGCCGAAAAATTGCCCGAAGTACAGGTGTTGTTGTAATGTACCTAAATTGGACATAGTCGTTCTAGTGTACCTAAACTGGCACTGTTTCATTGTAGTGTACCAAAAAATTTTTTTACCCCCTCGATTATGCAGTGCTAACGTGAAAGAAAGTACAAATTGCAAAAGAAAGAATATATTTTAATCTAGCTTGTTACAATAAGTTTATTAGGGTGGTCTTCGAAAAATAAGTTGGGGCTTTCTACCGTCAGTCACGGTGTCGCCCTGACTAACGTCAGTCACCTATTTTGATCCATTAGATTAAAATTTTAACGGTAGAGATCGAATAATCTGTTACCTATCGCACTAAGTGTTGCCATGGGGTGTCGCTCGTGTCGCACAAGGTGTTGCGCTACGTGTTGCTCCAACCGCCTACGTCGCTTTAAATTATTTAAATATATTTAAAAAAATATTTTTGCTCTAACCGGAATCCACCACGAAAGCTTGATCGAAGCTTCCGCCATGGATCGCTGGGAGACTCGCCACCTGAGCTCGGTGGAAGCTCGATCTGCTTTTTTTTAAATTGAGCTTCCGCCATTGATCGGAGCTTCCACACCATGGAGGCTCCAGATCGGAGCTTCCATGGCGGGGGGAAGCTCCAATCTGGAGCTTCCATGGCGGGCGGAAGCTCCGATCTGGAGCTTCCATGGCGCCATGGAAGCTCCGATCGGAGCTTCCGCCTTCCGCCATGGAAGCTCCGATCCGGAGCTTCCATGGCGGAAGCTCAATTAAAAAAAAAAAGAAAGAAGATTGGAACTTCCACCGGAGCTCCGGCAGTGATTTTGGTGGTGGTGTGCGGTGTTGGTGGTGGGGAAGAAGATGGTGGGTGGTGGTGTTGGTGCGGTGGTAGTGGGTGGTGGTGGGGATTGGGGAAGGTGAGTTAAAATTTTAATAATTAAATTTTTTTGAAGAATTTAATAGTTTAAAAAAAAATTATTTTTTATTTTTTAATAGCGTTAATTTTTTAATATATCAAAAATAATTTTTTTTAAATAATTCAAAGCAACGTAGACGGTTAGAGCGACGTAAAACGGTTAGAGCAACACCTTTTGCGACATAGAGCAACGGTTGAGGCCGACACAGAGCAACGGACACGTTGCAGATGTCGACACCCTGACTGACGGTAGAAAACCTGAAATAAGTTTATTATAAGAATTAAGAGGATATTTTGATAATAACTTCTAACCCACAAACGATGCTCAAATTTACAAAAGTCCAATCTAATAACTACGGGTCGACTTGACAAGTTTCAAAGTCTACTCCTACCAAAGATCAATCTCTGGGTCAAGATGGGACCGCCTCCTGTCTCCATACAAGGAAAGCCAAGTTACAGGAGACCAGATGGGAACGTGATGATTGTCCGACCTCCTGTACCCGTTCATCAGCTCCTAGGCAGCATGTAGACTACTAAATCTTAAGAGGCAAGACCGACCTTGGGGACCAGCGTTCAACACGTCCGAGCTACCATCTCCATTGGGTCCTGTCTGACACAAAGTAAGTCTACTCGCGCGACCCGAATGCGGCACTAACCTCCGGCACCAAGCGTCACGATCTAATAGGGTCGACCAACCTGCGATTAATTAACCGGAGTCTTGTCCCCTGGACGATGGATTATAAATATGGGCACATTTACTATTCATTAAGGTAATCAGCAACTTGCAATAATCTACTCTCTAAGTTGGTAGGACCGAGCTCCTATTTCGTAGTACGACCAGCTAATTGAATCTAAGTCCGGTTTGTCTAAAGCAAACCGACCCAAAAGGGTCTAAACCCTTGCCTATTCTTTGCAGGTTGATCTCACTAAAGACACAAGTATTATAACCAATCTAACTTGAGCTTTTTGATACCTGCTCTTAACTAAAGACTTATCCGTTTTTATACCACATCATATACCCTGTGAATGTTCAACCAGGTCACTCAATGGATTACAAAACATGTGTGATGTGCACTCAGGAATTTGTTAATCGTCGTATGTCTGTAATTGCAAAGTACAATCAAAGATTTAAATTTATATTTAGTCAGAAGCCTACAATTCCACAGAATAGCGGAAAGTTGACTCGGGATGTCGTTCTCCACGGATACTTAGCATAGGAACAAGCAAATAACGAAAGTATTTTTGTATGCAAATAGCAGACAGATGGATTATGATGCAGTTGAATTCTAACGGTTTTGTAGTCAATGGGTGTGAAGGTGTAAAGGATCCCCAACCTAGCTCGTACTGTGCTACTCCCAACTTTCTGAATATTAGACTACGTATATTCCTCTAGCGACAACGACAACGAGGTTCAATGCTAAATACCAAGTCGCGGTTAGTACCAGCACCCCCACTCAGTCAATGAAATTGTTGTATCACTCAACAGTACATCACGTCTCATTCCCAGACAAGACAAACAATAAATTGATTATATCTACCAACGCCTTAATATGGACCCCTCTAGCATCTCAATAAATACGCAAGTAAATAAAGAGAGTCGGACGAATAGAGTTGTACAAATACGAATTACGTCTAATAATCAATCCATTAATATATCATGGTATATAAAGAAATAGTACATCAGAGTTTTGGCGGTTCGCCTTTACAAAAAGTGTTTAGCTACTCATAGTCATAGCTAACAGACACAGATAAATCGAAAAGATGAGAGAAAGGAAAGCTTTATCTTGATGTATTCGTTCTATGTTGCTAGGGTTTCCTCCTCCAGGTTGTTGATGACCAGGGTTTTGCTGTTTTGGGGTTTCACTTCCCCGAGGACTGGTTCTCTCTTAAGAGAGCTGCTTTTGATTGCAGTGTGTTTATGATACCCCCAAGGCACTTATTTATACTGTAAATTCCGTGCTCTGGCCGCCCATGATGATTAAGGAAGGTTAGAATGGCGGCTCTGGCGTAAAGGACCTTAGAAATGCATGTTCTAGAAGACTCCCACTGAGGTCACGGTCACCTAGTGACCACAGTTGGTCGATTCTGCCAGGTTTTTTCTGTTTTGCCTTGTTCTCAATTTTGGGCTTCGTAACTTCGTTTGCTCGAAACGTGATCTTCTACAATATTGTGGAATTTTCAATTATCTTCGCATTGGTTGGTCACATGTCTTGATTTGACACGTGGAACTCCGTGTACGGGCTGATGTGACAATGAAATGTGCGATATAGCATACTTTTAGACCCTCATTTTTTACCCTAGATGCAATATTTGTATCGTTTTATGGTCAATTACCAACTTTGCGTGTTTTATATAGGTCATGATTGCGGTTTTGAGGATTTGCACGATTTCAGGCACCAAAACTGCTCTGTTGGCCTGTCAGGCTGAGGCCCGCCTTCTAAACCTTCCTTATTGAAGAATGGCGGTTTGGAGGTTGAAATTTCACCTATAAATAAGACCTCAGGGTCTCAGAATTCACACAGCTCACAAAGCAGTTCTCCTTGAGAGAGAACCAGTCCTCTAGGAAGTGAAACCCAAAACCGCTGGCCATCAGGCACCCAGAAGGAGGAAACCCTAAAAGTAGCAGCACGAAAATATCAAGAACATCAGAGACTAAGCTTCTTCTTCCTTTCTTCTTAGATTTCGATTACTGTTCTTTGTTACTATGAGTAGCTAATTTCCTTTTGTAAAGGTGAACCGTCGTAATTCTGCTTTTGTTACTTCTTTACATACCAGGATATGTCAATGAAATAGTTATTTGACGTAAATCGTGGTTATACAACTCCATACATCCTTCGTGGTGTGATGTTCTGCTGAGTGACACAGTAGTTTCATTGAACGGTAGGGTACTTCGTGCGATCGCCTTGAGCACCATAGCATTATGCCCTGTTGTCGTTAGAGGTAACTGCGTAGAATTTTAACTAGGAAGTTGGGAGTAGCATAGCAGAGGGAGGTTGGGGAACCTTTACGCCTGTCCACTATTGATTTACAACAAAAGCAATTTAGGGTTTACTGCGAACTGATTATTCTGGCTGAGATAAAAAAAAAAACTATTTCCTTTTCTGCATTCAATTACAACGTTATTTGCTTGTTCCTATGCTAAGTGTCCGTGGAGAACGACATCCCGAGTCAACTTTCCGCTATAAACCTGTGGATTTGAGGACTTCCGACTTATAAATTTAATCTTGATTGTATTTGGAGATTACAAGTTCTACAATGGAAAACGAGATCTCTAAGTGCACATCACGGGCAAATCAATATATTTCCTTATTTTCCTCGATTTCGCATAAATATGACGTTTTGGTACCGAAAATCGTGCAATTCCTCAAAAACGCAATCATGCCCTGTAAAATACACAATACGTTGGTAATTGACCATAATATGATATAAATATTAAATCTTTGTCAAAAAATGAGGGTCTAAAAGTAGGTAAAACGCACATTTCATGGTCACATCAATGTGTTACAAGTTATCTTTAGCGAAAGCTTTGATAATTTAACTTAAGGTTAAAACTACATATTGACCCCACATAAGTATATGCTAAATTAAACATAAATTCAAACTACATTGAAAAGTTAACTATTGGACACTCTACGTTAATGCATTATAAAAATGCCCAATTCCGTTAAACAATTTTCTTTTTAAATTTAAAAATAAAAAGAAATTAAATTAATATAAACAATTTTCTTTTTAAATGTACATGAGCGGCCTGGGACCTCCACCCATGGCTGGAAATTTGAGCTCAATCCCAAATCAGAGCTCTTAGCTCCACCATCGGAGAGCTTTCTTGTTCCAAATTGGAGTAGAATGCTCCAATATGGATTTAATCCGCTTAATTGCGCTTCGCCACTAGACGAAACTCTTGTTGTAGATCGGAGCTGATCTGGAGCCTGTAACTGCTCAAGGTCGGAACATTCTGACGGGCGTCGACAAAAACTATTGTCGTTGAAAGAATGTTTCACCAAGTCCACGAAGCATTATCAAATTATAGTACCAAACCAAATCCCAATTATACTATTAGATTTGGTATAAATAACGATCGATTCGGTTGCTAAATGAGTGGTTGTCTCTATTCTAATTGCGATAAACTAAATAGGTTATTGGTTTGGATTTTTTTTTGGATTTTTCGAACTAACAAAGAAGAAACAAGTATCAAATAATAAGAGTAAAGCAAATATAACGTAAATAACTAAACTTGTAATCAAACAATGCAGATATGTAAGTATTAACCTTCACATTGAAAAGTCGTTTATATCAGGAATCACACTTGGCAATGGATACGGTTGAACCATTGAAGAGCATGCATGTTACATATCATAAACAAAGACGTAGTTTGTCACGCCCCAAAACCAAAATAATTTGGCGCGACCGGCCGTCTATCGTGAGATAGACTCACGCCAAGACGAAGCCTCAATTTATTTACAAAAAAAACAGTTGAAAGGTAATTCAGAGCGTCTAAAACACAAATACAATAAATACAATCCTACAACACTCGAACTTATACAATCTTTTAGGAAAAACAAAACCTTCACCTCAGACGTCTACTTGCTCAAACCCAACATGACTCCGCCAGAAATTTCCTCAAAACCAGAACCACTCAGACCTCAACTGAAAAAAAAGTGTAAGGGTGAATCTCCTGGCACTTTTACCGGATCAAGCAGAGCAGTAAAATTACATATATATACACAATATCGTAACATAGCGTAAAGCAGTTTCATGGAGTGTTTATAATGTAGCGATATCAAGACGTTTAGCTCAATGAAATCACACTATGGCCACTAGTATAAGTCCGTTGCAGAGTACGAGCAATGTAACATATGAAAGTTCCCGCTAAAGGAACACAGACAGAAAGCCAGACGTAATCACCGTCAAAGACGGGCCCAGAATTCATAGGTAAAACTGTGAGCTCAAAACATATTTTATCTCCATGTATCAGAAACATAATTTTTCACACTCATCGCATGCATTACAAAAACACACTTTAGGGAATTCACATACTTGATCCTCTTTGAATAGAATATTATATCAAGTCCCATAACATGATATAATAATCATAAGTTATTTGTCAATCGCAAAAATATACATATACATTTTATATACGGAAAATAGGAGCAAAAGTGTCAGAAAATCCCCTTACCTCGAAGACGACTCAAATCAAGTTTAACATAGTTAAACCACAAAAGCTCCACTAAGTTCACCTTGAACTCTCCCAAAACACCTCTACAATGTAAGAACCCAAAATAAAATATTCACTTAAAATAAAAAAAAAAAGTACGGGTTCTTACATTCCTCCCTCCTTAAAAGAAGTTTCCTCCTGGAAACTTAACTCCACTACACACACAAACCGACCAAGCTAAAAACTCCAAACCCTTCACAGACCACCTAGACAAAGTTAACACAAACCCGAAAGACACTACACTCGACCAAAACAAAACGTAAGACTCACTTGAACTAAACTTAACTTAACTTGACTCCTAAAAGACTCCACCTGACACCTGCACCAGACAAATTGAACCTAGGACACACACTCCAACAAATCGAAACCTGATACATAAACCGGACAAATCGAAACCTCGGACTTACACCGGACAAATCGAAACCTAGCCTCTGATACCACTTTTTTCACGCCCCAAAACCAAAATAATTTGGCGCGACCGGCCGTCTATCGTGAGATAGACTCACGCCAAGACGAAGCCTCAATTTATTTACAAAAAAAAAAAAAACAGTTGAAAGGTAATTCAGAGCGTCTAAAACACAAATACAATAAATACAATCCTACAACACTCGAACTTATACAATCTTTTAGGAAAAAGAAAACCTTCACCTAAGACGTCTACTTGCTCAAACCCAACTTGACTCCTCCAGCAATCTCCTCAAAACCAGAACCACTCAGACCTCAACTGAAAAATAAGTGTAAGGGTGAATCTCCTGGCACTTTTACCGGATCAAGCAGAGCAGTAAAATTACATATATATACACGCAATATCAGAACATAGCCAGAAAACAGTTTCATGGAGTGTTTATAACAGAACAGTATTATCAGTACGTTTAGCTCAACAGAAATCACACTATGGCCACTAGTATAAGTCCGTTGCACGTAGGTCGGCATGCGAACATATGTAAATTTCCTGCTAAAGGAACACAGACAGAAAGCCAGACGTAATCACCGTCAAAGACGGGCCCAGAATTCATAGGTAAAACTGTGAGCTCAAAACATATTTTATCTCCATGTATCAGAAACATAATTTTCACACTCATCGCATGCATTACAAAAACATACTTTAGGGAATTCACAAACTTGATCCTCTTTGAATAGAATATTATATCAAGTCCCATAACATGATATAATAATCATAAGTTATTTGTCAATCGCAAAAATATACATATACATTTTATATACGGAAAATAGGAGCAAAAGTGTCAGAAAATCCCCCTTACCTCGAAGACGACTCAAATGAAGTTTAACCTAGTTAAACCACAAAAGCTCCACTAAGTTCACCTTGAACTCTCCCAAAACACCTCTACAATGTAAGAACCCAAAATAAAATATTCACTTAAAATAAAAAAAAAGTACGGGTTCTTACATAGTTGTTAAAGATACTCCACGTATACTACCGTCTAGCTCAAGGTCACTTTTGGCTAGCACGACATCAATCCTCGGGCATATAAACAACTTATAGTCACGGTTGTCAACTCCTAAACTAGTGCAAAGATCATTCATGACTCCATGGCAATCACAAATAACATGCAATTTAAAATAAACAGCATAGGAAAGAACATCAGCACGCAACCAACATAGATGCTAAAACTATTCCATCACATATAAACGGTGTAATCAAAACCCATGGATAATCCTTACATGAGTAAATTGGCCTAGCAGGCTAAAAAGTAAATAAACAGAGTTTTGTTGATAAATCATTATTGAAACAACTAAATCGTTAGAAGATTTTGCGAGTGTCGACTCTTCGTTTCTCTTCCTTCGATCTCTCGAACTTGGTTCAGGTCCTCAATGGTTGTTGAATTGAATCTTAAAATTAAGGTTCTTCTTCTTTTGACGGCTAGGGTTCTAGTGAGTTCAAACCCTACCTTCTTTGTTGTTGTTCTCGTGGCTATTTTGTTGCTCTCTTGTGTCTATTTTACTTTTGTGACTTGAGGGTGGCTTTATTGTGTGTACACACTGAGAATTTTGTGCAGCACAACACTCTAAAGTAGTGGATCCATGAGCCAAAACATGTAGAGAAGTAACGGGCTAATTCTAGGGAACAACGGGCTCACTGCAGCCGCAGAGCTCAATCTCCATAATTGTGTTTTCTCTCCTGGGCAATTTTTGGTCTCCGAAACTTCGTTATCTTGGAAATTGGTCTTCTACAATGTTTTATTACTTCAAAATAGATTTGCAACGGTTGGTCACTTTCCTCCATTGGATTCTCCTAGCTCCTTGCACGGTTTAAAGTTCATTGATTGCTAAATTATCGAATTCGCTATAAATATCTCGTTTTTTCCATAGAAAGTAGTGCAAATCATCCAAAGTCGATCATCACCTACAAAATGAGTAAGAAACTTGTAATTGACCATAATTGATATAAATAATGATGAAATGAAGTAAAAACTAGGGGTAAAACATGCGTAAAAAGCCACATATTAGGTACTCATCACATGCATCTCCTTGATTCTTCCCGGACGCCGAAATGGAAAACCATCAATCTCTCTTTCCTCCTTCTAGATTGATATCTCGCCATTTCGGATTTGGATTTCTAGCCTTCACTCTTAACTCGACGCCTCGGTGTCGTGACATAATAAACGATGGGGTGACCAAATTTTCGTCCGGGTGATTTTAGTTTGGCTGCTTTAGCCTTGGGTCTTGCCGCAACCTCTGCTCCTTTTTCATAGTTTGGGTTTATTTCAGCCTTTTTCTTCTTTTACTGTTTTAGGTTGAGGAGATTTGATTTTCTTGGCTTCCGGTTTTGAGAGATCTTGTTATGTAACTTGGAATACCTCGGGTGTTCTCTTGCTCTTTTAGTGAAATAATACCTTTTAAACTCTCACAGAGTCTTAAAAGAGACATGTATTAGTGAGAGACCTGAGAAACGGATTGATATTCTTAAGTATACGTGTAATGTTTTAAACAATATCAGTAATGTTTTATGAGTAAATATTTTATACTTTCTCCACTCCGAGAATAGCTTCCCATTTACTTTTTTGGTGGAGAAAATAAGGTATGTATTACTTTTTGGATAAAATAGTAATTGTGGGTCTCTCAAATTGATTTTTTAAAGTTGGAAGTGGGATAAAATAATGTTAGTGGATTTACTTTTGAGTATATTTAATGTTTTAGTGGGTGAGTGATTGCCAAAAAAGGAAATGGAAAGTTTTGATTGGGACACCCAAAATGGCAAAATGGGAAGCTATTTCAGGGATGGAGTAAGTATCATTTTTATGTAATGTATATCACCGATGTTCTTAGTATAACTTGTAATGTTTTTTGTTATAACTGTAATGTTTGACCCTTTTTTTAGTCTTTCTATTAGACCGTCTCTACAGAGACTTACTCTTAAACTTATTAAAAAAAAAAAAAAAACTCATCACATACATTCGCTAATAAAAGCCCTCTGCATTGATAGAGATGTAGTGTCAGAACTCCGCCAATTATATAATTTAATTGAACATTTTACATTAACGATTTAAGATTAAATCGGAATTAAAATTAAAAAATGTTGACCGTAAAAAGTTAAAATGTGACATTTATTGTAGGAGGGATGAAATACAAAATAAAAGTTCGTGTATACAAAACAAACCACTAGGATAGGCCATTTATTCTTTAGCTACTATAGAAGTACTGGAAACTAATTATAGAGACTATGAGATAGTCTTGGCGCCAAAAGCACATCAAGTGGCGTAGCTTTGCTGTTTGTTAATCCTGGAATTTCAGTCATCTCAACCAGTTCTCCATTAGGGCTTGATATCTCAAATCCCTGCAAAAAACCTGCAGCTATCAAAAGCAACATCTGTATGCTCAGATGAATCCCAGGACACATCCTTCGCCCGGTTCCATAAGGGATCAGCTCGAAATCTTGCCCTATGATATCAACATCCTTGTGGGTAGTGAGAAATCTTTCCGGCTTGAACTCCAATGGGTCATCTGACCAGATGCTTGGGTCGCATTGCATCTTTCGCAAGTTAGTCATTAGCCATGTGCCCTTAGGGATATGGTAACCTCCTACAATACAATCTTGGGTGAATTCGCGCAAACCCCCCAAGGCCCCAGCAGGGTATAATCTAAGTGTTTCTTTGAGTACTGCACGCAGATAAACAAGATTGTTGATATCAGATTCATTTACTAGCCTTTCTTTGCCAACTTGGATGTCTAATTCTTGTTGAGCCTTTTGCAGGACAGTAGGATTGTTTAAGAGCAAACAGAGCATCCACACTAACATTACAGCATTTGTGTCTGTTGCACCCGCTATCAAAACCTGCATAAACATTAAAGTATTGTTACAAGATTAATTTGAGAAACTAGTATTTTGTGGTAAGGGATATAGTTAGAAAAAATGAGAAATATTATTCATACCGCGCAAGTAGCTTTAATGATGATGTCCGGATCGTACTGATCTTTGAGGATTGGATCATCAGGTACAGTTGAAAGCATAACATCCATAAAGTCTTTTGGCTTTGATTTACTTGAGCATCCTTTTTGTTTATGTTCATCCAACCATTTTCCAACTAATTCATCCATTTCTATGGCACTCCTCTTCATTTTCTTCTCGTACCCTCCTAAATCAAGCCACCCGATGAATGGCAGGCAATCAGCCGGAACAATCTGCCCGTTGAGATGAAAAAATGCACGCATTATCTGTTCGAGAATAAATATAATTATATTAGTTTCACAAATTTACGAATCCAGACCCAAAAAGTGTTGTGATGAATTAATGAAGCTCACAAGTGAGTGGGGTGCTACATAATAAAGTCGTATTTATAACTTCACTTAATTCTCATTGCAAGCATGAACTATATGAGAAGAGTCAGGGGCGGACCCAGGGCCTTGCTAACCCAGGCTTGAACCCGGAGTTATTTCATACGTACCTCAAGACAACGTTTCGACTCCCCCTCCTCAAAACGATCACCACCAAAATATTTCTTCCCGGCAAGCATTAAAAGGATCACATTCAGATTCAAGTCACCAAACCACTTCTTCATTTCCACCACCATATGACCCGACCTGTCCCTTTTCTCCAGCCAAAGTCTATAAAGCTGATTTATAGACTCTCTGGTTTCCGATACGCATATGTGCTGCTGCATCTCAACCTTACGGCTTGACATCAGTTGAATGCTTATCAGCTTTCGCATATGGCGCCAGTACGGGCCGTAGGGAGCAAACCCGAACATGGCGGACTTGTAACCCAAGTGGATGGCTGCCTTCAAATTAGGACGAGTTGACACGACCGTGTCATACGTGGTGAAGATCTCCTTTACTAATACCGGGTTGTTTACTATAAGGGCTCGTCGTAAGCCAAACCGAACGGTGAATATAGGACCGTGTTTTTCTGCCATTTTCGCCAATATGATATGGGGAAGTTGGGTGGAAGAACCACCCCCCATGAGCTGGACATGGCCGATTATTGGCCATGCGCCACCGGCCTCCGGGGGTGATTTATGATTATTTGATTTTGGTTTGAAGAATAGGAAGTAATAAGTACAGGAGAAGATCAGGAAACATACGATGGTGAGTATAGAACTCAACTCCATTACTTCACTAGTGTTTAGTTGTGTTTGATTGTAATTAAAGACTCATTTTAATAGGAATAAAACTTTTTTGTCTTGTTGATGTCACATGGTGAAAAGTCCAAGATGGAGGTATAGTATTTTTATAAAATGGGAAAATTACATGCAGACCCTCAGTGATATCAAATTCTCAAATGATGCTTCATTTGCTTTGAGGAAAACGGGAGGAAATGAAGACAGATTCCGTCACAAATCACCGATGGATTTAATTAGCGACTACCTCATATCCCGTCGCCTATTCGAAGTACCCGTCCCCTGCATTATTCCGTCGTCGTTCGGTCGCTAAATTTAGCGACGGATTTATTCGTCCCCGCCATTTATATCGGCTAGTCGTTTAGCGACGGATGTAATAACCGTCGCCAAGCCGTCGGACGAGCTTTTTAGCGAATCAGACTTTGTTGTGCTATAAAATTTGTGAATTATTAGATGAACTGCAACGCAGCTCGTCACCACAGTGCGTTGCAACTTGGCCGACGCCATATGCGTCATTTGTTCTCCGTCACATAGTGACGGGAGAACAAAAAAGCAATGATTGCCGCCACTTGTCAGCGCCTTGTTTTTCTTTTTTTTAAAATTTTCAAATTCCATTTAATTTTTAAACGTTTATAACTTTCAAAATAAAAATTCAAAAAATAAATAAAAATCACCAACGGCTTTATTTTTCCGAGATCTATAAAATGAGAATAGTCTTGACTATGTTTGGATCATCCATCTCCAACTCCTCTTTCTCTCTTAATTAAACTTTAAACACTCTCTTCACTCCAAAATACCATATCCACTTCGATTTTCCGACGACATGGACGGAAACTTGTTTTCTCCGGAGACTCTCAAGTGGATGCAAGAAAACACACCCGGATCCTACCAAGAGTTGATGCAAAAGCTCAACGAAAACACTTCTCAACAACCCCAACCGAGCTTCGTTCGCCCTTTGTTTCAAAGCTCGTACCAAGACCCCTACACTCAAAATTACCATTCTCCAACCTCCCAAACACCAATATTTTCGCAAGCACCGGAAGTTGTTCCCGAAACGCAGCCGGAAAGTCAACCGAACCGGAGGCGTGGGAAAGGGAAAGCCAAAGATACAGAAGGAGGGACGGCCAATAAAGGGGAAGGACGGAGCTCACTCTACAACACGAATGAGGACTTGGTTCTCATCTCTTGTTACATGGTTGTTAGCACAAATCCGATCATTGGCACGAATAAGATGACGCAAGTTTGTTCAAGAAAGTCGAGGAGAAGTTCGAGGACGTGCGGAGGGATGGGAGGATGTCCCGTTTGGAAAAAAAAGCAGAGTCATGATTCACTTCGTCTCCGATTTAAGCGGATGAGAGATGACATTAATTAGTGGTTGATTTGTGTGGATCGTGCTACTAGGGTTGTCGGCGATCGGAGTGGCTACAATGAAGCCAATGTAACTGAAACTGCCCAGGAATTCTACAAAGAGAAGTCAGGTTGTAACGCCGGGTTCGCATTGTTCAAGCAGTGGGATGCCATGAAACAGTACCAAAGTGGGAAACGAGGATGAACTTGGAGGAACAATACAAGAAGGTCGCAACAACTCCGAGGGTCGAGGTTCCAGATGATGATGATCAACCAATGGAATCAGCAGGTGCTAGTAGTGGGAGCAAGCGCCACAGTGAGGACAGTGTCACGACTAACAAACGGCCTATGGGTCGTGACAAGGCAAAGAAGATGGCTAGAGGTGGTAGTTCTGGCAACTCCTCAATGGATGCAATGAGCGAGGGATGGGTTAACTTTAATGAAAGTTATCCCCAATACCTTGAGTTGGAAAGACAGAAGCTGGAGTTTGCCCACCAAAAGGAGGAACGTAGGATGAAGGAGAAGAAGATGGACATGTGGATGACACTTATGGGGAACTATGCAAACTTGACCCCAGAACATAAGGGAGTTTGTGATGCACTGCAGAAGAAATTGTTTCCGTCCGAGTAATGGCTGAAGTTGGGAGCTTATTTTAGTTTTGCTTGTTTTTCAAATTATGTTAGGTGTGGCTTGTTTGTTTTTTACTTTTCGAAGTGTGGCTTGTTTTTTACTTCCCGGAGTGTGGGCTTGTTTGTGTTTTACTCTTCCAAGTGTCCGTTGTAATAAAATCCGTGTGCTTTGAATTTGAATTTGAGTTTGAATTATTTGAATTACGAAAAGTAAGTCTTGTGATTTATCCTTACTTTGTTAGACATCTTATCTTTGCTTTGTCAGGCATCTTGTCTTCAATTTCTCAAACATCTTATCTTCAATTAATGAGGCATCCAATGCATTGTGACTCAGCTATAACTAAGAAATGAGTCACACATCTCCCACAACTTGTCTATATAATGCAACCATAAAATACATTTTCAGACAAAACAAACTACTTGCATTCATCCCTTCTTCCATTATCTTAACTAAATAGAAAACACTCTATCTACTTCAATTTTCCAAAGATAATCATGTCTAATTGTTAGGAATATCTGTTAGTATTTTGATCACTCCTCACATGTTCTTATCTTAGCCAGAAAGGTGATTAAGTACTCTTGGTTCACTTGAACATTGTAAAAGAGGAAATCACTGAGTATGATTAGTCTAGTAAATCTTGTATTAGGATTATAGGTCTATGAGTGTAATTTTTATTTCCAGATGACCATGAAGATCAATCCTAGCAATTGAGCTTTTCTGAAGATTAGGAGACTACTGAAGATTGCACAAGATTTATGAAGATATAAATGTTTAGTCTAACTCAGAAAGACCATATCCTTAATCTTTTCTTAAGTATATTTACTTACTTTTGAAATATGATTCTGGATATATGACATCATGAGTATGGAGCATGCAAGCCATCAGAAAGGCTCATGTATCCATTTGAAGACTACAGGACAATGAACAGTACTATGCATTAAATGCATCGGCAGAAATGCTGCAAAAAGCAGTCCTCTCTGAAAAATGAGATAGTGACTTCTGAGTACATAGTTCAAGATATAAACGGATATAATTTGATGGAGAGCACAACGGATATAATTCAAACGCCTCTCAAATTTATCTATATATATCACACACTTAGATGCTTGAAAAACACACCTTAGAACGCTCTATCTTGCAAACTTACCATCAAGCAATGTATTCTCTCAAGCACTCTACTACCCTTTCTGAAAGCTTTCTGTTGCTTGAAGAATCACTAGTAGTTCTAAGTTGTCCTGAACCTTAACAAGAGATTGTTATTCGTGAAAGAGTTGAACTATCAGATACCCATTCTGAAGCTCATTCTCCAGAATGGACATCAATTACTTGGGTCAGTAAAGAGCAGACTGCCATCCACTGAACAAGTGTATTAAGTAGTCTTGTTCTATTAGGCTCTCTGAAAACATAACTGAAAAGTTATACTTGAAGCCTCTCTGACAAACCGTATAACTAACACCATCAAGGCGTGGAGTAGAGGAAGTACTTGATTTGGGAAATCAGGGAATAACTCCAAGGTTATCTGAGTAGAGGAAGTACTTAGCTCTAGGAGCTGGGGAATAACTCAGGGGGAACATTTGATTGGGAACCATTTATTTAGGAATCTTAGAATAGGATTATTGTAAGGAGAACTCAATTATCTGTTCTAGTGAATTCTAGGTCTCAGAAAGACCGAAGTGGATTAGTTGGAGGATTACGCCACCTCCAGATACCACTATATTTGTTGTGTCATTTACCTTTCTGTATTTACATTTCAGCAAAGCACACACACATACTTATTGTTTCTGCACTTACCTATCTTAAAGTCTTCCGTACTCTGATTTTAAGTATCAGAAACCTGAAACCCCCCAGGTTTCTGAGAAACTGTGTTTATCGACAAAAATTTTGAAAGACTATTAACCCCCCCCCCCCCTCTAGTCTTTTTACTTTGCCTTTATCTGGACCAACAAGTGGTATCAGAGTAGGAGGTTCACAAGCCTTCTGCACTGAACCTAGATCCCCCAATAGGTGAAGGAACTTTGTCCCTTTCTGAGGATTATATAATTTGTGTGTTAAGTGTGCAGGTATGTCTCTGAGTGATGCACCTGCTCAAGCCGTAAAACTACGAGAAATGGAAGAACAACATGATGCTCCATCTGGAGGCCATTTGTGACGAGATGATCTATGTCATCAATGAAGGGCCTATCAAAATCAGACAACTCAAACAAGTTACTGAGGTGTCTGATGGAAGAAAAGCCTCAGACAAGGAAGATGGAAGCGAGGATGCGGCTACTAGTGATAGTGGTTGTGTTGGTCATGGAAGCATTATGTATGAAGACAAGCCAAGAGAGCTCTGGACATCTGAAGATGCCAGGAGACACAGATTGGATGGTCAAGCTCGTAATATCATCATCAGATCGACACCTGAGCACATACAATGTCAACTGTGGGGTGCTAAAACGGCGAAAGTTGCCTGGCAATTGATTGAAGAAATCTGTGCCGGAACTGAGAAAACCAAGGAAAACAAGTTCGAAGTTCTTAAATTGAAGTTCCAAAACTTCAAACAAGGTCCCACTGAAACTCTGGAAGAACTTGATTTCAGGTTTACTACTCTTATGAGTGATATGGCTGCACTTGGTGAAAGCAACAGATACTCCCAGCCAGAAAAGATTAAGACTATTGTCAGAAGTCTCAATCACAACTGGGACCACACTAAGTTCTTTTATTTCAACCAAGGGATGCCAAATATCACTCCAGTAGAGCTCTTCTCTCATCTTGCTACTGTAGACTATGAGACAACTCAGAGAGAACAAACAGTTGAAAAGTTGCAAAGTGTTTCTCTAGTTTCTCAAGGTACTTCTGAAAAGAAGGATACCAAAGATGCATCTGAAGAAAATGCTCTTGCAATAAGACACATGAAGAAATTTGTGAGTCAAGAAATAGAGAGAAGAAAAGCTAAAGAAAAGCTGAAAAAGCATCTTGGCCCAAACTATCATCAGTACAAGAACATACAAATGAACAACTCTCTGAACACCCCCATTCAGAAAGGTATTAGTACTGAAGCTGCAGAAATAGGAAATGATATCTGCTTCTATTGTCAAAAGCCTGGTCACTTCAAGAGAGATTGTCCTGCTTTAAACAAGCTCAAGACAGGTGACAAGAAGGACAAAAGAAATTTCAAGAGAAATCAAAGGGCCTTACTGACTGAAGAAAGGAAGAAGATTCAAATTCAACGTGATGCTCTAGACATTGAGACAGATTCTAAAGATGGAGATTCAGATGACTCAAACCTACCTTCACCAGAAGTGTGTGGAATCACCCACGATGTAATCGACTTCGGCCTTAAGAAGAATGAAATGTGTGGAGTTGCTGAGATTGTTGGTCCAGACATCTCCAACATTGAAATATGTCTTATGGCTGATGAGGTAACTAACAATTCACAATTTATGTACTATGAGAGTGATGATGGAATTGAGAATCTGGAGTTGGTCAAGAGTGAATTGGATCGTTATGAGAAAGAATTTCTGGAAGCACAATCCAAAACCGGAATTCTAGAGGAAAGCAAAGAAACTCTTGAAAAAGAGGTTTCTGAGCTAACCAGAGTATCTGAGACCAAGAACGCTGAAATAGCCTTTCTGAAAGCTCAGATATCTGAGAATGAAAATTCTCACAAACTGGCCTTGGATGAACTTAATAAGAAAATGATGAAGCTGCTTTCTGAGAATGAAGAACTCAGAAAGAAAGAGCTATCCTTCGAATCTTATGCAAAGGCTAGTGACACTCTCACTGAGATTCAATCCTATTTGAGAGATCCCTCTGAGAAAAGCAACCCCAGAAACCCAGGGTCCAGAAAGCACCAAAAGAAACACCTAGAAACACCCCAAGAAGGAAGATTGAGATCAAACTTACTGATTTTATTGCATCTCCTTCTGATCAAGTTAGACAAAAACAAACTCCCAAGAAATTCACTAAAATGTGGATTCCTACTGGAAGAATGTTTGATCTAAATGGTTCTATCTCTGAGGCAAGAACCTAACTCCTGTTTTCTGTTTTGTGAAGAATGCCTCTTGGACTAAGGCTCAATGGCTATTTGATAGTGGATGCGGAAAGCACATGACAGGAGACAAAGCAAATCTGGTCTACTACAAAGCTTGCAACACTGGACCAGACATCAGATTTGTTGGAGGAGAATTAAATCCCTCTCTGGGATTTGGCAACGTCAAATTAGGATCATTAACAATCACTGACGTATTACATGTTAAAGGTTTGAAATATAATCTATTTAGCATGAGCCAGTTTGCAGACAAGGGATTCACTGTGAAATTCAAAGCAAAGTATTGCAAACTTATAGACAATGAGTCAAAGCAGACAGTCTTGGTTGCTCAGCGGAAAGGCAGTCTTTATGTTACCGATTGGGAATCTGCCACAACTGAAGAATGTCTCATGGTGAGTCAATCAGGTCACACAGAAGAGCACTGGTTATGGCACAAAAGAATGAGTCACTTGAATTTTAAAACTCTGAACAAACTTGCCAAGAAAGAGTTAGTGGTTGGCCTTCCCAAAACATCTTTTAGAAAGGATGGTATCTGTTCTGCCTGTCAGATGGGGAAATAATCCAAGATCTCTTTCAAGTCCAAAACCAGACACTCTAGTGTTAGACCACTGCAACTATTACACATGGATCTTTTTGAATCATCTGTAACTAGTTATGCAGGAAAGAAGTATAGTCTGGTTGTTGTAGAGACTTCTCAAGATTCACTTGGGTTGTCTTTCTAAAGCACAAATCTGATGCTAGGGTAGAGATACCAAATTTGCTGAATAAGCTTGAAGTCATGAAAAATGACAAAGTATCTGCAATCAGAATAGACCATGGTACTGAGTTTGTCAACCAGTACATAAAGGAGTTTTGTACCAACAAAGGCATACAACACCAACTTTCCTCTGTAAGAACACCACAACAAAATGGTGTTGCAGAAAGAAAAAATAGAACCCTTAAAGAAGCGGCAAGGACAATGCTAGCTGACACTAAAATAAGTGAAGTTTATTGGGTTGAGGCTGTAAACACAGCATGCTACACTCTTAACAGATGTTTGATAAACAAACACCATGACAAGACCCCATATGAACTCTTGGTTGGTAGACCCCCTAATATCAAACATCTGAAAGTATTTGGTTGTAGATGTTTTGTTCTTAACAATGGAAAAGAGTATCTAAGAACATTTCAACCAAAGGCAGATGAAGGTGTGTTTCTTGGTTATTCTATGAATAGCAAAGCATACAGAGTTTACAACAAAAGAACAAAGAAGATTGAAGAATCAGTTCATGTTGTATTCTATGAAGGAAACAAGAAAACACCCCTTGCTGATGAACTCTCAGAAAGGTTCAAGGAACTAATGACAAAGGATTCTGAAGAAGAACCCTCAGAAAGGAAAAAGATCATTGTGGAAAGAGAGGATGACTCTGACGAAGAAAAGCATGAAATGCCTAGTAACAACCAGATGATTCTCAGACATGATGAAGAATTCCCTATGAGAATTCCAGAAATGGAAACTGAAGATGTTCATCAGAGAGCTAACTCTGGAAATGACCTCTCTGACAGGCATGTCCCAGGAAGCTCTCACACTGAGCAAGTGTCAAACATTCACCGCCCCTTTGAGGTGCAAGATGTCACAGATACTGAAAAAGTATCAAGTCATAATCATAGTGATTCACATTCAGATCACATAGATGTTGACCCTACTAGCCCTAAACCCATGATGAGATGGATCAAGGATCATCCTGCAAAAGATGTGATTGGACCAATCAATCAAGGTGTTAGGACTAGGAGAGCAATAGCTGAAAATGCTAACTCTCTCTTTGGATGTTTCATCTCAAACATTGAACCTAAAACTATACAAGAAGCATTAAGAGACCAAGATCGGATCTACGCAATGCAAGAAGAGTTGGATCAGTTTGAGAGAAACAAAGTCTGGAAACTAGTTCCATTTGTAGAAGGAATATCTGTGATTGGAACTAAGTGGGTTTTCAGAAACAAGATGAATGAATCTGGTGAAATAACCAGAAAGAAAGCAAGGTTGGTTGCAAAGGGATTCACCCAGACTGAAGGTTTAGATTTTGATGAGTCATATGCACCAGTTGCCAGATTGGATGCAATAAGACACTTTCTGGCCTTTGCAGCTCATAAAGACTTTAAAGTTTATCAGATGGATGTCAAGAGTGCATTCTTGAATGGTGAACTTGCTGAGGAAGTCTATGTTGAACAACCACCTGGCTTTGAAGTTTCCTCAGAAAGTAGAATGGTCTATAAGCTACAGAAAGCTCTATATGGACTGAAACAGGCTCCAAGAGCATGGTATGAAACTTTGGCCAAATACCTTCTGGAAAGTGGTTTCAAGTTAAATCATGATGGGAAACTACTCTTAGTTCAAGTATATGTTGATGACATTATATTTGGATCTAAGAACAAGCAACTTTGTGATGACTTTGCAAATCTCATGAAAAGTAAGTTTGAGACGAGCATGATGGGAGAATTGAACTATTTCCTAGGATTGCAAGTCAAGCAACTCAATGATGGAATATTCATTAGTCAGACAAAGTATGCAAAAGACATGCTCACAAAGTTCAATATTAAGCCTTCTAAAAAGAATGCTAAGATACCTATGAGCATAGGAACCAAGATGACCTATACTGAATCAGATAAGAGTGTTGATGAACACAAGTATAGGAAATTGATAGGTTCACTACTTTACCTTACTGCAAGCAGACCTGATATTCAATATGCAGTTGGTGTGTGTGCTAGATTTCAAGCAAATCCAATGCAATCACACTACAACATTGCTATGAAAATATTAAGGTATGTGAAAGGTACAGTAGATGTAGGTTTGTGGTATCCTAAAGAAAGTGGATTGAGTTTGGTTGGTTACTCAGATGCTGATTATGCTGGATCAATGCTTGATAGGAAAAGCACCTCAGGAACTTGTCAGTTTCTGAGAACTAGACTTATCTCATGGTTTAGCAAAAAGCAAAACTCAATTGCAACTTATACCACAGAGGTTGAATATATTGTTGCTGGTTTTTGTGCAACACAAATTCTATGGATTCAACAACAACTCAGAGACTATGGACTTAATGAAGAGAAAACTCCCATTTTCTGTGATAACACAAGTGCTATTGCAATCACACAGAACCCCAAGTTCCATGCCAGAACAAAGCACATTGATGTTAGACACCACTTCATCAGAGACCATGTTGAGAAAGGCAATATAGAGATACTCAAGATTGGCACAGAAGACCAACTTGCAGATATCTTCACCAAGCCCTTACAAGAAAAGCCGGTTCTTGACCTTAAGACATAATCTTGGATTAATGGAGATGCCTAAGGACTGAAAAATGTCCTGAATCTCTAAAGTCTAAGTAAGTGAGGTAGAAAAGAAGTAGGCCTCTGAGGACATGTTCTCAGAAAGCCAAAGTTGATAAGAAGTGTTGCAAAGGTTTCTGAGTAGCAACACTCAGAAAGGAAAAACATTTCTGGAACGGGTATCCAGAAAGGCAAAGGTTGGTACACACTCAATAAGTAAATAAGACTAGAACTTACTTACTGAGAGTGGGTCAATTACATTCAAACAACTGAAGCTTCTGACACTTGAATTCAGAAAGCTATTTAGTCATAAAGAGAAAAGGCACACAAAGCTCGAAAAAAGTATAAGTTCTGAAAGTCAAACATGTCCATTCTCTCGTATTTTTGCCATTTTTATGATAAACAATATAAAGATAAGGACTTGACACTCAGAATGATAAGTTCAAACGATTGAGTGTTCTTACTCTTTACTAAGTGACATAATGCATGTAACTTGTTAAAAATCCATCAAGTCGGCACAATACCATTTGTTGATTGATATCATTACAAGATATTCAATATAAGCCCTTGATGAATAAACGTTTGATCTCAATGGTTGAGATTAAAACAAAGCAAGTAATGTCTGTTGAGAAATGCAGACATGGCCCACTACGCATTTAATGAAGTACAAAGGACGTACCACGCCTATGCAGATGCAAAGACACGCATTCATATTCAGTTGTATGTATGTTGTATCTATGTACATTTTGTCTGCTATATATATAGGATTTGGGCAAAAGACAAACACTTTTACCAATTCCGAAATTTCAAACTTGCATCAAAACAGCAAAATCTCTCAACATTTCTGCAAAACCCCCTCTGCAAACTCAACTTCTTTTTCTTAGTCTTCTGAAAAGATAGACTAATCTCGATTAATTGTGCAAAATTCATCTGAAAAACACTCATTCAAAACTCTATATAAGAGATGGCACCCAAGAAGATGACCACCAAGAACCCTAAGGCCGTATCATCTGCTCCTGCTGAAAAGCAAGGAGGAAAGGAACTTAAGGTGTTGAATAAACGCCTTCTGGGAAAGTTCACCCCATCTGACTGGAATCCAAACCACAAAATGAATTGGGGAGCTTTTCTAGTGAAGAGGTATGTACCAGCAGTTATACCTTCAAGACCAGAAAGGAAACTGATATTGGGGATGCTGAAGAATTCCCATATCTACAAGCTTCTATCTGCTGCACCCAGTGGACTATCCACACTGGATGTACTGGAGTTCTATAACAACTCCAAAATCTTCACAAAGGTTGTGAATGATGAAGAAGAGAAATACATGCAGACTGAAGTCCAAGGACAAGAAATTGTTCTAGACTGCAAGACTTTCTGCAAGATGTTCCGATTGAAAAATCGAGGAACAATTGAAGACATCAACATCAAGGACGCTTCCATGATTCAAGGCGTCAAAGAGCTATTTGAAGCAATCCAGTTAGAAAATGCAAAGGGTTGTCCAGGAGACTTTGTTCTGAAAGCCATCAGAACTAGTCATCTCCAGAAACACTGGAGTACTTTAGCTCTTATTCTGGTCCGTTGCTTTGATGGCAACAAAGGTGGAGTAGACCAGATAAGCATGGAGAGATGGATGATGATGCATCATCTGAACAAGAAGCATGAAGGGCAGGAAACCCACTTCAATTGGGGGAATTACGCCTTCAACAAATTCCTTGGACATATTGAGGAATTTGAGCCCAAAATCATCAATGCCTTGCTGAGCCAAAGGCCAATTTCCACTTTGGTCTCAGAATCTGTTACATTCTGGAAACAATGGGAATCACTCTCAGAGAGAAACAAGAAATCCCAGTCACCAACTCCCTTTTCAGACACGCCTTTGAAGAAAAGTAGAAACTTGCTACTGAGAACGCACTCAGAAAGGCAAAAGAAGAAGAAACTGCACAACAAGGTGAGGAGGTCTCTGAGCAAGCTCAAGCTAAACCTCCAATTGCCAAGAGAAAGAGGACTCAAAGCAAAAGAGCCTCCAAGTCACTAAGCATACAAGAGGCACAACCTTCTGGAGACAAGGTCTCAGAAGATGTTGGATGCCCAGAAAGGCAACTCCAGAATGCCCCAAGAATCCTGAACCAGACTGCTCCAGAACTCTCCAGAGATGATAGAAATATCATAGATGGGTCTGCACCAACATAGAATAGTGATTCTGAGGATGACGAAGTACTTGCAAAAGTACTCAAAAGATTCAAGTATGAGACCCATGGAGGAGCATCAAGCTCAGCTCTTCAGAAAGACAAGAGACCCTCTGCCCAGCAGGAAGAAGAAGGCCTGGGTGAGGAAGATAGAATGCTGGAAGATCCTGACATTGCTTCCACATTCACAATGCCAGCATTCAATGTTGCTGAAGAAAATCCTGTTTTAACACAGGTTCCTCAACATTCTGAGAAAGCTCAACTCTCAGAAAGGGATCAAACAGATATGGAAACTCAAAATGATACTGCAGAGGAGACCAACAATGAGCATAGAGAGACTGTGGAATCACCACAAGTCCAAGAGATCAATGATCAGCCTGACTCTATTCAGGTAGAAAAAGTAGTTTGTATCTAACTTGTCAACATTAAAATGTTAACTTGTTACTCATAAGCTTCATTTGTTACAGGCCAACATGGAGACACAATTTCAGGGGGGAGTTAATTTGTCCACCCCTCTGAATGAAGAAGAGGTTCCTTCAACCTCAGAACATCAAGAAGAGCCTGTCCCACGGAGGGTAAAGTTATCTCTGAACAAGAAATAACTAACTAAAAATGCTCTTATCTTATGTTATAATATTCTTAATGTCTCTTCTTAGGCTCCAACTGAGGAAGTAGTAGTGGTGGAACCAACACCCCCAAGAGATTCCAGAAGCTGAAAAGCTTTTTGAGGAAGCATTTACTGAGCCTTCTGTTGAGAAGGTAAGTAATCAGTAATAGTCTCCTTCAAGAATGCTCTGGAAAACCCACTACTAAATCTTTTATGTTTGTTCTTACAGGCTCAGTCAGAAGAAAAATTGGATGGAGAAATAGTAGTGTTATCTCTTCCAAAGGAAACTAAAACTGCTGAACAAGCAGTATCTGCAGAAAAGGTGCCAGAAACCCCCAAGGTTTCTTAGGAACATGCTACTGAGCTTCCTCACTTGGAAGTAAGTGAAGCCTCAGAAAACATATTTCTATCTATCTTTCTCTGATAAACAAGTTTCTGAAACCATAATTGATTCTAATTCTCAGGTTCAAGCAGAAAGAAAGGTTGATGAGGATAAGACTTCTCCTCACAACAAGGTATATGTGGTCTCTAAGACCAAGCAAGCAGAAGTACAGGATAATGAGCCTAGTGTTTCTACACAGGTATGCTCAGAAAGCTTACTTTTACACACAGATACTAACTCAAGTGGTTTGAACAAAACTAACTTGATCCCTTTCTTTCAGGCTCAAAGTCTAGTGCCAGTTGATTTACTCAAGGCTTTCCAGAAGCACACTTTAAAGAAACATCTCAAGTGCTTCAGACAATGGCAGAAACTCAGAAAGGCTGACATTTCTGAATTAGCCAGAGTAATCGACGTCCCAGAAAAGAGAGCAATCGCCTCAATCTGGAAGATTATATCCATGCATTGTTCCCAACAGAGTCCTACTCATTTGCCACTTTGATGCATGAAGACTTCATTCATGAAGTAGCACAAAGACTTATAGCATATTTCAAGTCTGCAGATGCTCAAACCCAAGAGCATATGGTTACCCATCCTGCCTTGCCCAGCAAGCTCACTACTTATCCTGCTGAACAAGAAGAAGTTAATGGGAGGATGATTACATTCCCAAATGTGATCAACCTGGTTTCAGAAGATGACGAGGAGATGGACGAAAATGATTATCAAGAACCTCCCTCTAAGCATCCAAACCAAGAAGCAAAGAACAAGAGTGATGATGATGATGATCAGAATGATGATCCCCAACCTGGACAAGGCGGGATTCAGAAAGCTAGCAAAGGAAGTGGAGAAAAGGCTACTCCTTCAAATGCTCAGAGAGCCCCATCATCATCACCTCCCAAGTCTCATCAAGATATCCAACAGGCTGAGCACAATGATGCCATAGAAGAAATTTCAGCCACTCAGTTCAGGATTGAACAACTCAGAAAGGTGTTAGAAGAAGAAAAGAGAATCAGCATTGAGTGTCAAGCTCTTGTTGATGAAAAGGAGGCCAAACTCAAAAAGCTCAAAGAAGCTAATGCCAAGGAATTGGCACTCCTAGATGAGCAAAGAAATCTGAAGAATGCCATTGTTGTCACAGCTTCTGAGATAGATGCCATGGATGACAATGATGATGAAGAGGATGATGCTGAGGCTGCATCAGAAAGACCTTCTACATCCTCTCAGAAGGCCAGCATACTCCAAGGCAAACAAAAGATGTTAGCCAGCTTGCAAACAATCCCAGAGAAGGATTATGAGAGTGATGCTGAAGAAGACCGCAACTTGATTACTGCAGAAGAAGATGAGAGACTTATCACTCAGCAAAAGAGAGCCCTACTTGCTCCTCATATCTTTTCTGCACCAGGTAGTTCAAGAAGTGAAGAGCACCGTGCAAGGAACAGTGTCTTTTTGGAACTCAGAGAGACACTAGTTGCCCAAGACAAAGAAGTGCTAAAATACGTCCCAGAAGAGATGAAGCCATTGGCTGCTGCTTTACTCAACAGAGCAACCAGCATAGCTCTCTCTCAGAAAGACCTAGGGTTGGTCAGGGATGAAGATTGTAACAATGCTAATGCAGCATTGAATGAAGCCAGCCATGCTGTCCAGCAAGCCAACGCCATCCTAAGGCCGCTTGAAGAGCTCAACAGAAAGGAGCAGGAACTGGTTAGGCAGAACAAAGAGCTGAAGAAGGAACTTCAAGAATTAGTCAGGGTGCACAACAATCTCCAAAAGAACTTTGAATCACTCTCTGAAGCTTATGCTATCATGAGTCAGTCATTCATGACTAAGGGGGAAGAGATGCCTCAGAAAGGCAGAGGAAGAAAAAGAAAACAATCAAATCCTCCCTCCTCAAGTCAACTTGTCATTAAGGACACCACTGGAGACACTCTTGCTGAAGAAATTGTTCTAGATCAACCAGCCAGAAGGCTGAGAAGTATAATAACTAGGGGAGCCAAGTCCCTTAGAATCTCAGAAGAGAAGAAGACTTCTGAAGAAGAAGAAAAGGAAGAAGGAGAAGTAAGGGGCCAAGAAAGCTGCAAGTCTCCAATTTTGGACTTCAATGATGATGAGGATGAATCTGATACAGATGAACATCCACTTCACAAGAAAAGGAGACAAGCAACTACTTCACAACCTCCTCTGGCAGCAAGGCCTTTGGCAACCAGAACTCCTTCTGGAAATACCAAGTCAATACAAGGAACATCCACCAAAGACAAATTGGCAAGGGAAGAAAGGGTTAGAGGATCTCCTGATAGAAGGCCACCTAACAGAAAGCCAAGAAGGGATTCCCAGTTTGGCAGAATAAACAGAGAAACTCATCAAGAAAGGCCAACTGATGCCCACATTGAGTATGTGAAGGCTGGTAATGAAGAGTCTTCATATAGGTTCATTCTGAACAAGAGAGGGTATTGGATTCTGGAACTACAACATCTACTTGTCAATGATAAGTTTCCAACTCCCATCCTCAACCAGATCCTGAAATGGAGAGAAGGCAAGCCAGAATTGCTAAAACCTGAGCACCTTCATGCCTGGCTAAACTTTGAAGTAGAAAAGAAGAATGAAGCCAGAAAGATGGATCTTTCTTTTGCCTGTCCTTACCCAAAGCCTGATGATGTACACTAAGTAAGAAAACTGGATGGTAGCTACAGCAGAAAGAACAAACTAGGTGTTTCAACCTATGAGTCATTCTATATGACATTGGATGAATACCTAGATGATATACACTATCTGGAAGAAATATACAAGTATTTCAACCTATCTCAGCTGCAAGTAGACCATGCCTGGGTCTGGGAAAAGTACTTCTGGGTCAAACACTTTCTGCGGAAGAATCACAAGCTTGGCAAGAGTTACCATGAAATATGTGACTTATCCAGAAAGACAGAGCTATGTCCAAGAATGCGGAAAAGTGGATGATCATGTCAACTGATCCAGAAAGGATGCTGAAGAACTTGAGGTATCTGAACCCAAGTTACATTTCTGAAGACTTGAAGACTAGTAACATTAGAATACTCTCTTGGAGCTTGGATTCTCCTTTGTTCTAATTTACTTAGTATGCTTTGTTACTTTTTGTAATCTTGCTGATTGTTTCTGAACTTCTCTATCTGTAAAAGTTGCATCTTATTCTGTAAACTGTACCTATCTGAAGATCATACTCTCAGATACATTCTAATAGATGACAACTTATCAGCAAAGATCACTTCTTGTGATTTGGTTGATATTTACTTTCTGCACTTAATTCAACTAAAATTGAATATCATTTGAAATAATTAAGTAGTGGATTGTTTTCTCTTCCAGGGTTACAAATTTGTAATAGGACTTAAAAGATAGTCATGGATGACTGATCAAAAAGGGGGAAATTTGTTAGGAATATCTGTTAGTATTTTGATCACTCATCACATGTTCTTATCTTAGCCAGAAAGGTGATTAAGTACTCTTGGTCACTTGAACATTGTAAAAGAGAAAATCACTGAGTATGATTAGTCTAGTAAATCTTTTATTAGGATTATAGGTCTATGAGTGTAATTTTTATTTCCAGAAGACCATGAAGATCAATCCTAGCAATGGAGCTTTTCTGAAGATTAGAAGACTGAAGATTGCACAAGATTTATGAAGATATAAAGGTTTAGTCTAACTCAGAAAGACTATGTCCTTAATCCTTTCTTAAGTATATTTACTTACTTTTGAAATATGATTATGGACATATGACATCATGAGTATGGAGCATGCAAACCATCACAAAGGCTCATGTATCCGTTTGAAGACTTCAGGACAATGAACAGTACTATGCATTAAATGCATCGGCAGAAATGCTGCAAAAAGCAGTCCTCTCTGAAAAATGAGATAGTGACTTCTGAGTACATAGTTCAAGATATAAACGGATATAATTTGATGGAGAGCACAACGGATATAATTCAAACGCCTCTCAAATGTATCTATATATATCACACACTTAGATGCTTGAAAAACACACCTTAGAACGCTCTATCTTGCAAACTTACCATCAAGCAAAGTATTCTCTCAAGCACTCTACTACCCTTTCTGAAAGCTTTCTGTTGTTTGAAGAATCACTAGTAGTTCTAAGTTGTCCTGAACCTTAACAAGAGATTGTTATTCGTGAAAGAGTTAAACTATCAGATACCCTTTCTGAAGCTCATTCTCCAGAACGGACATCAATTACTTGGGTCACTAAAGAGCAGACTGCCATCCACTGAACAAGTGTATTAAGTAGTCTTGTTCTATTAGGCTCTCTGAAAACATAACTGAAAAGTTATACAAGAAGCCTCTCTGACAAACCGTATAACCAACACCATCAAGCCTCTCTGACAAACCGTATAACCAACACCATCAAGTTATACTTAGCTCTAGGGGCTGGGGAATAACTCAGGGGGAACATTTGGTTGGGAACCATTTGTTTAGGAATCTTAGAATAGGATTATTGTAAGGAGAACTCAATTATCTGTTATAGTGAATTCTAGGTCTCAGAAAGACCGAAGTGGATTAGTTGGAGGATTACGCCACCTCCAGATACCACTATATTTGCTGTGTCATTTACCTTTCTGTATTTACATTTCAGCAAAGCACACACACATACTTATTGTTTCTGCACTTACCTATCTTAAAGTCTTTCGCGCTCTAAATTGAAGTATCAGAAACCCCCAGGTTTCTGAGAAACTGTGTTTATCGACAAAAATTTTAAAAGACTATTCACCCCCCCCCCCCCCCTCTAGTCTTTTACTTTGCCGTTATCTGGACCAACACCAATTCATCATCTGATGATGAAAGCTTGCTTAGTTCTTCTTCATCCAATCCTTTCGCACAAATCCAAAGCATGATAATGCAAAATGTACCAAATATGATCCAACAATTCCAGCAACAGCAACAACTGGACGAGCCACGACAGCCTAAGAAGAAGCGTGCTTACATTAACAGAAGTCGAGAAGAGCATGGCAAACAATTGGAGGAAGACTACTTCGGGGTTAACCTACCATATGCAGATAAATTTCGAAGGAGATTCAGAATGGAGAGGCCGTTGTTCGAACAGGTGATTGCTGGTGTGGTGCGTCAAGATGATTTCTTTGTGTGCAAGCCAGATGCTCTTGGCCAGCTGGGGTTAACCACACTACAAAAATGTACGGCAGCCATTTGCATGCTAGCTTATGGGGCTTATTGATTTCGGCAATCTTGCGGCTTAGGTGAAAGCACGGCTCTCATGTGTCTTTCGCATTTTTGTGACGTTGTGGTGGCTGAGTTTGGTCCAACATACATGCGGAGGGCCAATGAAGCCGATGTTCGAAGATTCTGGCAATCAACGCTGCAAGAGGATTTGTGGGCATGCTTGGGAGTATCGACTGTATGCACTGGACATGGAAGAACTGTCCCAAGGCGTGGCACGGTCAATTTCAAGGCAGAAGCAAAACGCCTACCCTTGTTTTAGAAGCAGCAGCATCCCAAGATACTTGGATATGGCATTCATTCTTCGGGATTTCCGGAAAATACAATGACTTGTCGATCGTGCAACGTTCACCGGTGTTCAACGATCTCCTGAACGGCACGGCACCTCAGGTCAACTTTGAGGTCAATGGCCATCAGTACAACATGCCTTACTACCTAACCAATGGCATCTATCCAGCTTGGGCAATCAACAATAAATTATAAAATCAATAACGAGCATAAAACATACTAAAACATGTGGATAATTGAGAAAATATTCAATTATCTTGGCATCCACCTTTTCTTAATATATAATAGTATAATTGACAAGTGAATAACCGCGTGACCGTTTTATATAATGTAAACTTGTAATTTACATAAATGAAAAATAAAAAAAGACATGAGAATCAAATAAATGAAATGAAATTTTACTATTATTTACATTACATGGCCGTATAATGTAACATGTACATGCATATTAGTTGGTTACCAACCATATTATTTTACCACTTGTTTTTTTCTTTTTAACTTTTGACGTGGTAACTTCCATTTTGGTAAATTAACTACCTAGTTGGCTTTGGTTAGGATATAGTATAGATGGCCGTATAATGTCACATGTACATGCATATTAGTTGGTTACCAACTATCATATTATTTTACCACTTGTTTTCTTCTTTTTAACTTTTAATGTGGTAACTTCCATTTTAGTGAAGTAACTACCTAGTTGGCTTTGATTAGGATATATTATAGATAACCTGATTTACAAAATTTTACATGGGGGTTATGGTCGATACCCGGATCCATAACCCTAAGGAAGAGTCCAGGCACCCGAGGATCCTTGAAGAATTTCGGGTTCAAATGGGCCTGGGTAGGGACCAATCGGCCAGGTGGATCCTGGTCCTGGACCAAGATATATATTGAGGTCATGTTAGGGAAGGTCCATATCCTACGCATCAAGAACACTAGCCGTAATGTGATTCACCCCTTAGTCCTACTCACAGGATCTATGAATAACCCGATCTAGGTAATATTATCTAGGACGCACAAACGCACATAAAAATTTGAAGTATACGGGTCGTGATATCTTTGTCGTGTATCCGTGTCAGTTTAACCTAGCACATCAGTAAATGTTCATTTATCTTCTTGCTGGTTCTATAAACTGTCAAGATTGAATCATTCAAACAAAAATTGTGAAGACCAATCAATCCTTACCAGTAATATCTTCTACACACTTTGACTATATAATATACACGAACTGATAAGTCATCCTTTCTTGACAGGCTATAGCCTACAGCTACATTGATCTTCTCTTTACAGCAACTAGAATATAAACCAACCATATTCATGTAGGTTTTTTTTACCTAGCCAACCCTCTGCGTTTCCTGCTGCCGAACAACTCTACCACCTCGTGTTTTCTCATTCCTTAGGCGTCGAGCGACTTCTTGAATACGCCGATCATGCTCTCTCAGTATCTGCTCTATATTGTTTGAAGGTGCTACCAATGGACCAGAAAAATGAATATTTCTCTCTCTATGAACATGTCCATCCTGGGCATGCAATGAAACACATAAAAATCAATGAAATGTAAAAACAAACGAATTTAATTTACTAGAGATATCAAAGCAGATGACAGTAAACGCCTGATGTTAAGAAACTCACCATAGCAGGTTCTTTCGTGCTGGCTCTTCCCTTTTCCAAGATTCGTGAGCCATAAAAAATCTGCGAGCTACTTCTCCGGTCCTGATTTCTCAAGGGATCCCCGAAAGATTCCGAGAGTCTACATACTTGATTTCTAGCTTCTACCTGTGACGAGAGAGGCTTATTCCGGGATTCTATGGATGAAAAAGCCCTAGACGTCACCAGCCCAGATAATTGTGATAAATCACTTCTTGTGGACATAGAGGTGGTGTCATCGTGGTTCCTCCCACTTAAAGGCCCAGAATGAGTAATTATTCTCTCGGGAGGATATTGATGCTGATCTTTACTCATTTCTTTATAGCCTTGCGATGATATAGATTGATTAACAGGATAATCAGAACAGGCTTCCTTCCCCTGAGAGTTAAAGTACTCGCTCCTGCTCTTTGGATTCGGATAGCCCTGCCTCTTCTGAAGCACAAAACACAATGCAAAAATATGAACCACAGGATAACTAGAAACTAAGAGCTCATATGTTCCGTATTTTAGATGATTCGGAGGATATGAAAAGAGCAAAAGATGGTGAATTAATGACAAGTGAAGGTGATTTCTATGCGAAGTATTAGCAGATTAAGAACTTGTAGTTGAACAAAAAAGTTTACCTGCATTGACCTGGCTGACTCTGCATTGGCATGAGCAGCAGCTCTCAAGTCCTTTGATCTTTTCGCATCATTTTCACATTTCTGTCCCTTCACTCCGCTCGACCGCTGCCTGTAATAGTTGGTTCAAACGAAAATGAGAAAAGCCGAAAATAACAGAAGTTAAGCATCAACACATATGGAATCAAAATAAGCAAACCCAGATGACATGTTTACAGCAAAACTCCTAGGGTCAATTTTTAAGTACCCCAACTTCTATTACTAATAAAAACGAAATGAGTACTTTCAGAGACAAATGCCAAGTTGTCAGCAAACAAGAAACCACATATACCTTCTTATTTCATCTTCCCGCAGCTTAGCATCGATTTCTTTGCTTGGAGGATATTTGGGCAAACTTGATGGATCACAAGGGAGTGGCTCAATTTTGAAGAACTGCCAAAGAATATGTCAACAACAAACGTAAATAACTGAAAACGCTGTTGCATTTGACACACTTAGGTAAGTAGGACACGACCATACTAGAGAGCACGAGATATTCGAGGCTCCAGGGAAGAAGATTCAAAACATTAACCGACATTAAGCACAAACATTCTAATGTAGTGATACCTGATGACAAACTGGACCAAAACATGCAAGATCAAGATAAAGTTCTTTTAACTGAATATAATTGTCAAGAAAAACCTGCTTTGAATTTTATAAATGTCAAATGAATTGATTATACCTAGCATCGAAAAACAAGATTCAGAGTACCCCTCAAAAAACAAAAAAAAAAACCGTTATTTGCTCTAGTTGCTGCAGTTTTGCTGTATTTACTATATGAGTAACTGGTTAAAAATTGTTTTAAAACATTATTGTACTTTGGAAGAATTAAACTGAGTTCATTCTTACAACATAGTAGTGTTCTGACTTCTGAACATCTTACATTTCATTGAATGCGAGACTTGTGCGTTATTTCAGTAACATGCAGTATAATGCTAGTATAAGATATTGATATAACAGAAACCATAGTGTATAATCATCACAGTACTCCAACATCAGAGAAATCACCACAAACATTCACAAATTTCCTAATTCTGATTTTTCAACAAAGATGCACACCAAAGGGGAATACTTTTTCTTCCACTTTTTGTATATCTGACATATATTCCTTAGGAACAAAAAGAATACTTCTCCAGCCGTTCTAGAGCAAATGTCCCTTGTTCAATTTATGTATGTCCCCTTTCCATTTTTGGACAAATTTCAAACCCATGCACTAATAAATTGGGTACATTTACAAAATCATTTTAATCTCACAAGTTATATTCTAAACCTTAATTTGTGTGGCCAAAACTAAAGGGGAAATTTGTTCTCGGGGGGGAGGGAGTAATATGTACATGTACATTGAAATTTGAAACACTATAGGTTTATTAGTTTATATGAAGAACTAAAACAAGCATCAACAATGGGGAGAAGAGAACTTGATGTGTTCTAGGCATCAATTTGTTGGTTGGAAGTTAATATTCATATAAAAGTAAAAGTAACAAAAATAAATAAATAGATCAAGGGATATCAATATTCAATAGCAACCTATTGGGGAGCTTAGTGAGCTCCCCAAGCTAAAGTACGCAGAACTTAGTAATGAGTAGCAATGAGGCCTCACTAAATATCACTAACGGACATTAATTAATAAACAAACATTAACTCACGCCAACTTAGAAAGAGCAGAGGCCTCAGAAAAAGGAAGCCCAAAGATATACTCAAGAAAACTTTTAAATTCCAAGAAGCTCTAAGCAATACAAATTGTGTTCACATAAATATATTAAAATAACAAGTTATGGTCGCTCTAGATGCAGTTCTTCTAGGGAAAGGGATTGAGGGTAGGAGGGAGGCAAACCTCATTGTTGAGAGCACTAGCTGCAGACCCTCGATCTGCAGGGTCAACCGAGAGTAACGTCTCCATCAGCCCCACAGCAGCATAAGGAAGATCCCTCAATGTTTCAGCAATTCGTCTCTTGTAGGGCTGACTTGGCTTAAACACTGTCGAATGAGGTAGTTTTGTTGTCCTCCAATATTCTTCCGAAGGAGAACCACAAAGCTTGAATATCTTATGTAACTGCTCAACCTGCCAAGTGAAAAAAGAAATTATACAGTAGCTGGCAGCACAATGCTTAATACATAAGACTGTAAAAGCGAACAACTGCCCCATACGAACCGTGCCGTAGGCATTATATAAATCTAACATAAATGCACAGGAAATTCTTAAGACACCAGCACTTATGTAAGACAAAACAACTGAACTAGAACAGTAACAGGTCGAGTAGTAAGTATTTTAACCTATTAAGCCACCAATCAAACACCCACCATTTAGCATACATATATCCGAGAAGAAATTAATTCTACTTACATGTCCAGTTCAAACATCCGCTATTTAGGATAGTGAAAGAAGCAGCAGCAAAGCAGAGGTTGGACATGACATAAACAACAAATACATAAATTTGAAAGACGAGGGTTTTGTACTCCGCGGAGCCATGCATGATTAAGGAAATCAAATACGTTCTCAACTTCTCATTTTCTACTTCCATAAACATTAAAACATAATGGAAAGGTCACCACCACCAATTATCTTTGTCTTACTTAAACTCTTTATTTACTAGATTTTGCAAATTTCTTCTATAATCTGAATAGACACATGCACGCACACAGGTAATCGCTTTTTGGGTACTAATTTCTCACCAGTTGGCATCCTTTAGTTATCATATTGTTATATATCTGTTTTCTTCTTTACGAACAAAATTACCTCACTCACTTTCAAGTTCCATTGTGTGTGTATATGCTAAACAAAGTTCTCAACAATACCTCTGTTCTACCAGGCATGATGGGCTTGCCCGTATACATTTCCCCAAGGATGCAGCCAGCACTCCATAAATCCACTGCAACTCCATAATTAGTGGCACCAAGTAAAAGCTCAGGCGGCCGGTACCACAACGTTACTACACGGCTTGTTAAGGGGACGTTTTGAGAATTATCGAAGTAGCTTGCTAATCCAAAATCAGCAATCTTCAAGATGCCATTATTGTCAATTAAGAGATTCGAACCCTTAATATCACGATGGAGGACACCGTTGCTATGACAGTATTCAAGACCACTCAGCAACTGATTCATGTAACACTTCATCTGAATATATAAGAAAGACAAAACACACACTGTTAGTTAAACAAAATTAATGCAATAATCAACCAAAAGAGGGATTTAAAATATGTTAACCATACAAATAGCTTGCAGAAATGCCATTACCAGACAGCCTAAGCTCAGGTAGTAAAAAAGAGAAATCGCAAGGAAAGAACAAAACAAATAATTCTAGAAAAACCTGTGGTTCTGTGAACTTCACTCCTGGAAGTGATGCAAGTCCAGTGAGGTCATGTTCCATGTATTCAAAGACAAGATACAAACTAGAAGATGTTCTCGAAGCAACCAAGGCTTCCAACTTAATAACATTGGGGTGATCAAGCCTCCGCAATATCATGATCTCCCTTGCCATAAATTTTACACTTTCGGGGTCCATGTTATCAAAACGTACTTTTTTAAGAGCAACCATTTTCTTACTCAGCAGATCACGGCCCTTATACACGCTGCTGTAAGTTCCTTGACCAATCTGCAATATCAAAATTAAACTATCAGACTAGAACCAGAACTGATCATTTCATGAAATAGAGAACTTTTGAAAAGTTAACAGTCATGTAACCACTATAAGAAAAACAACAAACATTACCAGAGCTTCAAATAAGGTGAATGAATTTTTCTAAACTGTTGCATATTTAAATAACTGTTACTAAATCACACACTTCAATCATGTAGCACCACTAGGAAACTAAAGTAAGTTCTCAGGGCTACTTGATCAACTACCAACTAGTCATTCAGGTAATTTGGTAAAAGGGTCGAATAAGAGTATCTAGTTGATAAGCTAGCGCTAAACAAACATATCTGTAATAATAACTCAAAGAAACCAGACAACACGATACCTTATCAAGCTTTTCATAAGTGTCTGCTCTCCTAGGAACCCATCCTTTGATGGCTTCACCTGCAACAGACACAAGCCAAGTAGGCCAGCCTGCGGCAACATGTTCGCCTTCTGCAGCCTTAGGAAGGCTTCCCAATCCGGGAAAATTACTCACAACTTGAGAAACCTCCTTCTTCTTCTCAAACCCACCATCCCTAACCCTTCTTGATCCATTAACCTTCCTATCAATCAACCCAATTCCACCACTCCCCAACTTCTCTTTCAACGTAAAACTCTCATCCCTTTTCGATGAAATCGCTCTCGCAGCTCTCAATTCAGATGCTTTCCTCCTCAATTCTCTCTGTTTGGGACTCTCCTCACTGTCTTTGACAGCTGAAGAAGCTTTTCCACAAACACAACCCATTATTCTTCCCAATTGAAACTAAACCCAAAAAAAGATAACGTATAAACCACACTGCCTCAACTACTTTTCACATACCCATCTCACAAAAAGCTGCTAAACCAACAAAATACAATAAAAATCCAAACTTTATGCAAGATTCATAAATACAATTCTTTACTCTTTCCAAGACATCGGAATTCAACTGAGCTAAAAAAGGCACTTTATGCAACCTGAAGAAAAGTCCAAATTTTTACAACCCAGAAAGAGAAGTATACTGAAATTGAGAATTGAAGAAGCAAAACCCAGAAATAGTCAAGAATTAATAGTTGGTTTTTGAGGAAAAAAGAAAAAGATTGGAATTTTAGACTTGGTCATTTAAGAAGAGATATTCAACCAAACCCAACCCCTTGTGTGCGCTATTATTGACAGTTCAACACGCTTGTGAGAATCGATTTTGAAATGATACTCATCATCCTCCAATCATCATCATCAAAATATACGGCAATCAATCATAATCTATAGAAGAAGAAGTAGTATTCGCATTTGTAGAAATTAGAAAGATATAATTATTGTTTTTACCATACAATAGCCGGCAAAGTATATCTCTCTCTAGAAATAGAGAACTAAAATTGGAAACTGTTTTTAAATACAACTGCGTAAGGTACTCTACCATTTTATTTTATTTATTATTTATTTAATGTATCTGATGGATTTAGAAAAATATATATTTATCTCCACCGTTTTTGTGGCAGGCGCAATACCCGATTAGAGAATGTTTGGCCCGCTTTTAACCGACTAAAAGCTATTTGGGCTGCCCGTCATCTCATACCCCAAATATTAAGATCACATCATTTGGTAGTGAATAGTGGCGTTAAATGGTAATTTGATTAACATTCTTGTAGAAAAAACTTTCAATGATCGTCTTGAAGTAGTGAATAGTGGTTTTTAATTTTTTTCGTATTTTTTTTAAATTGCTTAACATATTATAAGAGTGTTTAGAAGTTAAAATTAATGAATTTGAATTTATAAAAATATATTTTTATATTTTATATTTTATGAATTATAATTAAATGAAAATGAAAAAGTAAAAAAAATATATATAGCTGGTCCACATGAACAGTGGAACGGCCAATCCCGGAATCAGCCTTGAATGGAGCACCACGACCGGCCGTGAGGCACGATTAAAATCGCATAAATTTGCTAGCAATTAAAATCGCATAAATTTGATTTGTTTTTTTATTTAATCGTCAGTCGAACAGCTAATAATTAATCAACATAAGATGGATATACTCAAATTAAATTAAGTACACTACTCAACACTTCTAAGGTGTTGTCACCAGCTATTTATGTCATTCATTTTTAATAAGGTTTATGCTGCATTTAAGTTGTTTAATTTATCTTTTATATTTTTTTTCGAATACGCACCATCGTAATTTCCATTTCTAAGTATTTACAAGCAGGAAACAGATAATAATGTGTGACTAAATCTACACGGGAGAATTATTTAACAAATAGCCATCATTTATACCAAAAATACCACAAATAGTCACCATTAAAAAGATTCATACAATTATACTTAGTCTAGTGGTTAAATACTATTGATTGTTAACCCGCATGAATTTCGATTAGTTAAAGGGAGAAAATATCATCTTGATCACGGTTCAAATCACGGGGCGAATTTATGTGATTTATGCCTACGAGTGCGAGCAACTTATTTAGCGGTTTAAACAAACTTAGTGGTTTGCGATCTATTACGTGCAGTGGGGTTTTACCAGTCTGAACTGTCATGACTTGTTGTGGTTTAACTTTTCGTGGTTTTATTACGTGGTAGTAGGATTTACTGAGTCTTGCGCTGAAGGTATAAGCATTTGCAGGTTCGCGTCATCTAAAAAAATAAATAAATAAATATAGTATTTATTAAAAGTGAAGTGGAATTTGAAATTTTAAATACCATAAATATAAAAATAAATAAATAAATATAGTATTTATTAAAAGTGAAGTGGAATTTGAAATTTTAAATACCATAAATATATAAGGGAAAGAAATGAAGTGGATGTGCTTGGAGTGGCTCAAGTGTGCCCTTGACCCTAAAAGTTGTATTTTTGTCATTTTATATTATATGAATTTATATTTACAAATTATTTTTAATGTATATTATCTTTTTAAAAGGTGTTAAATACTTCTTCCGTTCTTTTTAAAGTTTGATCGTTTTACTTTTTCAATCAACGATACCAATTTCGACCACGAATTAATTATAAAATATAATGATTTAATACTTAATAAAATGGTATTGTACTTCTTTAATTTTTGTTATGTGATTTTTTTACATTTACTATTATTGATATAAATAATATATGATTATAATACCAAACACATAAATGTATTAATTAAATATGCGTGGTGTTAAATCGAGATCGTCGTTTGTTTGTTATATTGATTACTAAATAAGTGATTAGTGATTGATCCAAATCCCAAAGTCAAAATCTTAGCAAAATAAAAATATGAAAGGGATGTTCCTGATTGTCATGTTGGACTGGAAAAAAATAATGCATGAACACGACCACATTAATGATTTACCTCCAATCTTATCACTTCTTGTTGAAACCCAAACCTATCTTTGAAATCTAAACCTATTTGTATACTAATATTATTATTTAGATATTATATATTTGAAACAATAAATTATCATATTTGGTTGGGTGCAAATTTTGACAGTTTAAACATTAAGGTTCGAAAAGGACAACAAGTGCATAAAAATTTCAAATCTCAATTCTGACTGCCATTTGTAAGTGGAACACAATTTAATGCATCAGTCCAAGTAATACAAATCATCCAATTGTATGTTTTACTATTGAACTTTGTAATGAACACTTAATTGTCTCATGTACAATTTTTTTTTAATTTCAAATAAATTATTAATAACCACACAATATTGTGTAGAAATAACAAATACTCCTGGAATACAGTATATATCTTCATCTGGATCAAATTCGGCAAAAAAAAATTTGTTTTTTTTTAACGAAGTACTCCCTCCATCCCAGAGAGTTCATACATTAGGATTAGCGTACAGTTTTATGTAAAAAGTTAAAGTAATGATAGATTATTGAAAAGGTGGGAAAAGTGTACTTTTTGTGGTAAAATTTATAATTTAAGTGTAAAGTTGAGATTGTTTATTATTTGTTGGGTGTGGTAGCTTTCTTTTTTAGTAATGTATAAAGTTCCGTGGGACGAACAAGTCAAAAGAACTAGTAAAATGGATAGCCTAACAACTTGGAACACATTCCCTTTTAAGTTATTGATGTGACAATGAAATTTGCGATTTTACCTACTTTTAGACCCTCATTTTTTGCCCAAGATTCAATATTTATATCATATTATGACGAATTACCAACTTCTTGTGTATTTTGTAGAGCGTGATCGCGTTTTCGAGGAATTACACGATTTCCGGTACTAAAACGTCATATTTATGCGAAATCGAGGAAAATAGCGAAATATGCCGATTTGCTTGTACACGGAGTTCGAGGTGTACAACCATGGCATTTGACCAACCGATGCGAAGATAATTGAAAATGCCACAACATTGTAGAAGACGACTTTTTGAGGAAACGAAGTTACGAAGCTTCAAATTGAAGAACAAGCAAAACAGATAGGAACCTGTCATAATCGATGTTCTGCGGTTACCTAGTGACCGCATAAGGGCTACTGCGGTCACCAGGTGACCGCAGTGAAGAGAACTTTCTAGATTTCAGGCCTTTCTGAGGTCCGTCAGGCTAGAGCCCGCCATTCTAACCTTTCTTATACAAAATGGGCGGCTGATGCACGAATTTTACAGTATAAATAAGACCCTTGGGGTCTCATAATCACACACCGGCAATCAAAAGCAGCTCTCTTGAGAGAGAACCAGTCCTCGGAGTAGTGAAACCCCAAAACAGCAAAACTCTGGCCGTCAGCAACATCAAGAAGGAAGCACCAGCAGCACGAAGACATCAAAAACTAAGCTTTCTTTTCCTTCTTGATATTTTGTATTCTTCCTATGTTAGTTTACTGTGACTATTGTATTGGCCAAAATTCGCTCTTGTCAACTAGACTAACGGATCGGCCCATCAAGGCTACGGCCCAACCCACAATCCATTAATGAGTCCGTCTTGACTTCATACGTGAGTTGGACTCCAAAGGCCGGTTAGCAAGCCCACCTAGCGGAGTCATCCATCCGGCAATCGATGCATGCTACGACTAGCTCACTTGACCTTGCCAACCTTCCGGTGGTTGACAAGCTAGCTAGCTCACCTAGCCGACCTTGCATGGTCGACTGTCGATCAAGACCGACTGACAAACCAACTCCAGATGCTCGATGGACTTGGTCGACAAGAAAGAAACTTCGATCACTCCTAACTACTTGAGACAGTCGACCCGTTCCAACGACCTCCCGAAATTAGCGGACTCCAACGATGGGTGGGTTATATAGAGAAGGCTGAGGAGATGTAGAGGGCATCAGATGCTAACTGCAACAAACCCTAGCAATCAATCTCTCACGCCTCCATCTCTCTCTCAAGCTCTCTGATCAACATCAACCGTCACCTATCATCATCCACCATCGCTCATCACCATCCATCATCAACCTTCAACCATCCGCCATCATCCTTCTCTGTCAGACAACTGCCAGCTAGCTCCTTCCCGTAAGGTCAGCTAGCCCACTTCCTGTTAAATCCACCACGTAGCCGAACCGACTCAACCAACAGGATAAGTCGACGCTTGCCACCATCTCTCCCTCTTTGTTCCTGTCATTTGATTACTCCTTCTATCAGTCATCTAACTTGAGCGTCGGAGTCCCTTCGGTCGGCACCACACCGGTGTCACCTCGGAATCTCACGTCTCTGTTTGCTATTGTTTCCTTCCAGGTTGTCGGTGCCCCCCAATCTCTAACCCTAATTTTGATTGTAGATTTCTGAGCGTCTACAATTTGGCGCCCACCGTGGGGCCCCGGCTATCAAGAAAGGTAATCCAGTAGCAACCGCGACACGCTAAGAAATCCATCATGGCCTTTTCAGACGAATACGTTACGGAAGAGGTAGAGGAGGTGGGCGTCGCTCGAATCAAAACCTTGGCGGCCCAGATGCAAGAGAACGCTAAGAAGATCAAGCTCCTTGAGGACGAGAACCGCGCTGTCCGCCAGGAGAACTCGCTCTTGAAGGAAAGGGTTGAGTTTGTCGTCCACCAGGAGGTTCCAACATTGGACGCGACCTCGTCTCGCCGACTGACTCATGGCACTGGGGTGGAGAACCCGCCACGCAACACGATTGAGGCTTGCCAGCTAACCTTTGAAGAGACGGAAGGGGTGATGCCCGTAACTCCAGTCTCTCAAGTGGTAAGCGCTCTGCCAAGGCCATCCCTTGAGATCACTCAAGGTACCACCAGCAGAAGGGTTTCGTTTGAAGGTGCTAACCCAAGGATGAACGACGAATCGCCACAACAACGCAACCAAAGCGCAAGTCAGGTAGATCACTTGCTAACCCTCTCTGCAGGTCACGGAAGTAGCAACGAGGAGCTAGCCTCCAAACTGGTGAGCCTGGAGGAGATGATCCAAAGAATCCCTGGAGTGCCAGCACCAATCAAGAAGAGCTTACCCAAGCGACTGCGACTCTCCTTCGCCGACGCAATAGCATTGGTGGAGATGCCAACCAAGTTCACTTTCCCAAGCATGAAGCTGTTCATGGGACAGCAGACCCGGACGACCATGTCTCGCTGTACAAGCAGAGGATGTTCACCATAGCCATCCCAGAGATCTCCATGAGGCATGCATGTGCAAAGGGTTTGGTTCGATCGATCGGACCCGACCTACAATGGTATACCAACTTACCCAACAATTTCATTTCCTCTTTTGCCCAACTAGTCGACTGCTTTGTGGAACAATTCGTAAGCTTTTAAAACTGTCGGACGACTTGTATAGCGTCCGGCAAAGACCTAACGAATCTCTCAGGGAGTACGTTGCAAGATTCAACAAGGAGAAGGTGTCAATCCCCAATTGCAACAAGGACCTTCTTTACGCCTTCCATGAGGTTGCCACCAACTCGGGGTTGTATACAAGGCGACCATGTACCCACAGCCGAACAATGGAAGACGTGCTGCAAAGCATGGGCTCAGATAAAATGGGAGGAGGATGATGCCAACAGACCTTACGTGTCAAGCCAAAGTGCTCGCAAGGAGCCCAAGCCTGACAGACGAGTTGAACGAAGGGTTCCAGACTATCGTGCTAGGCCGTACCCGACTGAGAGAAGACATGGTCCTGTTGCGAATCCACCTCGCCCTCCAGTCCAACAGAGGAGGACAGAAACCCTAGCACCGTCTCCGAGTTACTCCCTCAGCATTGAACCAGAGGAGTGTGTAGCAGTCATGAAGAGCATGGGTGACAGAGTCAGGTGGCCAGGAAAACTTAGAACACCTCCAGATCAGAGAAACTCCAACAAGTGGTGTGAGTTCCACGGAGACCACGGACATACAACCGCAGAGTGCATCTCACTGCGATTGGAGGTAGCTGAGCTTCTGAAGAGAGGACACTTGACGAAGTTCCTCTCTGACAAAGGTAAAAAGACCCTCGCCCGGCGGAACCGATCTACAGGCCCCTCGGACGACAAGGTAATCAACGTGATCTCTGGGGGATCAGAGATCAGTGGTGTCTCATACTCTGCAAAGCGCCACAAGAGCAAGCGGTAAGGCAGAGCTCGATGCTCGCATGAGCATCGGACACCTCTTCGTCGACTTGACTATTAGCTTCTCGGACCGAGTCTAAGCAACTAATTAGTCCTCATGACGACGCCTTTAGTAATTTCCATTCTTATTGCCAATTGTCTTACGAAGAGAGTTCTCATTGATAATGGGAGCTCGCTAACATCATTTTCTAGATGCTCTCACGAAATGGGAATAAATGAGACCGCCATCCTCCGACCGACAACTTTGTATGGCTTCTGGAGAAAAGAAGTACACGGTTGGTGTTACCCTTCATCTGTCGGAAGGCATCAACCTACCAACAAAGTTCTTGATCGTGAGACAATCCGTGCTATAATTCCATCCTTGGTAGTAGTGGATTCACGATATGAAAGCGATCTGTCGACTACCACGGTGATTCGCTTCCCTACCAAGTGGGGGGTGAAGGAGATTCTAGGCCAGCAGCGGGATGCGAGGATGTGTTACATGGAAGCCCTGAAGCCCAAGGCAGCAGAGTTATAGAAATTACAGCAACTCAACCCCCCAATTTACCCAAACCGGCCGAGGCGGAAGAGCTCGATGAAGTTCAGATTCACCCACCATCCGGATCACAAAGTTGATTGGGCAAGGTTGAGACCGAAGCTACGAGAGCAATGATCACATTTCTCAAAGTTCACCACGATCGCTTTGCTTGGTCACATGCAGACATGACGGGAGTTGACCCAGAGGTAATCACCCACAGACTTGAGGTCGACCCAGACTACCCACCAGTCAGACAGAAACGGAGGAAGTTCGCTCCAGAGCGAAACAAGGTTATCAATGAAGAAGTCCAAAAGTTTCTTGATATCGAATCGGTCATGAAGTACATTACCCGAATCGGTTAGCCAACGTTGTGGTAGTGAAGAAGAAGAATGGCGAGTGTGCATCGACTTCACCGACCTCAACAAAGCATGCCCAAGGATTCCTTTCCACTTCCACATAGACATGCTAGTGGATGCCACCGTAGGACATGAGTATTAAGTTTCATGGGCGCATTCTCGAGTTACAACGGATCTTGATGCACCCTGAAGATCAAGAGAAGACATCCTTCGTCACAGAGAGAGGAACCTTCTGTTATAAGGTCATGCCATTCGGACTCAAGAATGCAGGAGCCACTTACCAGCAACTGGTCAACCGTATGTTCGCTAGCATGCTGGGGGACACCATGGAGGTGTACATCGACGACATGCTGGTCAAGTCCTTGGTTGCTGACCAGCACCTCGACCACCTCCGCCAAGCCTTCTCAGTCCTTCGCAGGTATAATATGAAGTTGAACCCAGCCAAATGCTCGTTTGGAGTCTCCTCTGGGAAATTCCTTGGGTATTTGGTCACGCAAAGAGGTATTGAGGCTAACCCTGATCAAATTCGTTCAATTTATAACATTCCCTCCCCCAAGTGCGTTAAAGATGTGCAGAAATTGACTGGGAGGCTAGCAGCCCTCAGCAGGTTCATACCCAAGTCTTCCGAGAGGTGTCGACCATTTTTTGAAACCCTACGGAAGGCCAAAGACTTCCAGTGGACAGACGAGTGTGAAGACGCCCTACAACAAATCAAGCGTTATCTCACCACATCTCCAGTACTCTCAAAACCCAAGGTTGGAGAGACTCTGTTTATCTACCTAGCAATCTCCGACACAGCACTGAGCGGCGTCCTAGTCAGAGAAGAAGATGGAAACCAACTCCCAATCTATTATGTGAGCAAGTCCCTCTTGGACGCAGAGACCCGGTACAGCCAGCTGGAAAAGCTAGCCCTTGCACTGGTCACCTCAGCAAGGAAGCTGCGCCCTTACTTTCAATGCCATCCAATCGTAGTTCTCACCAGCTTTCCACTTCGCAATGTCCTACACAAGCCAGAGGTTTCTGGTAGACTTTCAAAATGGGCAGTCGAGCTCGGTGGTCTGACGTCTCCTTCCGACCATACGGCCATCAAGTCACAGGCGCTCGCGGACTTCATAGCGGATTTCACCCCAACCGAATTAGATCAAGCAGAAAAGGAACTATTTTGTTTGCAAGAGAAGGTTAACTTGCAGTGGAAGCTCTCAGTCGATGGCTCCAGTAATACCAAAGGGAGTGGACTTGGCATAGTCCTCACCTCGCCAGACGGAGACACAATCCAAAGAGCCATCCGATGTGGATTCAAAGCAACCAACAACGAGTCCGAATATGAGGCGCTTATAGCTGACCTCAACCTGGCTCGTGAAATGGGCATAAAAAATCTTCAGGTACAATCGGACTCACAATTAGTAGTTAACCAATTGCAGGGCTCTTACCATACCAGAGACACCAAGATGGCTGCCTATCTCCAGCTAGTCAAGGAGTTACAGTCCTCCTTCGAGGAGTTCTCTATCTCGCAGGTACCAAGGACGGACAACAACCACGCAGTCGTCTGACTGACGCAGCTTGACATCCACCTGCAAGCTAACTGACACAAGGCCGTCTGACAAACATAGCATAGCACCCAGGACTAGCTGACATACATAGAAGCTTGACTGACCCAGCGTGGCACAAACTCGATGTAGTAGGCGGACGAACACGATCATAGTTCAAGCACTACTCCTTTGGACTAGAGCTTAAACTGGGGGACACACCTAATGATGTAGTTCAACGATTGCCAGCGTCGTCTAGAGGTTAGCCTGCTATTTTTCATTCTTAATTTGTACGACAAACATGGCTGCATGATTTATGACTACGTCTACGTTTTAGTATAAATTCCAAAGAACAATGCATCTTTAAATTCATGTGTTATTCACTACTTTGAGCTACTTTATTCATGTACGATAATTTCGAACGAATACTTATATATTTAAGATTATGTTTATTACGACTATCATACAAGTTCAAGCATGAGACATAAACGTCCCATAGCCTACGCAGCTCGAGACATCCCAGGAACAACCCAAAATAAATTCCAAGGCCACAAAAAACTTGCAGAACCGATCCAACCCTACAAGGGTAATACAAACAACAATGTTCAAATACGAATAACAAAAAGCACTGGGAAGTCAAATCCGGCGACACAAACGACAAAAGAAATAACTCATAGGACAACATCCAGAGTTTCACCATCCAACATGAAACTACTAAGTGGTACCAGCCCCATCAACATACTCCTCCGAGCAACCATCAGACTGACCCGGGAACTTCACCCCATGGTCAGTCAGATACATTTCACACATCGCGACCCTCTCTTGATAGTAACTTCCGAGCTCCCCCCTACCTATGGCCTTCAAACAAAATGCCCGCTCATTCAAGATCAATTGATGGTCCTCGTTCTGCTTGACCGCATGAAGTTCTGCCTTTAGCTTTTCGTTCTCCTTAATAGCGGAAGCCAGTTCCATCTCGAGCTTAGCGGCTTTAGCCGCCTCAATCTCAGCCACAGCTAGCTCCTTCTTGACCTTAGCTAACTCTTCAAGTGCTTCATTCTTGCCTTGGCAATAACGTAACGCTTCACCCTCAAGTCGAACCTTCTCCCTCCTAAGTACCGCAACGGAGTGCTCACTGATCCGATGCTTCCTCGTAGTAGAAGCTAACTCCGCCTCCAGTAGCTGCACGGCCTTGCCCATGTACCCTATAGCGCTCAAGGCCTACAAGGCAGGCAGACATCAATAATTCATACTTTGGTCTAAGCACATAAACTATAGAGAGAAATGCTACAGGGTGGCGGAGACTACCTTGACAATTTGGTCGAGAGCATAATCCGTCAAAGGAGTCACTCCGTCTCTCACCAGCTGATCAAGGTTACCCATTGTTAACACCCTTCCAGAACTCAAAGTTATTGCACCAAATTCACAAGAGAGAGTAGCTCCATCAACCTCAAAGCTGACAGTCGATGAAGGACTATCACCCACTTCTCCACGCGCCGCCATAGATGGTGAGCTCACACCCTGCCCGGCCAGGGAGGGAACAGAAGTAGTCCTGGCAAGACTATGCGAAGCTCCAACCGGGCTGCCTGGCAGAACACCCGGCGTATCGGCTGCCTGAGTACTTGGAAGGCAGCCCTCCACAACATTCGACGAATTATTAGGTGGATCATTAGCAAGATCACCTCCTGACTCTAAGAGTTCAAACCTCGGCTTCTTTGCATACCGCCCCAACAAGTCATCCACTTTCTCAACTGGAGCCGCGACCGACTTCGTCATTTTCATCGCCCTCGCTACTCTGACAGCATACTCATCTCCATTTCCTGTCCGTACATGAGATGAAAGAAAAGCATCGTCAGAGCTAGTTATCTCAAAACACATCCTATCGACATGACTAATCTAAGGATGTCATTACCTCCAAATGATTGGATGACGGCACGCCACATGCTGCATGCCTTCAACGTAGTCGGACTCAAGAGGTGGTCGATCGATCTGGTCATACTAGAAGCATTTCTTATTGCTTGAACCACCACGTCCCCGTCATCTAGCATATCCTTCCTCGCATGGCTACCTGTAAGAAAGAGTGTTTAAAGTTCAATCCAATATGAAAAGTGCAAAGAAGAGGTAAAACAATCACACTAAATAGCAAAGAGTTGAACTTACCAAAAGGCTTCCACGATATCGGAACCCTTGCCAAGTCTGTCGGCTCAAACACGTGCTCACTGCTCACCAGGAAATACCTTTCCTTCCAAGTTGACTTATCGGACGCGTTGCCAATACAGACCGAGCTGTCGACACCTGGCCTCGAGTTGGTCTGAACCCGACCTTTATCCGATGAGACTTCCTTCACTGTGTAAAAGTGGCAGAAGGTGTCGACAGACATCTGAACATTCATGACCTCACTCAGCACTTGCATTCCAAGAATAACCCGCCAAGCATTGGTCATCAGCTGACCAGGTGCAACCTGGAGATAGCTAAGTACGTCAGCCACAAACTTGGGGAGTGGGAGTCTGAGCCCTATCTTGAAGGCAACTTCATACAAGCAGACCATCCCCGGGATGTCCCAATCTGCCCGCTGGCCCGCCAAGGGGAGTCGAGACCCAGGACTCTCTGGGATCCCATAGAGATCCCTCATGTGTGACAAGTTCGCCTCACTAAGAACTGAGGCCACGTCACCGGATAAGATGCCAGTAGGCTGACCCATAGCGGACAAAGACCCGCCATGTAAATCCTGGCCGTCAACCCCAGTCGACCGAGAATACACAATCAACTTGCTCGGGTGCCCTTCCATGATCCACCTGTATCAAGTTCAAACAAGAAAGCCTCACCCAAAAATCCATGAAAAGCATCAACCCGATGTAACATAAAAAAAATACAAGCCGACAGACGCGGCAGACCTCAATCAGCACACTTCCAGCTAGAATTGATTCCTAGCATGTAAAACACATTATCCATCAACTAAATCCAGTCCAGCGTCATCAATATACATGCCAAGCAAGCTATCAACCTAGCTAGTTCTACAACAATCTATCAATATTTCCATTTGCAAACAAAGCACTATAGCATGAGCATTACCAAAAGCATAGCTAAAATATTCAACGAATTCATTTGCAAGATGTGATGATCGACTTCACAATTTCTATATCCAATCAACACCACCGGGCACCGGCTGATACGAAAAGAAGCATACAAATGTTTACTTGACACTATATAACAAAGAAGTCTATACAATGCTCAAAGAAAACAAAACGACTTACAATCCGCCTAAGTAAGTCTACTATGCTATGTCCAAGATCCAAGCAAGACGATAGCACCACTCTTCTTCCAACGGAGCAAATCGAAACTCGAGTCCACGAAGTAAGCACCTACATAATCAAGAAATCGAGTTACGCAAGAGAAGAGTAAAACTCCAACAAATCGAATTTCAAGGCACAAATCCAAGCAGGATCCACCAATACGAATAACGACGAATCAAATCTTACAGGCACAAAACCAAACATAGACTCAGAAAACTTCATACGAACCCCACGGACAAAATCAATCCTGCATGAACCGTCTGTCCAAAGTGTGGGTCATAATTCCAAATACATGACTCGCTGTACAATACATTTCTTACGCAACGAAAATGCCGTAGCCCAAAGTATATCAGTTGCTTTCTAAAAATGCTAACTGGAATAGAAGTGGAACTATTTATCCATCTACTATCTTTTAGTCACTATAACTCATCCAATTAGCATACAATCCAGCTCGAACCCAGAAAATAAGCAGACGCGTACAAAAATAAAATCAAACTCCCAAAGTATACCAGTTGCTTTCTAAAAACGCTAACTGGAATAGAAGCGGAACTATTTATCCATCTACTATCTTTTAGTCACTATTAGCATATCCAGCTAGCATACAAACCACCAGCTTGAGCCCAGAAAATAAGCAGAGACGTACAAAAATAAAATTCAACAAGAAATGGTCTCTCCTAAAGACCCAGCATCCAAAAAAAAAAAAAAAAATCCAGGTGAACAGTAAAACGGGAAGATGAATAGTACCAGTACACGCTGCTTCCTCTTCTTCCCCGCACTATTTCTCCGCCGGAAATGGCGGACTCCGACAACCTCGACTCCCTCCACACACTTAGCCTCTCTACGTGCTTCCTCCTCTGATCTCCCTCGGATCCACTCGTGACGCTCCTCTCACCGCCGCTTCACCTTTATCTCCGTGAATTACCTGTTCTCTTTCCTCACCAAAAAACCTGCAACTCAACAAGTTGAAGCTTCCAAATCTGATGCCTTCAAGTGAGAAAGAAAAATTCAAAGGGAACAACTTTTCTGGGAGAATGAGGCGCAAGAAGAGCAATGAAGAAGAAGGAAATGGGTACGTGAGTTGGTAATTCCAAACTCAACTCAAAATGTGAGCATTGAGTCAGTTGGATGTTTTAAGAGGCGAGATTTCTAGTTTCATCGATGGCTTGCTAGTACTCCAATTCGGGCAAGGCAACTCATCCCGGGCAAGTCATCCTCCAATTCGGGCAAGGTAGACATTAGTTCGGGCAAGGCATGCACCCTCCCAATTCGGGCAAGTCATACTCCAATTCGGGCAAGCCATACTTCATTTCGGGCAAGGCAACTCATTTCGGGCAAGTTGTCCACCTTTAAAATTTTCTGTCAGCAAGTTTCCACCTTGCTAGACGGACTAAGTTGCCCATCTCAAAATTTTCTGTCAGCAAGTTTCCATCTTGCTAGACGGACTAAGTCGTCCACCTTGAAATTTTCTGTCAGCAAGTTTCCACCTTGCTAGACGGACTAAGTTGTCCACCTTAAAAATTTTCTGTCAGCAAGTTTCCATCTTGCTAGACGGAATAAGTTGCCCATCTCAAAATTTTCTGTCAGCAAGTTTCCAGCTTGCTAGACGGACTAAGTCGTCCATCTCAAAATTTTCTGTCAGCAAGTTTCCACCTTGCTAGACGGACTAAGTTGTCCACCTTAAAATTTTACGTGACAAGTTTCCACCTTGCTAGACGGACTAAGTTGTCCACCTTAAAATTTTCTGTCAGCAAGTTTCCATCTTGCTAGATGGATTAAGTTGCCCACTTCAAAATTTTCCGTCAGCTAATTTCCATCTTGTTAGACGGACTAAGTTGCCCATCTCAAAATTTTCTGTCAGCAAGTTTCCATCTTGCTAGACGGACTAAGTCATCCACCTTGAAATTTTTACGTCGAAGTTTCCATCTTGCTAGACGGACTAAGTCGTCCACCTTGAAATTTTCTGTCAACAAGTTTCCATCTTGCTAGACGGACTAAGTCCTCCACCTTGAAATTTTCTGTCAGCAAATTTCCACCTTGCTAGACGGACTAAGTCGTCCACCTTGAAATTTTCTGTCAGCAAGTTTCCACCTTGCTAGAAGGACTAAGTCATCCACCTTGAAATTTTCCGCCAGCAAGTATCCATCTTGTTAGATGGACTAAGTTGCCCACTTCAAAATTTTCCGTCAGCAAGTTTCCATCTTGCTAGATGGACTACTAGGTTGCCTACCTCAAATTTTCTGTCGGCTAATTTCCATCTTGTTAGATGGACTAAGTTGCTCACCTTGAAATTTTATGTCAGCAAATTTCCATCTCGCTAGATAAACTAAACTGCCCATCTCGAAAATTTCAATCCGTAAATGCCCATCTTGCTAGGTTGGATTTTTACAACCGAGAACACCTGTCAGTAAGCTTCGGCCTTGCCAAATCAACGTCTTGCTCTGACGAGCTAACAACATGATCACCACGAGTGAAGTCCATCTTTCTGATCAATCCATCTCCCAACCAATGAGCTTACCGATCGTTATCCCGATATACTTACGAGTGGCGATACCTTTGATGGAGCAAATATTATTCGCTTACGATCTGGCGCGCATCACTCTTTTGGGCACAAAATTTCTACTCTCCGACTCGAAACACTCGACTCGAAGAGTGGGGGACAAACTGTATTGGCCAAAATTCGCTCTTGTCAACTAGACTAACGGATCGGCCCATCAAGGCTACGGCCCAACCCACAATCCATTAATGAGTCCGTCTTGACTTCATACGTGAGTTGGACTCCAAAGGCCGGTTAGCAAGCCCACCTAGCGAAGTCATCCATCCAGCCAATCAGTCTGCATGCTACCTGACTAGCTCACTTGACCCAACCTTCCGGTGGTTGACAAGCTAGCTAGCTCACCTAGCCGCCGACCTTGCATGGCCCGGCTACATCGACTAACAGACTAACCAACTCCAGTAGCTCGATGGACTTGGTCAGTCAGTAAGCAACCGACTTACGATCACTCTCCTAACTACTTGAGACACAGTCCAACCCGTTCCAACGACCTCCCCGAAATTAGCGGGCAGACTCCAACGATGGGTGGGTTATATAGAGAAGGCTGAGGAGATGTAGGGCATCGGATGCTACGCAACAAACCCTAGCAATCAATCTCTCACGCCTCCATCTCTCTCAAGCTCTCTGATCAACATCAGCCGTCACCTATCATCATCCACCATCGCTCATCACCATCCATCATCAACCTTCAACCATCCGCCATCATCCTTCTCTGTCAGACAACTGCCAGCTAGCTCCTTCCCGTAAGGTCAGCTAGCCCACTGCCGGTGTTCGTCCACCACGTAGCCGAACCGACTCAACCAACAGGATAAGTCGACGCTTGCCACCATCTCTCCCTCTTTGTTCCTGTCATTTGATTACTCCTTCTATCAGTCATCTAACTTGAGCGTCGGAGTCCCTTCGGTCGGCACCACACCGGTGTCACCTCGGAATCTCACGTCTTTGTTTGCTATTGTTTCCTTGTAGGTTGTCGGTGCCCCCCAATCTCTAACCCTAATTTTGATTGTAGATTTTGAGCGTCTACAACTATGAGTAGCAAAACACATTCTGTAAAGGCAAACCGCTGAAACTTTGCTATGCTATTGATTTATATACCGTGATATATTAATGGATTGATTATTAGACGTAATTCTTCATTGTACAACTCTATACGTCCTGACTCCCTTTATTTACTTGTGTATTTATTGAGATACTAGAGGGGTCCATTATTAAGGCACTAGTTGAGGTATTCAATTTATTATTTATCTTGTCGGGGAATGTGGCGTGATGAACTGTTGTCGTGACACAACAGTTTATTGAACTGGGTGGGGGTGCTGGTATAGATTGCGCCTTAGTATTTAGCATTATGCCCCGCTGTTGTTAGAGGCAACAGAGTAGTCTGATAATCAGGAAGTTGGGAATTAGAATAGTAAGAGCTAGGTCGGGGATCCTTTATACTTTCCCATCCATTGATAAAAAAACCCGTTAGAATTCAACTGCTATATAATCTATTTGTCTGCTAACTGCACCCAAAACACTTTCTTTGCTTGTTTGTTCCTGTGCTAAGTGTCCGTGGAGAACAACATCCCGAGTCAACTTTCTGCTATTCTGTGGATTTGTGGACTTCCGACGTAATATGAATTTAATCTTTGACTGTATTCAGGGGTTGCAGGCATTACAACGATATTAAAATTCCTGAGTGTACATCACGTACTTCTCATGGACTAAACACCTACAAATAGCTATCTGAACTACAGTACAAAGCAAGGTCTGCAAATCCATGGTGCTCTATTGGAAGATGCGCCTATTCCTTTTCTATCCAGATTGCATAAATGAATTCAGTGATTTGCACTTTCAGTATGCTCTGCTTGGGACGTTTTCCTTTAATTAGATGTACTAAACCACTGTTCATATCATACCAAGCATTATTCAACAAGCTAACACCATACCATCTTGATAAAGCCATCCAGGCTCGATAAATAACTGGACAGCGAAACAAAAGATGATCTAGAGTTTCCTGGGATACCTGGCAGAATACACATAACTGATCAACCGCAACATGAAATCGTTCCTACCTTTCTTTAGTCGCCAAACGCCCCCACAAAGCAAGCCAAACAATGAATTTTGCTCGTGGAGTGGCTATGTTATTTAGCACAAAATCTCTCCAGGGAACTTTAGGTACAGCTGGCCGAACTAATGAATACATGGACATCATATTGAATTTATGTAAATTTAGTTGGTGTCTCCACGTAGGCACATTACCCATGCTCAATCTAAACTTTAGAATTTTCTTAAATAAATAGGATGCATCAAGTGGCACATCCATGGTCAGAACATCATGCCTTTTGATGTAGTAGGCATGCATCCAACGTATCCACAACTCATCCGCTTTGAGATTAAGCGCCCACAATAATTTCAAAATACATGTTTTCTTCCAACTAACCAGATGAACAAAATTGAGCCCACCTTCACTCCTTGACCTGCAGACTTTATCCCAAGCTACTAGAGCTTTCACCCCTTTTTCACCTCTGTAAGCAAGCTCTTTATATAGTTGAGGTTTACGGTGTTTATCGACCAATTTATTATTTTGAACATTTTTCACCCCTTTTTCCTTGTTGGGAACATCATGCAAAACATTGTGGATTACTAATTTAAGTGGCAGCTCTGTAAGTAAGCTCTGTAGATAGCTAAGGTTTATGGTGTAGATAAAATAAGTTTATTAGGGTCTATCTTGCATTCCAAATCATCCAAATTAAATTACAGAATTCATATTTTATTTTTTCTGGACTATTTATTGGTATATGGAACATGATTTCAGGTAAACTCCCAGAATTGTCATTCCATTCCATTGGCCAGTAAATTCTTCTTCTCAAATGATGGAAAGTTTTGCAATGAAAGAACAGATAAGCCATGGTTTCCATTGAGTATGAAATAGGAGGATTATTGTTGAGGGTTATTTCCTTAATTCCCCTGAGTCAAAATTCTAAGTAAATAAGAGTGTCCTATCAAGTATCTAAGGAACTCAATGTCTTGAAGTCTTCTCTCTATCTCCAGTTAAGCTTGAAGGGGGGGGGGGGGGGGGGGGGGTTTTGAACGGTAGACCCGGTTTGCTATTTGTCAAACTGAGTAAGGACTTTATTGTAAGTCTGTAAGGAGGTTGAGGGTCTTCCATGTATAGTGTTCGAGTATGAGTACGTAATAATGACTTACCTTGTTATGAGAATGTGTACCATATATATATTCTTTCACCAAAATGGGCATGCTCCCTTAGATCGTGCCAAGTGTACGATCTAAATCATGCCACCAATGCCACTTAGGTTATGACATTATCAGTGGGTCAGACCCAATACCTCTTTTGGGCTTCTTGGGGGCATTATGGACTTTCTAGAGCCTCTGAAGGACTTCCTTAGTAGTTCGGCGATATTGTGTTAAAGCCTTATGTCCGAGTCCAAGTCCAGTGCCCATGGTCCGAGCCTGTCACTTTTTGTGTGTGTCATGAGTGTTGTCTGGTGATCTTTGAGAGGCTTAGTGGTCCGGACGTATGTCCGAACCAAGTCATATCCGGACCATGTGGGTTCAGTAGGACGTCAATGGTCAGGGGCCAAGCTATTCATGATGTGTCGGACCTAATGGTCCGGATGAATGTCCGGACCTTGCCCTTATTAAGCCCATCCAATCCTCCTCTACATGTTTTGAGGGAGGCAGATATGTAGTTTAGGCGGGTTCGGACCCATACCAAATCCGGACTCCCAATGGATTATGTCCCTGTTGAGCTTTTGGAACGTACTTTTAGAGTGTATTTAACGAATTCTACATGTTTTTCTGTATCAACAATCATACATGGCAATTTTCTTTGCAGTTTTTAGGCGTTTAGTTACCTTATATTTAATGTTTAGCACACTCGAATAATACAAATAATTAATTACTAACATGCAATAAAGTGTCATCATCATACAAAAAAAAACTTCAAATATAAGGTAGAACCCATCCAAAGATTAGTTGGCTCCCCTAATTTGCTATTGTCTGTGATTGTTTGATTACCTAACACGTACAGATTGTACTATTGTTTTGTAATTACTATTGGATTAAGTCTTGTAATGATTTAATTTTACAACATATATATTTAGAATATACGTATAACATTACATTTCTAAAATAATAATTTGTATGTATGCCAAACACTTTGGGGTATGATTTTCTTCTTATATACTCACTTTAATACTCTGTTCTCTTCATCTGAAAATTCATTAATTTCAGTTCAGTTCTGTTCAGACGAAAAGAACAGACTCTAAGTCGACACAATGTCCCTTTTAACAAAATCATCCATGTTATTCATCAAAATATATACTAAGTTGTTCACGAAATCCATTTCTTTTGTAATATGAAAAAACAATAATGTTGAGAACATAGACGTTGTGATTAATATCATTGATAATTTTCTTGATAAATGTCCGTATCTAAATAAGTTATTTAAAGACCGTCTCATGAAACTTGCTCAAGTCGACAACAGATATATAGCAGGGTCGTGCCAAAACTTTTAGAGGCCCAAATCAAAAAAAATTAAAATGGACCCCAAATAACAATGTATACTAAATAAAAGAAATTATGTTTCGTAAATAATGTTGAAACTATTTTACTAAAAAATAATATACGGAATATATCACTTTAAAAGTGTAACACTTAAAGTTTTATTAAAGAAAAATCATAGAACTCTATAAAATAAATTTTTGTTTTCATATTTTCAATACCCTCCTAATAAAATGATATCGAATTTGATGCCCCTTAAACTGTGGGGCCTTATGCAAGGTTCATACCGTATGGATTCAGGCCCGTCCCTACCTATAGTATATATGGTAATAAAAATAACATAAATTGGTGGTATAACATTGTTATAAATTGCGTTAGTTAGTCGGTTATATCCAACTACTAACCATATTACATAATCGTCGTACGTCAAGGTTGTGGGTCACTAACAACATATAATTCTAGAGAAAATTGCAGCCAAAACTTTCAATGTAGCATTATGGTTGTTTTCTGACTTTTTAGGCATTCAAGATTGAATTTTTCTCTGTCTGATGAATACTTAGGTAGAACAGCAATAGGCTAAAGTTTGAGTGATTGTAAATTGATTGAAAGTCACAGTACCACGTACAAGCTGCACTTTTATTTTTAAAACTTTATTTATAAAAGATTCAAAATTGCGTGTTTGGCCCTAAAGTAATTTTAGGAGAATGATTCATTGAAAACTTTTATGTGTACAAGTGTAGACAACGTGTACGTGTTGGTTTGTAAGATCAGCTTATCACACGGAGAGCAACAATGAGTTTCCACTCCAGACTAAAGGTGTCGGTCCCCAAGGTGATGGAGCGATTGCCCCCTTCCTATTATATGATTGAAAACTTGAAAATTTAACATTTCACCCATTCAAATTTTAAAAATAGCATTTTCATAGCCCTTGAATTTCATTTTATACTACGCCCTGACTATTACTCCCTCCGTTGTTTAAAAAAATCTGTATGTTAAAACTTCATATCCAGTTGGTACGGGTTTGATTTTCGTTGAATTCGAATTTGTGTCTATCAGTATATACTCCCCCCAATCCCGGACTCAACTTCCCGTTGGTCCAGCCCCGGGCACAAGTTTTAAGATAAAGTGAATAAAGTTGGAGAGATAGTGAATAAAGTAAGAAAGAGAGTAAATAAAGTATAAAAAAATGTGAATAAATAGGAGATATAGTGAATAAAGTAAGAGAGATGTGAATAAATTAAGAGAGATGTGAATAAATTAAGAGAGATGTGAGATGTGAATAAAGTAGGAGAGATATTTTCCATTTAACGAAGGAAAAGTTAAGTTGGGACGGACCAAACGGAAAATGAAAAGTTGAGTTCGGGATGAAGGGGATATTAATTTTAAGATTAGACTGCTTTCTAATGATTGTAGATATATACGTGTAATATCGATATTCTAAAAGAACATTTAAAATTAATCACTTTATTAACGTTTATCAAACTACTTAAATTATTTAACCAATTTACCTTAGGTTAATTAGATAAAGTGAAATAATTTGATATTTTTATATTTAATGGAAATAAACATTAATTTATGATTTAACGCATGTTATCAATTGAGGCGGAAGCATCCGCCTAGACTGACTGTAGAAAATTACTTGCTAGTTACATTGTTAACTTTGAATATAAAATGATTTTGAAGCTGTTTTTCTTTCAACTTGGCTGTTACGAGAAGACCCATGCTGATGTTCAACTAATCAAATCCATGCTTCTTGACTCATACTAGTAATTCTTACTTGCCCACGTCCAAGATTAAGACTACTTATGTAGAGCATTCAACGACTTTTGTTAACCATGACTAGCTTGTATACATGTCCGAATTCAACTTGCCAAATTCATAGTTTCACATCCGCCACCAGTTTAAATTGAAATTATTTGTGATAACTTAGATCACTTATGTTTCACATTGATTGATGTTGGTAGGGTTATATGCCCATTGAACAAATTTCATTATAACAAATCGACTCGACTTCTAAGATAAATGTATTATGTTATACTAATAATCTATTGTTTGTATTTACTTTCATCATATACATGTTGCAAGACACTGCACGATCATGCAACTTTCAATTTAGTATGCGTGGGTTTATAGTAATCCAAATCAACCTCAAATCACCTTAACGTATCATCCCCAACATCGGGTATAACAAGTTACAGTTAAGACTTGCACCTGCATTTCTGTGCAAGCTATAAAACATCTGGACATAAATTTCACTGGATAAAATTGTGAATGTCAATGTGTTACAGGGACAAGTTCTTCAATCTTTGAGCCAAAACAACAACAAAAACATTATCAAAGAAATTTCTCACGCGTCTAAGGAAGTATATATATATTTATATATTTATGCGAGTCGCTAACCATTTTTCCTAACATACTCTTCTCAGATATGCCATCTGTGAAGTGAGTGCACCTTGAAGTTTTGCAAGCCTACATGACTGTTCTGTGAAAAGCTTTTGTGTCGATGGCCTTTTCCAAGGAACTATACCAAACTCGTCGTTAAAGTCTTCCATCCCTTCAACCAGGAATTGCCAGACTAAAGATCCAGCACCAGACCTGTTTTTATTGGCGGACTTGTAAATGACATCAAGAATTACTTTGTAGAATCTCTCTCTTTGAGCAGCGTCAAAGTCATCGATGGATAACCCAAATTCAGTGAACATTACAGGTTTATTCAGTTCTTTGTCACCATCTTCAATGTGAGATAGCATCCATCTGGCAACAAACTTTAATTTATACTCATAATCTGGATTATGAGTCCTGCCAAAAAGCAATTAAATAAATTTAAACCGAATATTCAACTAAAAAGAGAGCAATGAACAAGATATAGAATACTAACAGTAAATTATTACTAGAATTTATGTTCTGAGTTACCCTCACCACCATTGTTTCATGAAACTAGCACCAAACTCCCAGTGCCATTTTCATTCTATATGGTCTAATCTGCTTGTTTTACCATACTTACTAAATAAGTTTTGTTTTAAGGAAAGAAAACAAAAATATATAAAATTTGGTAATTTAGTGCAGGCAGGGTGTAGATACAGAGTCTATGAACTATAAAGCAAATTCTGCAAAATAAAATAACAACGGGAAATTTGGAGCAGGTTAGTACGCTATTATCCATCTCAAGGAACTACCATATTTATGCATTCACTTTAGAACATGCCCCTTATTTTGTGAATTTCACCACTTTTTCCGTCTCTCAAAGGTTTGTGAAATGCATTTCTTGTAACTGGATTGCCCAAAAGTATTGCCTCCAAGTTTAGAAGGCCAAAGTGTCCACTGAAAGGCAGATTACAGAAAAACGAGAGCATTAGAAGTAGAATTAATAGCTCACCAATGGTCTGGGTATATATGAACAGATGCAAAATCAATGGTTGGGAGCTTTGAATTGCGAATGAAATCTGTTCCAACATCAGATGCCCAGAACTCGGGATTTACAGTCAACCTTTTAGGACTTTTAATTCCATAAAATCCTTCAAGACCGACAGTTAGCAGATGGTTCCTATCAATTGATTTCACAAAAGTTGACATTTCTTCGATCCAATCCTGCAGTTACACCAGATATCATTTCATATGCTGACAAATCCTAGTAAAATAATGAAATATATCTGGGCGTGTAATACTTTCAATATGAAAAGATAGAAAATTGTAAGATAACAAGCCTCACTGGAGAATTGAGATGATTATATTCTCAAAGATATAGTATCATTCTCACTTGAAATCTTGTAGATGCAAAAATATTGAGCTGAAGGAATCAAGTGAAAGTTCTTATAGAATTTATGGTGGATAAGAACTTTTTCATACCTGAAGCGTGTCACCGGACTTATCAGTTATACAGCGGGGTTCATTGATCAACTCCCAGGCAAAAATAGTTGGATCATCCCTGTACTCAATCCCATTCAATGTATTCCTCCTTGTTAGAACAGTCTGCGAGATTGGAAATCAGTAAAGATAATCAACTCCAAAATATTGACATGGTAATGATGAGGACAGCGTAAGTTACTGTACTTCTGCAAAGTACGGGGATATGTGAATTTGATGGTCAGATAAGAAACAGGAGTACAATTAATTGAATGCTACAGATTTTAAGTGGCATGGGCAAAATTACTCTCAATGTTCAATGTTTAGTAAGAACATTCATAATAATATTCATTGTCTTCTGTTCTTTTGTGTTTTTGCAATCAGAAATGGATGACCTCTTATAAGAAAGATGAATGCATGAGGATTGATTTCTTTTGCATGACTTGTCCATCTACATGGTATGCACAAATGTAACATGCACTGGATCTATAATACTACAAATCAGTTGCATTATAAAGCTAAAGATGGATCATATAGAATAATTTGAGGAAGACAATAATTGATCTTTGAAGTAAAACACAATACTTCGCCACAATTTCAAATATCCCCACTGGAAGTTACCAGAATCCATCTTGTAAAGAATTTTGAATAAAAGTAGATCAATGTGCAACAACAGAGTTATTTCAGGACAAAGAAATTGATGTTGAGTACCAAAAATAATTAAAATAATCAAAGGTAGTAGAAGTGTAGAACATCAACCGAACCTTTCTGAGAATTAAACTGCATTTTGTGTTCTCAAGTTAGAGTAAGTCGAACCATGTCTTTTCTTACACTGGACAAACAATGCAGAAAAGGGAAGTATAACTTGTCTATGGTAGAATAAGTATTATGAAGTTTCTTACAATCTACAAGTCTTGATTGATACTCAGAATGAAGACTTGGAAACTTCAACAATGGAACAATTAATGAGGTAGGAATGCATGTTGTCAAATTTATGTCGAATATTATTACACAACAAGAATTGTTTTATAACAAGAATATCATAAGAGAAAAGGCTTTGATAGTATTGCTAGATAAGCCAAGTTTTATAATTCTTCTAGTCCCCTTTGTTTTGTCAAGCACTAATTCAGGAGTTATATAATTCAATCAGATTCATTTTGAGACTTCCATATGAGGATTGAATCAGATGCATGTATACCTATAGTTCTGCAGGTAAAAGAACTGCTCTAGCTGTGAGTGAGCAACATTCTAAAATTCGTTGCCTCTATAAATGTGGGAAGAAAGATATAGTACAAGTGTTTCTTCGTTTTGCCCTTTTTTCTGGAAAAGGAATAAGAAAATTGACTGTGAAGCAAAAAAAGTGTAGATATCTTGGAGTAAGAATTTGAGGTTAGAAATAGTGTTAACGTATATGTAAGAATTTAAGATATACAGGACATCATTGAGGTGTTTCTGGGGATAGTGTCAACATAGTGAAGGAATCCCTGAATCGGACTGTGATATAAAAAAAACCTTGTTGGAATCTTGATGAGTATGCGAAAGAGAGGACACGGGAAAACGGGGCTGAATGAAGTGAAAACGACAAATGATGTTATGATCATGCATTGATAATTAAAAACACAACTGCAATTCCGTTTTCCACAAAAGGGAATATGCTTAGATGGTGACACGCATCACACATCCTTTAATTGCTACTTCATTGTTTTCTGAAGCCTGGGGAAAATGTGCATGAATCATGTATTGATTTCTTTGTTATTGAGCTGGCATGAACTGATGTAAATACACATACTTAAGTTAAAATTTGGGACATAATTACACATTACTCTTCTGATGCTTTCTCCTTACTTTTCCATTGCAATAATACGTTTAAAAAAAACACAGAAACAGTTCAATTGGCAACTAGATAATACTTTTCTCACCGGAAAATGGTGAAAGAAGAAAATGAATGAAAGTGATTGCTCGGAAGACTTCAAAACATAAAATAAACTACTATTATTTAGAGGCCATCTGCTTAAGTTATCACTGAAATAACTCCTTTCTGCACTAGTTTCCATCTCTTTGTATGACACAGGTCAAGACATGATAGTCACTTCACAAAGTAGGCATTCAGTAAATAAACTTAAAAAGTAATAGCAAATTAATGTATGTAGCAATAATTTTATATAGCTGACCCTTGTAAGCAGTTGGTAATCAGTTAGCATAAGTATTGTCTGGAAACAGAACAGACATTCTAATAATCTGGTCAAGGAGAACTTCCCCAGCAGGTAGAACAATTCCTAAATTTTCAAATGTTTGTTGTGTCTGAGAACTCTCTGTGTCATATAGTACTATCTAGCAAGGCAATCGACATCCTTACGTGCATGCTACATAGAATCATCAAATCTAGCATGCTGAAAAGGACAAATGAAACCCTTGTTTTATATCATTTTTGGTAGATGCATACTTGAAATTCCAACTAGAGACTAACAGGCAGGTTAAATATAAGAGTTACCTTGACATAATTCTTGAAATACTGCCGTATTGATGGATCATAAAAGAATGAATCGTTAGAAGAACTTAAACCAACACCCTCTTCCCACGCCCACTTTACGTATTGAGTCTTTCCTCCATATGCTTGTAAGTTATTGACCAAGCAGAGTACCAACCGTATTCCATAGTATCTTGCCTCTGCAATAACATGATCCAGTGCCTACCAAACATGATAATAAATGAAAACATCCAAATTAAAGGCAGCATGACATATGGCTTTATAAGAATGACAAATACAGTTCAAGAACACCTCCCAATAAATGAAGAACAGAGTTACAAACAACTAGTCCAGAAAACATGGGCGACTAAAACGAATTGATTGGATTCAAATAAGCATTTTGGCTAAGGAGGAAGTCATTCCGATTGGCTCTTGATGATAACTTTCGGGTAAGAAGTACTAGACAACAACAAAACAAAATAGAGAGATTTGTCCATTGATACAATAACAACAAAATTTTCAATACTGATCATCTATACAGAAGAGTAACAAAGCCAGCAAAAAATCACTTTAATGTCATTCCCACAATCAACAAATTCATCTTACCCTAAACACATTCTCATCAAATTTTCCAGGAGAAATCTGCAAAGCATTGTAATCACCATCATTGAATGCCCAAGTCCTACACACTGTAAGACCCATTTTCGCACCGGCTTGAAGAATCGTCCTGATCCTATGTTTTCTAGAGGCATCCACAGCATGTTCCATCATCCAATAAGAGTTCCATCCATTGAAATAAAAAGGCCTGCCATCAACCATGAACTGAGTTCCATTCCTCTCCACAAAGCTGAGATTTGTTTGACCAGGACTATTGATCCACAAATCTCCAAAAGACAAGTATATAAAACCTACACACGAGGCAAAAGCAACTACTGGGTAAAAAAACCCATTTCCTCCACTCATTCCGCTCTTAACCATCAAGAACGAATCTTTGAGATGTAAACAAATAAACAGCTAAAATCTAAACAAGCCCAGATAACTCCTTTGAACCAAAAATGCAAACTTTGGATCTGTTTCGATTTTCAGACTAATTTCAGGGGCAACCCAGATCTCTTTATGCAAAAGGGTATACCAAAAACTAGTTGAAAGTGAAACACAGCGAAAGTCCAAGAACCTGAAATGAGACTTCACAGAAACAGTGTATGAAGAAGGCCAAGACAACTGAGAGTTGTCTTGTGATAGGGAAGAGGACAATAAAAAACTGAAAAGGGAAGACTGTGTGTGTGTGTGCTTGCTTGTGAGTTTGAGTATCTTTTCTTTTGCTGTCCTTATTAAAGGAAATCTTGTTGCTGAACACAAAAAAGGTAATAATGTTAGCACTTAGCAATAATAAGGCAATTGATTAAGGTGACTGGATGTTGACTTAGTGAGACTAAGAACACTAAATATAATGTCACTAGAAGAAATCTGCATTTGCAGAGGTGATTTATAAGGCTGAGAAATAGAAATGATTATGAAGGGGAAGATGGAATGTTGGTATGAAATAGTACTTCCAAGATTAGATCTGAAATCATATGAGATTTTCAGAGACTTTTCCTTTCTTCCGCAATATTATACTTAACTACTACATGGGCCTTGGATCTTTAGCTTGAGATATTTCCAAACTAGGTTATCTTTTATTAATTTCAGTTCAGTTCGATTCAAATTCATTCTCAGCTCTGCTTAGTTGTTTTTTTATATAATAATTCAGTTAAGATGACAAATGATGATCCATTGTAATTTTGGACAGTCTAGTAGGTGGAGACATTTTTTGGTTTAAAGGTAGAGATGGGCTTGTATGTTTGTTTGTAATAGATTGTGAGGTCTGGACAAAGTAGAGTGAATACTTGGTAGTAAGTTTGTATATTGAGAGCATCTCTTATGTTCGTGTAATATTGATTATTATTAATATTATTTTGCCGGAAAAAAAAAAAGTTCAGATCCGTTTAATTCAGACGAAGATATCATAGGCTAATTAACGTTTGAACTCTGTTTTCTTAAAAGCTTTTTCACCTCTCATAAGTAAGGTTGGACTATTTTGGAATAATACTATACTTGTCGATTTACACCTAACCCAAGATTCTTTAGCATGAATTTCAGGATCATTTGGTCCAAGGTCAATTAAAAATCAAATTTACTGTATCTTTGTCGGCATGTGGTAGAACTAGGACTAGTTAAGATTGGGTGTAATAATATGGAGCAATATGATATTGGTTACATGTTCAAACTTCAGATGTAGCAAATTTATGTGATATGACTTTGGAGTCTGAGATTATCGCAATTTGTTACAGTGTAACTTGGTTTCGGTTTTTAGTTTATTACGTGGGGTTTATCCAGTCTTGAAGCAGAAGAATGGCATGAGTTCCCAACGTCATCAAAAAAAAAAAAAGCGCAATATGTGACTGTTTGGCTAGCAGTTAAAATCCTATAAACTTGGTAGAAAATACCTATTTTAATATGATTTTTTTTATTTTAATCGATTGCCAAACAACCTTAATAGTGAATAATCATTTATATTAACATTAGGAGAAAACAAATGAGGGAGAGGACAACATGAGAGATCAACTTGTTTGGCTTGACATTTGAATTGAGTTTTCTGAATTCCGGTTGAGTTTTAGAATTTTTGTTTGGCTTCTGTGCAGCAGTTGTATGTCTTCTCAATCGTGGATTAAATTTAGGGAAAATTACACCTGCCCCCCTGGAAAATACACGTATTTCAAAAAAGTCTCTGGTATTTGAACAATAACACATTAATCCCACGATTCTTAAACAATTACGAATTGGTAATTGCATTTTGAAATAGCCAAACACATCCTTATATGCTAAATACAAATTTGACTATAACTTACAATAAATTCAATATTTACCTCGAAAGTATATTTTATTTTCCAAATTGAGATACATAAGTTGCACATGTCAATTTTCAACTTACTAACCGCTAACTTTCAACTTTTCCTGTCCCTAAAATTACTTCATAAATATAGAAGCATTTTTTAAAGAAGAGAAAATGAAATGAAAAATGTTATCTTTAAAAAACTAAGAAAAAAATTGTAATTTTGTTAACATGACATGATGTTTATTTTCTTTAGGTTATGAGAAAGAAAAACACATTATTCGTTCGAGCAATTTTTTTTTTTTTTTTTTTTTTGTACTTTAACTTGGATGGATTAATTCATAAAGCCAGAGAATTGAAAAACTTGAACCACTTATCAAGTAACTGTTTAGTAAACAAACTCTGATACATTCAGTTAGTTATATTTTAGTCTTATGCACTTTTTGATACTGTACTTTATAACCCTTCATGTACTTAAAGAAAATGAAGTTATAAAATAATTGGTAGTTGATATTAAAAAAAATAGTTATTATTTTAGTTGTAAAATTAATAACCACAAAATATTTATTTTTAATAATACAAAATTAAGAAATTATTGGCTATTCTTTTGTTTTACTGATAATTTACTTTATACAGTATTAGTTTAAAAGATTAACCAATAATTGGTTAAACTCAAAAAGAGAATAATCATGTCTTTTTCTTAAAATAAACATTATTATCACTGTTCACATAACTTTTCTTTTAAAAACAGAAAAAATTTAAAAATACGAAACATAAAAATTGCGGTGTTACACAATCTATAAGTTTCACTTACTACTAAAAAATTAATAATCATACAATTCGATAATAATATTTTTAATAAAATATTAAAAATTAAATAAATAATGTTGAAAAATAAAGGGTTTAAGTTGAATTAATTAAGATGTGAGTTATACATATACAAAATAGGAAATAAAGACCATGTTTGGGAGGTGAACTTAAAAAGTGGAAAATTGACCAATCTGTTGTTGTAAATTTCGGGGACTAATGTGTAATAAGGCACTTTTGTAGGGAGTTCATATGAAATTTGCCCATTTTTTTAACTCTTCTGCCCTTATTGCCCTATATAGCATTGACAAACGACCTAACTTCGAAAAGGTGGCACCAGTATTCTTTAAACTAATTAGCATATCGGAAGACCATAATTTACACCTAGCCATCCTTTGTGGCCATCAATGTTATTGGCAAATGTCGGGCAGCAACAAGAACAATCATGGTAGGAATTTATCTTGTTGAATTCTTGTGTGATACATAAAGCCTTAAATTAGTTAGACTATATTCCAAAAAAAATGGGTGGTAGCCTTGGATGAAGAAGATGTAGGAGAAGACCATATCTTATCTTGTTATGCATGGTTACGTTCGTAAGGCATGGCAGGTTGTTTCATTTCCAAATATGTATGCATTATGATTGTTTCTCTCTTTTATTCACAACTATAAAATGCATAACACACTAGCGTTTCACCATTGTTATATTTGAAATGATTTCTCTCTTTATCTAAAGTTGAATTAAATATGATCCAGTGTGTCTCTTATCTAATTATCGCTTTTCTTCTTCAGTATATTAGTAGTATTATTTTTAAGTTAGTCATGCTCGCCTAAAGCATTCAACACTAAATACAAGTTGAACCCCTTGCCATTAAATTACAAATAAACCCACGTAAAAAAAAAAAGTAACGGTTGTTAGTTGATCAAAGTTAACGGATTTTTTTATTTATGACGTCTTAAAAACTTGTTCTTCCAAAAGTAACCCTTGGGGTTTTAAATTAAAGTTCTCGAGTTTGAAAGTAATGTTTTTTAATATGAACAAATACTTAAAATGAAATGTAAAATGGAATTAATATGTTGGTTGTTTCTTGTTATTTTAGCATGAATATGAAATATTTAAACAATATTTATATGATAGCTCATACAAGAATGTAAAATTGATGTATTTTTATTTCATAAAGTATCAAGTGTACCTGAGAGGGGTATATAAATAATAAAACTATTTAGACAATAGTTATAAGAAGGCCACATTGTACATTTTTAGTCCATAAAGTATAAATTGTACTTTACACTGACAGTGTATAAATTATAAAAAGGGTGAATTTCATCCAGTACCCCTCAAATATGCTCTAATTACACTTGGGTACCCGTTAGATCAACAATAACGTATAAGTCCTATTAGATAAAAATCAATTACAACTAAGTCCTCGAATTTAACTTTTGGTGAATTAAAACCTGGAAAAGGCATTTATACCCCTACTCAAATATCAGATTTTATTTCTGGCCAAACAGCCTTAGCTTATCGGCTCACGTGCAAGGCAGGTGAGAACTTGGATGTAATTGATATTTTTGGATCAGGTACTTCAATGTAATTGATATATGGCCGTTATTTTCAAAAAAAACTAGCCGTTGGGTAGTTATTTTGAGCCTATTTAAACCCCAAAACAGTCCATTTCCATCCATTCTTTCTGATTTTTCTTCACTAAACTCATAATAATTCGAAAATGGATAAAATGGATGATATTCGTCGAATTTGCAGTAATTCGAAGTGTCGAAAATGGACTATTCTCTCCGTTAAGAAGTGTGAACCGAATGAAGGAAGATTTTATTGGAGATGTCCAACACATGGGTGGTCTGATCGGTGTTTTGTTGAAGAAAACATGCAAACACAACAAGGAGATATCATGCAAGCCAAATTGCTATCTGAATTTATTCCTCCACTACATCAACATACTTCAAGACGACAACATATGGAAGAACAAGTTACAAGTGTGCAAAGTAGTAGTAAAGATGGTGTAATGGTCAAAAAAAAAAAAAAAAAGAGAAGAAGAGACCTACAACTGCAATGGATGCTCAAGAAGACAAATACATGAGAATTAGGCAACTCATTTGCCTAAACTTGTTCTTGTTTGATGTATACCTGATTGTGCAAATAAGTAATGCATTCAAATAGAATAAGTATAAAATGTAGTAGAAGAACTTGTATTGAACTAGTTTTCCAATGTATGTTTCAATACAAATTGCAATTTCAGTAGCACCAAACAAAATGTGGCATAAATGTCAATGTTAACATACTTCAATACATAAGGCAAAAAGTAGTGAGTATCACCAAAACATAAGGAACTACTCAAATGACAACCTATAGTCCAAACCATCTTCCTAATCCTCTTCCCCTCCCAGTTGCACTGTTCCTTCCCCTCCCAGTTGCACTACTCCTTCCTTTCCCCCTTCCATTGTTGTTCCTGCCAGTAGCATTGCCAGTTACAGTGCCAGTGGCACTGCCAGTGGCCCTTCCTCTTCCCCTGCCCCTGCCTCTACCTCTTGTTGTTGAAGTTCCTTCCTCCATAGCTCTTTTCCTTCCTCTAATTTCAGCCTATTTGTACACAACAAATTGAACTCAGCAATCACTTCAACTCAACAATGACATACAATCATAGTAATCACCATAATCACACTAATCACAACCAATCATAATAATCACTAATAATTCACACTATTCATAAACAATCAAGGGGCCATTACAATCAATAATACCACTTACATTTGGTTGTTCATTCTCATTTGCAGTTGAATTTGGTTCAAGTTGAGTTGAAGAACCATTTTGTGCATTCTCAGTTGCAACATTCTCACTTGTAGCTGCATTCTCCTCATTAGCATCTTCCTTGTTCTACAATGAATTGAAACACAATATCAATAAATGAAACCATACATTACTGTCATTAAAACATACAAGTAGTTAAGAATACTTACTAAAGTTGGACATTTCCTGCAGTTATGCCTTCTTACTCCACATAAACTGCACTTTGATGGCCTCCTTGATTTGTGTACTGGAACCTTAACCTTTCTTGGACCTTCACTTGGATGTCTGATCCTTGATATAGTAGGCCTTCTAGGTGGTCTGAGAACTTCAGGAGGTGAACATTCTTCTTGAGTCAAATCATTAGACCAAAACTTGTACTGAGACACAGACTGAATCATCATATCATAAGCCCTTAAATATGCTGCCTTAGTATGATTACCACTCAAGTAATTTTCTCCATCATCCCTGTTGTGGTTTATAGCAGTCCATGCATGCCTACATGGGATGCCACTCATGTCCCACCTCCTACAATCACAAGACCTAGTCTTTAGATTAACAATAAACCTATATGTGTAGTCCTCCACTTCATACACATTTCCAGCCTCAGAAACAAGTCTACATTTTCTTGATTGATCATGTGAATCATTCAACTTCTTGAGAACTCTTGGCATGACCATAGATGTGCATGCATTTCCTTTCTTCCTTCTCACAGTATTTCTTTGCATGACTTGAGTTCTCAAACCCTACATGACAGTCAATGATCACAATCAATCATCCCAATTAACATTAAGCCAACATACAAGTAATAAAACAGGGCATACTAGAAGATAAGTTTATTAAGCCAATTACCTCCATGATATTGAGTAGAGAGAATCCTCTAACAGGCTCCACCGAAGCATTGAAGCTTTCACTGACATTGTTGGTGCAGTGGTCAATCATTGGAGTTGGATCAAAGACATGTCTTGCCCAAAATTCAAGTGGGATGTTCATAAGGTAGTCATGTGCTGGTTGACTAGCAGTTCTTATATTCTCCATTGCTTTGTTGAATCCATAGTTGGTGTAGGAAGATGAAGATTACCAAAAATACTTCCTCAGATCAACACTTCTCCAATGATTCTTGAAATTGTCATAGATGTGCTTTGCACATTTCCTATTGACAACAGTTGGTGCAAGCTCTTCAATGACAGGAACCAAACCCTTAACATGAAAACAAAGAATTAAATAACTGTTAGGATTGAAGTATGAGAATATAATGCAACTTGTAAGAATAAAAAGAAAGAAACCAATACCTTTTGTCTATCTGCCATGAAGTGCCAATGTCTCTCAGTATCCCATGGACCTATGAGCTGTTCAAGACACTGGAGAAAGAATCCCCAAGACTCCTTGCACCACTACAAGAATTCTGCTGTAATGGGACGGAAAGGGGCGACGGATAAAATCCGTCGCCCCGTTTGGCGACGGATAAAACTTATCCGTCGCTCTGTAGCGACGGATAAGTTTATCCGTCGCTACAGAGCGTTGACCAAGATTTAAAAAAAAAAAAAAAAAAAAATTTAGCGACGGATAGATCTATCCGTCGCTAAAAAAAAAAACCATATATCTCCTCCACCACCTCCTTTCCTCCACCACTTCTCCTCCATTTCTCCTCTCCTCCTCCCACCACCACCTTTCTCCTCCACCACCACCATCCACCACCATCCTCCACCACCACCTCCTCCACCACCATCTCCACCACCACCACCACCACCACCTCTCTCCTCCCACCACCACCGCACCACCACCATCTCCACCACCACCACCACCACCTCTCTCCTCCCACCACCACCGCACCACCACCATCTCCACCACCACCACCACCACCACCACCACCTCTCTCCTCCCACCACCACCGCACCACCACCATCTCCACCACCACCACCTCTCTCCTCCCACCACCACCGCACCACCACCACCCTGCCACCACCACTGCCACCACCGCACCACCTTTCTCCTCCCACCACCACCGCACTGCATTTAATACAAATTGAGATACTAATATAAAATTGAATACAAATTAATCCATATCTGAATACAAATCAATATCTCAGATCTGAATACAAATTGATATTTAATTAATCCGTATCTGAATATAAAAATTGAATACGGATTTTATTTTTTTAAAAATAGAAATGGGGCGGATAGAATCTATCCGTCACCCATTATCAATTTTAAAAATTGGTCAATCCGTCGCGAATGGACGACGGATTGTTATCCGCCGTCGCCATGCTCCTGGGCGACGGATTTTCTATCCGCCGCCGTAGCGACGGATAGATGCTTTAGCGACGGATCTATCCGTCGCCGAACAATTTTAGTGCACTCAGACTCAACTATGGCCCAAGCTACTAGGAAGATACCACAGTTGGCATCAGTGCCAACTGCACTCTACAACATCCCACCATATCTTCCTCTGAGGTGACAACCATCAAAGAATAGGAAGGGGCTGCATCCATTTAAGAAACCCCTCCTAAGTCCTTCCAAGCCATAGAAAAACCTCTGAAATAGAGGTGGCCTATTTATGGCAGGTTTCACACACATCTCCACAACAGAACCTGGATTTGATCTAAGTAGCATTTCTCTGTACTTAGGTGACAGCTTAAAAGCTTCTTCATGGTTCCCTCCTATTATTTCCAATGCCTTTTGTTTTGCCCTGAAACTCTCATGTAAGGAACCACAACTCCAAGCTTATCTGACACCCAAGTTTCCAGTTTCTTGGCACTCATACTTGGATTCTGTCTCAATTGATCAAGTATATTGCTAGCTAGCCAGTTTGAACCAGCTTGTCTTTCATCAACTCTCCTCACACATCTATGTACTCCATGGTAACTCCTTATCATGAAAGACATTTCATCATCCAGCACACCTGCAGTTTTAATAGCATAAATTAATCAATGAAATGGATAAAATCTAAATTAACAAGTCTATGAATATATACCTGGATGGAGTCTCCATTGGCATCCTCCCCCCCCCCCCCCCACAGCATAATGTGTATCTGTTCCTGTCATTCTTCTTTCTCACTAGATGGAACCCTACCTTGAGAACATACTCCTTTACCCTCCTTCTCAACTCATGTATACTGCCAAAACAATCTCCTTCCTTGGACTCCTTGTCCCAGTCCTCACAGTTGACTTGGAATTCATCACCTATCCAATCTTGTTCACTCAGTTCATCATCCTCATCCCCACTTGGATAAAAATCAGCATCTGAATCATTCCCAGTTTCCACTACAAGAAAGTTCGGTTTTAGGGACGGAAATTAGGGACGGATATTATCCGTCCCTAATTTAGGGACGAATCGGCACTTTTAGGGACGGATTAGGGACGGATAGGCCTATCCGTCCCTAAGCCGTCCCTAATCCGTCCTTAAGTAGGGACGGATAATCCGTCCCTAATCCGTCTTTAATTAGGGACGGATTATATAATCCGTCCCTAATCCGTCTTTAATTAGGGACGGATTATATAATCCGTCTCTGTTTTAGGGACGGATTTTTTATCCGTCCCTAAAATTGTTGACCCGTAAAAAAAAAAAAAAAAAAAATTTTTTAGGGACGGAGAGATATCCGTCCCTAATGGTAGAGACGGCTTAGGGACGGATAAAAAATCCGTCCCTAAAGCTCAGTGTTCTAAATAGAACACGGGAAGCAGAATCATTTCTATTTCCATTTCATTCCTTCTTCCTTCCTTTCTCCCAATTCGTCCCAAGCATTTTCCGGCCAAATCTCGACGATTCCGGCCAATCTTGGTCTCGTTTCGAAGCTCGTCGGACAAGGAGCTTGGATTGTGCATCAATTTCAACTTTCATCTGCTATTTTTCCCGAAATTGAAGGTATTTTGGCTAAAACCCTTACTTTTAAAATTTTGGGAATTTTTATGAATTTCGACTAGTTTGATCAATTGTATGTTTATAGGAAGTATGTAGTAGATAATTTAGCTTATATTACGTATTGGGTTAGCTTTGAGATGTGCAATTGATATATTTATTGTGAAATTGGATTGCTAGTATGATGTTACTATGATTGTAAGTGTGTAGGGTATTTACTTAGCTATTTTCGTATACGTACTAGGATTATGAAGATTTAATTGTGTGTTTGGAGACAATTTGGTGATTTTGGTGATTTTAATATAATTTTGGAGTATTAACATAAAAACAATCAATAATATTTTCATCTACAATTTGTAATGTTAATAGATATATGGAAGTTTAACTACTATAAAATTGAATTGTAATCGTAAAATGCATGTAATTCATTACCAATTGTTACCGTATCATAATTAAAAATGTAATTGTAATTGTAATGAAACTAAATACGTAATGTTATACATGTTATAAATCTAATAAATTGAGACGCAGGTTAATTGTTGAATTATGAATCCCGGTCGTTCATGGATGTACCGTCGCACTGTTAATGGCATAATTGAATCTAGTTTTGTGGAAGGGGTTGAATCCTTCATTGCTTTTGCACTTACACATACTAATTGTTTGAGTCGGGGATGATGAAGTGCATGAAGGAACCGTTCCGAGTGATATGAGCTTGCTGCTCTAGAAGTTGATCGATCGTTTGCTTGAGAGGATTCACCTGCTCTTGAGTGTAGAAATTTTCACGTGATGAGGATGCCTGCTGCGACACGGAGAATCTACCACCGGGTGTCAATGAAGAATATTTGGTCCTGCTCCCTTAGCGTCCCTTAGCGTCCATCGGATTAACTTGGAAGAATATTTGGTCCTGCTCTCGAATTGTGAGTTCATGACCATCGATCATCCTCTCCTCCATAATCCGTCTCGACTTTTTAGTCTTCTTGACGTGTTAAATGTATATGTTTTACATGCATGCCAATTCAACTTATCTTTCTTACTACAACTTGTTATATATGCTTTATTAAGTGTCTATTATATATGTTTTACATGTCAATTCATCTCGTCTTTCTTACTAACACTTGTTGTATGAATTTGCAGATGCCGAGGCAAAGGAGGTCCACATACTGTCCACCGGCCATTAGTGCTACTAGTGGTGGTCCTGATGCAGGTAGCCCTTCGGGGGGCTATGACATTGGAGGGAGTTCACAGTCACATGTTCCTGAGACTCCCACTGGCTCGAGCGTGGGGACGTCACCAATGTTTGCTGACTTATCCTCCGACGGGTGTCCCTACACCGTTCTGACACCCGGTGCTAGTTGGAATGGGAAGCCGGTTTTGTTCCCGAACGGGAAGAAGTAAGTATTATGCATTTGTAGAACATAACTTCAGATAATTACTAAATGTCGGGTGAATATACTAATAATGTTTGTTTCATGTCTATCTCATTTGTAACATGCTTTGTACGGGTGCCTCGAAAATCTTGGTAAGATTATAAGACTTGAGGAGAAGCCGGTGAAGGAGGGGAGAAGTGGTCTACGCTCCCGGATAGGATGAAGCATCATTATTTTGATGAGATGCGGGTAAGCTTAAATGTTACAAAGCTTTATCCATGTTCTTTGACTTGTTGTGCTGATTGAGTGGTATATTAGCCACTGTACTTGGGTGATATGTTAGTCACCGTTGTGTTAGTAAATTTTAGGACAATTTGAGTCTGAACTTGTTGTGCTGATTTCGTGGTATGTTAGCCACTGTACTTGTGTTTACTTTAAATTCCAGCTTTCATTAATATATTTGGGCTTGCTACTTATGGAAATGTTGTAGAAACTCTACTTCATTCCCAATGCCCTCATTCCCCAACTGTGGCCTGTTTTCGAGACTGTTGGGTCAGAGTGTTATAAGAGGATGGTTTGCAACATGAAAGCATCTGGGGTAAAGCCGCAGTGGATGGGGGATGACGAGTGGGCACTTTGGCAGGTTTACTGGAGAGATCCACTTGTCATGGACATGGCGAAGAACAGAGCGAACGGTTGACCGAGGCGAGATGGTACAGCACCTCCAGCATCATTATGGGTCGGGCTGTTATTCTGAGACCACCAGATGTCGGTTAGTATATATGTTATTTCTGTGTTGCTATATGATTTGTACTTATGTTTTTTGCTTTCATTTCTAACAACTTTCTACTTGTTTGCATGTTCTTGACTCCATGCGGAGCCCACTTGCTCTTCACCACTTTAAGAAGGCAAAATGAAGAATGGCATGTGGTGATCCTAGGGCAGCAAATTGGGGTATGTTTCTTTGTTAAGGTTCACATTTGTATTTGTGTATATTTTGGCTCGAGCGTATCTTCCTAAAAGCAGATCTCATTTCGTATGCACTACACTATTGCGGTCGAGGTGGAGCGAATTATGGAGGAGAGGATGATCGATGGTCATGAACTCACAATTCGAGAGCAGACCAAATATTCTTCCAAGTTAATCCGATGGACGCCGAGGGTCGAGTGTATGGGCTCGGCGGTTTGGGCCCTTCATTGACACCCGGTGGTAGCTTCTCCGTGTCTCAGCAGTCATCCTCATCACGTGGAAATTTCTACACTCAAGAACAGGTGAATGAGCTGATGAATCCTCTTAAGCAAACGATCGATCGACTTCTAGAGCAAAGAAGCTCATATCACTCGTCGGATGGATGAGATGGCACAATGATGTTCATCGAACCAACAACCACCGCCTCCTCCCGGTTCATAGATGCTCATGTACTTACGTTGTTCTAGATACATACTTTTCACATTATTCAACTTATTCGGATATTTAGTCTTTTGTTCGGATATTTTATCGAATCTCTATTTTAATTAATGCAATTTTATCACTTTCGGGTATATTATCTACTACATTGTAAAACAGGTGTAATGTGAAAAACATTAAAATAAAAAAAAATTAAAAAAAAAACAGTTTAGAGACGGATTAGGGACGGATTTATCCGTCCCTAAGGTTAGGGACGGATAAATCCGTCCCTAATGGTCACAGCCATTAGAGACGGATATTATCCGTCTCTAATGGTGTTTGACCATTAGGGACGGATAAAATCCGTCCCTGGTTAGGGACGGATAATATATCCGTCCCTAAACGGTTAGAGACGCCCGTTTTAAGGACGGGCGTCCCTATCCGTCCCTAACGGATTAGGGACGAATCGGGAAGGGTTTAGGGACGGATAAATCCGTCCCTAAACCTGATTTTTTTTGTAGTGTTCAGTCTCATTATGCACATTCTCATTTCTTACATTTGCATCCTCAGTATGCACATTTGTATTGGCATTTTCCTGAGATGCATTCACATTTTCTTGAGATGCATTCATATCACCAACAACATTTTCAACAGTTTGGTTCTCCTCATTATCAGATGGCACACACCTGTTAAAGCCTATTTCCTCATCTTCATTGTTATGGAAATATATAAACTTAGGTGTATCATTTTTCCAATCAAACAAATGCCTGTCATCTTCACTTTCTACACCATCCTCAGCATTATCTTCCACAGCTTGTTCACTTTCATTTTGGTTATCATTCAATGCACTCTCAAATTCTTCATTCTTATCATCATCAGTAGTACTCTCAGTATAATCAGTCTGACTATCACCATTATGATAGGTCTCATCATCACTATCATCACTATCATCACTCTCACTCCTGCTTAGTTCAACCATTTTTCCTTTCATTTTCTCATCAAGAATCCTCTGTTTTTTTTTGCAGCAATATCATCTTCATTCTCTACCCAGTCTTCCACCAATCTCCTTCCCCTTTATTTGTACTACTAGGTTCACCAGTTTGCACTTGTTCTTTAGGAAGGTTTTTTGTGAAAATATTTTGCAACAAAGTCTCAAAATCATCATCACCAACTAAACAATCACTTCCTATAGACTTAACAAGAGTAGGATCAACTTGTCTTGGAATATAGGGACTTAGGGTTGCTTGGGTGTTATCTTTCTGAGTAGAGGGTGGAGTTTGTGCAATAGGTTGATCTCTTGATCAACATGTGGAGTTTGTGCAGGGGGAGTTTGTGCAACAGGTGGTGCTTGTGGGCTATGTGGTGGAGTTTGTGTTGATTGAGTGACAGGGGGTGGGGGCATTTCATCATCATCATCACTTAAGTCAATCGCTTCAGGAGGGTACTTGGAAGGCATTGTAGGTTGCTTTGGTTTACACCTTCTTTGCCTAAACAATCTTCTTCTAGCAGGTGGTTCATTTTGATCTTTGGGATGGGGAACATACTCAACATCAATACCACAGGCTGCATCTGTTTTAGTGCAAGTACTGTCTATGGCTAAAGGTTCAACATGTTCAATAGTTACGTGCAACTCAATCTCTTTGTTTATGTTGTTCCTCTCAAACATTAACTTCACAGTATGATCATCAAAAACTTCAATAGTCTCAAATGAATTCTCAACATAAGCCACCAAAGTAAAAAACAGAGAACCATGACCAGGAACATCATCTAAAGCATACATTTCAATATCCTTCAAGAGTTTCGCGTGTGTATACCTTTTAGGATCAACATCAACGAGCATACATTGTTCCTTGTTCAGGTGGATTCTGATATCATATTTGGCACCCATTGCAACTGTAAACAACAATAACAACAACAAATTCAAGGAAATTGTAAGAAAATAACAGAATCACACTAAAAACCCTGGGTATTTACACAGAACTCTACAACGACACCCATTATAATCCGAGGGAAAATTATGCTCGCCCACACTATTACGTTCATGAATTCCAAAAAAAAAAAGAAGAAGAAGAAGAATTTTTGAAACGCAAAGAAGAAATCTCATCTTACTGTCGTCGTCCAAGCTTCACGAACAGTGATTACACCGGTAACAGTGACAATTTTGGTTCACAATTGAGCTTTGTTTTGTTCGTTAATGGCAGAGGGGTTGAGGAAGACGAAGAGGTTTTGGCAGGTGGATGGAGTTGTGGACAATTGGAATAATTAAAACTTAATAAGGATACTGTAGCTAAGGCCATGTTTGTTTGGAGAATAATGAAATGTGGCTTAAAAGCTGGTCAATGAAAATTAGGCAAAATGGACTTAGATGTAATTGTTGAAATAAGTGGTGTCTAGATGAGTAAGGGTGCTCTAACAGGGGTATATGAATTTAGATATTAATTATGTGGAAGTTCATTAAGCAGGCTAAATTGGTGCATAACTACTATTTAAATATGGTATGCTTAATGAACCAACCAACTAAATATGCACCAATTTGGCCTTCTTGTATGAACTATCACATAAATATTGTCTAAATATTTTAGGTTCATGCTAAAATAACAAGAAACAACCAATAAAGTCATTCCATTTTACATTTCATTTTCAGTTTTTGTTCATATTCAAAACATTACTTTCAAACCTCTTAGAGAACTTAACTTTTAAACCTACAAGGGGTACTTTTGGAAGAACAAGTCTTATTATAATGTCATAAATGTTTTTTATGACGTTTAATTTAAAAAAAAAAAAAACTCCGTTGACTTGGACCAACTAATAGCCATTACCTTTTTTTAATGGCAGAGGGTTCATATGTTATAAAGTAATTTGGCGTGAATTTATCTGTATTTACGCTATTATGCAGGGAGTGTATACGTAATTTCACCTCTATTGTATATTAGATGATGTAGAATGTAATTATGGGTAGTATGTTTACTATTCTAAAAGAGAACTACCCCAAGGTAGTTATTACACCAGTCAATTTAATTTTGACCAATTGAATTAATTTTGACTCCAAATTTCACCTATTAAAATAAAGCTAAAATGGAAAAGAAGAAAAAAAAAAAAAAAGAGAAGGGGGTTACCTATTATAATCACCAAAATTTATATTTTTATTAATAACTCATATAACATATATTATGATTGAATTTATAATTAACATATATAATTATATGTAATTTTAATATGAGGCACTCATTTATTTGACATGTGAATTTTCACGTGCACAATTTTACTAGTATAATATATAACCGAAAACATGACATGGACTATAAGAACCACAACCCTCGGCTACACATGAAACTAGTGAAACTTGCCTTGGAATCCTCCTAACTGGGATTTTCTCCGTCCCGGTTAAAGGTTCCCATTTTGACTTTTTCTAGGTCAACTGTGTTTAAATTTGACTACGAAATCTTAACTCTCAAGTGTAAAATGTTCGATAAAATTATATAATGAAACCTTAGGAACTAAAATTTTATTATACTAATACTGTACAATTCAATTGAATCTTTTACATCAGCGTATGATTAATCATGATTAATTCGAAGTCAAAGTTGCAGACGATTGATTGAACCTTTGACCGGGACAGAGGAAAGTAGTAAATTCTTTACCTACGAACCACGAACATGATCCCCCAATAGCGTAGTCGCTCCTTTTTCCTTGATTTTGTAATTCTTAGATTTTGAAGTTAACTGAGATTGGGGATGATGGTTATAGCATATACTAGGGCTGTAATTTTCCCAAAAAGAAACTATTATTCTCACTAAACGCTCATCCAAGGAAGTAAAAATGTGGATTTCTGAGCTCATCCAAGGAAGTAAAAATGTCTTGAGAGTGTATATTAACTAACGCTATATCGACGCCCCCGCTCCAAAATAAATCGATTTCGGTGAATTCTCATTTCCGCTTTCAATCACGCTTTTACTCTATGTGACTAATCACCCACTCAATCTTGTTTAGGTGAAATTCATTGAATTGAGCACATATTATGATTAGCATTAAATACTTACATAGTATTTAGTTTGCTTTATGTCTTTTATTTAAGAATATTTAATATTCGTTTTACACGCGCGTCGCTATCTGTTAGGAATATCTGTTAGTATTTTGATCACTCATCACATGTTCTTATCTTAGCCAGAAAGGTGATTTAGTGCTCTTGGTTCACTTGAACATTGTAAAAGAGGAAATCACTGAGTATGATTAGTCTAGTAAATCTTGTATTAGGATTATAGGTCTCTGAGTGTAATTTTTATTTCAAGAAGACCATGAAGATCAATCCTAGCAATGGAGCTTTTCTGAAGATTAGAAAACTGAAGATTGCACAAGGTTTATGAAGACACAAAGGTTTAGTCTAACTCAGAAAGACTATGTCCTTAATCCTTTCTTAAGTATATTAACTTATTTTCGGGATATGATTCTGGACATATGACATCATGAGTATGGAGCATGCAAGCCATCAGAAAGGCTCATGTATCCGTTGAGACTAAAGGACAATGAACAAGATTTATGCATTAAATGCATCGGCGAAATCTTAAAGCGATCCTCTCGAAAATGAGATAGTGACTTCTGAGTACATAGTTCAAGATATAAACGGATATAATTTGATAGAGAGCACAACGGATACAATTCAAACGCCTCTCAAATTTATCTATATATATCACACACTTAGATGCTTGAAGAACATACCTTAGAACGCTCTATCTTGCAAACTTACCATCAAGCAAAGTATTCTCTCAAGCACTCTAGTACCCTTTCTGAAAGCTTTCTGTTGCTTGAAGAATCACTAGTAGTTCTAAGTTGTCCTGAACCTTAATAAGAGATTGTTATTCGTGAAAGAGTTGAACTATCAGATACCATTTCTGAAGATCATTCTCCAGAACGGACACCAATTACTTGGGTCAGTAAAGAGCAGACTGTCATCCACTGAACAAGTGTATTAAGTAGTCTTGTTCTATTAGGCTCTCTGAAAACATAACTGAAAATGTTGGAAAATTTGTTGGGAAATTTCTTGAGAAATTTGTTAGGAAATTTGTTAGATATTTTGTTAGAAATATCTGTTTAGATTTTGATCAGCAACATGATGACTTATCTTAGTCTCAGAAAGGTGATTAGTACTCTTGGTTCACTTGAACATTGTAAAAGAGGAAACCCACTAAGTATGATAGTCTAGCTAATCTTGTATAGGATGTTAGGTCTCAAAATGTAATTTTTATTTTATGAAGAGAAGACCAAGAAGAAGACATCCAAGCAGAACAAGCTCAACGACATTGAAGACTTGAAGAAGCTAGAAGATTATCGAAACGTTGTTCGAGATACCTTAGCGGATATCTTGAAGACACGAATAGTTTCAAACAAACTGTGTCACAAGAGATATCTGAGAAATAAGAGACATATCTGAAAACAAGGAAAGTGTCCACAGATATCTATTCTCAGATACCTTGAGCATTAACCACATTTCTGAAAAAGAAATATATATTGCAAACAAAGTTGTTTCAATAAATAAGTGGTATCTGAAGATTGAAGATAAGGACGTGCAAAGAATCAGATAACACTAGTCTCTGATACAAAGCATAGTTCCGTTGACACTACAGGACAAAAAGTATAGTACAATGCATTTAATGCACGGACAGAGATGTCTGAATAAAAGCAACGGCAGCTTCTGAAGAAGAAGACAAAAACTGCTACAGTACTATACACAGATATCAATAGTTTGAATTTGAGCCTAACGGATACTATTCAAACGACACTCAAATTCATCTATAAATATCAACACTTAGACTGCTTGAGAAGATACCTTAGACACAACGTTGAACATCTTACTCTCTCTCAAAGCAACTTACTTACTCACAAAGCTTTCTGTTGCGACCAAAGCATTTGATCTTGAGTAACACTGAAGTTCTAAGTGTCCTGATCCTAAACAAGCAAAGCTATCTGTGAATGAGTTGAATCAAAAGATCAACTATCTGAGATTCATTCTCTTGAACAGATATCATAAGACTTGGGTCAGTAAAATCGAACAAGATACCATACGCTGTAAAGTGTATTAAGTAACTTGATTCACAGAGCTATCTGAATAACTGAATAAGTTGTTAAAGAAGCTCATCTGACAACTCAAACCAAAACCAACACCATAACTGTCATGGAGTACAGGAAGTACTTAGTTTAAAAAATCAGGGAATAACTCCAAGGTTACCGGAGTATAGGAAGTACTTGATTTGGGAAACTAAGGAATAACTCCAAGGTTATTGAGTATAGGAAGTACTTAGCTTGGGAAGCTAGGGAATAGCTCAAAGGTTTCTGAGTATAGGAAGTACTTGGCTGTGAAAGCCGGGGAACAACTCAGGGGGAACATTTGGTTGGGAACCAATTGTTAAGAATCTTAGAATAGGTTTATTGTAAGGTGAACTCAATTATCCGTTCTAGTGGATTCTAGGTCTCTGATAGACCAAAGTGGATTAGTTGGAGGATTACGCCACCTCCAGATACCACTATACTTGCTGTGTTATTTACCTTTCTGTATTTACATTTCAGCAACACACACACACATTTTAACTGTTTCTGCACTTATCTTTATTAAGTCTTCCGCGCTCTAAATCTAAGTATCAGATATCTATTCAGATATCTGAGAAATAGTTTTTATCGACAAAAGTTTTAAAAGACTATTCACCCCCCCCCCCCTCTAGTCTTTTACTTTGCCGTTATCTGGACCAACAGAAAAGTTATACGAGAAGCCTCTCTGACAAACCTTATAACCAACACCATCAAGGCGTGGAGTAGAGGAAGTACTTGATTTGGGAAATCAGGGAATAACTCCAAGGTTATCTGAGTAGAGGAAGTACTTAGCTCTAGGAGCTGGGGAATAACTCAGGGGGAACATTTGGTTGGGAACCATTTGTTTAGGAATCTTAGAATAGGATTATTGTAAGGTGAACTCAATTATCTCTTCTAGTGAATTCTAGGTCTCAGAAAGACCGAAGTGGATTAGTTTGAGGATTACGCCACCTCCAGATACCACTATACTTGCTGTGTTATTTACCTTTCTGTATTTACATTTCAGCAAAGCACACACACACACTTACTTATTGTTTCTGCACTTACCTATCTTAAAGTCTTCCACGCTCTGAATTTAAGTATCAGAAACCCCCAGGTTTCTGAGAAACTGTGTTTATCGACAAAAGTTTTAAAAGCCTATTCACCCCCGCCCCCCTCCCTCTAGTCTTTTACTTTGCCGTTATCTGGACCAACAAGTGGTATCAGAGCGGGAGGCTCACAAGCCCTCTGCACTGAACCTAGATCCCCTGATAGGTGAAGGAACTTTGTCCCTTTCTGAGGTCTATATAATTTGTGTGTTAAGTGGGCAGGTATGTCTCTGAGTTATGCACCCGTCGTAAAGCCAGAAAACTACGAGAAATGGAAGAACAACATGATGATCCATCTGGAGGCCATTAGTGATGAGATGATCTATGTCATCAATGAAGGGCCTATCAAAATCAGACAACTCAAACAAGTTACTGAGGTGTCTGATGGAAGAAAAGCCTCAGACAAGGAAGATGGAAGCGAGGACATGGCTGCTAGTGATAGTGGTCATGTTGCTCATGGAAGCATCATATATGAAGACAAGCCAAGAGAGCTCTGGACATCTGAAGATGCCAAGAGACACAGATTGGATGGTCAAGCTCATAATATAATCATCAGATCGACACCTGAGCACATACAGTGTAAACTGTGGGGTGCTATAAAACGGCGAAAGTTGCCTGGCAATTGATTGAAGAAATCTGTGTCGGAACTGATAAAACCAAAGAAAACAAGTTCGAAGTTCTTAAATTGAAGTTTCAAAACTTCAAACAAGGTCCCACTGAAACTCTGGAAGAACTTGATTTCAAATTTACTACTCTTATGAGTGATATGGCTGCACTTGGTGAAAGCTATAGATACTCCCAGTCAGAAAAGATTAAGACTATTGTCAGAAGTCTCAATCACAACTGGGAACACACTAAGTTCTTTTATTTCAATCAAGGGATGCCAAATATTACTCCAATAGAGCTCTTCTCTCATCTTGCTACTGTAGACTATGAGACAACTCAGAGAGAACAAACAGCTAAAAAGTTGCAAAGTGTTGCTCTAGTTTCTCAAGGTACTTCTGAAAAGAAGGATACCAAAGAAGCATCTGAAGAAAATGCTCTTGCAGTAAGACACATGAAGAAATTTGTGAGTCAAGAGATTGAGAGAAGAAAAGCTAAAGAAAAGCTGAAAAAACATCTTGGCCCAAACTATCATCAGTACAAGAACATACAAGTGAACAACTCTTTGAACACCCCCATTCCGAAAGGTGTTAGTACTGAAGTTGCAGAAATAGGAAATGATATCTGCTTCTATTGTCAAAAGCCTGGTCACTTCAAGAGAGATTGTCCTGCTTTAAACAAGCTCAAGACAGGTGACAAGAAGGACAGAAGAAATTTCAAGAGAAAGCAAAGGGCCTTACTGACTGAAGAAAGGAAGAAGATTCAAATTCAACTTGATGCTCTAGACTTTGAGACAGATTCTGAAGATGGAGATTCAGATGACTCAAACCTACCATCACCAGAATTGTGTGGAATCACCCACGATGTAATTGACTTCGGCCTTAAGAAGAAAGAAATGTGTGGAGTTGCTGAGATTGCTGGTCCAGACATCTCCAACATTGAAATGTGTCTTATGGCTGATGAGGTAACTAACAATTCATAATTTCTGTACTATGAGAGTGATGATGGAATTGAGGATCTGGAGTTGGTCAAGAGTGAATTGGATCGTTATGAGAAAGAATTTCTGGAAGCACAATCCAAAACCAGAATTCTAGAGGAAAGCAAAGAAACTCTTGAAAAAGAGGTTTCTGAGCTAACCAGAGTATCCGAGAACAAGAACGCTGAAATAGCCTTTCTGAAATCTCAGATATATGGGAATGAAAATTCTCACAAACTAGCCTTGGATGAACTTACTATGAAAATGATGAAGCTGCTTTCTGAGAATGAAGAACTCAGAAAGAAAGAGCTATCCTTCCAATCTTATGCAAAGGCTAGTGACACTCTCACTGAGGTTCAATCCTATCTGAGAGATCCCTCTGAGAAAGGTGGACTTGGACTTGATGAACAATCGAGTAATTCATCTCCTCTGAAGAAGAGTGATGAAAGGTTGACCTTTGTAAAAAGTCAACAGAATGGTTCTTCAACCACCTATAGCATTGGTTAGAAAGCTAGGGTAGTTAACAAAGGAAAAGGAGTAGCAACCCAACCTTTGAAAGAACAACAAGTTCACAAGAAACTTGCGCATAAGGTTTCTGAAAAGAAACATAACCCTCAGACATGTAACCATCCACATTGCTACATTACTAGGAAAGGAAGAATTGATGGAATAGGCAAATTCTCTACTGTACCATTTAATGAAAATAAAGATGGTGCAGAAACTAGTAAGGCTTCTGAAGAACGTATTCAGAAAGCCAAAGGTGTTCGAAATGGCATTGGCTATCGTGCTATTGGAAAAGTTCTTCTGCAACAATATAAGGAAGGACAAGAGCAATGGCGCAAGGCTGATATTGCACGTAGCAATAGACAGAAGTGGAAGAAATCTCAAGCCACTGAAAAAATGAATGCCAGAGCTAGAAGGAACCTGGCCAGAAAGGCTAAGTTTGCTGAAAAGCAATCCTGCGTAAACCTGTGGTCGTAAAGCACCAAAAGGAACACCAAGAAACACCACAAGAAGGAAAATTGAGATCAAAATTACTGATTTTATTGCATCTCCTTCTAATCAAGTTAGACAAAAACAAACTCCCAAGAAATTCACTAAAATGTGGATTCCTACTGGAAGAATGTTTAGTCTAAATGGTTCTATCTCTGAAGTAAGAACCTAACTCCTTTTTCCTGTTTTGTGCAGAACGCCTCTTGGACTAAGGTTCAATGGCTATTTGATAGTGGATGCGGAAAGCACATGACAGGAGACAAAGCAAATCTGGTCAACTACAAAGCTTGCAACAATGGACCAGACATCAGATTTGCTGGAGGAGAATTAAATCCCTCGGATTTGTACGTCAAATTAGGATCATTAACTATCAACGACGTATTACATGTTAAGGGTTTGAAATATAATCTATTTAGCATGAGCCAGGTTTGCGAATAAGGATTCTTGTGAAATTCAAAGCAAAGTATTGCAAACTTATTGACAATGAGTCAGCAGCCAGTCTTGGTTTCGGCGGAAAGCGATCTTTATGTTGCTTGGGCATCTCGCCACAATCAAGAATGTATCATGGTGAGTCCACCAGTCACAGAGAGCACCTTGGTTATGGCACAAAAGAATGAGTCACTTGAATTTCAAAACTCGAACAAACTTGCCAAGAAAGAGTTAGTGGTTGGCCTTCCCAAACATCTTTCGTAAAGGATGGTATCTTACGCACGATGGGGAAACAATCTAAGATCTCTTTCAAGTCCAAAATCGGACACTCTAGTGTTAGACCACGCAACTATTACACATGGATCTTTTGAATCATCTAACTAGTTATGCGGGAAGAAGTATGGTCTTGTTGTAGATGACTTCTCAAGATTCACTTGGGTTATCTTTCCAAGCACAATCGATGCAAGGGTGGAGATACCAAACTTGCTGAATAAGCTTGAAGTCATGAAAAATGACAAGGTATCTGCAATCAGAACAGACCATGGTACTGAGTTTGTCAACCAGTACATTAAGGAGTTTTGTACCAGCAAAGGTATACAACACCAACTTTCCTCTGTAAGAACACCACAGCAAAATGGTGTTGCATAAAGGAAAAATAGAACACTTAAAGAAGCAGCAAGGACAATGCTAGCTGACACTGAGATAAGTGAAGTTTATTGGGTTGAAGTTGTAAACACAGCATGCTACACTCAGAACAGATGTTTGATAAACAAACACCATGACAAGACCCCTTATGAGCTCTTGGTTGGTAGACCCCCTAATATCAAACATCTAAAAGTATTTGGTTGTAGATGTTTTGTTCTTAACAATGGAAAAGAGTATCTAAGAACATTTCAACCAAAGGCAGATGAAGGTGTGTTTCTTGGTTATTCTATGATTAGCAAAGCATACAGAGTTTACAACAAAAGAACAAAGAAGATTGAAAAATCAATTCATGTTGTATTCTATGAAGGAAGCAAGAAAACACCCCTTGCTGATGAACTCTCAGAAAGGTTCAAGGAACTAATGATAAAGGATTCTGAAGAGGAACTCTCAGAAAGGAAAAACATCATTGTGGAAAGAGAGGATGACTCTGACGAAGAAAAGCATGAAATGCCTAGTCATAATCATAGTGAACAAGTGTATTAAGTAGTCTTGTTCTATTAGGCTCTCTGAAAACATAACTGAAAAAGTTATACGAGAAGCCTCTCTGACAAACCTTATAACCAACACCATCAAGGCGTGGAGTAGAGGAAGTACTTGATTTGGGAAATCAGGGAATAACTCCAAGGTTATCTGAGTAGAGGAAGTACTTAGCTCTAGGAGCTAGGGAATAACTCAGGGGGAACATTTAGTTGGGAACCATTTGTTTAGGAATCTTAGAATAGGATTATTGTAAGGTGAACTCAATTATCTGTTCTAGTGAATTCTAGGTCTCAGAAAGACCGAAGTGGATTAGTTGGAGGATTACGCCACCTCCAGATACCACTATACTTTCTGTGTTATTTACCTTTCTGTATTTACATTTCAGCAAAGCACACACACACTTACTTATTATTTCTACACTTACCTATCTTAAAGTCTTCCGCGCTCTAAATTTAAGTATCAGAAACCCCCAGGTTTCTGAGAAACTGTGTTTATCGACAAAAGTTTTAAAAGACTATTCACCCCCCCCCCCCCCCCTAGTCTTTTACTTTGCCGTTATCTGGACCAACACTATCTCTAGTATTAACGCGAGACTCATAGTTTCAGTTAGGGCTAGGCATTCGGGTCGGGTAGATTTAGGTAGGCTGTTTGGGTATTTTCGGGTATATACCCGTTTTATAACCCGATCAGATATCGGGTACAAAACTGAATACAACAAAATTTGTCTAATCAATTATATTTTCAAGCTTAATGGAGTTTATTCGATTCCCGACTTAATCTATTATTGTTATTATCATATTATTCATTTTCAAATGAGTTAATTTTTCAAGGGAATATACTACTGCATTTCTTCTTTTTTTTCCAACCAACAAGAAGTTCATTTTCACATTTCAATCAAAATCTCGGTCGGTTATATATTTTGATATGTTTCGGAATATAAAAACAAAAGTAGGCCAATTCGGCAAACTCGATATCATAATATTCTTAGACTATGTTGTGATTGGGAGAAACTAAAATATGTGTATCCAATACAAGTGAAATAGAGGAATAAAAAAAATACTCATATTAGAAATTTTGGTTTTGGGTACCCAATACCCGAAAATCTGATACCGGTTCCACTCTAAAACCCGAAATACCCAACCCCTGCCCAGCCTAGTTGCAGCTCATCTTCGAACCTGGCAGAAGGAAAAAAAAAAACTTCAACTTGAGTGTGGTAGAGAGATATTGAAATTGGGCAGTACACGAAATGAAACCAAATCAAATGATATTCAATTTTTCCCAAAGGAATTGGTTTCCGATGGAAATTGGAAATCAGTTTCACCTTCCCTTTTCAAACGAGTTTCTACTATATATAGGTGCTGCTGCTGCAGCAGTTGAGCTAAACGAAATGGGAAACCGCCATTACCAGTCCAGAAAACTAAGCTAGCTTCCGATTCATCTCTCTTCTTCCGTTCCATACGTCTTCAGCAATTCTCGTTCAGGTACTGCCATCTTTCTTCCCTTCATTTCTTGCGATTTCAATTGATAATGGTGGATATATATGGACTTTATTTACATTCAACTTGCTTGCTCCTTTCTACTTCCTCTACAGATTCCCTAACTGTTTTAGTTTCGGATACTTTTTATCGCTTTCTAACTTCGATTATGTAGTGCACAAGTCCTGTTCGCTTCCGATTTGAGCTAGTGTTATGTAGTATACTCATAATTTGAGTTGAGTCATGTTACTTGTATCTTTCATATTCAATGTGTGATTCTTCTGATTCATGTTACTTGTATATTTCATATTCAATGTGTGATTCTGAATGATCTGACTAAAACTGATTAGGAATTGGTTGTTTCTGTTCATATTGAATGATCTGACTAAAACTGATTAGGAATTGGTTTGCCTCGATTCATGCTTCTATTTTTTATACAGTCTTGCAATGGCATCTAATTGTGTTTCATATGTTTTTCGATCCTTACATCCCGCAATCTGTATCGACCCAGCGGATTGGGATTCCATCAAGAAACTTTTAATGTTTATTGATATTATAGTATGTTCATTTCTCATAATAGTTTACTTGTTACATGCAGTATACTAATGATGCCCTGCCTGTCCATATAATTTTGATGCCTTTAGGTTGATACAGCAACCAATGGAAACCTTTGAAGGTAGCGACAAAGTGGTACAAGCAGCAAAGGCAGAGATCAATCCATCGAAGATTGAATACATGAGCTATGAAGGGGAGCATCACCTGCCTCTTATCAGGAAACTACTCGATCAGGACCACGGTCCACATTGTTGCATGTATAACCACGACTACTTCCTCGAACATCATCCTGAACTTTGTTTCCTGGCACTCAGCAATTCGGAATGTGTGGGCAGTGTGCTTTGCAAGATGAGGCACCACCACAAAACTATGAGAGGTCACATCAATATACTCTTTGTTCTGGACACCTACAGAAGAAAAGGAATAGGTACTCAGCTTGTCACCATGGCCATTACGGCAATGAAGGAATCCGGATGTGAGGAGGTGATTGTGGAGACGGAGGTCACTAACCACAAAGCACTCGCACTGTATAGTCGCCTTGGGTTTATTAGAGGTGAGAGGTATCTTCGCTATTTCTGGAAGGGGGTTGACGGTTTCAGCCTCAAGCTACTCTGTCCTCCCAAGAAGGGGGGCGAGTCTTTTGACACCTCTGGTGATGCTGCTCTGAGTTCCGCCTCTGGTGTAGGCGAGGGTTCACGTACCACTGAATATGCTGATGGGATTTCTGCTTGTCTCTCTTATAGTTGTGCGGATCAGATTCCCGCTTATGGCACTTTCAATGATTCTGTTCAGCTTCCTGCTTCTAGTACTGATGCTGCTGGCCAGCTTACCACTTCTGACACCTCTGATGCTGCTGATGCTGCTGCTGCTGCTCAGCTTCCTCCTTGTGACACCTCTGATGCACTTTCAATGGGTTTATTAGCCAAAATTGCTAATGTTGGTACTTCTGCTGAGACCGACAAATGTACGTTGAGCATGTTTGCTTTTGGGGGTGCGGACTTATCATAATATGTAATGCTATTGTTGGTCCTCAGATTTCCACATCAGAGCCAAGGAAATCACTAGCATCTTTCTGTGGATGCTGCTCTGTCTATATGTTCAACAAAATTGTTCGCACTCTGTCTGCTGATGAAATAAATGTTTTCCCATAGGGTAGTATTGGTTTTGTGCTTCTTGTTATGCTGATGAAATGATTTCCCATAGTGTAGTATAGGTTTTGTACTTCTCGTTAGGCTGTACATAAAAAAAAAAAAAAAAAAACACGCCTGCTGCCAATCCGCCGTCATGTAAACCGCATGGGTTAAAATTTTTAAAAATATCCATGGTGGGTGAAAATTTAATCACCAATTGGTGGGTGGCAAGTGCTGAAGTCACCCGCCACCCACCCGCCCCACCCGCCCATGTAAATTATATATATTTTTTATTTTTTTATTATATAGTTATATAGTAAATATAAGAAATAAGAATTAATATGAGTATATGAGAGCATGAAAGAGAGCAACAAAAAGAACTCATTGATGACTCGAAGAGATAACAAGTAGCAGGTGTTTGGAATAATTTTTTTTTTTTTATCACCAACATGAGTCCAGTACATTTTCATCTAGACTTCTATTTGGAATCAAATGTACTTGTATTTTGGATTTATTGGAATTTATACATATGTATGGTAATTGTACTTACTTCTGAAGTGTTTTATTTCGTATTGAAACTTATATTTATCTTGTTCGAACATATTATAGCATGTTTATTTTATACGTTGAACCCGCCCGCCATCCACCCGCCATTCACCCGCTTAAATGTCAACCCACCCGCCATGGTTTGATAAATTGTTCACCCGCCATAGTTTAATATTTTATCCACCCGCTATAGGTGAGTCGGTTGAATATTTGGTAAAACACCGCCCGCACCCGCCGCGTACACCCCTACTTCTCGTTATGAAACTTTGGGATCTCGTTTTATATCAACAATGCTATGAAATGTTTTCCTGCTTCAGGTAGCCCAGCTCCACATTATCTTTGGTTACAAAACTAAGCTAATTCTTTTTTAGCATGAACAAATTAATCTCTTGTTTTGGTTTCTTTTCGTTTTTTGGCATTTACGTTGTCACTTCCATTGTCTCAATTTTTACACCATTTACTTGTCGGTACTTGGTTCGTTTCCACAATTTATTGATTATTCATTGTTAATTACTCAAAATTACTGAGAAATTATTAAGTATACCTTCTTATTGAATGGAAAAAATATAGGAAATTGCATAATTCATTTTTCATAATTAAGTGAACTACAGTAAAACCTCTATAAAATAATAATGTTGGAACCGGAATATTTTATTAATTTAGCGAGATACTCCCTCCGTCTCAGTTTCAATTACCCGCGGGGCCGGACACAATTTTAAGAAAAAAGTGAATAAATTAGGAGATATGGTAATAAAGTAGGAAAGTGTTTGAATAAAGTAGAATAAATAGTGAATAAAGTATGAGAGATGATGTATAAAGTAAGACAAAGATTTTATATTAAAGGAATGAGTAATTGAATTTGAGACTTACGAAAACGGAATACGCGTAAATGAAACTGGGACGGAGAGAGTATTATATAATCAATTATTAATTTAAAGTGTTTGTTAAGCACAATCAATCAATAACAAAACAATAATCCGATTCCGATCAAACAACTTCGAAACTCCAATCAAACACAAAATGCATAAATTGTAAATGACACAAGTGTTTACGTGGTTCGGCAAATGCCTACATCCACGAGAGCAACCAGGGAATCCTTATTGATCAATACAAATCGATTACAATAATCTTCAATCGAAGAATTTTCAGAGAAGAAAGCTCGAAAAAGACGAAGAAGAATGAAGAAGAAAGTGACAGTTATTTTATGTTATAGATAAGAAACATAATAATGAATAATATAAAATGCAATACTATTTATACTCAATTCCTTCCGCTACATGACGTCACTCCACGAGACATCAGCCAATAGGAATTTGCCAGCACACCTGAGTAAGTAGAAATGCGACTCTTCCTGGCTTTATGACGTTTTTATTCTTCTTCCTTCTGATACCAGAACAAGAACAGAACTGTTGTTCTTTCTTCCTTCTCAATCCATCATCAACATTCAATCTACTCCACAAATCTCCACCTTAGATTGAATTCCTCTCTGATTAACTTCAAAACACTCCTTAAGGTTGGAGCAAACCCTTCTGCACTTTCATCAGGGAAGAACACAACTGGAACATAGTTATTGGCACAACTTTTGTCAGACTATCTGACATGTTCACAGAAATGTGAATCTTTTCCACCTTAATGCATCCTTCAGCAATGACATCTCTGATGTAATACAACATCAATGTGCTTAGTCCTCTCATGATACACTTGATGTTTGCTAGCTGAATAGCACTCTGATTGTCACAGAAGATAGTAACATAATCTTGATTATAACCAAGCTCCTTCAACAAGCCTTTAAGCCATAGAGCCTCCTTGATTGCTTCAGTGAGTACAATAAACTCTGCCTCAGTAGTAGATAATGCCACCACAGGCTGTTGAGATCTTTTCCAACTGATAGTTGTCCCATAAAGAGTGAAAACATAACCTGTGTTAGACTTCCTTGTATCTGGATTAGCTGCAAAATCTGCATCCACATAGCCTACTAAAGGTTGATCAATGTTCTCTGCAACTTTAAAATATAAACCATGATCTGTAGTCCCCTTTAAGAATCTCAGTACACCTTTTACTACTTCCCAATGAGTATATCCAGGATTGCTCATGAACCTACTGATAACACTCATAGCATAAGCCAAATCAGGTCTGCAACACACCATTGTGTACATGATGCTTCCACCTGCATTAGCATATGTTATTGTTTCCATTCTCTAAATTTTCTCTTCAGTGGTTGTTGGACATTGAGTAGCTTAGACTTTAACACTTTGACTAATAGGAACTGATGCTGGTTTAGACTCATGCATCTTGAATTTGTGCAATACTTTAGTCAGATAACTCATCTGTTTAAGTGTAGTAACTCTTTGACCACTGCTCCTGCAGATATCCATGCCTAGTATTCTCTTTGCATATCGAAGATCCTTCATCTCAAATTCTTTATTGAGATCTGTTTTTACTTGATCAATCATGGACTTGCATTTCCCTGCAATCAATATATCATCAACATACAATAACAGGTATAGAAAACCTGTGTTCTGATCACCCTTTTGATATATACAACTGTCATAACAGCTCTTTATAAATCCCACAGATGTAACAAACTCATCAAGACTCTTATACCATTGCCTTGGTGATTGCTTGAGACCATACAGAGATTTCTTGAGTAGACAAGCCTTAGTGATTGCATTATTCACTTTAACTCCACCAGGTATCTTCATATATATATATATATATATATATATATATATATATATATATATATATATATATATATATATATAGAAAAGACTCTACTAGACTATACAACTAAGAGAAATACAAATTGGTTGAGGCGTTGCACCGGAAAGCGAGTAGAACAAGGAAAGACGGAGCAAAAAGAGTTAACATGGGAAATCTATATACGAACCGAAGAGAAGAGTGTGCGGGAAGTGGCTTCCATTTCACAATCTAGAAATTCCACTTTAAATAATCTCTCTATATACGTACCAAAAATATTCCTATTTTATCATCTCCTTTTTTTTGTACAATAAACCAAATTTTGACTGTCTTCTTTAAATGTTATTTAACGGGTAGAGTCAATTGTGTACTTTATTCTTTATTTATTCCTAATACCCACATAGCCATGTGTACCTTTTTATTTGGCTTATTCGATCTCTTCTTGTAGTACAATTAATTCTCATCAGGAGGTAACAACACAAAACAAAGAAGGAGAGAGAAGGAAAACGTTGTGCTGCGGTAAGAATATCAAAGACATCATCGTAATAGAACTTTTCTATTTCTATTGTATTAACTATCAAATTCGTTGCACCAATACGAGGAAAATATGAGACTAGAAGACAGCGATTGCACCCATGTGGACTACTAGGAAGTATATATATATATATATATATATATATATATATATATATATATATATATATATATATATATATATACATATATATATACATATATATATATATATATATATATATATATATATATATATATATATATATATATATATATATATATCTTCTTCAAGATTTCCATGAAGAAATGTTGTCTTAACATCCATCTGCTATAGATATAAACCAAACTGAGTAACTATTGACAACAAAATTCTGATTGAAGTATGCTTCACAACTGGAGAGAATATTTCATTATAATCTATCCCTTCTCTTTGAGTGAATCCTTTAGCTACCAATCCAGCTTTAAATCACACTGATTCACCAATTGCAGACTCATCTTTCTTCTTGAATATCCATTTGCATCCCACTAACTTTGCATTCTTAGGTGCTAAGACAATACTCCATGTATTATTCTTGTGCAAAGAATCAAGATCCTCTTTAATAGCATTCAGCCAGTGGTGTTTCTCTTTTCCTGATACAGCTTATGTGTAGTTGTTTGGTTCAAGGTAGCATAGATCTTCAGCTATGCTCAAAGCATAAGAAATCATGTAAGATTTACCAACTCTGCCAAAACCAAACATATCAGGTGCCTGTCTAGTTGATCTTCTTGCTCTCTCAGTGATTTATGTGTTTAAATGATCAATATCACCTGTAGATGTGTCATTTTCATGATGAACTTGAGTGTCAGAATCCTGTATTTATTGATAGACTCCACCTCAACCTTGATATCATCAGAGATTACTCCATCAGATGCCTCATCAATAAGAGACACAAGTAACTCATTGTTAGCTCCATATGTAGGTTTGAGTGGCATGATTTCTTCATTGAAGATTACATTTCTGCTCAGTATGCATTTCTTTTGATCTATACTCCATAGTTTGTACCCTTTAACACCAGTAGGATACCCAAGAAACACACATCTCAGGGCCCTAGCATCAAGCTTGTCTTGTTTAACATGCACCAGACCAAGACAACCAAATACTTTTAAGTGATCATATTTAGATGCATGACCAGACCACACCTCTTCAGGTGTTTTAAACTTCAGAGCAGATGTAGGACTTCTATTTATGAGATAGCATGCAGTATTAGCTGCTTCTCCCCAAAATCTTTTACTAAGCCCTGAGCTGATCAGCATACATCTTATTCTTTCAAGTATTGTCCTGTTATACCTCTCAGCAACTCCATTTTGCTGTGGTGTAGCTGGTATAGTTCTATGCCTGATGATCCCCTTAGACTTGCAGTAATCATTGAATTAAGTTGACAGATACTCTAAACCATTATCTGTCCTGAGATATCTCAATTTTCTCCCAGTTTGATTCTCAACTTCACTTAACCAATCTCTGAACTTAGTTAATGCCTCATCTTTGGATTTTAATATTATAACCCAAGCTTTCCTGGAGAAATTATCAATAATGGACATGTATTATCTTCCACCATTTAGAGTTTCAACCCTAGCAGGTCCCCATAGGTCTGAATGCACATAATCAAGGATGGCATTAGTGACATGTTTTCCTGTATCATAGCTTGACTTGTGTGCTTTCCCTAGTACACAGTTTTCACAGAATTGTAGCTTTGAGATTTGATCTCCACATAACAAATTCTGTTTAGCTAGCTCCCTGAGACCCCTCTCACTTATGTGTGCCAGTCTATTGTGCCATAATTGAGTTTTGTCATTCATTGGCACAGTGGAGACAACACCTGACAGACCATTCACAACTTCACCTTGCAGATAATACAAGCCATTCTTGAGATCAACTTTGATCACTGGTATATCACCTTTAAACACTTTCATGTGACACCATTTTCTGATCCATACTTGTATCCCATTTTATCTAATGTACCAAGGGATATTAGATTCCTCCTTAAATCAGGTATAAACCTCACACCCGATAGGATTCTAACAATTCCATCATGCATTTTAATCCTGACATTACCAATTCCCATAATGGCACATGCATGATCATCACCAAGTAATACACTACCATTGTGCTCATATTTGAAACTTTCAAACCAATCTTTAATATGACACATGTGAAATGAACATCCTGAGTCTAGAATCCAATTTAAACCAGAGCTGGAGTTAGTAATAGAAAGTACCTCAACTTCATCATAGACATTAGAAGCTTCTGCAAGATCTGCTATAGGTGCTCCACCTTGAGCTTGTAATCCTGCATTCCTCTATTCTCCCTATAAGAGAAAACAATTCTTCTTTAAATGTCCAGGTTTCTTGCAGTGAAAACACTTTCTCTTCTCAGTGTTGTCACTTGTGCCAATCATGGAATCCTTCTGAGCTTTGATCTTCTTATTTTTCATAGCTTGATTCCTATTCCATGCATTCTTGATAGCTAGACTTTCTGCAACTGAATCTGATTGACTCCCAGTGTTCTTCTGATCAAGCTTGTTCCTCAATGCTTTCTCCACATCAGAAGCTTTCAGATCATCTGGTTTTGTCATCACAATTGCATTGCATCAATAAATTGCTCATAGCTCTTATGTAGTGAGCTCAACAGAATAACTGCATTATCATCATCTTGCACCTTAACATCCAATGCTTCAAGCTCCAGACACAACTTATTGAACTCATCATGTTGTTCAATAACTAATCTATCAGATCTCATCTTGTATGAGAATAATTTCTGTTTCATACGCATCTTGCTTGCAGATGTCTTTACATGATAAAGAGATTCAAGCTTGTCCCATACTCCTTTTGCAATTTTCTCTTTAATCACTTCTCTCAAGGCATTATCTCCCAGTGAAAGAATCACAGTGCTCCCCAATGATGTGTTTCTTCTCTGCATCATCATAATCCTTGGCAAATCCGTCGTCTCCTAGCAATGCGTGATTCAATCCTTGTTGTTCATGAAGAGCCTCCATTTTTACTTTCCATAAAGTGAAATTGACTTTCTCTGTGAGCTTCTCAATATCAAACTTCTCCATTGAAGCCATTGTTACAGTTATCGATTCGATCTTCCCACAGACGGCACCAATTGTTAAGAACAATAAATCAATAACAAAACAATAATCCGTTCCAATCTAACAACTTCGAAACTCCGAAACTCCGATCAAACACAAAACGCATAAATTGTAAATGACAAAAGTGTTTACGTGGTTCAGCAAATGCCTACATCCATGGGAGCAACCGGAGAATCTTTATTGATCAATACAAATCGATTACAATAATCTTCAATCGAAGAATTTTCAGGGAAGAAAGCTTGAAGAAGACGAAGAAGAATGAAGAAGAAAGTGACAGTTATTTTCTGTTATGGATAAGAAACGTAATAATGAATAATATAGAATGCATTATACTCAATTCCTTCCGCTACATGACGTCACTCCACGAGACATCAGCCAATAGGAATTTGCCAGCACACCCGAGTAAGTAGAAACGCGACTCTTCACGACTTTATTACATTTTTTATTCTTCTTCCTTCTGATACCAGAACAAGAACAAAAATTTTGTTCTTTCTTCCTTCTCAATCCATCATCAACATTCAATCTTCTCCCCAGAGTTTTTACGTATATGCATAATTGACCAATAAAATTTTCAAACCCAATATACTAATTACAATGTATCTCAATAAGAGATGAAAAATAAATTTAAAAAAACAAGTTCCAACTAACATTTTATAAATTAATATTCACATATTAGTTGGATTTGAAAGTTTGAATAATATATATTCAGTGTTTTTTAATACAAGTAAAATACAAATTATGGAGAAGGCATGCGTGAGCTTGAGAACTTGATTACTGCTATACACTACCGACACAAAACGGACGTGAATCACTTGCTAGATTTCCGAGTGAAAACAATGTATGTTACGAAGTTCAGAACATAGAAGAAATAGTGGCGGATACTATTCAAAACCCGGTGGATGATGAAGCTGATGATGATTCAATGGCTTTGGAACCAGTCACCCGAAAAGAAGCATTACAAGGGACAACTACTCTTCAAACTTTTTATTGCAGGTACAAGAAGACAACGACATAACTCTCGAGTGCAATGGAAAATTTTCGAGATGAACTTAATATAGATTTGAAGTTCAACAAAAGTCAAGTGACTATGTATTCATCTTTTACCAAATAGTTTTAGAATTTTTAAGTGGATAACATATTTATATATGGAATTTTTAGTAATTATTAATTTATAGCTTCGTTGGGACCAATATATATACATTGGGATATAAAAAAAATTATTACTATCTTATTATTTTGTTAATTGGGAACCAAACTTAGTCCGCTTGAGATGGTCCTAAGCTCTTCAAAGTGTCTTCTGGTAAGGACCTGCACAAAGGCTACATGGGGGTTAGAACGATAGACCCGGTTTGCTTGATGTCAATTAGAGACTTTACTCGAGAGAGATTGAATATCTACTATGTTTAGTGTTGCGGGAATGATTACGGAATAATCACTTACCGTCGCATGGGAATTTGTACCATATTTATAGGCTTCTATCAAGAATGGAGGGGCTCATGGGGTCGTGCCAAGTGTACGCTCTACAATGCGCCACCAATGCCTGTTATGCCTAAAGCCTAATAGGTTGGTTTGACCCATGTCCCTTCTTAGGCCTTCTGGGGTGCAATGGACATTTTAACACCCTGATTGAACCATTAGCAATGATAGAGAAGGGTTCCGGACTGCGGTCCGGACATGGGGTCCTAACCAAGGCTAGTTCATACTCAGCTAGATTGTCTTAATTCGTTGTACATGTGGAGTTCCGCTGTCATCCTCAGGTCTGGATCATGTTTTATACTCTCGTACACTTGGTCATTAGTGGTGAGGCGTCCGACCCGGAGGTCGTCCGATCCTAGGGTACTATCAGGTATTTGGCTCCCCTTACATGTATGTATAGCGGGTGGGGTTGGACGTGTGGTGAGGCACGGGTCGGACCCGTATGGTCCGAACCACGACTTACCTTGTTGCCACTGTCACTAGCCTTTTCTATGTCTGGGGCACGGACCCTTAGATCAGTGGAACTCGTGAGTGACCAAACCAGTGTCCATATTATAGATGATAACTTTTTCACCTTCCACCCACAACCATAAGCCAGTGTCTTTGAGTAAAAGTGGGATTAAATAAGCTGCTTCATAATTCTCCTTTTTCAAAAATGGTAGTTTGATGATTTTCTCATCACCCCATACATACTTCTTGCATTCTCCAAACACATAAACATGTAGATTTTCGCCAATTACCCCGCCAATTGCAACTTGTTCGTTCCACATAAAATGTCCGGGTGATTTATTTCTGGTTAATTTTATTCTGGTTTTATTATCCAAAAACTTGGGCCAAGATGTTACTGTGAAAGATTCTGTTCTCATGTCAACCGTTACTATGTCTCTATTAACATATCGAAAGATGTGTACTTCTTCTCCTGTCAAAACCATTTCAGCAGTTGTCCCTGCAATATTGTAGTTCTCATGTCCATCAGTTATTTGCATTGTACCCGGATATGATTCTAGGCGTCTCCATTTATCCTCATCAGGGCTAAAAACTTCACAACCTTGTGATCTCGAATCTTTGTCGTGGTATACAGATAGTACTTTGTAGGTTCTAGTGGAAGAAAAGTAAGTTAGGGCACACGATAAAGCACCCGAGTGTGGATTTGGTAGTTGAAGATGCTGGTTGAGACTGGGGTTCCAAAGGGCATATTCAACATTATCATAGCTCCCGACAATAAGCAAGCCCAACTTATAATAACGGGTTAGTCGCATAGTTTGCGGGTGTAGTTTCTCTGCTGATGGATCCTTAACGCTATAACCAGGGTTATAATGAACAAACGTGGTGCGATTCTCATACTTGTCTGCGAAGTAGGCACCATAAATAATAGATTGCCACTGCTTACAAACTAGTTGAAGTTTAACTAGGCACTTCGGTTCCAACATGCAAAGAATCTCGATAATCATGTCAAAAGGTAAGCTTGCTTGTCCATATTCCGTATATATACTCGACTCCATATACACTTCGATCGGGATTATATATATATATATATATATATATATATATATATATATATATATATATATATATATATATATATATATATATTTGCGCTGGATCGCTGCTGAATTAATTGGAAAAAAACATATGAGAAAACACAAATTAAGCTGCTTATTTATGGTATAATAATTTAGTCTGCATATATATAGAGTATACTTTAAATGTTCTTCTTTGAATGCAGCCGATCACTTGTGAAGAAAGCAAGTTAAATGGTAGGTGCCAAATCAGAACGTTGAAACTGTGTTTATCTGTGTTTCATATGACAAAATAATCAATTAATCACACAATTAATATATAAGGTCCAATGAAATTAATTCGTTGAAAATAGGTAATAAATTATAATCTGCAGGTGCTGTGCGGACTGGAAAAATCATAACCGGTTTACCTAGCGGTTAAAATTAAAAAAAAAAAATCTGATTAGAAACAACTAAAAATATATATTTTAATTCGGTTTTATTGATTTTAATCATAAAAAAACATGCATACTGCTAATACATTGTCGGAACGAAGACATACCTGCAGCGACGTAGGAACCAAAGTAGTTGTTGCGTTACTATAATTATAGGCTAGCCAATAATTATATTCAGGAGATCAGGAGATCCCATGAACAATTTATAACGACGGAAATCTTCTGGGCTGGGTTGGGCTGGTACGTACCTTTTCTTCTCTTGGGCTTTCTAACGTAACTGCACCCGTACACATTTTTCTTAGTTTTATAAGTCTTTGTTTAGCACGAGCTTATAAGCAACTTATAAACTCTTGGAACTTCTTTGACTATTGACTGGAGAAAAACTTGTTACGTGAATGCGTAGCTTATCAAATACGGTAGCTGATGCCTGATTGTTACCCTAACCTAAATAAAAAACATGTCGTTACACATTGCCGCTCTCATTCCATCTGGCGCTAAACATTCTTGCGGCACCTCCAGGCTCCAACTCGACGGTAAACTCTTTACCTTTGTCTTTTGCCTTTTGATTTTTCTATCTCTTGCCTACTTTTTCATACCAATTTGCTATTGTGTGGCCATATTTCTTTTGCCTACTTATTTGTACGTTGTCAGTGATCTACATCTCTTGCCTGCTTAGTTAGATTGGTTTGTTCTATTGTGAAGACCATTAGTACACTAGCACGATTAATCTACATGTCTAATATATTGAAAGTTATTAGGGTGCTTCGGATAAATTTAGAGACAAACTTATATTATTAAATAATAAAAATATCAATTTTGTTAATCAAAACATTTAGGTTGGTAAAGAAAAATATGCATAGACGTTTACTTCGATTAATAATAACATCAATTTTTCTTTTAAATATCACATCTAATACTAAATATCACTACAAGAGATTTGATCTAATATGATTCTTATAAAGAGACGTATCATCATGTAAATAATAGTCGTATTTAAAAATTATGACTCTTAAGAAGAGACGCAAATTGCAAAGGGGCGCAAAAAAAGGTGGGTTGTATTTTCGATTGAGTTATAGTAAGAACATAAACTAGTGTTAACTACTGTGCAACCTATTATGCATTCAAATTTATATGTGGAATGACTAATGGAGTTCCTCTACCCTTCATCCTACAAAATTGTATTTTCTTTTAGTTTTTCTTGCCATTGCACTGTTTCAGTTCCTAATAAGTGAGTTAGATATTTGTTATTAGTACTCTAGGGACATGTGTTGTTATCCATTCCTTTTAGAGTTTGATGTGTTGGATTGTTGCACGTAAATGTGATACAATTCATATGTTGGTGATTACTTGAGAGATTAGTCACTTTTCGAGCACATTTGAAATTTATTTACCATTTCAATTTATAAACTGTACATATCATATGATTCATAAATCACTAGGAATCTACTTAATGGATATGTAAGGGTTGTTGTATTGATTATTAGATGGCATTGAATAATGAGATAGGAGAAGGTACTTTTAAATTGTCACATGATGACGTGAAGATCTTGTGAGAAGTTTGTATCAACTTCATTAGAAAGAATGGACGTGGAATCAATTCTCAAGTACCTCACTATACCACTAATTAAAAGGTTTCACAATCAAGATTTCAGTTTTACTATGGAAGAGCTATATCATGAGATATTTGAAGGCAAACATACGATCGAAAAAGGACCACTACGAAATCTGTACTGCTGAAGCGAAAAAGAAGACAATCAATTGGATCGGCTATATTATCTGGTTAGATTGCTGGCAAGCTGGCAAACACATGTAATCGTGCATTGGAATTGATATTGTCAACCGCATGATAGCTGAAAGTCGATCACTTGGAAAAGTCTAGTACTGAATCTTGGAGCTTTCTGATAAATCTATTTGAAGATGGTGTTAGATGCGATCGAGATATTTATAAACATGGATGACAGACATCTCCAGAATGGCTTCGCTTGGTTGGAATACATGCACAAGTTTTTCAGCTAGCTTATCAACTCGATGAGTTTATTATCGTAATAAGCCTGTTACATGGATGTTTAGCTGGTAACTGATAAGTTAGCTAATCTGATATTTACATTAATTTTTGCGAATCAATTGACGCCATGGCCTGTATCAATTCTCTAAAGAATCCTAATTCTAAATCTGCATAGAGGGCAAGGGAGATGCCGAATTACCGATTTATCGAAGTCGTCATTTTTCTAATCTAATTTGGTCCCCAATTACCTATTAAATACAAGAGCTCAAACAATCAATGAGCAGATGAGAGGTTTAGGAAGAAAGAAAGCATGAGCCTTTCATCTTCTATCTTCTTCCCATCTATTTGTAAGTATCCTGGGATCGATCCAGAAGGAGACCAAGACACTTCAGAAAGGCAGGACGAAGGAAGAAGATATGAAACTTGAAAAACATACTCTCTATTTCAAAAGAGAAAGGAACAAAAGTATCGAGATTTAACGATCTCCGTTGAAAGAAGTTGAGACTAAGAACACGTACAGAGATGATTTGAACAAGACATGAAGAATGTCGTGCTGACTTTGGAAGATTAATTCAATTTTGAGTGTTTATAATATGGGTAGGGTTGGAAGAAGGTGTATAAATCAAATTTGATTTATTAAATTGAATTTAATTTGAAAGGGGTATAGTTGTACATCTATATTTAACTATTAAAATATAAATTGTATAATATAATTTGACAGATCGTACCATCTAACGGTGACCTGTGTTCAGGTCGTTACGAAGACGACTTGAAAATAGAAAAGCTCTACATTGCTTCGTCCCGTGAATAGCTTGCCACTTTGAATTTTTGCAGTCAAACTTTTCAAATTTTGACTAATATAGCGGCGTATTGGAATTTATGTCTCTAATTTCGTTGTTAATTTGTAAATTTGAAAATAAAACATTTTTTAAATGAAAAATATAATTACTATAGTTATGGCATATCGTACACTTGCAAGATGAATCCAAGTGAGAGATGAAGAAGTAAGAGCAATTAACACCTCTACAACACAACAAAATCAATAAATCCTAAATAGAAATTTTAAGGTATAAAAACTTCAGTTTCATAGCTATGCATGCAATTGGAGAGATTAATTACATGTGAGTTATTACTTATGAGAATCAAGATCCGAAAAGAACATAGAGATTAATTCGAATTCGCTCTCGCTTTCGAATTATCTGATCCAGTTACCCTTGCATTAATTTCATCAGTAAATATGTGATTTTTATAACTAAATATGTTTATGATGTTTGACATAAAACTTTAATAGAGTTATTTTTAAGAGGCATTTAACGGACGAATAGTAACTTAATTTTATGTAAGTTGAATAGTGACTTTATATAGTTTTTAATTGTATGACAAACATAAAACCGGTGAACATTAACTTAGAGTTGTTAGTTGATTTCCAAACATTCCAATGATATTTCTCGTGAAAACTGGTGTTTACTAATCACTAATCAAGAAGAGTTGGGCAATTCACATACTAGCTTGCATTCTATTTCTAATTTTCTACCAATGAGTAACATGTAGTGCAGTATATTGTACGTGTAACATATACATACACCACCGATTGCTTAACTCATGACTTTGAATTCATATTTAGTCCCAATCTGGTGTTGGTATTCTTAATTCTTCTGACTGTGTTTCTAAGATTTTGCAGAAGTCTTCCCTCTTTTGATCAAAATTGCATATGGAGCCATATTCAATGATTTTCACCTGCAAGATCCAAATGATTCTAGCTTTTTCTTCTTTTATCTCAAGAGTAGTGTTGATGCCACATAGACAATGCCCACAAGGGAAGTTGGGAGTGGGGCGATAAGCATTCAGCTCTTCCCATATTCCATTTAGCTTGTTGAAACACTGAGCAACTGAATCTTTACCTTGAACAATACCACGCAGAGTTTGATGGAGTTGAAAGATCCTCACAACCTCTGGTTGTTCATATCTAGTTCTGAGCTCTTCCCAAGCCTCTCTAGCAGTAGCAAGATAGAGAATAGTGGTTTTTATCTCAGGTGCAAATGATTATCCAAGAATTTACCAGAGTATTACACTTGTTCCATACTCTCATCTCTTGAACATTCTCAGGTGGTGGTGGTACAATAGTACCATCCACAAAACCCATTTTGTTTCCGAGACTGGGATTTATCTCAAGTTCCTTAGACCATACATTGTAGTTGGTTCCATTAAGGATAAGTGTTATAGTGCCAGAGATAGCATTATCAGCATTAGTGATATGATAAGGACTATAAGATCATCATGAGCTTGGAAGTATGCTATAGCATCAACATGTTCCATGGCTCTTGGCCTAAGTGTTGTGACTTGTGATAACAAAAGTAGAGAACAAGAATGTAAAAGAAAAGATTTACTTAAGCAGCTTAGTAATGACATATAAGGAAACATCCTTGAGCTTAGGTAGAACTTGGCTCTGATGCCATATCAGAAAACATGCTAAAAGCTTGAATCAAACACATTTATTAGATTTTTGTTTATATTCGAGTGGATTGAATGAGAGCTACAAGAATGCTATGCTAATATTTATACTACTCTAAAATATCCTATCTAAAGTTATTGATTGCAGGAATTGAGATAAGGGAGGGTTTCGCCACCTATGATGGTAGAGAAAACTTAAATCAGTCGGTTGAGATAAGCTCAATCTATACATAATCGATCTCAACCGCATAAACCCTAACAGAGTACAATTTGGTACTTTTCTTCGATCCGGTGTGGAGGGTGCAGGTGCTCCGTTGTATTTCATTGGCTCTTTCAGCTGGTAATGATCTGGTGTATGTAATGCAACGTGTTCCCGAATTTTGATTAACTTCCCAGCTTCCTCTATTCGTCTTCTAGTATCTCTTTTTATTTTTCTTTCAATGTGGTATCTGATGGAGAGTTTTCTTTGCAATTATGTTTCTCATAAATTACAATTTGACCCACAAAACTTTCTTTCTTCAAACAGAGTCTATATGCCCATTCAACTTCAACTATGCTAAAGAGATATATATTGAAATTTCCCACGAAATGAAACCAAAGAAAAACAAAATTAATCTTGGCTTATAGTGATCAAATCAAAATATTATTGTTATCCAGTGCAAATTACAACTAAAGCCTAACATGCATATCTAGTAAATATGTCAAAACTAGATTTCTTAAGAATCATTGCATCCAGCATCCAGCATCCACTTGAGTGTATACGTTCATCTACAGAAGATCAGATCAGGCATAATCAGTACTATACTTTGTCCTGGAATGGCTTACCGGATCGCATGCCTTTAATATAACCCAAGCCTGCTTTGCGGGGCAAGAACTTATTATAGGGGGGAAACAATGTAACAGAAGGAACGATGTACTCGTGAGTGAACAAACCAGTGTCCATATTATAGATGAGAACTTTTTCATTTTCCAACCACAATCATAATCCACTGTCCTTGAGAAAAAGTGGGATTAAATAAGCCGCTTCATAATTCTCCTTTTTCAAAAATGGTAGTTTGATGATTTTCTCATCACCCCATTGTATTGGCCAAAATTCGCTCTTGTCAACTAGACTAACGGATCGGCCCATCAAGGCTACGACCCAACCCACAATCCATTAATGAGTCCGCCTTGACTTCATACGTGAGTTGGACTCCAAAGGCAAGTTAGCAAGCCCACCTAGCTAAGTCATCCATGCAGCCAATCAGTCCGCATGCCACCTGACTAGCTCACACCTTGCCAACCTTCCAGCTGGTTGACAAGCTAGCTAGCTCACCTAACTCGCCCGACCTTGCATGACTGACTCTGTCAGTCAGCACCTGACTAACAGACTTACCAACTCCAGTAGCTTGACTGACTTAGTCCGTCAGTAAGCAACCGACTTACGTCCACTCTCCTAACTACTTGAGACACAGTCTAATCCGTTCCAACGACCTCCCCGAGATTCGCGGGCAGACTCCAACGATGGGTGGGTTATATAGAGAAGGCTGAGGAGATGTAGGGATCAGGGAATTCTAACTGCAACAAACCCTAGCAATCAATCTCTCACGCCTCCATCTCTCTCAAGCTCTCTGATCAACATCATCCGTCACCTATCATTATCTACCATTGTCCGTCACCATCCACCATCACCCATCGTTGTTCGAAGACGACTAGCTAGCTTCCTCCTACAAGGTCAGCTAACCTCTCGCCGGTGCTCGTCCGTAATCTGCCGAACCGACTCAACCAATAGGATAAGTCGACGCTTGCCACCATCTCTCCCTCTTTGTTTCTTTCATTTGATTACTCTTTCTATCAGTCATCTAACTTGAGCGTCGGAGTCCCTTCGGTCGGCACCACACCGGTGTCACCTCGGAATCTCACGTCTCTGTTTGCTATTGTTGCCTTGCAGGTTGTCGGTGCCCCCCAATCTCTAACCCTAATTTTGATTGTAGATTTCTGAGCGTCTACAATTTGGCGCCCACCGTGGGGCCCCGACTATCAAGAAAGGTAATCCAGTAGCGACCGCGGCATGCTAAGAAATCCATCATGGCCTTTTCGACGAATCGTTACGGAAGAGGTAGAGGAGGTGGGCGTCGTCACTCGATCAAAACCTTGGCGGCGAATCTGAACGCCAAGAAGATCAAGCTCCTTGAGGACGAAAACCGCGCTGTCCGCCAGGAGAACTCGCTCTTGAAGGAAAGGGTTGAGTATGTCATCCACCAGGAGGCTCCAACATTGGACGCGGCCTCGTCTTGCCGACTCATGTCAGGGGTGGAGAACCCACCACATGACACGATTGAGGCTTGCCAGCTAACCTTTGAAGAGACGGAAGGGGTGATTCCCGTAACTCCAGTCTCTCAAGTGGTGAGCGCTCCGCCAAGGCCATCCCTTGAGATCACTCAGGGTACCACCAGCAGGAGAGTTTCGTTCGAAGGTGCTAACCCAAGGATGAACGATGAATCACCACAACAACGCAACCAAAGCGCAAGTCAGGTAGATCACTTGCTAACCCTCTCTGCAGGTCACGGAAGTAGTAACGAGGAGCTAGCCTCCAAACTGGTGAGCCTGGAAGAGATGATTCAAAGGATCCCTGGAGTGCCAGCACCAATCAAGAAGAGCTTACCCAACAACTTTGCTGACTCTCCCTTCGCCGATGCTATAGCTTTGGTGGAGATGCCAACCAAGTTCACCTTCCCAAGCATGAAGCTCTATGATGGAGCAGCCGGACGACCATGTCTCACAAGACAAGCGAAGGATGTTCACCATAGCCATCCCAGGATCTCCATGAGGCATGCATGTGCAAAGGGTTTGGTTCGGTCGATCGGACCTACAATGGTATACCAACTTACCCAACAATTTCATTTCCTCTTTTGCCCAATTAGTCGACTGCTTTGTGGAACAATTCACAAGCAGTCGCAAGCGTTTAAAAATGTCGGACGACTTGTATAGCGTCCGACAAAGACCTAACGAATCTCTCAGGGAGTACGTTGCAAGATTTAACAAGGAGAAGGTGTCAATCCCCAATTGCAACAAGGACACTGCTGTCAACGCCTTCCGCAAAGGGTTGCCACTCGGGGGTTGTCTGAGGAGCCGTGTACCCTGTCGAACAAGGGAAGTGCTCGCCAAAGCATGGGCTCGAGATAAAATGGGAGGAGGATGATGCCAGCGGACCTTACATGTCAAGCCAGTGTTCGCAAGGAGCCCAAGCTTGAGACGAGTTGAGCGAAGGGTTCAGACTATCGTGCTATACCCGTACCGGAGAGAAGACATGGTCATTGCGAATCCACCTCGCCTTCCAGTCCAACAGAGGACGAAACCCGAGCACCGCCTCGAGTTACTCCTCGGAGATTGAACCGGAGAGGAGTGTAGCAGTCATGAAGAGCATGGGCGACCGAGTCAGGTGGCCAGGAAAACTTAGAACACCTCCAGATCAGAGAAACTCCAACAAGTGGTGTGATTTCCACGGAGACCACGGACATACAACCGCAGAGTGCAACTCACTGCGATTGGAGGTAGCTGAGCTTCTGAAGAGAGGACACTTGACGGAGTTCCTCTCTGACAAAGGTAAAAAGACCCTCGCCAGTCGGCAGGGCACTGATCTACCTGAGCCCCCTCAGACCAACAAGGTAATCAACGTGATCTCTGGGGGGTCAGAGATCAGTGGTGTCTCATACTCTGCGGCTTAGCGCCACAGTAGGAAAACGGTAAGGCCCGAGCTCGATGCTCGCAGAGCATCAGACACCTCTTCGTCTGACTTGACTATTAGCTTCTCAGACCAAGAGTCTAAGCAACTAATTAGTCCTCATGACAACGCTTTAGTAATTTCCATTCTTATTGCAAACTGTCTTACGAAGAGAGTTCTCATTGACAATGGGAGCTCTGCTAACATCATTTTTCTAGATGCTCTGACAGAAATGGGCATAGATGAGGCTGCCATCCTTCGTCAGCCGACAACTCTGTAACCCGGTGGAGAAAAGAAGTACACGGTTGGGAGTGTTACCCTTCCTGTCTATGCAGAAGGCATCAACCTACCAACAAAGTTCCTGATCGTAGACAATCCGTCAAGCTATAATTCCATCCTTGGTAGGCCGTGGATTCACGAGATGAAAGCAGTACCATCAACCTACCACCAAGTGATTCGCTTCCCTACCAAGTGGGGGGGGGGGGGTGAAGGAGATTCTAGGGCAGCAGCGGGATGCGAGGACGTGTTACATGGAAGCCCTGAAGCCCAAGGCAGCAGAGTTATAGCAATTACAACAACTCAACCCCCAATTGACCCAGACCAGCCAGGGATGGAAGCGCTCGATGAAGTTCAGATTCACCCAGACCATCCAGATCACAAAGTTCAGATTGAGGCAAAGTTGAGACCAGAGCTACGAGAGCAACTGATCACATTTCTCAAATTTCACCATGACTGCTTTGCTTGGTCACATGCAGACATGATAGGAGTTGACCCAGAGGTAGTCACCCACAGACTTGAGGTCGACCCAGACTACCCACCAGTCAGACAGAAACGGAGGAAGTTCGCTCCAGAGCGGAACAAAGTTATCAATGAAGAAGTCCAGAAATTACTTGATATCGGATCGGTCCGCGAAGTACACTACCCAGACTGGTTAGCCAACGTTGTGGTAGTGAAGAAGAAGAATGGCAAGTGGCGAGTGTGCATCGATTTCACCGATCTCAACAAAGCATGCCCGAAGGATTCCTTTCCACTTCCCCACATAGACATGCTAGTAGATGCCACCGCAGGACATGAGTTGTTAAGCTTCATGGACGCATTCTCAGGATACAACCAGATACTGATGCACCCTAAAGATCAAGAGAAGACAGCCTTCGTCACAGAGAGAGGAACCTTCTGTTATAAGGTCATGCCATTCGGACTCAAGAATGCAGGAGCCACTTACCAGCGACTGGTCAACCGTATGTTCGCTAGCATGCTGGGGGACACCATGGAGGTGTACATTGACGACATGCTGGTCAAGTCCTTGGTTGTCGATCAGCACCTTGACCACCTCCGCCAAGCCTTCTCAGTCCTCCGCAGGTATAATATGAAGTTGAACCCAGCTAAATGCTCGTTTGGAGTCTCCTCTGGGAAATTCCTTGGGTATTTGGTCACGCAAAGAGGTATTGAGGCTAACCCTGATCAAATTCGCTCAATTTATAACATTCCCTCCCCCAAGTGCGTTAAAGATGTGCATAAATTGACTGGGAGGCTAGCAGCCCTCAGCAGGTTCATACCCAAGTCTTCCGAGAGGTATCGACCATTTTTTGACACCCTACGGAAGGCCAAAGACTTCCAGTGGACAGATGAGTGTGAGGACGCCCTACAACAAATCAAGCGTTACCTTACCACACCTCCAGTGCTATCAAAGCCCAAGACCGGAGAGACTCTGTTTGTTTACGTCGCAGTCTCCGACTCAGCACTAAGCGGCGTCCTAGTCAGGGAAGAGGATGGAAACCAACTCCCAGTCTACTACATGAGCAAGTCCTTACTAGATGCGACCGGCTGACCGGTGGAGAAGCTAGCCCTTGCACTAGTCACCTCAGCAAGGAAGCTACGCCCTTACTTCCAATGTCATCCAATCATAGTCCTCACCAGCTTTCCACTACGCAACATCTTGCACAAGCCCGAAGTCTCTGGTAGGCTCTCCAAATGGGCGGTCGAGCTCAGCGAGCACGACGTCTCCTTCCAACCCCGCACATCCATCAAATCTCAAGCACTCGCAGACTTCATAGCTGATTTCACCCCAACCAAATTAGGTCAAGCAGAAAAGGAGTTATTTTGTTTGCAGGAGAAGGACAACTTGCAGTGGAAGCTCTCAGTCGATGGCTCCAGCAATTCCAAAGGAAGTGGACTCGGCACAGTCCTTACCTCGCCAGACGGAGACACAATCCAAAGAGCCATCCGATGCGGATTCAAAGCAACTAACAACGAGTCCGAATATGAGGCGCTTATAGCTGGCCTCAACTTAGCTCGGGACATGGGCGTAAAAAGCATTCAGGTACAATCGGACTCACAGTTAGTAGTTAACTAATTGCAGGGCTCTTACCAAACCAGGGACACCAAGATGTCTGCCTATCTTCAGCTAGTCAAGGAGTTGCAGTCCTCCTTCTGGGAGTTCTTTGTTTCGCAGGTACCAAGGACGGACAACAACCACGCAGACGCCCTTGCCAACCTTGGAGCAGCCATGAATACCACAGTGCCAATGACAATTCCAGTAGTATACATACAATGGCCCGCAACATGGAAGGGCGAATGCACTAATCAGACGGTGGCTGAAATCACGACCAAGCCTAATTGGATGGCTTCAATAGCATTATACTTGTCAAACGGAGACCTTCCAGAAGACAAGAGCGAGGCAAGGCGAGTGAAGGCGAAGGCAGCCCGTTTCACACTACTGACGAACAACTCTATAGGAGATCCTACTCAGGTGCGTAACCGATAATGAGGCCAGACATGTTCTGACTGAGTTACATGCAGGGGAATGTGGCAACCATTCTGGAGCTCGAAGCCTTGCACACCGAGCGCTCACAGCAGGGTACTATTGGCCAACCATGAGGGCTGATGCTCTAGACTTTGTGAGAAGATGTGACTCATGCCAAAGACACTCACACATCAGCCACCTCCCACTAGAGAGGCTACACCCATCCTTTGCTCCATGGCCTTTTATGAAATGGGGGATGGACATAGTAGGGAAACTACCTACTGCACCAGGCCAACGAGTGTACATGCTCGCAGTAACCGATTACTTCACCAAGTGGGTGGAAGCAGAAGCCTTCAAGCAAGTCCGTGACACAGAGGTAAAAAATTTCATTTGGAAACATGTGATCTGCAGGTACGGAGTCCCCTACGAAATCGTGACAGACAATGGCTCCCAGTTCATAAGCTATGAGTTTCAAGATTTCTGCAAGGAATGGGGAATCAAGCTTACGTTCTCGACCCCACGCTATCCTCAAGCAAATGGACAAGTAGAGTCTACCAACAAGACCATCATGAACAGTCTCAAAACACGACTGAAACAAGCAAAAGGAGCATGGGCCGACGAACTCCCAGGCGTCCTTTGGTCCCATCGAACTACACCTAGGACTCCAACTGGAGAAACACCGTTTAGCATGGTCTATGGGACCGAAGCAGTCATACCCATAGAAGTGGGACTACCCACAGCAAGATACAAAATGGCTAGCGAGCAGACCAACAATGCAGAATTGGCGCATGAACTCGACTTGGTTGACGAACTCAGGGAAAGAGCCATGATTTGGATTGCCGCCTATCAACAGAAGGCCACACAACACTTCAACAAGAACATACGCCTGCGAACCTTCAAGCAGGACGATTGAGTTCTACGTAAGGTATTCCAGAACACCAAGGAGACAGGAGCTGGCAAGCTTGGACCAAATTGGGAAGGTCCTTACAAAATCACAAAGGTAGTAGGCAACGAAGCCTACAAGCTAGAAACCAAGGAAGGACGACAGATAGCCAACAGTTGGAATGCCATCCACTTGAAGAGGTATCACTTCTAATGCTCCACCTTCCAAATACTTGCATGTTGAGGTTAACTCCTATTTAAAATCAGCCGACCTGACCAGGGGCTAGCTGGTCACCTAACCCAGCTAGGTAGGTCGGTCAACCGCCCCACCCCCAAACCTTCCCAGGGGGTCCAAATGTCTTACTGACACTCGACGACTGAGTACATATGAGATTGTCAGCCACTGGAAGGGTCCAAACAATCACACAACCCAATAGGTTGACAGCTGATCGTCTACTTTGTCAGAGAAACTTCTCTCTGTGAGCAGCATATCGCCCAAGTCTAAGGTATGGTCCAAATTTTGTCTGGCGAGATTAATCTCTCATCCAAACAACCGATCTAACTAGGGGCAAGCCGGTTAGCTAACCCAGCTGGGCAGGTCGGTCTAACACCCCCCCCTCCCCAAGGGGGTCCAACGTTCTTGCAGGCTATCCACTGCGTGACTCATACAACCGTCAGACACCTCGGCGACAATAATCCATGAGAAGTCATCGGTCGACCAGAGAGGCCCTCACTATTTCACAATCCAAACAATAAGATGGTTGATCATTCACTTCACCTGATGTGCACGACATCGTTCCACATGCGGCTTGCCACCTGCAGTCGAGGTACCATTACTTGCTTCCATGAGATTGATTTCTCACTAAAATCAGCCGACCTGACCAGGGGCTAGCTGGTCACCTAACCCAGCTAGGCAGGTCGGTCAACCGCCCCACCCCCCAACCTTCCCAAGAGGATCCGTTCCATCTCATGTTGCAGACAACGAAATGGCTAAGGTGAAGCCCAAAAATCACCTCAACACTTCAAAGTGCTCACCATTCAGGAACATAAGCACAATAGTGGCAACCATCCATCAAACGAACAACACAAAATATGGATTCACATTTATTTTGATCGGCTTCAACTTGTTTAACCCACACCTTGCGTCAACAAATCGCTCAGTGGCTTAAACAGGTTGAAGTCATCAAAATTAATGGTCACTCACATACAAACACGTCAGTCAGACAAGAGTTCTCTGTGTATTCCAACCATCTCAACCCACTTACCGAGAATGTGCGAGCTCTCTCAGACAGAAAAACATATTGCCACGCTACTCGATTAGAAAGGCTGATGCAGTATGGCATCCACTGTCGACCGGCACCCAGTATGATTGACGACGCAGCTGACATTCACCGCAAGTCGATGACACCGTTCGACAGACGCAGCTGACACCCACCGCAGTCGATCGACACCCAGCCATCTGACAGACGAAACATGGCACCCACCTGCAAGCTGACTGACACCCAGCCGTCTGACAGACGCAGCTTGACACCCACCTGCAAGCTGACTGACACCCAACCATCTGACAGACGCAACATGGCACCCAACTGCAAGCTGACTGACACAGCTGTCTGAAGGCATAGCATAGCACCCTAACGACAAGCTGACATACATAGATGTCTGACTGACCCGGCGTCGCACAAATTCGACGAAGTAGGCGAACCAACACAATACTAGTTCAAGCACTACTCCTTTGGCCTAGAGCTTAAACTGGGGGACAAACCTAGTAGACAGAGCTCAACAGTACCAAGCGCGTCGTCGAGAGGTTAGCATGTTATTTTTCATTCAAACTAGACTCGTAAGATAAGCATGACTGCATGATTTATGAATATGTCTGACTCTCCATCATGAACTACGTTTTAGTATGAATTCTAAGAACAATGCATCTTTAACTTCATGTGTTATTCACTATTTTGAACTACTTTACTCATGCATGATAATTTCGATCGAATACTTATGTATTTGAGATCATTGCAACTATCATACAAATTCAAATATGAGACATAACATCCCATAGCCTACGCGGCTCGAGACATCCCAGGAACAACCCAAAGTAAAATCCAAGGCCACAATAAACATTCATAACTGATCCAACCCTATAAGGGTAATACAAACAACAATGTTCAAAAATGAATGATAGAAAGTACTTGGAAATCGAATCCAGCAACATACAACATAAACGACAAAAGAAATAACTCTCAAGACAACAACATCCAGAGTTTCACCATCCAACATGAAACTACCAAGTGGTACCAACTCCATCAACTCCCGGCCTCGAGTTGGTCTGAACGCGAGCCCTATCTGATGAGACATCCTTCACGGTGTAGAAATGACAGAAGGTGTCGACGGACATCTGAACGTTCATGATCTCGCCCAGTACCTGCATCCCGAGAATAAGCCTCCAAGCGTTGGGCATCAGCTGACCAGGCGCAACCTTGAGATAGCTAAGCACATCAACCATGAACTTGGGAAGCGGGAGTCTAAGCCCTATCTTGAAAGCGATTTCATACAAGCAGACCATCCCCGGGATGTCCCAGTCTGCTCGCTGGTCCACATAGGGAAGTTGAGATCCAGGGCTCTCTGGAATCCCGTAGAGACCCCTCAAGTATGACATCTCCGCCTCAGTAAGAGCTGACGGTGGGCTGATGGACAAGATACTAGTAGGCTGGCCCATAGCGAACAAAGACCCATTATGTGAGTCTTGGCTAGCGACTCCAGTCGGCTGCAAGCACACAACCAACTCGTTCGAACACCCCCCATAATCTACCTACATCCAAGTTTAAATGGAAAGAGAGTGTCATTCCAAATCCGTGTAAAGATTTAGCTATGTTCAGCATCAAAATTACAAGCCGACATGCACGACATGCATCAATCTACACACTTCTAGCTGGAACTAATTCCTAACATCCAAACACAACACTCATCGCCAACAGAGGCCAAAGCCTCATCTAACATGCATGCCAAACAAAATATTCAACGTGCTGGCTTTACAACAATCCATCAACACGCCCATTTTCTAACAAAGCATCACAACATGAATATTTATGAAAGCTAGACGAAAATATCCATAAACATATTCAAAATGGCGCAATTCCACCAAAATTTATCTCCAATCTACTCCACCAGATACCGGTTGATACAAAAGGTAACATACATGTTTACTCTACGACACTACTTCAAAGCAAAAAGGTCCATCTGCTCTTGAAAAGTAAAAAACAACTTACGATTTGCCTAAGTGGGTCTACTATGACCTACCCAAGCTCAAAGCAAAACGATAACACCACTCTCCTGCTAGCCGAACAAATCCAAGTTTAAATCCCACCAAGTGCACTCCTACATAGCCAAGACATTGAGTCATGCAAAAGAAAACGCGGATTCTAACCGCCAAAACATCGAATCAAACCTCAAAATCCAGGCAGGATCCACCAATACGAATAACGACGAATCAAATCTTACAGGCACAAAACCAAACATAGACTCAAAAAATTTCATACGAACCCCACGGACAAAATCAATCCTGCATGAACCGTCTATCCAAAGTGTGGGTCACAACTCCAAATACATGACTCGCTGTATAATACATTTCTTACGCAACGAAAATGCCACAGCCCAAAGTATACCAGATGCTTTCTAAAAATGCTAACTGGAATGGAAACGGAACTATTTATCCCTCTACTATGGCTTCAATCCTTCAATCATTATAACTCATCCAATTAGCATACAACCCAGCTCAAGCTCAGAAAATAAGCAGAGACATACAAAAATAAAATCCAACAAGAAATAGTCTCTCCCAGTGATCCAGCAGACAAAAAAAAAAAAAAAAAAAGACGATGAACAGTAAAACGGGAGAGGAAAAGCAGACCCACCGGAAAAGCTTGAATTCCGGCCAAGCTTCAGCCTCTGTCACCTCCACACCGAAATGATTCTCACCGGAGAATGCCCAGAACACGATGGGCGCTGCCTGCTCTCCTTCCACCTTCGCTATCTCCGCGCCCTCAACTCGCCACACCGCCCCTCTGCTTCTTCTCTACGCCCAGTCCGTCTCCTCCACAATTTCGGCCACTCCCTCAACAAACCATCTTATGCTCCTCCATTTGTATCTCTGTTCTACGAGCATAAACTAAATTTGATAAGATGGACGCAAGTTTCTTTTTGAAATCCACGAGAAGAGATGGGAGGAACAGCGTGAAAGAGGGTGAAGAAGAAGATAAAAAGCCGATTTGTGTCTCTGGAATGAAAGTATGTGTGAAAGAGTGAATAGTGTTGTTATTATTGAAACACAATTTCAAAATACTAGGGTTTTGACCACAAATTGATCAATTGTAAAAAAGTACAAGTCAAGATCTTATCCACTATTTATTAATACTCCAACTCGGGCAATGCAAGCACCCATTCGGGCAAGGCGAGCACCAATTCGGGCAAGGCATGCACCAATTTAGACAAGGCAAGCACCAATCCGAATTCGGGCAATGCAAGCACCCATTCGGGCAAGGCGAGCACCAATTCGGGCAAGGCATGCACCAATTTAGACAAGGCAAGCACCAATCCGAATTCGGGCAAGGCATGCTCCATTCGGGCAAGTCATACCCCAATCGGGGCAAGTCATCTTATTCCAGGCTGCAAGCTCCAGCTCATCCAACCAAGGTGTGTGCTTGTAAGCTACCACCTTGCGGTTGACTCGTCAAACTAAAATTTTCAGCCCGCAAGCTCCAGCTCATCCAACCAAGGTGTGTGCTTGTAAGCTACCACCTTGCGGTTGACTTGTCAAACTAAAATTTTCAGTCTGCAAGCTCCAGCTCATCCAACCAAGGTGTGTGCTTGTAAGTTACCACCTTGCGGTTGACTCGTCAAACTAAAATTTTCAGTCTGCAAGCTCCAGCCCATCTAACCAAGGTGTGTGCTTGTAAGCTACCACCTTGTGATTGGCTTGCCAAACTAAAACTTTCAGTCTGCAAGCTTCAGCTCATCTAATCCAAAGATGTGGTCTGTAAGCTAGCACCTTACGATTGGCTTGCAAAATTTTTTTTTTCAATCTGCAAGCTTCAGCTCATCTAGCCAAAGATGTCGGTCTGTAAGCTACCACCTTACGATCGACTTGCCAAACCAAAAATTTCAGTCTGCAAGTTGTCATCTTGCAAGAACGAATTGCCCATTTACAATTTTTCAGTCTACAAGTTTTCATCTTGTTAGATTGAAATGCCCAGTTTCAATTTTTCAGTCTGCAAGTTCCCGTCTTGCTAGATTAAATTGCTTGTCCTGAAAATGTCAGTCTGTAAATCTCCAACTTACTAGATTGACTTGTCCAACTGAGAATGTCAGTCACTAAAAATCCATCTCGCTAGGTTGATTGCTCCCAGCCAAGTGTGTCTGTCAGTGAGCTTCTGCATTGCAAGATTGATGACTTGCTTTGCCAAGCTAACCACTAGATCACTACGAGTGACATGCACACCTCTATCCAATCGCTCTCCCTATCAACGAGCTTATCATTTGAATCCCGATATACTTACGGGGTAACTGATACCTTTGATGGAGCAAAATATCATTGGCCTACGATCTGGCGCTCATCACTCTTTTGGGCATAAAATTTCTACTATCCGACTCGAAACACTCGACTCGAAGAGTGGGGACAAACTGTATTGGCCAAAATTCGCTCTTGTCAACTAGACTAACGGATCGGCCCATCAAGGCTACGACCCAACCCACAATCCATTAATGAGTCCGCCTTGACTTCATACGTGAGTTGGACTCCAAAGGCAAGTTAGCAAGCCCACCTAGCTAAGTCATCCATGCAGCCAATCAGCCCGCATGCCACCTGACTAGCTCACACCTTGCCAACCTTCCAGCTGGTTGACAAGCTAGCTAGCTCACCTAACTCGCCCGACCTTGCATGACTGACTCTATCAGTCAGCACCTGACTAACAGACTAACCAACTCCAGTAGCTTGACTGACTTAGTCCGTCAGTAAGCAACCGACTTACGTCCACTCTCCTAACTACTTGAGACACAGTCTAATCCGTTCCAACGACCTCCCCGAGATTCGCGGGCAGACTGCAACGATGGGTGGGTTATATAGAGAAGGCTGAGGAGATGTAGGGATTAGGGAATTCTAACTGCAACAAACCCTAGCAATCAATCTCTCACGCCTCCATCTCTCTCAAGCTCTCTGATCAACATCAGCCGTCACCTATCATTATCTACCATTGTCCGTCACCATCCACCATCACCCATCGTTGTCCGACGACGACTAGCTAGCTTCCTCCTACAAGGTCAGCTAGCCTCTCGCCGGTGCTCGTCCGTAATCTGCCGAACCGACTCAACCAATAGGATAAGTCGACGCTTGCCACCATCTCTCCCTCTTTGTTTCTTTCATTTGATTACTCCTTCTATCAGTCATCTAACTTGAGCGTCGGAGTCCCTTCAGTCGGCACCACACCGGTGTCACCTCGGAATCTCACGTCTCTGTTTGCTATTGTTGCCTTGCAGGTTGTCGGTGCCCCCCCAATCTCTAACCCTAATTTTGATTGTAGATTTCTGAGCGTCTACAATTTGGCGCTCACTGTGGGGCCCCGACTATCAAGAAAGGTAATCCAGTAGCGACCGCGACATGCTAAGAAATCCATCATGACGCACTCAGACGAATACGTTCTGGAAGAGGTAGAGGAGGTGGACGTCGTCACTCAGATCAAAACCTTGGCGGCCAAGATGCAAGAGAACGCCAAGAAGATCAAGCTCCTTGAGGACGAAAACCACGATGTCCGCCAGGAGAACTCGCTCTTGAAGGAAAGGGTTGAGTATGTCATCCACCAGGAGGCTCCAACATTGGACGCGGCCTCGTCTCGCCGACTGACTCATGTCACTGGGGTGGAGAACCCACCACGCAACACGATTGAGGCTTGCCAGCTAACCTTTGAAGAGACGGAAGGGGTGATTCCCGTAACTCCAGTCTCTCAAGTGGTGAGTGCTCCGCCAAGGCCATCCCTTGAGATCACTCAGGGTACCACCAGCAGGAGAGTTTCGTTCGAAGGTGCTAACCCAAGGATGAACGATGAATCACCACAACAACGCAACCAAAGCGCAAGTCAGGTAGATCACTTGCTAACCCTCTCTGCAGGTCACGGAAGTAGCAACGAGGAGCTAGCCTCCAAACTGGTGAGCCTGGAAGAGATGATTCAAAGGATCCCTGGGGTGCCAGCACCAATCAAGAAGAGCTTACCCAACAACTTTGCTGACTCTCCCTTCGCCGATGCTATAGCTTTGGTGGAGATGCCAACCAAGTTCACCTTCCCAAGCATGAAGCTCTATGATGGAACGACGGACCCGGACGACCATGTCTCACAGTACAAGCAGAGGATGTTTACCATAGCCATCCCCAGGGATCTCCGCGAGGCATGCATGTGCAAAGGGTTTGGTTCCAGTCTGATCGGACCAGCCCTACAATGGTATACCAACTTACCCAACAATTTCATTTCCTCTTTTGCCCAATTAGTCGACTGCTTTGTGGAACTATATAATCAAAATTGGGATATATATATATATATATATATATATATATATATATATATATATATATATATATACTTTAAATGTTTTTCTTTGATTATTAAGTTATGCAGCCAATCCGATCTGGTCCTATCTATCTCTTGTGATTTGTGAAGAAAGCAAGTTAAATGGTAGGTACCAAATCAGTACGTTGAAACTGTGTCTATCTCTATCTGTGTCTCTCATATAACAAGATAATTAATTAATCACACAATTGAAATATCTAAGGTCCAATGAAATTAATTCGTTGAAAATAGGTAGTAAATTGAAGGATTTGCAGGTGCTGGGCTGGAAAAATCATAACTGTTTTGTTTAACGATTAAAATCAAGAAAATTTAATTAAAAACAACTAAAAACACACATTTTAATATTATTTTTCTTGATTTTAATGGTTAACCCGCCAAACCATCTACATACTGCTAAATACATAGTCGGAACGATGACATACCTACGCAGGGGCGAATGCAGAAAATTTGATCAGGGGTAGCGAGATTTAAGATCTATAAGAATAAAAAATGTCTTCAGAATAATATTTTCCACGAACATGTTCACATATGTTCTGTTGGCTAGTACTTAAAAAAATCGATGTTTTTAACCAGGTTTACACAATTATAATCGCTAGTCAAACAATCACTTACACACTAATATCATAAATAAATCATGAATTAAAAAAAAAAACAGTAGGGGGATTAAACAATAATTGAAAGAATAAAATTTGCACTACTCTTGTGGTATATACCACAGTAACACAACATCACACAGATGACACATGACTATTTTCTTTTTTGAGAAACACAATTTAATTTAAAATATTAAGATCTAAGAAGCAACAAGAAATAAAGTGCATCAATGAAAAGCTGCTATTAATTCATTCTTCCAGAATCCGACTACTCTCAATCGCTCACACATACAAACAATTTCTCTCCATTCTCACTTCAATTCGACGCAATATAATATAATCTAATATATTATTCAAATCGATACGGTATTATTCTCACAAACAACATCTATCCATATCACAATCAAGAACAAATTAACAGTGATGTATTTACTTCCGATCGATTTGATTATTCAGTGTAGATCGAAGCTATTGGAGATGGAATCATGGAGGTAATCATATCATAATATCAATTCGATTTTTAGGGTGGGGTTTCTCTAATTTTCAATTGTGTAGAGAATCAAAATTTAGGATTTCTTACCAATTATGCAGATGATTATTAATCGAGTTGGTTGAAGTCGAAGAGTTGTCTGAATTTGCTTCAAGGTTCATAAATTCGATTCTGCAGCAGTCTGTGTTTCTAAGATGTTTTGTTTGCCCTTGACATTTATTTTATTTTATAGCTTTTGTATGCAATTAGAATTTGAGACTTTGTAAATAGATTTCCTTTTCTCTGCAAGGTTAGAGGAATCAATTGCAAAATACTATATCTCAAATTAGCATTCTACAAAAAATATTTTTTTTTATAGTCTTTTTTGCCACATAAGATGTCACGTAGATAATGAAATATCACAAAAGCCAACTTAAAGTGTCACAAAATCATCTATACTATTATCTTAATCAAACACAAATAGGTAGTTATTACTCCCAAAATAGAAGTTACATAAAAAATGACGAACACAAACCTCCATTAACCGTTCCTTAAATACAAAAACCGATGAAAATAGCCCATCCTACTACCTAAGGGTCCAAATAATTTTCCATTAAACATCATCTACATTTACAAAACCAACCATTAATCTATCATTTAATCCAAATATTTTACCATCATATACAATATATAGATTTCAATTTTTGTTAATTTTAAAATGTCAAAGTAAAAATGATTCAGGCGAACAAATTGTTTTCCTTGAGAAATTTCAAAACTTGAAATTATAAAAAAGGTATCACGCGGGTACCCGCATATCAGCGATACTAGTTTAACAAAAGCCAACTTAAAGTGTCATTAAAGAATATAAATTTCATAGATGATCAAAATATTTAAAATATTTAATTAATTAGTAATCTTACCAAAATTAAGATATAGTAGTGGTGTACTAAATCCTACTATTAAAAATCCGTCCGTATTAATCGAGTAAAACAATAAATATGAATTATATAGTGTTATTGCAAATAACCGCAAGAATTTCCTTTAAAGAAATCCAGGAATTATCGAAAAATTAAAAAAAAAAAGAATTAAAAGAGAAATAGCACGCAAAATCTCTTAGTTAAGAAATAGTACCAAACCCTCTAAGTTCCTATAAAAGTTTGAATCAAACCGGCTCACTTGTATAAATAAGTTAATTCCTAACTAACAATTTTAGTTTTTTTTTTTAAATTATACATAGAGAATTTTTATGTATTTCTTTTATTATTAAACTAAAATTAAGAATTTAATGCGTGTGTTAATTATTTAAACAAAATGAAGCTTTACTTTGACTTGATAATTTTTTAAAATATTTTTCTAGAGTTTATTTATTTTTCAAACTTTTTTACTTTACTTTGACGGGCATTCCACCATTAGTAACTAGTGAATAAAATAATGTGAGGCGATTTCATGCGGGGTTTCTCAATTTCATAGAAACTATTATAAATTCAAAATAAATTAAAAACCACTATAAGATTTAGTGATTTTCATAATGTATAAAAGAATGGGAAAAAAGTATTTTAATAAATTAATATTTCTCGGTATATAACAAAAAGAAACTTTAATTTGGAGAGGGAGAAGTAGTAATATATATGAAAATTGTACTTTTTTTCTAATTTATGCGCGAAAGAATTCAAGATGAACAAGTAGAAAATAATGCACAATGCTAGGCATAAATAGTGGGGAAATTGAATATATGAAACATAAAGTAAATAAAAAAAAAAGAATTAACTAGGCATCCTATATATATGTGTAAAAGAAGAGGTTATATAGGGATTTATAATTTAAAGAATGCTAGTTTGGGATTGTTAGAAATTATATATAGAACTAATAGGAAAGAAAAGAAAAACAATAAGAAAATAGACTAGAGTATTTCATTCATCTTTCAAGTGTTACAAGTATCTACAACATAGATCATGAGCCACTATTTATAGGCTACAAGTAGGAGGAGATTTAATTTCATCATAATGTATACACATTAGTGGGGGTGATTTATTGGTGTTGTAACTTACAAGAGTTACACAAAGTATTCAAGGAGGAGTGGAGGAGGTGAATGGACATTCATTATATTATTACATAACACTCCCCCTTGAATGTCCATTGACTTGAGAATGTGCCTCGTTAAAACCTTACTAGCAAAAATCGTGTGGGAAAAAGTCTAGTGAAGGAAAAAGAGTACATCATTCTTATTAAAAGAAAATACGCTATATTAATACTGGCTCGTTAAAACTTTGCTAAGAAAAACCCAGTGGGAAAAGTCTTAGTCAAGGAAAAGAGTGCAGTGCGTATTTACTCCCCCTCATGAGTGCATCATTTCATTTATATCCACCATATTCAAATTGTCTTGTGGACAATTTGTTGATCGACATTATCAACATTATATGTTGAACGTAAAGTGTTTCATTGCGAACTTCATCCATCATGTATTTGAATTATTTTCGATGTGCATCGAATGTCCCTCCGATCCATATATTGTTTGTCACATAAGTCCTTAGTGTTTCTGCATGGTTAGAATAAGAGCACAACAAATTTGTCGATATATACGTTTATCTTCATGAGAAGAACGTACGTCTCGAGCACTTGAAGAATTAAATTTCTTCAAACTATATTTTAAGTTTTCTTCAATAGGATATAGTGTTCACTTTGAAAACTTTGCAAAAGATCTTGTTACAAGTAAATGAGTTCTAAATCTCCATCATATTTTTAAATGAAAATATAACTATCAGGTTATATAACCTTGTCTTTACAAAGTATGGAGATAAGTCACCATGCTTAAAATGTTGCCTCGTTAAAAACCTCACTAGGAAAAATCCAATGGAATAAAAACCTAGTCGAAGGGAAAAAAAGTGCAATAATTGCTTCATGGAATGCGCAAAAGTACTCATTGCTTTGCCATTTTAATTTGCTTGACAAGATATATACCTTCTTCAGGAGGTATAGTAAAGAATAAAATTCTTGCTAAAGGTTGGACATGTGAATTATTATTTGACATATGCTCGATTAAGGTACTTCTGGATCATATCAATATCAAGGTTAACAAGAGTAATCGTTGTAATAATCATTTACATGCTCAAACTTCAGGTTGAGCTATCATTGATGTAATCAATACTACTCTTCTCGAGTCTTGAGAATCTTATCTCATACTTTACTTGTTCAATGTGGTGAATATACATTTTCATGTCATCAATGTGAAGTTGATTATAGAATGAGTGTAGATATAGGAAAAATTAGTTCTTCAAGAACTTTCCGCATTCAATCCATGTTTGTAAACATGATACTTTTAGTCTCCTTCTGGAGATATTATCTTCCCTCATTGAACTTCTCAAATAATATGACTTGTAAGTCAAACCAATCATTATTCATGTGCACAACCTGAGGGTTGTGTATGAGTGATAACATTCACAATATAAGGACAAACATGTGAGTATGCAATATGATACCTAAGGATTCTAGAAGAAAAAACTAAATAATGCAAACTATGCAAGAATAAACATATTATGATGCAATGTTTAGTATTTATATGCACATGAAATTTGACTCGATAATGCAACGGTATCGTACGTATTTCGAATTCGTTAATCAATTGGACTTCTGGTCCATGAGCTCATTTTCTATCATTATGATGATGATGATGTTATCGAATGGACTTACATGTAAGATCCCCATTTACATGTCAAATTATTTTTGTCCATCGATTTTGCATATGCTTATAAAATATTTCGGTTCCAATATATACCGGTATCAAATCTCTTTTTTAGAATTTTCAAGTCAGTACTGATAATTGATATCTGAATATTTTTGGAGGTACCATTTCATTTCATATAGGCCATCTATTATAGTTCAGATATCTATGCCTTTTATGGCATACATTACTCTTCAGGAATACCAACTGTTTTATCTTGCCATTTTCTTGTATTGTACTTAGCACCAGAACCGTATTTCACTGAGGTGAATAAATAATTAGTACAATTGGCAAGATATCTCAATGTCCACCACATGCCATTCTACAATTGATATGTAACTCTGTACGCCTCAAAATAGGGTCATAGCGGGTTAACATTCAAATCATAGAACTTTATGTTCGAACATATCTTGATATAGTAACATGAAGCTGAAGCTTTAGCTCAGTCTGAACTTTCAAATATATGGGATCATTTCACTCTACGAGCTTGTTTTTACCAGCTTATTCATGTTCTTCCTCCCCTAAGCTGGGAAAACTAGGGCTTAAGATAATATAATGTCCAGCTTAGAAATTAACGTATTCATACAACTTTTGTATGCTTCAAGCATTAGTTCTCTGCGGAGAAAAGTATGATAGGGAGTCAATATATTTGCACAGTTGGATTTTCTTGTGCTGAAAATAAATTTGCCCTCAAATTGGAGATCATATTTGTGTGTTTTTGACCACTTATATTACATTCATTGTCAACTTTAAAAGTGTGACTTTTTCTCATTTCAAGATCTCCATTTTTCACGTTTAATCTCAATGTTGTGTCTTGCCATAATAATAATTATAACACGAGATAGCTTTCAGCACATAATTTATATGGAAAGTTCAGGTTTCAAAGCTACGGTTATGTTATAACCGGATGGCCTAATTTGTCACATCAATTTGCATATGTCAATATACGTCTATATTATAACTTTTGACATGTATACAAAAGTATTTGCAAATTAAACTGGCCAGAATGATGTAACATAAAGACACAAATCTTTGTCTTTTTCTATTTAGCAAGACTTATAAGTACTCATTCAATGAGTCTAATATGTGCTCTTATGGTGCACAAATTTAGCTTGTAAATATGCATTATAATATGGTTGTTAAACATATTGCTTATAATATGTATACTTGTCACAAGTAATAGTTATATGCACACGTAATTTCTTAAATCTGTTTTTAGAAGTCTTTGTTGTGGGAATTGTTACACCTACTTAGTCCCAACACTCCATTCGGAGAGTTTAAAGGACATGTTAGGTTTCCACCTAAACGCTCGGACAACATAATTTATCATATCACATAAATTCTTTTTGAGAATAAAATGCTCAATTCTCATCCTCCCAACTTCAAGTTGATGAGGTATATTTGATCACTCGTGTAATTCTCTCAACTTGAGGTTGATCATGATCTTGGAATTAAAGTTTTAAAACTTTATTATGTTTCAATCACCAATTGTGGTGTGATCATGGATACACTTGAGTATAGATATTTCCAATACACCAAATTGGCATTAGCTCATTTTGCAACCCTCTTAATTTTTCAAGTATCTCCAATCACTTCGGGGAAAGGAGAAACATCATTTGTATTTGTTATTCATCATATATCATGAGAACTTTTACAAATAAACTGAACTTGTAGTTCATTTTCATATAAAATATGTATGAACAACAATAGTTGCACTCAAATTACAACACTATGGTCTACGAAACCAAACATTGTTCTTGTGAGCTAGGGGTAGATCTTTACCACATACATTTCAAATTTATAGTGGTCTTCAAGATCCATTAGTATGCACACGATTACTACTTCGGGAGCAATTATAAGAAAATGTGCTTTTAGGAGAATCACTTTAAGTACACTTGCACACATATGATTCCAACAGTTGGACAAGTTATAAGATTAATACTACCAACTTCATGTTGGATAAGTAATATGTGCGAGTAATTACTTGTAAATGTATCTGTAAGGATACATGAATAGACACGTAGATAAAATACCATCAGACTAATGAGCAATCAGGTAAACAAAGTCCGTTATAATCCACTTGAATGCTTATAACACCAATATGTTGTCCTATTCCAACTACAGGTTGGGTAATCAACTTTGCAATTTTATATGAGAGTGCTACAATTTACCAACTTCAGGCTGGGAGATCATTTCAATTATCTACTACTCACGAGATATGACAAGCTTCTCATATGTTTGTTGGACATATACAATTTTACTTTCAAGAGCATTCAACATAAACCATATAACGTGCAAAAATTGATTGGCTTTCACTCTTCTTTTTAGAAAAATCGAATGGTATTTGTTATTCGTTTTAGATGTCAAGTCTTATCAGTTGGAATTCTTGGCTAGTTCCAACGCTTAGTGCTCATACATCAAAACTTGATACATTATATGTATCTCTTTTGAGACAAAATGCTCAATTTTCAAATAATTATTGCAATTGATTTCTTGCATCACTAGAAATTATAATTTCACATATATACTTCTTCCAACTTCAGGTTGGAGAATATTTGATACTATTTATGTGCATGGTAACACGATCATGAATTCACGATAACTCAACGTCATATGTCACATTTTATTAAGTAATATTTCGCTCAATTATAATAAGTAATCTAAATCTTTGAATGTTTAGGAGATTACGAAATTTAGGTCGTAGTAGTGTGATCAAGAGAGTATGACCGGTAAAGAATTAGTATCAAAAGTCATCTCACAATGTCTTGAACTTGTGGTATAAAATAGTGTGTTGAAACCAACTTCAGGTTGGAAATAATTACTTCATAGAACCAACTTCAGAAAATCACTTCATATACTATTCCCTTAGTATCTATTTTAGGTTAGAAATCACTACAATGAGTGAAGATCAGACAAAAACTAAGAGTAAACTCATATCACCATCCTTACCCAATAACGCACGGTTGGTTATTTTACAATATATTTTTGTCACCCATCAATAATATTGTTTTCTTTTCTCAATGTAGGTGGGAATTCCATGTTTGACTAACTAATCAAAGCTTAGCATATTTGATCCATATGTTGATGGACTTATCATGGTCCATGATATGTCTTTGAACATATATATTTAAACAAATAAACCATAAATTGTTAGCCACTTCTGGTGGTTTTGAATTCTTAAAATTTTTGGATGATATATCTATGTGAATGATAATTTGACATTCACTTCTTTCTCAATAATCGTAATCTTCAAAGTTTTATATCTCATATTCACTTCAGGGAATATGGTTTTGTATTTATCCCGCTCAAAAAGTTCTTCAAGAACATGTGTGAATATGATTCACCACTAACAAGAAAATTAGAGTGGTTAGATAATCATATAATGAGAAAAATAATTCAAGAAAGTAAATAAACAACACTGATTAAGCTTATCTCGATTGTTGATTATCAATGTTCCAATGATATATATTTCAATCAGTAGAGGGTAGAATCACTAATTGTATTGGAACATGGGCTAGGTTCGTCGGTGGAGTCTTGGGCTTGATCATCAACATCAATAGTCACCATGTACATGCAATCATCAAACATAAATCTTAGTCTCAGTAATTCATACTGCAAACTAATACACAAGAAATGAATTCAATTAATAAATTGTAGTAAAATAGAGAGAAGCAATAAGTTTTGTTGCAATATTGCTGATGGTCGAAGTTCATGGGATTGGTGCAATCATGATTATCCTCAACTGTTTCATGTTCCGGGGTTCCACTTGTACATGGATTAACATCCACTTTATGCACCCTACAAACTAAATACACCATGCTCACGTGGATGGGTTGGTTGAGCACTATCGTGCTGATAACGTGTTAGAAATTATATATAGAACTAATAGGAAAGAAAAGAAAAACAATAAGAAAATAGAGTAGAGTGTAGAAGAGTATTTCATTCATCTTTCAAGTGTTACAAGTATCTACAACATACATCATGAGCCACTATTTATAGGCTACAACTAGGAGAAGATTTAATCTCATCATAATGTATACACATTAGTGGGGTGATTTATTGGTGGTGTAACTTACAAGAGTTACAAAAAGGATTGCGGCTCCTTCATCTTTACAATTTATAGCAACAACGGAAATCTTCTGGACTAGGCTGGGCTGTTACATTCTCTTCTCTTCTCTTTGGCTTGGGCTTGCTAACATAACTGCACCCGTACACTTTTTTCTTAGTTTACTAAATTCCCTTAACTATACTCTCTTCGTCCCGCAGAACTTTATACATTTGTCATTTTTAGCTGTCCCAAAAAACTTCATACATTACTAAAAAAGGAAGCTACCCCACAGTCAACAAATAATAAACAATCTCAACTTTACATTCAAATTACACCTTTTACCACTAAAAGTACAATTTTCCCCACATTTTTTATATTCTATCATTATTTTAACTTTCGCATAAAACTGCACGCTAACCCTAATGTATGAAGTTCTCCGGGACGGAGGGATTAGTTGATGTTCATTTTCTCTTAGTTTCTACTTTTAAATGAACTTCATTGGCTAACCGTCGCTAAATTTCAACAATAACAGATTGATACTATTTTCAAAGTTTACGTTCCAAACATGACTTTATTTTATACACTCATATTTTCTAGTTTTGTTCTTCCTTTTATTCTTATCAACCATCACTTACCAATACCACCATCACCTCCTCCAGCTTAGAAATAATAGAAAAAGGTTAATAATAATTGTTTAGAGAAATTGTAACAAAATGAAAGTTTATACTCCCTCCAGCTTTCCACTTTACTATTCGGCGGTTAATCATTATTAATTTTCACCATAAATTACTCTTAAAATCTAATGATTTAATATTAATAGAATTACATTATGAATATTATACCAGTTTAAATTTCATTATATAAGTTTTTAAAAAAATTTATCATAATATTTTAAAAGTAATTCGTGGGTAAAATTGATTGCGGTTGGCAGGTTAAAGTCAAAGTGGAAGTTTGTAAAACAACAGAGGGAGTAATAAATATGTAAATTGTTGGAGTTTTTTTTTAAATGTACCACATAGTGAGACACCTACAATTTATATATCACTCCATAATTATGTATATTTACCAATTACTTTCAATATAAACCTTAAATATGATTAGAATTTTTACCTAATTCGTGTTGTTTTCATCTCATCAGAAGCTAGGGTATGAACAAGAGGACATGGTTCCAATCTATAGCCTCTGAAAGTGGTGAATGTGGCGGAGCTGTGGTGGTGATGTTAGCCGGAGTAGATCTCACTCGAAATGGAGAAGAAAAGGAAAAAACACACAACACCTTCTGGTATGTGTTTTATGTTGGTTTAGAATCTGATTTAAGGTATTTATTAGGGTTGTGCAAACAAGTCGCCCGACCGACCCGTCCGCACAAACCGTCCGTATCTCACCCGCACCCGCCGATTAATTTAAAAAAAAAAATAGACGGGTTAAATTTGTTATAACCCGCCAATTGGTGGGTGAGTGGTGGGGTTGGGTGGGTGCAAACCCGCAACCCACATGCCACATTGTTCACATACAAAAAAAGTGCATATATGTGAAATGAATTACTTGTTAATGAAATGAATAGATAGATGCATAGAAGTAAAACTAGGGTTATTTCATATACTAAACTAAGAAACTATCTGTGAAAATGATACTTCATCATTTTGCTTACTTTCAAAATGTTTTGTCAAGGGAAAATTACGTTTATTATCCCTTAAATTTGGGCCAATTACAATTTAATCCCTTCTATTCAAACAATTACAAATACACCCAAAACCTAATTTTTGAGTTGACCAGAAATAAAGTAAATGGAAAAGAAATTTGTTGGACTTGGTTACAATTTTTAATTTACTACACATTTGACTCTAATGCTTTATAATTTGCAATATTGACTCAATATTATTGTAAATTAAACCCCAATAAAATTTATTTTTCAAACAATACCCAATTTTTTTTGTTGGGAAAATTACATATACCACCCCTGCAATATAGCCTCTTTTCAATTTAGCCCCTTCTATTCAAACAATTACGGATCAACCCAATTTTTACACACGAAAAAAATGTAATTACAGATAGGCCCAAAAGTCAACTTTTTCACCCATTTTTATCTTTTCTTTATAATTCAAAAATTTATTAATTCTCTCTTATTGCAAAATAAACCCCAAAACGTTTATAACTTTCACAAACAAACCCCAAAATTTTTATTTCTTCAAATCTAACTACCCACCATTTTCAAGTTTCTTCCACCACCTCCAATCTTTGTCAACTTCTTCTTCTTCTTCTTCTTCCTCCTTCCTCCATCTTCTTCTTCCTACTACAAAAAAGCTCGATCGTGAATAACTCGATTGAGCTATTATATAAACTCCCATGAGAGCGATGAGTCGTTAGCTCCTCCCCGAGTATGTATTTCGGATCCGTAACTTCCGCAGGAATAGCTCCGATCGGAGCTTTTTTGAAGAAGGAAGAAGAAATGGAGGAGGAAGAAGAAAAAAATTGGGTATATTTTGTTGGTCCAGATAACGGCAAAGTAAAAGACTAGGAGGGGGGGGGGGGGGGGTGAATAGTCTTTTAAAACTTTTATCGATAAACACAGTTTCTCAGAAATCTGGGGGTTTCTGACACTTAAATTCAGAGCGCGGAAGACTTTAAGATAGGTAAGTGCAGAATGAATAAGTAAGTGTGTGTGTGCTTTGCTGAAATGTAAATATAGAAAGGTAAATAACACAGCAAGTATAGTGGTATCTGGAGGTGGCGTAATCCTCCAACTAATCCACTTCGGTCTTTCTGAGACCTAGAATTCACTAGAACAGATAATAGAATCCACCTTACAATAATCCTATTCTAAGATTCCTAAACAAATGGTTCCCAACCAAATGTTCCCCCTGAGTTATTCCCCAGCTCCTAGAGCTAAGTACTTCCTCTACTCAGATAACCTTGGAGTTATTCCCTGATTTCCCAAATCAAGTACTTCCTCAACTCCACGCCTTGATGGTGTTGGTTATAAGGTTTGTCAGAGAGGCTTCTCGTATAACTTTTTCAGTTATGTTTTCAGAGAGCCTAATAGAACAAGACTACTTAATACACTTGTTCAGTGGATGACAGTCAACTCTTTACTGACCTAAGTAATTGGTGTCCGTTCTGGAGAATGATCTTCAGAAATGGTATCTGATAGTTCAACTCTTTCACGAATAACAATCTCTTGTTAAGGTTCAGGACAACTTAGAACTACTATTGATTCTTCAAGCAATAGAAAGCTTTCAGAAAGGGTAGTAGAGTGCTTGAGAGAATACTTTGCTTGATGGTAAGTTTGCAAGATAGAGCGTTCTAAGGTATGTTCTTCAAGCATCTAAGTGTGTGATATATATATATAAATTGGAGAGGCATTTGAATTGTATCCGTTGTTCTCTCTATCAAATTATATCCGTTTATATCTTGAACTATGTACTCAGAAGTCACTATCTCATTTTTCAGAGAGGACTGCTTTTTGCAGCATTTCTGCCGATGCATTTAATGCATAGTACTGTTCATTGTCCTTTAGTCTCAACGGATACATGAGCCTTTCTGATGGCTTGCATGCTCCATACTCATGATGTCATATGTCCAGAATCATATCCCGAAAATAAGTTAATATACTTAAGAAAGGATTAGATCCGAACACTTGCCCCAGATCGACTTCCAGATCATAATTGCTCTAGTAAAGAATCTATTTTCATTGTTCAACTCTTTGACAACACGAAAAACCATTGTTCAACTCTTTGACAACATGAAAAAACCAAAAGCTCTGCCCTCCCTCTCTATCTATCCAAGGGATGGAAGGGCAGAGGCCTTTGGTGTCCCTTCCAGTCAAGAATTGGGGCCTAGGACATAGTCTTTCTGAGTTAGACTAAACCTTTGTGTCTTTATAAACCTTGTGCAATCTTCAGTCTTCTAATCTTCAGAAAAGCTCCATTGCTAGGATTGATCTTCATGGTCTTCTTGAAATAAAAATTACAGTCAGAGACCTATAATCCTAATACAAGATTTACTAGACTAATCATACTCAGTGATTTCCTCTTTTACAATGTTCAAGTGAACCAAGAGCACTTAATCACCTTTCTGGCTAAGATAAGAACATGTGATGAGTGATCAAAATACTAACAGATATTCCTAACAAATTTCCCCCTTTTTGATCAGTCATCCATGACTATCTTTCAAGTCCTATTACAAAATTGTAATCCTGGAAGAGAAAACAATCCACCACTTAATCATTTCAAATGATATTCAATTTTAGTTGAATTAAGTGTAGAAAGAAAACATCAACCAAATCACAAGAAGTGATCTTTGCTGATAAGTTGTTATCTATTAAAATGTATCTGAGAGTATGATCTTCAAATAGGTACAATTTACAGAGTAAGATGCAACTTTTACAGATAGAGAATTTCAGAAACAATCAGCAAGATTACAAAAAGTAATAAAACATACTAAGTAAATTAGAACAAAGGAGAGTCCAAGCTCCAAAAGAGTATTCTAATGTTACTAGTCTTCAAGTCTTCGAAACCTGACTTGGGTTCGGTACCTCAAGTTCTTCAAAGACACTTCTCGGATCGATTGACATGATCATCCACTTTTCCGCATTCTTGGACATATTCATAAAGAATCCTTCGACGAGAGCTCTGCTTTACGGATAAGTCACATATTTCATGGTAACTCTTGCCAAGCTTGTGATTCTTCCGCATAAAATGTTTGACCCAGAAGTACTTTCCCCAGACCCAGGCATGGTCTACTTGCAGCTGAGATAGGTTGAAATACTTGTATATTTCTTCCAGATAGTGTATATCATCTAGGTATTCATCCAATGTCATATAGAATGACTCATAGGTTGAAACACCTAGTTTGTTCTTCCTGCTGTAGCTACCTTCCAGTTTTCTTACCTTGTGTACATCATCAGGTTTTGGGTAAGGACAGGCAAAAGAAAGATCCATCTTTCTGGCTTCATTCGTCTTTTCTACTTCAAAGTTTAACCAGGCATGAAGGTTCTCAGGTTTTAGCAATTCTGTCTTACCTTCTGTCCATTTCAGGATCTGGTTGAGGATGGGAGTTGGAAACTTATCATTGACAAGTAGATGTTGTAGTTCCAGAATCCAATACCCTCTCTTGTTCAGAATGCACCTATATGAAGATTCTTCATTACTAGTCTTCATATACTCAATGTGGGCATCAGTTGGCCTTTCTTGATGTGTTTCATTGTTTATTCTGCCAAACTGGAAATCCCTTCTTGCTTTTCTGTTTGGTGGCCATCTGTTAGGAGATCCTCTAACCCTTTCTGTTTGGTGGATGTTCCTTGTATAGACTTGGTGTTGCCAGAAGGAGTTCTGGCTGCTAAGGGCTTTGCTGCCAGAGGAGGTTGTGAAGTAGTTGCTTGTCTTCTTTTCTTGTGAAGTGGATGTTCATCATAATCATCCTCATCATCATTGTAGTCCAAAATTGGAGACTTGCAGCTTTCTTGGCCTCTTACTTCTGCTTCTTCCTTTTCTTCTTCTTCAAAAGTCTTCTTCTCTTCTGAGATTCTAAGGGACTTGGTTCCCCTAGTGACCATACTTCTCAGCCTTCTGGCTGGTTGATCTGGAACAACTTCTTCAACAAGGGTGTCTCCAGTGGTGTCCTTAATGACAAGTTGACTTGAGGAGGGAGGATTTGATTGTTTTCTTTTTCTTCCTCTGCCTTTCTGAGGCATCTCTTCTTCCCCCTTAGTCATGAATGACTGACTCATGATAGCATAAGCTTCGGAGAGAGTGTCAAAGTTTTTCTGGAGATTTTTGTGCACCCTGACTAATTCTTGAAGTTCCTTCTCCAGCTCGTTGTTCTGTCTAACCAGTTCCTGCTCCTTTCTGTTGAGCTCTTCAAGCGGCCTTAGGATGGCGTTGGCTAGCGGATGACATGGTGGCTTCATTCAATCTTTGCATTAGCATTGTTACAATCCTCATCCTTGACCAACCCTAGGTCTTTCGAGAGAAGCGATCTTTGGTTGCTTTGTTGAGTAAAGCGTGACGAAAGGCTTCATCTCTTCCGGGACGGATTTTAGCATACGTATCTTGGGCAACTAGTGTCTTTCTGAGTTCTAAAAAGACACTGTTCCTTGCACGGTGCTCTTCACTTCTTGAACTACTTGGTGCAGAGAATATATGAGGAGCAAGTAGGGCTCTTTTGTGCTGAGTGACAAGTCTCTCATCTTCTACTTCAGTGATCAAGTTGTGGGTTTCAGCATCACTATCATAATCCTTTTCTTGGATTGTTTGCAGATTGACAATCTTCTTCTGCTTTCCATCAAGTGTGCTGGCCTTCTGAGAAGATGTAGAAGGTCTTTCTGATGCAGTCTCAACATCATGCTCTTCATCATCATTGTCATCCATTGCATCTATTTCAGCAGCTGTGACAACAATGGCATTCTTCAAATTTCTTTGCTCATCTAGGAGTGCGATTCTTTGGCATTAGCTTCTTCGAGCTTTTTGATTTTGGCTTCCTTTTCATCAACAAGAGCTTGAGTCTCAATGTTGATTCTCTTCTCTTCTTCAATACCTTTACGAGTTGTTCAATCCTAAACTCAAGAATTGAAATTTCTTCTATGGCATCATTGTGTTCACTTGTTGGGTATCTTGATGAGACTTGGGAGGTGATGATGATGGAGCTTTCGAGCAATTGAGGAGTAGCCTTTTCTCCACTCTCTTTGCTAGCTTTACGAATCCCGCCTTGTCCGGGTTAGGGATCATCATTCGATCATCATCATCATCACTCTTGTTCTTTGTTTCTTGGTTTGGATCTTTGAGAGGAGGTTCTTGATAATCATTTTCGTCCATCTCCTCATCATCTTACGAAACCGGGTTGATCACATTTGGGAATGTAATCATCCTCCCATTAACTTCTTCTTGTTCAAGAGGATAAGTAGTGAGCTTCTTTGGCAAGGCGGGATGGGTAACCATTTGCTCTTGGGTTTGAGCATCCAGACTTGAAATCGCTATAAGTCTTTGTGCTACTTCATGAATGAAGTCTTCATGCATTAGAGTGGCAAATGAGTAGGACTCATGAGGAACAATGCATGGATATAATCCTCCAGTTTAGGGCAATTGCTCTCTTTTTACGGGACGTCGATTACTCGCTACTTGTAAAGGTCACCTTTACGAGTTTACCATTATAAAAGCACTTGAGATGTTTCTTTAAGGTGTGCTTCTGGAAGGCCTTGAGTAAATCAACTGGCACTAGACTTTGAGCCTGAAAGAAAGTGTTCAAGTTAGTTTTGTGCAAACCACTTGTGTTAGTATCTGTGTGCAGAAGTGAGCTTTCTGAGCATACCTGTGTAGAAACACTAGGCTCATCTGCTTGGATTTTTGCTTGCTTGGGCACAGAGGCCTCAGATACTTTGGTGTGAGGAGAAGTTTTATCCTCATCAACCTTTCTTTCTGCTTGAACCATAGAGTTAAAATCAAACATGTTTAGAAACTTTTAACAGAAAAGATAGGTGGAAAAGTGCTTTTTGAGACTTCACTTACTTCCAAGTGAGGAAGCTCAGTAGCATGTTCCTCAGAAACCTTGGGGTTTCGCACCTTTCTGCGGATCTTTGTTCAGGCTTTTAGTTTCTTTGGAGGAGATGACAATGTTGTTTCTCCATCCAATTATTCTTCCGACCGAGCTGTAAGAACAAACATAAGAGATTTTAGTAGTGGGTTTTCCAGCATTCGTTGAAGAAGACTATTCGATTACTTACCTTCTCGTGAAGGCTCAAGAATACTTCCTCGACAAGCTTTTCACACGGAATCTCTAGGTTTTGGGGTGTTGGTTCCACCACCACTACTTCCTCAGTTGGAGCCTAAAAAGAGACATTAAGAATATTAGAACATAAGATAAGAGCATTTTTAGTTATTTCTTGTCCAGAGATAACTTTACTACCTGTGGGACAGGCTCTTCTTGATGTTCTGAGGTTGGAGGAACCTCTTCTTGATTCAAGGGGGTGGACATGTTTTCTTCCCCCTGAAAGTATGTCTCCAAGTTGGCCTGTAACAAATACAGCTTATGAGTAACAAGTTAACATTCATTTATGTTGACATGTTATATACAAACTATCTTTGTTACCTGAATAGAGTCAGGCTGATCATTGATCTCTTGAACTTGTGGTGATTCCACAGTCTCTCTGTGCTCATTATTGATCTCCTCTGCAGTATCATTCTGAGTCTCCATCTCAGTTTGATCCCTTTATGAGAGTTGAGCTGTCTCAGAAGGTTGAGGAACCTGATCAAGAACAGGGTTTTCTTTAGCAATATTAAGTGCTAGCATTGTGAATGTGGAAGCAATGGCAACATCTTCCATCATTCTATCTTCCTCACCCAGGCCTTCTTCTTCCTGCTGGGCAGAGGGGCTCTTGTCTTTCTGAAGAGCTGAGCTTGAAGCTCCTCCATGGGTCTCATACTTGAACCTTTTGAGTACTTTTGCAAGTACTTCATCATCCTCAGAATCACTATTCTGTGTTGGTGCAGACCCATCTATGATATTTCTATCATCTCTGGAGAGTTCTGGAGCATTCTGGTTCAGGACTCTTGGGGCATTCTGGATTTGCCTTTCTGAGCGTCCAACATCTTCTGAGACCTTGTCTCCAGAAGGTTGTGCCTCTTGTATGATTAGGGACTTGGAGGCTCTTTTGCTATGAGTCCTCTTTCTCTTGGCAACTGGAGGTTTAGCTTTGGCTTGCTCAGAGACCTCCTCACCTTGCTATGCAGTTTCTTCTTCTTCTGCCTTCTCGAGTGCGTTCTCGTGACAAGTTTCTCCTTTTCTTCAAAAGCGTGTCTGAAAAGGGAGTTAGTGACTGGGATTTCCTGCCTCTCTCTGAGAGTGATTCCCATTGTTTCCAGAATGTAACAGATCCTGAGACCAAAGTGCATATTGGCCTTTGGCTCAGCAAGGCCATTGATGATTTTGGGCTCAAATTCCTCAATGTGTCCAAGAAATTTGTTGAAGGCGTACTTCCCCCAATTGAAGTGGGTTTCCTGCCCTTCATGCTTCTTGTTCAGAAGATGCATCATCATCCATCTCTCCATGCTTATCTGGTCTACTCCACCTTTGTTGCCATCAAAGCAACGGACCAGAATAAGAGCTAAAGTACTCCAGTGTTTTTGGAGATGACTAGTTCTGATGGCCTTCAGAACAAAGTCTCCTGGGCAACCTTTTGCATTTTCTAACTGGATTGCTTCAAATAGCTCTTTGACGCCTTGAATCATGGAAGCGTCCTTGATGTTGATGTCTTCAAATGTTCCTCGATTTTTCAATCGGAATATCTTGCAGAAAGTCTTGCAGTCTAGAACAATTTCTTGTTTTTGGACTTCAGTCTGCATGTATTTTTCTTCTTCATCATTCACAACTTTTGTGAAGATTTTGGAGTTGTTATAGAACTCCAGTACATCCAGTGTGGATAGTCCACTGGGTGCAGCAGATAGAAGCTTGTAGATATGGGAATTCTTCAGCATTCCCAATATCAGTTTCCTTTCTGGTTTTGAAGATATAACTGCTGGTACATATCTCTTTACTAGAAAGGCTCCCCAATTCATTTTGTGTTTAGGGTTCCAGTCCGATGGGGTAAACTTTCCCAGAAGGCGTTTATTCAACACCTTAAGTTCCTTTCCTCCTTGCTTTTCAGCAGGAGCAGAGGATGTTGCCTTAGGGTTCTTGGTGGTCATCTTCTTGGGTGCCATCTCTTATATAGAGTTTAGAGTGAGTGTTTTTCAGATGAATATTGCACAATTAATCGAGATTAGTCTATCTTTTCAGAAGACTAAGCACAAGAAGTTGAGTTTTGCAGAAATCTTGAGAGATTTTGCTGTTTTGATGCAAGTTTGAAATTTCGGAATTGGTAAAAGTGTTTGTCTTTTGCCCAAATCCTATATATATAGCAGACAAAATGTACATAGATACAACATACATATAGCTGAATATGAATGCGTGTCTTTGCATCTGCATAGGCGTGGTACGTCCTTTGTACTTCATTAAATGCGTAGTGGGCCATGCATTTCTCAGAGACATTACTTGCTTTGTTTTAATCTCAATCGTTGAGATCAAACGTTTATTCATCAAGGGCTTATATTGAATATCTTGTAATGATATCAATCAACAAATGGTAATGTGCCGACTTGATGGATTTTTAATATGCTACATTCATTGTGTCACTTAGTAAAGAATAGGAACACTTAATCGTTTGAGCTCATCATTCTGAGTGTCAAGTCCTTATCTATATATTGTTTATCATGAAAATGGTAAAAATACAAGACATTGCACATGTTTGACTTTCAGAATTTATACCTTTTAGGCTTTGTGTGTCCATTTTTCTTTATGACTACATAGCTTTCTGAATTCAAGTGTCAGAAGTTTCAGTTGTTTGAATGTATTTGATCCACTCTCAGTAAGTAAGTTCTAGTTTTATTTACTTATTAAGTGTGTACCGACCTTTGCCTTTCTGGATACCCGTTCCAGAAATGTTTTGCCTTTCTGAGTGTTGCTACTCAGAAACCTTTGCATCACTTCTTATCAACTTGGCTTTCTGAGAACCTGTTCTCAGAGGCCTACTCACTTATTCAGTCTTTAGAGATTCAGGACAATTTTTCAGTCCTTAGGCAACTCCATTAATCCAAGATTATGTCTTAAGGTCAAGAACCGGCTTTCTTGTAAGGGCTTAGTGAAGATATCTGCAAGTTGGTCTTCTGTGCCAATCTTGAGTATCTCTATATTGCCTTTCTCAACATGGTCTCTGATGAAGTGGTGTCTAACATCAATGTGCTTTGTTCTGGCATGGAATTTGGGGTTCTGTGTGATTGCAATAGCACTTGTGTTATCACAGAAAATGGGAGTTTTCTCTTCATTGAGTCCATAGTCTCTGAGTTGTTGTTGAATCCACAGAATTTGTGTTGCACAACAACCAGCAGCAATATATTCAGCCTCTGTGGTAGAAGTTGCAATTGAGTTTTGTTTCTTACTAAACCATGAGATAAGTCTAGTTCCCAGAAACTGACAAGTTCCTGAGGTACTTTTCCTATCAAGCATTGATCCAGCATAATCAGCATCTGAGTAACCAGCCAAACTCAATCCACTTTCTGTAGGATACCACAAACCTACATCTACTGTACCTTTCACATACCTTAATATTTTCATAGCAATGTTGTAGTGTGATTGCATTGGATTTGTTTAAAATCTAGCACACACTCCAGCTGCATATTGAATATCAGGTCTGCTTGCAGTAAGATAAAGTAGTGAACCTATCAATTTCCTATACTTGTGTTCATCAACACTCTTATCTGATTCAGTATAGGTCATCTTGGTTCCTATACTCATAGGTATCTTAGCATTCTTTTCAGAAGGCTTAAGTTTGAACTTTGTGAGCATGTCTTTTGCATACTTTGTCTGACTAATGAATATTCCATCATTGAGTTGCTTGACTTGCAATCCTAGGAAATAGTTCAATTCTCCCATCATGCTCATCTCAAACTTACTTTTCATGAGATTTGCAAAGTCATCACAAAGTTGCTTGTCCTTAGATCCAAATATGATGTCATCAACATATACTTGAACTGAAAGTAGTTTCCCATCATGGTTTAAAGAAAATAAAGTTTTATCAACTTCACCTTTCTTGAAACCACTTCCCAGAAGGTATTTGGCCAAAGTGTCATACCATGCTCTTGGAGCCTGTTTCAGTCCATAAAAAGCTTTCTGTAGCTTATAGACCATTCTACTTTCTGAGGAAACTTCAAAACCAGGTGGTTGTCCAACATAGACTTCCTCAGCAAGTTCACCATTCAAGAATGCACTTTTGACATCCATCTGATAAACTTTAAAGTCTTTATGAGCTGCAAAGGCTAGAAAGAGTCTTATTGCATCCAATTTGGCAACAGGTGCATATGACTCATCAAAATCTAAACCTTCAGTCTGGGTGAATCCCTTGGCAACCAACCTTGCTTTGTTTCTGGTTATTTCACCAGATTCATTCATCTTGTTTCTGAAAACCCACTTAGTTCCAATCACAGATATTCCTTCTACAAATGGAACTAGTTTCCAGACTTTGTTTCTTTCAAACTGATCCAACTCTTCTTGCATTGCAGAGATCCAGTCTTGGTCTCTTAATGCTTCTTCTATAGTTTTTTGTTCAATGTTTGAGATAAAACATCCAAAGAGAGAATTAGCATTTTCAGCTATTGCTCTCCTAGTCCTAACACCTTGATTGATTGGTCCAATTACATCTTTTGCAGGATGATCCTTGATCCATCTCGTCATGGGTTTGGGGCTAGTAGGGTCAACATCTATGTGATCTGAATGTGAATCACTATGATTATGACTTGATACTTCTTCAGTATCTGTGACATTTTGCACCTTAGAAGGGCGGTGAATGTATGACACTTTCTCAGTGTGAGAGCTTTCTGGGACATGCCTGTCAGAGAGGTCATTTCCAGAATTAGCTCTCTGATGAACATCTTCAGTTTCCATTTCTGGAATTCTCATAGGAAATTCTTCATCATGTCTGAGAATCATCTGGTTATTACTAGGCATTTCATGCTTTTCTTCGTCAGAGTCATCCTCTCTTTCCACAATGATGTTTTTCCTTTCTGAGAGTTCCTCTTCAGAATCCTTTATCATTAGTTCCTTGAACCTTTCTGAGAGTTCATCAGCAAGGGGTGTTTTCTTGCTTCCTTCATAGAATACAACATGAACTGATTCTACAATCTTCTTTGTTCTTTTGTTGTAAACTCTGTATGCTTTGCTATTCATAGAATAACCAAGAAACACACCTTCATCTGCCTTTGGTTGAAATGTTCTTAGATACTCTTTTCCATTGTTAAGAACAAAACATCTACAACCAAATACTTTTAGATGTTTGATATTAGGGGGTCTACCAACCAAGAGTTCATAAGGGGTCTTGTCATGGTGCTTGTTTATCAGACATACATTACGAGTGTAGCATCTTGTGTTTAGACTTCAACCCAATAAACTTCACTTATCTCAATGTCGCCTAGCATTGTCCTTCTTTGCTTCTTTAAGTGTTCTATTTTTCCTTTCGCAACACCATTTTGTTGTGGTGTTCTTCTGAGAGGAAAGTTGGTGTTGTATACCTTTCGTACAAAACTCCTTAATGTCTTGGTTGACAAACTCGGTACCATGGTGCTACGATTGCAGATACCTTGTCATTTTTCATGACTTCAAGCTTATTCAGAAGTTTGGTATCTCCACCTTGCATCAGATTTGCTTCGAAAGACAACCCAAGTGAATCTTGAGAAGTCATCTACAACAACAAGACCATACTTCTTTCCTGCATAACTAGTTACAGATGATTCAAAAAGATCCATGTGTAATAGTTGAAGTGGTCTAACACTAGAGTGTCTAATTTTGGACTTGAAAGAGATCTTAGATTGTTTCCCCATCTGACAGGCAGAACAGATACCATCCTTTCTGAAAGATGTTTTGGGAAGGCCAACCACTAACTCTTTCTTGGCAAGTTTGTTCGAGTTTTGAAATTCAAGTGACTCATTCTTTTGTGCCATAACCGGTCTTCATGTGACTGATTGACTCACCATGAGACATTCTTCCGTTGTGGCGGATGCCATCGGCTACATAAAGATCGCTTTCCGCCGAGCAACCAAGGTATGCGCTTTGACTCATTGTCAATAAGTTTGCAATACTTTGCTTTGAATTTCATAGTAAATCCCTTGTCTGCAAACTGGCTCATGCTAAATAGATTATATTTCAAACCCTTAACATGTAATACGTCAGTGATAGTTAATGATCCTAATTTGACGTTGCCAAATCCCAGAGAGGGATTTAATTCTCCTCCAAATCGATGTCCGGTCCACTGTTGCAAGCTTTGTAGTTGACCAGATTTGCTTTGTCTCCTGTCATGTGCTTTCCGAATCCACTATCAAATAGCCATTGAGCCTTAGTCCAAGAGGCATTCTGCACAAAACAGGAAACAGGAGTTAGGTTCTTGCTTCAGAGATAGAACCATTTAGACTAAACATTCTTCCAGCAGGAATCCACATTTTAGTGAATTTCTTGGGAGTTTGTTTTTGTCTAACTTGATCAGAAGGAGATGCAATAAAATCAGTAATTTTGATCTCAATTTTTCTTCTTGTGGTGTTTCTAGGTGTTCCTTTTGGTTCTTTCTAGACCACAGGTTTACGGGATTGCTTTTGACAAACTTAGCCTTCTGGCGTGTTCCTTCTAGCTCGGCATTCGGTTTTCGATGGCTTGAGATTTCTTCCACTTCATCTATTACTACGTGCAATATCGCCTTGCCATTGTTCTTGTCCTTCCTTATATTGTTGCAGAAGAACTTTTCCAATAGCACGATAGCCAATGCCATTTCGAACACCTTTGGCTTTCTGAATACGTTCTTCAGAAGCCTTACTAGTTTCTGCACCATCTTTATTTTCATAAAATGGTACAGTAGAGAATTTTCCTATTCCAGCAATTCTTCCTTTCCTAGTAATGTAGCAATGTGGATGGTTACATGCCTGACGGTTATGTTTCTTTTCAGAAACCTTATCCGCAAGTTTCTTGTGAACTTGTTGTTCTTTCAAAGGCTGGGTTGCTACTCCTTTTCCTTTGTCAACTACCCTAGCTTTCTGACCAATGCTATAGGTGGTTGAAGAACCATTCTGTTGACTTTTTACAAAGGTCAACCTTTCATCACTCTTCTTCAGAGGAGATGAATTACTCGATTGTTCATCAAGTCCAAGTCCACCTTTCTCAGAGGGATCTCTCAGATAGGATTGAACCTCAGTGAGAGTGTCACTAGCCTTTGCATAAGATTGGAAGGATAGCTCTTTCTTTCTGAGTTCTTCATTCTCAGAAAGCAGCTTCATCATTTTCTTAGTAAGTTCATCCAAGGCTAGTTTGTGAGAATTTTCATTCTCAGATATTTGAGATTTCAGAAAGGCTATTTCAGCGTTCTTGTACTCAGATACTCTGGTTAGCTCAGAAACCTCTTTTTCAAAAGTTTCTTTGCTTTCCTCTAGAATTCTGGTTTTGGATTGTGCTTCCAAAAATTCTTTCTCGTAACGATCCAATTCACTCTTGACCAACTCCAGATCCTCAATTCCATCATCACTCTCATAGTACAGAAATTGTGAATTGTTAGTTACCTCATCAGCCATAAGACACATTTCAATGTTGGAGATGTCTGGACCAGCAATCTCAGCAACTCCACACATTTCTTTCTTCTCAAGGCCGAAGTCGATTACGTCGTGGGTGATTCCACACAATTCTGGTGATGGTGGGTTCGAGTCATCTGAATCTCCATTTTCAGAATCTGTCTCAAAGTCTAGAGCATCAAGTTGAATTTGAATCTTCTTCCTTTCTTCAGTCAGTAAGGCCCTTTTATTTCTCTTGAAATTTCTTCTGTCCTTCTTGTCACCTGTCTTGAGCTTGTTTAAAGCAGGACAATCTCTCTTGAAGTGACCAGGCTTTTGACAATAGAAGCAGATATCATTTCCTATTTCTGACTTCAAGATTAACACCTTTCCTGAATCGGGTTGTTCGGAGTTGTTCACTTGTATGTTCTTGTCTTGATGATAGTTTGGGCCAAGATGCTTTTCACTTTTCTTTAGCTTTTCTTCTCTCAATCTCTTGACTCACAAATTTCTTCATGTGTCTTCTTTGCAGAGCATTTTCTTGGATGCTTCTTTGGTATCCTTCTTTTGAAGTACCTTGAGAAACTAGAGCAACACTTTGCAATTTTTTCATTGTTGTTCTCTCTGTTTGTCTCATAGTCTCTGATGAGCAAGATGAGAGAAGAGCTCTAATGGAGTAATATTTGGCATCCCTTGATGAAAATAAAAGAACTTAGTGTGTTCCCGTTCCTGTGACTTGAGATAGTCTTAATCTTTTCATTTGGGGGAGTATCTATTGCTTTCACCAAGTGCAGCCATATCACTCATAAGAGTAGTAAATCAAATCAAGTTCTTCCAGAGTTTCAGTGGGACCTTGTTTGATGTTTTGGAACTTCAATTTAAGAACTTCGAACTTGTTTTCTTTGGTTTTCTCAGTTCCGGCATAGATTTCTTCAATCAATTTCCAGGCAACTTTCGCCGTTTTAGCACCCCAGATTTACCTTGTATGCTCAGTGTCGATCGATGATTATATTACGAGCTTGACCATCAATCATGTCTCTTGGCATCTTGGATGTCCGAGCTCTCTTAGCTTGTCTTCATATATAATGCTTCCACGAGCAACATGACCACTATCACTAGCGACCATGTCCTCGCTTCCATCTTCCTTGTATCGAGGCTTTTCTTCCATCGGACACCTCGAGAACTTGTTTGAGTTATGCGATTTTGATAGGCCCTTCATTGATGACATAGATCATCTCATCACTAATGGCCTCCGGATGGAGCATCATGTTGTTCTTCCATTTCTCGTAGTTTTACGGCTTGAGCAGGTGCATCACTCAGAGACATACCTGCATACTTAACACACAAATTATATAGTCCTCAGAAAGGGACAAAGTTCCTTCACCTATCTGGGGATCTAGGTTCAGTGTAGAAGGCTTGTGAACCTCCTGCTCTGATACCACTTGTTAGTCCAGATAACGGCAAAGTAAAAGACTGGGGGGGGGGGGGTGTGAATAGTCTTTTAAAACTTTTGTCGATAATCTGATTTCTCGAAACACAGGGGTTTCTGATACTTAAATTCAGAGCGCGGAAGACTTTAAGATAGGTAAGTGCAGAAACAATAAGTAAGTGTGCGTGTGTGCTTTGCTGAAATGTAAATACAGAAAGGTAAATAGCACAACAAGTATAGTGGTATCTGGAGGTGGCGTAATTCTCCAACTAATCCACTTCGGTCTTTCTGAGACCTAGAATTCACTAGAACAGATAATTGAGTTCACCTTACAATAATCCTATTCTAAGATTCCTAAACAAATGGTTCCCAACCAAATGTTCCCCCTGAGTTATTCCCCAGCTCCTAGAGCTAAGTACTTCCTCTACTCAGATAACCTTGGAGTTATTCCCTGATTTCCCAAATCAAGTACTTCCTCTACTCCACGCCTTGATGGTGTTGGTTATAAGGTTTGTCAGAGAGGCTTCTCGTATAACTTTTTCAGTTATGTTTTCAGAGAGCCTAATAGAACAAGACTACTTAATACACTTGTTCAGTGGATGACAGTCTGCTCTTTACTGACCCAAGTAATTGGTGTCCGTTCTGGAGAATGATCTTCAGAAATGGTATCTGATAGTTCAACTCTTTCACGAATAACAATCTCTTGTTAAGGTTCAGGACAACTTAGAACTACTAGTGATTCTTCAAGCAACAGAAAGCTTTCAGAAAGGGTAGTAGAGTGCTTGAGAGAATACTTTGCTTGATGGTAAGTTTGCAAGATAGAGCGTTCTAAGGTATGTTCTTCAAGCATCTAAGTGTGTGATATATATAGATAAATTTGAGAGGCGTTTGAATTGTATCCGTTGTGCTCTCTATCAAATTATATCCGTTTATATCTTGAACTATGTACTCAGAAGTCACTATCTCATTTTTCGTAGAGGATCGCTTCTGACATTTCTGCCGATGCATTTAATGCATAGTACTGTTCATTGTCCTTTAGTCTCAACGGATACATGAGCCTTTCTGATGGCTTGCATATGCATGCTCCATACTCATGATGTCATATGTCCAGAATCATATCCCGAAAATAAGTTAATATACTTAAGAAAGGATTAAGAACATAGTCTTTCTGAGTTAGACTAAACCTTTGTGTCTTCATAAACCTTGTGCAATCTTCAGTCTTCTAATCTTCAGAAAAGCTCCATTGCTAGGATTGATCTTCATGGTCTTCTTGAAATAAAAATTACATTCAGAGACCTATAATCCTAATACAAGATTTACTAGACTAATCATACTCAGTGATTTCCTCTTTTACAATGTTCAAGTGAACCAAGAGCACTTAATCACCTTTCTGGCTAAGATATTAACATGTGATGAGTGATCAAACTACTAACAGATATTCCTAACATATTTTGAAAATAAATTTTATTGGGGTTTAATTTACAATAATAATGAGTCATTGTTGTAATTTATAAAACATTAGAGACCAATGTGTAGTAAATTGAAGATTGTAAATTGCAACTAAGTCCAATTCATTTTCTTTTCCATTTATTTTATTTCTGGTCAACTAAAAAAATCAGGTTTTGGGTGTATCTGTAATTGTTTGAATATAAGGGACTAAACTGTAATTGGCCCAAATTTAAGGGGTAGGAAACGTAATTTCCCCTTTTTTTGTTCTTCTTCCTCCTCCATCATCTTCTTCCCCCTTCAAAAGCTCCGATCCGAGTTGTGAATGGGTCCAATCGGAGCTATTATACCGGACCTAATACTGTGACGGCTCCAATTGGAGCTATTTGACAATTGAGGAGGGGGGAAGAAGGAGGAGGAGGAGGAGGAGAAGAAGTTGACCGAGGTTGGAGGTGGTTAGAAGTGGTTGTGGGTAATTAGATTTGAAAAAATGAAAATTTTGGGGTCAATTTCTGAGAGTTAGAAACGTTTTGGGGTTTATGGGGGTTTATTTTGCAATAAGGATTAATTAATGAATTATACAATTATAAAGAAAAGATAAAATAGTGGAAAAAGTTGATTTTTGGGCCTATCTGTAACTACAAATTTTTTTGTTTGTAAAAAATGGGTTGATCTGTATTAGTTTGAATAGAAGGGACTAAAATGACAAGAGGCTATATTGTAGGGGTGGTATATGTAATTTTCCCTTTTGGCAACTTGCTGGATTATAATATATCTTAGTTGATGTAGTAATTCACCCGCCAATCCGCTCACCTATTCACCCGCCATTGTTATCATCGAACCGCTGGGGGTTGGAAAATTATTCTACCCGCCGGCCGCCGCGGGTTAGAAAAATAATCGGGTAAAATGGATTAATTATACTCCAAGTTGGATCAAATTTAGTTTATATACTCCAGATTAACCCCGTGTAACCTACATACCTTAAATCAACCACCCAAATTAACGGGGGTTGTTAAACGCAACACGTTGTCGGCTAAACGCAACATAAATATTTTGTAAGTTGACGGAAATGCCCTTAGCTAAAAAATAAACTTATAAAATACGAAAAAACTCGTATATGAAAACACGAAAACATTATGCGAACATGTACGGACACTAAGTAACAACAGTAAACACAAATCGAAAAAAATTTCGAATTTTTTTTTTTTCGAAAAATATTTCGGTTATAAAAATATTTACAAAAATCTTGAAGTAATTTGGAAAAAAAAAATTAAAAAAGGGGACTTTTAAAACTGGCCAGTTCATGAAATGGCCGGTTAAAAACCGGCCATTTCATGAACTGGCCGGTTTTAGAACCGGCCAGTTCATAATCTGGGGGATTTTTAATTTCTTTTTTTTTTTTACAAATTGCAAGTAATTTGGAAATTAAAATAAATTTTAAAAAAAATACGAAATCGAAAGTGACAATAACTAATTAACCTAAACTTCGGCTCGAGTCAATAACCGGCCACTTCCGATTCCCTTTTTTTAAATTTTTTTTTAATTTTCAAATTACTTGCAATTTGTAAAAAAAAAAAAAAAAAATTAAAAAGCCCCCCAGATTATGAACTGGTCGGTTTTAAAACCGGCCAGTTTAAGAAATGGCCGGTTTCATAAGTCCCCTTTTTTTTAAATTTTTTTTTTTCGAAATTACTTCAAGATTTTTGTAAATATTTTTATAACCGAAATATTTTTCGAAAAAAAAATTCAAAAATTTTTTTGATTTGTGTTTACAGTTGTTATTTAGTGTTCGTACATGTTCGCATAATGTTTTCGTGTTTGCATATACGAGTTTTTTAAATTTTTTCGTATTTCATAAGTTTATTTTTTAGCTAAGGGCATTTCCGTCAACTTACAAAATATTTGTGTTGCGTTTAGCCGAAAACGTGTTGCGTTTAACATTGCTGAAATTAACAATATACTCCGGTGACCTCCGATATCAGAAATTGTCACGTGTTCTCCAATCGCCGGCTAAGCCGACGCGCTGGACACGTGTCGCCTTGAGATTAAATATGGGATTTAATTTTAAAAAAATTAAAAATTAAAAAAATAATAATTTAAATTAGAAAATGAGTGGGACACGTGTTGCTATGAGATTTAATCTCTGAAAATTAATTTAAAAAAAATAAACAGTAAACTAGGGGTTTTAAAAGCGGTAGTGGTTTCCCAAATCGATCAAAATATCATCTTCTTCTTCAAAATCGAGGTAATTAACAACAATGTCGTCTTCTTCGGCTTCAAATGGAAGTTTCCGACAAGGTGAAATGTGCTATTGTCGGCGTTTGTCGATTCTTCGCACCTCTTGGACCGATGAGAACCCAGGTAGAAGGTTCACTCCCATAAACAGATCATAGAATCCCTTCACTCTGTCAACACCCTCTTGTTTCATCATTTCAAACAAAGCTTCCATATCCATCAATACACCAGCCACGTCAATATACTCAATCAAATTACCACCTATATACTTTCCTACAGGCATATGTGCCCACCATAATACACATTCAGTTGAAATAACATATCAGAACTCTCCATCCCTACAAACAACAATAAACAATCACTGATAATTTTAATAAACAAATACACTCGAAAATCCCAATCCCAGAACAACAATAAACAATCCCTCAGTGGGATTAAACAAAACGATATGCATAAACAACTCGAATACCCAGGATGGGACCATGATTAAATTAATCACAGTGATTAAATTAATTAAATTAATCACAGTGACAATTAACTTACATGGTGGATTGGGCATCTACACCTTCTTTGTCAGGATGGTCATTTTCCCGAATTTTTGGTCCAATCCCTTCCAATAGCAACAATCTTCGTCGAATTTTGTAGGAAGAAGTCGGATTTGGGAGAATTTTGATTATCTTGAGAGAATTAGGATTTTGCAAAGGATTAGGTTTGGAATGGGGAGGGATTTGTTTTCCCGCTCAATGCTTCTTTTACTGTTTTGTCTTTCTTTTTTTTTTTTAAATTAATTTTCTAATTTAAATAATTTTTTTATTTTTAATTTTTTTTAAAATTAAATTCCAGATTTAATCTCAAGGCGACACGTGTCCACCTCGATGACTAAGCCGGCGATTGGTGAACACGCGACAATTTCTGATGTCGGAGGTGACCGGAGTATATGGTTAATACGGGTGGTTGATTGAAGGTATGTAGGTTATATGGGGTTAATCTGAAGTATATAAACTAGATTTGGCCCAACTTGAAGTATAATTAATCCATTTTACCCAAAAATAATCACCTCATTAGCGGGTTGGTTTAATATTTTGTAAATACCCACCCGTGCTAACCCTAGTATTTATAGGAAATGTGAACTCGTTTTTTAGTATAAAAACCAATCTTTCCTTATCCATAGTAAAATCTTGACTTATAGTATACTTACTCAACTCGATTTTATGTGAGTTGAATAAAGACTTAACATAGTTTTTAATTGTATGACAAACAGAAACAATAAACATTATATTGACATAGTTCTTAGTTGATTGTCAAAAAATATTCCAGTGGTTTTTCTCCTAAAAACTGGCGTTCACTAATTAAGAAGAGTTGGACAATGTGATTTCCAACCAATGAGTAACATCTCTACAATATAATCCTTCCGTTTCACTAAAAAAAGTACCTATACTTTTTTTTACGTCCCACTAATTTAGACAATTTATTAAAATCGTAAAAAAACAAATCCCTTATCTCTCATTTTTCACATTTTTTCAATTCTTTATCATTTTTAACTCTACCAACAAACAATATACTATTGGCCGCCTAAAAAACAGTGCAAGATTTTAGCGGGACGGAGGATAATCCCTTACACGCTGTAGTGTAGTGCAGTATATTGTACGGGTAACATCTCTACAATATATGCTTTACAGGCTGTAGTTGTACACCACCGATTGCTTTACTCATGACTTTGAATTCATATTTATTCCCCATCTGGTGTTGGTATTCTTAATTCTTATGACTGTGTTTCTAAGATTTTGCAGAAGTCTTCCCTCTTTTGATCAAAATTGCATATTGAGCCGTATTCAATGATTTTCACCGGCAATATCCAAATGATCACTATCTAACAACATTCCAACCATCATCATAACTTACAGACCAAGTATAACATGGTCTAAACTTGTCTGAATGACCAAAGAATCATACTCCCTTTCCTCCGTACTCTGAACCCGGACCCTTATTCTTTTATGGACGTACCACGAATCACGAATCTAATCCAGTCACAAAAATATCAAAAAATACACCCACTAAGTCTGCATTCAACTCTTCATTCGATTCGCTTTATAATTATATTTTATCTACAATTCGATGAAATTTCAGTTGAAAATAATATAGCCTAACTCAACTATCTATCTTACTTTTTTTATTTTTTATAATTATATATCTTTATCTCTCAAACTTTATCCATTTTTAATCATTTCTATACCAACAACAAACAGTAAACAATTAAAACTTTTCCTATAAACAGTGCAAAAAAAGAAAATGATCCAGTAGTAATAAATATTCCTCCTTTCCTTTTTTAACTCACAAAATATCCCAGTCAGGTATCACAATTTAGAACGGAAAATAACAAATAGTATATCTCCAAACACTACCAGAAACAAAAAACTTGTCAATATCTTCATCATGATCAACTAACAAACAAAAATTACAAGAAGAAGAACAACATCCATAGATTTACAGTCGAGTAACCTAATCCCAAAAAAGAAAAGAAGAAAGAGGAGTAGATCTCGATCTCTAGTTCGCCGACTAACAATGGAGATGAATGAATCCATTCCATTGACAATAATACTACGGAATACTAATGATGAAATTAGTAGTGGTAAACTGGTAATAGTATAATTAGTAGTACTACTAGTAATAATGAAAGAATCAAAAATCATGAATTGATTCTTTGTTATAATTGTTCTTCCTGACAAGAGCAAAGTAACCAAGAAGAGCACAAACAGCAGCAACAACGTTTCCTTCCTTAATCAAGACTTTGACGACAAAGCCAGTAATCTCACCCGTCAATTTTTTCCCTTCCACAACCAGAGTCTTCCTCGGCTTCCCGCAGAAAGTCAACAGCACCAAAACCGATATCCACGTCACCAAGGTCGCCGGAACCGCCACGGCCAGAGCGGCCACCATCGACAGCACCCCAAACGCCGCTCCTAAGAGCACCGAGGCGTACAGAGCGGCGAAGTAGGAGGAGGAAGAGGGCGGTGGCTTGGATTCGTACCAGGATAGGACGGATTTGAGGAGGTTCCAGGAAAGGGATAAGAGGATTGTGTAGACGAAGACGAAAAGGAATACCCAAGTGCGTCGTTTGCTCATCAGGTTTAGGACCAAAGGCATGGAGGAGGAGCTGGATGATGAGTAGATGATGTGTTCTTCTTGTTCTGATGAGATGCTGGTGGTTCTGTTTTGGGCCATGGATTTAATTCAATTTTGATGGATTTGATCTGATTTGATTGTGCACTGGGGTTTTACTGTACAAGAAGAAGAAGAAGAAGAGGAGTCTTTTTCTTTTTCTTTCCTTCTGGAAACAATATTCAATTCAATCAATCACTCGTCTTTCCTTTTTGTGCTTTCTTTTTTACTTGTGTGGTAGTAAAGAATAATATTATCAAGTGAACAGTCCCTATTTTGGTATTTATTGTATTTGCGCAAGTGCTTCTGTACTTTATGGACGCGGTCCAAACCGGTTCAACTTTCCACGGCTCCGAATATATATAAATTTTAAGAGAAGAGTAAATGAAATAGGAAAAGAGAGTAAGTAAAGTATAAGAGACATATCCATTTAAGAGGTGAAAAGTTGAAATTAGAATGTCTCAAAATGAAATGCAGAAAGTTGAAATTGAGAGAAAAAGAGTATTAATTATTACTCCATCCGTTCCATTAAAAACTTCCTAACTTACATTTTTTAGTGTTTCGTTAGAAACTTCCTAACCAAAAGAAAGAAAGTTTTTATCCCACTATCTAATTCTTTATTATTTCTCTTTCCTACTTTATCATCATTTTATTCACTCTCTCACTTACTTTATCACCCACTCACAACTTTATCAATATACTTGTTGAGTCACAACAATAATCTCAACCAAACAATAACAAATATCAATCGATCAACAAGAACGTAAACGATGAAACACGAAATTTACGTGGTTCGGCTAAATTAGCCTACATCCACGGGAAACCAAGCACGTATATTGATATCAACAGAGATTCGATTACAAGCTTATACAATCTATACAAAGATCAAGCCTAATCGATTATCTATACTCCTCAATCAATCGAAAGAGAAAACAAGATACAATCTCAAACAACAATGGAACTCTTCAGCAATTCGCAATGATCAAAGCACGAAACCTGAAATCTCCAACTGTCAGTTGTGCGTCAATCCTCGATCAATCACCATACAAAATTTCAGAGCAAATGATGATGAAACGAGAGAGAATTTCAGGAAACTTTATCAGCTAGCTGCTTGCTCTGTTTTATGTTCTCTTCTCTTTTAAAAAAAACCGCCCATAACTAACTTTTGAAGAGTGAATTGATCTCAGCCATTGATCATCAGGAACCAATCTGAACCGTCCAATGTCAACTACTTAATTTTGAGATAAAATCCAACAAACTCCACCTTAGCTCAAAATCAAGTCTACATGCTCTTTTCCCAATTTACTGTTCTTTATTCGGTAGAACAAATGACCACTTAAGCTCCCTTATGGCTAGAGCATGCCTTCCAGAATCTCGGTGCAAAAAATCAGACAATTCCACCAACATTTATCAGGTCTACGCAATGTCTGAACTTGGTAGCTGACAATGGTTTTGTGAAAAAATCTGCAGCATTCTCTGATGTGTGCACCTTTTCCACTCTTACAGTTCCTCCATCAATGATGTCCCTTATGAAGTATAACCTCACATCTATATGCTTGGTCCTTTCATGAAAATGCTGATGTTTTGCTAATTGAATGGCACTCTGATTATCACACATCACAGAAACACAACCTTGCTCAATACCCAATTCTTTAATCAAACCATTCAACCATATGGCTTCCTTGATTCCCTCAGTTACTGCAATGAATTCAGCCTCAGTTGTTGACAGTGCAACTATAGATTGCTGAGAACATTTCCATGAGATGGCTGTACCAAACAAAGTAAATACAAACCCTGTGACAGATTTTCTAGTGTCAACATTAGAAGCAAAATCTGCATCAACAAATCCCTTTAATGGTGAGTCTGATCCTTTTGATGCTTTGAACCTCAGACCATAATGAATTGTTCCCTTGATATACCTGATAACACCCTTCACTGTATTCCAATGTATCATACCTGGATTGCTCATAAATCTACTAATGATACTCATTGCAAAAGCAAGATCTGGTCTGCAGCAAATCATTGAATACATTATGCTTCCTACTGCATTTGCATAAGGAACCTTGAACATCTCCTGTATATCAGCTTGCTTCACAGGGCACTGACTCACTGACAATTTAGTTCCAGGATTTACAGGCACAGATACAGGCTTGGACATATTCATATTGAACTTTTCAAGCACCTTAGTCAGATATGCAGATTGTGAGAGAAATAGACTTCTATCATGTTCTTGTCTGCTAATGTCCATACCAAGTATTCTACTAGCCTCTCCCAGATCCTTCATTTCAAACTCAGAGCTCAACTTAGCCTTTAAAACACTAATTTCATCAAGAGACTTCCCAGCTATCAATATATCATCAACATATAACAGCAAATAGATGCAACTCACACTGTGTATATTTGAAAAGTATATGCAACTGTCATACCTGCTCCTTGTAAACTTTATTGAGCTCATGAATTCATCAAACCTCTTATACCATTGACGAGGGCTTTGTTTTAAACCATATAGAGACCTTTTCAACAAACATGCCTTGTTTTCCTTGTCTTCAATATGAATGCCCTCAGGGATTTTCATATATATTGTTTCTTCTAGCAGACCATGTAAAAACGCAGTTTTGACATCCATCTGCTGTAGTTGTAAATCCCATTGAGTTACCATGGCTAAGAGAATCCTTATAGACACATGCTTTATCACAGGTGAGAAGATTTCTGTATAATCTACACCTTCCTTCTGTGTAAATCCCCTTGCAACAAGCCTTGCCTTAAATCTGATTGAGTGAGCTGTCCCAGTTTCAACCTTCCTTTTGAATATCCACTTACATCCCGCAAGCTTCTTGTTCTTGGGTATAGTAACTATATCCCAGGTATCATTCTTCTCCAGGGAAGTTAACTCCTCATGAATGGCTGTAATCCACTTTTCACTATCAATGCAACTAATAGCTTCTTGATAAGTGCTTGGTTCTGAGTAGTTGATATCCTCAGCTACTGATAGAGCATAAGCCACATTGTATGATTTTCCCACCTGTCCATAACCATACATGTCAGGCACCTTCCTATTTAGCCTCTTCTCTCTATCTTTAGCCAGTTGATAAGTGGATAACACATTGGTTTCATCTGCAGAAATTCCTGAAACTGTATCTCTAGTGGATAAATTCTCCATATCAGGTTGTTCCCTATTCTCATTCACAGGTGTATGCTTCTCATTTGCATGTAAATCACCTGTATTACTGCAATGCTCCACCTGAATTCCTGTATTGGTGTCCACAGGCTTGAGTGGCATGATAGTTTCATTAAATACCACATCCCTGCTAATGATGCACTTTCTCTGATCAATTATCCACAACTTGTAACCTTTTACACTAGTGGGGTATCCCAGAAAAATGCATCTAAGTGCTCTTGGTTCCAGCTTCCCTTGCCTCACATGAGCTAGAGCCAAACACCCAAATACCTTCAAATGACCTAGGTAAGGAGGCTTGCCTGACCACAATTCCTCAGGTGTTAAGTTGTTCAGAGGTGCTGTGGGGCTCCTATTTATGAGATAACATGTCTTTGTAGCGCTTCTCCCGTAAACACTTGCTTAAACCTGAGCTAATCAACATGCATCATTATTCTCTCTAGCACAGTTCTATTGAACCTCTCAGCCACACCATTTTGCTGAGGTGTGCCTGGTATTGTCTTGTGTCTGACAATTCCCTTGCCTTTACAGAAATCATTAAATTCACTAGAGAGAAACTCTAGCCCATTATCTGTTCTGAGATGCTTGATGTTTCTCCCTGTGGTATTCTCCACCTCAATTGACCATTCTCTGAATTTATTGAAGGCTTCATCTTTAGACTTCAATATTATCAGCCACACTTTTCTTGAATAATCATCAATGATTGACATGAAATACCTTCCTCCACTCATGGTTTGTGTGTTTGTTGGCCCCCACAAGTCTGAATGCAGATAATCAAGAGGTGCTTGAGTGGTGTGCTTGGCTGTGTCAAATCCAACTTTGTGAGATTTCCCCATAACACATTGTTCACAGAACTGTAGATTAGTTATTTGATCTCCACAAAGCAGGTTTTGCTTTGATAATTCCCTGAGACCCTTCTCACTGAGATGTCCCATTCTTGCGTGCCAAAGCTGAGTATTATCTTGAGCACTCACCTGTGATGATTCCCCAGAAACTGTATCACCTTCCAGGTAATAGAGACCATTCTCCTTCAAGCCTTTCATTACAGTGATTCCAGACTTAGTGATGCTCAGAATACCATTATCATTGGAGTATTTGTGCCCAGTACCATCTAATGCACCAAGAGAGATCAGATTCCTCTTTAGTTTAGGTATAAACCTAACATCTGTAAGCACTCTTACAACTCCATCATGCAGCTTAAGCCTTATATCACCAATGCCTTCAATGTAGCATTCCCAATCATCACCTAACAACACTGAGCCACCTCTTCTAGATTTGTAATTTATAAACCAATCAAGATTAGGGCTCATGTGAAATGAGCATCCAGAATCCAGTATCCAACGCGTATTTGACCTAGATTCCTTCACTGAACAAGCCTCAGAGACCACTAAAGCTTCAGCATCACCATAAACCTGTGCAGACTCAGCAATATGAGCATTATGAGCCATATTGTTTTCTGTGTCATTAACCTGCAATTTTCCTGCCTTCTTGTCTCTCTTATACTTGAAACACTGCTTCTTGAGATGACCTGGCATTTTGCAATAGAAACACTTCCTTTTTTCTGAGTTATTTTCATCTGCAGATTTGTGTTTCTCAAATCTTCTGGCATCTGCAGGCACATGTGTCCTATTCTTAGCCTGCATCTTATTGCTCCACCTCTCCTTGATATTTAAGCTCTCAGCTGCATTGTCATTACCAGTAGAGGGTCCCTTATGCAGCTCCTTGTTCCTCAGAGCAACATCCACATCCTCATATGTCAGTTTGGTGCTCTTATGAATAACTAGAGCATCAATAAAGTGCTCATATGATTTAGGCAGGGCTCCCAAGATTACTAAGGCTTTATCCTCATCAGAAACTTCAATGCTAACACTCTCCAGGTCCTGGCACATCTTGTTAAACTCATCAAGCTGCTGGGAAATAGACTTATCTGTGCTAATTCGAAAATTAAACAACCTTTTCCTCAGATGCAGCTTGTTTGCATAAGTTTTAGAGTTATACATATCTTCCAGCTTGTCCCAGATTTCTTTAGCTGTCTTGATCTTTTACTTCCCGGAGAATCTTGTCATCAAGGGACAATATGATTGTGCTACGAGCTCTTCCCATGATAGTGGCCTTCTCCTTGGCATCAAATCCTTCTGCAAATCCTTTGTCTCCAAAGAGTGCAGCATCTAAACCTTGATGAATCAACAGTGCTTCCATCTTTGCTTTCCATAAACCGAAATCGGTTTTCTCCGTGAACTTTTCAACATCAAACCTCATGGATGATCCCATAGCTTGGTCGAAAACAGTTGAGATTCAAATCCTTTCCCACAGACGGCGCCAATTGTTGAGTCACAACAATAATCTCAACCAAACAATAACAAATATCAATCGATCAACAAGAACGTAAACGATGAAACACGGAATTTACGTGGTTCGGCTAAATTAGCCTACATCTACGGGAAACCAAGCACGTATATTGATATCAACAGAGATTCGATTACAAGCTTATACAATCTATACAAAGATCAAGCCTAATCGATTATCTATACTCCCCAATCAATCGAAAGAGAAAAACAAGATACAATCTCAAACAACAATGGAACTCTTCAGCAATTCGCAATGATCAAAGCACGAAACCTGAAATCTCCAACTGTCAGTTGTGCGTCAATCCTCGATCAATCACCATACAAAATTTCAGAGCAAATGATGATGAAACGAGAGAGAATTTCAGGAAACTTTATCAGTTAGCTGCTTGCTCTGTTTTCTGTTCTCTTCTCTTTTAAAAAAAAACCGCCCATAACTAACCTTTGAAGAGTGAATTGATCTCAGCCATTGATCATCAGGAACCAATCTGAACCGTCCAATGTCAACTACTTAATTTTGAGATAAAATCCAACAATACTACCACTCACAAACTAATATTTAACTAATTTTCTTTAAACTAAGATAAGTAGCTCCTTAGGAAGCTTTTAATAGATCGGGGGAGTAATTTATTAGGCTCTTTGGATACCGATTAAAATTAAGAAAACTTGGTTAAGATATAGTATGTTTTAACCAGGATTTCTTGATTTTAATCGCTAACCAAACATGCATTAAGGGTCTCATTGGTTTCAAAAAGCACGTGCGCTTTTGCGGCTGCGCTTCGGAACAAAGTTAGAGTCACTTTGAAATATGAGGATCCTAGAGTGATTGAGAAGCGCGTTTCGGAGGTACGAAATGCATCCGAAACGCATCTCTAGAAAGTGCTACGAACCAACGTGTTTCATGGTTAAACTGCGTTTTACAACTCACAAGTGCATTTGTGCCTTAGATGTGCTATTTGACCAAGATGGATAGCACATCCAAACGTGGAAGTCTCATGAAAGGTTTGATTTTCTTACATAGTTGAAAAGACCACATTACATTAGTGTAATTACTATGAGTAAGACAAACACTTGTGTAAGAGGAATATGGTGTTATCTAAAAATGAGATAATTCCAACGTAGCAACTCAATCAAACATTCATTATATGAACAAACTAATTCAAACTTGAGAACTCTATTAGACAAGTAAACCACAATATATGTCCAAATACTCTAAGAATGTCATATTCTATTTAAGAACTCAATTCGAAGGGTAAGCAAACTCTCAGGATGGTATAATTACAATTTAGGAACTATATTCAAAGATTAGATCACACCATTTAGGAAAAATACTCTAAGAAATGGATATTTCCACTTAGGGGCTCAATTTGATGGGTACCAACTATAAGAATTCACCAATTTGGAACTCAATTCGTATTATGAACTCAACTCTAAATATGTGATCAATTCGACTTAAAACTCAATTTGAAAAGCAAACCATCTCTTAGAATGTTAATATTATAACTTGGCAACTATATTAAAAGGGTAAATCATATTGTTTGGAAAAATAATCTAAGAATGGGATAATTACGAGTCGAGGAGTCAATTTAAAGAGTAACAACTATACGGGGATGAATTCGACTTGAGAACTCAATTAGAAGTGCAAACTACATTATTTCGGAAAGTAATTTAAGAATTACATAATTCCATGTTAGGAACTTTATTCGAATGATATACCAATTCTAAGAACATGACATTTTCAAATTTTGAAAATGATAATCTAAGTCTAAAAATGTGATAACTTAAGAACTAAATTCGAAAGGTAGACCAACTCTAAGAATCATACGATTCAGACTTGGAAATTCAACTCGATGGCTAAACTCAACTCTATGATGGAATAATTATAACTTGAAAACTATATTCAAAGGGCCAACTGTATGGATGGGATAATTACAACTTGAGATTTTTATTCGAAAGGTAAACCATATACTACATAGAAAATACTCAAAGAGAAGGATAACTCTAATTAGGAACTAACATTTTAAGGATAAATGAACTTTAAGAAGAATACTTCCAACTCTGGTACTCAATTTCAATGGCAAACTAAACTATATATACCATTATAGTTTTAACTTGGGAATCAAATTCGATGGGTATTTTGAAATCTAATTAGAATTAGATTGTTCCATCATCGGAACTCGACTCGAATGCAAATTAACTCTAATAAGGAGATGATTAAAACTCGAGAATTATGTTGAAAGGGTAAACCACACTATGGAAGAAAAAAATATTGTAAGAATGGGTACATAATTTTCTACTTGAAAACTCAATTTGAAGTATAAACCGACTTTAATAATAGACTAAAGACAACTTGAAAACATTATTTGAAGAGTAAACCACACATGCGGAAAATAGTCTAAGAAAGGAAGAAATCCAACAATAAAATTCAATTATGATGAACCAACTCTAAAATGGATAATTGGAAGTTAGAACTCAATTCAAAAGGTAAACTCAACATTAAAAAAACAGATATAATTCCAACTTGAAAACTCAATTCAATGGTTAAACGTGCCAGTACAACGACTGATGTGATTTACAAAGAGGCGCTTAACATTCTTTGAGGTACCATTAATGTTTTTTCTTTTTCAAATTACATGGCTTTCACATGTTTAATATTGAAGAAAGGAAATTATGTCGTGTTATCGAAACGGGTTAGTAATAATGTTCATGGGTTAGTACTAATGTTCATGTAGTTTTTAAACATTTTGAATTCAATTATGTGGTATCAGTCGATTTTTTTCTGGTCAATATTGTATTGGCTAAAATTTGTACTTGATTAGCCCACCAAGGCTACGGCTCAATCCAAGGTCCTTCAAGGAGTCCATTTTGGCTTTATACGCGAATTGGACTCCAAAGGTCAAGGAGCTAACCCACCAAGCTAAGTCACTCATCCAACCATGTAGTCCACAGGCTACCTGACTCACTTGACCTCGCCGACCATCCAGCTGGTAGACAAGCTAGCTAGCTTACTCGCTTAATAGACCAACCAACCAACGGGTTAGAAGGCTAGTCAATCAACCGCTAGATAGGAAGCTAGCTCAGCGGATAAGTGGCATGACTGACGACTCTCCCAACTGATCAAGACGTGGTCCAACCCACTAGGAGACTCCAACTATCTCACCTGAAATCTAGGAGAGGTGGGTATGATGGACTCTAACGGATGGAGAGTCTATATAGGAAGGAAGGTGGAAGAAGGAAGGTATCTCATTCACACTAAGGGAAACCCTAGCTATCACTCTAACGCCTCCATCTCTTTGAAGCTATCTGATCAACACTTTCGGCCATTTGTGACCATCCAACACCGTCTATCACCTTCCACCAACGTCCATCAATGTCTATTGCCTTCCACCATCGCCCATCACTGTCTATCGCCTTCCACCATTATCCATTACTATTCGACGACTGCCAACTAGCTTCTTCCAACAAGGTCAGCTAGCCTCTCGCCGGTATCCATCCATACTCTGCCGAACCGTCAACATGATAAGTTGACAATCACCATCCCTCTCTCTATCTTTTTTACTCTATTCATCTTCTACCGACATACTAACTTGAGCGTCGGAGTCCATACAGTCGGCACCACACCGGTGTCACCTTGGAACCTCACGTCTCTATTTGCTATTGTTGCCTTGCAGATTGCTGGTGCCCCTCAATTTCTAACTCTAATTTGATTGTAGATTTCTGAGCGTCTACAATTTGGCGCCCACCGTGGGGCCCCGTCTATAAAAAAGGCAATCCAGTAGCAACAACCGCGACTCGCTAAACAATTCGTCATGACGCACTCAGACGAATACGTTCTCGAAGAGGTAGAGGAGATGGATGTCACCGCTCAGATCACAGCCTTGACGACTCAGATGCAGGAGAACGCCAAGAAGATCAGACTCCTTGAGGATGAGAACCGTGTTGTCTGTCAGGAGAACTCGATCTTGAAGGAAAAGGTGGAATTCTTTGTCCACCAGGAAACTCCAGCACCGGATGCGGCCTCATCTCACCGACTTACTCATGTCACTGGCGTGGAGAACCCACCACGCAACACGATCGAGGCTCGCCAACTAACTTTCGAAGAGACGGAGGGGGTGATTCCCATAACCCAGTCTCTCAAGTGGCGAATGCTCTGCCAAGACCAACCCTTGAGGTCACTCGGGCATTACCAGCAGGAGGGTCTCATTCAAGGGTGTTAACCCGAGGATGCGTGACGAATCACCACAACAACACCATCAACGCGTAAGTCAGGTAGATAACTTGCTAACCCTCTCTGCATGTCAAGGGAGTAGCAATGAGGAACTGGCTTCCAAATTGGTGAGCCTGGAGGAGATGATCCAAAGAATCCCTGGAGTGCCAGCACCGATTAAGAAGAGCTTACCTAATAGCTTTGTTGATTCTCCCTTCGCTGACGCTATAGCATTGGTGGAGATGCCAACCATGTTCACCTTCCCAAGCATGAAGCTTTATGATGGGATTTCAGACCCAGACGACCATGTCTCTCAATACAAACAGAGGATGTTCACCATGGCCATCCCCAGAGACCTTCGTGAGGCGTGCATGTGCAAAGGGTTTGGTTCCAACCTGATCATACCAGCCCTACAATGGTATACCAACTTATCCAACAATTCCATTTCTTCTTTTGCACAATTAGTCGATTGCTTTGTGGAACAATTCGTAAGCAGTCGCAAACTTTTGTAACTGTCAGACTACTTGTATAGCGTCCGGCAAAGACCTAACGAATCTCTCAGGGAGTACGTCACAAGATTTAACAAGGAGAATGTGTTAATCCCCAATTGCAACAAGGACACCGCTGTCAATGCCTTTCGTAAAGGATTGCCACCAAACTCAAGGTTGTACAAGGAGCTGACCATGTACCCATGTCGAACAATGGAAGACGTGCTTGCTAAAGCATGGGCCCATATCAAATGTGAGGAGGATGATGCTAACAGACCTTACATGTCGAGCCATAGCGGTCGTAGGGAACCCAAACCAGATAGACGAGTTGAACGCAGGGCTCCAGACTAGCGTGCTAGGCCATACCCAACCGAAAGAAGGCATGGACCTGTTGTGAATCCACCTCGCCCTCCAATCCAACAAAGGAGGACAGAAACCCAAGCACAACCTCCGAGCTACTCCCTCAACATTGAACCAGAAGAGTGTGTAGCAGTCATGAAGAGCATGAGTGACAGAGTTAGGTGGCCAGGGAAACTCTGAACACCTCCAGATCAAAGAAACTCCAACAAGTGAGTGTGAGTTCCATGGAGACCATGGGCATGCAACTGCAAAGCGCATCTCTCTACGATTGGAAGTAGCCGAGCTTCTGAAAAGAGGACACTTGATGGAGTACCTCTCCGACAAAGGTAAAAAGACCTTAGCCAGTCGGCAGGGCACTAATCCACCTGAGCCTCCTCAGACCAACAAGGTAATCTACGGCATCAATGGGGGTCAGAGATCAGTGGTGTCTCATACTCTGCGACAAAGCGCCACAGTAGGCAAACGGTAAGGCATGAGCTCAATGCTTGCAGAGCATCAAACACCTCTTTGTCTGACTTGACTAGTAGCTTCTCAGACCAAGAGTCTAAGCAACTAATCAGTCCTCATGACGATGTTTTAGTTATTTCTATTCTTATTGCAAACTGTCTTACGAAGAGAGTTCTCATTAACAATGGGAGCTCCGCTAACATCATTTTCCTAGATGCTCTGACAGAAATGAGCATAGATGAGATTGCCATCCTTTGCCAGCCGACAACTCTATATAGCTTCAGTGGAGAGATGAAGTACACAGTTGGGAGTTTTACTCTTCCTATCTACGTAGAAGGTGTTAACCTACAAGCGAAGTTCCTGATTGTAGACAGTCCATCAAGCTACAATACCATCCTTGGCAGACAATGGATTCATGAGATGAAAGCAGTGCCTTCAACCTACCACCAGGTGGTTCGCTTCCCTACCAAGTGGGGGGGGGGGTTAAGGAGATCTTTGGACAACAACGTGATGTGAGGACATGTTACATGGAAGCCTTGAAGCCAAAGCTATCGAGTTATAGCAATTACAACACCTCAACCCCCCAGTCGACCCAGACCAGCCAGGGATGGAAGAGCTCGATGAAGTTCAGATTCACCCAGACCATCCAGACCACAATGTTCAGATTGGGGCAAGGTTGAGACCAGAGCTAAGGGAGCAACTGATTACATTTCTCAAAGTTCACCATGACTGCTTTGCTTGGTCGCACGCAGACATGACAGGAGTCGACCCAGAAGTAATCACTCATAGGCTTGAAGTGGACCCAGACTACCCACCAGTCAGACAAAAACATAGGAAGTTCGCTCCAGAGCGAAGCAAGGTTATCAATGAAGAAGTCCAAAAGTTGTTGGACATCGGGTCAGTCCGCGAAGTACACTATCCAGACTGGTTAGCTAACGTTTTGGTAGTAAAGAAGAAGAATATAAAGTGGCGAGTGTGCATTGACTTCACTAACCTCAACAAAGCATGCCCGAAGTCCTTGGTCGCCGACCAACACCTAGACCACCTCCGCCAAGCCTTCTCAGTTCTCCGCAGGTACAACATGAAGTTGAATCCATCCAAGTGCTCATTTGGAGTCTCCTTTGGGAAATTCCTTGGGTACTTGGTCACACAAAGAGGTATTGAGGCTAACCCTGTTCAAATTCATTCTATTGCTAACATCGCTTCCCCCAAGTGTGTTAAAGATGCGCAGAATCAGACTTGGAGGCTAGCAGCCCTCAGTAGATTCATACCCAAGTCTTCTGAGAAGTGTCGACCATTCTTTGACACTCTACGAGAGAGCAAAGACTTCCAGTGGACAAACGAGTGTGAGGATGCCTTGCAACAAATCAAGCATTACCTCACCACATCTCCAGTACTCTCAAAGCCCAAGGCGGGAGAGGCTTTGTTCATCTATCTATCAGTCTCTGACACAACACTGAGCGGCGTCCTAGTCAGAGAAGGAGATGGAAGCCAGCTCCCAGTCTACTATGTGAGCAAGTCCCTCTTAGATGCAGAGACTCGATACAGCCAGCTGGAGAAGCTAGCCCTTGCACTGGTCACTGCAGCAAGGAAGCTACACCCTTACTTCCAATACAAAAACTTGTGAAAGTCCAAGTTTTTGTGAGAGTCCTGAGAATCCTGCAATATTGTATACTAATTGTGCGGCTTTGTGTGTAAATTGTTGATTTTTGTCTATTTGTAAATTGTTTATTGTTATATACTAATTGTGCGGCTGAATCTTTTTGTGTAGGACTCTCAGGACTTTCTAGACTCTCAGGAGAGTTTCTCTACTTCCAATGCCACTAAATTATAGTCCTCACCAGCTTTCCACTACGCAATGTCTTGCACAAGCCCGAGGTCTCTGGTAAGCTCTCAAAATTAGCGGTTGAACTCAGCGAGTATGACGTCTCCTTGCAACCTCGCACAGCTATCAAGTCATAGGCACTTGCGAACTTCATAGCAGACTTTACTCCGACTGAATTAGGTCGAGTGGAGAAGGAATTGTTTTGTTTGCAGGAGAAAGACAACTTGCAGTGTAAGCTTTCAGTCGATGGATCCAGTAATAACAAAGGAAGTGGACTTGGCATAGTCCTTACCTCACCATACGGAGACACAATCCAAAGAGCCATCCGATGTGGATTCAAAACAACCAACAACGAGTCCGAATTTGAGGCGCTTATAGCTGGCCTCGACCTGGCTCGTGACATAGGCATAAAAAATCTTCATGTGCAGTCGGACTCACAGTTAGTAGTTAACCAATTGCAGGGCTCTTACCAAACCAGAGACACTAAGATGGCGACCTATCTTCAGTTAGCCAAGGAGTTGCAGTCCTCCTTCGAGGGGTTTTCTATTTCGCAGGTACCAAGGATGGACAACAGCCACACAGACGCCCTTTCCAACCTAGGAGCAGCCATCCATACCACAATTCCAATGATTATTCATGTGGTGTATGTACAATGACCTGCAACATGGAAGGTGATGTGCACTTAGAGATCTCGTTTTCCGTTGTAGAACCTGTAATCTCCAAATACAATCAAGATTAACTTTATAAGTCGGAAGTCCTCAAATCCACAGTTTATAGCGGAAAGTTGACTCGGGATGTCGTTATCCACGGACACTTAGCATAGGAACAAGCAAATAACGTTTGAAATTGAATGCAGAAAAGTAAACAGTTTTAATCTTAGATATAATAATTAGTTCGCAGTAAACCCTAAATTACTTTTGTTGTAAATCAATAGTGGACAGGCATAAAGGTTCCCCAACCTACCTCTGCTATGCTACTCTTCCTAGTTAAAATCCTACGCAGTTACCTCTAACGATAGCAGGGCATAATACTATGGTGCTCAAGGCGCAGTCGGCACGAGTAACCCTACTCAGTTCAGTGAAACTATTTTGTCACTCAGCAGAACATCACACCACGAAGGATGTATAGAGTTGTATAACAACGATTTATGTTAAATAACTATTCCATTAACATATCCCGGTATGTAAAGAAGTAGCAAAAGCAGAGTTACAGCGGTTCACCTTTACAAAAGGAAATTAGCTACTCATAGTAACAAAGAACTGTAATCGAAATCTAAGAAGAAAGGAAGAAGAAGCTTAGTCTCTGATGTTCTTGATGTCTTCGTGCTGCTGCTTCTAGGGTTTCCTCCTTCTGGGTGCCTGACGGCCAGCGGGTTGGGGTTTCACTTCCCCGAGGACTGGTTCTCTCTCAAGGAGAGCTGCTTTGTGAGCTGTGTGAATTCTGAGACCCTCGAGGTCTTATTTATAGGTGAAATTTCGACCTCCAAACCGCCATTCTTCAATAAGGAAGGTTTAGGAAGGCGGGCCTCAGCCTGACAGGCCAGAAAGAAGAAAAAATAGAGCCTAGTAAGTTTGTTGCAGTCGCCCGGTGGCCGCAGTGACCCCTACTGCGGTCCCCTGGTGGCCGCCATCTTCAATTGCTGCAGACTCGAATCTGTTTTCTTCGTTCTTCAATTTCGGGCTTCGTAACTTCGTTTCCTCGAAAAGTGGTCTTCTACAAAGTTGTTCCATCTTGAATTATCTTCGCATTGGTTGGTCGTATGACATGTTTTGACTCCTCAAACTCCGTGCAATGGTCAATTCGGCGTATTTGTTTCCTCGTCCCGATTTGGCACAATTTTGCCATTTTGGTGCCTGAAATCGTGCAAATCCTCAAAACCGCAGCCATGACCTACATAAAACATGCAAAGTTGGTAATTGACCATAAAATGACACAAATATTGCATCTAGGGCAAAAAACGAGGGTGTAAAAGTATGCTATATCGCATATTTGATTGTCAAATTAGCATGACATATGGGACTGAAGCAATCATACCCATAGACACGGGATTACCCATATAAAGATACAAAATGGCTAATAAACAGTCCAACGATGCAGCATGGGCGCACGAGCTCGACTTGGTTGACAAAAGTATACTAGCATTGACGCGCAACATTTATATAATAACTCCGTTACAAGGTAAAGTTCAGTTTACAGTATTGTCTCCAGTTCCCATCTATCTTGAAGCTTCTATTGTTATGTTAGTATATCGTTGTCTAATCTAGGCGCTAACTTGTCGAAGAGCTCTGGTAAGCGTAAGCATGTTTATGCAAAGAAAATAAACAACAACAAACGAACTCAGGGAAAGAGCCATGATCCGGAGCGCCGCCTACCAATAGAAGGTGTTTCAACAAGAACATTCGCGTACGAACCTTCAAGCAGGACGACTGGGTTCTACGTAAGGTATTCCAAAACACTAAGGAGACATGAGCTGACAAGCTTTTACTAACCCGGCTGCGCAGGTCGGTCTAACACCCCCTCCCCAAGGAGGTCCAAATTTCTTGCAGCCAACCAACCAAGCTGCTAATCATTCCATCGGGACACCTGAAGGCTGAATCCATGTGAAATCGTCAGCCAACTGGAAGGGTCCAAACAATCACACAACCCAAGAGGTTGATAGTTGATCAACTACTTTGTCAGAGAAACTTCTCTCCACGGGCAGCATGTCACCCATGGCTAAGGTATGGTCCAATTTTGTCTGACGAGATTGATTTCTCATCCAAACAACCGATCTGAATAGGGGTAAGCCGGTTAGGTAACCCGGCTGGGTAAGTTGGTCTAACGCCCCCTCCCCCCCAAGGGGGTCCAACGTTCTTGCAGGCTAACCAATGCAAGACCTAAACAAGCCGTCAGAACATCTTGACGACAATAATCCATGAGAAGTCATCAGCCGACTAGAAAGGCCCTCGTCATTACACAATATAAACAATAAGATGGTTGGTCATCCACTTCGTCTGATGTGTACAAACATCGCTCCACATGTGACCTGCTACCCGCAGTCAAGGTATCATTACTTGTATCCATGCGATTGATTTCTCACTAAAATCAACCGACCTGACCAGGGGCTAGCTGGTCACCAAACCCATCTAGGCAGGTCAACCGCCCACCCAACCTCCCGAGGGGATCCATTCCACTCATGTTGCGGTGGCGTCCCATGAGTACGGCTAAGGTGAAGCCCACGGGGCACATCCTTACTTTCAAGTGGTCATTCGTCCAGGAAACACAAAGCTCAATAGCGCCAACTATCCATCACACTGAGCAACACAAACATATGGACCCACATTTATTTTGATCGGCTTCAACTTGTTTAATCCACACCTCGCGCCATCAAATGGCTCAGTGGTTTAAACAAGTTGAAGTCATCAAAATTGATGATCGTTACCATACAAAGAAAGTGGGCTCCATCCACCTATTTGCAGGTAAACTGTACAAGAGCTTAGGCAGACAAGAGCTCTCTTCCTATTCCAACAATCTCAATCGATTTACCGAGTCTAGTTGCCAGCAAAAATAAATAGACAAGAATGACATGCTGCCACACCATTTGTATTCCAAGTATGAAACGAAGTCGCCTTTTGGGATCGATTTCTCTACAAAACAGTCGACCTGACCAGAGGCTAGTTGGTCAACTAATTCGACTAAGCAGGACGGTTAAACGCCTCCCCCTCAAAGAGGGTCCATAACCTAATTTGACAGATTCAATACATGGTGAACTACCAAAGGTAAGCTATCTGACAGCCAGCGGAGCGCCCTAATGGAAGCTGACAGGACAAGTCGGACACCGTAGGCAAGGTGAATGACTGATTGACAAGTTTGAAGACCATGCAATGAAATAGACTGGCAAGCGAAAAATAGTTCAAGCACTACTCCTTCGGACTAGAGCTTAAACTAAGGGACAAACCCAGTGGACAACGTCAAATAGCACCAAGCAAGCCCTCAGAGGTTAGTCAACTATGTGTCTTTCAATCAGAATAATAAGACAAGTATGACGGCATGAGTTAAGCTATTTAGTCATCCACCCATCTCAGTATGTTGTGACCTCATACAACTAGTATGTATGCTAGCTAAATGAACCGTACTTGATGTGACAATGAAATGTGCGATATAGCATACTTTTAGACCGTCGTTTTTGCCCTAGATGCAATATTTGTGTCATTTTATGGTCAATTACCAACTTTGCGTATTATATGTAGGTCATGATCGCAGTTTTGAGGATTTACATGATTTCAGGCACCAAAACGGCATAATTATGCCAAATCGGGAACAAGGAAGCAAATACGCCGAATCAACCATTGCACGGAGTTCGAGGAGTCAAAACATGTCATGCGACCAACCGATGCGAAGATAATTGAAGATGGTACAACTTTGTAGAAGACCACTTTTCGAGAAAATGAAGTTACGAAGCCCGAAATTGAAGGACGAAGAAAACAGATTCGAAGCTGGAGATATCGCACTTGACGGCCACCAGGGGACCACAGAGGGCATCACTATGGCCACCAGGCAGCTGCCATCATGCATCTATTTTTCTCCTGGGCTGCTCTGTTGGCCTGTCACGCTGAGGCCCACCTTCCTAATCCTTCTTTATTGAAGAATGGCGGTTTGGAGGTCGAAATTCCACCTATAAATAAGACCTCAGGGGTCTCAGATTTCACACAACTCACAAAGTAGCTGTCCTGGAGAGAGATCCAGTCCTCGGGGAAGTGAAATCCCAACCCGCTGGCTGTTAGGCACCCAGAAGGAGGAAACCCTAGAAGCAGCAGCACGAAGACATCAAGATCATCAGAGACTAAGCTTCTTCTTCCTTTCTTCTTAGATTTCGATTACTGTTCTTTGATTATTATGAGTAGCTAATTTCCTTTTGTAAAGGCGAACCACCGTAACTCTGCTTTTGCTACTTCTTTACATACCAGAATATGTTAATGGAATAGTTATTTGACATAAATTGTGGTTATACAACTCTATACATCCTTCGTGGTGTGATGTTCTGCTGAGTGACACAGTAGTTTCATTGAACTGAGTAGGGGTACTCGTGCCGACTGCGCCTTGAGCACCATAGTATTATGCCCTGCTGTTGTTAGAGGTAACTGTGTAGGATTTTAACTAGGAAGTTGGGAGTAGCATAGTAGAGGGAGGTTGGGGAACCTTTACGCCTGTTAACTATTGATCTACAACAAAAGTAATTTAGGGTTTACTGTGAACTGATCATTCTGTCTGAGATAAGAAACTGTTTACTTTTCTGTATTCAAGCACAACGTTATTTGCTTGTTCCTATGCTAAGTGTTCGTGGAGAACGACACCTCGAGTCAACTTTCTGCTATAAACTGTGGATTTGAGGACTTTCGACTTATAAATTTAATCTTGATTGTATTTGGAGATTACAGGTTCTACAACGGAAAATGAAATCTGTGAGTGCACATCAAAATTTAGCTCCGCTGCCGGGGACACTTGACCACTCAAGCAAGTTTCGATTGACCGAGATAAGTTGAAATCTTTCTTTCGTTTTTTAATTTGCGCACTGCCTTTTTAATACGTACAACATAAACCCAAAAAAATCAGAAAATCTGTGAGAATCTGTCTCCATAGGAAAAAATCCAAAAAATATTTTCTTTCCCGTATTAGTTTACTTCCTTATCAAGAAAATCCAAAAATAAGTAATTTTAGATTTATGTTTATTTTCTTTCTAATATTATATATTAGTATCTGCAAAGGTTTGTCTGTTAGTCATTATGCTAGGCAGGAGGAGTGCAGAAACACCAGTAGTACCGCTTAAAGACAACATAGATAGACTTGGGAGGAGAAGACTGCCGTCTACCATCATGGAATCATCTAGCAACATGAGTGGAGAAGGAACCCTCAACGACAATCAATCTGGGAATGTCAAAACTTCTGAACTTGAGCAAGGGATAGCCGAGGAAAGATTGAGGTTAGATGAGAACCGAAGAAGGGATAGCTACGCAAGGGTGGAACTAGTAGACGAAGACGACAGACCCATGCGCGACTATGTTAATTATGCCAAGGCTTACACCGCATGTCTCAAGCATCTATCTGGAAAGGATTGCGAGGGAGTATGATTTGAAGGGAACTCATCTGAACCACCTACCACACTTCTACTGTAACCCAACTGAGGACCTAATGCACTTTATGAGGGAGTTCTACGCAATAGTTGGAGGTATACCACTGAATGGGCTCGCGGAATGTCAACTCAGAAGAAGGGTCTTCCCCAGCTGCCTTAAGGACAAGGCGAAAAACTGGCTTATATCACTACAGCCGGGCAGTTTGACTACATGGGATGAGGTCTTCAACAAGTTTATGCTCAGATACGTCCCATTGAAGAAGACATCCGACCTGAAGAGCCAGATCCAAAACTTTAACCAATTTGACGGAGAAACCTTCCATGAAGCGTGGGAAAGATACAAGGATCTACTTGACAGATGCCATATGCACTCTTATGCGATGTTTGATAAGGTCAACAACTTCTACAAATGAATTGAATCTATCAGCCAAGCACTCATCGATGGAGCATGTCAAGGAAACGTGCTAGATGCACCCCCAAGAAGGATTTGGGAAGTGTGCGAGAACCTGAGTGAGAACTCTATGCAGAAAGGACGAGGAAGAAGGGTTGCTACTAAGGAGGTCAGATCAATCGAGGAAACCCTTGGAAATAGATCTGCAGGAAGATTGAAGCTATAGAGATAAGGATGGGGAAGAATGATGTTGTGGATGAAGTACCGGAGGAACCAACACCACTGGAAGAGGCACACTACGTGTAAGAATCAATGAAATGGAGGCCGAGGAACCAACCGGTAAACAACTTTATCCCTCAGCACCCTCTTTTATCATACTGTACTGGACCTAGCCTAAACCCACCCGAATTACCACCTAGACCACCTACTATGGGACCTGTTCCCACACCACCACCAAGGCCATCACAAAACCTGCTCAAGCCACCCTCCATGGAAGATAAGGTAGATACCATAATGAAGGAGATGGGAGACATTGGGAAATTTCTGAAGCAGCAGGGTGAATTTACCGCGAGGACCAATTCCTTCATCACCAAGGCTGAGGATAACTTCAAGAGAACCGACAACACCTTGAGAGGAATGGAACTGAAGATTGGTCAAATCGCCAAAGAAGTAGGGGAACTGCAACAGAACAAGGACAAGCTGTCGGGTCACACCGAGAGAGCTATGATGATTGTTGAAGCTGCCGAGGTTACAAGAATTAGAAGAGGAAACCGTACCGAATCTGGACGGAAGAACCCCAAAGCGACGCAAGGTAATGGCCTCAAACCTTCTCCTACAACACTTGGGTGTGAAAAAGATTCTCCTGCCGAAGAAGGGAGGGAAAAACCAGTTCTACTAAAGAAGCCCGACCCTGGAGCTTTCAACATTGACGTTGTCATCAAAGGGAAGTCAGCCATAGGAACCCTAGATCTAGGAGCCAACATCAATATGATGCCGCTCCCTGTCTACAAGAAAATTGGCTTAATAGGAATGGTGGAAGCAAGGACCGGCACCTTGGTTGCGATGGCTCTACTACAACAGCCTGTGGCAAGGTACGTAATGTGATTACTCAGCTGGAGGGGCTTGATATTCTTGTCGACCACCTGATTGTGGACTGCGAAGACCCGGACAATGACACCATGCTTCTGGGAAGACCTTTTATGGCCACCATAAACACCATTATCAACGTGGCAAGAAGGGAGATTTCGATGAATATATCGAATCACCGGATAATAATGGGAACCCCGAGTTAGACTCTGGAGGAGGCAAAGGCAGCAAGGATCAATTTCGCCATAGACGACTGGTGGATGGACTCTGAAGAAGAATTAGTAGTCCCTTTTGAAGATTTGCTAGCACCGATGGATCTATTCAAGACGTACTGGGAGACAGGAGAAGAATCAGTTGGAAGTACTCTTCCATCTATCCCCAATGAGCACTTTGGGTCGAAGGACAAAAACTGGAGATGTGGATCTGCTGAGAGTGAAGGTGAATGGAACTGCCCGGAGGGAATCAACAACTACTTAGAGTTTACTTTTCACATCGACGAAGATCCGGAGTTGGATGAGATTGAGGAAGAAGAAATAAAATGTTGGATAGAGGATTCGAGCTACGCAACGAAGGAATGGATGGATAAGTGCTTCAACGGGATCGAGGGTTTAACCCTCGACAAATAAGCCATCACAAAACAAGGGGTCGCGCTATCAGACCTAAAACAAGCGCTTCTTGGGAGGCAACCCAAGGTTACGTTTACTTTTACGCATTTACTTTTGCATTTTCAATTTTCGTCATTTTCTTGTTTTCCGTGAAAAAATTATTTTTCGAAAAACTTTTCAAAGTCATTTTCAAAATTTCTTATTTAATATGTTTGCTTTTTGAAAAATCGAAAAAATAAAAAAGAGTCGAAAACGCACAAATTAGCGCATCGAAAAGTAGTGAGGCAGCAGCCTCACTGCGGTCACCAGTCGACCACAGTGAGCTGCTAGCAGCTCACTCTTCCTCCTTTAAATCCCCCTATTCAAAAATTCTCCCCCCCCCCTCCCACTTCATTTTACTTCCAAAATCTTCACCTTCTTCACATTTTGCACTTACCCATTGCATTCTTAGCTTATACATTCATCAACAACATCAAGTAAGTGATCTCTACTATTGTTCATCTCAATTTCACCTTCATTATCAAGTTTAAATCCTTTAACTCTTTTGCTTGCACTTTCTTCATACTTCTTTGGTGTTTTGCAATTACATGCTTCATTTGATTGATAAGGGTGTTAATTGTTGATGATATTACATGCTTACAAGTAGAGTTTAGCTTGTTATTACTTGTCTTGGTAGAGATTTGGCAACTTGTTAGAGAAATTGAGTGTTTTTGTTCATGCCCACTAAGTGTTTGATGAAATGCCTCAAGGAAACAAATTCTCTTAATGACTTCTTCCTCTTTCAACTATATGCTCGTATGGTTTTTACTTGATGATTTATGCTTAGGAAACATACTTGCTAAGCCATAGGCATATGCATGTTTCTCTCCAACTTGATACTTGACACCTTGAGGAATTGAGTTTATGTGACTAGTTCTTGTATCGTTTTGGAGTAGCTATTGGTCTTAATACAAGCTAAATTTTGGAATGCATGATGTGCCAAATACTAGGTTTGGGGGAGAAGAAATCCCAAGGGATTTGCATGTTAGCCTTAGAATTGATTTAGCTCCAAACATGCTATCTCACACACTTTTTTGAACCTAGGTACCATGAGGAAAGCACAAGTGGGGGAGTCAAGCAAGAAGAGAGGAAGGCCCGGGAAGAGTGCTACTCGCCCTTCGCTCTCGATGGAAGCCCAAGAATGGTTAGACGTAAACAAAACCGAGGAGTAGCCCCTGAAAGAAACATCGACATCAAATTCTCCTCAAGAGAGAATTTCAACTGGATGCTCACGCCATTTCACGCACAAGGATGAGGACCCTTCACTACTTGCCTCGATGGCTACAACCTCGACATAGTCAAGGAGTTCTATGCGGAGTTCTTCCAACTGGAGGTGGACGACCTAGATGATGAGAGCGAGCTTCGTCCTATCACCATAAGGGGAGTCGAGTTCACATTCGGACCTCAGACGATCAACAAGTTCTACAAGATACCGAAGAAGGACAAGTTGTTGAATCTTGTGGAACTCCCGCACTCCGACTTGAGCTACGAGGAAGTGAGAGATGAGATCCACCACATGCTTTTGAGGAGTGATTATGAAGAAGATGACATACAAAGGGAGATACCGAAGATAGCCCTCAACGACTATGCCAGGTTTTGGGTCCAATTTGTGCGCGCCAACATCCGACCAAGGAAATGAGAATTGGGAGTCGACCCTAAGGAGGCATTATTCGTCTACTCAATAATGGCAAGATACCACGTTGACATTGGGCAGATCATCATGGAAGAAATACTTTCACTTAAAGGAAACCATAGGAGGAATCTCCCATTTCCAGGTTTAATAACAGGAATCTGCAAGGAGCAAGGAGTGGAGATGAAAGGCGCAGGAAACCTGGCTCTTACCGAACCATTCACTATAAGGAGGGTTGAACGTTTGTTCACCACACACCGGGAAGCGGTTTGGGAAGCAAGCGAAAGGAGGGACGAGCAGTAGGGAGCTTTTGATCTAGGCCAGATGCAAGCTTTCTTGGACCAATGACTTGCCAACCAGCAGGAAGAGATAAGGCAGCGAGAGGAGATGTACGCTAACTGCCAAAGAAGGGAGTGGAATTCGTACCTGAGTTGTCTTCAAGCTCAGTAGGAAACGACCTTCTTGGAAGCATGTTATCCGAACTACCCTCAGCATAACTATCCACCTTGCTACCCACAGCCACCGTTCCATCCGCCACCTGGCATAGGACCGAGCCACTACTATGGAAGCCAGGATGATTTCTTCACTCCACTAGTGGATGATCCTCTATCTTAGACGCATTTCTCCATAGAAGCATGGCACTGAGAGGGGAGTATCTTTTCTTTTTTCTCTTTACTTTCATAGTTTCCTATCTGCTCTTAGCTAGGTTTGGGGGAGGAATTTGATTGCTACTTGTTAAATTACTCGGTCTGTAATAACTTTTAAATAGTCGCACTTAATAACTTGTAGTTTAATTTCTATTTTAGTACTAGTTCTATTTTCATCTGTTAAGTCTAAGGTCTTCTACTTGCTGAAAATTATTTTGATCTATGGGAGAGTACCGAGTATGAGCCATAACTAGGATGAGGGGCGGTGGATTTGCTTTCTGTTTTGCTGCTTGCTGAATATATGCTCTGACTGAATTCGACCCATGCTACTTTGATGAGTGAGTTTGCTTGCTACTCTAATTGAAGTCCTGTGTGCACCCGTGTGAACACTGCTACCCTTGAGTCTTTGTTTGTCAGCAGCGTGAATATGATTAGTGGTACTAACCTTTCTGAATCCTTTTTCTATACCTCTCACTAACCCCATGAAATCCTTTTGAGCCTTTATGAAACTCCACCATATATCCTATACTTGCTTTACTTAAGCGGTGACAGAAACCTACCGCCGAGCTTGAATGAATAAACAAAGCAACAAGTTCCAGAGAATGGAGGAGAATCATGTTTTGATCATGACCGAGAACAGGTTTGGGGGAAAGAAGAGAAAAAAACCCTGACCCCAGTTCGGGAAATTGGTTTGGGGGAGAAGTGGAAGATGATCATCATCGAAAGGTAACCTTGTTGGCTCTACTGTTTATTTCCGGTGCTAAAAATCACTAGCTCTTGCTCCAGAAAAAAAAAAGAAGAAAGTACTGAAAAAAGTAAAGGTACAAAAGTCTCGGAGTGGATCTATGGTCCTTGTGACCACCATTTTCGTGTTGGGCATGTTACAGGTACTATCCACATACCGGCGTGGCCCTAAAAAGATACATGTCCGTGAGGGTTGATGGCATGTATACCAAACCAGCACGCACAAAAGTGCAGAATTCGGTAAAATAGACACTACCAAAAATGCAGAGACTAAAAGTGCCCAATGATGGCCAACCAAAAGCATACAGGTCAGTAAAACGACTGCAAAAAATAGTATGCCGAAAAGAAAAAAAAGAGAGAAAAAAATAAAGGAGCAAGTAGTCTATGTGTAAAGCAACCGATGGAGTGGTTACGATGATAGAAGAAAAGCTGAAGATTTATCATTACGACAAGACGAAGTCGAAGGAAGGAGCTCGGTGTCCGAAAGGATAAGTCCCCCTGAAGTACCCTTTTATTCTACCTTGTTATCTTCTGATGATACTTGGCCTTTCACTCCTTTTTATATTATCTTACCTGATTTAATTACCTAGCCAACCTGAGTACTACTTTGATTTGTGCCTTGACTTTTGGGAGCAGGATTGCATAACGTAACCGCAAGGTAATGATTTTGAAGTACACCTATTAGGACACTGGGATACACTTGTAACCGCTGGCTGTAGTGAGTGATGCTTACTTGTTACTTGTTTGTTGTGGAGTCATGAAGTTAGAGTTGAAACTAAGCGAGTCAGTAGAGTTAGGAACCTTGAAACTTGCTACTTGTCTATGTGGTGGTTTATTCTTGCTGCTCATTTCATGGTCACTTCTTAATTATCGTTTTTGCCTTGCTCAAGGATGAGCAAGAAACTGGTTTGGGGGTGTGATGTGACAATGAAATGTGCGATATAGCATACTTTTAGACCCTCGTTTTTTTCCCTAGATGCAATATTTGTGTCATTTTATTGTCAATTACCAACTTTGCATGTTTTATGTAGGTCATGATCGCGGTTTTGAGGATTTGCACGATTTCAGGCACAAAAACGGCATAATTGTGCCAAATCGGGAACAAGGAAGCAAATATGCCGGATCAATCATTGCACGAAGTAAGAGGAGTCAAAACATGTCATGTGAATAACCGATGCGAAGATAATTGAATATGGAACAACTTTGTAGAATAGCAGTTTTGGAAAAATCCTGAAATCCTACATGTCCCAGAAAAGATTGGAGTTCCTTAACAGATGTAGGGGGTGGGATTTTCATAATCACATCAAGCTTAGCCTTATCGACCCCTATCCCACGTTTCGAAACTACATGCCCCAGAACTATCCCTTCAGTAACCATAAAATTACTCTTTTCCCAACTAAGGGTGAGATTACATTCTATGCAACGTTTAAGCACAAGTTCCAGTTTATCAAGGCAATCAGAGAAAGAATTTCCAAACAGAGAGAAGTCATCCATGAATACCTCTATAAAATAGTGTACCATGTCAGAAAAGACTGACAGCATGCACCTCTGGAAGGTGGCCAGAGCGTTGCACAGTCCGAAAGGCATCCAGCGATATGCAAAGGTCCCATATGGGCAAGTGAAAGTGGTCTTCTCCTGATCCTCCTAAGCTATCGGAATCTTGTAAAAGCTTTCGAGACCATCAAGAAAATAATAGAAATCTCGCCCAGCGAGTCTGTTAAGCATCTCATCTATGAAGGGTAGAGGAAAGTGGTCTTTCCTGGTGGCTGCGTTGAGTTTCCTATAATCTATGCACATACGCCACCTAGTAATTTTCCTCACACGAACTAACTCTCCCTTATTTTTCTCCTCTACTGTCACCCCGGACTTCTTAGGCACCACATGGACATGACTCACCCATTTGCTATTGGCAATGGGATATATCATGTCATGCCCTAGAAGTTTCAGAACTTCCTTCTTCACTACTTCCTGAAGTACAGGATTCAACCTACGTTGGGGTTGTCTTACAGGTTTGGCGTCTTCTTCTAGGGATATGCTGTGGGTACACCTAGTGGCACTGATCCGCTTAATGTCACCTATACTTCATCCTATGGCTTCAGAGTTCCTTTTGGGAACAACGATCAACTGGGTTTCTTCCTCCCCTTGCAGACTAGAGGATATAATCACGGGTTCGCTCTCATTTTCCCCTAGGAAGGTGTACTTAAGGTGGGAAGGGAGTTCCTTAAGTTCCGGTTTGGGTGGTTCTATCATGTCCCCTTTCTCAGACTCTACGGAAATGTCTATTGCGTTTCCCTCAAAGACTTCCTCAGCACTATCAAGAGAACAGACTATCTCACAGGTTTCCTCCCCTAACAAATTATCACTAGACCCAAGGGTAAGGGCGGACTCCAACTTATCAGTAGTAAGGTGCTCAAGATAAGTAGAGTGTATAATATCATCAAAATCATCATCAAATTCTACATCTACCTCAGAGATAAAGTTGCACTCTTCTACTGAATAAGCATTAGACTTACCTGGTGTGGGCATCACATCCTTGCTGATATTCTCTCCGCCGATCTCCATGGCTATTTTTCCTTCCGCCACATCCAGTTGCATCTTCATAGTCTTCATAAAGGGTCTCCCTAGGAGTATCACATGCCCTTTGCTGCTCGCACAGCTTTCGGTATGGGCCAGTACCACAAAATCTACTGGTACCATGAATGTGTCAACCCTGATCAATGCGTCTTCTATTATCCCCAAGGGTCTCTCCAACGTCCTGTTCACTATCTGGATTGTCATATTTGCAGGTTTCAGCTCTCCCAGGTCCAGTTCCTTATAAAGGGCATGAGTCATCAGATTGATGCTGGCTCCGAGGTCCAACATCCCCTTGGCCACTTTATTATTCTCCATTTGAATGTTGATCATAAAGCTCCCAGGATCCTTCTGCTTAACCGACAGAACTACCACTGAGTTGGCGATTTCAGGTAGAACCAACTTTTCATTAACCATATACTTCCTCTTGCTGGCGTTCAAATCCTTGAAAAATCTGGCATAAGATGGAACATTATCTATCAGCTCCAACAGTGGCAGGTTAACATTGGCTTTTGCAAGCATGGCGAGGATAGCATTGAACTTGATGTTGTCATTCGGTTTCTTTACTCTTCCTGGGTATGGTAGAATTCCCTTAGTTGGGGGTCCAGGTGTCCGGAAGGGGTCGGCTGACTTGTGCAACCTCCCGTCGACTACCGTGCTCTTCCCCTTATTGATCACTGGTTCCTCTACCTTCCACTACGTAATGTAGTGGCTGCTTCTGCTCGTTCATGCTCCGTACGATCCTGTTCATCAAGTTGGTCGTTCAGACCCATGATCAGGTCTGCCAGATTAGCCATCCTCTCGCTCAGATGCTCAAGCTTGGCATCGATCTTAGCCTGCCCTTCGAGTTTCCATAGATTGCCTCACGCTCTCACAAAGCGCAGCCATGGACTCTTCATCAAAATCGCCCATCACCTCTTCTGGAATTCGCAAACTCTGAGCCTCCTCTACAGTTCTGGCTTCATTTAGCTCGGACAGCTCTCTAATTAGCTTGTCTATCTCTCCTTCCTCTATAGTCTGAACTTGGGTTTTCTACTCCTTGGGTTTCCTAGCGTCCTTTTTCATCATCACATTCTTAGCCATTTCAGAAAAAAGCTCTTTCAATTCAGTCGGTGTCTTCTCGGCTATCCCCTTGCTCAGCAAGTCTACTATGGTTTGGTTAATGTGATCCAACCCCTCATAGAAGCACATGGTTGTTTCATACTCTGAAAAACCATGGTGTGGGCATTCCCTCAGTAAGTCAGAAAACCGTTCCCATGCACTGTCGAACCTCTCATCCCTCTTATGTTCAAACTCGGTGATCTTCCGCTTCAATTCTAAAGTTAGAGAATGCGGGAAGAATCTTCTGTAGAAAGTTTTAACAGCTTCCTCCCATGTCTTTAGTGAGCCAGGAGGTAGACTAAGTAGCGATCTCTACTTTGATTAAATGAGTAAAAGGGAATGCTCTTGGCATCACTTTATCTTCGCTCAGTTCATGTTTGGGCAAGTTCCGAACTGCAAGCGTGAGGTTCCGGATAAACCCGATCGCATCCTCTCCAGGTCTCCCAGAAAAGTGTGGCATAGTGTAGAACCATTCATCCTCAAATTCGTAAGCTCTAGATTCCTCATCCAGTAGAATGGTATGCCCTTTCGCCCCTTGAGAGGGGGTACAATAATCAATGTACTTCGACATTCCCCAAGTCTGTAAATAGAAAATCTCAACTGAAGCTTAGTTTCTGTTAGTCCAGGGAACTCAAAACATAGATAGTAGCAAGAAAATAGATACAATTAAACACTCTGAACACTAAAGTAGGAGTTAACTCCCCGACAGCGGCGCCAAATTTGATGTGCTCAAATTAGTACTCTTAAAAAAGATAAAAAGTAACTAAATCAGTTGTTGTAAAACAGGCTTGAACAACGAGATCGTTCTCAAGGAGCTAACTAGGCAACTATAGCGCTTCGAAGTGTAAACGTAAGAGTTTGCAGTAAAGGTCGAAATGATTGAGTTTGTAGGATCAAGTCCTAGTGTAAAAGGGATCAAGAGATATGATTTTGTAAGGGGAACTCATCATCATATCTTAGTGGATTCAAGTCCTAGGAAAGGGCGAGTGGATTTGTTGAGGGATTACACCACCCTCAGATACCACTATAAAAGCTTTGTGTTATTTACTTTCCGCACTTACTTTCTGTATTACTTTATACTTGCTGAGTACTTACACACAGTATAGCTTGCTGAGTACTTACACACATTATAGCTTGCTGAGCACGTGCACTTATCTGAAAAGACTTCCGCTCTCTGAGACTAAGTATCAGATACCTTCACAAGTATCTGAGAAACTGTTTTATCGTCAAAAGTTTGAAAAGACTATTCAACCCCCCCCCCCCCAGTCTTTTACTTTGTCGTTCTCTGGACCAACAAGTGGTATCAGAGTAGGAGGTTCCCAAGCCTTCTGCACTGAACCTAGATCCTAGATAAGTGCCCACTAACCACTTACCACCTACACTTGATTTGTTTGTTTAGTGTGTTTTCTACAGGATGTCTTTAAGCGACGCTCCCGTTCTCAAGCCAGAGAACTATGAAAAATAGAAGAACAACATGATGCTTCACCTGGAAGCTATCAGTGACGAAATGATCGAAGTTATAAAGAATGGCGCCATTTTCATTCAACGAGAGAACAAAGTCATTTAAGTTTCTAATGGTCGAGACAAGGAACCTACTGACACAGATGCTGCTGGTTCCTCCACATCTAGCACAACTACAAGTGCTAGACCAACTGATGAAATTGCATATGAACTAAAGCCCAGACATCTCTGGACATCGGAAGATTCCAAGAGAAATAGGCTAGATGGTCAAGCAAGAAACATCATCATACATTCTACTCCAGACCACATACAGTGCAAACTGTGGTGTGCAAAAAGCAATGAAGAAGCACAGTCCGATTGAAGAAATGCATGCGATCTTGAAAACCAAGGAAAACAAGTTCGAAGTTTTGAAGCTCAAATTCCAAAACTTTAAACAAGTTCCCACTGAGACACTTGAAGAACTTGATTTCAGGTTCACAACACTGGTGAGTGAGATGGCTACACTTGGTGAGAGTGAGAGATACTCTAACTCCGAAAAGGTTAAGACTGTCGTGAGAAGTCTAAATCAAGACTGGTAACTGATTGAAGAAATCTGTGCCGGTACTGAGAAAAAGAAGGAAAACAAGTTCGAAGTTTTGAAGCTCAAATTCCAAAACTTTAAACAAGTTCCCACTGAGACACTTGAAGAACTTGATTTCAGGTTCACAACACTGGAGAGTGAGATGGCTACACTTGGTGAGAGTGAGAGATACTCTAACTCCGAAAAGGTTAAGACTGTCGAGAGAAGTCTAAATCAAGACTGGTAACACACTCAGTACCTCTATTTCAACCAAGGAATGCCTAACATCACTCTAGTGGAGCTTTTCTCACACTTGGCAACTGGCAACTATGAGACAAAGCAAAGAGGAGACATGACTGCCGAAACATCGCAGAATGTCACTCTAATAACTCAAGGTTCTTCTGAAAAGAAGGATACCAAAGAGGTGACTGAGGAAAATGCTCTTGCTGTAAAGAATATGAGAAAGTACGTCAGTCAGGAGATTGAAAGAAGAAGGACCAAAGAGAAGCTGAAAAAGCATCTAGGTCCCAACTATCACCAGTACAAAAGTATGCAATTGGCTAGCTCGTTGAACAAGCCTGCTCGACAAACATCGAGTACTGAGGGAGCAGAAATCGGAAATGATATCTGTTTCTAATGTCAGAATCCTGGTCACTTTAAAAAGGACTGCCCAGCTTACAATAAGCTAAAGACAGGTGACAAGAAAGATAGGGGAAACTGCAAGAGAGGTCAGAGAGCTATGCTCACTGAAGAAGGAAGAAGATTCAAATCCTACTGGATGCTCTTGATCTTGACTCTGAGTATGAGGATGAAGATTCAGATGATTCTAAACTTCCATCACCGGAGTTGTGTGGCATCACTCATGAACTAGTTGACTTTGGTCAAAAGAAGAAGGAAATGTGCGGGGTTGCTAAGGAGATCTATCCAGATTGCTCCAACATCGATCCATGCCTAATGGCTGATGAGGTAACCACTATTTCTCGATTTATAAACTACGAGAGTGATGAGGAAGGAATCAAAGATCTAGAACACCTTAGACAGGAACTTGATCTTTGTTAGGAATATCTGTTTAGATTTTGATCAGCAACTTAATGACTTATCTTAGCTCAAAAAGGTGCTTAGTACTCTTAGTTCACTTGAACACTGTAAAAGAGGAAAATCACTGAGTATGTTAGTCTAGCAAATCTTGTATAGGATATTAGGTTTCTAAATGTAATTTTTGTATCTTTGAAGAAGACCAAGAAGAAGGCATCCAGTAGAAGAGTTCAACAAATTTGAAGATTTGAAGACTGCACAAGATTGCTGAAGACGAAGGTCATCAGATACCTATGTTCAGATATCTTGAAGCAACAAGTGTTTTTCAATAAACAGGTTTCACAAAAGATATCTGAGAACACAAGGTTTCTCAGAACACGAGGAAAAGTGCCCACATATACCTACACTCAGATACCTTGGACAAAACTATGTTTCTGGGAAACAATGTTTCAACAAGTATCTAGAGATGTGAAGGTCTCTGGAAAGGGACAGGCAATGCTTCAGAAAGCGTGCATAGTTCTGTTGGCACTACAGGACAAAAATAATACAATGCATTTAATGCTCAGACAGAGACATCTGAACAAAAGAGGAAATCTCTGAAAAGAGACAATGTCTTCTGCAGTACTGTTTTCAGATATCAATAGTTTGAATTTGAATTGAGCCTAACGGATACTATTCAAACGGCTTCAAATTCAACTATAAATATCACCACTTAGAATGCTTGAAACACACCTTGAACTTACACACAGAACGAACTTATTCATTCAAGCATACAAGCCTTCAATCTACTTACTCTTTAGCTTACAGTTGCGACTAAGCTCTTGAATTCTAAGTAGCATGAAAGTTCTAAGTGTCCTGATCCTTAACAAGCCTTGCTATCTGTGAAGGAGTTGAATCAAAAGATCAAGTATCTGAGTTTCATTCTCCAGAACATTTAACATAGACTTGGGTCAGTCAAGAACATATCACCACACATTGTGAAGTGTGTTAAGTGATCTTTGTTCTATAGAGTATTCCTACATAACTGAAAATGTTATTAAGACTACTTACCTGACAAACCATCATAACCAACACCTTAAATGGCGTGGAGTACAGGAAGTACTTAGTTTGGAAAACTAAGGAATTACTACAAGGTTACTGAGCATAGGAAGTACTTAGTTTGGGAAACTAAGGAACAACTCAAAGGTTTCTGAGTATAGGAAGTACTTGGCTGGGAGCCGGGGAATAACTCAGGGGGAACACTTGGTTGGGAACCTAGTGTGTTTAGGAATCGAGAGAAGATATTTGTAAGGTGAATGATGTGTCAAAATCAAAGTTTTAATATTTGTTTAAGAGCCAAGAGTTAATCCTCAACACTACAAAAACCTGTAGTGTAGTGGAGTTAACCCCGAGGTCGGTTTCGAAGGACTTAACTAGGCTGAGTCTTGTTTACGAATAAAGGTAACAATATGAAAAGCAGTAAAAGTTGGTTTGCCTCGGCGGCGAGATAATACACTAAAGTGATTAACTACTTGCAACGCTAGAAATCGATTTGATAGTTATGAGATTGAAATATGAATGGGGAAAATTATGGAGTGGTAACGTCAACAAGCTAGCTAGCAGGATATATGTGATTCACGGGATTGATTACGCAAGTTGTCACAGACTTGAGTTAAAAAACGAATAGCACTAGCGGAGGCGTCAATTCCACTAGGCTACAATCAATCTAGCTAATCGTACTATTACTTTTTGCAACTAACTGTTAGATTGAAGCAAGACGAAAAACATTTGGGTGTGTTGATTAAATGCTTAATCTAACATTGATATTGACGGATTGCGCATCAAACGTAATAGCAAGGTATGCGATTAATCTAAAAAGAACAAGTAATTGAATCCCGATGCAGTTCGAATCACATAAACCCTAGTTAGCATGCATTGAATCAGTCACCACCCCATAATAGGGGTGTTTAGCTACTCATGATAAGCAAAAGCACAATCATACTAGCAATAAACATAATCTCATGCACAAAACAAAGATTCGAGAGAATTGATACAATTTTACCTTTCGTTGTCACAAACCCTAGGTAGAAATTGAAGAACGAAAACGAATCGATGCAAAAGTTGTGTAGATAATCTCCCAATCAACGTCAATCTTCGAATTACAAGGGAAAACGGTTCAATTACCTCGAAATTGGGTAATTGCCTTGAAAACTAGGTCTAGCTCTAGAGCAAGGTATTGTTCTTCACAATAGAATTGATATGAAAAGTGATTATATTTTGTTCTAGGTAATAGAAAGGAGAAAAACTAGGTTTTGGCGAAATAGGATACAAATCGCGTCAAGAACGGCAAAAAAGAAAACTGGCGTCGCCAGTTCCCAAACTGGCGTCGCCAGTTTCTTTCTGTAAAACAGAAAGTTGGCGTCGCCTTGATTTGATAATCAAGCGTCATTTTCTTCAGATTGACCGTTTTTCCCTTTGACGCCTTTTTGACTCCAATTCTCGATATTTTGGCCTTCCCGCTCCACTTCTAGGATCCGTACGAGGCATTGGAACTCCATAACTTGTAGATGCATACAAAGTACACCATTTTGCCTTCCATTATCGCGGTTTAGCCAAATATCTACAAAACACACAAAGAGCAAAACAAGTAAAAATATTCAAGGAAAACTAAATAAAACCATACTCAAGGATGACAAAAAGATGGTAAAAAAGACAAAATGAGATGGTCTAAAACCAACTCATCAAATTCCCCAAACCGAACCCTTGCTTGTCCTCAAGCAACAGACTCTCTAAAAAACCTAGAAAAAATAAAAAACACATAGTCACAAAATAAAGTCTAGCTCCCAAGCTACCGAGGCTACGATTGCAAGTAACAAGCCCAAGAAATGCAGAAGCTTTGACATCACACTGACATTCACAGGATAACATGCATAAGTTCAAAAAGATTGTTTCCAAAGTAAATAGAACTTAAGTCTAAAATGGCAGTCCCTCACAAGTGGATCCTATGTATCTATTCTCTCACACTCCTGGAAGTGTCAAGTGGGGGCAATCCCTCAAGAATATAAAGAGGTAAGGAAGGTGATTCACGTCACAAAGATGCCTCAAATACCTCATGCAATGTACTCAATCAGTTAAGTCGGAAGGGACTTTTTTCATAGCTCTATAACAATCAACAGTAGACTCATAAAAGGCAATCGTTCTCTCTTTTTTCAATATATATTTTTTCATGTTTTTGCATACTCTTTTTTGCAGTCTTAGATATGACCCATATGCTTGTATATATTTTTTCTGTCACAATTTTTTGGTAGTGTCTGTTTTACCGAAAGTCCGCACTTTTGTGCGTCTTTGGTTTAATATACGCCATCACCCTCACGGACATATAGCTTTTAAGGGCCACGCCGGTATATAGGTAGTATCTGAAACGTGCCCAACATGACTAACAGTGGTAACTAGTACCATAGATCCACTCCGAGACTTATTTTTTATTTTTTTTATTTTTGAGAGAACGAAAAGCCTGAACACTATCTTTATCAATACAAGTAGGGCACATAAACCTCCTCCCCAAACCTGGACTTGGAACAGGTTTGGCATAAGCAAATAAGAATGTAAAACATGCCGTTCGTCATACTTGACTTACACAGAGTACACATGAGAATGATGAGGCGCAAACAAGGGAGTTTGCACTTCCCGAATTAAATCACATAGGCGCCGATACAATATTTTTTCATCGGCTAAGGTCTACTCACAGGCTTTTTGGACTACATAATTAGAACAAACTTTCTATTTACAACAGAAACAAACATAGCAAACTGCTAATAGTCAAGGATCAATCAAAGCAAAAGCATTAAACAGGTTTAGTACATGCAATAGACACTCGACTTGGGAGACAGACTTAGACTCAACAGACAAAATAAGAAATACATAAAGAAACACATCTGAAAACAAGCAAGCAAGAAGCCTAAAGCATATCAAAACTCGAAACACCCCTCCCCAAACCTGAACTCGTGCTCGCCCACGAGCAAACGAGGGAAAAGAGAAAAAGTAGAGAGTTGAGAAGACAGAGGCTTCCCTGATTGAAGGTTTCCAAGATGCAGAGAAGTACTTCCCGAAAAGCTAGTGCAGAGTAGTGGACTGGGCTTCGTCATCCATCTCCATTGCCCGGGCGTTTCTCTTTCGCTTTGCTTCGCGTGATCTGATTGCATCCACAACACGCATTTGGAACAATGACTTCCCAGCTAACATCGCGTGTGAGTGATCTGTTGCAAGTACTGCAATTCTAGCTCGTTGGCAGAGGGAGGTGATGAGAAAAGGGTAGACTAGTTGTCCCCAGGGGCGAGCATGCGAGTGCCCGAATTGTGCGACGATTACATTCCCGAGATCGATATGCCGTCCCGCCATGATGGCACTTAGAGTTGGGCCATAGACTGTTCTGAAGAAGGTAACATGTCCCCCCGGGCAGAAGGAATGGGAGTGCCAATTGTACAAGATGTGGAGGTGCTTGCGCAGTGCAGGTGTGACTCTCTGCTTTCGTCGGTGTTAGGAACTACGAACAATCTGTTGATGGCACATGGAGAGAACTCGACGTAGCCCCCCGCGAATGGGCACCCAAGGAGTAAGAGACCTTACCTCGATCTTCCTATTGTCATAGTTAGCATAGAACTCTAAGACAAGCTCCTGATCGAAGAATCCGGGGTTGTATGCTAATTTGAGCCATCCTCTAGTTTCGAGCATGTTCTTCAATGGGGATATATACTCCAAGTATTCCGCTGCGTCATCACCCTCAGACCTCAAATCCACACCTTTGTCCAGGAGGAAACCCCTATGAGCATTCTTCTGCTTGTACGTCAAGCTTCTCACAGTAAGAAGGTGAGGGCCAAATTCTGCTGGGGGTGGGGGTCCACCCGTTCCCGTGCGTTATTCCTTGATGGTTCTCCTGTTGCTTCCTGAGAAGGCATGAGTAACTGAAATAGACAACCACAGAGGAGATTCGGCGAGGAGTATGAATGTTAGTTGACAATGGTGAAGGTAGCAAAAATCTCAAGGCTTTGTGGAAGAATGAAGGAGAACGGTGGGATTGGGGTGGGGTTTTGTAGAAAGGAAGAGGGAAGTCGAATGGGAAAAGGAGTAGGGAGACGGAAGAAACCAACTGGCGTCGCCAGTTTGTAAACTGACGTACACCAGTTACTTTCTGTAACTAACTGGCGTTGCCAGTTTACTTCTTCCGATTTTTTTATTTTTTTTATTTTTTTTTAAATAGAAGGAAGTAAACGTGAATGCAACTAGTTTAATGGAAGAAGACGTGAATGCAATGCAAGCTATCTAAAAAGCAAATAAAACCTGGGTTGCCTCTCGGGAAGCGCTTGTTTTAAGTCTCTAGCTTGACTTTCGCACTCTAGTTGACACGATGTTGGGTACTAAACTTCCCCTTGCTTGCACTCCTTTTGCTCTGCTCCTGAGAGATTACATAGAGGGGTCCCACAAAACCTGCAGAATACTCCTTCTGAATAAAATCCTTAGGGAGGTAGTCTAATGCCTTCACTATTCCCACTCGACCATTCACCTCATAAGTCGTTGTGCGCCTAAACACCCTGATGTCCATTTTAGAGGCGAGTAGAAATGGCCACCCAAGTAAGATCAGATTGGTGCCTCATACATTCTTCGAACATCTTTCAAGACAACAAAATCAGTGAGGATCGTCTCCCCATCCAGTTTGACTGCAACATCCCTTGCGAGTCCAACATGTCTCCTATGCGACCCATCCGCCATCAATAGACGAGCTTTCATCTCCTCCAGTCTCGTGAACTTACATCCTTTGAAGAGGCTGTGCGGGATAGTGCTAACGGTAGCTCCGGTATCCAAGGTTGCTATGATCTTAGAGGTGTCCATCCCTACTATAATATTAACGCTCTTCTTACCTAGGGGGTACACTGCTCCATTCTCCGTGATCTCTTCTTCCTTGTCCGAAATGCAACTTGCTTCTACCTTCGGAGTGCTCACCATATTCGCAGAATCCTCGTCTGTTGCAAAAATCAGATCCTGATCCACAATACCTGTATCTCCCTCTTGTTCGGGAGTCAATTCGTCATCAGGATTACAGGGGGTCATCACCTCTTCCACTGTCGCATCTCTAGCAATCGGAACAGATAATGCACACCTACAAGTTGCACAGATATGTTTTGAAACCTCAACACGTGTTTCATCTCCTGAAACAGTCACCCCAACCGGAGTTTCCGTTATAACCTTGATCGCCATCGCCCTATCAGGGGCACCAGGGAATTTTCCCTTCTCCCTCTCCTGGTTCTTCTCAAGTAGCTGCTGAAGAACGTCGTGGATTTTTTCGACCAATGAATGCCAAATAGCACTCCAGTAGAACTCTTTTCTCACTTAGCTACTGTCAACTATGAAACTACTCAGAGAGGACAAGTGATTGCTGAGAAAGTTCAAAATGTTGCTTTATTGACACAAGGTACTTCTGAAAAGAAGGATACCAAAGAAATGACTGAGGAAGATGCTCTTGTTGTGAAGCAAATGAGAAAATATGTTAGTCAGTAAATTGAGAGAAGAAAAGCCAAAGAGAAGCTGAAAAAGCATCTAGGCTCAAACTATCACCGATACAAAATATCAATGTCAAGCTCGCTGAACAAGCCAGCTCAGCAAGCATCTAGTACTGAGGATACAAAAATCGGAAACGATATCTGTTTCTATTGTCAGAAACCTGGTCACTACAAAAGGGACTGCCTTACTTTCACTAAGCTAAAGACAAGTGACAAGAAAGATAGAAGAAATTTCAAGAGAGGTCAGAGAGCTATGCTCACTGAAGAAAGGAAAAAGATTCAAATCCAACTGGATGCTCTTGATATTGAGTCAGATTCTGAGGAAGAAGACTTAGATGACTCCAAACTACCTTCACCAGAGTTATGTGGCATCACTCATGAATTGGTTGACTTTGGTCAAAAGAAAAGGGAATTGTGGGGTTCTTTGAGGAGATCTATCCAGATTGCTCCAACATTGAGCCTTGCCTAATGGCTGACAAGGTAACCAACATTTCTCAATACATAAACTATGAGAGTGATGAGGAAGGAATCAGAGATCTGGAACATCTCAGAAGAGAACTTGATCTCTACGAAAGAGAATTTCTAATGGCCCGAGCCAGAGCCGAAATTCTTGAAGAAGAAAAGAATTCTTTTGAGAAGGAAAATTCACAATTACTCAAGATATCTGAGAAAAAGGATGCCGAAAATGCATTTCTTAAAGCACAGATATCTAAGATGGAGAAGTCACACAGAAAAGCAATGGATATACTCCAAAAGGAAAATAAAGATCTTTCTGAAAATGAGGAACTCAAAAAGAAAGAACTATATGTTCAATCCTATGCCAAAGCATGTGACACACTTACTGAAGTACACTCTTATTTAAGAGATCCTTCAGAAAAAGGAGGACTTGGGCTGGACACACAAACAAATAGTTCTACCACTCTAAATAAGAGTAATGAAAGAATAACATTTGTTAGTGCTCAGCAAGATGGTTCCCAAACAACCTATAGCATTGGTCAAAAAGTTAAGGATGTTAACAATGGCAAGGAAGTTGCGACCAAACCTTTGGGGGAAAAACAAGTCCAAAAGAAAACTGTTGGGAACATTTCTGTAAAGAAACATAACATTGAAAAGTGTAATCACCCACAGTGCTATGTCTCTCAGAAAGGAAAAATTGCGGGTGCAAGCAAATTTTCCAACATCACGTTTTCTGGAAAGAAAGACGTTCCAGAGAGTAGCAAAGCTACTAAGAAGAGAACTCAGGTAGCACCAGGTGCTCGAAATGGCATTGGCTATAAAGCCATCGGGAAACAACTTGCTCGTGAGTATAAAAAAGAGCAAGAACGATGGATAAAAGCTAGGATTGCTTAAAGCAATCATCAGAAGTGGAAGAAAGAACAAGCCACAAGCAATCTGAATGCCAGGGCTAGAAGAAATCTGGCAAGAAAAGCTAAGTTCGCTGAAAAGCAGACTCAACAATCTGACATGTATCTGAAAGCACCACGAGGAGCACCAAGGAACACACCAAGAAGGAAAATAGTTTTAAATGATAATGACACTAATCATTTACCTAAAATTCCTCCTTATATTCCAACAAGACAAAAGAATGCCCCAATGAAGTTCATTCAGAAATGGATTCCTACAGGAAGATTCTTTAGTCCAGAAGGTTCCATTGTTGGAATGAGAGCCTAACTCCATGTTTTCTATTTTGTGCAAAACACTCTGAGGAAGAACCCGAAGTGGCATTTTGATAGTGGATGTGGGAAGCACATGACAGGAGACAAAGAAAATCTGGTTAACTAGAGAAAATGCGATAAAGGACCAATTATTAGATTTGCTGGAGGAGATGAAAATCCAACCATAGGTTTTGGCAATCTTAAGCTTGGAGCTCTTACAATCTCTGAATTACTACATGTAGAGGGATTGAAATATAATCTCCTATGCATGAGTCAATTGGTAGACAAAGGGTACACTGTAAAGATCAAGTCAAAACTATGCAAATTAATTGACAATGAGTCAAAGCAGACAGTCTTGGTTTCTAGGTGGAAAGAAAATCTCTATGTTGTTGACTGGGCATCTGCACAACTGAAGAATGTCTCATGGTGAGTCAATCTGGCCACACTGAAGAAAATTGGCTATGGCATAAAAGAATGAGTCACTTGAACTTCAAAACTCTGAACAAGCTAGCCAAGAAAGAGTTGGTAGTTGGATTACCCAAAATGGCATACATAAAAGATGGTGTATGTTCAGCTTGCCAAATGGGGAAACAATCCAAAACATCTTTCAAGTCAAAAACTAGACACTCCAGTGAAAGGTCACTGCAAATGTTACATATGGATTTTTTTGAATCCTCTGTAACTATCTATGCAGGAAAGAAGTATGGTCTGGTTGTTGTTGATGATTACTCAAGATACACTTGGGTTGTATTCCTCAAACAAAAATCTGATGCGAAGGTTGAAATACCCAACTTGCTGAATAAGCTTGAAGTCATGAAAAATGACAAGGTATACATGAATCGAGCAGGACCATGGTACTGAGTTTGTGAACCAGTACATAAAAGAGTTTTGTACCTGCAAAAATATACAACATCAACTATCTTCAGTAAGGACACCACAACAAAATGGTGTTGCTGAAAGGAAGAATATGACCCTAAAAGAAGCAGCAAGAACAATGCTTGCTGACACTGAAATAAGAGAAACCTATTGGGTAGAAGATGTTAACACAACCTGCTACACTCAAAATAGATGTTTGATCAACTAACACCAAGACAAAACTCCTTATGAACTTTTGATTGGTAGACCCCCTAGTATCAAACATCTAAGGGTGTTTGGTTGCAGATGTTTTGTTCTTAACAATGGAAAAGAATACTTGAGAACATTTCAACAAAAAACAGATGAAGGTGTATTTCTTAGTTAGTCTCTAAATAGCAAAGCCTACAGAATCTACAATAAAAGAACGCAAAAGATTGAAGAATCTGTTCATGTAGTTTTCTTTGAAGGAATCAAGAAAGTACCCTTGAATGAAGAACTCTCAGATAGGTTCAAAGAGCTAATGATTAAAGATTCTGAAGAAGAATCCTCAAAAGGAAACAATTCTATCATTCACTTAGAGGATGACTCTGACGATGAAAAACAACCATTGCTTAGTAACAACCAGATGACTCTAAGACATGATGAGGAATTTCCTATCAGAATTCCAGAAATGGAACAGGTTAATGAGAATCTTCATCATGAAGAGGTTTCTGAGAATGAGATTGCTGAAAATCTAATCCCAGATATCTCTAGCACTGAAAAAGTGTCAGATATCTATGGCATTTCCCGTGTGCCAGATATCTCAGATACTGAACAAGTATCTCGTCAGGATCATAGTGATTCACATTCAGATCAAAATGATAACAATCCTACTAGTTCAAAACCCATTATAAAATGGATAAGAGATCATCCTGCCAAGGATGTGATTGGTCCTTTAGACCAAGGGGTTAGAACTAGGAGAGCAATTGCTGGAAATACAGATTCTCTCTATGGATGTTTCATCTCAAACATTGAACATAAAATTATAGAAGAGGCATTGAAGGATCAAGACTGGATCTCTGCAATGCAAGAGAGTTGGATCAATTTGAGAGAAACAAAGTCTGAAAACTAGTTCCATTTGTTGATGGAATATCTGTAATTGGAACCAAGTGGGTTTTCAGGAACAAAATTAATGAGTCTGGTGAAATAACCGGAAACAAAGCAAGGTTGGTTGCCAAGGGATTCACCCAGACTGAAGGACTAGATTTTGATGAGTCATATGCTCCAGTTGCAAGATTGGATGCAATTAGACTATTTCTAGGCTTTGCAGCTCATAATGACTTTAAAGTTTATCAAATGGATGTCAAAAGTGCATTTTTAAACGGTGAACTTGCTGAGGAAGTGTATGTTGAACAACCACCAGGCTTTGAAGTTTCCACAGAAAGTAGAATGGTCTATAAGCTTCGGAAAGCTCTGTATGGACTGAAACAGGCTCCAAGAGCATGGTATGATACTTTAGCCAAATACTTGCTGGAAAGTGGCTTCAAGAAAGGAGATGCTGATAAAAAACTCTTTACTTTGAACCATGAAGAGAAACTACTTTTAGTTCAAGTATATGTTGATGACATTATATTTGCATCTAAAGACAAGCAACTTTGTGAAGACTTTGGTGAGCTCATGAAAAGTAAATTTGAGATGAGCATGATGGGAGAATTGAACTACTTCCTAGGGTTGCAAGTCAAGCAACTTAATGATGGAATATTCATTAGTCAAACAAAGTATGCAAAAGATATGCTCAACAAGTTTAATCTAAAACCTTCTTAAAAGAATGCAAAGATATCTATAAGCATACGAACCAAAATGACCTATATTGAATCTGACAAGAGTGTTGAAGAACACAAGTATAGGAAATTGCTTGGGTCTCTACTATACCTCACTGTAAGTAGACCTGATATTCAATATGCAGTTGGAGTGTGTGCTAGATTTCAGACAAATTTGATGCAATCACACTACAACATTGCTATGAAAATATTAAGGTATGTAAAGGGTACTGTAGAAGTTTAATTGTGGTATCCAAAAGACAGTGGATTGAGTTTAGTGGCTATACGATCTTTGACTATCTTTGGATCATTGCTTGATAGAAAAAGCACCTCAGGAACTTGTCAATTTCTTGGTTCCAGATTAATATCATGGTTCAGCAAGAAACAAAACTCCATTGCCACATCTACCACAGAGGCTGAATATATTGCTGTTGGGTGTTGCGCTTCACATATATTGTGGATACAACAACAACTCAGAGATTATGAGATCAATGAAGAGAAAACTCCGATTTTCTGTGACAACACAAGTGCTATTGCCATAACTCAAAATCCTAAGTTTCATGCAAGAACAAAGCACATTGGTGTTAGACACCACTTCATTAGAGACCATGTTGAAAAAGGCAATATAGAGATACTCAAAATTGGTACTGAAGACCAACTTGCAGATATCTTTACAAAGCCTTTGCAAGAAAGAAGGTTCTTAACCTTGAGACATAGTCTTGGGTTAATGGAGCTACCGAAGGAACTGAAAAGTTCTAATCTCTGAGACGGAAACTCAGAAAGGAGAAAGATATATGGAACATGCATCTATATATCTAAGGCAAAAAGGTATGTGAGGCGAACTCATATACTAAAAGGATGGGTAAAAGTGTCTTTCAAAGATTTCTAAGGCGAATTTTCAGATATCTATGAGATCACAAAGTGAGGGGGAACACAAAAGAGAATTGTGGTATAACTGTATTCAGTCAACTTCACCTCTGGTGTTTTGTATCTTTCCATTTATATGTTAAGTTACATACAGTATCTTAAATGAATACATATGTCCAAAGACTGTCCCCTAGTCACAGAAAAGAGATGTGATTCAGAAAGTCATATGCCAAATTTCATTAATTGGGCACAATTACAATTACTGATTGTGATCATTCCTGAAAAAGCAATCGTGAACCTTGATGAAATGGGCGTTTGATCTTAACAGACGAGATTTAATTTCGCTAAAAAGTAGACTGTAAAAACAGTTATGGCCCACTAGCATTTAATGCAAAGTAGTTTTTCACCCACGTCCTTTTGCACGTACACTGATACTTACACACAAAATCAATTTGTATGTATATGTCTGTTGAGATTTGTGTTGCTATATATATAGGATTTTGGCAAAAGAAATCACTTTCGCCTAATCCAACATTCATACTGACACAGAAATAGCAAAAAATATCCTTCAAAGTTTTCTGCAAATTTCTGTTCTTCGTTTAGTTTTTCTGCAAAGAATCACTAATCTCCTACCTTAATCTCTTTCTGACTTTCAAAAACTTTCACTATTTAAAGAGATGGCTCCAAAACGTGCTTCTACCCAGAAATCCCAAACTACTACCTCTGGTACTGCTGAAAAGCAAGCACCAGTGTTGGTTTTCACGAACCATAGATTGGTAGGAGACTTCAATCCTGATCATTGGACTTCAAATCACATGATGGTTTGGGGTGGTGCCATGATTGAGGAATACCTTGTTGCTGCTATTGAAAATCAAGCTGATAGGAAGCTAATTCTTAGTTTCACATGCGCTATTCGATGGAGTTTCTTCCTTTGGATGTGTTGGATTTTTACAACAATTCCAGGATTATTTCATGTGTTACTGAAGGCACTGAGATAGTGTCTGTAAAATCAAAAGTTCAAGGAAAGGACATCCTTTTGAACTTGACAACTTTCTGTGAGTTGTTTGAACTTCAAAATCTTGGAAATGATTTTGAAATAAACACCAAGTATGATGATCTCCTTGAAGGTGTGAAACAACTATACAGTGATGTGTGTGATCTTGAAAAATTAGATACACCCATCGACTTCAAACTTGCTGACATCAGAACCAGACATCTGTTGGTTCACTAGGATGTGTTGGCATGCATTCTTCACAGATGCTTTGATGGTCTACAAGGAGGTGCGACCAGATAAGCCAAGAACACTGGATGATGATGTTCTTGTTGAATCAACAGAACAAAAGGCTGAAAAACCCTTTCAATTGGGGGAAGTGCGCCTTTATGAAATTTGTGAAGAAGATTTAAGGCTTTGAGCCTAAAATTGTTAGGGGCCTTGCTGAGCCAAAAGCCACTATAAGCTTTGGACTAAAGATAAGCTTCATGCTGGAGAAGCTTGGCATTGAGCTCAGAGAGGAGGCTGACATAGCCAACAGTAACCTACTCTACAAATATGAGTATAAAAACTTGATGAAAAAGGTTACTGCATCTCAGAAAGGTTCCAAGAAACGAAAGAATGATGAGGTATCTGAGGGTTCCGTTGCGACCAAAAAGCCCAGAACTTCACGAAAGAAGTCTGCTGGCAAATCAGAAGACATACCCATTGTGAATGTCGACTCTCAGATATTTGACCCCACTGCTGATGAACTCATCAATGCTGCTAAGACCACAGCTGATGAACTCATAAATGCTGCTAAGTCCACTGCTGATGAACTCATCAATGCTAATAAAAGCAGTGAGAAACTTCAAACATTCTCTGCAGAAGCAACAGGGATTGTTGATAATTCAGTCCCAGATTTCGATGAGGAGTCTGAAGATGAGGGGGAAGCAATAATCCCCAAGGTTGCTGAAAGAGCAACTAGTTCAAAGGTTGCTGAAGAAGCAACTGTGTCCAAAGTCACTGGACAAAACACATCATCAGAGCAAGTAACACTTAAGCATATTGAAGATGCTCTGATGAGTGGTAACTTAGTGTTGGAGGATACTGCCATTGCCTCAACACTTAAAAAGTCATCTCAAGCGGTCTGGATAGGCCCTTACATCATCACCTTCTTCATCCGGATCGAATCACCACACCAATCACAATGCCCAATAGTGGATCTTTGTTGAGATGATACTTGAGTTCTGACATGAGATACGAGATCTTTCCTTCAAGAAAATCATGTAAAAGAGCAGGTTCCCCAACTCAATGAGAGGGATCAAACTGAGGCATCTGCTCAGAATGATCAACCAGGGGAGGCAACTGAGTTGAACACTCAGGAGAGGTCTGAAGTACCTGAAACTTCAAACAAAGAAGCTGAAATGGAACAACAAGACCAAAGCATAGAAGGGTCACAAGTTCCAGAGACCAATCGACAACACCTTTGCTCGAATGGCCCAATGGTTTAACTCTCTACTTGTGATATTTTGTCTTTATTAATCTTGTTATTTAAAAAAATTTCTTTGTTACAGGCTGAATTAGAAACACAAGAACAAGAGTAAGCTGGAAATCTTGCCTCAGAGACTGAGAAGGGGGCTACCACAACATCACCTCTTATGGAATTTGAGCCTGTGCTACAGGTGATAGAGAGTTCCTTAAGATATTACTTTTCAGATATATGTTAATACACTTAATTAATTAAGTGGATGTTTCTAATAGGCTCCAACTGAGAAAGAAGAAGTTAAGGCAGAAATGCCAAAAAAGGACCCTGAAACCGTTAAGGTTTCTGAAGAAAATGTCATTGAGCCTTCCAGTGTGAAGGTATATAAAAATCAGTGATAAACATTCTTCATTATGGGTTAATATGAATTCTTCTCTAATTACTCAATACTTTCTACTTACAGGCTCATTCAGAAGTAGAAGTGCAAGGGGAAAGAGTTGTGACATCCCCTGCACCCACGGAAATTGATGAAGCCCCCAAGGTAACATCACCAGAAAGAACACCAGAAACTGAGAAAGTTTCTGAGAAAAGTGATTCTGAGCCTCCTATTGAGGAAGTTCAACCAGAAAGAAAGATCACTAAGGATCAGACTTCCCAGTCTCCTCCTCATATCCTGATATCTGAGGCACCTGGAACCTCAGTAGTCAAGTTATCTGAGCCTGTCACACAGGTAACTCAGATACCTTTCTACTCTAAAGCCCAGATATCTACTAAAGTTTTGAAACTAATTCAGAACTCTTTCTCTCAGGCTCAAACAAGTGCCACTAAGGTCCCTGTTGATGAGAAAGAGGACATGCTTCCTTTCCTCAAGGAACAGACTTTGCCAAAGCACCTAAAATGATTCAAGAGATGGCAAAAGCTTCGATGCTCCGATCTATCTGAGATCACAAAGGTGACTGATCATCACATAAGGAGAGCACGAGCACTTGACTTGGAAAACTATGTCCATGTCATGTTCCCCACTGAACAATATTCCTTTGGAATATTGATGCATAAGGACTTTGTCAAGGAAGTGGCCAGTAAGCTTATTCAAGCTTTTAACCAAGAAGATGGTCAGACCAGAATGCAGATGGAATTCAAGCCTATCTTGCCCCAGACCCTACAGTTCATACCCTCCGAGCAAGAGGAAGTTAATGGGCAAATGGTCACTATTCCAGAAGTGATCAATCTGGTCTCTAAAGATGAAGAAGAGAAGGAGACTGATGAGAATGATTATGATGATGATGCCCCTGCACCAGGGACAGGAGGGATGTTAGGAATATCTGTTAGTATTTTGATCACTCATTACATGTTCTTATCTTAGCCAGAAAGGTGATTAAGTACTCTTGGTTCACTTGAACATTGTAAAAGAGGAAATCACTGAGTATGATTAGTCTCGTAAATCGTGTATTAGGATTATAGGTCTCTGAGTGTAATTTTTATTTCCAGAAGACCATGAAGATCAATCCTTGCAATGGAGCTTTTCTGAAGATTAGAAGACTGAAGATTGCACAAGATTTATGAAGACATCAAGGTTTAGTCTAACTCAGAAAGACTATGTCCTTAATCCTTTCTTCAGTGTATTTACTTATTTTTGAAATATGATTCTGGACATATGACATCATGAGTATGGAGCATGGAAGCCATCAGAAAGGCTCATGTATCCGTTGAAGACTACAGGACAAGAAATAGTACAAGTGCATTAATTGCATCGGCAGAAAAGTCAAAGCACAGTCCTCTTTGAGACATGAGACAAGGACTTCTGAGTACTCATTTAAAGATAAGTATGGACTGAATTTGAATTGTGTCTAACGGATATCATTCCAACAACTCTCAAATTCATCTATATATATCACACACTTAGATGCTGAGAAATACACCTTAGAACGCTCTATCTTGCAAACTTACCATCAAGCAAAGTATTCTTTCAAGCACTCTACTACCCTTTCTGTTGCTCGAAGAATCACTAGTAGTTCTAAGTTGTCCTGAACCTTAACAAGAGATTGTTATTCGTGAAAGAGTTGAACTATCAGACACCCTTTCTGAAGCTCATTCTCCAGAACGGACATAAATTACTTGGGTCAGTAAAGAGCAGACTGCCATCCATTGAACAAGTGTATTAAGTAGTCTTGTTCTATTAGGCTCTCTGAAAACATAATTGAAAAGTTATACGAGAAGCCTCTCTGACAAACCTTATAACCAACACCATCAAGGCGTGTAGTAGAGGAAGTACTTGATTTGGGAAATCAAGGAATAACTCCTGTTGGTCCAGATAACGGCAAAGTAAAAGACTAGAGGGGGGGGGGGGTGAATAGTCTTTTAAAACTTTTGTCGATAAAAACTATTTCTCAGATATCTGAATAGATATCTGATACTTAGAATCAAAGCGCGGAAGACTTAATAAAGATAAGTGCAGAAACAGTTAAAGTGTGTGTGTGTGTTGCTGAAATGTAAATATAAAAAGGTAAATAACACAACAAGTATAGTGGTATCTGGAGGTGGCGTAATCCTCCAACTAATCCACTTCGGTCTTCCAGAGACCTAGAATTCACTAGAATAGATAATTGAGTTCTCCTTACAAAAATCCTATTCTAAGATTCCTTTAAACAAATGGTTTCCAACCAAATGTTCCCCCTGAGTTGTTCCCCGACTTTCACAGCCAAGTACTTCCTGTACTCAGAAACCTTTTTGAGTTATTCCCTAGCTTCCCAAGCTAAGTACTTCCTATACTCAATAACCTTGGAGTTATTCCTTAGTTTCCCAAATCAAGTACTTCCTATACTCCGGTAACCTTAGAGTTATTCCCTGATTTTTCAAACTAAGTACTTCCTGTACTCCATGCCAGTTATGGTGTTGGTTTTGGTTTGAGTTGTCAGATGAGCTTCTTTAATAACTTATTCAGTTATTCAGATAGCTCTGTGAATCAAGTATACTTAATACACTTTTCAATGTATGGTATCTTGTTCTTTTACTGACCCAAGTCTTAGATAAATGTTCAAGAGAATGAATCTCAGATACTTGATCTTTCGTTTCAACTCTTTCACAGATAGCTGTGCTTGTTTAGGATCAGGACACTTAGAACTTCAGTGTTACTCAAGATCAAAAGCTTTGTTCGCAACAGAAAGCTTTGAGGATAAGTAATTTGCTTTGAGAGAGAGTAAGATGTTCAGCGTTTTTATGCAGTTCAAGGTGTGTCTCTTCAAGCAGTCTAAGTGTTGATATTTATAGATGAATTTGAGTGCCGTTTGAATAGTATCCGTTAGGCTCAAATTCAAACTATTGATATCTGTGTATAATCTTAGAATGGTTTTGTCTTCTTCTTGAAGTCGCTGGTTGCTTTTATTCGTACATCTCTGTCTGCATTAAATGCATTGTACTATACTTTTGTCCTGTAGTGCCAACGGAACTATGCTTTATGTCGAGACTAGTGTTATCCGATTCTTTGCACGTTATCTTCAATCTTCAGATACCACTTTTATTGAAACAACTTTGTATGCAATATATATATTTCTTTTTCAGAAATGTGGTTAATGCTCAAGGTATCTGAGAATAGATATTGAAAGTGCAGTATGCACTTATATTTTGATAATCTTGTCTTTCAATAATCAGTTCCAAGTTTGTGTTTGTTGTTGTTTGTGAAGTCACAGGATTATCAATGTTGTATAACATTGTGACAGATAGAATTCATGTTGGCATAACATTGAAGATATAGCATTGCCATGTACATCAAGACAAAGCACTTTGGACAGGATACTTGGATTGGAAGTATTGACAAAACGAACAAGAATTGATTTAAGGAAAAGATCGACATGGTGAAAGCAAGAAGGAATATATTTTATGAAGAATTGAAATATGGAAATTTCCTTCTATGCGCATTTTGAAGAAAACAAGTAAAAGGAAAAATTGCCTTTGCTAAGATCCCATTGCCTTTCGACATAGATGGAAGAAGTCGACATCTCAAGTATATATATGCAAGGATTCAACAAAGCACTGTTTTGAGCCTTTCTTGATGATCAATCGAGAGTTTCTTAAAAGTGTTTAGGCTTCTTGTTTTCTCGTAGCTTTAGAGTTTGTCTAAGAGTATTCATTGTTGGAATAACTCTTTCAAACATCGACCTAGAATAGCTTTCTTGTTGGTTCTTCTAGGGCTAGTTTGGTTGTTTAATCAATCGTTTGTGATTGTATTAAACCTATTTGATTAGATCTACTTTTCCCGAAGAGATATTTTGCTTAAGGCCGCCAATATATTTTCTATATATTGGCTTGGTAATAGAAGTTACATTATTTATCCGTTGCTATTCATTTCAGTAGATGTGTTGAACAACATTGTTGGCAACATTGTCTATTGATCTTGTTTCAAAGTACCAATCCGGGATCCTAAGTTCTAACAAGTGGCATCAGAGCCAGCCACCTAACTACTGGTGTCTGGATTTGGTACTACTACAATGGATGCAAACTACAATAGACCTCCCCAGATTGATGGGTCCAACTACCATTCGCAAATTCGATGAGGACATACATCAAGTCCCTTGATGGCCGTGCTTGAGATCCATTCGAAGGATACACCGCCAATCAAGGACCTGATGCGATGGTGACATTGTTCCCATACCAAGAACGCTTCTCTGCAGTGACATACTTTAGCTCTTATAATGAAAAAGCTTTAAATGCTATCTTTGGTCATGTAGATTCTCATATGTTTAAAATCACTCAAAACTGTACTACTGCAAAACAAGCTTGGGAATTACTTCAGAGTCATTGTGAAGGGGATGCTAGTGTCAAACAAACTAAACTTAGAATGCTTTGGTCTCATTTTGAAAATCTAAGAATGGCGGAGGAAGAAACCATTGACTCCTATTTTGAAAAACTTTTGACTCTCTCAAATGAAGTCTAAAGACTGGGAGAAGCTATTTCTAATAGGCAACTTGTTTCCAAAGTCGTCGATCTCTTTCCTCAAGATTTAATACCAAAGTCACTATTTTGGAAGACACTCATAACTTGGCAACTATGGATTTTCATACCCTGTTGAACAATTTGAAAATTTTTGAACTAAATGAAAATGAGAGACAAGGTATGAAAACTCATAGTATTTCCCTTCACTGCTTTCTAAAGCAAAATCTTCAAAGCCCCGATAGTAGTAGTGATGAGTCGATAATATGGAGAGGAAGCTTTCAACAATCTTGTGAGGAAGTTCAACAAACTTAGATTCAGGAAAACTCGTCAAGGATCCTCAAGTGGAACTAAAACTTTCAAAAGAAACCAATACCTTCAAAACCGGTTCTACTTCCAAAACTAGCTCTCAATCGATTTGATCGCACTCTCTTAGTAAGATTAGATGTTTTGAATGCCAAGGATGGGGTCATTATCAAAATGAATGTGCTAACAATCTCGTAAAAGAGAAAAGAATCTTCTTGCTTGTCTCAAGTGATGACTCGGATGAAGAACAGAAGATGAAGAAAAGAAGATGATTCAACTACCAATGCGAGCTCTCCGCTCATCCACTTACCATGTTGATGACCAATGTTGGGACAACATTGTCAAGACAACATCGAATAGAAATCTTCTTTGACTATGATGACTCGAGAACTGGAAATCTTGGCACTAACCAAACCCGAAAAGTCAGAATATCTAATGTTTTATGTCTACATGGTTCGTGGATTTTGATATAGATAGTCCTTCGTAAGAGGAAGTTAATGCGCATCAACCGGTGAAGGAACCGCAATGTATGTATGAGAAACTCTTCGTGAATGGAAGACTCTCGTAAAACTCCTCAAGAAAACTGAGAAGGAGAACCACAATCTGAAAGACACCATTGTCAAACTAGAAGCTGAATTAACAAAGAAGGACTCTGAGCTGTTCAAAGTAATCTCTGAACTAGATAATGAAAAGAAGGTAATTGCTAAATGGGAGCAACATGAACGACACAAACTTGGGAGCAACATGAACGACACTGTTGACACAGATACCTCAAAAGTTGTCAAACCCCTTTCTGAGCTCATAAAAGGTCCTATATTTGTCAAAGAAAAAGCTTTGTTTGTGTGCACTTACTGTCTTAAATCAGGTCACAAAAAGCCTTACTGCTTCAAGTACCAAAAGGACTTAAAGAGTGAATATGTTGATACCTCCAACCTCAGTAATCTCTCCACAATCCCCTCCCATCCAGTTTTCAGCAGACAAAATAGTGATGCTAGTCACAATGTTGTGATAACATCCACTTCAACAGAGACTGAAAGATGTAATCTTAAGACTCTAAAGTGCTTTCCTAGCTCTCCTAAACAAGACAAATCTCCAGGACAGATAAGAAAACACAAGAGTGTTTCAAAACATGTTTGGGTAGCTAAAGAAAATCATACTTGCAATGTTGCTTTTTCTGTTGCTACTTCTCCTAACAATGCAGGAAAATGGTACTTCGACAGTGGTTGCTCTAGGCACATGACCCAGTAACTCACAAATCACAAACTTTGTAGCTCAAAGGACAGGTACGGTAACATATGGAGGAGGATACCAAAGCAAAATACTTGGAAAGGGAACACTGTGCCTTAAAGGATATCCGAAACTCTCGAATGTTCTTCTTGTTGAAGGGTTAACTGCTAATCTTGTTAGTATAAGTCACCTGTGTGATGATGATCTGAAAGTCAAGTTTGATAAACGTTCTTGCAAAGTCTATACTTGTGTGGACAAATTAACCGTAATGACAGGTGTGAGATCACAGGACAACTGCTATGTGATGGACATTCCTCTCAAATGCAATGTTGCTCAACATGATGATGCAACACTGTGGCATAAGAAATTGGGACATGTCAACCATGTAAACTGGAGAAGATCATCAAAATAATGTGGTGACAGGAGTGCCAAAGCTTACCAATGTAGGGAAACATGTGTGTGGCGACTGTCTTATGGGGAAACAAACCAAGGTGACACATCAGCCACTTCTGATTGAAGGACAACAAAGAGGTACTTTTAACTGCTTTGAACTCCGGCATATGGATCTCATGGGCCCTATAGAAGCTAAAAGTTTAGGAGGAGCCTGGTATATCTATGTTATAGTTGATGATTTCTCTAGATACACTTGGGTCAACTTCTTGAAAGAAAAATCAGAAACTTTTGAATCCTTCAAAAAATGGCATACAAAATGCTGTAATCAGTACACTACTCTTGTTCAAAGAATTCGATCTGACCATGGTAAAGAATTCGAGAATCAATTCTTTGATAAGTACTGTGAAAAGAAAGGAATCATGCATGAATACTCAGCTCCTAAGACACCGCAACAAAATGGTGTTGCTGAAAGGAAAAACAGGACTCTTCAAGAAATGGCTAGAGTAATGTTGAGCTCAATGAACCTATCAAAAGGTTATGGGCTCAAGTCAGAACACCGCTTGTCACATAATCAATCGTGTCTATCTTCGCCCGTGGTCTCTAACCACTCCATATGAGATGTTGAAAGGTAGAAACCCAATCTCAAGTACTTTCATGTATTTGGATGTGTGTGTTACATACTCAATGATAGAGAACATCTAGGGAAGTTTGATGCTAAAAGTGATAAAGGAATCTTTGTAGGATACTCTCAAAATAGTCAAGCTTATAGAGTATACAATCCTAGATTGCAGACTATACAAGAATCAGAATGTTTCCTTTGATGACTCGAGCCCTATGCCCAAGAAGATCTCTCAGTAATCGAACAAGTTATTGAATCAACCTCGACTCTTCTACACATGAGAACGACGTAAACTGTGACTCCTGCCGATCAAAATGAAAGAACCCATGTTGTGGGCAATGTTGTGCCAACATCCCTCAAGGTAATGATGACTCAACATCAAACTCAACATCTCGGTTACTCTCATGATGAAGAACAAGCTGATCCTCATCGAAACCGAGGTCAATCGACAATCCATCCAAAGAACAATGTCGCACCTATGTCTCCGACTCAAGAAAGGATCCTCCTCCTAGAATTGCAAAGATCATCCTAGTTCCCAAGTAATTGGAAATCCAGGAGGAAGGACATTGAGGGTAACACGCGAAAAACTACAAGGAGACACTCGGACTTGTCAAATATGTCACTGTAAGTTCCTCGTGCTTTGTTTCGCTGATTGAACCTAAAATGTGAAAAAGCCCTGCTAATGATTTTTGGATAGCAAAGAATGCAAGATGAACTTCGCCGCTTCAAACAAATGAAGTCCTGACTCTTGTTCCCGCCCCCATAATATAAATGTCATAGGCACCAAGTGGATTTTCAAAACAAGAGTGATGAAAAGGGATAGTTGTAAAAACAAAGCCGATTGGTTGCTCAAGGTTACACCCAAGTGGAAGGCATTGATTTTGATGAGACCTTCGCCCAGCTTGCTAGATTAGAGTCCATTCGCTTGCTTCTTGCCTTAGCATGTTGTCATAACATAAAACTCAAACAAATGGATGTTAAAGGAGCTTTCTTGAATGGCTACATTGACAAAGAAGTGTATGTTGAACAACCTAGAGGGTTTGAAGATCATTTTTATCCTGACCATGTTTTTAAACTAAGAAAAGCCTCAGATGGTTTGAAACAAGCCCCACGCTTGGTATGCTAGTTGACATAATTCCTAGTCAAGTTAGGATTTAAAAGAGGTGAGGGAGATCAAACTCGCTTATCCTCGTGAAAGGAAAAGACATCTGCATTGCTCAAATCTATGTTGATGATATTGTCTTTGGGGCTACTAACCTCTCCTTGCTAGATAAGTTTGTTCAAGCCATGACAGGAACTTTTGAGATGAGTATGATTGGTGAACTCAGCTTCTTCTTGGGGCTCCAGATACAGCAGAAACAGGAAGGCCTCTTTATCTCTCAAGAGAAATATGCCAAGAATCTTATCAAAAATTTGGTCCGAGAATGCCAAACCTTGCAAAGACTCCCATGGCTACATCTCCAACTCAAAGAAACCGATGTTGGGGAAGTTGACCCAACATTGTACAGATCAATGATTGGAAGTCTCTTATATCTTTCACCACCGCATCGACATCATGTTCTCTGCTTGTGTGTGTGCTGTATCAATCCAAGCCCAAAATATCCCACTTAATCGTCACAAAAGAATCATTAGATATATATCGTGAACTAATCTTGGATTATGGTATGCATGTGATTCAAACACTAATCTGCTGGGATTTAGTGATTCGATTGGTCGGTGACTTAGATGATCGAAAATCAACTAGTGGAGGTTGTTTTTATCTTCGACCAAATCTTGTGTCATGGTATAGTAAGAAACAAAATTCGTGTCTCTCTCTCATCAATCAATATGTAGCGGCCGGAGTCAGGTGTCTCAATTAATTTGGTCAACAATATGTCGCATGAATATGGGTTTCAAAGTGACACTCTTTTGCTGTTTTGTGATAACCTTAGTGCTATTCACATATCCAAGAACCCTGTTCAACACTCACGCACCAAGCATATAGACATTCGACATCATTTTCTTAGAGACTTAGTCTCCAAACAAATAATTGACATACAACACATTGATACCACAAATCGCTTAGTCGACATTTTCACAAAGCCCTTGATAAAGAGAGATTCTTCGCTTGAGAAGGTCTCTTCGCCTTTGCACTATTTGATAGGATTTGTCGCAGCAATGTCGACATAACATCCTCGTCAACATTGTCTTCTCTGCTTACCTAGTGTTGTCTTTCATATTCTTTAGTCTTTCTCTTTCTTATTCTTGTGTGTCTATGTGTTTTTGTGCTTCGTGGTCGTCAATGGTTGTTCCTATTTGTAGCTTACAGGGTGATGCTTGGGGTTTGAAAGGCTATTCAAACCAAGGTTGAAAGGATCGAGTCTCGTGTTTGCTTTATGCAAAACCCACTTTTGCTGCTTTTGGCTATTTTTACTGCACTGACTCACTCTTGATGTTGCCTCCCGTCCTTTATGCTTGATAAATCTAATGAATTATGATAAAAGGGCTCAAGTGTTTCACGAGGATCGTGGTCATGTGTTTCAAATACTATCCAGATATCGACGTACAATGTGTCATATGTCGTGAGGGTTGATGGCTCATCGAAACCGACACGCACAAAAGTGCCGATTCTCGTAAAGTCATTGGTTCACTTTCCGAGTACCAAATTACCCAATGTGGTCAAATGTGGTCTCATGGTCACCCCACTCAAACTTATGCTAATTGTTCAATTTACTTCGAGGCAATGTTGAGTGTATTTCTTTGGTATTCCTTTCTTCTTCCGCTTTGCCGCATCGATCAAGTGTTAATCGAATCGCACATCTAGAGACTTGGTTTCGGCCGACTTACATTAAGAGTGGTCCGATATTCGATGTTGTCATCAATGTTGAGCCAACATCCTGTCAACATTGCTCAGATCGGAAGTACCTACTTTGCTATGTTTTGTGTGCTTTTTCGTGTTTTGGGTTGGGTTTGAGGGGAGTACTTTTGTGTCTTGGGTAACTGCAAAATGTAAAGTGTAAAATATAATATCTTACTTTATCCACCTTGATTTGTTTCCTAAAACAAAATGTACCTCCCTAGGTCGAGTTTTGAGAACCTTCTTCATTCTTAACCTAATTGATACGGTGGTCATTTCATGCTCCTTAATCTCATATTAACAAATGTGTACGATCTTGGTTTGTGTTTTGATATATGATTATGATCCTTGGAGCAAAACAAACCAAAAACACCCCTCCAACCATATTACCACTACCTCTCTCATTAGCCCACTTCTCCACCACTCACAAAAACTGCCTTCCTTCCAAACCTCTCTCTCTCTTAAAAAAAAAAAAAAAAAAAAAATTCTTTCCCTGTATTTACTTCTTACTCCCAAAACTCTTCACCTTCCACTCACTTTACTCTCTTGTCTCTCTCAAACAAAACTCCTCTCCCGCTCTTTCTCCCTCAACTCTAGCTTCACGATCCAATCAATGTCGTCCCCGACAAAACCCGTCTTGCCCGGATTTTCATTGCAAACACCTGAGGGGGAGCAAGCTTATCCTCTTCCCATTCGTCGAACCGGCTGATTTTGAGATTCCAGTCTATAATTGTGAGGATTCGGAAGATAGTGCTGAAAAACCCTCATCTCCTGTACCAAAACCACCATCTCCAAAAACCCAGACTGAGTCATCACCATCAAACCCCTCTGAATTTGCTGCAGAAACCCTTGTTAAATTGGGGAGCATGCCAGTCGACTTGCCACAAGATCTGAGGGATGATGATGAAAGCCCAATGGGGATAGAGAAAGATGCTCCCATGGAGGATGCTGGGAAGATGTCGACATCCCAAATTCAACATGCAGATCCGATGTAAAACCCCAAAACTCCTGAAGAAGATGATGTACAACAACCGACAAAATAGGGGAAACGCTATCGATGGCTCGAATGATGAGAATCGACTAGCATGCGCTCAAAATGTTGAGAAACCCAGATGAGCCTACCATTGAACTAGTCAAGTGGAAGAGTGGCGATGATGACTCAGAAACCGAAAGTGATCCAATGAATATAGATGAGGATGTTCGCAACATCACCGCCATGATGATAACAATGATGAAAGCTCTAATGATATGGAAGATTATGAGCCAGAAACTGAAGATGACTCTAAGGATGAGTCAATGGTTGAAGAAGAAGATCTGAGAAACTCAGATGAAAGCTCAGATGACTCTGAAGATTATGAAGCTGAGACAGAGGAAAAATCTGAAGAAGAATCACTTAATGATGAGGATGTCATTCTTGGAGAAGACCAGTTGAAGACCCGAGGTAAATGATCTATCCTCCGAACTCCGTTTACCGATGGTTCGATTGATGAAGATGCGCTTCATTTGTTCTATGATAACAAGAATCTAGAAAATATGAGAAAATCAAAACAATGCTATAGATGTTGAGAAGATAATTAAGGAAGACTCATTTGAAGAGTATAACTTGGTTGCCTATCCAAGAAAAGGAATCTCTATTATGCTATTACTCAATATGCTGCATTTGTTCCTGAAATCATAAGAGAATTCTATGCCCATTTATCTGAGAATTTTGGTAGTGAAGGGCATGGTAAGCATCACTGTGTGTACTTTAGAGGTGATGTATTCTCCTTTCTTCTAAGGATATCAATACTGTGCTGCATAGAAATAGGGATGAGATTGAGACTCCTGTGGAGGTAACTATGGATGAGATTGCAAGAGAGCTAACTGCAGGAAAATTAAAATCTTGGCCTACTGGAACTCTAGATTTGAAATATTGTTGCTCTCTAGTATCTGTTCTTGTCAGGATCTGCCTGTACAACTGGTTTCCATCTTCCAATAACAACAAGCTTAGCCAAGAGGCAGCCATGTTGCTTTACAGGATTAAAATGGGTTACAATGTCAATCTGGGAGAAAGGATTCTCAAGCATCTAGAAAATTCTAAGAATAGAAGGATCAGAGGCCATTTTATTCTTCCATCCACTATATTTGATGTTCTTCAGATGCAGGGTATTGAGGTTAAAGCCAATGATGTCTATCATTCCAACTTCAAATCCATCACAGTCACCAAACAACTGCTGGAAACACATGACAGATCTGTGATCTTCCTCGTAGATCCCGATGTTTCGTGAACATGGATGTGGAGGAGAATATGCCTCTTTCTCGGGCAAAACCGATGTACCGAAGCTCAGAAGTTGCAATTCAACATTCCAATGTCGACTTATATGTTGGACAACATCGACTCCTAACATTGAAACTCGTCTGCAGTATTTTAACCGAACATGACAAGTCGATTCGAGCAAATCAAAGGGCTTGATGAGCAGATCTCAAACAATCTGAAGTTCAGAAATACTCTAGTTTCTTTTCTTTCCTCACAAAAAGGGGGAGAATAGATAACTTGAGTTCATTCTTATTGAGTTTGAGTTTGTGTTGAACAATTAATAATTTTTGTGGGTCTGTAATATTTTTAAATTCTCCTGAATATTTCTTAAGATGTCTGGTTAAGGGGGAGAATAGATCTTTAGTAGTTCTTAGTTATGTTTCTATGATCTGATCTCTTGATTTGTTTTGTGATGAAAGACTAAGATTAAGGGGGAGATTGAAAGTGCAGTATGCACTTATATTTTGATAATCTTGTCTTTCAATAATCGGCCCAAGTTGGTGTTTGTTGTTGTTTGTGAAGCTGCAGGATTATCAATGTTGTATAACATTGTGACAGGATAGAATTCATGTTGGCATAACATTGAAGATATAGCATTGCCGCAGACATCGAAGATAAAGCACTTTGGACAGGATACTTGGATTGGAAGTATTGACAAAACGAACAAGAATTGATTTAAGGAAAAAGATCAGCTTGTGGTGAAAGCAAGAAGGAATATATTTTATGAAGAATTGAAATATGGAAATTTCCTTCTATGCGCATTTTGAAGAAAAACAAGTAAAGGAAAAATTGCCTTTGCTAAGATCCCATCGCCTTTCGACATAGATGGAAGAAGTCGACATCTCAAGTATATATATGCAAGGATTCAAAGAAAGCAATGTTTTGAGCCTTTCTTGATGATCAATCGAGATTTTATTAAAAGAGTTTAGGCTTCTTGTTTTCGCTAGCTTTAGAGTTTGTCTAAGAGTATTCATTGTTGAATAACTCTTTCAAACATCGACCTAGAATAGCTTTTACCCTGGTTCTTCTAGGGTTAGTTTTGGTTGTTTAATCAATCGCTTGTGATCAGATTAAACCTATTTGATTAGATCTACTTTTCCCGTCAAGAGATATTTTGTTTAAGCTACCGCAATATATTTTTCTATATATCGCTTGGTAATAGAAGTTACATTATTTATCCGTCATATTCTGCTTATCAGAGATGTTGAACAACATTGTTGGCAACATTGTCTATTGATCTTGTTTCAAAGTACCAATCCGGGATCCTAAGTTCTAACAGATATCTGTGGACACTTTCCTTGTTTTCAGATAGGCCTTTTATTTCTCAGATATCTCTTGTGACACAGTTGTTTAAAACTATTCGTGTCTTCAAGATATCGCTAAGGTATCCGAAAAAGCTTCAGAATCTTGTGCGCTTCTTCAAGTCTTCAATGTCGCTGAGCTTGTTCGCTTGGATGTCTTCTTCTTGGTCTTCTTCATAAAATAAAAATTATATTTTGAGACCTAACATCCTATACAAGATTAGCTAGACTATCATACTTAGTGAGTTTCCTCTTTTACAATGTTCAAGTGAACCAAGAGTACTAATCACCTTTCTGAGACTACGATAAGTCATCATGTTGCTGATCAAAATCTAAATAGATATTTCTAACAAAATATCTAACAAATTTCCTAACAAATTTCCCAACAAATTTCCCCCTTTTTGATCAGTCAACGATGACTATCTTACCTATTACAAATCTGGATGAGTGAACAATCCAACACTTTATCTTTTCTTAAGATCTTCAAATTATTTAATTATGCGTAGTAAACATCAACCAAATCACAAGGTGTGATCTTTACGACAAGTTATCTTTATAGAATACTATCCGAGAGTAAGTTCTTCGATAAGTTATAAAGAGAGATTACGATAACTTCAATACATAGAACAAGTTTGGCTCAACAAGAAAATACAAAAACTACATAGTAAATTAGGACAACAGGAGTAACCAAGCTACAAGTAGACATCCTAATAAACTAGTCTTCAAGTCTTCAATCTCTTTAAGTCTTCAACAGTATTTCTGTGGATCAGTCTGCAAATTTCCTATCTCCAAACCTTTTGATGTCATCAGAATAATCATAGAGAAGTGTTCTGACGAGCATCTCAAAGGTGTCTCCGCAAATCCACGACCTCTTTATAGGTTTTGCAGGATTTTCTTGACAAAATGTTTGACCCACGATACTTTCCCCACTTTCGTGCATGCTCTATTCTCGATATCCTAAAGCTTGAAGTATTCAGAGATAATCCTCAGATATCCGATGTCACCCTTGTATTGATCTTCGCTAGATAGAACGATTCATGTGGTTCTACAAATGAGTCTTGCTCTTGTGCTGCTCGTGATATTCGTACTCGTGCACATCATCCTGCTTTCCATATGGACATTCATCGAGAGGTCCTTTCTCATAGCTTCAGCCTTCGACAACTTCAAAATCCAACCAGTTTTAATGTGATTGGTGTTGATCAAGGTTGGCTTATCTTTTCTCCATGCCATAAGTTGTTTATGAATTTGTTCTGGAAATATTGAATTTACCAATAGATGCTTAAGTTCCAGAATCCAATAGCCATTTTTCTGATTGATGCACCTGTAGACAGAGGAATCATTGTCATACTTCACATACTCTATTATGGCTTCTTCCGCCCGAGTGGAAGTTGACTTTGTCTTTGGTCACTCTCACTGCTCCTTCTTTGTCTTGAATTCTCTTTGGGTTGTTGCTTGAAGAACCACCCGGATAGACTTGGTATTTCAGAGGGTGTTTTAGGCTAGGGCTTTGGCAATATGGGCTCGCTTAGCTTTCAATTTTCCTTTTCTTGTGAAGAGGATCTTCATCTTCATCAGCTTCTCATCATCATCAAGATTAAATCTTGTGTGAGTTTTACAATTTCTTCATTGCCTGTGGACTTGATTTGACCTTCTTCTTCTTCTTCGTAAGATTCATCAATCCTTTAACTTGTCTTCTCCTTCGAGCCTTGGTACTCCTTGGAGGTTTCGTGCTATGGCCCTTGTTATCATTTTAGTTCCTTCAAGAAGTTTCGGGAAGCGCTACTATTTGCAAAGCAATTGGCTTGAGGAGGTTCCTTGATTCGAGTGGTGGTGGAAGTTTTCATGTTTCTTCTTCCTTCTCGAGCCGCACTACCCAGATTTCTTCTTGTTTTCTTCTCCTTCTTCCCATTCCCCGACTTTGAGGTCCATATTTGTACACTCTTTCCCCTTAGTCATTGTCATCGGCCTCATAAAGGAATCAGAGAGAGTTAAAGTGCCCTTGTAAATAATTATAGGCAAGTGACCAACTTCAAGTTTGGCTTTGAGCTCTGATTTTGCTTGATAAGTCCATTGTCCTTATCGCTGAGCTCGCCAATGGGCCTAGGATGGCATCCGCTTCCAAAGAGTAACTTGCCTCTTGAAAGCTTTTTCACTAAAGACGATCATCGCCCTTATCATTCCTGCATCTTTCGAGCAATGACTATGCTAGTTGTTCTCGAGTGATGAGCTCAAGAACTTTTTCATTTCAGAGGGACGGAGGCAATTACTTCCTTGTTCTGCGGAAGACATCTCCTTGTTCGTATGAGCCAAGATTGCACTGCTCATGTATTCATTGAGTGGACATTTCGCGCTTTGTGAATATTGTAGGAGCAATCAGCTTCCTTTTCAAGTGAGAAACCGCTAAATGTTCATTGCGGTGCTCGCCAAAGTCTTGTCTTCTTCATCATCCGAGTAATCACCAAAGGATCTTCATCCTCTTCGACATTTTCATCGATTGTATCGAGTCCAAAGAACCATCTCGTAGATTGGTTTCTTCCCTTTCCGAGGAGGATGGTACTTCTTTTGAAGATGATGCACTTTAGCATCATGCTTGACTTCGATACTTCTTCAAGATCGAAGTTCTTTGGTGATATCATGCACAAGATCCCGTAGCTCTTTAACCTCGTAGTAAGCAATCATTTCTTGTAAGTATTGATCTTGTAGTTGATCAAGCTTGTCTCTCGATTTAGCTATTTGATCTTCCAGCTTGAAGATGGAGCTGTTCTTCTTCCAACAAATGTCCCGAGTTGAGCGATCCGGTTCGAGTGTTTAAGATTTTCTGATTGGTTTCTTCAGAAAGCTCAACTACTTTTTCAGTAGTAAATGGGTGTTCGTTAGAAGATGGATGAGTAGATTTCTGAGGAGATGGAGACGGAGATTTCTGTGAGGTCTTCTCAGAGTGCTTTTCGTGGTCGAGGCATCATTTCTTAAATTCCTCCGGTCCCGTGCAGGGAATCATCATCATCCTTTTGTCTGTGGTCATCCTTTTGGTGATGGTCGGGAGGTTCATCAAGTCATTTTCGCTTATCTCTTCCTCCTCATAATCTTCAGATACAAGATTGATCACTTCAGAATAGTGATCTTCGCCCATTAACCTCTTCTTGTTCAAGGTAAAATTGCGAGTTTGGGGCGTGGACTGCTTAAATGCCATTTGTAATCTTGTCTCACCATCTCACTGCTCAAAGGCTCAGATCAAAAATCGCCACTTCTCCGGAGAAATCCTTATGCAATAGAGTCGCAATCGTACTGCTCGGTAGGGAACATTGCATGGATGTATGTCTCCAAGTCAAGAGCTCGTGGCTTCACTGCTTGGTTGATCTGATTCTCAATATTTCGTAGAGATCATAGCACCTTAACCTTTGCCATTTCTTGAAGCATTTAATGTGCTTTGGTGGTGTGAGCTTTGAAGAAGGGAAGTAGGTCCCTTGTCTCAACATTGGGAGCCCGCCGCACTTTTTTGAGCTCGAAAGAAAGAGTTTTGAGTGAGCCTCAAAACTTTTATAGATATCTCGAGGAGAAGTGTAGTTTAGTTTCCGAGTTACCCGAGTAAGTACTTCAGCTCAGATTTGTTCTCATCGAGACAATTGGTGTCTCAGATATCTTGTTGTGAGGCGAGACTTGGAAGTCTGGTCTCATCAACCTTTCTTTCTTGAACTCGAGAATTAACATTATCACAATACTTAGGAAATTTTATCAAGAAAACTTTAAGTGACAAGTCGATATTTGAGAGGTCAATTACCCGCATGGGAGGCTCAAATATTGTCTCTCGTAGACTTGTGCGCTCTGAATCTTTCTTGTGATGAAGGCCTGATGCCTCATCAATTTCCATAAAGGTGGGATGTCGCAACTCGCCCCTCGCACTTCTACTCGAGTGAGCCCGTGAGTAGAAAGCATTGAATAATTTAGAGAAGATTTTGTTAACCCAAGGTGAAGAATATTTATCATTGATTTTCATATACCTTCATACCGAAGGCTCAATGATTCGCTCTTCGTAAACCTTCAGCTTCGGGTTTTCTTCGCATTTCGCTTTATCTTCCTCTTTCTCACTGGAGCCTGTTAGAAACATTTATTTTAATGATTACACATAAACTTATAACTCAAGAAGTGCTATCCTAAGAATCAATTATTACCGTGGGCATGTGCTCGATATCTTAAGAGGCGAGGTTGAGGAACCTCCTTCTCGGCTTCGAGGTAAGCTTTTCAACTTTCCTCTTGTTTTGTGTTTCTAACTCACCAGAATAAAGAAATTTTATGAGTAACAAGATGTATAAGCATAAAATTTTCACAAGATAAGAGTTAAACCGGCCACCACCGAGTAGTTTCAGTCGATTGGTCTCGAACTTGTGACCTTTTATACTTTGGTCTTCTTGTCCCAAAGGCGCTTTCTTTGCTTGAAGTTTCGCACTTCACACCTTTCCGAGTATGCAACTCGCTTGCCTCCCTAGTTGATCATTCTAAGTAGATGTCTCAGCTTGATCCTCTCTCATCGAGTGGGAACCCGCTTTTGCGTGATTTTCTTCAAAGATATCGTATTGTCGGTAATTCAAATGGAGTTCATTTACCATTTCATCAACCACTTGCTGTGGTTGTTGTGATTGTGGTTGTTGTGGTTGTCGAAGCGCAGGATTTATCAAGAGAATGTTCTTCCGCATTTTTAGTCGTATGCTTCCATCAAGATTCCGCCAAAGACTAAAATACCACTCATCGTGGCTTTTGAAGTTGTGCATAAGAAACATTCCCCGATGATGTGTTTACACCAACAACCTTTGCTATAGGTTCAAGAATCAGGTGTAGGTTTTTCTTCGAATCTTATCACCGCCATCGCTTCAAAGAACCTTAGCCCTCTTTGTTCTTTCTAGGACTTGAGAGATGACTAGTTCATCATCTTCATCGCCGAGCTCTCATCAAGATTAGGAACCGATTGGTCCATTATTCCCGCAGCTTCGCAGATAGGGCTTCGTGTTTTCACCACTTTTGGCAAGATTTATGAGTTCATCACATCGCCAGGCTTTCAGAATAGTCTTCACATTTCGAAGCACTTTCTCTTCGAGTCTACTTGTTCAAGAGTTGATAACTCTTTTGCAAAGATTGATGATTTCATCCGCCTTTATCGCCCATCGCAATGCCTCGCAGATATCGAGAATTGACAACTCTTTCGGTGTGTCTTCGATTTGCCACAGACTTCTTTCTTGAAGTTCGGCTTCTTCGTCGCAACCTTTTCTTCGGATACCTTTTCGCACTTTCTCTTCTTAGAACCTTTTCCGAGACCCAAGAACCTTTTTCATCAAGTTTGTATACTCATATTTGTAGTAGGTTATCGCTGCTATTTCATTGCCTCTCGAGCTCAATGCCAAGCTTCTCCAAAGTAGCATATCTTCGCACTATATCCCATGGCCTTTCGCTCAGCTAGTCCTTTGGCAATCTTAGGCTCAAGCCTTGAATTTTCTTCACAAACTTCATGAAGGTGTACTTTCCCGCTTAAAAGGGTTTTCCAAATTTTGTCTTGTCGATTCAGCAAAGAAGAACATCATGATCCATCGTTTCGCTTATCCGGTCAAGACCTCCTTGTAGACCATCAAAGCATCGTGAAGAATGCAAGCCAAGACATCCCAAAGGAACCATCGATGTCCGGTTCGATGTCGAAGCTTGAACTCAGTGGGTGTATCTGATTTTTCAAGATCACACACGTCACAGTACAGTTCTTTAACACCTTCAAGGAGTTCATCATCCTTGGTGTTTATTTCAAAATCCTTTCCAAGATTTTGAAATTCAAACAACTTACAGAAAGTTGTTAAGTCCGTATGATTTCCTTTCCTTCGATCGAGGTTTTGATGTACACTATTTCAAAGGTTTCGTCAAACACAGAAATAATCGAGTTGTTGTAGAATTCCAACACATCGAGTGATGAAATTCCACTAGTATGCAGCGTATAGAAAGCCCTTGATTTGTGCCTTTTCAAGCATGTCAAGAATTAGCTTTCTGTCGGCTTGGTTCTCTATTCCAGCCGTGAGGTATTCCTCAACCATGGCACCAACCCAAATCATTCTGTGATTTGAAGTCCAATGGCCAGGATTAAAATTTCCTACCATTCGGTTGTTCACAATAACCAACTCTGGTGCTTGCTTTTCAGCGGTACCAGTGGAGGATTGAGATTTCAGTGTGGTTGAACTTTTAGGGGCCATCTCTTTATATAGTGTAGGGATTTGAAATTGGTGGTTGAAAGAGATTTGATTCAGTAATTCTTTGCAGAAAAACTTAATCTTGATTTGCAGAGATTGTAGAAGGTTTGCAGAGAATCAAGAGAAGGATTTGCTATTTTTGTGCAAGATGAGTTTTCGGATTAGGCAAAAGTGATTTCCTATGCCAAAATCCTATATATATAGCAAATGAATCTCAACATAAATACATACAAATTGATTTTGTGTGTACGATCGTGATTTGCAAGCGTGCGTGAGCAAAAGCTAGCTCGACATTAAATGCTTAGTGGGCCATGTCCGAATTTCAACAATTCACTATTTATCGTGAATTAATTTCCACCGCATGCATCAATCGCTAATTTCATCAAGGGTCATCATTGCTTTTCAAAGAATGATCACAATCAACAAGTGTAATTGTGCCCATTTAATGAATTTTGGCTCATAGCTTTCTCAATCACGCTGTATGACCAAGAACACTATTTGCATCCTAATCATTTTATACTTAGGATTTTTCCAAGTTTTCATCAAGATAGAAATAATGCGAGTTTCAAGAGAGCAAATGACTATAGATAGTTATACTATTCTCTTTTGTGTTCCCGCTTATAGAGTGATTCAGATATCCGAGTTCCGCCCCGTAGATCTTAAGCTATCTTTTGCTTTTAGCCTTTTTGACTTCTAGATACCTGCTCGATTTCTCTTTTCTCTTCTCCGGATGCCCATTCCAGATACCTCTTCTCCGATGCCCGCTCATTCCTCTTCTCTCGATGCCTGCTCCATTCCTAACTCTTTCAGCTCATTGGTAGTTCCATTAGTCCAAGACTATGTCTTAAGGCTAAGAATCTACTTTCTTGTAGTGGCTTAGTGAAGATATTTGCAAGTCGGTCTTCGCCAATCTTGAGTATCTCTATATCGCCCTTTTCAACATGGTCTCGGCGAAGTGATGTCTAACATCAATGTGCTTTGTTCGCATGAAATTTAGGATTCGTAATCGCAATAGCACTTGTGTTGTCACGTAAAATGGAGTTTTCTTCATCGAGTCCATAGTCTTTAAGTTGTTGTTGTATCCACGTAATTTGTGTTGCACAACAACCAAAGCAATATATTCAAATTCCTGTGGTAGAAGTTGCAATTGAGTTTTGCTTCTTGCTAAACCATGAGATAAGTCTAGTACCCGACCCAAGTTCCCGAGGTGCTTTTCCTATCAAGTAGTGATCCAAGATAATCAGCCCCGAGTACCCAAATAAACTCAATCCGCTTTTTAGGATACCACAATCCTACATCTCGTATCTTTTACATACCTTAATATTTTCATAGCAATGTTGTAGTGTGTTTGCATTGAATTTGTCTCAAATTCAGCACATACTCCAACGGCGATTGAATATCAGGTCTACTTGCAGTGAGGTAAAGTAGTGAACCTATCAATTTCCTATACTTATGTTCTTCAACACTCTTATCTGATTCAGTATAGGTCATTTTGGTTCCAATGCTCATAGGTATCTTAGCATTCTTTTCAGAAGGCTTAAGATTGAATTTTGTGAGCATATCTTTTGCATACTTTGTTTGACTAATGAATATTCCATCATTGAGTTGCTTGACTTGCAATCCTAGAAAATAATTCATTTCTCCCATCATGCTCATCTCAAACTTGCTTTTCATAAGATTTGCAAAGTCTTTACAAAGTTGCTTGTCCTTAGATCCAAATATGATGTCATCAACATATACTTGAACTAAGAGTATTTTTCCGTCATGATTTAAGGTAAATAAAGTTTTATCAACTTCACCTTTCTTGAAACCACTTTCCAGAAGGTACTTGGCCAAAGTGTCATACCATGCTCGAGCCTGCTTCACCCATACAGAGCTTTCTGTAGTTTATAGACCATTCTACTTTCTGAGGAAACTTCAAAGCCAGGTGGTTGCTCAACATAAACTTCTTCTGCAAGTTCACCGTTTAAGAATGCACTTTTGACATCCATCTGATAAACTTTGAAATCTTTATGAGTCAGAAGGCTAGAAAGAGTCTTATTGCATCCAATCGCAACTGCATATGACTCACAAAATCTAAGCCTTCACCGGTAAATCTTCGCAACCAATCTTGCTTTGTTTCGTTATTTCACCGTATTCATTCATCTTGTTTCAAAACCCATTTAGTTCCAATCACGTATATTCCTTCTATAAATGGCACTAGTTTCCACTTTGTTTTTCTCAAATTGATCCAACTCTTCTTGCATTGCGTAGATCCAGTCTTGGTCTCCTAATGCTTCTTCTATATTTTTAGGTTCAATATTCGAGATGAAACATCCAAAGAGAGAATTAGCATTTTCAGCTATTGCTCTCCTAGTCCTAACACCTTGATTAATTGGTCCAATTACATCCTTTGCGTGATGATCTTTGATCCATCTCATCATAGGTTTAGTGCTAGTAGGATCAATATCCAAGTGATTTGAATGTGAATCACTAAGATTATGATTTGATACTTTTCAAGATTCCAGATATCCATATATGGGAAATGTCATGGATATCGACACTTTTCGTTGTTAGAGATATCTCGAACTTGCATTTCAAATAGCCTCATTTTCAGATACCTCTTCATGATGAAGGTTCACAGTAACCTGTTCCATTTCTGGAAAACTCATAGGAAATTACTCATCATGTCTGTGAGTCATCTTGTTGTTACTAGGCATTTCAAGCTTTTCTACGCCGAGTCATCCTCACTTTCCATAATGATGTTTCTCCTTTCCGAGGATTCTTCTTTAGAATCCTCAAGAATAGTTCTTGAACCTTTCGAGAGTTCATCATTAGAGGTGTTTTCTTATTTCCTTCATAGAATACAACATGAATTGATTCTTCAATTTTCTTTGTTCTTTGTTGTAAACTCAGAGGCTTTGCTATTTGTGGAATAACCAAGAAATACACCTTCATCGCCTTTGGTTGAAATGTTCTCGATAATCTTTCCCATTGTTTAGAACAAAACATTTACAACCAAATACTCTCAGATGTTTGATATTAGGGGGTCTACCAACCAAGATTTCATAGGAGGTCTTGTCATGGTGTTTTTTTATCAAACATCTGTTCTGAGTGTAGCAAGTTGTGTTTACGCCTTCAACCCAATAAATTTCACTTATTTCAAAGGTCAACTAGCATTGTCCTTGCAGCTTCTTTAAGGGTTCTGTTTTCCTTTCGCAACACCATTTTGTCGAGGTGTTCTTACAGAGGAAAGTTGGTGTTGTATACCTTGCAGTACAAAACTCCTTTATGTAATCGGGTTGACAAACTCAAGACATTCATGGTCTGCCTGATTGCGTATACCTTGTCATTTTTCATGACTTCAAGCTTTTTCAAAGAAGTTTGTATCTCCACCCCGGCATCGATTTGTGTTTCGAAAGACAACCCAAGTGAATCTTGAGAAGTCATCTACAACAACTGCACCATACTTCTTTCCCCGCATAACTAGTTACGATGATTCAAAAAGATCCATGTGTAATAGTTGCAGTGGTCTAACACTAGAGTGTCTGATTTTGGACTTGAAAGAGATCTTAGATTGTTTCCCATCCGACAGTGTAATGTATACCATCCTTTCGAAGATGTTCGAAGGCCAACCACTAACTCTTTCGCAAGTCTGCTCGTAGTTTTGAAGTTCAAGTGACTCATTCTTTTGTGCCATAACCAAGGCTCTTCAGGTGACCAGATCGACTCACCATGAGACATTCTTCAATTGTGGCAGATGCCCAATCGGCAACATAAAGATCGCTTTTCCGACCAACTAAGACTGTCTGCTTTGACTCATTGTCAGTTAGTTTGCAGTATTTAGCTTTGAATTTTATAGTAAAACCCTTGTCTGCAAATTAGCTCATGCTAAATAGATTATATTTCAAATCCTTAACATGTAATACGCCAGTGATTGTTAAAGTCCCCAATTTGACGTTGCCAAATCCCATAGAGGGATTTAATTCTCCTCCAAAGAACTGATATCCGGTCCTGCGGTTGCAAGCTTTGTAATTCCATCATTTGCTTTGTCTCCGCCATGTGCTTTCCGTGATCTACTACCAAATAGCCATTGTGCTTTAGTCCAGAAGCATTCTCACACAACAGAAACAGAGATTAGGTTCTCATATCTTTGATGGAACTGCTGTAATTAAAAGATCTTCCAAAGAGGAATCCATTTTGAATGAATTTCTTTTAAATATACTTTTAACTGCCAGAACATAAGGAGGAATTCTATTTGAATGAATGTTATCATTAGTAAGAATTATTTTCTTCCTTGGTGTGTTCCTAGGTGCTCCATATGATGCTTTCAGACACTGTCAGTTTCGAGTTTGCTTTTCAAGAAACTTAGCTTTCCTTGCTAGATTTCTTCTAGCTCGATATTCAGATTTTCAGGCTTGATTTAATCTCCACTTCGATAATTGCATTGAGCAATTCTAGCTTTCACCATCGCTCTTGCCCCGCTTGACTCATGAGCAAGTTGTTTTCCGATGCCTTTGTAGCAATACTGCTTTCAAGCACTTGAAGCTATCTCGAGATCTTTTCTCGCGCCTTTGCTAGTCTCTGGTTGGTCCGATTTCTTTCCAGAAAAAGTGACATGGGAGAATTTGCCAGCTCCTGCAATTCTACCTTTTTGAGAGACATAGCACTGTGGGTGTTTACACTTTTTAGTGTTGTGTTTCTTTTCAGAGACGTGCCCAACAGTTTTGTTTTTGACTTGTTTTTCCCACAAAGGTTTAGTCGCAACTGCCTTTCCTTTGTCAACAATCTTTGTCTTCTCACCGATACTATAGATTGCATGGGAACCGTCTTGCTGAGTACTTACAAATGTTCTTCTCTCCTTACTCTTATTCAGAGTGATAGAACAATTTGTCTGTGTATTCAGCCCAAGTCCTTTCTTTTCTGAAGGATCTCTTAAGTAAGATTGTACTTTAGTAAGAGTGTCACTAGCTTTGGCATAAGATTGAAAAGATAATTCTTTCTTCTTGAATTCCTTGTTCTCAGAAAGAAGATCTTCATATTTCTTTCGTAATTCAGCCATTGCTTTTTTATGTGACTTTTCAGTCTCAGATATCTGAGCTTTGAGAGATGCATTTTCAGCATCCTTTCTCTCGATACTTTAACTAATTGAGAATTTTCCTTTGCAAGAGAATTCTTTTCTTCTTCAAGGTTTTCATTTAGGTCGGATCATTAGAAATTCTCTTCATAGATGTCAAGTTCTTTCCGAGATTTTCTAGATTTTTATTTCTTCTTCATCACTTTCATAAGTATAACAAGAAGTATGTGTTACCTCATCACCATAAGATGATTTCTATGTTGTCGAGATGTCTCGACCAATAATTTCAAAGAACTCCACACATTTCATTCTTCTTGAGGTCAAGTCGATTATATCATGAGTAAATCTACATAATTCGTGATGGTAAGGTTGAGTCATCCGAGTTGTCATCTTCAATCATCTCACGCCTAGAGCATCCATTGAATTTGGATTTTCTTTCTTTCTTCAGTTAACAAAGCTTTCGCTTCTTCAAGATTCTCCTATCTTTCTTGTCACCGTCCTTAGTTTGTCGAGGCGTGACAATCCTTCTTGAAGTGGCTAGGTTTCGGCAATAGAAATGTATATCGCTTCCAATTTCGCTTCCTCAAGACATGATGCTTTCGAAATGGCTTGTTCAATGAAGCTTTGCATATTTTGTATCGTGATAGTTTGAGCCTAGATGCTTTTTTCTCTTCGCTTTCCTTCTTTCAATTTCTCGATCGATATATTTGCTCATTTGCTTTGCGCAAAGAAGAGCATCCTCGCTTCTTCCTTGATTTTCTTCTTTCGTAAGTTCCTCGAGTGACTAGAGCAACGCTTTTGCAACTTTTCGCTTGTTTGTTCTCTTTGAGTTGTTTCATAATCAACAGAGTAAGATGAGAGAAAAGTTCCACTAGAGTGATATTTCGCATTCCTTGGTTAAAATAAAAGAATTTGGTATGCTCCTACTGTGGTTAAGACTTCGACAATAGTCTTAATCTTTTCCGACCGGGAGTATTCAGCTTTCCCCATGAGTCGCCATGTCACTCATGAGAGTGGTAAATCAAATCAAGTTCTTCCAGAGTTTCAAGGTCCTTGTTTGAAATTTTGAAATTTCAACTTGAGAACTTCAACTTGTTTTCTTTGGTTTTCTGCCCGCAGATTTCTTCAATCACCGCCAGCAACTTTCGCTGCTTTAGCACCCCTACGCTTTAATCGTATGTGCTCAGTGTCGATCGATGATGATATTACGAGCTTGACCATCCGCACGATTTCTCTGCATCTTCCGATGTCCGAGTTCTCTCGATTTGGTTTGTAAATGACTCGACTAGTAGATCTCCCACTTGTCGACGATCGGTTTGTGAAGATCCTTCGCTTGATCTCTACCATTAGAAACCCGCATGACTTGTTTGAGTTGTTGAATGACTATTGGGCCATTCTTTATCACTTCGATAATTTCGCCACTTATGGCTTCAAGGTGGAGCATCATGTTATTTTTCCATTTCTCGTAATTCTCCGTTTGAGAATGGGTGCATCACTCAGAGACATACCGCACACTTAACACACAAATTAAATAGTCCTCAAAATGGACAAAGTTCCTTCACCTATCCGGGGATCTAGGTTCAAAGGTATGCTTGTGAACCTCCCGCCTCGATACCACTTGTTGGTCTAGATAACGGCAAAGTAAAAGACTAGAGGAGGGGGGTGAATAGTCTTTAAAACTTTTGTCGATAAAACTATTTCTCGATATCTAATAGATATCCGATACTTAGAATCGAGCGCGGAAGACTTAATAAAGATAAGTGCGTAATGCTTAAAGTGTGTGTGTGTGTGTTTCAAATGTAAATACGTAAAGATAAATAACACAAGAAGTATAGTGGTATCCGGAGGTATGAATCCTCCAACTAATCCACTTCGTCTTCCAGAGACCTAGAATTCACTAGAATAGATAATCGAGTTCTCCTTACAAAAATCCTATTCTAAGATTCCTTTAAACAAATGGTTCCCAACCAAATGTTCCCCCTGAGTTGTTCCCCGGCTTTCACAACCAAGTACTTCCTATACTCAGAAACCTTTTTGAGTTATTCCCTAGCTTCCCAAGCTAAGTACTTGCTATACTCAATAACCTTGAGTTATTCCTTAGTTTCCCAAATCAAGTACTTCCTATACTCCTAACCTTGGAGTTATTCCCATTTTTCAAACTAAGTACTTCCCCATCTCCACGCCATTATGGTGTTGGTTTGAGTTGTCGATGAGCTTCTTTAATAACTTATTCATTATTCAGATAGCTCGTGAATCAAGTATACTTAATACACTTTTCAATGTATGGTATCTTGTTCTTTTTCGTCCCAAGTCTTAGATAAATGTTCAAGAGAATGAATCTTTATACTTGATCTTTCGCTTCAACTCTTTCACAGATAGGTGCTTGTTTAGGATCGTGACACTTAGAACTTCAAAGTTACTTCAAGATCAAAAGCTTTGGTCGCAATGTAAAGCTTTGAGGATAAGTAATTTGCTTTGAGAGAGAGTAAGATGTTCAAAGCTTTTATGCGCTTCAAGGTGTGTCTCTTCAAGCGCCTAAGTGTTGATATTTATAGATGAATTTGAGTGCCGCTTGAATAGTATCCGTTAGCTCAAATTCAAACTATTGATATCTGTGTATAATCAGAGCAGTTTTGTTGTCTTCTTCGAGTCGCCGCTTTTATTCGCATATCTCTCGTCTGCGCATTAAATGCATCAGACTATACTTTTGTCCTCAGAGTGCCAACAGTAACTATGCTTTGTATCGTAGACTAGTGTTATCGATTCTTTGCACGCCCTTATCTTCAATCTTCAGATACCACTTTTATTGAAACAACTTTGTTTGCAATATATATATTTCTTTTTAAATGTGGTTAATGCTCAAGGTATCCGAGAATAGATATCTCAGGACACTTTCCTTGTTTTCAGATAGGTTTTATTTCTCGATATCTCTTGTGACAGCTTGTTTAAAACTATTCGTGTCTTCAAGATATCTCGCTAAGGTATCTCAAAAACAGCTTCAGAATCTTGTGCGCTTTCTTCAAGTCTTCAATGTCGCTGAGCTTGTTCTTGGATGTCTTCTTCTTGGTCTTCTTCATAAAATAAAATTACATTTTGAGACCTAACATCCTATACAAGATTAGCTAGACTATCATACTTAGTGAGTTTCCTCTTTACAATGTTCAAGTGAACCAAGAGTACTAATCACCTTTCCGAGACTAAGATAAGTCATCATGTTGTCGATCAAAATCTAAATGATATTTCTAACAAAATATCTAACAAATTTCCTAACAAATTTCCCAACAAATTTCCCAACAACCCAAGGTTATCGAGTAGAGGAAGTATTTAGCTCTAGGAGTCGGGAATAACTCAGGGGAACATTTGGTCAGAACCATTTGTTTAGGAATCTTAGAATAGGATTATTGTAAGGTGAACTCAATTATCTGTTCTAGTGAATTCTAGGTCTCGTAAAGACCAAGTGGATTAGTTGGAGGATTACGACCTCCGCATACCACTATACTTGGCTGTCATATACCTTCAGATTTACATTTCAAAGAAAGCACACACACATACTTATTGTCTCGCACTTACCTATCTTAATGTCTTCCAAGCCTCGATTTAAGTATCGAAACCCCTGTTTCGAGAAACCGTGTTTATCGAAAAAGTTTTAAAAGACTATTTCCTCTAGTCTTTTACTTTGCCGTTATCGACCAACAAGTGGTATTAGAGCAGAGGTTCACAAGCCTTCCAGACCCAACCTAGATCCCTAGATAGGTGAAGGAACTTTGTCCTTTTCGAGGACTATATAATTTGTGTGTTAAGTGCGTATGTCTCGAAAGTGATGCATCCGCTCAAGCCGTAAAACTACAAGAAATGGAAGAACAACATGATGCTCCATCCGAGGCCATTAGTGATGAGATGATCTATGTCATCAATGAAGGGCCTATCAAAATCGCATAACTCAAACAAGTTCGAGGTGTCGATGGAAGAAAAGCCTGCATAAGGAAGATGGAAGCGAGGATGCGTCGCTAGTGTTAGTGGTCGTGTTGCTCGTGGAAGCATTATGTATGAAGACAAGCTAAGAGAGCTCGACATCCAAGATGCCAAGAGACGCAGATTGATGGTCAAGCTTGTAATATCATCATCGATCGACACTGAGCACATACAAAGTAAATGGGGTGCTAAACGCGAAAGTTTCGCAATTGATTGAAGAAATATGTGCTTAACCGAAAACCAAGGAAAACAAGTTCGAAGTTCTTAAATTGAAGTTCCAAAACTTCAAATAAGGTCCTACTAAAACTCTGGAAGATCTTGATTTCAGGTTTACTACCCTTATGAGTGATATGGCTGCACTTGGTGAAAGCAACAGATACTCCCAGCCAGAAAAGATCAAGACTATTGTCAGAAGTCTCAATCACAACTGGAGCACACTAAGTTCTTTATTTCAACCAAGGATGCCAAATATTACTCTAGTAGAGCTCTCTCATCTTGCATCAGAGACTATGAGACAACCGAGAGAACAACAAATTAAAAGTTGCAAAGTGTTGCTCTAGTTTCTCAAGGTACTTCTGAAAAGAAGGAAACCAAAGATGCATCTGAAGAAAATGCTCTTGCAGCAAGACACATGAAGAAATTTGTCAAGAGATTGAGATAAGAAAAGCTAAAGAAAAGTCAAAAGCATCTCGCCCAAACTATCATCAAGATAAGAACACACAAATGAACAACTCTCTAACACCCCCATTCGTAAAGGTGTTAGTATCAAGTCACAGAATAGGAAATGATATCTGCTTCTATTGTCAAAAGCCTGGTCACTTCAAGAGAGATTGTCCTGCTTTAAACAAGCTCAAGACAGATGACAAGAAGGATAGAAGAAATTTCAAGAGAAATCAAAGGGCCTTACTGACTGAAGAAAGGAAGAAGATTCAAATTCAACTTGATGCTCTAGACATTGAGACAGATTCTGAAGATGGAGAATCAGATGACTCAAACCTACCATCACCAGAATTGTGTGGAATCACCCACGATGTATCGATTTCAAATTTTAAGAAGAATGAAATGTGTGGAGTTGTCGAGATTGTCGGTCCGTATATCTCCAACATTGAAATGTGTCTTATGGTCGATGAGGTAACTAACAATTCACAATTTATGTACTATGAGAGTGATGATGGAATTGAGGATCCGAGTTGGTCAAGAGTGAATTGATCGTTATGAGAAAGAATTTCGAAGCACAATCCAAAACCGTAATTCTAGAGGAAAGCAAAAAACTCTTGAAAAAGAGGTTTCGAGCTAACCAGAGTATCGAGAACAAGAACGCCAAATAGCCTTTTGAAAGCTCGATATCGAGAATGAAAATTCTCACAAACTAGCCTTCGATGAACTTAATGAGAAAATGATGAAGCTGCTTTTTGAGAATGAAGAACTCAGAAAGAAAGAGCTATCCTTCCAATGTTATGCAAAGGCTAGTGACACTCTCAATGAGGTTCAATCCTATCTGAGAGACCCTTCTGAGAAAGGTGGACTTGGACTTGATGAACAATCAAGTAATTCATCTCCTCTGAAGAAGAGTGATGAAAGGTCACCTTTGTAAAAGTCACAGAATGATTCTTCAACCACCTATAGCATTGATTAGAAAGCTAGGGTAGTTGACAAAGGAAAAGGAGTTGCAACCCAGCCTTTGAAAGAACAACAAGTTCACAAGAAACATGTGGATAAGGTCTCTGAAAAGAAACACAACCCTCAGACATGAAACCATCCACATTGCTGCATTACAAGGAAGGGAAGAATTGCTGGAATAGGCAAATTCATCGTACTCATTTTATGAAAATAAAGATGGTGCGTAAACTAGTAAGGCTTCAAGAGCGATCTGTAAAGCCAAAGGTGTTCGAAATGGCATCGCTATCATGTTATTGGAAAGGTCCTTCGCAACAATATAAGGAAGGACAAGAACAATGGCGATGGCGATATTGCACGTAAAGCAGATGTATGGAAGAAATCTCAAGCCACTGAAAAACTGAATGCCAGAGCTAGAAGGAACCTGGCCAGAAAGGCTAAGTTTGCTGAAAAGCAACCCTAGAAACCCAGGGTCCAGAAAGCACCAAAGGGAACACTTAGAAACACCTCAAGAAGGAAGATTGAGATCAAAATTACTGATTCTATTGCATCTCCTTTTGATCAAGTTAGACAAAAACAAACTCCCAAGAAATTCACTAAAATGTGGATTCCTACTGGAAGAATGTTTAGTCTAAGTGGTTCCATCTCTGAGGCAAGAACCTAACTCTTGTTTCCTGTTTTGTGCAGAACGCCTCTTGGACTAAGGCTCAATGGCTATTTGATAGTGCATGCGGAAAGCACATGACATGAGACAAAGCAAATCTGGTCAACTACAAAGCTTGCAACATCGACCGTATATCGACATATCGAGGAGAATTAAATCCTCTCTCGATCCGCAACGCTAAATTGGGATCATTAACAATCACCGATTACATGTTAAAGGTTTGAAATATAATCTATTTAGCATGAGCCAGCTTATGCATAAGGGATTCACTGTGAAATTCAAAGCAAAGTATTGCAAACTTATCGACAATGAGTCAAAGTGCATACCTTGGTTGCTCGCAGAAGGTAGTCTTTATGTTGCCGATTGGGCATCTCGCCACAATCAAGAATGTCTCGTGGTGAGTCAATCAGTCACATAAGAGCAATCGTTATGGCACAAAAGAATGAGTCACTTGAATTTCAAAACTCAACAAACTTGCCAAGAAAGATTTAGTGGTCGCCTTCCCAAAACATCTTTCGTAAAGGATGGTATCTGCTCACCGCCGATGGGGAAACAATCCAAGATCTCTTTCATGTCCAAAACCGTACACTCTAAGTAGTTAGACCACGCAACTATTACACATGGATCTTTTAAATCATCTCAGAATTAGTGCAGAAAGAAGTATGGTCCGTTGTTGTAGATGACTTCTCAAGATTCACTTGGTTGTCTTTCCAAGCACAAATCGATGCTAGGTGGAGATACCAAACTTGCTAAATAAGCTTGAAGTCATGAAAATGACAAGGTATCTGCAATCGTATCGCACTATGGTACGAGTTTGTCAACCAAAGACATAAAGGAGTTTTGTACCAAAGAAAGGTATACAACACCAACTTTCTCTCCAGGAGAACACCACAACAAAATGGTGTTGCAGAAGGAAAAATAGAACCCTTAAAGAAGCAAAGAAGGACAATGTCAATGACACAAATAAGTGAAGTTTATCGGGTTGAAAACACAAAGATGCTACACTCGTAATGTATGTTTGATAAACAAACACCATGACAAGACCCCCTATGAACTCTTGCTTGGTAGACCCCCTAATATCAAACATCTGAAAGTGTTTGGTTGTAGATGTTTTGTTCTTAACAATGGAAAAGAGTATCTAAGAACACTTCAACCAAAGGCAGATGAAGGTGTGTTTCTTGGTTATTCTATGAATAGCAAAGCATACAGAGTTTACAACAAAAGAACAAAGAAGATTTAAGAATCAGTTCATGTTGTATTCTATGAAGGACGCAAGAAAACACCCCTTGCTGATGAACTCTCAGAAAGGTTCAAGGAACTAATGATAAAGGATTCTGAAGAAGAACCCTCAAAAAGGAACATCATTGTGGAAAGAGAGGATGACTCTGACGAAGAAAAGCATGAAATGCCTAGTAACAACCAGATGATTCTCAGACATGATGAAGAATTTCCTATGAGAATTCCAGAAATGGAAACTGAAGATGTTCATCAGAGAGCTAACTCTGGAAATGACCTCTCTGACAGAATGTCCTGTAAAGCCCTCACATCGAAAGCAAATGTCGACATTCACCGCCTTTCCGAGGTGCAAAATGTCACAGACATCAAGAAGTATCAAGTCATAATCATAGTGATTCACATTCGCATCACATAGATGTCAATTCTACTAGCCCTAAACCCATGATGAGATGGATCAAGGATCATCCTACAAAAGATGTGATTCGACCAATCAATCAAGGTGTTAGGACTAGGAGAGCAATAGCTGAAAATGCTAATTTCTCTTTCGATGTTTCATCTCAAACATTGAACATAAAACTATAGAAGAAGCATTGAGAGACCAAGACCAATCTCGCAATACAAGAAGAGTCGATTAGTTTGAGAGAACAAAGTCTGGAAACTAGTTCCATTTGTAGAAGGAATATATGTGATTGGAACTAAGTGGGTTTTCAGAAACAACATGAATGAATCTGGTGAAATAACCAGAAATAAAGCAAGGTTGGTTGCCAAGGGATTCACCCAGACTGAAGGTTTAGATTTTGATGCGTCATATGCACCAGTTGCCAGATTGGATGCATTAAGACTCTTTCTAGCCTTTGTAGCTCATAAAGACTTTAAAGTTTATCAGATGGATGTCAAGAGTGCATTCTTGAATGGTGAACTTGCTGAGGAAGTCTATGTTGAACAACCACCTGGCTTTGAAGTTTCCTTAGAAAGTAGAATGGTCTATAAGCTACAGAAAGCTCTATATGGACTGAAACAGGATCCAAGAGCATGGTATGACACTTTGGCCAAATACCTTCTGGAAAGTGGTTTCAAGAAAGGTGAAGTTGATAAAACTTTATTTACTTTAAATCATGATGGGAAACTACTCTTAGTTCAAGTATATGTTGATGACATTATATTTGGATCTAAGGACAAGCAACTTTGTGATGACTTTGCAAATCTCATGAAAAGTAAGTTTGAGATGAGCATGATGGGAGAATTGAACTATTTCCTAGGATTGCAAGTCAAGCAACTCAATGATGGAATATTCATTAGTCAGACAAAGTATGCAAAAGACATGCTCACAAAGTTCAATCTTAAGCCTTCTAAAAAGAATGCTAAGATACCTATGAGCATAGGAACCAAGATGACCTATACTGAATCAGACAAGAGTGTTGAAGAACATAAGTATAGGAAATTGATAGGTTCACTACTTTACCATCGCAAAGGCACTGATATTCAATATGCAGTTGGAGTGTGTACTAGGTTTCAAACAAATCCAATGCAATCACACTACAACATTGCTATGAAAATATTAAGGTATGTGAAAGGTACAGTAGATGTAGATTTGTGGTATCCTAAAGAAAGTGGATTGAGTTTGGCTGGTTACTCAGATGCTGATTATGCTGGATCAATGCTTGATAGGAAAAGTACCTCAGGAACTTGTCAGTTTCTGGGAACTAGACTTATCTCATGGTTTAGAAAGAAGCAAAACTCAATTGAAACCTCTACCATAGAGGCTGAATATATTGCTGCTGGTTGTTGTGCAACACAAATTCTGTGGATTCAACAATAACTCAGAGACTATGGACTCAATGAAGAGAAAACTCCCATTTTTTGTGATAACACAAGTGCTATTGCAATCACACAGAACCCCAAGTTCCATGCCAGAACAAAGCACATTGATGTTAGACACCACTTCATCAGAGACCATGTTGAGAAAGGCAATATAGAGATACTCAAGATTGGCACAGAAGACCAACTTGCAGATATCTTCACCAAGTCCCTACAAGAAAGCCGGTTCTTGACTTTAAGACATAGTCTTGGGTTAATGGAGATGCCTAAGGGCTGAAAAATGTCCTGAATCTCTAAAGTCTGAGTAAGTGAGGTAGAAAAGAAGTAGGCCTCTGAGAACATGTTCTCAGAAAGCCAAGTTGATAAGAAGTGTTGCAAAGATTTCTGAGCAATAATACTCAGAAAGGCAAAACATTTCTGGAACAGGTATCCAGAAAGGCAAAGGTTCGTACACACACTCAATAAGTAAATAAGACTAGAACTTACTTACTAAGAGTGGGTCAAATACATTCAAACAACTGAAGCTTCTGACACTTGAATTCAGAAAGCTATTTAGTCATAAAGAGAAAAGATACACAAAGCCCGAAAAGTATAAGTTCTGGGAGTCAAACATGTCCAATGTCTTGTATTTTTGCCATTTTTATGATAAACAATATAAAGATAAGGACTTGACACTCAGAATGATAAGTTCAAACGATTGAGTGTTCTTACTCTTTACTAAGTGACATAATGGATGTAACTTGTCAAAAATCCATCAAGTCGGCACAATACCATTTGTTGATTGATATCATTACAAGATATTCAATATAAGCCCTTCATGAATAAACGTTTGATCTCAACGGTTGAGATTAAAACAAAGCAAGTAATGTCTGTTGAGAAATGCAGACATGTCCCACTACGCATTTAATGGAGAACGTGTGTGATACCACGCCTATGCAGATACAAAGACACACATTCATATTCAACAGATGTATGTCAGATCTATGTACATTTTGTCTGCTATATATATAGGACTTGGACAAAAGACAAACACTTTTACCAAATCCGAAATTTCATACTTGCATCAAAATAGCAAAATCTCTCAAGATTTCTGCAAAACCCCTACAAACTCAACTTCTTGTGTTTAGTCTTCTGAAAAGATAGACTAATCCCGATTAATCTTGCAAAACCCATCTGAAAACACTCACTCAAGACTCTATATAAGAGATGGCACCCAAGAAGATGACCACCAAGAACCCTAAGGCCGCATCATCTTCTCCTGCTGAAAAAGCGAGGAAAGGAACTTAAGGTGTTGAATAAACGCCTTCTGGGAAAGTTCACCCCATATGACTGGAATCCAAGTCACAAGATGAATTGGGGAGCTTTTCTAGTGAAGAAGTATGTACTAGCAGTCATACCTTCAAGACCAGATAGGAAACTAATATTGGGGATGCTGAAAAGTTCCAATATCTTCAAGTTTCTGTCTGCTGCACCCAGTGGACTATCCACACTGGATGTGTTGGAGTTCTATAACAACTCCAAAATCTTCACAAAGGTTGTGAATGATGAAGAAGAGAAATACATGCAGACTAAAGTTCAAGGACAAGAGATCGTCCTAGACTGCAAGAATTTCTGCAAGATATTCCGATTGAAAAATCGAGGAACAATTGAAGACATCAACATCAGAGATGCTTCCATGATTCAGAGTGTTAAAGAGCTATTTTAAGCAATCCAAATCGAAAATTCAAAAGGTTGCCCCACGGACTTTGTTCTGAAGGCCATCAGAACTAGTCATCTCCAGAAACACTGGAGTACTCTAGATCTCATTCTGGTCCGTTACTTTGATGGCAACAAAGGTGGAGTTGACCAGATAAGCATGGAGAGATGGATGATGATGCATCTTCTTAACAAGAAGCATGAAGGGCAGGAAACCCACTTCAATTGGGGGAAGTACGCCTTCAACAAATTCCTTGGACATATTGAGGAATTTGAGCCCAAGATCATCAATGGCTTTGCTGAGCCAAGGCCAATATGCACTTTGGCCTCAGAATTTGTCACATTCTGGAAACAATGGGAATCACTCTCAGAGAGAGGCAGGAAATCCAAGTCACCAACTCCCTTTTCAGACATACCTTTGAAGAAAAGGAGAGACTTGCTGTTGAAAAAGCTCAGAGAGATGATAGAAATATCATAGATGGGTCTGCCCCAACACTGGATAGTGAATCTGAGGATGATGAAGTACTTGCAAAAGTACTCAAAAGGTCCAAGTATGAGACCCATGGAGGAGCATCAAGCTCAGCACCTCAGAGAGATAGGAGCCCCTCTGCCCAGCAGGAAGAAGAAGGCCTGGGTAAGGAAGATAGAATGATGGAAGATCCTGACATTGCTTCCACATTCATATTACCAGCATCAAAGGTTGCTGAAGAAAACCCTGTTCTTGAATAGGTTCCTCAACCTTCTGAGAGAGCTCAACTCTCAGAAAGGGATCAGACTGAGATGGAGACTCAGAATGATGCTTTAGAGGACAATTTCAATGAGCAGAGAGAGGCTGTGGAGATTCCACAAGTCCAAGAGACCCAAGCCCAGCCTGACTCTATTCAGGTAACAAAGATAGTTTGTATCTAACTTGTCAACATAATTGCATGTTAACTTATTACTCATAAGTTGTATTTGTTATAGGCAAATTTAGAGGCAATCTTTCAGGGGGAAGAAAACTTGTCCACCCCCTTGAATCAAGAGAAGGTTCCTCCAACCTCAGAACATCAAGAAGAGCCTGTCCCACAAGGAACATTCACCAAAGACAAATTTCAAGGCAGAAGAAAGGGTTAGAGGATCTCCTATGTAAGGCCACCTAATGTAAAGGCAAGAAGGGATTCCTGGGCCATGTAGTAAACAGAGAAACTCATCAAGAAATGCCAACTGATGCCCACATTGAGTATGTGAAGACTAGTAATGAAGAGTCTTCATATAGGTGCATTCTGAACAAGAGAGGGTATTGGATTCTGGAACTACAACATCTACTTGTCAATGATAAGTTTCCAACTCCCATCCTCAACTAGATCCTGAAATGGAGAGAAGGCAAGCCAGAATTGCTAAAACCTGAGCACCTTCATGCCTAGCTAAACTTTGAAGTAGAAAAGAGGAATGAAGCCAGAAAGATGGATCTTTCTTTTGCCTATCCTTACCCAAAGCCTGATGATGTACACAAGGCAAGAAAACTGGATGGTAGCTACAGAAAGTAATAAACTAGGTGTTCCAAGCTATGAGTCATTCTATATGACATTGGATGAATACCTAGATGATATACACTATCTGGAAGAAATATACAAGTATATATTTCAACCTATCTCAGCTGCATATAGACCACTCCTGGGTCTGGGGAAAGTACTTTTGGGTCAAACACTTTCTGCAGAAGAATCACAAGCTTGGCAAGAATTACCATGAAATATGTGACTTATCCGTAAAGATGAGCTCTTCGTCAAGGATTCTTATGACTATGTCCAAGAATGCGGAAAAGTGGATGATCATGTCAATCGATCCAGAAAGGTGTCAAGAACTTGAGGTATCTGAACCTAAGTTGCATTTCTGAAGACTTGAAGACTAGTAACATTAGAATACTCTCTTGGAGCTTGGATTCTCCTTTGTTCTAATTTACTTAGTATGTTTTGTTACTTTTTGTAATCTTCGATTGTTTCAATTTCTCTATCTATAAAAGTTGCATCTTATTCTCAGAACTGCACTCTATCTCAAGATCATACTCGTATACATTCTAATAGATGACAACTTATCAAGAAAGATCACTTCTGTGATTTGGTTGATGTTTACTTTCGCACTTAATTCAACTAAAATTGAATATCATTTGAAATGATTAAGTGGTGGATTGTTTTCTCTTCGTGGTTACAAATTTGTAATAGGACTTAAAAGATAGTCATGGATGACTGATCAAAAGGGGAAATTTGTTAGAATATCTCATAGTATTTTGATCACTCATCACATGTTCTTATCTTAGCCAAAAGGTTATTAAGTACTCTTCGTTCACTTGAACATTGTAAAAGAGGAAATCACCGAGTATGATTAGTCTAGTAAATCTTGTATTAGGATTATAGGTCTCGAGTGTAATTTTTATTTCCGTAAGACCATGAAGATCAATCCTAGCAATGGAGCTTTTCCAAAATTAGAAGACCAAGATTGCACAAGATTTATGAAGACATCAAGGTTTAGTCTAACTCGTAAAGACTATGTCCTTAATCCTTTCTTCAAAGGTATTTACTTACTTTTGAAATATGATTCGACATATGACATCATGAGTATGGAGCATGGAAGCCATCGAAAGGCTCATGTATCCGCTGAAGACTACAGACAAGAAATAGTACAAGTGCATTAATTGCATCGGCGTAAAAGCCAAGCACAATCCTCTCGAGACATGAGACAAGGAATTCGAGTACTCATTTCAAGATAAGTATGGATCAATTTGAATCAGGTCTAACGGATATCATTCCAGCAACTCTCAAATTCATCTATATATATCACACACTTAGATGCTGAGAAATACACCTTAGAACGCTCTATCTTGCAAATTTACCATCAAGCAAAGTATTCTATCAAGCACTCTACTACCCTTTCTGAAAGCTTTCTGTTGCTTGAAGAATCACTAGTAGTTCTAAGTTGTCCTGAACCTTAACAAGAGATTGTTATTCGTGAAAGAGTTGAACTATCGACACCCTTCTGAAGCTCATTCTCCAGAACGGACATCAATTACTTGGGTCAGTAAAGAGCAGACTGCCATCCACTGAACAAGTGTATAAAGTAGTCTTGTTCTATTAGGCTCTTTGAAAACATAACTGAAAAGTATACGAGAAGCCTCTATGACAAACCTTATAACCAACACCATCAAGGCGTGAAGTAGAGGAAGTACTTGATTTGGAAAATCAAGGAATAACTCCAAGGTTATCTGAGTAGAGGAAGTACTTAGCTCTAGGAGCTGGGGAATAACTCAGGGGGGACATTTGGTTGGGAACCATTTGTTTAGGAATCTTAGAATAGAATTATTGTAAGGTGAACTCAATTATCTGTTCTAGTGAATTCTAGGTCTCAGAAAGACCGAAGTGGATTAGTTGGAGGATTACGCCACCTCCAGAAAGACCGAAGTGGACATCACAGAATCCCCTCCTCCATCTCCTCAGAGATCTACCCATCCATCTCCCCAACAAAAAGATTCTACTGAACAAGTAGTTGAGCACTCTGAGGACAACACTCAGAAAATATTGGATGCACAAGCCAGAGTTGCTTAACTCAAACAGTTGTTGGAGGAAGAACAACAGCTAAATCTTCAACTGGAGGAGAAGATTGTTGAATCCAAAGCAAATCTCCAAAAGATTGAAGATCAAACCATCAAGGAAATGGAAGCTTATGCTGAAATGAAAGAACTCCAGCTTGTTGTTCAGGCAATTGTTGAAGAATTAGATACTGGGCAAGTATCTGAAGACAAGCATGATGCTAAGGCTGCATCACCAAAAGATGTACCATCCTCCTCATAAAAAGGAAAGAAGCCCATCTCTATGATGGTTGCTGGACTAGAAAATATTGATGAAAATGTCCAAGAGGATGAAGATCACTGGGCTGATGACTCAGATGATGAAGAAGAGAAGAAATCAAGTAATCAAATCAGCACTTGGTGGTGTCTCATTTGAAAAGGAAGCTGGTTGCTCCTGAAATTTTCAACAAACTGCCAAATGTAAACTCCAATGAATACTTCAACAGATACCAAGTACTAGCTAAATTGAACAAGGAGTTGTCTTCTCAGAATGAAGCCGCCATTGCATCAGTCCCTGCAAAGATGAAGAAATTCACTAAGCTCATGACTCAGAGAACAACTAGTCTGGTCATTGCTCAGAAAGACCTAGGCATGGTTATGGATGATGACAATAACTTGGCTACAAAAGCCTTTGAAGAGGCTATCTATGCTGCTGGAAAAGCAGATGCTATTCAAGGTCCACTGTCAGAGCTCACTGATAAGGAAACATGACTTATCAAACAAAATCAGGAGCTCAAGGCTGAATTGCACAAGTTGGTTGCTGCCTACAACTATCTGCAAAGGAATTTTGAGTCACTCTCAATCCTTTGGATATCGAGTCACCAACAATGACTAGGGGAAGGATATCAAGGACAAAGGAAGGATCCGCGCCGTAAAGGAAGAAGAAACAAGAAGAAATCAACAACCATCACTTCCACCACTAAAATAAATGAGCCCTCCTCCAAATCGCTTCACGATTGTGGCCACTACTCAGCAACTTCCTGAAAGAGGAATGACAACAAGGGCCAGGGCACAGAAACCTCCAAGGGATACCAAGGCTCCAAGGAGAAGACAAGTGAAAGGGGTTGATGAGTCTTCTAAAGAAGAAGAAGAAGAAGAAGAAGAAGAGGACAAATCAAATCCCAGGGCAATGAAGAAGGCTGCAAATCACCCAACAAGATAAATTTGGAAGATGATGATAAAGATGAAGCTCCTCTTCACAGAAAAAGGAAAAGGGTTGATAGCCTCACTGAGCCCTTAGCTGCAAAGCCAATAGCAGCTAAAACACCTCCGAAATACCAAGTCCATCCAGGTGGTTCTTCAAGCAATCCCCAAGGAGAATTCAAGACAAAGGAGGAACAAAGCTAAGAGTCAATAAAGAAAACTTCAACTACCACTCAGCCTCAAGAAGCCATGATCGAGTATGTGAAGACCAACAATGACTCCTCTTCTGTGTGCATCAATCAGAGATCGACTCGGATTCGAACTCAAGCACTTATCGTAAATGAAAAATTTCCGTAACCAATCCATAAACAACTCATGGCATGGAGAAAGATGCCAATCTTGATTAACACCAACCACATCAAAGCCTGGTTGGATTTTGAAGTAATCAAGAGAATAGAAGCCATGAAGAAGGACTTCTCTGATGATTGTCCTTATGGAAAGACAGATGATGTGCATAGAATTACTAACATCACTGGAATAGGCACAATGCCAAGACTTGCTGTGGAACCCTTTGAGTCATTCTACATGACTGAAGATCAATACAAGGGTGACATCAGATATCTGAGGATCATATATGAATACTTCAAGATATCAGATATCATAATTGAGCATGCCTGTAAATGGGGAAAGTATTTATGGGTCAAACACTTGGCCAAGAAGAATCCCACCAAATCATACAAAGAAGTCTGTGGTTATGCCAGAGAAACTGAGATGTTAGTCAGAACTTTGCTCTATGACTACTCAGATGACATCAAAAGATTTGGAGATAGGGAATTTGCCAATTGACTCATAGAGGTGATTGAAGACTTGAAGACTAGTTTATTAGGATGTTTACTGAGCTCGCTACTCCTGTTGTCCTAGTTTACTATGTAATTTTGTATCTTGCTGACTGTACTGAAATGTATTTTATTTATTAAGTTATCTGTGAACTTTCCATGTTACATATCTGATGAACCTACTCTCAGATATCAATCTATAAAAAGATAACTTGTCAGCAAAGATCACACCTTGTGATTTGGTTGATGTTTACTTTCTGCACTTAATTAAATGAATTGAAAAGATCATAAGAAATGATTAAGTGTTGGATTGTTTCCTCTTCCAAGTTGTAATAGGTTTTAAAGATAGTCATCGTTGACTGATCAAAAAGGGGGAAATTTGTTAGGAATATCTGTTTAGATTTTGATCAGCAACTTAATGACTTATCTTAGCTCAGAAAGGTGCTTAGTACTCTTAGTTCACTTGAACACTATAAAAGAGGAAAATCACTGAGTATGTTAGTCTAGCAAATCTTGTATAGGATGTTAGGTTTCTGAATTTAATTTTTATATCTTTGAAGAAGACCAAGAAGAAGGCATCCGGCAGAAGAGTTCAACAAATTTGAAGATTTGAAGACTGCACAAGATTGCTGAAGACGAAGGTCATTAGATACCTATGTCCAGATATCTTGAAGAAACAAGTGTTTTTCAATAAACAGGTTTCACAAAAGATATCTGAGAACACAAGGTTTCTGAAAGAGGAAAAGTGCCCACAGATACCTACACTCAGATACCTTGGACAAAACTATGTTTCTGGGAAACAATGTTTCAACAAGTATCTGGAGATGTGAAGGTCTCTGGAAAGGGACAGGCAATGCTTCAGAAAGCGTGCATAGTTCCGCTCAACTACAGGACAAAAATAGTACAATGCATTTAATGCTCACACAGAGACATCTGAACAAAAGAGGAAATCTCTGAAAAGAGACAATGTCTTCTGCAGTACTATTTTCAGATATCAATAGTTTGAATTTAAATTGAGCCTAACAGATACTATTCAAACGACTTCAAATTCAACTATAAATATCACCACTTAGAATGCTTGAAACACACCTTGAACTTACACACAGAACGAACTTATTCATTCATGCATACAAGCCTTCAATCTACTTACTCTTTAGCTTACATTTGCGACTAAGCTCTTGAATTCTAAGTAGCACGAAAGTTCTAAGTGTCCCTACCCTTAACAAGCCTTGCTATCTGTGAAGGAGTTGAATCAAAAGATCAAGTATCTGAGTTTCATTCTCCAGAACATTTAACATAGACTTGGTCAAGAAGAACATATCACCACACATTATGAAGTGTGTTAAGTGATCTTTGTTCTATAGAGTATTCCTACATAACTGAAAAAGTTATTAAGATTACTCACCTGACACACCATCATAACCAACACCTTAAACGGCGTGGAGTACAGGAAGTACTTAGTTTGGAAAATTAAGGAATAACTCCAAGGTTACTGAGCATAGGAAGTACTTAGTTTGGGAAACTAAGGAACAGCTCAAAGTTTTCTGAGTATAGGAAGTACTTGGCTGGGAGCCGGGGAGTAACTCAGAGGGAACACTTGATTGGGAACCTAGTGTGTTTAGGAATCGAGAGAAGATATTTGTAAGGTAAACTCAATTATCTGTCTTAGTGGATTCTAGGTCTGAGAAAGGCCGAAGTGGATTAGTTGAAGGATTACGCCACCTTCAGATACCACTATAAAAAGATGTGTTATATACTTTCAGCAATTTACTTTTCGTTCTCTTTATCCTGCTAAGTATTTAAACACATTATATCTTGCTGAGCACGTGCACTTATCACAGAAAAGTCTTCCGCTCTATGATTATAAGTATCAAATATCTTCACACATATCTGAGAAACTGTTTTATCGACAAGAGTTTTAAAAGACTATTCACCCCCCCCCCCCCATCTCTGGTCTTTTACTTTGCCGTTATCTGGACCAACAATCTTTATGAAAGAGAATTTATGGTTGTCCAAGCAAGAACCAAAATTCTTGAAGCTGAGAAGAAATCTCTTGAAAAGTAGTGCTCACAACTGCAGAAGCTATCTGAGACAAAGGATGCTGAGAATTGCATTTCTAAAGGCACAGATTGCTGAGACAGGAAAGTTACACGAAGAGGCAATAGATATACTTCAAAAGAAGTGTGAAGGTCTTCTTTCTGATAATGAAGAACTCAAAAAGAAAGAATTGTCCTTCTAATCTTATGACAAAGCTTGTGACACTCTCACTGAAGTACATTCTTACCTAAGAGATCCTTCAGAGAAAGGAGGACTTGGGCTAGATACACAAACACATAGTTCTACCACTCTGAACAAGAGTGATAAAAGAATGACATTTGTTAGTGGTCAGCAAAGTGGATCCCAAACAACTTATAACATTGGTCAGAAAGCTAAGGTTGTTGACAAAGGAAAGGCAGTTGCGACCAAACCTTTGAGGGAAAAAGAGTCCCAAAGAAATATGTTGGGAAAGTTCTTGTAAAGGAACAACACACTGGAAAGTGTAACCACCCACAGTGCTATGTCTCTCAGAAAGGGAAGATTGCTGGAGCTGGCAAATTCTGTAATTTCACATTTTTTGGTAAGAAGAAGACCCAGAGACTAGTAAGGCTGCTGAGAGAGGATCTCAGTCGGCACCAGGTGCTCGAAATGGCATTGGCTACAAAGCCATCGGGAAATTACTTGCTCATGAGTACAAACTAGAGCAAGAACGATGGATGAAAGCTAGGATTGCTCACAACAATCATCAGAAGTGGAAGAAAGAACAAACCACAAGCAATCTGAATGCCAGGGCTAGAAGGAATCTGAGAAGGAAAGCTAAGTTCGCTGAAAAGCAAACTCAGCAACCTGACAGGTATCTGAAAGCACCACGAGGAGCACCAAGGAACACACAAACAAGGAAAATAGTTCTTGATAATAATAATATTAGTCATTTACCTATAATTCCTCCTTATGTTCCTATCAGACAAAAGAATGTCCCTAAGAAATTCATTCAAAAGTGGATTTCTACTGGGAGATACTTTAGTATAGATGGTTCCATTGTTGGAATGAGAACCTAACTCCATGTTTCTTGTTTTGTGCAGAACACTCTAAAGAAGAATCCAACGTCGCACTTTGACAGTGGATGTTGGAAGCACATGACAGGAGACGAAGCAAATCTGTTTAACTACAGAGTGTGTGATACAGGACCAGATATCAAGTATGCTGGAGGAGAAGTGAATCCAACCGTAGGATTTGGAGATCTGAAGTTGTGAGCCCTTACAATCACTGGAGTACTACATGTAGAGGGATTGAAATATAATCTTCTCAGCATGAGTCAATTTGCTGACAAGGGGTTCTTAGTGAAGATCAAATCTAAATTTTGCAAATTGATTGACAATGAGTCAAAGCTGGTAGTCTTGGATGCTAGGAGGAAAGGAAATCTCTATGTTGCTGACTAGACATCTACCACAACTGAAGAATGCCTCATGGTCAGTCAATCTGGCTACACTGAGGAAAATTGGCTATGGGACAAAAGGATGAGTCACTTGAATTTTAAAACTCTGAATAAGCTAGCCAAGAAAGAATTGATTGTTGGATTACCTAAGATGGCATATAGAAAAGATGGTGTATGCTCAGCTTGCCAATTAGGGAAACAAATCAAAACATCTTTCAAATCTAAAACTAGACATTCCAGTGTGAGGCCACTACAAATGTTACATATGGATCTCTTTGAGTCCTCAGTAACTAGTTATGCAGGAAAGAAGTATGGTCTGGTTGTTGTAGATGACAACTCAAAATTTACTTGGGTTGTTTTCCTCAAACAGAAATCTAATGCAAGGGTCGAGATACCAAGCCTGCTGAATAAGCTTGAAGTCATGAAAAATGACAAGGTATCTATGATCGTATTGCACTATGGTACCGAAGTTTGTAAACCAGTACATAAAAAAAATTTGTACTCACAAAGGTATACAACATCAACTATCTTCAGTAAGACCACCACAACAAAATTGTGTTCCTGAAAGGAAAAATAGGACCCTAAAAGAGGCAGCAAGAACAATGCTTGCTGAAACTGAAATAAGTGAAATCTATTGTGTTGAAGAGTCAGAATACAAAGATGCTACACTCAGAATAGATGTTTGATCAACAAACACCATGACAAAACTCCCTATGAGTTATCGATTGGTAGACCCCCTAGTATCAAACATTTAAGGGTGTTTGGTTGTAGATGTTTTGTTCTTAACAATGGTAAAGAATATCTAAGAACATTTCAACCAAAGGCATATGAAGGAGTATTTCTTGGTTATTCAATGAATAGCAAAGCTTACAGAATCTACAACAAAAGGACACAAAAGATTGAAGAATCTATCCATGTAGTATTCTATGAAGGAAACAAGAAAGTACCCTTGAATGAAGAACTCTTAGATAGGTTCAAAGAACTTATGATCAGAGATTCTGAACAAGAAACTCCACAAGGAAATAATTCTATCATTCGCTTGGAGGATGAGTCTGACGAAGAAAGGCAACCATTGCTAAGTAACAACCAGATGACTCTAAGGCATGATGAAGAGTTTCCTATGAGAAATCCAGAAATGGATCGAGTCACTGAGAATCTTAGATATCCCAAGCACATCACATGTGCCGGATATCTTAGATACTGATCGTGTATCTCATCATGATCATAATGATACAAAAATGAATCAAAATGATAATGATCCTACTAGTTCTAAACCCATTATAAAATGGATAAGAGATCATCCTGCAAAGGATGTGATAGGTCCTTTAGACCAAGGGGTAAGAACTAGGAGAGCAATTGCTGAAAAATGCAGATTTTCTCTATTAATGTTTCATCTCAGATATTGAACCAAAGACCATTGAAGAAAGCATTAAAAGACAAAGATTGGATCTTAGCAATGCAAGAAGAATTGGATCAATTTGAGAGAAACAAAGTCTGGAAACTAGTTCCATATATTAATGGAATATCTATCATAGGAACTAAGTGGGTTTTCAGAAACAAGATGAATGAATCCGGTGAAATTGATGAGAGGATAATTCAGAGTCTCATTGGGTCCTTTTAGCGCCTTGTTAGTCTTTGCTTATGGTTTTATAGTGTCTTTGTGCTTTTATGCTTTCGTTCTTTGTTTGTGTTTTGTAGGATTTTGTGTCCCAAGGTGAAAATCGGAGTGAAAACATTGGTTCTAGATCTTTGAATGTAGAGTAACTGGGCGAAAACGGAAGTGGATTCGGAGTTCGGACGAAGATTTGAGAGCCGTTTTAGCGAAGCTTGCAAAAGTGAAGTTTTACGGAGCAGTCTAGCCATTTTGGCCATAAATCTCTCATATGATGTTCGATTGAACTGAGGTCGATGGCCACGGAAAGATAATCCAGAAGCATAGCCAAATTCCTCCTGCGGAAAAAGTTACGGAGGTTTTAAGCTCGCCGCGGCGAATAGATATTTTTGCCGCGGTGATATTTTACGAGTCAAAAAGAGGAGCTACACGGGGTGTCTCGCCGCGGCGGGCTATTTTCCTCGCCGCGGCAAGATTCGGCGAGAAGGCCCAGATTCAGCATATTTTTTCCTTTATAGGTCAGGATTAGGTCCTCTTTTGCCATAACTTCGTATACTCGATTTTTTCATAGAAAAAGCTCCTAGAACTAGGTTTTGACATGGATTGATTGATCTTTGGAGCTTGGTTTTCATCTTGTATTTAATCATCGATCAATTCTTGGTAATTTATTGATAACTCTCTCGCTTCTATACAATTCTTTGTTTTAATCTGCTTATCGAATTGTATGATCTTGCATGCATTATTACCATGTTTATGCCTCATGATTCAATACCATGCATTCTTTCATCCTTGATTTAATCATGAGTAGCTAAACCGCCAATGCGGTAGTTATGTGATAGTTATGCGATTCGCTTCCGGGTTCGTATTCGCTCATATAGGTTCGCCTAGTTTGAAATCTTCGTAAACCATCAATCCAATAAGCTAGTTTTAAATCCTCAAAGTTGTTTTCTAAGGATCGTGGCTCTAAAGAGCGCTGATTACACTAGTTTGAAATATTCAAATAACAATCGTTGAATTAGATTGATTGCTTTCAGACGTACCATGTGACAAGTATGAACGACATTACCTAGAGCGAATTAGCATAGCTGAATCATTATTTTCATGTTCGCTTTTCTTTGATCAAATCGCTTATTTGTTTCGCTTTAATCAGGTTTTAGAAGTACAAACACCCAAATTTATTTGTTACTCACAAACAAACTGCTTACTCTCATTCGCTGTGCGCCTTGATTAATTCCCTAGAGAACGATAATGAAAGTTAAGCATAGTCTACAACTACAGCTTATTCTCTTAAGTTATTTAGAGTATAATTTGAGTTCATCGTAAATAACCGTAAACAAAGCAAGGTTGGTCGCTAAGGATTCACTCGCATCAAGGACTAGATTTTGATGAGTCATATGCTCCAGTTGCAAGATTGGATGTAATCAGACTAGCAACTCATAATGACTTAAAGTTTACCAAATGGATGTCAAGAGTGCATTCCTAAATGGTGAGCTTGCTGACGAAGTCTATGTTGAACAACAACCTGGTTTTGAAGTTTCCTCAGAAAGCAAGATGGTTTATAAGCTTCAGAAAGCTCTATATGGACTTAAACAAGCTCCAAGAGCATGGTATGATACTTTGACCAAGTACTTTCTGGGAAGTGGATTCAAGAAAGGAGAAGTTGACAAAACTCTCTTTACATTGAACCATGATGGGAAACTACGACTTTAGTACAAGTTTATGTTAATGACATAATCTTTGGATCTAAGGACAAGTAACTTTGTGAAGATTTTGCTGAACTCATGAAAAGTAAATTTGAGATGAGCATGATGGGAGAATTGAATTACTTCATAGGGTTGCAAGTCAAGAAACTTGATGATGGAATATTCATTAGTCAAACAAATTATGCTAAGGATATGCTCAATAAGTTTAATCTAAAGCCTTCTGAAAAGAATGCTAAGATACCAATGAGCATTGGAACCAAAATGACCTATACTGAATCTGATAAGAGTGTTGAAGAACACAAGTATAGGAAATTATTTGGGTATCTACTATACCTACAAAGAAGCGCATCAGATATTCAATACGCAGTTGGTGTATGTGCAAGATTTCAGACAAATCCAATGCAATCACACTATAATACTGCAATGAAGATTCTAAGGTATGTTAAAGCTACTGTAGAAGTTGGATTGTGGTATCCAAAAGAGAGTGTCTTGAGTTTAGTTGGCTATTCAGATGCTGACTACAATTCCTTGGTGCTAGATTGATATCATGGTTCAGCAAGAAGTAAAACTCAATTGCTACTTCAACCACAGAAGCAGAGTCTATTCATGTTGGGTGTTGTGCTTAACAAATCTTGTGGATACAACAACAACTCAGAGACTATGAGATCAATGAAGAGAAAATTCTCATTTTCTTTGATAACACAAGTGCTATTGCCATAACTCAGAAACCTAAGTTTCATGCAAGAACAAAGCACATTGATGTTAGACACCACTTCATTAGAGATCATGTTGAAAAAAGCAATATTGAGATACTCAAGATTGGTACTGAAGACTAATTTGTAGCTATCTTCACAAAGCCTCTACAAGAAAGTAGATTCCTAACTTTGAGACATAGTCTTGGATAGATGGAACTACCAAGGTGCTAAATTGCTCACTGAGACGGGAACTCAAAGTGCCAATAAGAGAAGAATAAGGCTTTCTGAGAAAGAAAGGCACTTAAAGAATGAAGGAGATATCTGAGACGGGAACTTAGATATCAAGGCTAAATGTTAAAGTTGGTTAAAGAAGTATTCTGAAAAGGGTATTCAGATACATGAGGAAACTAAGTAAGGGGGACACAAAAGGAGAAAAGTTGACCAATAGTACAATCTGTCAGAAGTCAACTATCTCTTGTGTTTTGAAAATTTTCCATTCTTGTGATCATTTTCAAACAACACTGGACGCTTAATTAATAAGCTCAGAAACCAGTTTGTCTCCTAGTTACAGGTTACTGAGAGTCGAAAGTGACTCAGATAGCTATTAGCCAAGCATTAATTGGGCACAATTACATGTGTGGATTGATATCATTGCTGAGAAATCAATCTCAACCATTGAAAAATGGCACTTGTAATTCAATGGATCGACAAGGCCCACTTAGCCCATCAAGCAAAGAATCGGCCCCACTCGCATTTAATGAAAACCTGCTTTTTCACCCACGCCTGTGCAGATTGTGAGACACATAATTCATCTGTATTTTGTGTACTTGTGTTGCTATATAAAGGAGATTTTGGCAAAGACAAACACTTTTTCCTAATCCCACATTTCACCTAGCACAAAAACAACAAAAACCTTCATCTTTTATCTGATAATCTTCTCTGAAAGTGTCTGAATTTCTGCTAAGTTTTTCTGCAAAGAATCACTTAATCGAATTCGACCTTAATCTCCTTCGATCTTACATCTATGCACTACTTCTATTTAAAGAGATGGCACAAAAAAGAGCCAGATCTCAGAAATCCCAAGTCTCTACCTCTAGTATTGCTGAAAAGCAAGCACCGGAATTGTTTATGATTTGGGGAGGCGCCCTAGAGAATTGGTCTTTAAATCACAGAATGATTTGGGGAGGCGCTCTAGTTGACGAGTACATGATGGGTGCTGCAGTAAACAAGACCGACATGAAGCAAATTCTTGACATGCTTGAAAAGGCAAAAATCAAGGAATTTTGCTCGGCTATTCCCAGAGGTGTATCCCCTTTGGATGTCTTGGAATTTTACAACAATTCCAAGATTGTTTCAAGATTGGTTAATGGCACTGAAGAAGTGGCCATCAAAATCTTAGTCCAAGGAAAATCAATTTCCCTGGACTGTGTGGCTTTTTGTGGAATCTTTGGACTCCCTAACAAGGGAAATGAGACTCTAAAGTATCTTCTCATCAAACCTCTCGCTTCTTCTTAGATCGCCGGAACAGTACCTTCACTCGCAGTCTCCCTGCTCCATCTCGTTGTCCACATCACCGGAATCTCCCCGCAGCCTCACACACGCAGAAGTTCACTGGAAATAAGAAATTCTTGTCAAGCTTCACTCACTCCTCCGGCCACATCTCTACTCTCTATCCACTTTGTCCCTCTTCATCGGAGATGCCCCATAAGTCATCTCGCCTCTTCTATCAAAAGAGGGGCATCAAAGGAAGTAAAATTGAGATGGAGAAAGGAAATGGCATGAAGAGGAGAGGAAATGAGATTAAGACGAAGAAAATTGCGTCTTGTTGGAGTGAAGAAGAAAGAAGTTGACTGTGTATGTTGGCAAGCTATCATGCCATCATCCAATTCGATTATAGTTGGTGAGCCACCATGCCACCATCCGATTTGACAATGGTGGTGAGCCACCATGCCACCATCCAGGTTAGCAAGCTACCATGCCATCATCCAATTTGACTATGGCTGGTGAGACACCTTGCCTCAATCCAATTTAAATGTAGCTGGTGAGCCACCATCCAATTTATGGCCGATGAGCCACCATACAATTTATGGCTGGTGAGCATCCATCCAATTTATGGCTTGTGAGACACCATGCCTCCATCCAATTTAAATTTGGCCGATAAGCCATCATCCAATTCATGGCCGGTGAGCCACCATCTAGCTAGTGTGCCTCCATCCAATTTATGGCTGGTGAGACACCATGCTTCCATCCTATTTAAATATGACTCACCATGCCTCGATCCAATTTAAATATGGTTGGTGAGCTACCACGCACGAACAAGTCCAACTTGGGATGGCTTGCCACCATCCAGGCTGGAAAGCTACCATGCCATCATCCAATGTAACTTGGGATGGCATGCTACCAACCAGTCGCCCACCGCCAAGTCGCCATACAAATTGATGGCATGCTACCAACCAGTCAGTCTAACGCTAAGTCATACAATTGATGGCATGCTACCAACCAGGCCATCCAGCTGCCAGGCCACCATCCAGCAGGATGGTATGCTACCAACCAGGCCATCCAGCTGCCAGGCCACCATTCAGCTGGATGGCATATGCTACCAACTAGGCTAGCAAGCTACCATACCATCCAGGCTAGTAAGCTACCACGCCACCATTCAGGCCAGCCAGCTACCATGCCATCATCCAGGATAACTTTGGATGGCATGCTACCAACCAGACTGACGCTGCTACCATGCCACCCTCCAGGCTGGCAAACTATCATGCCATCATTCAAAATATGGCCGGTGAGCTACCATGCCATCATCCAATATATGGCCGGTGAACTTCCATCCAAAATATGGTCGGTGAGCTACCATGCCACCATGCCATCATCCAATATATGGCCAATGAGCTTCCATCCAAAATATGGCCGGTGAACTACCATGCCACCATGCCACCATGCCATCATCCAATATATGACAATTGAGCTTCCATCCAAAATATGGTTGGTGAGCTACTATCAAGCATGCTATCATCCAATATATGGTCAATGAGCTTCCATCCAAAATCTGGCCGGTGAGCTACTATGCCACCGTGCCATCATTCGACCTGACTTTTGATGGAAAGCCACCATCTTGAGCCCCGATTTCGGATCGCAAGCCTGATTTTCAAAGTGGAAGCTATCCTATTGGTTAATTATACCAAATAATTAGCTAGTCAATTCCAGATGAAATCCATCCATTTTCTATTGATGAGGATGTGATCTATTATTTTTGTGAATTCGCAAAGTAATAGTTGCGTCCGAAGGCATAAAAACATCCAAACGTGGGGTAAGCCATCTACCAGAAATATGTCAAGCATGGCTCTTCTGACATAGAAATTCTACTCTCCAACTCGAGATACTCGACTTGGAGAGTGGGGGACAAATTGTATTGGCTAAAATTCGTACTTGATTAGCCCACCAAGGCTACGGCCCAATCCAAGGTCCATTAAAGAGTCCATTTTGGCTTTACACGCGAATTGGATTCTAAAGGTCAAGGAGCTAACCCACCAAGCTAAGTCACTCATCCAACCATGTAGTCCACAGGCTACCTGACTCACTTGACCTCGCCGGCCATCCAGCTGGTAGACAAGCTAGCTAGCTTACTCGCTTAATGGACCAACCAGCCAACGGTTTAGAAGGCTAGTCAATCAACCGCTTAGATAAGAAGCTAGCTCAACGGATAAGTGGTATGACTGACGACTCTCCCAACTGATCAAGACTTGGTCCAACCCATTAGGAGACTCCAACTATCTCACCCGAAATCTAGGAGAGGTGGGTATGATGGACTCTAACGGATGGAGAGTCTATATAGGAAGGAAGGTGGAAGAAGGAAGGTATCTCATTCACACTACGACAAACCCTATCTATCACTCTAACGCCTCCATCTCTCCTCGGTTATCTCGATCAACGCTCACCATCTCGCGACCATCCAACACCGCTCATCACCCTCCACCAACGCCCATCACTATCTATTTTCCACCATCGCAAGATCACCGCTTCATCGATTCCACCATCATCCATTACTATCCGACGACTGCCAGCTAGCTTCTTCTAACAAGGTCAGCTAGCCTCTCGCCGGTATCCATCCATATTCTGTCGAACCGTCAAAAGGATAAGTCGACAATCACCATCCCTCTCTATCTTTTTTACTCTATTCATCTTCTACTCAAGATTAACTTGAAAGGCTTGAGTCCATACGGTTGGCACCACACCGTGTCACCTTAGAACCTCACGCCTCTATTTGATATTGTCATTTTGCGATTGGTGCCCCAAATTTCTAACCTTAATTTGATTGTAGATTTCTGAGCGTCTACAAATATTACTTTGTAACTTTTGATATCCCACCACGTATATAGTCGTGCATATTATAAACATTTCAAATCCAAGTAATATTCATTGTGTTTGTGTAAATATCATGTTGTATGTGTCTAATGTTCCATGAAAATTGATGTTTACCATGGCAATGGTATTACGTTTTTTTAGCAACTTAAAAATGTTGGAATAAATACTGAGGGGCAATTTAGTCTCCGTTGAGAACAAACTTATCAGTTAGTTTATCATCTCGATAAATTTATTTTCGTAATAAGCTTTAATAAGCCTGTTATGTGAACGACTTTGTTTAGCAAAACTAGTTGATATGTTACTGATAGTTGATTGAGTAACTGATAATTTACTTAATTTTTATAAAAGTGTGTAGTAGCTGGTAGCTGATTGAGTAGCTTATGGTAATTTACTTAATTTTTATAAAATTGTTTAGTAAATTAATTAGCTAATAATTTGTTAAATATGGTACTTATATTTTTCAGATAATCTTCCTGGAGAAGCTATCAGCTTAGATCTATAAATAAATTGTGTGAATAGAAAAGGTTTCAATTCTCAGAAGAACTGTTGGATACTACTTTAGACCATGTCCAATGGGGGTTTGATGGAGTTTGATAAACTATATCAAACCCCATGATCTCCCCCATTGGAGGTTTGATCCATCAAACCCGTTTGATACTATAAAACGGGTTTGATGGTTATTTTACTTTTTTTTTGTTCTTTTTTAATTCTCTTTTGTTTCTCTTATCTTGATGTTTTCCTTTCTCCTTTTATATTTCATTTTCTTTCCCCTTTCCTTCGTACTGTAATATTCTTTTTTCATATATTTTAATATTGATAAATTATATATGGAACACCAATTGTAAGATTTAATATATTCGAATCATTAAAAAATGCACTTAAATGAAATAAAACACTTACATACAAATAAAAAGAATTACAAACTATAAAAATTGATAACACAAACGATAATTATAAAAGTTTCTATTTTTATTTCATGTTATTTTAATTAATTAATAAAATTTAAAATGAATATGAATCATGAAGTTTTAAAAAAAATGAGAAAAGAATAGTGTAGTTAAGAAATGAGAAAAATGAAAAGTCGAGTATGATAAAGTTTGAGGGTTGGAGATGAAGTTTGATTGAATTTGTTGTTAGTGAAATGCTGACGTAACAGTACTGTAGAGTTTGAGGATTGGAGATAGCCTTAGTTAGTACAAGTTTTGATCATCTTCTATCATGTAACTTCTCTTTCTCGTGTTTTTCTCCTTAAATATCATGTTTCCAAAAGCTGCATTTGAATATAATTTTGATCTCTCCTTTTTCTGATTTATAATCATTTCAAATCTTTTGTTGAATGGCGTGTCATTTTTCATTATTTCAGTTAAGTTGAGCACGGGCCAATAATTTCGCCCCTGCAAAAATGTCAGATGTTCCGACTGAGTCAGACGGGAAATTTCACCCGTGTGCTCACGCCCTTCAGGTTCAAAAAGGTGTAAGGAGTGGCGAAACATCATCAACCATCCCGATTTCATAAAATCCCACCTCGATCACAACCGTCAGAAGACAAAGATGATAAAACATCAAATCATAGCCTCTATTCGATGTTCCTAAGCTCACTGATTAATCATTCTGAAAGCGGCAGATCGATCATGTTATCGATAAGGGCAACAGATCAAAAGTTTACGATTTCAGCACTTAAATGCTACGGTTGACACTTATTTCATATGGTGGAGTAACAAAGGGACGGGTCGGGATCGCTTAACCCAGAATCGCTTAAGATTCCACCTTTTAAGGCTCTCGTGACTGATCAGTATTCGTAGTTCAGTGCGGGGTAAGGCTATGATATTGCTACTTGTGACTACAAGGTTGTTAGAATTGCTAAAGATTTTTTGCCCAACCGCATAATTCTATGGACTTTAATCTACTCTTTTAAGTCCAATCAAGGAATGTAATTCATGATTTCCCTAATTATGAAATTTCATTTGATGAAGTCGATTTTATTTCAATGGTGCATTGCATTGGACAACAGCTTGAGATTCGTAATGTAGGACTAAAAGGTGTATACTTTCTCTCAACCTTAGCATCAAACTTATCGCAAACTTCCATCGCCTCACCGCCTCAAAAGCAACTTATTATGATTTGGATGCACTGCCAGGATGCTTAGTACTCTTGGTGCATCATGATGTTATAAAGTGCATTGATGTCTGGAGGGAGAATTGCACTTTTGGTCCTATAACTCGACATCCTCTTCGATTACGGTCCTACGAAATGTCGATTTTGCAAAACTAGTCCTAAAACCGTATAAATACAGCCAAATTAGGTAAAAAATTGGTGAAAATTGGGGATCACTTTTGGTCCTATTGACATGGCAGCCTACATGGCAATTTTTGTGAGCGAATTAAGGAATTCTGATGACGAACTGACCAAGTCGCCTTCATACGGACGAATTAGGCAACGAATTGACGAACTAAACGACTTAAGAAGGAACTGAATTGGAAAAATTCCGCCTAATTAAACACTATATCCCCAAATCGAAACCCTAGAATCATAGACCCTAGAGCAAATCCCAAATTGAAAAGCAGAAACACGAAGAACAATTCCAAAATTCTCAAATTCGTCCTAACTACTAGTATTCTGCTTGCTCATCTCCATATCAAAATTGGCAGACGGCAAGGAGGAAGCGAATTTGCCAGAACCAGTCCTGGTGAGATCCTCTGAGAATTCAGTAGTGGCGGTAGGAGAGAGAAACTCGGAGGGATTGTAGCTTCCGATAGGGATAGAGGGCTCATGGTGGTTCCGGGAGAGGTCGGCGGAGAGGTGGCGAGGTGGGGGAATCATGACAGGGGAGAGAGAATTGGCAGAAGGAGAATCGGAGATTGGTGGAGAAGAGGGGAAGTGGTCGGGCGGGCCGGGAGCGAAGAATCCGACCTAGCGGACCTTGGGGTTGCTGACGGTGCGTGGCATGCGGCGTGGATCCATTTACGCCGCCGCCGTGGTAGGGTTTTGGAGAGGGGATTTGGGGGAGAAGATGATGATTGGATTGATTCGATTTTGCACTGATCAATTGATTATTATGGCCTTATGGTATGGGGAAGAAGATGATTGAATTGATTCGATTTTGCACTGATTAATTGTTTTGTTAAGGTTGTTGGCGTGTGGAGACTTGTGTTTGGTGTGTGTTTCTTGTTAGTTGGCAGCCATATGGCCTATACCGTATGAATACATGAGCTTTATACGGATTTAGGACCAACTTTACTAATTTATCATTTCGTAGAACCAAAATCGAAGAGGACGGCGAGTTAGAGGACCAAAAGTACAATTCTCCCGAAGTCTGGATGATGAAGGATGAAAACATGTGGACTAAGTTGATTACATTCGAAGACCGGTCACCTGGTTTTGAGATCAGGGCAGTAGCTTATCTGAAGAATAAAGAGCAGCTTGTTCTCCAACGGCGTTACAGCCATATGCATTATAATCGTGACAGTACTAAAACCGTGTTTTTGTGGTTTGACCTGGAGAAGAGAATTGGAAAGAAAATTAGTGTTGAGGGGATAGGGGGAAGGGTCATTCCGAGTGCGTTTTCTTCTCAAGTGTTTCCTTAAAGTCTTGTTCGGCTTACTGGAATTGCTCGTGCAGCTAATGCTTCAAAGGGAGTACGCAAGAGGAAGATGGATATGGTCGATAAAAGATTTAACATGGATATGGTCGATAAAAGCTTAAACGTGAAGGTGGAGTTTCAAACTTCTTGTGATTTCGATGCTGGTTTAGTTTTCCATTGATATTTGATCTTTTTATTTTGGGGAACAGTATAAGAAGCTGACAACCTCTACTGATATGTTTAATTTTCCATTGACGCTTGATCTGCTTTTCTTCTGATTATAGGACTTGTATATCTTTTGGTTTGTTCTTTGCTCTCCAACAAAACATCGATATTTTCTTGACAGTATAGTCCGTATCTAGATTTTGTTATTTTTTATTAATAACATTGATAATTTTCGACAACCATCTCTCTCAGGAGACTTGCTCTTAATGAAAAGGTTCGAGATAATATGTATCTGAGACATAGGTATGTGGATGAATCCAACTCTGATCTTTGGTTATAAACTGGAGAAAGTAGACAGAACAGTTCTGCTTTCAGGGAAGATAATTGGCTGTTTCAAGGATAGTCATTTAACTGAACAAAAGCTTGAACAGCACAGAAAGAAGCTCAGCCAGTTCTTTCATACTCCTACAATACAAGGTGCTCATTCATTGAAAAGGAGAAACGAAAACTACATCACCAACCTCAATGGTAATGTCACAGAAGTAAACGAGCTGCTAGCCAAAGCCATATACTAATGATGGTGAAGTATAAATCAAGCAAAGATTTTCATTTCAGAAATGAGATCTCCTGTACCAAGCTAAGTCTCAGAAACTCTACAATTCTTGCATTTGCGGTTTTCAGAATTTGGTGTGTGCATATCAATGTTGTTACAAAGCCACACAGTATACTAAGAACAATGCCACAAAGCCCACAATGATGATTCTCACAACAATTTACTCTCAAAGGACCTAATCATACTTCTCCCTCCATGTATAAACCAGAAAGAACACCCATGAAAACGCGAGGGCGAGATCACCAACAACCTGTCGCGGCCAATCATACGCCAAATCTTCCAGCCTCCTCTCAAAATACACCCTCCAGAGTGCCATAGCAACATGAAGAAGAATGCACCCCTTAGCAAAGAAGCTCTGAAATGCCCTGTCCTTGACAAAAGCCACCATAAACAACAAACACCCAATCACAACCAAAAGCAACCCAGCAAATGAATCAGAAGTCTGAATCAAGAGCTGGTCATGCGGAGTCGACCCCAACAGCTTATTCGCCGTCTCGATGCCGTGTCCGAGCACCGAGACCTCTTTAAGATAAAACATTATCAGACCTCCACAAGTTACAGATATCAGCGAGTGTAAAGTGCAGATTATGAAGAAGACAGACGAACCCATTAAGGGAGATGCTACTGTTATCTGCCAAAATTGAAAAAGGTACAGACTTGATGACTTAAAGGTCTATGAGGACTTTTATCAAACACCTTGCCTACAACAAGTCTGAATGACAAGAACAGATAAATTTATAGTTATGTGTGTCTATCTAGATCAGAATCATGAAATGGGGAAAAATAAGTAGGAGAGGATATTGCTCATGTTCAACTCTTTGTAATCGGATTGTGGGAATTGAATCCCAAAATCCTGATTATAGAGATGATATCTGTTCTTGGTCCACCATGAAAATTCAGAGACCGATAGATAGATAGATTTATTATTATTATTATTATATATATAGTATAATAAAGTAAAATAAAGGCCTATGGAAGGATTGTTGAGAATACCGAAATTGGGAACATGAGGGCATGGGATTTGGGGATTTTGGAAACCCTAATCTTAAGCTCACGGGAGGAAAGGCTGGTGACAGCTGGGCAGCTGGTATTGGTAGATGTGATTTGGATCTGTCGGCAGCACTAACATTTGAACTTGGTCAAACTAAATTAATTTGTCCATTGCACCGTCTCAGCACTTGAACCAGGGCGATATTATAATATTGTATCTTAAAAAAAAACTAAACTGAAAATTGAAACTCGAACCGAGTATATAGTTTAGGTTACGGTTGAAGGAATCCAACTGAAACTGACGGTTGAAAGATTCGCGGTTATGGTTCATGTTTTTTTCTAACTGTCAACCGTGGACATAATCGGCAGTTATTCGACGGTTATGTAACTAGCCGTTCACAACCGCAGGTTGAAAGTAAAAAAAATATATATATACTCCCTCCGTCCATTAGAAGCTGTACAATTTACTGTTCATGCACATAAATTAAGGAGAGTAATATTATAATGCTATATAGTACATGTGGGGTTTACTTTATAACTTTATAGTGGTTGGTTTGATTGTTTAAGTTATTTTTTCAATTTTTTAGAAGTAGTGGAGAAATATAAAATTATATAATTATTCCTAAAATGACAAAAAAAAATAAAATTGAATAACTCTACCGGAACGCCCAAATGGCAAAATTTGATAGCTTCTAACGGATGAAGTGTGTATAAAATATTTTGGACCACGTAAATAACATTTTATTATAAATGTGCTACACATGTTCAATAATAAAAAAAAGGCCTTACAAATTGAGTGTATTATTTAGTTATTAATTATTAAGTGAGTATTTGTAATAAATAAATTAACACATTTTTATTTTATATTTAAAAAAAAACAGTCCGTTCAAAACCGATACCGATGCATGAAACGTATTTATTATTAACCGCCTATAATCATAATCGAATCAGAACTGCTGGTTAGAAAATCATAACCGATGGTTACGGTTGGCAATTTTCCATAACATTTAAGCGGCGGTTAACGTAACCGCACAGGTCTAGTTTGAAGCCTTCATTACCACCGGAGGGAAATCCCGAGTGGGAGTGAAAATATCAGTGTGAATTAGCCAGAGTTGAAATATATTGTGAGCGAGATAGTCAAAAGATACGTATCCCATCGTTCACAATCTCACCTGTCATGATTAGGAGCTGCCGACGCACCTTTTCTTGTTCCTACAGGATTGAGATTCATCCTCTAGGAGAATCTCTGATTATGAGGAATAGAAAGTTTCAGTCAGTCTGTCCCTTGGGTTGGGAAACTCCCTCTCAAAGGGCCGAGTTTGAAACCACAGAAAGAACTCTAACTTCTTCCATACTAATGCTGTAGACTGCTTTCAGGAGCTTGAGAAGTGACATATACAACTCTCTCCCACATAAAACTGTCAACACAGACAGATTCCATCCACTGCAACAGTTTCCGATTACGATCTACAACAGTTGGTATCCGCATCTCTAGGATTTGAGACAAACATCACAAGTCATGCCAGATCAACAAGTAAAACAAGTATCGCCTATCGAACGTTAAAATCTCACTGGGAATCGAACATTGCTCAAAGTTCCATCAGAAGGCAACAAAGATTCAATGGACAATGTACAGTCTCTAACTCATCTCACATTTCTCAATCTAGAGACCCACAAAACCAATCATCTATCTTAACCTCACTAAACTCTAAATCCAAGAAAGAATAATCAGCACAAGTAGGCATTATAAATCTTCGAATCAAGAAATCACAAGTAAAATTGACAAATTCCAATTTACACCACTGAATTCATTTCATCTCACATTAGTCAATCCATCTCAAACACTACATTTAACATATGCTTTTGCAATTTTCATCACTGAAACCTAATCTAATAGCACAGTGCAAATAAACACTTTATGAATCATAATTTGAGTCAGACAATTCATCAAACACCTCAAGCTCACTCAGCCAATCTCGGAGAGCTTCTAGTACCAGCAACAGAACCAGCAGCTTTAACCAATTTCCTCTTCACAATTCTACCTTTCACCTGATCCACCTCCTCCCTCCTACTCCTCGTCCGACGAGCAACCGAATCATCATCCTCACGCGCCACCATTCCACTTTCCCTCGCCACGCGCTCAAAATCATCCCTCAATTTCCTCACCAGACCCCTCTTCACACTAACCCTCTCCTCCTCCTCCTCCTCATCATCATCAACCGATACCAGCACACGCCGCCTCTTCAACGCCACCGGTGCCGGCGGAGGCAACGGTGTATGGCTAACCTCCTTTCTCTCACTAACTTTCTTCCGAATTTTGCCCCCTTTCTTCTCCTTCCGATTGGGCGCTACAGTCTCCTTCTGGATCTTAGACGCCTCAGTGTTCTCGATCTGAGCCCGGAGTCTCTCCACGTTGCCTTCGATCCGGCCTTGTAAGCGGTGGCGAGTGAAGCTGAGGCCGCCCATGGACCAGTGGGCCTCGTTGGCCCAGGACATGAGGGCATCGTTGACAGGAGGAGGCGGATCGATCCGGTCGACGTTGAACCTGGCATCGGTGTAGAATCGGGGCCGTGGAAGGCTGCTGCCGTAGAACTTTCCGGGACCCAAAGCGGTGACCATGGCTTTGTTGATTTGATTTAGGGTTTCAGTGATTTGTTGATGGCTTGGAGTGAAATGAGATGGTGTGTGGGTGTGGCTTTTGTAGGGCGGAGTTGTTGGTTGTCATGGCGGGAAAATTGGCGCCATTGGTTATTGTTGGTGCCGCCAAAATTGGAGATGGTGGTAATTTCTCCCGCCTTTAATTATTTGGACTCTTTCACACATAATTTAAATGAGTATGTGAATTCTTGATAACGATTAGGTGTTTGTTTATACGACTAAAATCAATAAAATTTAGTTAAAAATGTTGTGAAAATAACAGATATTATAAAGGTGAAATGTTTATCATTCTTGGTTGAATGTCCATATTTTCTTGCCCATACAGTATATAGTATATACATTAATTGTATGAAGAAATGTATGATGATGTTTGCCTATAAAAGGCCATTCCGGTATGATGAATGAAAACACAACGCAAAGATACATTTTAGTCTAAATACTTGTTCTTCTATTATATTGTTTTATATTACGTTATCATCACGAGCGGCTCTAAATCAATTCCTAACCGGAAGAAAATTCTAAGAGAAGGTACATTTATTTTTCAGCCAATATATACTAAATAATATACTTAAGCTATTTTATTATCCGTCATGCTGCTAAATTTAATAGTTAATAACCAGTTAACTTACTAAAGAAAATATTTTGCGCATGTCACAAATTACAAATTGAAGTAATTCTACTTATGCCGATTACTTTGCAATTACACGTTGTTACACAAACTCTCATAAAGTTTTCATTAAAAGGTAAACGTGGAAATTAAAATTTTTGATATAATTGACACGACAATGAAATTGAAAATTTTATTCATATCATAACTGAAATACTATTACACATGAGCATTAATGAATGATGAGGGCACAAACATATAATATGATCATATAAAACACAACATTACATATATAGGATGGATTTTGGGCCAATCAGGCATCTCCACGGCGAACGGTAAAATAACAATAAAAACAATACAAACGGAAACGAAGTAGAAAAGGAGATTAGACATATTGTGAAAGAATTAAGATGAGAAGAGAATGATGTGAGTTTTATGATGAAATATTGGAGTATTTACAGAGTAAATTTTGTAAATGTGACCTTTTTATTACCGTTGGAACAGTGACTAAGGACATAATGGTACTTTCAGGACTTAATAAATATGTTTAAATTTGTGACTTCGTAAAATGGTCCCCGACCGGGATCGAACCCGCACAATCTAATTGTCATTATACTTCTGAGCCATTGGGCGAAGTTCGATTTTATTTCATCATATGTTTCTATATTGTCTAACATGTTTACATTTATAGATTTTCAACATGTCGAACATCACGAAATTTCACTTTGATGCATTGGATATCTTTGGAGAAAATTATTTAAGCGGGCTACTTGATGCAAAGCTCCACCCAAACACTATAAAAGATCGGTCAGCGATTTGATAGATCCGCCTTCAGCCAATGATCCGTCGCCCAATATGGCGACGATAAAAATCGTCGCCCGGGAGTCGGGACGGATAAATAATCCGTCGTCCAATTCGCGACGGATTGGACGACGGATTATATATTTGACTTTTTTTTTTAAATCGAAATATAACGACGGATAGAATCTATCCGTCGTTATATGTAACGACGGATAGAATCTATACGTCGTTACCTTTAGCGACGGATAGATTCTATCCGTCTCTACACTGGAGGACGGATAGATTCTACCCATCGTCCAACATATTATTGGAATTAGTGACGAATCAAATTCGCCACTAATTCCACATCCGTGAATTTCCGCCACTCATTCCACATCGTGAATCCGCCACTATTTATTTCATATTAATCCTCGTCAGAGTTTACCTATTTAATCAATATAATGTTTGATAATAAACGAATAATACGGAAAATATTTCAATAAATTTTGAATAAAAAAAGTAATATCCGGAGCTGGAGAAATTATCCACACAAGTGTAAATATGAAAAGAAATCCGAACATACAGATACATAACTAACTAGCTATCGACGGGGTGGGTGTGGGTGATGGCGAATCGACATGAATCGCCCATCTCAGAATCAAGGCGCCGTTCTCCTCCTTCGTTCTCTGTCACACGCTTCCATCTCGTCCCTTTGTTGCTCCATCTCTCGAAGTTAGCCGAGCAACCTGTTCCCTTGACGCGATCGCACCATTTTCGACCCGTCCTGTAAACCGGACGTCTGATCTGGATGATGATGAGGAGCACCGGACTAGCTGTGCTCAAACCGAGGCTCCAGTCCATATATTCGCCCTTTCTTGTCGGTTTGTCGACTTCTAGAAGATGTTGTCAACTTGTTCACCGACAACACATCACCCGCCTCGCCCTCCTACCTCGCCACCGAGACCTCAAATAAATCGTAAATAGCAGATATCATGATCAGTTGTTGTTTTAAAAAAAAATAACTTGTAATAGTGTACAAATATGAACTTTATGCAACATAAACATACCGCAATAGACGAGGTCCGGCAGTCGGTCCATACCCCGCCCTTCTGCTTGGCCTTCTTGAATGGCATACTTGGTTGTCACCCCGTACACCAATCAAACCAGATCTAGTCAACAATTTATCATCTACAAGTAATAGAGCAGAGACTTCATACATACACATAATGCTAGATTGCAAAACACATATATACGCACCATTGATAATAATCATGATGAGATCGCCTCCCAAGGTGGTGAACGGCCCTTCTTGCCAGACGATCGATGCCCGGTTCACATTGGTAGTAACGCCCCGACATCGCTTCGGCGCCAAGAGTATCCCAAAGGGCCCACTCCGCAGCATCAACATGTAGAGCGATTTCGCCACCCCGATCCCGAATGGCCTTCCACGAATAGACTATATCCCTCAGATAGCTTGATCCCACAGTCGTAAACACGCCGATCTGTGGATCAACTCCGGGAATGATGTACTCCTTCTACACTCCCAATTTCATACAACATCCAAAGTCAATACATGTATAACCTCACCATGTTACATCAATTTAACCAGATACAACAACATAACAGATATGGTGACTAACATATCACCCAAACAAAGTGGCTAACATACCACTCACATATAGTGGCTAACATACCACTCACATTGTCCTAAATTTTACTAACACAATGGTGACTAACATATCACCCAAATAAAGTGGCTAACATACCACTCACATACAGTGGCTAACATACCACTCATATTAAAACGATTATAATTACAAACGAAGGAATGCCATATTTTAACTTACCCTCACCATCAAGTACTCGGCCTCATGCGCCCGAGATGTGGCTCCAACACTCACCACCGCCTTGGTGGCTCTCTCCTCCTAAGATGTCACCTAGTTTGTTGTGCACCTCCCGAGGCCATAAGCTGTTGTCAATGTATAAGATACAAGAAACGAATATATATTACTTTAGTACAACAATTTATATTTGTCAACTATCATTATAAGTTATATTTTACATATTTAAGAAAAATGTATAATACTTACTTGGCAGGACCAACAGGGAAAATCACTGGCAAGCCACGGCTGGTAGGGACAATCGTCGTGGTCGTCCTCCAGCATGTGTCTGTGCTGACTGGTAGAGCCACGGCTGCTCTCTCTTGCCCGGGGGGTCTCAGGAATCCGAGACCTACTGCCCTGACCATCGGAGCCCTCCCTGTCGTCTGACCCTGTCCCCGACCCACCACTACTATCCTGCGGCCGGCTGCGTGGTGGGGGACGATAGATGGACGACCTCTGTCGCGGAATCTGCAAAAACATGTAATAAATACAATAAAATGTGTTAGTACGAGTTATAATACAGAACATATTATAATAACACATATAATTACTCAAATGTTATCAACTACTAACTAGTTATAATACACATAATATACCGTTATCGCCGTCCTCTAAGTCTACATATATCGTCCTCGTGCGCATCAAACAACTCATCATCCGCTTCTATGGGATCTTCGCTTGTTTATCGACATCCTCTTGTTGGTACGAGTTGGTAATCGAGTCGCCTTTCTCAATGTACTCCACTTTCGAAGCGAGCACGAATAGTTACCGCAGCCTAACCATTCCCCTTATTGCTTTCCGCTTGGATATTCAAGAAACACCACTTCGTGGCTTGAGTCGCGTAATAAATGGTTCATACTTGGTTCGGTACCTCTTCTTTTGTTTCACATCAACCATTTCATACCGCCGCTCTTCCTCGCACCTCGGATTAGGATCATACCACTCAACATCAAACAAGAAGGTTCGTTTGAATGGCAAGCCAGAATATTCAATCCTCACACACTACAAGAATCCATCCGTAACGGGACGGAAAGGGGCGACGGATTTTATCCGTCGCCCCTATAGCGACGGATCGCTACTTGAATCCGTCGCCCCGTTTGGCGACGGATAAAGATCTGTCGTTCGTAGCGACGGATAAAATTATCCGCCGCCATGAGCGTTGACCAAAATAAAAATAAAAAAATTAGCGACGGATAGATTTATCCGCCGCTACAAGGCCGGAAAATTAAAAAATTAGCAACGGATAGATCTAGATCTATCCGTCGCTAAAAACCTAAAAAAAAATAATATATCTCCTCCACCACCTCCTTTTCTCCACTACTTCTCCTCTCCTCCTCCTCCCACCACCACCTTTCTCCTCCCACCACCACCATCCTCCACCACCACCATCTCCTCCACCACCAAACACCACCCACCACCACCAACCACCACCACCACCAAACACCACCCACCACCACCATCCTCCACCACCACCATCTCCTCCACCACCTCCTTTCCTCCACCACCATCTCACCACCACCACCACCACCTCTCTCCTCCCACCACCACCACCCTGCCACCACCACCATCCTCCACCACCACCATCTCCTCCACCACCTCCTTTCCTCCACCATCCTCCTCCACCACCATCTCCACCACCACCACCTCTCTACTCCCACCACCACCGCACCACCACCCTGCCACCACCACCATCGCCTCCACCCGGCCCCCCCCACCCCTCCACCACCACCACCTCCCACCACCACACCCACCACACCACCATCGCCGGAATTAATCCAGATAATGAATATAAAAATTATATTGATTTTATTTTTAAAACAAAAAATGGGGCGACGGATAGATCTATCCGCCCCATAATCATTTTTTTTTTTTAAAAAGGTCAATCCGTCGTCAATCCGTCGAATTGGACGGATTTTTATCCGCCGCCACTCCTGTGGCGACGGATTTTCTATCTGCCGCGTAGGCGACGATAGGCTGCATCGACGGATCTATCCGCTACATGTTTTTTTGTAGTGACAATTGCTTTAGCTTGCCGTGGAAATCAAACAAAGTAGCGCTCCATAATCTTCGCACCTTAACACACACCGGAGTTGCTTGTCGCCATGGCCGTGTTACATTCAATGTGTGGAACCTAAGGCCATCGACTATATAACCCGGAATGTAGACCTTTTTGAATGGCCCTTCCGTGAGAGCCTTTAAGTATATGCATGTGACATTGTTAATCGATTCGGACATACTCTAACTAACTGAAATTCAGAGGAATTTTAGAGTCAAGTAGTTCCTCTATCAGATCCTCTGCCATCCGAGGATTTTCTTCCAAACAACGCTTTTGAAAAACTGCAAACATTGATTCGATGATAAGTCTATAATTGAAGTAGAGACTTCATAGCTATATTAAAATTTAAATAAATGGTTACTCACCTCGCAAATAGTACCATATCCGTCAACCTCAAAGACAATTCGTGAGGACATAATATTGAGCTGCTTTCAACTCTTTATCCGTAAGATATTCTTTCTTAGCTGCACCAAGAGGTCTCCCTGATACCCTGAAGACAGATAGGGAAAACTCATCATTTGCTTGAACTACGAATGTGTCTGCGTTTCGAGCCTCTATTGATGTCTTCGTAGGGACGTGTTCGTCAAAGTAATAAGAGCAGAAGGTTGCAGTTTCCTCTCGAAGGTAGGCATTGGCAATCGAACCTTCAGGTTTACCTTTGTTGACATACTTCAATTTCCCAAGTACCTCTCGAATGGATACATCCATCGACATCGAACCGTCCAGCAAGTCTCGCTTCATGAGGAAGGTGAACCGACAAGTGCTCCATAGAATCAAACCAGCTCGGTGGAAAGATACGCTCGAGCTTGCATAGAATCAATGGTATGTTCCTTTCAAGATTTTCCAACACATTATCATGAACCACCATTGTGCCTAAATTTTTGAAAAATAAGCTCAACTCGGTGATAGCAGTCCATACGTGTTTCGGCAGCAGCTCTCGAAATTCTACCGGGATAAGCCTCTCCATGAACACATGACAGTCGTGGCCCTTCATCCCATAAACCTTTGTCTTCTTCAAATCCACACACCTCTCTAATTTGAGGCGTAATTATCTGGGAAACTCAATGCCCTCACCCAATCAAACAAAATTGACCTAGAACCGTTGTCAATTGTGTAGCACGCTTTCGGCCACTTACCATTCTCATCCTTCTTTGTCAACTCAGGCCTTTACACCACGTGGACATCTCGGATCTAGACTTCGCATGGTCCTTTGTTTTTCCCTCAATGTTGCAAAGTGTATTGAATAAGTTCTCGAACACGTTTTTCTCAATGTGCATGAAATCTAAGTTGTGACGGATAAGAAGATCGCCCAAGAAGGCAAGTCCTAAGATGCTTCTCTTCCTCCAACCACATGTTTTACCAATTTTCTCGTTATGCTTCATCCACCCAAGTTCAGTGACCTTCATAAGACCCAACCTATCAATCTCCGCAAGAATTTGTGCACCAGTAAGTCTTGTCGGGGCTTTTTTGTTGACTACTTTATTTTTTCAAGAATTGATCCTTGTTCTTCCTGAACGGATGGTCACTTTCTAGTAGCCTACGATGACAATCAAACCAACAAAATTTTCCACTACCCTTCAGTCTAAATGCATCTGTATCCTCCAAGCAATGTGGACATGCATATTTCCCTGCGGTTTTCCCTCCAGATAGCATGGAGTACGCAGGGAAGTCACTCACGGTCTAAAGAAGAGCTGCTCTCAAGGTGAAGTTCTTTTTTGTCGAAACATCATATGCAGGGATACCATCCGTCCACAACTCAATCAGCTCCTTGATTAGGGGTTGCAAGAAAAAATCCAATGTCAGTCCAGGATCTTTCGGCCCAGGCACCAACGCAGTCAGAAACATGAATGGCTCCTTCATGCACTCACCGGGGCGATTATGCAGTGTGAGCATAACTGACCAACAAGAGTATTTACGTTCACTCCCGAACGGGTTAAAACCATCCGTACAAAGTCCCAATCGTACATTTCTAGATTCGGCTGCAAACTCTGGATATGTCTTGTCAAACGATTTCCATGCGGGTGAGTCTGTTGGATGGTCCATTCTATCATCTTCTGCATTATCCGAGATTACTCGCTCCTTGTGCCACTGCATTTTTTCCGCAGAATCACTTGAAGCATACAATCTTTTCAAACGAGGTGCTAAAGGGAAGTACCACATTTTCTTATGTGGGAGATTTTTCTTCTGTCGTTTCTTTGCAGCCCCCTCCTTGTAGCGCTTGTACCGTTCCTTACCACAGAATTTGCACTCTATTAGATCTGCATCCTCCTCCCAATATATCATGCACATTTTGACAACATACATGGTTACCACAGCAAATCTAAACCTCGTGATCTTTTCTTCGCTTGGTAAAAGTCAGGAACTAGGTTTTCTTCAGACAAAGATCCGACATTACGCCAACCCATTCATTGAAGCTCATTTCGATTGGCCGTTAGCCTTACAACTCATTAGCCGAGCCAACAAAGACAACTCGTTGAGCTTACACCGGATAAACCGGCTTCCTTGATGATTCTAATAAGTCAAAGAACAATCGATCCTCGATTCGGTGGTTCCTCCACCTCCACCTCGTATCGTTGTTAGTTGTGTCCGAACTCGCCTCGCAACATCATACACCATTTGTTCGACTCGAGCTTGAATAGCATCGCCTTCGGATGTACTTTGTTCCCGACTTGTTCATTTTTCTCTTCCTTCCACGCCATTCAGATTGGTCATATGTATTGGACGGTCGCTTCCTCACCATGATGATTCCATACCGATACCCAGCAGAATCCATTTTTCCTCAAGTGCTGGACTACCGCTTTAGGAGCCACGTATTGCTTGTTTCTGCACTGTTTCATTGCACAAGGGCACTTTATCAACCCATCCTTTACACAAGCCGGATTTGACATTGCAAATGCAATGAAACCATCAACCCCTTTCAGAAAACTCCATTGAACTCTGCCATTGAGAGTACGACAATACATCCATGAACGATCGGTATTCATTGAATAATTAGATAATAACCTGACACGTTTGAATTCATTAGATCGAGGTCTTTCATTTACGATAATAAATCATTTTCACAATAATTCAATCAATTTGTTGGTCCAGATAACGGCAAAGTAAAAGACTAGAGGGGGGGGGGGTGAATAGTCTTTTAAAACTTTTGTCGATAACAAATATTTCTCAGATATCTGAATGGATATCTGATACTTAGAATCAGAGTGCGGAAGACTTAATAAAGATAAATGTAGAAACAGTTAATAAGTGTGTGTGTGTGTTGCTGAACTATAAATACAGAAATGTAAATGACACATCAAGTATAGTGGTATCTGGAGGTGGCGTAATCCTCCAACTAATCCACTTCGGTCTATCAGAGACCTAGAATTCACTAGAACAGATAATTGAGATAACCTTACAAAAATCCTATTCTAAGATTCTGAACAATTGGTTCCCAACCAAAAGTTCCCCTGAAGTTGTTCCTAGCTTCTTCACCAAGTACTTCCTATACTCGTAAACCTTTGAGTTGTTCCCTAGCTTCCCAAGTACTTCCTATACTCAAAAACCTTGAGTTATTCCTTAGTTTCCAAATCAAGTACTTCATATACTCCGAACCTTGGAGTTATTCCCCGATTTTCAACCTAAGTACTTCCAGATTCCACGCCGTTTTGGTGTTGGTTTCGTTTGAGTTGTCGATGAGCGCCTTAATAACTTTTCGCTTATTCAGATAGCTCAGAACTAAGTTACTTAATACACTTTACAGCAGATGGTATCTAGTTCGATTTCTTGACCTAAGTCTTATGATATCTGCTCAAGAGAATGAATCTCGTATAGTTGATCTTTTGATTCAACTCCTTTACAGATAGCTTTGCTTGTTTCGGATCAGGACACTTAGAACTTCAGTGTTTACTCAAGATCACAAGCTTTAGTCGCAACAGAAAGCTTTGATAATAAGTAAGAAGCTTTGAGAGAGTAAGATCAGAGATCGTATGTTTTAGCGTATTCAGTGTTCTGAGTTGTGTTCCGTGTGTTCTCTCAAGTTGTCTAAGTGTTGATATTTATAGATGAATTTGAGTGCCGTTTGAATAGTATCCGTTAGGCTCAAATTTAAACTATCGATATCTGTGTATAATCAGTAGGTTTTGTCTTCTTCTCGGTTGCCGCTGCTTTTACTCGCATATCTCTCGTCTGCATTAAATGCATTGTACTATACTTTTTGTCCTGTAGTGTCAACGGAACTATGCATTGTATCAGAGACTAGACTTGTTGTCTGATTCTTTGCACGTCCTTATCTTCATTCTTCAGATACCACTAGTATTGATTGAAACAACCTTGTTTCTTTTCAGAAACGTGTTTAACGCTCAAGGTATCTGAGAACAGATATCTGTGAACACTTTCCTTGTCTTCATATATGTGTCTCATTTCTCAGATATCTCTTGTGACACAGTTTGTTTGAAACTGTTTGCATCTACAAGATATCTGGCTAAGATATCTGAATAACAGATTCAGTAATCTTGTGCAGTTTTCTTCAAATCTTCAAAAGTTGTTGAGCTTTATTGGATGTCTTCTTCTTGGTCTTCTCTTCATAAAATAAAAATTACATTTTGAGACCTAACATCCTATACAAGATTAGCTAGACTATCATACTTAGTGGGTTTCCTCTTTTACAATGTTCAAGTGAACCAAGAGTACTAATCACCTTTTCGAGACTAAGATAAGTCATCATGTTGCTGAACAAAATCTAAACAGATATTCTAACAAAATATCTAACAAATTTCCCCCATTTTGATCAGTCAACGATGACTATCTTCCCTATTACAAATCTGGATGAGGAAACAATCCACCACTTAATCATTTCTTGAGATCTTTCAAATCATATAATTAAGTGCAGAAAGTAGACATCAACCAAATCACAAGGTGTGATCTTTGCTGACAAGTTATCTTTTATAAAATACTATCTGAGAGTAAGTTCTTCAGATAAGTCGCAACTAAGGATTACAGATAACTTTAATACATAACACATTTAAGCTTAGTAAGCAAGATACAGCAAAAATTACATAGTAAATTAGGACAACAGGAGTAACCAAGCTCCAAGTAAACATCCTAAAGAACTAGTCTTCAAGTCTTCAATCTTCAAGTCTTCAAAAAAGTTTCTATGGATCAGTCTGCAAATTTCCTATCACCAAACCTTTTTATGTCATCAGAATAATCATAAAGAAGAGTTCTGACAAGCATCTCTGTGTCTCTGGCAAATCCACAGACTTCTTTGTAGGTTTTGGTAGGATTTTTCTTGGCAAAATGCTTGACCCATAGGTACTTTCCCCACTTCCAGGCATGCTCTATTCTGATATCTGAAAGCTTGAAGTATCCATAGATAATCTTTAGATATCTGATGTCACCCTTGTATTGATCTTCTGTCAGATAGAACGACTCATAGGGTTCCACAACAAGTCTTGGTCTTGTGCTCTCGTGATATTCAATTTTGTGCACATCATCCGCTTTCCATAAGGACAATCATCAGAAAGGTCCTTCTTCATGGCTTCAGTTCTCTTGACAACTTCAAAATCCAACCATGCTTTGATGTGATTGGTGTTGATCAAGGTAGGTTTATTCTTTCTCCATGCCATGAGTTGTTTATGGATTGGTTCTGGAAATCTTGAATTTACCAATAGATGCTTAAGTTCCAGAATCCAATAGCCATTTTTCTGATTGATGCACCAGAGATGAGGAATCATTGTCATACTTCACATACTCAATTTTGGCTTCTTCGGCCGAGTGGAAGTCGACTTTGTCTTTCCTCACTCTCACCGCTCCTTTTCGCCTTGAATTCTCTTTGGGGTTGTTGCTTGAAGAACTACCACCCGGATAGACTTGGTATTTCAGAGGGTGTTTTAGCCGCTAGTGGCTTTGCGCCTAAGGGCTCGATTAGCTTTCAAGTTTCCTTTTTCGTGAAGAGGAGCTTCATCTTCATCGGCCTCTTCATCATCTTCATCAAGATCAATTCTTGTGAGATCTTTGCAGCCTTCTTCATTGCCCTGGGATTTGATTTGACCTTCTTCAGAAGATTCATCAATCCCTCTAACTTGTCTTCTCCTTGGAGCCTTGGTACTCCTTGGAGGTTTCTGTGCCATGGCCCTTGTTACCATTTTGGTTCCTTCAGAGGGTCTCCGGAAGTCATTGGCTTGAGAAGGATTCATAGATTCGAGTGGTGGTGAAGTTTTCTTCTTCCTTTCTCGAGCAAGACTCCAGCATTTCTTCTTGTTTTCATCTCCTTCTTCCCATTCCCCGACTTTGAGGTCCAGATTTGTACTTTCTTTCCCCTAGTCATTGTTGGTGACTCGGTCTCATAAAGGAATCCAGAGAGAGTCAAAATGCCCTTGTAAATAGTTGTAGCGGTGACCAACTTCAAGTTCGGCTTTGAGCTCTGATTTTGTTTGATAAGTCCATTGTCCTTATCGCTGAGCTCGCCAATGGGCTAGGATGGCATCTGCTTTCAAAGAAGTAGCTTGCCTCTTGAAAAGCTTTTTCAGCTAAAGACACATCATCGTCCCTTGTCATTCCCAGATCTTTCTGAGCAATGATCATGCTAGTTGTTCTCTGAGTGATGAGCTCAGTGAACTTTCTCATTTCAGAGGGGACTGAGGCAATTACTTCCTTGTTTTGTGAAGACATTTCCTTATTCAGAGTAGCTAGTACTTGGTACATGCTCATGTACTCTTGAGAGTGGACGTTTGGCAGTTTGTTGAAGATTGTAGGAGCAATCAACTTTCTTTTTAAGTGAGAAACCGCTAGATGTTCATGGCGGTGTCCTGCCAAAGTCTTGTCTTCTTCATCATCTGAGGGATTAGCCCAGTGATCTTCATCCTCTTGGACATTTTCATCAATTGTATCAAGTCCAGCAACCATCTCAGAGATTGGTTTCTTTCCTTTCTGGGAGGTGGATGGTACTTCTTTCGAAGATGATGCCGCCTTAGCATCATGCTTGTCTTTAGATACTTCTTTAGTATCGAGTTCTTTGGCGATCTCTTGAACAGCATCCCGTAGCTCGCTAACCGCAGAGTAAGCATTCATTTCTTTGAGGTATTGATCTTCTAGTTGATCAAGCCTTTCTCTGGATTGAGCTATTTGATCTTCCAGTTGAAGATGGAGCCGTTGTTCTTCTTCCAACAGTTGTCTGAGTTGAGCACTTCTGGTCTTAGTGTTTAATATTTTCTGATTGGTTTCTTCAGAAAGCTCAACTACTTGTTCAGTAGTAACTGCGTGTTGGTGAGAAGATGGATGAGTAGATTTCTGAGGTGATGAAGACGGAGATTTCTGTGAAGTCTTCTCGCTTTGCTTCAATTGGTGAGGCATTGTTTCTCCGTGAAATTCCTCCGGTTCTCGTGCAGAGCATCATCATCATCCTTTTGTCATTATCATCCTTTTGGTGATGATCAGTGGGAGGTTCATCAAAGAAATTTTCATTCATTTCTTCCTCCTCATCATCTTCAGATACAAGATTGATCACTTCCGGGATAGTGATCTTCTGCCCATTAACTTCTTCTTGTTCAGAAGGTATGAATTGCAGAGTCTGGGGCAGAACTGGTTTGAATGCCATATGTAATCTTGTCTGATCATCTGCCTGTTCAAAGGCATGTATCAAACTATGCGCCACTTCTCTAGAAAACTCCTTGTGTAGTAGAGTCGCAACTGTATGTTGTTTCTTAGCGAACATTGCTTGGACATATGTTTCCAGGTCAAGAGCTCGTGCCCGTCTGGTTGGTTGATCAGTTATTCTCAATATTTCAGAGAGATCAGAGCACCTTTACTTCTGCCATTTCTTGAAGCATTGAATGTGCTTTGGCAAAGTGTGAGCTTTGAAAAAGTGAAGTAGGTCCCTTGTTTCTTCAATGGGAACCTGCTTTGCATCTGTTTGAGCCTGAAAGAAAGAGTTTTGAGTGAGTTTCAAAACTTTGGTAGATATCTGAGTAGAAGTGTAGTTTAGTTTCTGAGTTACCTGAGTATGAACATCAGGCTCAGATACTTGTTCTACTGGGACAATTGGTGTCTCAGATATCTTGTGGTGAGGTGGAGACTTGGGAGTCTGGTCCTCATCAACCTTTCTTTCTTGAGATAAATACAATACTTAGGAAATATTTTGAAAGAAGCTATGCATTAATATGCTTTTATTCTGATTTGAGCTACTTACTTCCTCATCAGGAAGCTTAGATTCATTGTTCTCAGAAACTTGTGCAGTTTCTGGTGTTCTTTCAAGTGATGCTGCCTTGGGGGCTTCATCAATTTCCATTGATGCAGGGGAAGTCGCAACTTCATCCCCTTGCATTTCTACTTCTGAAATAGCCTGTAAGTAGAAAGTATTGATTTTTAGAAGAGATAAAAGATAACCCAGGATAAAGAACATTTGTCACTTGATTGTCATATACCTTCAAGTTTGAAGGCACAGTGATGTGTTCTTCAGAAACCTTGTTGGTTTCTGGGTTTGTCTCTGGCATTTCTGCCTTATCTTCTTCCATCTTAGTTGGAGCCTGTTAGAAACATTTATCATGAATGAGCATACAAACATTTTTACTGAAAAGTTAGTTCTCTTTAAGAATCATTTACCTGTGGCACAGGCTCAGATTTCTCAAGAGTTGAGGTTGAAGGAACCTCTTTTTCAGTATCTGAGGTAAGCTTTTCAGCTTCCTCTTGGTTTTTCGTTTCTAACTCAGCCTGTAACAAAGAGATTCTTATAAGGTAACAAGATTTATAAGGATAAAATTTTTCACAAGGTAAGAGTTAAACCAGTCATTTACCCGAGCAGTTTCAGGCTGATTGGTCTCTGGAACTTGTGACCTTTCTATACATTGGTCGTCTTGTCCCAGTTCAGTTTCTTTGTTTGAAGTTTCTGGTACTTCACACCTTCCCTGAGTATGCAACTCAGTTGCCTCCCCTGGTTGATCATTCTGAGTGGATGTCTCAGTTTGATCCCTCTCATTGAGTTGGGGAACCTGCTCAATTTCAGGATTTTCTTCAGCATACTGTATTGCTGGTATTTCAAAATGGAGTTCATTTACCATTTCATCAACCACTTGTGGCTGTTGTGGTTGTTGTGGTTGTCTGGAAGCAGAAGGTTGATCAGTCGAATGTTCTTCCAGATTCTTAGATGTGGCATTTCCATCAGCATCTGCCAATACTAAGATACCACTCATTAGAGCTTTGTGAAGTTGTGCAAGAGAGTCATTCCCTGATGATGTGTTTGCACCAACAACCTTTGCTATAGGTTCAGCAACCTGTGGTGTAGGTTTTTCTTCAGATACCTTATCACCAGTTACTTGTTCAGTAACCTTAGCCCTCTTTGATTTTTCTAGGACTTGAGAGATGACTAGTTTATCATCTTCATCGTCAGAGCTCTCATCAGCATTGGGAACTAATTGGTCCATTATTCCTATGGTTTCTGCAGATGGGGCTTGGTGATTTTCACCACTTTTGGCAGCATTCATGAGTTCATCAGCAAGGCTTTCTGCATTAGTCGCAACATTTCTGAAAGCACTTTCTCTTGCTGAGTCTACTTGTTCAGTAGGTGATAACTTTTTTGCAGCTTTAATGAGTTCATCTGCCATGTTTGTAGAATTGACAACCTCTTTAGGTGTGTCTTCTGATTTGCCAGCAGACTTCTTTCTTGAAGTTCTGGGTTTCTTGGTCGCAACCTTTTCTTCAGATATCTTTTCAGATTTTCTCTTCTTAGGACCTTTCTGAGACCCGAGAACCTTTTCATCAGATTTGTATACTCATACTTGTAGAGTAAGTTCATGGCTATTTCATAGCCTCTCGAGCTCAATGCCAAGCTTTTCCAGAAGTACCATATCTTCGCACCATATCCCATCATGGCCTTTGGTTCAGCTTAGTCCTTTAACAATCTTAGTCTCAAGCCTTGAATCTTCTTCACAAATTTCATGAAGGCGTACTTTCCCAGCTTGAAAGGGTTTTCCACCTTTTGTCTTGTTGATTCAAGAAGAACAACATGATCCATCGTTCTTGGCTTATCCGGTCAAGACCTCCTTGTAGACCATCAAAGCATCGTGAAGAATGCAAGCCAAGATATCCCAAAGGAACCAACAGATGTCCGGTTCGATGTCGCAAGTTTGAACTCAATGGGTGTATCGATTTCTCAAGATCACACATCATCAGAAGTTCTTTAACACCTTCAAGGAGTTCCTCATCCTTGGTGTTTATTTCAAAATCCTTTCCAAGATTTTGAACCTCAAACAACTTCTGAAAGTTGTTAAGTCCGTAGGATTTCCTTTCCTTGATGAGGTTTTGATAGACACTATTTCAAAGGCCTTCAGATACACAAGAAATAATCCTCAGTTGTTGTAAAATTCCAACACATCAAGTGATGAAATTCCACAAGGGCGCAGGATACAAAGCCCTTGATTTGTGCCTTTTCAAGCATGTCAAGAATTAGCTTTACGGCTTGATTCTCTATTGCACGTGAGGTATTCCTCAACCACGGCACCACCCCAAATCATTCTCGTGACTTGAAGTCCAATGGTCGATTGAAAGCTCCTACCGGTCGATTGTTAACAATAACCAACTCGTGCTTGCTTTTCAAGAGTACCAAGGAGGATTGGGATTCGTGTAGAAGTGTTCTTGGAGGCCATCTCTTTATATAGTAAGGATTTGAAGCTTGTGTTTGAAAGAGATTCGATTGAGTGATTCTTTCGTAAAAACTTAATCAAGAAAAGCGTAGATTTTAGAGAAGTTGCAGAGGATTAGGAGAAGGTTTTCTTTGTTTTGATGCAAGTTGAAATTTTGATTAGGCAAAAGTGATTTCATTTGCCAAAATCCTATATATATAGCAAGTGAATCTCAATGCATAAATACATACAAATTGATTTTGTGTATACGATTCGTGATTTGCAAACAGCGTGAGCAAAAGCTAGTTCGCATTAAATGCTTAGTGGGCCATGTCGAATGTCAACAATTCACTATTCTCGTGAATTAATTTACGCGTTCAGATCAAGCGCTTGAATTCATCAAGGGTCACCATTGCTTCTCCAAAGAATGATCACAATCAACAAATGTAATTGTGCCCATTTAATGAATTTTGGCTAATAGCTATCCGAATCACAATTCATTGGAGCAAGGACACTTGCAGATCTGAATTTGTCTTATACTTAGGATTTTCCCAAGTTTTTCATCAAAATAGAAATAGTGCGAGATTCAAGAGTAGTTATCGCAGATAGTTATGCTATTCTCTTTTGTGTTCCCGCTCATAGAATGATTCAGATATCGAGTTCCGCCTCGTAGATCTTAAGCTATCTTTTGCTCTTTAGCCTTTTGACTTCGGGTTCCGTTCGGATACCTCTTCTATCTTTTCCGGATACCGTTCTAGATACCTCTTCTCTCTTTTTGGATACCCGTTCAGATACCTCTTCTCTGGATGCCGTTCGGATAATTCGAACTTTTCGGTTCATTGGTAGTTCCATTAGTCCAAGACTATGTCTTAAGGCTAAGAATCGCTTTCTTGTAGTGGCTTAGTGAAGATATCGCAAGTTGGTCTTCAATCCCAATCTTGAGTATCTCTATATTGCCTTTTCAACATGGTCTCGATGAAGTGATGTCTAACATCAATGTGCTTTGTTCGCATGAAATTTAGGATTCGTGTAATCGCATAGCACTTGTGTTGTCACGTAAAATGGGAGTTTTCTTCTCATCGAGTCCATAGTATTTAAGTTGTTGTTGTATCCACGAATTTGTGTTGCACAACAACCAAAGACAATATATTCAGCCTCTGTGGTAGAAGTTGCAATTGAGTTTTGCTTCTTGCTAAACCATGAGATAAGTCTAGTGCCCAAAAATTGACAAGTTCCTGAGGTGCTTTTCCTATCAAGCAATGATCCAGCATAATCAGCATCTGAGTACCCAGCTAAACTCAATTCACTTTCTCTAGGATACCACAGTCCTACATCTACTGTACCCTTCACATACCTTAATATTTTCATAGCAATGTTGTAGTGTGTTTGCATTGGATTTGTCTGAAATCTAGCACATACTCCAACAGCATATTGAATATCAGGTCTACTTGCAGTGAGGTAAAGTAGTGAACCTATCAATTTCCTATACTTATGTTCTTCAACACTCTTATCTGATTCATTATAGGTCTTTTTGGTTCCAATTCTCATATGTATCTTATCATTCTTTTCATAAGGATTATGATTGAATTTTGTGAGCATATCTTTTGCATACTTTGTTTGACTAATGAATATTCCATCATTGAGTTGCTTGACTTGCAATCCTAGGAAATAATTCATTTCTCCCATCATGCTCATCTCAAACTTGTTTTTCATGAGATTTGCAAAGTCATTACAAAGTTGCTTGTCCTTAGATCCAAATATGATGTCATCAACATATACTTGAACTAAGAGTAGTTTCCCATCATGATTTAAGGTAAATAAAGTTTTATCAACTTCACCTTTCTTGAAACCACTTTCCAGAAGGTATTTGGCCAAAGTGTCATACCATGCTCTTGGAGCCTGTTTTAGTCCATACAGAGCTTTCTATAGTTTATAGACCATTCTACTTTCTGAGGAAACTTCAAAGCCAGGTGGTTGCTCAACATAAACTTCTTCTGCAAGTTCACCGTTTAGGAATGCGCTTTTGACATCCATCTGATAAACTTTGAAATTTTTATGAGCTGCAAAGGCTAGAAAGAGTCTTATTGCATCTAATCTGGCAACTGGTGCATATGACTCATCAAAATCTAAGCCTTCAGTCTGAGTGAATCCCTTGGCAACCAATCTTGCTTTGTTTCTGGTTATTTCACCAGTTTCATTCATTTTGTTTCTGAAAACCCAGTTAGTTCCAATCACAGATATTCCTTCAATAAATGTAACTAGTTTCCAGACTTTGTTTCTCTCAAATTGATCCAACTCTTCTTGCATTGCAGAGATCCAGTCTAGGTCTCCTAATACTTCTTCTATACTTTTAGGTTCGATATTCGAGATGAAACATCCAAAGAGAGAATCAGCATTTTCAGCTATTGCTCTCCTAGTCCTAACACCCTGATTAATTGTTCCAATTATATTCTTTGTAGGATGATCTTTGATCCATTTCATCAAAGGTTTAGTGCTAGTAGGATCAATATCCAGGTGATCTGAATGTGAATCACTAGGATTTTGATTTGATACTTTTTCAGTATCTAAGATATCTGACATATGAGAAATGTCATGGATATCGACACTTTTCGATGTTAGAGATATCTGAGACATGCATTTCAGCATTCTTAATTTCAGATACCTCTCCATGATGAAGGTTCTCAGTAACCTGTTCCATTTCTGGAAAACTTATAGGAAATTCCTCATCATGTTTGTGAGTCATCTTGTTGTTACTAGGCTTTCCAAGCTTTTCTACGTCAGAGTCATCCTCACTTTCCATAACGATGTTTTTCCTTTCTGAGGGTTCTTCTTTAGTATCCCTCAGTAATAGTTCTTTGAACTTTTCTGAGAGTTCATCAGTAGGAGGTGTTTTCTTGCTTCCTTCATAGAATACAATGACATGATTCTTCAATTTTCTTTGTTCTTTTGTTGTAAACTCTGTAAGCTTTGCTGTTTGTGGAATAGCCAAGAAAAACACCTTCATCTGCCTTTGGTTGAAATGTTCTCAGATAATCTTTCCCATTGTTTAGAACAAAACATCTACAACCAAATACTCTCAGATGTTTGATATTAGGAGGTCTTCCAACCAAAATTTCATAGGGGGTCCTGTCATGGTGTTTGTTTATCAAGCATCTGCTCGAGTAGTAGTGTGTTTTACGCCTTCAACCCAATATATTTCACTTATCTCAGTGTCAGCTAGCATTGTCCTTGCAGCTTCTTTAAGGGTTCTGTTTTTCCTTTCTGCAACACCATTTTGTTGAGGTGTTCTTACAGAGGAAAGTTGGTGTTGTATACCTTTGCAGGTACAAAACTCCTTTATGTACTGATTGACAAACTCAGTACCATGATCTGTTCTGATTGCAGATACCTTTTCATTTTTCATGATTTCAAGCTTTTTCAGCAAGTTTGGTATCTCCACCCTGGCATCAGATTTGTGTTTGTAAAGACAACCCAAGTGAATCTTGAGAAGTCATCTACAACAGACCATATTTCTTTCCTGCATAACTAGTTAGATGATTCAAAAAGATCCATATGTAAAAGTTGCAGTGGTCTAACACTAGAGTGTCTGATTTTGGACTTGAAAGAGATCTTAGATTGTTTCCCCCATCGACAAAGTAGCAGATACTATCCTTTCTGAACGATGTTTTGGGAAGACCAACCACTAACTCTTTCTTGGCAAGTCTGTTCAGAGTTTTGAAATTCAAGTGACTCATTCTTTTGTGCCATAACCAGTGCTCTTCTGTGTGACCAGATTGACTCACCATGAGACATTCTTCAGTTGTGGCAGATGCCCAGTCGGCAACATAAAGACTGCCTTTCCGACCAACTAAGACCGTATGCTTTGACTCATTGTCAATTAGTTTGCGATTTAGCTTTGAATTTTATAGTAAAACCTTGTGCAAACCGGCTCATGCTAAATAGATCGTATTTCAAATCCTTAACATGTAATACGTCGGTCACTACAAAAATCGGCACATGGACGGATAGATCCGTCGCTACTGTTACTATCCGTCGCCCGGCGACGGATCGGGCGGATAGAAAATCCGTCGCCCCCCTGAGCTAATGCGACGGATAACAATCCGTCGTCCAATTCATGACAGTTGGACGACGGATTGACCAATTATTTTTTTTAATTCCGAAATTTAGCGACGGATAGGACCTATCCGTCGCTAACTATAGCGACGGATAGATCCTATCCGTCGCTATATTTAGCGACGGATAGAATCTATGCGTCGCTAAATATTTTATCGACTAGTGACGAATTTGAAATTCCGTCACTAATTCCACATCGTGAATTCCGTCACTAATTCCGTCACTTTGTGAATTCCGTCACTACTTAGTCACTATTTATTTCATATTAATCCTATTTTTCGTAGTTCACCTATTTAATCAATATAATGTTCGATAATAAATCAATAATACGGAAAATGTTTCAATGAATAAAAAGTAATATTCGAATGGAGAAATTATCCAAACAAGTGTAAATTTGAAAAAATCTGAACATACAGATACATAACTAGCTATCAGACGGGGGTGGGGGTGGGTCACGGCGGAATTGGGACATGAACTGCTCCATCTGTAACCGAAGGCGCTCGTTCTCCTCCCTTCGTTCTCTGTCGGCGCTCCATCTCGTCCCTTTGTTGCTCCATCTCGTCCCTTTGTTGCTCCATCTCTTGAGTTAGCCGAGCAACATGTTCCGGACCGCGATCGCACCATTTCGAGACAGTCCTGTGTGTAAACCGGACGTCTGGCTTTGGGATGATGATGAGGAGCACCCCGGACTAGCCAGATGCAAACCGAGGCTCCCGAGTCCATATATTCGTCCTTTCTTGTCCGGTTTGTTGACCTCTAGGAAGATGTTGTCAACTTGTTCAGTTGACAACACATCACCCGTCTCGTCCTCCTGCCTCGCCACCTGAGCATCAACCTCAGCCTGAAATCGTAAATAGCAGATATAATGATCGATTCTTGTTTTAAAAAGTAACTTGTAATAGTGTACAAATATGAACTTTAAGCAACATAAACATACCGCAATAGGCGAGGCCGGCAATGGTCCATACCCATATACCTTGGCCTTCTTGAAGATGGCATACTTGGATGTCACCTCCCGTGCCACCGAATCAAACCAGATCTAGTCAACAATTTATCATCTACAAGTAATAGAGCAGAGACTTCATACGCATTACGTAATGCTAGATTGCAAAAACACATATATACGCACCGATTGATAATAATCGATGTGAGATCGCCTCCCAAGGTGGTGAACGGCCCTTCTGCCGTGTCGGTAGGATGCCGGTTACTGTTGGTCCAAGCAACGTCCCGGACATCGATTCGGCGCCATGAAGCATCCCAAAGGCCCACTCCGTTGCATCAACTGTGGAGGATTGGGCCACCCGATCCCGAATGGCCTTCCACGTCTGCACCATATCCTCAGATACTTGGATCCACCAGTCTAAACGCCAGATCTGTGGATCAACCCTTGGGAATGAAGTACTCCTTCTACATTCCCAATTTCATACAACATCCAAAGTCAATACATGTCCTAACAACATAATGTATATGGTGACTAACATATCACCCAAATAAAGTGGCTAACATACCACTCACATATAGTGGCTCACATACCACTCACATACGGTGGCTAACATACCACTCACATTGTCCTAAAATTTACTAACACAATGGTGACTAACATATCACCCAAATAAAGTGGCTAACATACCACTCACATACGTTGGCTAACATACCACTCACATTGTCCTAAAATTTACTAACAATGGTGACTAACATATCACCCAAATAAAGTGGCTAACATACCACTCACATACAAGGGCTAACATACCACTCACATTGTCCTAAAATTTACTAACACAATGGTGACTAACATATCACCCAAATAAAGTGGCTAACATACCACTCACATACATTAGTAAAATACCACTCACATTGTCCTAAAATTTACTAACACAATGGTGACTAACATATCACCCAAATAAAGTGGCTAACATACCACTCACATACAGTGGCTAACATACCACTCATATTAAAACGATTATAATTACAAACAAATGAATGTCATATTTTAACTTACCCTCAGCTCATCGAAGTACTCGGCCCTCATGCGCTCCGAGATGTGGCTCCAACACTCACCACCACCTTGGTGGCTCTCTCCTGCTCCGGAAGATGTCACCTAGTTTGTTGTGCACCTCCCGAGGCCATAAGCTGTTGTCAATGTATAAGATACAAGAAACGAATATGCATTACTTTAGTACAACAATTTATACTTGTTAACTATCATTATCAGTTATGTTTTACATATTTAAGAAGAATGTATAATACTTACTTGGCAGGACCAATAGGGAAAATCATAGGCAAGCCGTCCCACGTGACGTTGGGATTGTTTGGATCGAACACGAGGTAGGGACAATCGTCGTGGTCGTCCTCCAAAGATGTGTCCGGCCGTTGGTAGAGCCACGGCCGCTCTCTCTCTGCCGGGGTCTCAGAATCCGAGACCTTTGTCACGATCTTGAGCCCTCCATCGACGGTGTCCCCGACCCACCACTATCATGCGGCCGGCTGCGTGGGGGGGGGGGGGGGGGACGATAGGTGGACGGCCTCTGTCGCAGCATCTGCAAAAAAAATGTAATAAATACAATAAAAATGTGTTAGTACGAGTTATAATACATAGCAGATTATAATAACACATATAATTACTCATAATACACATAATAACACATATAATTACTCATAATACACATAGAATCAAACCAGCTCGGTGGAAAGATACGCTCGAGCTTGCATAGAATCAATGGTATGTTCCTTTCAAGATTTTCCAACACTTTATCATGAACCACCCTTGTGCCTAAATTTTTGAAAAATAAGCTCAACTCGGTGATAGCAGTCCATACGTGTTTCGGCAGAAGCTCTCGAAATGCTACCGGGATAAGCCTCTCCATGAACACATGACAGTCGTGGCTCTTCATCCCATAAACCTTTGTCTTCTTCAAATCCACACACCTCTCTAAATTTGAGGCGTAATTATCTCGGAAACTCAATGCCCTCACCCAATCAAACAAAATTGACCTAGAAGCGTTGTCAATTGTGTAGCACGCCGCCACTTACCATTCTCATCCTTCTTTGTCAACTCAGGCCTTTTACACCACGTCGACAACTCGGATCTAGACTTCGCATGGTCCTTTGTTTTTCCCTCAATGTTGCAAAGTGTATTGAATAAGTTCTCGAACACGTTCTTCTCAATGTGCATGAAATCTAAGTTGTGACGGATAAGAAGATCGCCCAAGAAGGCAAGTCCCGTAAAATGCTTCTCTTCCTCCAACCACATTTTTACCAATTTTCTCGTTATGCTTCATCCACCCAAGCTCACCACCTTCATAAGACCCAATCTATCAATCTCCGCAAGAATTTGTGCACCAAGAAGTCTTGTCGGGCTTTTTGTTGACGACTTTATTTTTCAAGAATTGATCGTTGTTCTTCCCGAACGGATGGTCACTTTCTAGCAATCTACGATGACAATCAAACCAACAAAATTTTCCACTACCCTTCGCCTAAATGCATCTCAGATCCTCCAAGCAATGTGGACATGCATATTTCCATTGCTTTTCCTTCCAGATAGCATGGAGTACGCAGGAAGTCACTCACGGTCCAAAGAAGAGCCGCTCTCAAGGTGAAGTTCTTTTTGTCGACACATCATATGCGGATACCATCCGTCCACAACTCGATCAGCTCCTTGATTAGGGGTTGCAAGAAAACATCCAACGTCCCAGGATCTTCGCCTGTGCACCAATGCAAAAAACATGAATGGCTCCTTCATGCACTCACCGGGGCGATTGCACGGTGAGCATAATCGCCAACAAGAGTATTTACGTTCACTACCGACGGGTTAAAACCATCCGCATAAAGTCCCAAACGTACATTTCTAGATTCGCTACAAACTCGGATAAGTCTTGTCAAACGATTTCCATGCGGGTGAGTCTGCTGGATGGTCCATTCTACCACCTTCAAGATTATCCGAGATTACTCGCTCCTTGCCACCGCATTTTATCCATGAAGCACTTGAAGCATACAATCTTTTCAAACGAGGTGCTAGAGGAAGTACCACATTTTCTTATGTGAGAGATTTTTCTTTGTCGTTTCTTTGCAGCCCCTCCTTGTAACGCTTGTACTGCCTTACCACGTAACTTGCATTCTATTAGATCCGCATCCTCCTCCCAATATATCATGCACATTTTCGGACAATGCCTATGGTTACCACAAGTGCCCTAATCCCGCATCTTTTCTTCGCTTGGTAAAAGTTGGTGGGAACTAGGTTTTCTTCAGACAAAGGTCCAACATTACGCCAACCCATTCATTGAAGCTCGTTTTGATTGTGGCCATTAGCTACAACTCATTAGCCGAGATAACAAAGACAACTCTGAGCTTACACCGGGTAAACCGCTTCCTTGATGATTCTAACAAGTCAAAGAACAATCGATCCTCGGGATTCGGTGGTTCCTCCACCTCCACCTCGGTTTCGGTGTTGGTTGTGTCCTGAACTCCGCGCAAAGATCGTACACCATTTGTTCGACTCGAGCTCGAATAGCATCGCCTTGATTGGGATTGTTCCCCGACTTGTTCATTTTTCTCTTCCTTCCACGTTATGCAGATTGGTCATATGTATTGACGGTCTTGCTTCCTCACCATGATGATTCCATACGATACGCAGGAAGGAATCCATTTTTCCTCAAGTGCTGGACTACCACTTTAGGAGTCACGTATTGCTTGTTTCTGCACTGTTTCATTGCACAAAGACACTTTATCAACCCATCCTTTACACAAGACGGATTTGACATTGCAAATTCAATGAAACCTTCAACCCTTTCGTAAAACTCCATTGAACTCGCCATTGAGAGTACGACAATACATCCATCCACGATCGGTATTCATTGAATAATTAGATAATAACCTGACACGTTTGAATTCATTAGATCGAGGTCTTTCATTTACGGTAATAAATCAATTTCACAATAATTCAATCAATTGCTACGTAATATAAGTTATATTAGCTTCAGTCAATTGTTAAGGCATTACATAATATAAGTTACATCAGCTTCAATTTTACCATAATGTTTGGTTTCATATATATATCAACTAATGATTACTAGTTATACAAGCTAGAGACAAAACGGATGAAACTCCTCATTCTCATGCACCCCCCTCCTCATCACTTGTGACGCTCCCTACCACATAACTTGCATTCCAACAGATCTACATCCTCCTCCCAATACACCATGCACATGTTCCGACAAGCAGAAAGGCACTCAATAGGCGGCCCCAAACCCCGCCTCCCCCCCATGTATGCCATGGACGGTGCTTCCTCACCGTGATGAATCCATACATGATACTCGTGCATGAATCCATAACGTCATAAGTGCTCGAATCTGCAGAGGCGTCATAAATTGCTTGTTTCAGAGTTTCAATGTGCAAGGACACTTTATCAACCCCCAATTGCACAAACCGGATGTCCCATGGCAAACGAGATGAAACCTTTAACCCTTCTACGAAACTCCTAGAAACTCATCATTTACCGCCATTTATCGTACATCCATGAACGGTCGGAATGCATTGTTTACTTTATTTTTAACCTGAGACGTTCCAATTGATTAGATCGTATTTAATTTATTAGATCGATTCCAATTCGGATAAGAAGATTGTAGAGGTTAATTGTTAATTATTATATGTTCCTTATAAATTAATTATTAATTAAGTGTTCATGTGTTACAAAATTGGACATATATAATAACCATTTCAACCTCTTAGTACATATATTATATACTTAACATACATATCAAATTAACTAATTACTCTATACATATCGAATTACTACATATATTCATATCAAATTACATACTTAACATACAAATTTATCAAATCAAAACTACATACTTCTATACTTAACAAACATATCAAATTAACTAAACTAACTATATATACTTAACACACAAATCAAACTAACTACATACATTCATACATACCAAACTTAACATACTACATACATTCATATCATTAATTAAACTAACTATCAAATTGAACAAATTACATATAATTGATCAAATTAACAAAACTAACTACTACATACTTATCATATATACATATAATTGCTCAAATTAATCAAAATAAACAAAATCCCCAAATTTTAAAAAACTAGGGTTTTAGCCAAAATACCTTGATTAATCGGTAGAAATCTGAAATTGATCGAAGAAACAAACTCCTTGTCCCACTAGCTTCGATTAGGCACCAAGATTGGCCGGAATAACGAACAATTCACCGGAAACCGAAGAGAGGAAAAGAAGAGAATGAGGAAGAAGAAGGGAGAAGATGAAGAAAATGAGGCTCTGCCTCTCTGTCCGGTCAAATTAGGAAATTCTGGGCCGACGGACACGTGTCCGTCGGCCCAGAATCGATCCGTCGGCCCAAATGGCGACGGATAGGTATCCGTCGCTATAAGGCGACGGATAATCTATCCGTCGCCCAGTTTTAAAAAAAAAAAATTTCTTTTTTTTTTTAATAAAAGTCAAACTTGGGCGACGGATAAATAGTTATCCGTCGCCCAAGTTAGCGACGGATAAGTTATCCGTCGCTAATAATAGTGTGTCATATCATAAATAACATCGAAAAGGAAAAAGACAGATTATAAAGGCACGCAAATTAATTTCTATTAAAGAATACTTCTACTCATACTCAACAATTTAGAAGAAAGAGCAGCATTTTTCTCTCAAATAAACAAATATAAAAAAATGTCTCTCCCTTGGATATTATTTACTTGTGTTATATTCTATATTTCTATGTTCGCGCTTACTTGCTTGTATTTGTTTTTTTTCTCAGAAATGAAATAGAGTAGAACAATGCGGAGTCGAATTTGCGGATTCGCGGATACGAGCACACGCAATGGAACCGTAGACAGTCAAGTGAAATCCAATCCACGAAATAATTTGATAAGCGACGGATAACTATTATCCGTCGCCAAACTGGGCGACGGATAGATTCCGTCGCCCAGTTTACCGATCCGTCGTTATGGGGCGACGGATAAAATCCGTCGCCCCATAACGTCGTTTTTTCCAAGTTTTCTTGTAGTGAGTGATTGTTAAAGTTCCCAATTTGACGTTACCAAATCCCAGAGAGGGATTTAATTCTCCTCCAGCAAATCTGATATCTGGTCCTGTGTTGCAAGCTTTGTAGTCAACCAGATTTGCTTTGTCTCCTGTCATGTGCTTTCCGCATCCACTATCAAATAGCCATTGTGCTTTAGTCCAGGAAGCATTCTGCACACAACAGGAAACAGGAGATTAGGTTCTCATATCTTTGATGGAACCGTCAGAATCAAAAGTTCTTCCAGTAGGAATCCATTTTTGAATGAATTTCCTTGAAGCATGCTTTTGTCTGACAGGAACATAAGGAGGAATTCTTTTTGAATGAAGGTTATCATTAGTAAGAATTATTTTCTTCCTTGGTGTGTCCCTAGGTGCTCCATATGATACTTTCAGATACCTGTCTTTCTGAGTTTGCTTTTCAGCAAACTTAGCCTTCCTTGCCAGATTTCTTCTAGCCCTGGCATTCAGATTTTCAGTGGCTTGATTTAACTTCAACTTCTGATAATTGCTTTGAGCAATTCTAGCCTTCAGCCATCGTTCTTGCTCCTGCTTGTACTCATGAGCAAGTTGTTTTCCGATGCCTATGTAGCCAATACCGTTTCGAGCACTTGAAGCTATCTGAGATCTTTTCTCAGCAGCTTTGCTAGTCTCTGGTTGATCCAATTTCTTTCCATAAAAAGTGACATGGGAGAATTTGCCAGCACTGTGGGTGTTTACACTTTTCAGTGTTGTGTTTCTTTTCAGAGACGTACCCATCAGTTTTGTTTTTGACTTGTTTTTCCCACAAAGGTTTAGTCGCAACTGCCTTTCCTTTGTCAACAATCTTTGTCTTTTCACCGATACTATAGATTGCATGGGAACCGTCTTGCTGAGTACTTACAAATGTTCTCTTTTCTTTACTCTTATTCAGAGTATTAGAGCAATCTGTCTGAGTATTCAACCCAAGTCCTTTCTTTTCTGAAGGATCTCTTAGTGTCACTAGCTTTGGCATAAGATTGAAAAGATAGTTCTTTCTTCTTGAGTTCCTTGTTTTCAGAAAGAAGATTTTCATAATTCTTTCGTAACTCAGCCATTGCTTCTTCATGTGACTTTTCAGTCTCAGATATCTGAGCTTTGAGAAATGCATTTTCAGCATTCTTTCTCTCAGATTCTTTAACTAATTGAGAATTTTCCTTTTCAAGAAAATTCTTTTCTTCTTCAAGGTTTTCGGCTCTAGCTCGGATCATTAGAAATTCTCTTTCATAGATGTCAAGTTCTTTCCTGAGATTTTCTAGATTTTTTATTTCCTCTTCATCACTTTCATAAGTGTAGCAAGAAGTATGTGTTACCTCATCAGCCATAAGACAGTTTTCTATGTTGGAGATGTCTGGTCCGTCAATTTCAAAGAACTCCACATTTCATTCTTCTTGAGGCGAAGTTGATTATATCATGAGTAACTCCACATAGTTACGGTGATGGTAGGTTGAATCATCTGAATTGTCATCTTCGTAACTGCTTCAACGCCTAGAGCATCCAGTTGAATTTGGATTTTCTTTCTTTCTTGATTAACAAAGCTCGCTTCTTCCAAGATTCTTCTATCTTTCTTGTCACTTTGTTCTTAGTTTGTTGAGGTGACAATCCTTTTGAAGTGGCTAGGTTTCGACAATAGAAACAGATATCGCTTTCAATTTCGCTTCCTCAAGACATGATGCTTTCTCGAAATGGCTTGTTCAATGAAGCTCGCATATTTTGTCTTGGTGATAGTTTGAGCCTAGATGCTTTTTCACTTCTCTTTAGCTTTTCTTCTCTCAATTTCTCGAGACAAATTTACTCATTTGCTTTGCAAGAAGAGCATCCTCGCTCCTCCTTGCTTTTCTTCTTTCGAAGTTTCTTGATTAACTAGAGCAACATTCGCAACTTTTCAGGTTGTTTGTTCTCTCCGAGTTGTCTCATAGTCAACAAGAGCAAGATGAGAGAAAAGTTCCATCGAGTGATATTTGGCATACCTTGGTTGAAATAAAAGAATTTAGTATGCTCCAGTTGTGGTTAAGACTTGACAATAGTCTTAATCTTCTCGATCGAGAGTATCTATTGCTTTCCCAGTCGCCATATCACTCATAAGAGTGGTAAATCTGAAATCAAGTTCTTCCAGAGTTTCAGTGGGACCTTGTTTGAAATTTTGAAATTTCAACTTTAGAACTTCGAACTTGTTTTCCTTGGTTTTCTCAGTTCCGGCACAGATTTCTTCAATCACCGCCAGCAACTTTCGCTTTTAGCACCCCACGCTTTACATCGTATGTGCTCCGTGTCGATCCGATGAGGATGTTATGAGCTTGACCATCCAGACGATTCCACTTGGCATCTTCCGCTGTCCAGAGTTCTCTGGGCGGTGGTTCGTAAATAACGTGACCAGCAGATCTTCCACTAGTCGACGATCCTTGTGAAGATCCTTCGCTTTGATCTCTGTCTCTTCCACTTGAAACCTCCATGACTTGCTTAAGTTGTTGAATGATTATTGGACCATTCTTTATTACTTCGATCATCTCGTCACTTATGGCTTCCAGGTGGAGCATCATGTTATTTTTCCATTTCTCGTAGTTCTCTGGTTTGAGAACGGGTGCATCACTCAGAGACATACCTGCACACTTAACACACAAATTAAATAGTCAAAAAAAATGGACAAAGTTCCTTCACCTATCTGGGGATCTAGGTTCAGTGCAGAAGGCTGGTGAACCTCCCGCTCTGATACCACTTGTTGGTCCAGATAACGGCAAAGTAAAAGACTAGAGGGGGGGGGGGGTGAATAGTCTTTTAAAACTTTTGTCGATAACAAATATTTCTCAGATATCTGAATGGATATCTGATACTTAGAATCAGAGTGCGGAAGACTTAATAAAGATAAGTGTAGAAACAGTTAATAAGTGTGTGTGTGTGTTGCTGAACTATAAATACAGAAATGTAAATAACACAACAAGTATAGTGGTATCTGGAGGTGGCGTAATCCTCCAACTAATCCACTTCGGTCTATCAGAGACCTAGAATTCACTAGAACAGATAATTGAGATAACCTTACAAAAATCCTATTCTAAGATTCTGAACAATTGGTTCCCAACCAAAAGTTCCACCTGAGTTGTTCCCTAGCTTCTTCAGCCAAGTACTTCCTATACTCAGAAACCTTTGAGTTGTTCCCTAGCTTCCCAAGCTAAGTACTTCCTATACTCAAAACCTTGGAGTTATTCCTTAGTTTCCAAATCAAGTACTTCCTATGCTCCGGTAACCTTGGAGTTATTCCCTGATTTTTCAACCTAAGTACTTCCTGTACTCCACGCCGGTTTTGGTGTTGGTTTCGGTTTGAGTTGTCAGATGAGCATCTTAATAACTTTTCAGTTATTCAGATAGCTCTGTGAACTAAGTTACTTAATACACTTTACAGCGTATGGTATCTAGTTCGATTTTCTTGACTAAGTCTTATGATATCTGCTCAAGAGAATGAATCTCGGATAGTTGATCTTTTGATTCAACTCCTTTACGATAGCTTTGCTTGTTTCGGATCGTGACACTTAGAACTTCAAGTGTTTACTCAAGATCACAAGCTTTAGTCGCAATGTAAAGCTTTGATAATAAGTAAGAAGCTTTGAGAGAGTAAGATCGAGATCGTATGTTTTAGCGTATTCGGTTACGAGTTGTGTTCCGTGTTCTCTCAAGTTGTCTAAGTGTTGATATTTATAGATGAATTTGAGTGCCGTTTGAATAGTATCCGTTAGCTCAAATTTAAACTATCGATATCCGTGTATAATGTGAGTTTTGTCTTCTTCTCAGAAGTTGCCGTTGCTTTTACTCAGACATCTCTGTCCGTGCATTAAATGCATTGTACTCTACTTTTTGTCCTGTAGTGTCAACGGAACTATGCATTGTATCAGAGACTAGACTTGTTGTCTGATTCTTTGCACGTCCTTATCTTCATTCTTCAGATACCACTAGTATTGATTGAAACAACCTTGTTTCTTTTCAGAAACGTGTTTAACGCTCAAGGTATCTGAGAACAGATATCTGTGGACACTTTCCTTGTCTTCAGATTTGTATCTCATTTCTCAGATATCTCTTGTGACACAGTTTGTTTGAAACTGTTTGCGTCTACAAGATATCTGGCTAAGATATCTGAATAACAGATTCAGTAATCTTGTGCAGTTTTCTTCAAATCTTCAAAAGTTGTTGAGCTTTCTTCTTGGATGTCTTCTTCTTGGTCTTCTCTTCATAAAATAAAAATTACATTTTGAGACCTAACATCCTATACAAGATTAGCTAGACTATCATACTTAGTGGGTTTCCTCTTTTACAATGTTCAAGTGAACCAAGAGTACTAATCACCTTTCTGAGACTAAGATAAGTCATCATGTTGCTGAACAAAATCTAAACAGATATTCTAACAAAATATCTAACACAATTGCTACGTAATATAAGTTATATTAGCTCCAGTCAATTGTTACGGTATTACATAATATAAGTTACATCAGCTTCAATTTTACCATAATGTTTGGTTTCATATATATATATCAACTAATTTTTACTATTTATACAAGCTTAGAGACAAAACGGATGAAACTCCTCATTCTCATGCACGATCCTCCTCATCACTTGTGACGCTCCCTACCACAGAACTTGCATTCCAATAGATCTACATCCTCCTCCCAATACACCATACACATGTTCCGACAAGTAGAAAGGAACTCGATAGGCGGCCCCAACCCCGCCTCTCCCTCCATTGGAGGTATGCCATGGACGGTGCTTCCTCACCGTGATGAATCCATAATGATACTCAGGCATGAATCCGTAACGTCGCAAGTGCTTGAATACTGCTGTAGGCGTCATAAATTGCTTGTTTCTGCAGGTTTCCAATATGCAAGGACACTTTATCAACCCCCAGTTGCACAAACCGGACGTCCCATGGCAAACGAGATGAAACCTTTAACCCCTTCTACAAAACTCCTAGAAACTCTGCCATTTACCGCCGTACGATAGTACATCCATGAACGGTCGGAATTCATTGTATACTTTATTTTTAACCTGACACGTTCCAATTGATTAGATCGTATTTAATTTATTAGATCGATTCCAATTCGGATAAGAAGATTGTGGAGGTTAATTGTTAATTATTATATGTTCCTTATAAATTAATTATTAATTAAGTGTTCGATATGTTACAAAATTGGGCATATATTTTAACCATTTCAACCTCTTAGTACATATATTATATACTTAACATACATATCAAATTAACTAATTACTCTATACATATCGAATTACTACATATATTCATATCAAATTACGTACTTAACATACAAATTTATCAAATCAAAACTACATACTTCTATACTTAACAAACATATAAAATTAACTAAACTAACTATATATACTTAACACACAAATCAAACTAACTACATACATTCATACATACCAAACTTAACATACTACATACATTCATATCATACCTAACATATATACATATCATTAACTAAACTAACTATCAAATTACATACATACATACATATATATATATATATATATATATATATATATATATATATATATATATATATATATATATATATATATATATATATATATATATATATATATATATATATCAAATTGAACAAATTACATATAATTGATCAAATTAACTAAACTAACTACTACATACTTATCATATATACATATAATTGCTCAAATTAATCAAAATAAACAAAATTCCCAAATTTTTAAAAACTAGGGTTTTAGCCAAAATACCTTGATTAATCGGTAGAAATATGAAATTGATCGAAGAATCAAACCCTTGTCACACGAGCTTCGATTAGGCACCAAGATTGGCCGGAATAACGGATGATTGGCCGGAAAACGGATTGAGGAGAAGAAGAAATTGAGGATGAAGAATGAAGAAGATGAAGAAAATGAGGAGATTCTGCCCTGTGTCCGAATAAATGAACTCTGGGCCGACGGACACGTATCCGTCGGCCCGATCCGTCGGCCCGTTAAGGCTGACGGATAGGTATCCGTCGCCCCATAGCGACGGATAATCTATCCGTCGCCCCTTTTTTTTTTTAAATCAAAATATTAACGACGGATAAAATTATCCGTCGTTAATAATTTCCTTTTTTTTTTTATAAAGTCAAACTTGGGCGACGGATAATTATTATCCGTCGCCCAATTTAGCGACGGATAACTTATACGTCGCTAATAAGCGACGGATAACTATTATCCGTCGCCGAACGGGGCGACGGATAGAATTCGTCGCCCCAATTAGCGATCCGTCGTTAAAATCCGTCGCCCCATAACGTCGGATTTTCCCGATTTTCTTGTAGTGAAATAGCATGGGACTCGGTGATGCTATAAAGAAAAATAATGTAAAAACTGAGCAGGATAAAGCTAATGCCATGATATTTTTAAGGCATCATATTCATGATGGTCTGAAATCTGAATACCTTACGGTAAAAGATCCACTTATATTGTGGACACATTTGAAGGAAAGGTATGACCATCAGAATGTTGTGACACTTCCAGCAGCCAGATTTGAATGACTGAACTTAAGATTGGAAGATTTCAAAAGTGTCAATGAGTACAACTCATCAATGTATAATATCACATCTCGCCTTTTATTGTGTGGGGAGAAATTGTCTAACTATGATATGCTCAAAAAAACATATCAAACATTTTCCCCGGTAAACATGATATTGATGCCAAGTTATCGTAACCAAGGGTTTACAAAATATTCCCAGTTGCCACCCACTTGTTAGTGGCGGAAAAGAATAATGAGCTGCTTCTGAAAAGCCACAAGATGCGTCCAACAGGCTCCGCCCCACATCCGGAAATAAATAATAGTGGTTTTGAAGTCGCACGTGATATGAATCCGGCTTCATATAATAGTCGCGTACCAAATAATGGTTATGACGAAAGCCGTGGAAATAAATGTGGTGGTCATAAGAACTGACGCGAAAATTGGCGTGGAGGCCGTGGGCATGGAGGGAAACTTTGGCCAAGTACATGGACATGGAATGAAACGTTACCGTGGTAACAATCAGAACAACTATCGTGGAAAAAATCATTCAAAAAATGCCTATAAATATGAGACGGGTAATAAAGAAAGAAGCATTTGCTACCGTTGTGGAAACTCTAGGCATTTTGTGAAAGTTTGTCGTAGCTCACAACAAAGAGTTGACAAGCACCAAGCATCCCTCAATAGGGAGGAAGGAGAGAATAGAGAGAAGTGATGGGAGGAAGAGGAAGGAGTTGGTTAATATTAGAGTTACCGCTAATCTTAGCGATAGATAGCCCTATCCGTCGCTAAATCCTTTTTTTATTATTATTTGGTCAACATAATTAGGGACGGATTAATCTATCTGTCTCTAATTAGCGACGGATTAATTAATCCGTCGCTAATCCAGAGCGATTCTTCGCTAAATAGTGACGGATAAAATCCGTCGCCCATTTCCGTGGCTATTACGCTGAATTCTTGTAGTCGTATAATATAGGCCGGAAGGTAATACTGGTAACTTTTCCAATATATTTTTCTTAATTACCCGATTGAGAAGTTGTAACATACAAGTCTTCTTTTCCATTCTCATTCATTGTCTCAATGTGATATCCGTTCGATCGAATGTCTTTAAAACTCAATAAACTTCTTTAAGACTTTGAGGAATATAGTGCTACCTCAATTTTAACTTTGTTCCTTTCGACAACAAAATAGTGGCTTTTCCGCAGCCTTCAGTCATCTTCGATTTTACGGAGATTGTATACACATCAGCTTCTCCCAATACCAAGTTGGAGAAATATTTTTCATTATTCAATATAGTGTGAGTGGTAGCAATATCTGCCAGGTATGTCTCTTCTTTAATGCTTGTAATTGTCATTTCAAATATGTTGATTTCGCAAGAGAAAACAAAAGTAAGATAATTTTCAATTTCACACATAAAAACTTGATTTATTTAGAAATACGATATATTGCTTACTGAAAAGCAATATATCATCTTACATTGATAAGCACACAAAAGTAAAGAAAATACACCAAACGAGTATCTTACAAATCAACCACACAACCACAAGAAAATAGATGCTTCACACCATACAAATATTAATTGTTAAATGCATGTTCGAGTTCACGTGTTTTCTGATTAGACTCTAATTTAGAGTCTCATTTGGTTCTTTTTAGCGGTCTTTGTTTGTCTTCGGTTATTATTTTCTAATGTTTCTTGTACGTTTTTATGCTTTGGTATTTTGATGTTGTTTTGCAGGAATCGATGATTTTGAGCCAAAATAAGGGCAAGCTGATTAACATGGCTCGCCGCGGCGAGGGATTCAGTCCGCCGCGGCGAGATTTTACGAAGGCGCCTGGAATTCTGCAAAGTTGAGCTCGCTGCGGCGGGAAGGATACCTCGCCGCGGCGAGGAAATTGGTCCACCGCGGCGAGATTTTACGAGCCGGATATCTATTGCGATAAAGAAGACTCGCCACATGAGGTATTTTCTTGCCATGACGCCGCCCCGTAATTGCTTTTTCCTTATTAGCATAGAATGATTAATACTTTTTCATACTTTCTTTTAACCTAGTTCATCGAAAAAAGCTCCTAGACATTATTCTTGAGATTGAACTACATTGGATCTTGGTTTTATCTTTGATTGAAGGATCTACATCGAATTCCTGGTTATTGTTGTAATTCTCTATTGTTTATCTCTTTACAATTCGTTCTTATTCTTGTTTGTCGAATTGTATGAGCTTGCATGCGATTATCATTCTGTTTATGTTTAGCAAGAGGAATATCTTGAATTCTTTGATCCTTGCTTCTATAATCAGTAGCTAAATCACTCCGAACATGGTAGTTATGTGACGGTTATGCATATTCGCTTCTAGGGTTTAGATTCGTTCATATAGGTTCGTCTATCTTTAAATCTTCGTAAGACCTTCAATCTAATAAGCTAGATTAAGACATTCAAAATCGTTTTCGGTTAAGGATCGTGGATTGACGACCCATGATTTCTCTATTTCAAAACATTCAAATAACGATTGGTTGAATTGGATTGCATGATTTATGTACACCTACCGTGTGACAAGTATGAACGATTTTCCTAGAGCAAATTAGCATTACTCGATCATAACTACTGTGTTCTCTCTATCTCTTTGATTTAAACCATTTACTTGCTTTATTCTGATTTCTAGTTTAGAAAGTATTCAAAACCTAAATCATTCAATCTGTTTTCACAATTAACTGTTTGCTCTCAATTCGTTGTGGTAGCTTAATTGGTTCCTTAGCGAACGATCTTGTGGTTAGCATTGTCTTTCTACAACAACTGCTTACTACTTGTTTACTAAGTATTAATTTGAGCACATCAAATTTGGCGCCGCTACCGGGGAATCAATTCCTACTGTAGCTCTTGATCGCAAATTTTTACTTGTTCTACAAATTAACTGAAGTTTATTGCACTAACAAAAACTAAGGATATTTCGAGGTTTTCGTGTTGTGTAGTTCTAACAACAGGTTTATCAGAAGGAAGCTCCAATGGCCCAGCTAACTATGGATCCTACATGCAACCCGGCGAGGTTAAGACAGGGAAGGCGGCGATCGTACTGTCTAATGAGGCGAGGAATTTGGAACTCGAGGCTCACCACTTCCATAATCTTCCCAAGTTCTACGGAATGGCCAACGAGGATGTGATAAGGTTCCTCAAGGAGTTTGAAGTACTGATTGCAGGGATTCCGTTGACAGCCGGAGGAGTAACAGTTTCAGATGGAGAGATAAGGAAGAAGGTTTTTCCAATGTGCCTGCAGGATAAAGCTAGGAACTGGCTGTTGAACCAGCCTGGGGGTTCTCTACCTAATTGGGATTCTCTCTATAAATCCTTCGTGAATAAATTTTACCCTCCCGAGAGAACGCAACAACTTCGTGCCCAGATAATTCAGTTTCAGAAGATGCATGATGAGACCTTCTATGAAGCTTGAGACCGTTTTTTGCAGTTATTGGCCCAATGCCCTCACCACAGGATAGAGGATATGAGCCTATGTGTCCGATTTTATGAAGGCCTGGATTGGGAATATCAAAATATGGTCGATGTGAGCTGTAAAAACTCCTTCCTGGAAGCATCCGCTCACGAATTGAACAGTGTTTTCGAGAAGCTGGCAGCAGCATCGCAGCTTAAGGGAGCAAGAGATAAGGCTAGGAGAGTGGCAGCCAGAGCAGTGGAAGAGACTCCAGGGTCGTGTATTACCGAGCTAGAAAACGAAATCAGGAACCATATGGAGAGGTCTGAGAGGTACTGGTTTGAGGCACAGAAAATTCAGGAAACAAATAACTAGAGGTTCGACAGTATCGAGCAATCGCAAAGAAGGCTGGAACAGATATTGGGTGACTTGGTTAGGAAATTACAGCTCATGGAGAAAGGTAGACCCCCAGCAGCCCAGAAAACATTAGAGTCTTGGCGGTTGAGATAAATTTTGAAGAACCAAGGAAGGTTAAATCTGTTGTTACCACCTGTACTAATGAGGTTGAGAACTCTGCATCAGATGAGGGAACTCCAGCAACGGTTCAAGTGACCTGCAACGACAAATGAAAGCGATCGCAGATGTAGCCACTGTTGAATCGACAGGGGATGAAGTCGAGGAACTGAGTTCCGTGATTCCAGAAGAGGAGGCTAATGCGGAGCAAGAAACTGCTGAAACTGACCCCCCACCATAATAATTCCTAAGGCAGGAAAGAGTATAAGCGACTCCGATAGTTTTGATTTACTGGTAGGGCATTGGGTGTTCAGCTCATGTTACCGGAATAGTCGACACTGGTGCTAGTTGCAATTTGATGACTTTTGACACCTATGAAGACTTAGGCTTAAAGGGATTGGAGCCGCGCAAATACTTTATGACTCTTGCTGGTGGAACCCGAAGCAGATGCATGGGGATTCTGGAAGATTTTCCGGTTAAGCTGGATGGTGTAACGGTAATGACGGATTTTGTGGTAGTGGAATCGCCGAGGTTGAAAGGGAAAGAAATGGAAAAAGATATGCTACTTCTAGGGCGACCCTTCATCTGCTCGACTCTCATGGCGGTGAATTTACATGCCCGAACCTGCACAATCGAGGTGCAAAGCAAGCCACACGAACTGAAGGCCTATTATGCTCCATTATATTCTGTTTTGCAGGTTGATAACAGAAAATTCATAGGAGCACACACTGGACCCTTATATATACATACTTATCAACAAGGAAGAACAAGAGCTGCACCAACCGAAAGAGCTAAGAACTTCCAGAGTACCAGTTAGCCAATGCGGAAGAGTCTTGTACATGACTTTAATGGTACACCTGCAGGCAAGTCACTGTTGACCCCATTCTTTTTTCTTCTTTACTCTACGCTTGAGGACATGCTTGAGTTTAGGTTTGGGGAGGGGTAATGTGCTCTCTAGTGTCTTGTCTGCATTTTCTCTATTTTTTGAGTCGCTAGAGTTTTTAGTCCTTTACTTTCTGTTTGTTATGGTCATTTTTCATTTCTTCTCTAGAGTCTTTCGTGAGTCATTCTTCCAAGTTACGGAAACTTCTATTGTGATTGTTAAATCTGCTTGCTGCTTACGTTTTACACGATTCTCAGCTTAGATAGTGTAGTGGATTTATGATCTCGTAAGTTTGTTTTTCCTGTAAATAGCAAGTTTGTTTAACTCTTTAGTCCAAAAAGCCGGTGAGAAACTTTAAGCCGATGAAAAAATATTGTACCGGCGCTTGTGTGATCCTTTCGGGAAGTGCAAACCATCTTGTTTGCGCCTTTTCATTCTCATGTGTACTCAGTTAAGTTAAGTATGACGAACGACATGATCTTCATGTTTCATTTTATCAAAAGCCAGTACATTGCGAAGAACCGGTTTGGGGAGAAGAAATATGCTGTGTTGACATGTTTATTATTCAATTTTTGTAATATGTATTACTTCCCCTGATTAGTTGATTCATCTCGGAGTGTATAGGTGGTGCTTGTCACCACCGCAGTCGTGTTAGGCGTGTTTCAAATACTACCAATATACCGGCGTGGTCTTAAAAATCCATATGTCCGTGAGGGTTGATGGCACGTACACCAAACTGACACACACAAAAGTGCGGACTTCGGTAAAACAGACACTACCAAAAAAGTGAGACTAAAAGAGTCCATAGTGGCCAAATTGATTAGAATTTAATTCATTTGATGCAAATATGTAGTTTATGGAAGTTGGTTGTATGTCTTGGAAAGCTGCTATACGCAAGAAAAAAGTTCCTTCTGACTTAACTGATTGAGTACATTGCATGAGGTATTTGAGGCACCTTTGTGACGAAAGTCACCTTCCTTTTCTCTTATTGTTCTTGAGTGTTTAACCCACTAGACACTTCCAGAGAGCGAGAGAGAATAGTGTAGGATTTCCTTGCGAGGGATTGGAGAGTTAAGCTTAAGTGCTATTTATTTGAGAAACTCTCTTGCATGATTTTTTGTGCACTATTTCTGTCAAGGTCAGTTGAGTGCAAACCTTTTGCATCTTGTGAATTTAACGCTTAAAATGGTTGAGTTCGGTTACTTGGAAGATTGACTCGTTTGTGTGTTTTTATGTGTCGTAGTCTAGAGTCTAGTTTGTTTTTAATTTGTTTATTTGCTCGGGGACGAGCAAAGGTTCGGTTTGGGGAGTTTGATGAGACTATAATTTTGAGTCTCATTTGGTTCTTTTTAGCGGTCTTTGTTTGTCTTCGGTTATTGTTTTCTAGTGTTTCTTGTACGTTTTTATGCTTTAGTATTTTGATGTTGTTTTGAAGGAATCGATGATTTTGAACCAAAATAAGGGCAAGCTGATTAACATGGCTCGCCGCGGCGAGATTTTATGAAGGCACCTAGAATTCTGCAAAGTTGAGCTCGCCGTGGCGAGGTATCCTTCCCGCTGTGGCGAGATTTTACGAGGCTAGAGGCTGGAGCTGTTGAGAGGCTCGTCGCGGTGAGATTTTACGAGCCGGATATCTATTGCGATAAAGAAGATTCGCCGCGGCGATGCTATTTTTCCGCCGCGGCGAGCGTCGGCCCCCATAATTCGTTTTTCCTTATTAGCTTAGAATGAGTAATACTTTTTCATACTTTCTTTTAACCTTGTTCTTAGAAAAAAGCTCCTAGACATTATTCTTGAGATAGAACTACATTGGAGCTTGGTTTTATCTTTGATTGAAGGATTGACATCGAATTCCTGGTTATTGTGGTAATTCTCTATTGTTTATCTCTTTACAATTCGTTCTTATTCTTGTTTGTCGAATTGTATGAGCTTACATGCGATTATCATTCTGTTTATGTTTAGCATGAGCAATATCTTGAATTCTTTGATCCTTGCTTCTATCATGAGTAGCTAAATCACTCTGAACATGGTAGTTATGTGACGGTTATTCATATTCGCTTCTAGGGTTTAGATTCATTCATATAGATTCGTCTATCTTTAAATCTTCGTAAAGCCTTCAATCTAATAAGCTAGAGTAAGACTTTCAAAATCGTTTCCAGTTAAGGATCCTGGATTGACGACCCATGATTTCTCTATTTCAAAACATTCAAATAACGATTGGCTGAATTGGATTGGCTGATTTATGTACACCGACCGTGTGACAAGTATGAACGATTTTCCTAGAGCGAATTAGCATTACTCGATCATAACTACTGTGTTCTCTCTATCTCTTTGATTTAAACCATTTACTTGATTTATTAGGATTTCTAGTTTAGAAAGTATTCAAAACCTAAATCATTCAATCTGTTTTCACAAGTAACTGTTTGCTCTCAATTCGTTGTGGTAGCTTAATTGGTTCCTTAGCGAACGATCTTGTGGTTAGCATTGTATGTCTACAACAACTGCTTACTACTTGTTTACTAAGTAGTAATTTGAGCACATCAAATTTGGCGCCGCTGCCGGGGAATCAATTCCTACTGTAGCGCTTGATCGTAAATTTTTACTTGTTCTACAACTTACCTGAAGTTTAGTACACTAACAGAAACAAAGGATATTTCGAGGTTTTCGTGTTGTGTAGTTCTAACAACAGGGTTATAAGAAGGAAGCTCCAATGGCCCAGCTAACCTATGGAGCCTACATGCAACCCGTGGAGGTTAAGACCGGGAAGGCGGCAATCGTACTGTCTAATGAGGTGAGGAATTTGGAACTCGAGGCTCACCACTTCCATAATCTTTCCAAGTTCTATGGAATGGCTAACGAGGAGGTGATAAGGTTCCTCAAGGAGTTTGAAGTACTGATTGTAGGGATTCCATTGACAGCCGGAGGAATAACAGTTTCAGATGGAGAGATAAGGAAGAAGGTTTTTCCAATGTGCCTGCAGGATAAAGCTATGAACTGGTTGTTGAACCAGCCTGGGGGTTCTATACCTACTTGGGATTCTCTCTATAAAGCATTCATGAATAAATTTTACCCTCCCGAGAGAACGCATCAACTTCGTGCCCAGATATTGCAGTTTCAGCAGATGCATGATGAGACCTTCTATGAAGCTTGAGACCGTTTTTTGCAGTTATTGGCCCAATGCCCTCACCACAGGATAGAGGACATGAGCTTATGTGTCCGATTTTATGAAGGCCTGGATTGGGAATATCAAAATAAGGTCGATGTGAGTTGTAAAAACTCCTTCCTGGAAGCATCTGCTCATGAATTGAACAGTGTATTCGAGAAGCTGGCAGCAGCATTGTAGCTTAAGGGAGCAAGTGATAAGGCTAGTAGAGTGGCAGCCAGAGCAGTGGAAGAGACTCCAGGACCGTGTATTACCGAGCTAGAAAAAGAAATCAGGAACAATATGGAGAGGTCTGAGAGAAACTGCTTTGAGGCGCAGAAAATTCAGGAAAAAAATAACCAGAAGTTCGAAACTATCGAGCAATCGCAAAGAAGGCTGGAATAGATATTGGGTGACTTGGTTGGGAAATTACAGCTCATGGAGAAAGGTAGACCCCCAACAGCCCCAGAAAACATTAGAGTCTAGGTGGTTGAGATAAATTTTGAAGAACCAAGGAAGGTTAAGTCTGTTGTTGCCACCTGTTCCAACGAGGTTGACAACTCTACATCAGATGAGGGAACTCCAGCAACGGTTCAAGTGACCCGTGTACTGAAAGCTGAGCAGACTGCAGATGTAGCCACTGTTGAATCGACAGGGGATGAAGTCGAGGAACTGAGTTCCGTGATTCCAGAAGAGGAGGCTAATGCGGAGCAAGAAACTGCTGAAACCGATCCCCCACCATAATAATTCCTAAGGCATGAAAGAGTATAAGCGACTCCGATAGTTTTGATTTACTGGTAGGCATTGGGTGTTCAGCTCAGGTTACCGGAATAGTCGACACTGGTGCTAGTTGCAATTTGATGACTTTTGACACCTATGAAGACTTAGGCTTAAAGGGATTGGAGCTGCGCAAATGCTTTATGACTCTTGCCGGTGGAACCCGAAGCAGATGCATGGGGATTGTGGAAGATGTTTCGGTTAAGCTGGATGGTGTAACGGTAATGACGGATTTTGTGGTAGTGGAATCGCCGAGGGTGAAAGGGAAAGAAATTGAAAAATATATGCTACTTCTAGGGTGACCCTTCATCCGCTCGACTCTCATGGTGGTGAATTTACATGCCCGAACCAGCACAATCGAGATGCAAGGCAAGCCACGCGAACTGAAGGCCTATTCTGCTCCATTATATTTTGTTTTGCAGGTTGATTGCAGGAAATTCATAGGAGCACACACTGGACCCTTATATATACATACTTATCAACAAGGAAGAACAAGAGCTGCACCAACCAGAAGACCTAAGAACTTCCAGAGTACCAGTTAGCCAATGCGGAAGAGTCTTGTACATGACTTTAAAGGTACACCAGCAGGCAAGTCACTATTGACCCAATTCTTTTTTCTTCTTTACTCTACGCTTGAGGACATGCTTGAGTTTAGGTTTGGGGAGGGGGAATGTGCTCTCTAGTGTGTTGTCTGCATTTTCTCCATTTTCTGAGTCTCTAGAGTCTTTCGTTCTTTACTTTCTGTTTGTTTTGGTCATTTTTCTTTTCTTCTCTAGAGTCTTTCGTAAGTCATTCTTCCAAGTTACGAAAACTTCTATTGTGATTGTTAAATCTGCTTGCTGCTTACGATTCTCAGCTTAGATAGTGTAGTGGATTTAAGATCTCATAAGTTTGTTTTTCTTGTAAATAGCATGTTTGTTTAACTCTTTAGTCCAAAACGCCAGTGAGAAACTTTAAGCCGATGAAAAAATATTGTACCGGTGCTTGTGATCCTTTCGGGAAGTGCAAACCCTCTTGTTTGCGCTTTTTCATTCTCTTGTGTACTCAGTTAAGTTAAGTATGACGAACAGCATGCTCTTCATGTTTCATTTTATCAAAAGCCAGTACATTGTGAAGAACCCGTTTGGGGAGAAGAAATATGTTGTGTTGACATGTTTATTATTAAATTTTTGTAATATGTATTACTTCCCCTGATTAGTTGATTCATCTCGGAGTGTATCTGTGGTGCTTGTCACCACCGTAGTCGTGTTAGGCGTGTTTCAAATACTACCTATATACCGGCGTGGTCTTAAGAATCCATATGTCCGTGAGGGTTGATGGCACGTACACCAAACTGACACGCACAAAAGTGTGGACTTCGGTAAAACAGACACTACCAAAAAAGTGAGACTAAAAGAGTCCATAGTGGCCAAATTGATTAGTATTTAATTCATTTGATGCAAATATGTGGTTTATGGAAGTTGGTTGTATGTCTTGGAAAGCTGCTATACGCAAGGAAAAAGTCCCTTCTGACTTAACTGATTGAGTACATTGCATGAGGTATTTGAGGCACCTTTGTGACGAAAGTCACCTTCCTTTTCTCTTATTGTTCTTGAGTGTTTAACCCACTGGACACTTCCAGAGTGTGAGAGAGAATAGTGTAGGATTTCCTTGGGAGGGATTGGAGAGTTAGGCTTAAGTGGTATTTATTTGAGAAACTCTCTTGCATGATTTTTTGTGCACTATTTCTGTCAAGGTCAGTTGAGTGCAAACCTTTTGCATCTTGTGAATTTAACGCTTACAATGGTAGAGTTCGGTTACTTGGAAGATTAACTCGTTTGTGTGTTATTATGTGTCGTAGTCTAGAGTCTAGTTTGTTTTTAATTTGTTCCCCGAGCAAAGGTTCGGTTTGGGGAGTTTGATGAGACTATAATTTAGAGTCTCATTTGGTTTGTTTTAGCGGTCTTTGTTTGTCTTCGGTTATTGTTTTCTAGTGTTTCTTGTACGTTGTTATGCTTTCGTATTTTGATGTTGTTTTGCAGGAATCGGTGATTTTGAGCCAAAATAAGGGCAAGCTGATTAACATGGCTCGCCGCGGCAAGGGATTCAGTCCACCGCGGCAAGATTTTACGAAAGCACCTGGAATTCTGCAAAGTTGTGCTCACCGCGGCGAGGTATCCTTCCCGCCGCGGCGAGATTTTACGAGGCTAGAGGCTGGAGCTGTTGAGAGGCTCGCCGCGGCGAGGAAATTGGTCCACTGCGGCGAGATTTTACGAGCCGGATATCTATTATGATAAAGAAGATTCGCCGTGGCGAGGCTATTTTCCCGCCGCGGCGAGCGTCGGCCCCAGAATTCGTTTTTCCTTATTAGCTTAGAATGAGTAATACTTTTTCATACTTTCTTTTAACCTAGTTCTTAGAAAAAAGCTCATAGACATTATTCTTGAGATTGAACTACATTGGAGCTTGGTTTTATCTTTGATTGAAGGATTGACATCGAATTCCTGGTTATTGTGGTAATTCTCTATTGTTTATCTCTTTACAATTCGTCCTTATTCTTGTTTGTCGAATTGTATGAGCTTGCATGCGATTATCATTCTGTTTATGTTTAGCATGAGCAATATCTTGAATTCTTTGATCCTTGCTTCTATCATGAGTAGCTAAATCACTCCGAACATGGTCGTTATGTGACGGTTATGCATATTCGCTTCTAGGGTTTAGATTCGTTCATATAGATTCGTCTATCTTTAAATCTTCGTAAAGCCTTCCATCTAATAAGCTAGATTAAGACTTTCAAAATCGTTTCCAGTTAAGGATCATGGATTGACGACCCATGATTTCTCTATTTCAAACCATTCAAATAACGATTGGTTGAATTGGATTGACTGATTTATGTACACCGACCGTGTGACAAGTATGAACAATTTTCCTAGAGCGAATTAGCATTACTCGATCATAACTACTGTGTTCTCTCTATCTCTTTGAATTAAACCATTTACTTGCTTTATTCTGATTTCTAGTTTAGAAAGTATTCAAAAGCTAAATCATTCAATCTGTTTTCACAAGTAACTGTTTGCTCTCAATTCGTTGTGGTAGCTTAATTGGTTCCTTAGCGAACAATCTTGTGGTTAGCATTGTCTGTCTACAACAACTACTTACTACTTGTTTACTAAGTATTAATTTGAGCACATCATTTTCTCTGCAATCAGAAACTCAGTTCTGTCATCAAACTCATCATCCATTTCGACAATATTTGTCTCCACTATGGCTTTTCCCTTGAGGGATAGGGTTGTTCATAATACGGTCCAAACAGAAAAGTAGACCGGAACCGGACCAAAAAATCCGGTTCCGGTCTAGTTCGGATATAATAAGGATCGGTTTCCGGTTTGTACAAATTGAAGAATTCCGGTTTCGGATTGGTTCTGGTAAAAAACCGAAAACATCCGGTTCAAGTCTGGAAAGACCGGAATATAATGCAATTTGCTTGTTGTTCTTGATTTCTTGAATTATTATGTATTCTAATGTGGATGAGTCCTTGGGTAATTGAACACTTACATTACATAGGTAGATATTTAATATACTACTGTAAATCACTAACTTATTCCCGTTTCATACTTCTGCATAATTTGGATTCTTGAACATTTTACATTTCTTAAAATCTCCTTTCGTGTATTTAAACCAACACAATGAACAAGGTTTCAACATTTTTCTCAACAAGTTGCACTGGCTCCTACTCTGAATTTTCTTCCCTAAGTTCTCTTATAGTCTTTCTCGTCTTCTCACCACCCTTCCACCACCTCCGCACCACCACCCTTCCACCACCACTACCACCACCACCATTCACCACCACCTCCGCACCTTCCACCCTTCACCACCACACCACCACCACTCAACCTCCCATCCACCACGAGATCTCCCTCCCACCGCATCCCACCACCACACCACCACTACTGCCTCCGTCCCTCCGTCCACCACTAATCCCTCACACCGTCCAGATCTCGTTGTTGGTCCAGATAACGTCAAAGTAAAAGACTAGAGGGGGGGGGTGAATAGTCTTTTTCAAACTTTTGTCGATAAACACAATTTCTCAGATATTTGTGAAGATATCTGATACTTATTTTCAGAGAGCGGAAGACTTTTTGTGATAAGTGCACATGCTCAGCAAGATATGTGTAAATACTTAGCAAAGTAAATAAAGCAAGTAATAAATTGTAGAAAGTAAATAACACAAGTCTTTATAGTGGTATCTGAAGGTGGCGTAATCCTTCAACTAATCCACTTCGGCCTTTCTCAGACCTAGAATCCACTAAGACAGATAATTGAGTTAACCTTACAAATATCTTCTCTCGATTCCTAAATACACTAGGTTCCCAACCAAGTGTTCCCCCTGAGTTATTCCCCGGCTTTCTCAGCCAAGTACTTCCTATACTCAGAAACCTTTGAGCTATTCCTTAGTTACCCAAACTAAGTACTTCCTATGCTCAGTAACCTTGGAGTTATTCCTTAGTTTCCCAAACTAAGTACTTCATGTACTCCACGCCGTTTAAGGTGTTGGTTAAGGTAGTTTGTCAGGATTTGATAGATTAATAATTTCTACAGTTATGTAATACTACCTTCTTGAACAAGAGTCACTTAACACAATTCACAATGTGTGGTGATATGTTCTTTACTGACCCAAGTCTATGATAAATGTTCTAGACAATGAATCTCAGATACTTGATCTTTTGATTCAATTCCTTCATAGATAGCAATGCTTGTTAAGGATCAGGACACTTAGAACTTTCGTGCTACTTAGAAATCAAGAGCTTAGTCTCAACTGTAAGCTAGAGATTAAGTAGTCTGAAGGCTTGTATGCTTGAGAGAAAGATACCACTAGTTGTATTATCAGAGAAGCTTGGTATTTTCAGTGTAAGTTCAAGGTATTGTTCTGTGTATCTTTCAAGCATTCTAAGTGATGATATTTATAGTTGAAAATCATGTCGTTTGAATAGTATCCATTAGGCACAATGAAATTCAAACTACTGATATCTGAGTATAGTACTGTTGTACGTTTGTCTTCTTCTCAGAGACTGCCATTTTTGTTCAGACATTTCTGTCCGCGCATTCAATGTACTGTACTATACTTTGTCTTGTAGTGCCAACGGAACTATGCATGCTTTCCGAAGCATTGCACGTCCCTTTCCAGAGACCTTCACATCTCCAGATACTTGTTACAACATTGTTTCCCAGAAACATAGTTTTTATCCAAGGTATCTGAGTGTAGATATCTGTGGGCACTTTACCTCATTCAGAAACCTTGTATTCTCAGATATCTTTTGCAACACTTGTTTATAGAAAAACACTTGTTTCTCCAAGATATCTGGACATAGGTATCTGATGACCTTAGTATTCAGCAATCTTGTGCAGTCTTCAAATACTTCATTTTAATGTTGAACTTCTCCTGCTGGATGCCTTCTTCTAGATCTTCTTCAAGAAAATAAAAATTACATTCAGAGACCTAACATCCTATACAAGATTTGCTAGACTATCATACTTAGTGATTTTCTTCTTTTACAGTGTTCAAGTGAACCAAGAGTACTTGCCACCTTTCTGAGCTAAGATGAGTCATTAGATTGCTGATCAAAATCTAAATAGATATTCCTAACAAATTTCCCCCTTTTTGATCAGTCAACGATGACTATTTGACCTATTACAAATCTGGATGAGGAAACAATCCACCACTTAATCAATTCATAAGATCTTTCAATTCTTTTCAATTAAGTGCAGAAAGTAAACATCAACCAAATCACAAGGTGTGATCTTTGCTGACAAGTTATCTTTTTATAGATTGATATCTGAGAGTAGGTTCATCAGATATGTTACAAAGAAAGTTTACAGATAACTTTTACACTGATAGAACAATAAAGTACATTCAGCAAGATACAAAATACATAGTTAACTAGGACAACCGGAGTAACCAAGCTCCAAGTAGACATCCTAATAAACTAGTCTTCAAAACTTCAAGTCTTCAATCAGCAGATCTATGGATCAATTTGCAAATTCCCTATCCCCAAACCTTTTGATATCATCTAAGTAGTCAAAGAGCAAAGTCCTGACTATCATCTCAGTGTTTCTGGCAAATCCACAAACTTCCTTGTAGGTTTTGGTGGGATTTTTCTTGGCAAATTGTTTGACCCACATATACTTTCCCCATTTCCAGGCATGCTCAATTCTGATATCTAATAGCTTGAAGTATTCATATATGAACTTCAGATATCTGATGTCACCCTTGTATTGATCTTCAGTCATGTAGAAGGACTCATAGGGTTCCACAGCAAGTCTTGCTCTTGTGCCTGTTCCAGTGGTGTTGGGAATTCTGTGCACATCATCTGGCTTTCCATAAGGACAATCATCAGGGAGGTCCTTTTTCATGGCTTCTATTCTCTTGATTACTTCAAAATCCAACCAGGCTTTGATGTGGTTGGTATTAATTAAGACTGGCTTGTCTTTTCTCCATGCCATGAGCTGTTTATGGATTGGTTCTGGAAATTTTTCATTTACCAGTAAGTGCTTGAGTTCCAGAATCCAGTAGCCATTCTTCTGATTAATGCATCTGTAGACAGAGGAGTCATTGCTGGTCTTCACATACTTAATCTTGGCTTCTTCAGGCCTGAGTGGTAGTTGAAGTTTTCTTTGTTCAGCTCTCAGTCTGTTCCTCCTTTGTCTTGAATTTTCCCTTGGGGGATTGCTTGAAGAACCACCCTGGATTGACTTGGTATTTCCAGAGGGTGTTTTAGCTGCCAAAGGCTTTGCAGCTATGGGCTCAGATGGGCTATCAACCTTTTTCCTTTTTCTATGAAGAGGAGCTTCATCTTCATCAGTCTCTTCATCATCATCAGTCTCTTCATCATCATCATCAAGATTAATTCTTGTGAAAGTTTTGCAGCCTTCTTCATTGCCCTAGGATTTGATTTGGCCTTCTTCTTCTTCTTCTTCTTCTTCTTCTTCTTCTTCTTCTTCTTCTTCTTCAGAAGACTCATCAATCCCTCTTACTTGTCTTCTCCTGGGAGCCTTGGTACTCCTTGGAAGTTGCTGAGTGGTCGCCACTATCTGTAGAGCAGTCTGACTGGAGGAGGGCTCATTTATTCTAAGAGGTGGTTATTCAGATTGTCTCTTGTTTCCTCTTCCTCTTCCTCTCTGAGCACCTTGAACTCCTCCCCCCTTAGTCATTATTGACTGACTAAGAATCACAAAGGATTCTGAAAGGGAGTCAAATTTGCCCTGTAAATAGTTGTAAGCAGCAACCAACTGTTCCATATTAGCCTTGAGCTCCTGATTTTGTTTGATAAGACCTGTTTCCTTATCAGTGAGCTCTGTCAGTGGGCCTTGAATAGCATCTGCTTTTCCAGCAGCATAGCTAGCCTCTTCAAAGGCTTTTGCAGCCAAGTTTTGGTCATCATCCCTAACCATGCCTAGGTCTTTCTGAGCAACGACCAGACTGGTTGTTCTCTGAGTGATGAGCTCAGTGAATGTCTTCAATTCTGCAGGGACTGATGCAATGGCGGCTTTATCTTGATAAGACAACTCCTTTTTCAATTTAGCCAGTACTTGATATCTGTTCAAGTATTCATTGGAGTTGACATTTGGCATCTTGCTGAAGATTTCAGGAGCAATCAGCCCTTTTCAAATGAGAAACCGCTAAGTGTTCATTGCGGTGTTCTGCCAATGCCTTGTCTTCTTTATCATCTGAGTCATCAGCCCAGTGATCTTCATCCTCTTGGACATTTTCATCAATGTTTTCTAGTCCAGCAACCATCTCAGAGATGGGCTTCTTTCCTTTCAGTGAGGAGGATGGTATATCTTTTGGTAATGCAGCCTTAGCATCATGCTTGTCTCTAGATACTTGCTCAGTATCTAATTCCTCAGCAATTGCCTGAACAACAAGCTGGAGTTCTTTCATTTCAGCATAATTAAGCTTCCATTTCCTTGATTGTTTGATCTTCAATCTTTTGGAGCTTTACTTTAGATTCAGCTATCTTCTCTTCCAGTTGAAGATTTAGCTGTTGTTCTTCCTCCAACAGTTGTTTGAGTTGAGCAACTCTGGCTTGTGCATCCAATATTTTCTGAGTGTTGTTCTCAGAGTGCTCAACTACTTGTTCAGTAGAGTCCTTTTGTTGGGGAGATGGATGGGTGGATTTCTGAGGAGATGGAGAAGGGGATTTTTGTGATGTCCTCTTAGTGTGCTTTTCAGCAACTGAGGTATTATTACCTTGTGCAATCCATCCTGTCCCTGGTGTAGGGACATCATCATCATCCCTCTCATTATCCTCATCCTTGTGATGGTCAGAAGGAGGTCCTTCATAGTCATTTTCATCAGTCTCCTTCTCTTCTTCATCTTCAGAGACCAGATTGATCACTTCTGGAATAGTGACCATTTGCCCATTAACTTCCTCTTGCTCAGAGGGTATGCACTGTAGGGTCTGGGGCAAGATAGGCTTGAATGCCATCTGCATTCTGGTCTGACCATCTGCCTTCTCAAAAGCTTCTATGAGCTTGTGTGCAGCTTCTTTAACAAAGTCCTTATGCATCAGAGTAGCAAAAGAGTACTGCTCTGTTGGGAACATAGCATGGACATAATTCTCCAAGTCAAAAGCTCTGACTCTTCTCAATTGGTGATCAGTCACCTTTGTTAGTTCAGTCAGATCTGAGCTTCTGAGCTTTTGCCACTTTCTGAAACACTTGAGATGTTTCTTAAGAGTTGTTTTCGAAGAATGGAAGCAGGTCTTCTGTTGAGAATGCAGAGACCTTTGGCACACTTGTTTGAGCCTAAAAGAAAGAGTTTTGAGTTAGATTTAAAACTTGTATAGATATCTGAGTACTAGTATAGTTAGGTTTCTGAGTTATTTGAATGAGTACATCAGGCTCAGAGACTTGTACTACTGAGGCAGGGGGTGCCTCAGATATCTTGTTGTGAGGTGGAGACTTGGGAATCTGGTCCTCATCAACCTTTCTTTCTGCTTGAACCTGAGAATTAAAATTATCACAATACTTAGGAAATTGTCATGAAAGAATTTATGCAATTAAGCTTCAATGATCTCTGAGTTTTCCACTTCCTCAACAGGAGGCTCAGAATCATTTTTCTCAGAAACTTTCTCAGTTTCTGGTGTTCTTTCTGGTGATGTTGCCTTGGGGGCTTCATCAATTTCCATGGGTGCAGGGGATGTCGCAACTCATTCCCCTTGCACTTCTACTTCTGAATGAGCTTGTAAGTAGAAAGTATTGAGTAATTAGAGAAGAATTTATAGTAACCCATAATGAAGAATGTTTATCACTGATTTTTATATACCTTCACATTAGAAGGCTCAATGACATTTTCTTCATAAACCTTGATGGTTTCTGGGTCCTTTTCTGGCATTTTTGCCTTATCTTCTTTCTCAGTTGGAGCCTATTAGAAACAAACACTTTAGTATTATTCATGTGTATAAAGCATATATCTGAGATGTTATATCTTAAGGAACTTTCTTCTACCTGCGAGACAGGCTCCTGTTCCTTGAGTGGTGAGGCTATGGAAGCCTCCTTCTCAGATTCTGAGGCAAGCTTTCCAGCTTCCTCTTGTTCTTGTGTTTCTAATTCAGCCTGTAACAAAGAAATTTTATTAAATAACAAGATTAATAAACATAAAATATCACAAGTAGAGAGTTAAACCCTTCAGCTACCTGAGCAATGTCAGGCTGATTGGTCTCTAGAACTTGTGACCCTTCTATGCCTTGGTCTTGTTGTTCCATTTCAGCTTCTTTGTTTGAAGTTTCAGGTACTTCAGACCTTTCCTGAGTGACTAACTCAGTTGCCTCCCATGTTTGATCATTCTGAGCAGGTGTCTCAGTTTGATCCCTCTCTAGGAGTTGGGGAACCTGCTCATTTGCAGGATTTTCTTCAGCATATTGCATTTCTGGTATGTCGAAATGGAGTTCATTGACCATTTCGTCAACCACTTGTGGCTGTTGTGGTTATGGTTGTTGTGGTTGTCTAGAAGCAGAAGTTTGAGCATTTGAGAGCTCTTCCAGATTTTTAAGTGTGGTGTTGACATCAGCGTCTACCAACACTAGGTCACCACTCATCAGGGCCTCTTGAAGTTGTTTATACGTGACTTTCCCTGATGGTGTATTGGCACCAACAACCTTTGCTATAGGTACTTGTTCAGCAACCTTTGAGCTAGTTGCTTTCTCAGCAACCTTGGACCTTTTGGTCCTCTTTCCCTTGGCCTTGGTTACTTTTTCAGTAACCTTGGGGGCTTAGATCTTCTCCTCGTCCGATTCGTCATCAAAATCTGGAATGGAGTTATCAACAATCCCTGTTGCTTCTGCAGAGAGAGTTTGAAGTTTCTCACTGCTTTTATCAGCATTGATAAGTTCATCTGCAAGGCACTCTGCAGCATTGATGAGTTCATCAGCAGTGGTCTTAGCAGCATTGATTAGTTAATCTGCATTTAAGAGTTCATCAGCAGTGGCGGCAGGTATCTGAGAGTCGACATCCATAGACGGTATGCCTTCTGATTTGCCAGTAGACTTCTTTTGTGAAGTTCTGGGCCTCTTGGTCGCAATGGAACCTTCAGATACCTCATCAGTCTTTCGTTTCTTGGAACCTTTCTGAGATGCAGTAACCTTTTTCATCATGTTTGTATACTCATACTTGTAGAGCAAGTTATTGTTGGCAATGTCTGCCGTCTCTCTGAGCTCAATGCCAAGGCACTCCAGTAAGTAGCAAATCTTTAGTCCATAGCTTACTGTAGCTTTTAGCTCAGCAAGGCCTTTAACGATTTTAGGCTCAAAGCCTTGTATCTTCTTCACAAATTTCATGAAGGCATACTTTCCCCAATTAAAAGGGTTTTCCAGCCTTTTGTCTTGTTGATTCAACAGAAAGCTGTTTCCTCCAACAGGATTTCTTGTCCTTGGACTTTGGTCTTGATAGACACTGTCTCAGTGCCTTCAGAGACTTTGAAGATTATCGTGGAGTTATTGTAAAACTCCAGGACATCCAATGAAGAAACTCCACTAGGAAGAGCAAATAGAAAGCCCTTGATTTGTGCCTTTCCAAGCATATCAAGTACCAGCTTTCTGTCAGTCTGGTTTTCTATTGCAGCTACTAGATATTCCTCAATCATGGCACCACCCCAAATCATCGTGTGATTTGAAGTCCAATGATCAAGATTAAATTCTCCAATCAACCGATTGTTTGTTATAACTAGCACTGGTGCTTGCTTTTCAGCAGTACCAGATGTAGTAGCTTGGGATTTCTGAGTAGAAGCACGTTTGGGAGCCATCTCTTTAAATAGTGAAGTTTTTGAAAGACGAGAAGAGATTAAGGTAGAAAATTAGTGATTCTTTGCAGAAAAACTAAGAGGGAATCAGTGGTTGCAGAGAAAATTGCAGAGAGATTTGAGAGAATTTTGCAGTTTTTGTGCAAGACCAAATGTAGGATCAGGCGAAAGTGATTTCTTTTGCCAAAATCCTATATATATAGTAGTGTAATTTCAACACAAAAAATACACAAATTAATTTTGTGCATTTGTATCTGTGTACGTGCAGTAAGGCGTGGGTAAAATTCGGTTTGCATTAAATGCTTAGTGGGCCACGTCTGAGTTTTTACAGTCCACTATTTTACAGAGAATTAATCTCGGCCTTTAAAATGGAACGCCCATTTCATCAATGGTTGGGATTGCTTTTTCAGCAATGATCACAATCAGCCCATGTGATTGTGCCCAATTAATAAATTTTGGCGATTAGCTATCTGAATCACATTTCTTCTATGTGACTAAGGGAAAATTTTATATCTGAGTCTATCTCACACAATATCTGTTCATGGTTTACACAAAGATAGAAATAACACAAATTTCAAGAGAGTAGTTGACTGCAAACAATTGTACTATTCTCTTTTGTGTTCCCCCTCACTGAGTGATCTAGATATCTGAGTACCTGTCTCAGAAATCTTCAAATAGTCATTTTACCCTCTAACCTTTGACATCTGAGTACCCGTCTCAGATACTTGTTTGCTAAGTGTTTCACCTTTTGCCTTTGATATTCTGGATTCCTGTTTCAGATATCTTATCTCTCCTTCTTTTTTTCTTCTTAATCATACTGAGTTCCTGTCTCACTCACATTCTTAGCTTCTTTTAGTATATGAGTTCCCGTCTCAGATACCTTTTTCCTTAAATATCTAGATACCTGAACCAGATATCTTTCTCCTTTATGAATTCTCATAAGAGATTAGAACTTTTCAGTTCCTTTGGTAACTCCATTAACCCAAGACTGTGTCTCAAGGTTAAGAACCTGCTTTCTTGCAAAGGCTTTGTAAAGATATCTGCAAGTTGGTCTTCAGTACCAATCTTGAGTATCTCTATATTGTCTTTTTCAACATGGTCTCTAATGCAGTGATGTCTAACATCAATGTGCTTTGTTCTTGCATGAAACATATGATTCTGAGTTATGGCAATAGCACTTGTGTTGTCACAGAAAATCGGAGTTTTCTCTTCATTGACCTCAAAATCTCTGAGTTGTTGTTGTAACCACAATATCTGTGAAGTACAACACCCAGCAGCAATATATTCAGCTTCTTTGGTAGATGTGGCAATTGAGTTTTGTTTCTTGCTGAACCATGATATTAATCTGGCACCAAGAAATTGACAAGTTCATGAGGTGCTTTTTCTATCAAGCAATGATCCAGCATAGTCCGCATCAGAATAACCAACTAAACTCAATCCACTGTCTTTTGGATACCACAATCCAACTTCTACAATACCCTTTACATACCTTAATATTTTCATAGCAATGTTGTAGTGTGATTGCATTGGATTTGTCTGAAATCTAGCAGACACTTCAACAACATATTGAATATCAGGTCTACTTGCAGTGAGGTACAGTAGAGACCCAATCAATTTCCTATACTTGTGTTCTTCAATACTCTTGTCAGATTCAGTATAGGTCATTTTGGTTCCAATGCTCATAGGTATCTTAGCATTCTTTTCAGAAGGCTTTAGATTAAACTTGTTGAGCATGTCTTTTGTATACTTTGTTTGACTAATGAATATTCCATCATTAAGTTGCTTGACTTGCAATCCTAGGAAGTAGTTTAATTCTCCCATCATGCTCATCTCAAATTTACTTTTCATGAGCTCAGCAAAGTATTCACAAAGTTGCTTGTCTTTAGATCCAAATATAATAACATATACTTGGACTAGAAGTAGTTTCCCTTCATGATTCAAAGTACAGAGTGTTTTATCAACATCTCCTTTCTTGAAGCCACTTTCCAGCAAGTATTTGGCTAATGTATCATATCATGCTCTCGGTGCCTGTTTCAGTCCATACAGAGCTTTTTGAAGCTTATAAACCATTCTACTTTCTGAGGAAACCTCAAAGCCTGGTGGTTGTTCAACATAGACTTCTTCAGCAAGTTCACCGTTTAGGAATGCACTTTTAACATCCATTTGATATACTTTAAAGTCATTATGAGCTGCAAAGGCTAGAAATAGTCTAATTACGTCCAATCTTGCGACTGGAGCATATGACTCGTCAAAATCCAGTCCTTCTGTCTGGGTGAATCCCTTGGCAACCAACCTTGCTTTGTTTCTGGTTATTTCACCAGACTCATTCATTTTGTTTCTGAAAACCCACTTGGATCCAATTGCAGATATTCCGTCAACAAATGGAACCAGTTTCCAGACTTTGTTTCTCTCAAATTGATCCAACTCTTCTTGCATTGCAGAGATCCAATCTTGATCCTTCAATGCTTCTTCTATAGTTTTAGGTTCAATATTTGAGATGAATCCATAAAGAGAGTCAGCAATTGCTCTCCTAGTTCTAACACCTTGATCTAAAGGGCCGATCACATCCTTGGCAGGATGATTTCTTATCCATTTCATAATAGGTTTTGAACTAGTAGGATCAATATCATTTTGATCTGAATGTGAATCAATATGATTTTGATGGGATACTTGTGTTGTATCTGAGATATCTGACACATGCGAAATTCCATGGATATCTGACACTTTTTCAGTGTTAGAGATATCTGGAATTTGATTTTCAGCAATCTCATTTTCAGAAACCTCTTCATGATGAAGGTTCTCAGTAACCTGTTCCATTTCTGGAATTCTCATAGGAAATTCTTCATCATGTCTTAGAGTCATCTGGTTGTTACTAAGCAATGGTTGCTTTTCATCGTCAGATTCATCCTCTAAGTGAATGATAGAATTGTTTCCTTTTGAGGATTCTTCTTCAGAATCTTTAATCATCAGTTCTTTGAACCTATATGAGAGTTCTTCATTCAAGGGTACTTTCTTGTTTCCTTCGTAGAAGACTACATGAACAGATTCTTCAATCTTTTGTGTTCTTTTGTTGTAAATTCTGTAGGCTTTGCTATTCAAAGAATAACCAAGAAATACTCCTTCATCTGCTTTTGGTTGAAATGTTCTCAAGTATTCTTTTCCATTGTTAAGAACAAAACATCTGCAACCAAACACCCTTAGATGTTTGATACTAGGGGGTCTACCAATCAAAACCTCATAAGGAGTTTTGTCATGGTGTTTGTTAATCAAACATCTATTTTGAGTATAGCAGGCTGTGTTAACAGCTTCAACCCAATAGATTTCACTTATTTCAGTGTCAGCAAGCATTGTTCTTGCTGCTTCTTTTAGGGTCCTATTCTTCCTTTCAGCAACACCATTTTGTTGTGGTGTCCTTACGGAAGATAATTGATGTTTTATACCTCTGCAGGTACAAAACTCTTTTATGTAATGGTTCACAAACTCAGTACCATGGTCTGTTCTGATTACAGATACCTTGTCATTTTTCATGACTTCAAGCTTATTCAGCAAGTTGGGTATTTCGACCCTTACATCAGATTTTTGTTTCAGGAATACAACCTAAGTGAATCTTGAGTAATCATCAACAACAACCAGACCATACTTCTTTCCTGCATAGCTGGTTACAGAGGATTCAAAAAGATCCATATGTAACATTTGCAGTGGCCTTTCACTGGAGTGTCTAGTTTTAGACTTGAAAGATGTTTTGGATTGTTTTCCCATTTGAAAAGCTGAGCATATACCATCTTTTCTATATACCATTTTGGGTAAACCAACCACCAATTCTTTCTTGGCTAGCTTGTTTAGAGTTTTGAAATTCAAGTGACTCATTCTCTTATGCCATAGCCAATTTTCTTCAGTGTGGCCAGATTGACTCACCATGAGACATTCCTCAGTTGTGGCAGATGCCCAGTCAGCAAATAAAGATTTCCTTTTCGCCTAGCAACCAAGACTGTCTGCTTTGACTCATTGTCAATCACTTTGCATAGTTTTGACTTGATCTTGACAGTGTACCCTTTGTCTACTAATTGACTCATGCTTAGGAGATTATATTTAAATCCCTTTACATGTAGTACTTCAGAGATTGTAAGGGCTCCAAACTTCAGATTGCCAAATCCTATGGTTGGATTTTCATCTCCTCCAGCAAATCTAATAATTGTTCCATTATCGCATTTTCTGTAGTTAATCAGATTTGCTTTGTCTCCTGTCATGTGCTTCCCACATCCACTATCAAAATGCCACTTCGGGTTCTTTCTCAGAGTGTTCTGCACAAAACAGGAAACAATGAGTTAGGCTCTCATTCCAACAATGGAACCTTCTGGACTAAAGAATCTCCCTGTAGGAATCCATTTCTGAATGAACTTCTTTGGGATATTCTTTTGTCTTGTTGGAACATAAGGAGGAATTTTAGGTAAATGATTAGTATCATTGTTATTAAGAATTATTTTCTTCCCTAGTGTGTTCCTTGGTGCTCCTTGTGGTGCTTTCAGATACATGTCAGGTTGCTAAGTCTGCTTGTCAGCAAACTTAGCTTTCCTTGCCAGATTTCTTCTAGCCCTGGCATTCAGATTTTCAGTGGCTTGACATTTCTTCCACTTCTGATAATTGTTGTGAGCAATCCTAGCCTTTATCCATCGTTCTTGCTCTTGTTTATACTCACTAGCAAGTTGTTTCCCGATGGCTTTATAGCCAATGCCATTTCGAGCACCTCGTGCTATCTGAGTTCTCATCTCAGCAGCTTTGCTAGTCTCTGGGTAGTCTAGTTTCTTTCCAGAAAACGTGACATAGGAGAATTTGTCAGCTCCTGCAATTTTTCCTTTTTGAGAGACATAGCACTGTGGGTGATTACACTTTTCAGTGTTATGTTTCTTTTCAGAAATATTCCCAACGGTTTTCTTTTAGACTTGTTTTTCCCACAAAGGTTTGGTCGCAACTGTCTTTCCTTTGTCAACAGCCTTAGCTTTCTGACCAATGCTATAGGTTGTTTGGGAACCATCTTGCTGAGCACTAACAAATGTTATTCTTTCATCACACTTATTTAGAGTGGTAGATCTATTTGTTTGTGCGTCCACCCGAAGTCCTCCCTTTTCTGAAGGATCTCTTAAATAGGATTGTACTTCAGTAAGAGTGTCACTAGCTTTGACATAAGATTGGAAAGATACTTCCTTCTTTTTGAGTTCCTTATTCTCAGAAAGAAGACCTTCACATTTCTTTTGAAGTTTGGTCAATGCTTCTTTATGTGACCTTTCTGTCTCAGATATCTGAGCTTTGAGAAATGCGATTTCAGCATCCTTTTTTTCAGATATCTTGAGTAATTTTGAATTTTCCTTTACAAGAGAATTCTTTTCTTCTTCAAGGGTTTCGGCTCTAGCTCGGACCATTAGAAATTCTCTTTCGTAGAGATCAAGTTCTCTTCTGAGATGTTCCAGATCTTTGATTCCTTCCTCATCACTTTCATAAGTATAACAAGAAGTATGTGTTACCTCATCAGCCATGAGACAAGGTTCAATGTTGGAGATATCTGGAAAGATTTCTTCAGCCACTCCACACACTTCTTTCTTCTTTTGACCAAAGTCAACCACTTCATGAGAGACACCACACATCTCTGGAGGAGGCAGTGTGGAATCATCTGAGTCTTCATCCTCAGAATCAGACTCAATGTCTAGAGCATCCAGTTGGATTTGTATCTTCTTTCTTTCCTCAGTGAGCAGAGCTCTCTGACCTCTCTTGAAGTTTCTTCTATCTTTCTTGTCACCTGTCTTTAGCTTGTTGAGGGTAGGGCAATCCTTTTATAAATGACCAGGTTTTTTACAATAGAAACAGATATCGTTTCTGATTTCTACTTCCTCAGTACTAGATGCTTTCTGAGCCGGCTTGTTCAGCGAGCTAGACAGTTGCATATTTTTGTACTGATGATAATTTGAGCCTAGATGCTTTTTCAGCTTCTCTTTGGCTTTTATTCTCTCAATCTCTCGACTGACATATTGTCTCATTTGCTTTACAGCAAGAGCATTCTCCTCAGTCACCTCTTTGCCTTCCTTCTTTTCAGAAATTCCTTGAGCAACTAGAGCAATATTCTGCAACTTTTCAGTTGTTTGTTCTCTTTGGGTTGTCTCATAGTCAACTGTGGCAAGGTGAGAGAAAATTTCCACTGGAGTGATATCTGGCATTCCTTGGTTAAAGTAGAAAAACTTTGTATGCTCCCAGTTATGATTTAGACTTCTCACAATAGTCTTAATTTTTTCTGGTTGGGTATATCTATTACTTTCACCAAGTGCAGCCATGTCACTCATGAGTGTCGTAAACCGAAAATCTAGCTCTTCAAGAGTCTCTGAGGGACCTTGTTTAAAGTTTTGGAATTTGAGTTTCAAAACTTCGAACTTATTTTCCTTTGTTTTCTCAGTGCCGGCACAGATTTCCTCAATTAGTTGCCAGGCCACTTTCGCCGTTTTTGCACCCCACAGTTTACACTGTATATGTTCTGGAGTGGAACGTATGATGATATTGCGAGCCTGACCATCCAGTCGATTTCTCTTGGTATCTTCCGATGTCCAGAGCTCTCTGGGCTTTGGCTCGTAAATAACTTGACCAGTAGGTCTTCCACTGGTTGAAGCACCTGTTTGTGAGGAACCACCACTTGGTTCATCATCAGTGGGAACTCTGTCTCTACCATTAGAAACCTCCATGACCTGCTTGAGTTGTTGAATGACTATGGGGCCATTCTTTATTACTTCGATCATTTCATCATTGATGGCTTCTAGGTGGAGCATCATGTTTCTTCCATTTCTCATAATTCTCTGGCTTGAGAATTGGAGCGTCACTTAAAGACATCCTGCAGCAAATACACTAAACGGACAAATCAAGTGTAGGTGAAAAGCAGTTAGTGGGCACTTATCTGGGATCTAGGTTCAGTGCAGAAGACTTGGGAACCTCCTGCTCTAATACAACTTGTTAGTCCAGATAACGGCAAAGTAAAGACTAGGAGGGGGGGGGGGGTTGAATAGTCTTTTTCAAACTTTTGTCGATAAACACAATTTCTCAGATATTTGTGAAGATATCTGATACTTATTTTCAGAGAGCGGAAGACTTTTTGTGATAAGTGCACGTGCTCAGCAAGATATGTGTAAATACTTAGCAAACTAAATAAAGCAAGTAATAAGTTGTAGAAAGTAAATAACACAAGTCTTTATAGTGGTATCTGAAGGTGGCGTAATCCTTCAACTAATCCACTTCGGCTTTTCTCAGACCTAGAATCCACTAAGACAGATAATTGAGTTAACCTTACAAATATCTTCTCTCGATTCCTAAATACACTAGGTTCCCAACCAAGTGTTCCCCCTGAGTTATTCCCCGGCTTTCTCAGCCAAGTACTTCCTATACTCAGAAACCTTTGAGCTATTCCTCAGTTTCCCAAACTAAGTACTTCCTATGCTCAGTAACATTGGATTTATTCCTTAGTTTCCCAAACTAAGTACTTCCTGTACTCCATGCCGTTTAAGGTGTTGGTTAAGGTAGTTTGTCAGGATTTGATAGATTAATAACTTCTACAGTTATGTAATACTACCTTCTTGAACAAGAGTCACTTAACAAACTTCACAATGTGTGGTGATATGTTCTTTACTGACCCAAGTCTATGATAAATGTTCTAGAGAATGAATCTCAGATACTTGATCTTTTGATTTAACTCCTTCACAGATAGCAATGTTTGTTAAGGATCAGGACACTTAGAACTTTCGTGCTACTTAGAAATCAAGAGCTTAGTCGCAACTGTAAGCTAGAGATTAAGTAGTCTGAAGGCTTGTATGCTTGAGAGAAAGATACCACTAGTTGTATTATCAGAGAAGCTTGGTATTTTCAGTGTAAGTTCAAGGTGTGGTTCTGTGTATCTTTCAAGCATTCTAAGTGATGATATTTATAGTTGAAAATCATGTCGTTTGAATAGTATCTGTTAGGCATAATGAAATTCAAACTATTGATATCTGAGTATAGTACTGTTGTACGTTTGTCTTCTTCTCAGAGACTGCCATTTTTGTTCAGATATTTATGTCTGCGCATTCAATGTATTGTACTATACTTTGTCTTGTAGTGTCAACGGAACTATGCATGCTTTCTGAAGCATTGCACGTCCCTTTCCAGAGACCTTCACATCTCCAGATACTTGTTACAACATTGTTTCCCAGAAACATAGTTTTTATCCAAGGTATCTGAGTGTAGATATCTGTGGGCACTTTTTCTCATTCAGAAACCTTGTATTCTCAGATATCTTTTGCAACACTTGTTTATAGAAAAACACTTGTTTGTCCAAGATATCTGGACATAGGTATCTGATGACCTTAGTCTTCAGCAATCTTGTGCAGTCTTCAAATACTTCATTTTAATGTTGAACTTCTCCTGCTGGATGCCTTCGTCTTGGTCTTCTTCAAGAAAATAAAAATTACATTCAGAGACCTAACATCCTAGACAAGATTTGCTAGACTATCATACTTAGTGATTTTCTTCTTTTACAGTGTTCAAGTGAACCAAGAGTACTTGCCACCTTTCTGAGCTAAGATAAGTCATTAGATTGCTGATCAAAATCTAAATAGATATTCCTAACACTCGTCCATCCTCTGTGCACCACCACTATCTGATTTGTCAAGATCTCGTCCGATTCGTCAAGATCTCGTCAAGATCCACCAAGATCCGTTGAAATTCGTGAAGATCGATCAAGAGCAGTGAAGATCTACCGATGGAGAAGAAGGTTGTTGAGCTTTTTTTTACCTTTTCTATATTTTTTTTCATTTTTTCTTATTAATTTTGTATAATTTCTTCTTTGTATTATTGAATATTGTATTGTATTATTGAATATTGTATATACAATATTGTATATTATCAATTTATTTATAACAAACATAGATAAAACTGTCTCGTCTCGTCTCCAAATAATATATAGGTAAATACAATAAACCTAGACAAAACTGTATATTTATCCGTCTCGTCTCATCTCCAAATCTGCAGATTTATGCATTTAAAAAAATTTAAAAAAACCTTATCCGTCACAAAAAGGGGTAAGACGGTCAACCATTTTATCCGTCACTAATCCGTCGCTAAATTAGAGACCGGTAAATTATCCGTCTCTAAATGGCTTGTGACGCCAAAAAAGGCGACTAGCTTACTATCTGTCGCTACGGATTTAGCGACGGATCGGTCGCTGTTTTAATCCGTCGCTAAACAGCGTATTTTTTGTAGTGTACAATGATAAGAAAGGCGGCAGTTTATGCCATAGTAAACCTAGGGTTACTACTGAATTCAATGTCTGGCATGACCGGTTGAGCCATCCCAGTACAACAATGATTATTGCTGGTGAATTTATGTCTTGATAATGCTGGTGAATTTACCTCTAATGATTATTGCATGTCCATTGGAATCAATGTTGCACATCTAGTTGCGCATGTGCACACACAAAATGGCCTCGCTGAATCTTTGATAAAACGTCTGCAATTCATTGCAAGACCATTGTTAATGAAATCAAAATTTCCAACATCGGCATGGGGGCATGCAATATTACACGTAGCATTGCTTATACGCATTAGGCCATCAATTTATAATCAAACATCCCCATATCAAATGGTTCGAGGTCAAGAACCAAATATTTACCATTTAAGAACATTTAGGTGTGCGGTATATGTGCCGATTCCACCGCCACAACACACAAAAATGGGACCCCAAAGTAGATTGCAATATATGTTGGCAGGGGCGAATTTACACGGGCGCACGGGTAGCAAGTGCTACCCCTGATTTTTTGCATGCGAAAATTACTATTATACTTATGAGTCAAAATTTAATACTATAAAAATACATATTTACTCATCAAAACCTAATTACTTCCAGATCTAGTCTAATTCAACCCAAGGTACATAAGAAGATCGAACTCCTTGTCTCCTTCCTTTATCGAAGTGGCTGAGAGAACAATACCTTGCACCTGTGCTCGCATAGTTGCGGAAATTGACCTCGAATCAAACAGCTTGGCCTCCCTGCCATCAATGGATAACCAATCTCGAATCACCTTCCTTCTCGATTGGTACGATCTTGAAATTTACTGGACCTTAATTTTTGCGAAATATAATGAATCTGACTATGAGTTTGATGATGTCAGTAAGTAACTATGTATGATGCTTCCTTGAACATTCGAGCTCCTATATTTTGGTTGAACTCTGATCTCGGTTTTAGGAGTATTTGGTTTGAAAGATAGTAGGAAATTAGGAATCGTTGTAAAAGGATTGAAATATTAGAAAAGGGAGAAGATAGAAGTAGAAGAGTGTCGTCTGCACAAGTAGAAGAAGATGGAATTGTGAAGTAGAAGAGACTAATAGTACAACATAATGGAATAAGAAAAGCCAAAAGTAGAAGAAGATAGACACTGAACAAGACTATACACTACACAAGGTAGACTAGTATTATTAATTATGACCATTGACCAAGACAAGTAAATATAAATTTCAAAATAGTGAACTATGTCAAGTAGTAAAACGTTTTGTACTTTCACTATGGCAAGTGGATATTTGAAGGAAGTTAAGTAACGTAACCATGATGGGGAGTGGAATACGCGTTGCACTCTTTTCCTTCGCTAAGGTTTTTCCCACTGGGTTTTTCTTTAGCAGGGTTTTTTAACGAGGCAACATTTTCTATGCGTATAACCAGCATGGTTCTATGATGGGCATTCAAGGGGGAGTGTTGTGAAAAGAACAGATTTCATAAAGGTGAAATGTTTTTCATCCTTGGGTGAATGCCCACATTTTCTTGCCCATACAATATATACATTAATTGTATGAAGAAATGTATGATGATGTTTGCCTATATAAGGCCATTCAGTATGATGAATGAAAGCACAACGCAAAGATATATTTCAGTCTAAATACTTGTTCTTCCACTATTTTATATTAACAAATATTTAAAATTTTCATTAACTCAAGATTTTAACTCTATATCAAACACTTCATAAAATTTACATAGAAATATTATGGGTGTAACTATAATTTGAGTCTGTCTTGCGAGAGACCCCTACATATTGGAGAGTCCCGAAAGTCCTCAGACAATTTACACTAAAAACTAGACAATCTGATTTTTCGCGGGTCGACCCGGCCCGCAAATGTTTTTTTGAAAAAAACTTACTCAGCTTATCAATGTTCATCCAAATCCACATCTGTTGATTTTTTACATCAAATTGTCTAGATTTATTATCAAATTGTCTATGTTTATCGTGAAATTGTCTATGATATCATGCAGACGTTAGTAACAACCTATTTATCCAATCAAAACACAATATTTAGAAAAATAAACATGAACTTCAATTTCATTCGTCAACCAATAAATTTCAATACAAAAAATAATAAAAATAAAAAAGACAACCTATAAAAATACATGTCTTTTCAAAAACATTTAATACATCTACAAAATATCTTTCTTCACACTCTCACTTGTTCGTCGACCCCTTCTTCTACAACGTCTCAATTTTTGTGACCAATCAATTTCTTTGTTCGACCACCCTTTTTACGAAAACCTAATACATACAACAAAAACATCAAAAAATATATACAATTTATACATAAACATAGATCATTTATACAAAAAAAATAGATAATTTATAGTAAAACATAGACAATTTATACAAAAAACTAAACCAGTAACAACGAACAACATAGATAATTTCTACTAAAACATCAAATTCTACAAAAACATAGACCATTTATACAAAAAAAAACTAGAAAATTTATAGTAAAACATAGACAATTTATACAAAAAACCAAACCGACAACAACGATCAATATAGACAATTTCTACTTAAACATAGACCATTTATACAAAAAAACCAGACAATTTATAGTAAAACATAGGCAATTTATACAAAAAACTAAACCAGCAATAACGCACAACATAGACAATTTCTTCTAAAATATACACAATTAATTGCTACTAAAACATAGCAGATCATTTATACAAAAAACTAAACCAGCAACAATGAACAATATAGACAATTTCTACTAAAACATAGACCATTTATACAAAAAAACTAGACAATTTATATTAAAACATATACAATTTATACAAAAAACTAAACCAGCAACAATGAAAAACATAGACAATTTATACTAAAACATAGACCATTTATATAAAAAAAACTAGACAATATACAACACATCTATCTTTTCACAATAAACTAATAACAAAGAACAACATAGACAATTTCTACTAAAACATATGACATTTATACAAAAATAACTAGACAATTTTTACCAAAATATAGAAAATTACTAAATTAAAGCATATAAAACGTATGGATACTCATTCGAAACATCATATATATACATTCAAACTAACACTGAACAAACATATATAATTTCGACTAAAATGTAGACCATTTATACAAAAAACTAAACGAAATCGGGAAAAACATAAGTGACCTGAAAATCGAGGAAACGACATGGTAATGACTTATGTGTGTTGAGTAGTCGGAGATTCGCCGGAGAAGACAACCGGAAAGCTTTGAAGTCCGGTCAACAATTTTGAAAGTCGACAAAACGGAAAAACGAAACAGATAGGAAGTTAGATCAGCTCATGAGCTACTCAAATATGCAATCGAATTTAGTATTGGTGGTCGGACGACGGAGTTACGACGAATTTAGTGGTGGTTGGGTGGTGGTTTTAGAGAGAGAAAGAGATTGGAAGATAGAGATAGAAAACATGAATAAGGAAATGAAGAAAATGAAAGAAAACCCTAAAACAATGAATTTTATACTAAAACCGTTTTCGGATCCGGATTCAGGTCCAATTCTTAAAAAATTCACCCCCAATCCAGATCCGCGAAAAATATTAAAATGGACAAATGTAAAACATAGACACTTTTTTATGTTAAACTAGATGGGCTTTTTGGACTCTCACAAATGAGTAGGACTTTTATAAGACTTTGTACTATAATTTATATCATATGTTTCCAAATTTTAGAAGGGAAATTATATTTATAAGGGTGCAGGATGTTTTAGATATGTGTCTAATGTTTCAAACAATATCAATAATATTTTTATAAGTGAATATATATATATATATATATATATATATATATATATATATATGTATATATATGTATGTATATATATGTATATATATATATATGTATATATATGTATATATATATATATATATATATATATGTATATATATATATATATATATATATATATATATATATATATATATATATAAATTTGTGTGTGTGTGTGTATCATCAATATTTATAGTAAAAAAAATCCCGAATGTTTTTGGGGCAAATTCATTTAAGAGACATTTGGGTAACAACTTTTCACTTGGGTCCTCTACCTTTCAAATAAATACATGGGTAAGCTGACCCAACTCCAAAAGCCCCATTTTAACCCTGAGAATTGTCATTTCTTTTATGTCCACTAGTCCTTTCTCTCTTTATGTCTTCATAATTAATAAAATAGAGAATATAAAAATATAAAAGTTATACCGAATTTCATATTTTCGTACTCTACAAATAGAGACTACTCTTGACTATATTTCGACCATTATAAATTTTACGATTTTTATCTCTTAACTAAAATTAGATATTAGTAACCTCTCTGATGGTACAAACGATAATATTCAAGACATGATCGATTCATGTGTATGCCAACGATTACTTGAGCTTCACCTACACCCTCATCTTCGGTGGTTCTCTCAGCACTTCGTGTAGTGAGGAATATTGCTTCAGGTGATGAGGTTCAAGCTCAACACATTATTGATCAGGGCATGCTGAGCTACTTGTCAAGCATGTTGGATCGAGAACCCAATAGAGGCGTTAACAAAGATATATGCTCGGTTTCAAATATCAGTTGATAGGTCCCAAGTTAATTTACTTAAAAAGCGGAGTTTGAAGTTACCAAAGAGGGTGCGGGCTATTGATAATTACACGGATGGAGGAACACGCGAACATATCCTATCCTATACTATACCGCCTTTGTGCGATATTTTGGGATGCAGTGGTTCAAAGATAGTTGGTGAATGTCTAAGCACGCTACAGAACATGCTAGAGGTTGGAGCATGAGGCCTTGCGCATAATTTCTTAAATGGCCCCAATTAATAATAGACAGAAACAAAAACCCTTTAGATAACATTGAAATTCTGCAGAGTCGGCTCAAATTTTTAGGGATTTTGTGTAAATTTAATATCTTATCCCAAATAAATAAAGCTACGTATCAGAATTATTCTAATCCAGTCAGTCCTAAGGAGCTGTTTGGTATCGTTATGCCGACCTTCGTCATGGTAAAAAATTTGCAAGATTTTACATAATCCAGCCCTATGCCATGCACCTTCCAAACGTGCAATTTTTGTGTTTGGGTTAAATTAATCTATTCAAACTAGCAGCTGGCCCACACTAATTTGGACTATGCACATGTCATAGACCAAATTCTTAAGGACAAGCCCAAAGGCTGGGTATCATGATTGCCAACATTTTGCCACATCAGCCCAAATGGGGCACTTGCCTCGTTAAGCCATTTTTTTTCCGTCAGCCCAAACAAAATTATTAACATACCAAAACAATGCCAAATTGAGTAAAAATGTCGGCATAACGATACCAAAAAGCTCCTACTACTAAAAAAAAATTAGCATTAAAAAGACGTCATTTGCATTGGAACTCCCTTAGAAGAAGTGAAAGATAAGGGAGAATAGAAAAAATTAAGACCTAAAAATTAAACTAATCATATTAAAAATTGATTTTGCATTGCCTCGATTTGATGTGAAAAACTAATGTGCCTTAAATAAAAATTAGCAGTTTAAATGAGTTTTATAATGTTTGACGTTGAATATATAAAAATTTTGTAATGATTTATTTTCAATTAATCCAAAATAATCATGTTTCAACGCTTATAAATTAACACATAGGAGTATAATTAATTTTATTTTATAGAAACATATTAAAACATTAGAAAAAACATTAAATAATAACTTTAGAAGGAAGGGGGAACAATACATAATTAAAGAGTATAACAAACAAGTAATTTTAAACGTACCTATAATTTTTTCTAGAAGTCCACGGTTTGCATATATATGCATCCGTCTTGTGACTCATATATATGACACTTTGTAATTTGTATATGTAAAATGGGGTTCTAACCCTATTGGATCGTGTACGTAGGGCCTCATCGCACATGCCCAGATCCGACCCTGACTTTGTCTATACTAAATATATCACTCTTAAATTTGTAATATTTGAAGAGTTATTTAAAATATAAAATTATAGATTACTCCCTCCGTCCCGAAGAACTTCATACATTAGGGTTAGCGCGCAGTTTTATGCGAAAAGTTAAAGTAATAGTAGAATATAGAAAAGATGGGAAAAAATGTACTTTTAGTGGCAAAATGTGTAATTGGAGTGAAAAGTTGAGATTGTTTATTATTTGTTGGGTGTGGGGTAACTTCCTTTTTTGGTAATGTATGAAGTTCTGTGGGACGACTAAAAATGACAAATGTATGAAGTTCTGCGGGACGGAGGAAGTAGTTTTTAATGACAATTTTAATTTCATATTTTAGATGTTCTACTTGGACCCTAATTGGAGTCCTCAAAAATTTGGGACCCTATCCGGTGAACATCCCGCATAGGCTCTGGGTCAGCCTGGATTTGAAAAGCTAGCAGGGGAGGAAGTGGTGGTGTGAATGAGATTGCTAGGATGATCAAGCAAGCGAAAGGGTTAGACAAGATTGCTGCATTGCAGAATCATGCCGATGGAATTTATAAGAAGCGCGTCAAAATACTGAAGAAGTACTGGTACTCGGATGAGAATGGGTGGTGGAGTGTGGAGGTTTGAAATCCCCGAGCAAGTTGCACCCAGGTCCAAGTTTCACTATACTTGGTAGCGCGTCTCAAAATTTTCAAGGCGCGGGAAGCTTAATTTTTAAAGTTCTTTTGAGAAATAACCTTTAGGCGAGGTCACATTAAGCTATACATTACGCCTAACACAAATCAATCTAAGTTTTGTAATTGCAATTCCTTGTTTATGTTTGTTCAATCAATCTATATATGATGATCATCGATCTTCCTTAAAACTCAAAACTCAAGATTACAAAGGTACATGTGACTAGTGGCAAAAAATTGATGCTCTTGAAGAACCTACATTAACAGTATAAGTGTGGCCCATTAGTAAATTATTTTATTTGGAAACTTTGCTTGATTTGATTAGAAATAGACCTAGTCCAAGTAGAATTAGCAGTTAGAAAATTCTTATATATATATATATATATATACCCTGGCTGTGTACCATACTATAGTTATATTGAAAGGTGTTTGGAGAATATATATACTAGTGTTAATTACTTGCGATGAATCCATTGACATTGGTAAAACGGATTCAGAACATGAACAAGAAAGAAGCAGCATTAGGGATATCTGAACAGGCATCATGGCTTGCCAATTATAAGGATTCTGCTTATGTTTTTATTGGCGGCGTTCCCTATGACCTTACCGAAGGCGATCTTAAACTTGCTGTTTTTGCGCAATATGGAGAGGTTGTTGATGTTAATTTGGTTAGAGACAGAGCCACTGGAAAATCAATGGGGTTTGCTTTTCTAGCCTACGAGGATCAAAGAAGTACAAATCTTGCTGTAGACCATATGAATGGTGCTCAAATTCTTGGTCGAATAATTAGAGTAGATCATGTGAATAAATATAAGAAGCTCGAAGAAGAGGACGAAGAAACCAGGCATAAGAAGAGAGAAGAGCGGGGAGTATGTCGTGCTTTCCAAAGGGGAAACTGTACATATGGGGATAGCTGCAAATTCTCTCATGATGAACAAAGGGCTGCCAACACGGGATGGGGTGGGCGCCAAAGAAGATAGACCTTACGCACAGAGGAAATTGATATGGAACGAATGACTTTAACTTACACTTACTCCGTTCCAATTTCATCATCCCACATTCCCTTTTGGCCGATCCAACTTTATCTTCCCATCCCTTAAATGGAAAGTATCTCTCTTAATTTATACACTATCTCTCCTACTTTATACACTATTTATCACACTTTATTCACTCTCTTTCCTACTTTATCACCATTTCTCCTACTTTATTCATTTTTTTCTTAAATCTTGGGTCCGGGCCCGCGGAAAGATTAAACCGGGACGGAGGGAGTATTCATAAATTGGAGGGACAAATTTACGTTATGCTGTTGATGTTTTCTAAAATTTCAATGTTTACTTATTTTGGTAGCAAATAGGGTTTAATATTTGAGTCCGTTTTGCGAGAGAATCCTATATATAGAAGAGTCCCGAAAGTCCCCTTCAAACATTAAAACTAGACAATTATAGATTTTTTCTCGACTTGACTTCTGATGGTTTTTTGCGGATCTTTTGACCCGGATTCACTAAAAAATGGTCAAATAAAAATGGTCAACAAAACTAGACAATATAAACAATTATATTACACTGAGTGAGTAAATTTGTGGACAATTAATAAAACTAGACAATTCATTTACAAAACTAGACAATATGTTGTAAAAACTAGACACTAATTTTTCTTCGATTGCTTTAGTTTCTTCAGAGCATTCTTCTTCAAATCATCCAATTCACCCTCTTCAAAATCATCATCAGTAGCAGGTCTCTTAGATCCTTGAGAAGCTTTTTCATCAATAACTTTCTTTGCTTCTAGCTTTTTCAACTTACATAAAAACTAGACAATAAATACTAAAAACTAGACAATAAATACTAAAAACTAGACAGTTCAACACAACTGCACAGCAAAAAGATATAACATGAAAAACTAGAAAAATATTGTTAAAAACTATACCATATGTGTTAAAAGCTAAAACATTAGCTATTTACATAAAAAACTAGACAATTTCACACGCTGTAAAACATTAAAAAGTAGACGATATATGTTAAAAACTAGACAATTTCACACAAAACATTCAAAAAATTCAAACAAACAACATGTCGAAGGCAAAGTCCCCCGAACACTTAAATGAATTTCCCTTGCTTTCCTTTACGCTAAGTTCCTAGACCACCTTTGAGTAAGAACCACCTTGCTAATAAGAACCAAAGAGTAGAAGCACGTAAGAACCGTCGTACTGATAAGAGGTGAAGCATAAGGACCTGCACAAGTAGCTTGGAGAGGGGGGGTTAGAACTTTATACCCGATTTGCGTGGTGTCAAACCGGGAGTAGACTTTACTTGCGAGTGAGTGAGGATCAACTCGGTATAATTATCGGGAATGAGAAGTGATTATTCCTTACCTTTATTATGAGAATGTGTGCCATATAAATAGATTTCTCCCAAAATGGGAGGGAACCCCCGGATCGCGCCAAGTGTCAGGCCCAAATTGAGCCAACAATGCCTCAATAGGCCCATGGCCCATTAATGACTCCCTAACCCATTCCCCTTTGGGCTTTCGAGGTAGATTAGTCATTTAATGTGAGAGTTTGGAGACCTTGTTGCAGTCTGCCGTGTATGAGATCCGAGGAGGTAGGTCCGGACTAGAGGTCCGAACCGTACTAGGTTGGACTCGGGGGTTTCCACAATCCATGCACTGTCCGAAGGAGGCGGTCCGGGACATGCGACTCGGACCTCAATACTCTCAGGTGCCGGTTCACTTGGTTGCTTATGAGGTTGTTGTGTTGAGTCCGGACGGGTGTCCGGGTCGGACCCCATGGTTACGGACCATTGGCAGGGTCGAACTTACTACCCTTAGGGCCTTCCTTTTCCTTTCCACCCGGGTGAGTCGGACCTGCGGGGGCTTAGGGTCAGACCTCCGGGTAGGACTGTAAGGTCCCGGACTTGCATACAACTTGGGACGCCTTAGGATTCGTTCCAAAGGCACCTATGACGGATTTGACATATTTGCGTATCAACATATGTCCCCGTAGTTTCCAAGTATCTTAGTAGAAGATAGTTGTCGAACTATGGTTAAGTGTGGAGAAGACAGTTTGTTTCTCGGTTCAATCCGTCCCTCGTAAGCAGAAAAAAGGTGTAATCCGTGCTTCTTGTAGTCCTTAACTTAATCTCCCCCCCCCCCCCCCCATTTTCTTTCTTTTGTTGCAGTCCGAGGATGGAGGCTCAGAATGCAACAAAAGTGAGGAAAAAAGGGGTATTTGTAAGCGAGATCAAGTGTAGGCACGGAGAACGTCGGAGTCGTACCTTTGGTGGGTTAAGGGATGATCCGAAGATGGATATCCAAACGGACGAGGGTCCGTGTGGTTAAGAGGATTCATCCTTCCTTGTAAAAAGGAAAGGGTTTTTATTAACCTGATTGGGATGGTCCGAAGAGGGACATCCGAACGGATGAGGGTCCGTGTGATGGTGAGGTAAATCATCCTTCCTTGTAAAAAAGGATAGTGTGTTTATCAACCTGGTTGGGATGGTCCGAAGATGGACATCCGAACGGACGAGGGTCCATGTGATGATGAGGTAAATCATCCTTCCTTGTAAAAAAGGATAGGGTTTTTATCAACCTGGTTGGGATGGTCCGAAGAGGGACATCCGAACGGACGAGGGTCCGTGTGATGGTTAGGTAAATCATCCTTCCTCGTAAAAAAAGATAGTGTTTTTAACAACCTGGTTGGGATGGTCCAAAGAGGGACATCCGAACGGACGAGGATCTGTGTGATGGTGAGGTAAATCATCCTTCCTTGTAAAAAAAGGATAAGGTTTTTATCAACCTGGTTGGGATGGTCCGAAGAGGGACATCCAAACGGACGAGGGTCCGTCCGATGGTGAGGTAAATCATCCTTCCTTGTAAAAAGGATAGGGTTCCGAGGCAGAGGATGGCCAACCATCCGAAGGTTGAGTGGTCCTTCTCCCGAGAGTGGTGAAGTTTGTTGTATTTTTTTTTTTTTTTTTTGTCATCGTAAGGTAAATTTTTTGTACCAATCCGTCATTTCACTTGGTATTGTTGTACTACGCCATTGGATGAATTTTGATCTACTATTGAGATTTAATCCCAAAAAATGGCAACGGTTGGGCTTTCCGATTTAACCCTCTATAAATAGGGGGTTGACCGTTGTCACTTTCACATTTCTAGAGAGAAGATTTTTGAGTTTTAGTGCATCCGAAGCAGATTCGAGCAATCCGAAGCGAGTAAGAAGAAGTCCGTAGCAGGTTATCCAAGCGAAGTTAGCTGCCGTTGATCCAGTCAGCCGAGTGCAAGTAAGTTTCCTATTCTCCTCCTTTTCTTCCAAGTTTTTTTGTGCTTTATGTTTGTCCGTTTTCAAAATGTTGCATGTTCGGATGTATGTGCGTTGTCTGCACTCCGTAATTGGCTACAAGTAGTTTAACGTAATTTGCTTCGGATATGCTGAGTAGTTAGATTTAACACCGAACAGACTCCATAGTAACCCTGAACTAACTGCGTCTGACGTAGTTGTTCCTGCTCCTCCGATCCTAGTTGTAGATTTTTTTTTTTTTTACTTTAATCTACGTAAATGGCCTCTCGGACTGCAATCTTAAGACTCATAGAACTGCATTTTCTTTCCCTAGGATGTCCGAGAGTGATAGTCAAAACCGATCCGAAGCTGAAGGGTATGCTTCCGAAGCGCCGTCCTTCCTAGAGAGCTCCGAGGAGTTTGATGTTGGCGGTATGGAGGATTTGCAATAGCTGGATCGTTCTCCTCATCCGAGCCGGGAAGAGCCCGAGGTAAGCTCTTTATTCCGGTTAGTTGTTCCGGGTTCAAGGTATCCGGATCGTTTGGATTATCCGGAAGTCTCTAATGTGCAGGGTGTCGGTGCTGTTCATGAGATGACCTCTCGGACTATAGGGAGTCTTCATCCGCGCCGTTCTGGGAAAGAGCCCGAACATCCGGTAGAGATTCGATCTCTCATGCGCGCAACTTAGGTTATAATTTTAGGACTAATCCTAACCGAGTGCCGTTCGTTCTGGATCCACAGGAGCCTAATATCGAGGACGTGCATGATACCTCCGACGCAACACCCGAACTGGGCATGTTCGAAGAAGGTATTGAAGATCAGGTTCGCACTGTGGCCCCTCTTCGGATGGTAGTGGAGTTGAGCTCGTCGTCCGGGGAGGAAAAAGTTGAAGAGAAGGATGCTAAAGAGGAGGGGGATCGTCATGATGATGTTGGTTCGGAGGAAGATGAGGAGGAGGAAATGATTTCTCCTCATGTATTCCGGAGGGAGACTTCCGGGCAAGCGGGACCGAGTCGTCATATGACTGAAGATGAGGTTATGGAGGAGCTGCCTGAGGGCAGTAAGAAGGGTGAAGATGTATTCTGGGTGAAGTTTCCTCGATTAAGGGACGATGTAACGCATCCTGATCCGGAGGGTGAGCTTAACGAGGATTGTACATTGCCCACATGTTCGTCTATTATGACGTCGAGGAAGTGGAGGAGCTTCGGAGGAAGTATGAGATTCCGGAGTCCGTGGAAATTCTCATTCTGGATGAGTCACACGCCTTCTACAATCCACCTCCCGGATACATGTGCGTGCATGAGATAAGTCTGCACTGTGGATGGCGTTTGCCTGTGTCGTCCGAATTGATGGACATTTTGAATGATATGGGGTTGAGTCCGCACCAAATTATTCCCAACTCTCTCGGGAACTTGATGTGCTTCGGGGTGATGTGTAAATAAAAGGGCATCCTGGTTACTTTTGATAACTTTCGTAAATTGTTTAGTGTAAATTTAAGCAATAGGAACAGATTCATTTATACGCTGGTCTGTCGCCAAGCGTACACTTTTTTTGTGGATCCCCTTTCTTCTTTGGGAATCAACTGGTGGAAGAGATACATCTTCGTCCGGCCCGCTTTGAAGCAGGGTCAGTTTGAGGCGGAGCGGGTTCAGTGGCGCTTCGAGAGGAAGTTCTTCCGAGGTAGATTGCCGGATTGGAAGCCTCCGGCTCGGAATATCCCGATGTGGATGCAAGCTCTTCACAAGAATCAAGACCCGGAGAAGTATTTTCTCGGATGCAAATAATTAAGACGTCCACTGTGCTTCCTATGGACGAGCACCGGAACGCAACCACTTTCCGAGTGGAGGAGACTCGGAGGGCTACGGCCGGTGAGGAAGCTCAGGTGATGCCTACCCCGGATAAGGGCAAGGTGGCGGGCTCGAAGGGGACAAAGAAACCTCTGAAGGCTGTGTCCCGGGACCCTCTGACCAGTGGTTCGAGCGCTCAAGTCGGGCAGAAGCATCCCTCCGAAGGTTCGATTCCTCATGCCAAGAATGGCAAGGGGAAAATGAGTAGTGAGTCGGACTTAGATGCGGAGGTGGACCGGATGGCTGCTGTTCCGAAGCTGGACCGGATTGCGGAGCTATCCGTAATTCACCTGAAGGTACGCCATCTCCCATAAAATGTTGCATCTTTCCTTGATTCGGAATCCTCATGATCTTATTTAATATTTGATATCGTAGCTCACTGTCGCTATTCGAGCGTGCTCCATGGTGTCGGGTCGGAGGGCCACGATGGAGGAGGACCTGTCCAAGGCTGAGGCTGCCCGGGAGATGGAGGCGTCCAAGGTGATCTGTTTGTCCGAAAGGTTGAGGAAGGCTGTTGCTGTGAAGAAGGAGTCCGAAGTGGAGGTCGGGAAGCTAAAGAGTGCCATCCTGTCTCTGGAGAAGGATCTCAAGGTGCATCAAGAGAGTGTGGACGAGTACGTTGGAGTCTCTCGGACCTTCAAAGAGATGATGCTCAATGAGTTGCTGCAGGTCCGGACACGTGCTGTCCAAGACTTCTTGGGGTTGGATGCTTGCAAGTTCATGCTTGAGTCCAAGTATGACGAAGCTCGGCAGGATGACTTTGATGCAGCCACAGGGCAGCTCCGGCGTAAGGGATTGATCCCGAGTGGCTACGACTTGGAAGCTGAAGGTATTTATGCTTTCAAAGAGGTAGATGGCTCGGACTTTGCTCCGGAGGGTGTCTCGGACAGTGACTTGCTCAAGTGCGAGTTTGTGGAGCTAGTCTGTGATGAGACCGAGGACAAAAAGTATAATCATGGTGGTCCGTACCTTCCGTCCTTTGTGCCCCGGGTATTGATGTCCAATGTCTTTGTCCCCTTGGAGGAACATGTGGAACATAACCGGGACTGGCTTACTCTACCCGGGCCTGTCCGTGGCTTCTCTCACGAATTTAATCTGATGAAAGAATGCCCTGCCTTCCTCGAGGAATTGAGAGTCCGAAGGGAGAAAAAATTAGCCCAGGAAGCCAAAGAGAAAAGGCTGGCGAACTCGCAAGCGTCCCTGGAGGAAGAGATCGGAGGTCCGTCCGGAACACAGGCTGGTACGCCCGGACAACAGGGAAATGAAGACGGGGTATGCCCCGGAAATTATGTAACACTGGTCTTCGGACCATTAAACAATCTTGTTTTTTGCGGATGTTTCTATCATTCGGATAAGTTGTTTTGTTTCTATTTGCTTGCTTTCGTTTTGGTGTCTTGCTTTAGTGTACTTGTTGATTTCTCAGTCGTATGTCGTTGCTTTGTTGCGTGCATAATTCGTACATTCCACCAAGTAATGTTGCTTCGGACGTCAGAAGATTAATCCGAGTCGACGAAATAACATATTTTGTGCCTAATCAATCGTCTATCAATTAGTTGGCGAATTTGGCTCGGATACACAGGGTGCACATCCTATCTTAAACCTTGGACGGTTTATGATAGTGCTGGAGTATGGAAACCTTTGATCAGTAAGACTAGTTCGGACATGGACAACTAGTGTCATTCGTAGGGATTAATCACGAGTTGTCCGAGTCTCCTGGACTTGTGATAAATCCATGAAGAGAGGAAACAATTATTATCAGAAGACCTACAAGTGGTCCGGATCTGACTAGTAAGACTAGTTCGGACATGAATAACTAGTGTAATCCGTAGGGATTAATCACGAGTCCTCCGAGTCTCCTGGACTTTTAGCCATAAAGAGAGGAAACAATTATTGTCAAAGACCAACTACAAGTGGTCCGGATTTGAGAAGTTGTGGGATCGTAGTGGTTGCTTCGGACTGACGGATCCAAATGGTTTGCGATTGTGAGGAGTAATGTCTCAAAATTGCCAAAGCCCAATTAGGAGTCCAGTGGGGGCCCAAAATTTTGGCCCAAGCCCACGGTCGGCGGTCACAAGCCACGTGGCGTGACACGATTGGTGGGTAGCCTCTATTTATATCCAGAATTGTACGGCTTTTTTCTCAAATATTTCCAATCTTTTCATGGTAGGTAGTTCGGATCCTTGGGTCCGGACAACTTACTTCTTCAGTTCGGTTTCAGTAGTCCCATGAGTGATTCATTCGATGGGAGCCTCTCGTTGTCCGAGGGGCTGTTGCGGGGCGGATTTCCCATAGGAGTACTGGGATCGGTCCTGCCCATAATCATCGTTGGTTCGGATCCAACGATCCTATGTAGGGATTCGGCCCTTTGGAGCTTTTCTTTGCTTGAGAGGCTATAGATTGGCGGATCCCTATCTGGATCAATGGGTTCGATATAATAGAGGTGGTGTTCCGTAGCTGGATCGATCCTGCGGAGTGAGCGCTTCATTCCATCTGCTTCTTCCACCATTTACCATTTTCTGTGAATGTTCTGTATTGTACTCGAAAATGGTTGTGGTTGAAGAAGTGGTGGGTCCGAGGTCTTCTTGCCAGTCTCCTCACCCGAATCCTACTGCTAATGTGCCGGAACCATCTTATGTTGGTCTGGTCGCATCCGTCACTTGTTTCCAGTAACTAGGGTTTCCGCGAGCTACTGGGAAGAAGTGACTGATGCCGCTGTACCACCATAAGCTTGGTTCGGAGAGCCAACTCCTTGCTCCAGCTACTTTGCTTTGGAATGCAAAAGATCATTGCAAAGGAAGGCTTCCTGGTTCGGACGTCAGAGTTGAACCTAAAAGGGTCGCTCCGTTATAAGCATGCTTCGGAAGGATGCTGCACCTGTTCCACTCGGAAGCTTAAGCTTGGGGCGTAGACGTTTGGCATGTTCCGGACGTTGGATATTCCGCAAAGAACTGCATTTCTGTGTCGTAAAGAATGATAGGAAGTTTCCTTTTGCTTTTTTAACTCGGACGGGTAGGTCCGAACTTTGTAATTTGTACTTTTGAGAAATACAAAATCTCTTTTCTGAGTGTTACAATTTCTATCCTCGGCTTGTTATGTCACTTTGCCCGTACTGGCTGTGCAAGTTTAACCTTTCACAAAGTTGGTTTCTCAGTCATTTGTTATGCAATTAGCTCGGACCTCCTTGAGGGGTCCGAAGCAGTGTGTTTGTTCGAATATAGCACATTTGTTTTGCAAAAAGTTGTATTGATTTGATGAAAATTCAAGTACAATTGGTGGGCTTCAAGGCCGGAAAAAGAAAATGACAAAAACTTGGCGAATGACGTAGTATTTTTTCGGGGAGTAACCCTAGGCATAGAACTTTTGTAGGTTCTTAGCATTCCATGTTCTCTTCAGGGCTCTTCCTTGATCATCTTCTAGCTCGAAACTTCCATTGACTCTAGCCCCAATGACCTTGTAAGGTCCTTCCCACTTGGGCTTGAGTTTACCAACATTGCTTAGGATGTCAGCTCTTCGAAGGACTAAGTCCCCGACTTGTATATCCTTGGGAAGAACATGTTTGTTGTAAGCCCGGGCAGACATAGCTTGATAGCGGAGGATGTTAGCCAGTGCCTTGCTTCTTTTGTCTTCGAGGAGCTCAAGGTCGTAGATCCTTGCGACTTCATTTTCAGCAGATTCGTATTATTGGATCCTCTGGGTTTCCACAGCAATTTCAAAGGGGATGACCGCTTCGGAGCCATAGACTAGTGCGAAGGGTGTCTCCTGAGTAGAAGTGCGAGCTGTTGTCCGATGTGCCCAAAGGACTCCATCGAGATCATCTGCCCAGCTGTCTTGAGAAGTTCTCAGACTCTTTTCCAAAATCTTCACGATGGTTTTGTTGGTAGCTTCAACTTGACCATTGGCATGAGGGTAGCCAACGGAAGTAAAGCGTTGTTCTATCTTGAAGGATTGGAGACATTCTTTTAACCTGGCCCCGGAGAATTGTGCTCCATTATCAGAGACTATGACTCTAGGAAGTCCAAAGCGGCAGATGATGTTCTTCCAAATGAAGGTCCTTACTCGGCTCTCTGTGATGTTGGCCACTGCTTCGGCCTCAACACATTTGGTGAAGTACTCTACTGCGACAATAAGGAACTTCTTTTGGTGAGTACCGCGGGGAAAGGGACCAACTATGTCTATTCCCCATTGATCAAACGGACAAGCTATGATTGACGGAATCATATGGTTGGTTGGGTGATGTGGTATGTTGGCATAGTATTGGCAGTCTTCGCAAGCACGGGCGAAGCTAGCAATATCCTTATCAATGGTAGGCCAATAGTATCCTTGCCTTATGACCTTCTGAGCCAAGGTCCGGCCTCCTGAGTGACTCCCGCAACTCCCGCGTGGATTTCTTCCAAAACAGTTTTTGCCTCATCGGGTCCAAGACATCTCATGTGAGTGCCGGTGAAAGATCTCTTGTAGAGATCCTCTCCCAGGATAAAGTACCTGTTGGCTCGGCATAGGATCCTTCTTGCTTCTTTAGGGTCTGATGGTAGAGAGCCATCTTTGAGATAGCCAAATATGTCAATCATCCACCTCCTTTCAGCACCTAAGAGGAAGACTTGACCAGTGGAGTTTATCAGGGAAGAATTCGTGAGAGTCATCAGGATGATGCTCCTTGTGTCCAAAGTTCCTAAGGCAGAGGCGTACTTGGAAAGAGCGTCGGCCTTCTCATTCCATTCCCTGTTGAATCGTTCCAGCCTTAATGCTTCAAAGTGCTCAACTTCCTTCTTAAGGAGTTCTAAGTACTTGATCATGTTGGGTCCTTTAGTGGCGAAAGACCCGGAAAACTAGGACTCGACGAGCTGAGAGTCTGTGTAGGCTTTGATCCGCTTCACTTGAAGAGACCTCGCCATTCTTAAGCCAGTAAGGAGCGCCTCGTAATCGGCCTCGTTGTTTGTCACCTTAAAGTTGAGGGTGATGGCGTATTCCAGCTTACGCCTTCAGGGCTCTCAAGGAGAAGTCCTATTCCTTCAAGTCTTCCAGTAGATGATCCGTCCACTTGTAATTTCCAAATCCCTTGCCTTCCATTTTAGTCTCCATCGTGAGAGTGGGAACTTTCCCGTCAACCTTAGTGTTTTCCTGCCTGGTGACCTCTACTCGCTTCTTGACGGAAGATGCAGATGTTGAAATGTTGGCTACTTCATCCAAGAGGAACATGTGCCTCACTCTCAGGGAGTCGTCCATGGGTTCCAAACACTTAGTCCAGAGTTGGAAATCATCACAGAACATCTCTTCAGGCTCTTTTTCTTCGTTTTTTCTTCTTCCGGGATAGCTTCCGCCTGAGTGAGTATCACATAGCTCATGTCCCCTTGCGGACTATTGGTCCCTCCCTCGGTTTCTTCGGGGTAATCTACCAGGAAGTCGGCAAGGACTTGAGCTTTCTTGGCTGAAGGAGCCTGATACCCGATATCGTATTCACTTAATTCGATCGTCCACTTGGATAAACGTCCCGACTGATCTGGCTTACCAAGGACATGCTTGAGTGGCTCATTGGTGAGGACCACAATTCGATGAGATTTGAAGTAAGGCTTCAGTTGTCGGGCAGTGTAGACTAGCGCGAAGGCTAGCTTCTCAATCTTAACATACCTAGCTTCGGCACCCACGAGGGCCTTGCTTAGGTAGTAGACCAGCATGTGGTCGTTCCCTTGAATCCGCACTAATACGGAGCTCATGGCTTTGGCAGTGGCCTCTAGTTAGAGGTAGAGAGGTTCACCTACTACTGGTTTGGACAAGAGCGGAGGTGAAAGGAGATAGCTCTTCAAATTATCCAAGGCCTCTTTGCATTCATTTGTCCATTCGAACTTGTCTCCTTTCCTTAGGATTTTAAAGAAGGGTAGGTTCTTCTCGGCGGACCTGGAGATGAAGCGGCTTAGAGCCATCACTCTCCTGAGGAGCTTCTGCACTTCATTAACTGTCTTTGGTTGTGGTAGGTCCAGGATTGCCTTTATTTTTTCTGGGTTGGCACTGATGCCTCTCTCCGTGACCATGTATCCGAGGAACTTTCCTCCCTTTACGCCAAACGTGCACTTCTCGGGGTTCAACTTCATTCCGTACTTCCTAAGGATGGAAAAGCATTTGTTTAGATGCTCTACATGTTGCTCCTCAGTCTTGCTCTTCACTAGCATGTCGTCCACATAGACTTCCATAGTTTTGCCCAACTCTTCTTTGAACATTTTGTTCACCAATCGTTGGTAAGTAGCGCCCGCGTTCTTGAGGCCGAACGGCATGACTTTGAAACAGTAGACTCCTCCTGCTGCAAATAAGACCGTCTTTTTTACGTCCTCTTAAGCCATTCTGATTTGATAGAAGCCTTGATAAGCATCCATGAAGCTTAGGAGTGCACATCCCGCGGTGGAGTCTACTAACTGGTCAATACGGGGCAAAGGATAAGGATCTTTTGGACAAAACTTGTTGAGCCTAGTGAAGTCATTGCATATTCTCCACTTCCCCGGAGCTTTCTCGACGAGGACCACGTTACAAACCCAGTCTGAGTATCTAACTTCTTTGATGTGTCCTGCCTTCATTAACCTCTCTACTTCTCCTTCTATGATAGCATCTTCAGTAGGCCCGAAGTCCTTTCTCTTTTGGCGGATATGTTTTTACCGTAGGATCCATGTTCAGACGGTGAACTGCGATCCTTGGGTCTCTATCCCCTTAAGGTCGTCAGTGCTCCAGGCGAAGACATCGCGGTTGTCCCGAAGGCAGGTGATGAGCTTCATTTCTACCTCAGCGCTCATCTCTGTTCCGATCCGGGTTATCTTCTCTGGATCTCCCTCAATCAATTGAACTTCTTTTAAGGCTTCATGGGGCTCTATCCTTGCACTCTTGGGGAACTTCTCCTTGAGTGATCTAGCCCCAATCTCTTCCCTTACTGGAGTAAGAGGCGCAGGGAAAGGGCTCCCGGGTCTTTTGGCGACCGAAAGAACGTGTGCTGAGGCTCCTCTAGTTGACATGATGTAACATTCTCATGCTTCCCTAACATTGCCCACTTCTTCTCCCACACCATTTGGAGTAGGGAACTTCACCCTATTGTGTAGGGGAGATGCGATTGCTCTGAATTGGTTGAGTCATGGGCGTCCTAAGATCACGTTATAGTCGAACGCGCTGTCGACCACCACGAAGAGGATCGTCTCAGTCACTCTCACCGGGAAGGTTCCCATAGAGACTTGTAGGGGTATACTTCCAATAGGGTGAACTATAGAGGCCCTGAATCCTACTAAGGAGGTGTAGACTCGTCCGTATTGAATATTGCCCAAGTGCATCTGCTCCACCGTTCTCTTAGAGATGACGTTGGAGGAACTCCCTGTGTCAACAAGTACTTTGTTGACTTTATAAGTGGCGATGACTAGAGAGACGACCAAAGGAACATCAGGGTCTTTAAGATCTCCTCCACCAGACGTTGATGGGGGGATTTCACTATCATCGAAAGTGATGACATTTGTTCCTTTCAGAGCCGGTGGAGCATAGGCTCTATCATTGTTCCTCAGATGTTGCGCAGTCCTTTCTCTTGCGTTTCGGCTATCTCCTCCAGCTGGGCCTCCTGCTATGGCATTGATAACCCCGCTATAGGAAAGGTTCTCCATTTCCACATCTTCAGGGTACCCACGATACCTTTGGGCATGTTGGGGTGGAGTTTCTGCAAGAGGTGGCGGTAAGGATCCTGATGGAGGTTCCGAGCCACGCTCCTCCCTTCTTCGTTCATTTCTCTGGTGCCTGGAGGGCTCTTCTTCATACACTGGTTCTTTCAACTTTCCGCTCCTTATCAACCCTTCTATTTCTGTTTTCAACTGGATGCAATTTTCAGTTGAGTGGCCTTTGTGCTTGTGAAACCTACAATATTCCTTCGAAGCTTTGTTCTTCTTACTACTTCTCTAGGTTTCGGCCATTGTATGTCTATGTTTTTCTCAACAATAGAGGCCAGGATGTCGAATCTTGGTCTATTAAGGCGAGTATACTCAGCATATCTTCTTGGAGGGGTTCTATCCCTACGGAACTCCCGCTTATCTCTAAATTCCTTCTTCTGTTCGAACTTTCCAGGCCGGGGAGGGGGTTCCTGTTTCATTGGTTCTTTCCCCTTTCTGGCCACGACTCTTATTGGGACATTTCTTCGGTACTCCTCACCATACAAGACTCCTTCACAGATATCTTCCAAGTATTTTTCGGTTGTGATTTCTTCATTGGAAAGCTTCCTTCTGAGATCGTCGTTGTAAGTGTTAGCATACAGTGTCGGACCCGCTCTTTGATGATGTGAGGTTCAACCTGGCGTACTTCGGCATTGAAGCGGTCAAAGAAGGTTCTAAGGCCCTCGTGCTCTTTCTGAATTACCCCTGCCAAGTGCTCCACTGATCTCTTTGTCTTCTTTGCTTTCTCAAACCTTTTTAGGAAGAGAGAAGCGATATCCGCATAAGACTTGATGGAGCCATTGGGCAAAGAGGTCCACCAATCCATTGCTTCTCCAAAGAGAGTACTGGAGAAGTTAAGAGCCTTCATGTTGTCATTCAGGCCGTTGGTCTCCATCTTGCTCTCGTACCTAGTAAGGTGCCCCACATGACAAGTATCCCCATAATAGTGCTCAAGATTTGGGATGGTGGAGTCAGGGCGCTTCCTTTCCTTCTTATTTCATCACAGAAAGGGTTAGGAGCTCTAAGAGTCACCTTCTCATGTGCCTTCACCATCTTTCTCAAAGTAGGAATTTAAGTTTCCAAGGACTTCTGCTGGACATAGATTTGCTCGGCGGTTAGCCTCTCGCCCGTCCTCAGGTTGATTGCCACATCTGGAGGAAGATCATCAACGGTAATTATCGAGATGCTTTCCGCCATGTGGTCTCTCGCCCTAGGCTGAAGAGCCCCACGTCGGCTAGTTCCAGCTTCATCTGCTCGGGGTCTCACTGGACTTCTTTTCCGATGTTCGTGAGAAGCAGTGGCTCTCCTATTGAGAAGGTTCCTTAGGTCCTCTGGCTGAGCTGGTTCCCCTAACCTTTATTGGATTGGACGATGCTCATTCCTTGATTGTGCGGGTTCAGCTTGTCTTGGAATTGCCAAAGGAGGAGTGGGTTGAGGAGGATGGAGGTTGTTCGATCCGAAGCAACCTTGAATAGTGGTGAGTAAGAGGCCAAACTGGTTCTCGCTCATTCCAAACTCACTTGGGCGAATGATCTGCCCGTTTGGAAGAGTGAAGTTTCTCCCTGGAGGAGGACCATGTGTTCCTGACGGAGGAACTTGTCCTTCAACTCCGAGTACTTGAGTTCTTATTGGAGGATCAGCGGCTCTTTCCTCCGAATAGAGACTAGCAGTGCGGCCATCACTTGGATACTCCGTTGTGTTTCTTGAAGTGGCTCTCGCCACTCTTCCTCTCCGAGTGGGAGGTCTGCCTCTTTGCCTTGGGGCAGGCGTCCCAACCGCAGTAGTGTTGTGTTCTTACGGACCTTCTTGGTCTTGCCATTACCGAAGAGAACGGAACTTTTTGTAAAGAATTCCCACAGACGACGCCAAAATGTCGAGGGCAAAGTCCCCCGAACACTTAAATGAATTTCCCTTGCTTTCCTTTACGCTAAGTTCCTAGACCACCTTTGAGTAAGAACCACCTTGCTAATAAGAACCAAAGAGTAGAAGCCCGTAAGAACCGTCATACTCATAAGAGGCAAAGCGTAAGGACCTGCACAAGTAGCTTGGAGAGGGGGGGGGTTAGAACCTTATACCCGATTTGTGTGGTGTCAAACCGGGAAAAGACTTTACTTGTGAGTGAGTGAGGATCAACTCGGTATAATCATCGGGAATGAGAAGTGATTATTCCTTAATTACCTTTATTATGGGAATGTGTGCCATATAAATAGATTTCTCCCAAAATGGGAGGGAACTCCCAGATTGAGCCAACAGTGCCTCAATAGGCCATGGCCCGTTAATGACTCCCTAACCCATTCCCTTTTGGGCTTTCGAGGGTATATTAGTCATTTAATGTGAGAGTTTGGAGACCTTGTTGCAGTCTTCCGTGTATGAGATCCGAGGAGGTAGGTCCGGACTAGAGGTCCGGACCGTACTAGGTTGGACTCGGGGGTTTCCAAAATCCATACACTGTCCGAAGGAGGCGGTTCGGGACATGCGACTCGGACCTCAATACTCTCAGGTGCCGGTTCACTTGGTTGCTTATGAGGATATTGTGTTGAGTCCGGACGGGTGTCCGGGTCGGACCCCATGGTCACGGACCATTGGTAGGGTCGGACCTACTACCCTTAGGGCCTTCCTGTTCCTTTCCTCCCGGGTGAGTCGGACCTGCGGGGGCTTAGGGTCAGACCTTCGGGTCGGGCCGTAAGGTCCCGGACTTGCAGACAACTTGGGACGCCTTAGGATTCATTCCAAAGGCGCCTATGACGGATTTGACATATTTCCGTATCAACACAACAGATCCCCACAAAAACCATATACAGTGTACACAACCACATAGCAAATCTAAAAATCATAAAAAGTAGATGATACATGTTAAAAACTAGACAATACATACTAAAACCTAGACAATAGCACAACAAAAAAGTAAACCAGCAACAACAAACAACATAGACAATTTCTACTAAAACAGTTTCCTTCACAACATTATTACAATTAACAACTGCATGCAAGCAGAACATACCAGAATCCTACAAAACTCGGTAAAGCAACTCAATCCTCTTCTTCAACTTTGAACAAATGAAAACCATGCCTCATACAGTCATACCAAATCTAGCAAGTTTAGAGATTACAATTGTACTAGCATATCCACTGAACTAGTAACTTTACAGATCAAACTACTAAAATGCCTTAAAATCACCGCCATGAAAGTAACTGCAAATTCAAACAGCAAAATTGAAGATCTAAAACCGTATGCAAAAATTTCACCAAATGAAACGAAATTTAACTACACGTATTCACTAAAAGCAATGTAACCACGCACAACTAGTCCGAAATCCACTTATCAAACCAAAACTCGCTCAGATTTCTCCATACATGTATCTAAGTTTTAGGATCGAGATTCTCCGATGAAGTTTCGGCATGTTCGGGCTGGCTAATCGGGCTTTCAACGTCTCGATCTCACGCAACACAATGCGGTCTTCTTCAACCTTCGACCGGGCTTCACTGATGGATTTGACGAGGTCGAGAAACTCCTTGGACTGGCCGAATCCGCCCTATGAGCCCATCGCAAGCTCTCTGCCAATCGTTTTCAGCTGCTCCATCGCTGAATTGTGAATCAATTCGATTGGGTTTAGGGTTTGGGGAGAAATTTGGAGAGAGATCTAGAAGAAACCGCTTTGAAAAACGGCAAATGAGATAAAAATGGAAAAAAAAAACCTGAAAATCGACATTTATACTAGATCCAAAAATAAAATGGTACGACCCGAACCGGTTTTGACCCGCGAAATGTAAAACGGGTAAAATTAAAAACTAGACAATTTATGTACAAAGCAAGGGGTCTATCTGGACTCTCTTAATATGATAGTACTTTTATAAGACTAATTATTAAGATTTACTATTTAAACGCTTATTGGTTAGTTTTGTCATACAGTTTATGATATTGAAGAAAGTCGAATTTTTTCTCTATATTTATCAATTTTAGATATTTATGTGAACAACAATAGAGCCGATTTAAGTTTTTTCCAAAATTTTGACCCAGCTAAAATTTTATTCTAGATTCGACACTCATTTTAGGTGAAAATTAAAATAAATGATGCCACTAAGAGAAGAGAGCTTAAGAAGAAGCATGGTGAGGAATAGGAGAATCAGCTGGTATCACATTAATCGATCCCTTATATATACCCTGTAACATACTAGACTTTTATTAAATCAAAGTAGTAGAAATAAGAAGAAGAAGATGATGTCTGATTTTGTCTCAAATAAACGTGATGATGCCAGTGATGATGGAGATTCCGTTCATCATTACATGCAACGGCTGTGGAATACGCACGGACCAGGGCGACAAGCTTTACGCATTGAAGGAAGACGTTACTGCAAAGGACGACGCGAGTTTGGGCGCTCAATTGAGTCATCGATTTCAGTTTCCGTGCTTCCCTTGTTGGACCAAGTTCTTCATCAAGCAAGTGGAAGATGATTATGTTGTTGAGTGGAACAACATCGGTTCCCAAAAATTTTAGGATTAATGACTGGAACAAGTTCTCTGATTATTAATTACATCGAATATTGGCTCTTGCATCATACAGGTAGGATCAAGAATTGTATACTATACTGCTTTTGCTTTTACTCATCAAGATTGATATATATTTTACTGGGTTTTCCCAATAATTTCCTTTGTGCACATGTATTGAACTGTTGATTGATATTAAAATTAGGAACACATGATATAAATTAGAAAGCTCATAGCAGCTGCACAAAGATGATTCTATCAAGTGGCATGAAAACCAACTTTCACTATCTTACTAAACTTACGACTTTATGTCTAAATGTTTCACCTAGTAAAACTGCTTAACGACCACTCAGATAATTTACTGTAAATATTCGACAAATTATATGTAACTACATACGGACATAACATAGTCGTACCCAGGGGCGAACGCAGAAAATTAGTTGAGGGGTAGCGAAAAAATATTTGTAATGTACTTAAAATTTATTAGTATATTAATTTAATTTAATTTTAAATTACAATAAAAAATATATTGATTAGAAATTACATTAAAAAGACGAGTATAAAGAGATACAATACACAAGTACATTTTTATGCAAAATTTAAAGCTAATGTTATAATTTAACTAAATGAGCATACTATGTACTTTTTTATTATTATTATTATTATTATTATTATTATTATTATTATTTTCCTTTTACACCTCCTTGGAGCTTAATAAGTTTCTCATTTTGTAATGTTGATTTTTTAATAGTTATTAACCAAAAATTCGACTTAATATATAATAACATAAATGATAAATAAATTAGTATATTACAAAAAATGTAATTAGAATAAATATAGAATACAAATTTATTATTATTCTTGTTGTGGGATTTAAAATTAAGTTGTGAAGAAACAAATTTAAAAATAATTAATTAAAAAACAAAAGACAAAGTGGAAACTGATAAAAAGACGGAGTGAGTAAAATCTAAAATATTTATTTTTTTATAATAATATATCTATATTAAATTCTGAAATAAAAATAGTTAAAAGAAAAATAGACTGATGCCATTGGGTATCGAAACCTTGACCTGTCCTAATATCATGGCACTAAACCTCAATGCATAACCACTTGGCTACACAGCAACTATGCTGTATGTTTCGCACATTTAATATCGATATATATCTAACAGATTTTATAAAAGGGTATAACAGTAATTTCACGTAAAAAATCGAGGGGCAGCGATTGCGGCCCCTTGTGCCAACGTGTGCTCGCCCCTGGTCGTACCTCAACGACTTGAGACTCGTTCTCTTCATTCGCTTGCTTGCTTCTAACATCCGGTCCGGATGATTCCCTTCAGGTTCTAGTACTTGGTCAGAAAATCTTTATTTTCATAAATGTGCATGGTTGCAGACTTGCAGTTCATATTGTTTGAAGATGGCACTAAAGAGAAAATGGCACAAATGGTCCCAAAGTTTGGGGTTTTACTGCTTCTTTTCAAAAATTTGGCCTTGAATGGGACTTTTAAGTCATTTTTACTTTATTTTGACATGTCAAGTCAACAAGTCAATCGATTTGGTATTTCATGGTGAATTAAATAGAAAATGAAAATTATAACAGAAAATGGAAAAGAATAAAAAAATAAAGAAAATAGAAATTAAATTATAAAATTAAAAAAAAAGAAAAGAAAAACAGTAAAACATAAAACGAAATGACAAGGACGTTCAGAAATCCTAGCTTGTTGACTTCTGAAAACGAAGATGATTTCTGAACGTCCTTGTCATTTCGTTTTATTTACTGATTCTTTTCTATTTTAATTTATAATTTAATTTCTATCAATTTTTTTCAACGCAGACTTGCAACCCCTAAGCAATCTTGACAGCGTCGCATCTTCCCAAACTTTGGGACCATTCGTGCCATTTTCTCCACTAAAAAACAGCAGTTCCACCTTGTCTTCTCTATACTTGCAACCTGCTACATACGTACGTACCTAGTTATCGTGCAACATTAAAACTCATCAATCCTGTTGATGTTCTTTCACTCGTTCTTCCTTCGAAGGACCATAAGCACCACTACAAACCAGATAATACATCATGTTTGCCAGACTCAAGCCAGCAAGAATCAAGTAATAATAATCATAATGACCCTTGTTGATATCAGTTGAAACCCAGCTCTCGTTTCCCCCAGACTTTGATACAGCATCCACTGTATTTAAGATGAAACTCGCTACCAAATTTGCCAAGAACATAGCGGTTCCCATCAAAGTAGAAGCTATATTCGACTAGAACTCGTTCTGTGCAATAGCATTAGCAGCCTCAGACACTCTCTACTACAGCTGTCACCATCATGGCTAAGAAAGAGACAAATATACCTATTCCCATTCTACTCCTGGCACTTAAATAAACTTGTCTTCCCATTATTCTAGAAGCTACCGAATGGAAGAAAAACGCGATCGTAAAGGAAAATCCATATTATGACAGTTACTACCGTGAAAGTGCCGAAAGAGGCTGCTAGTATGGTGAAACTTGAAGTAATATATCGGTTAATGTAGAACATATGTTCATGATAACTCCCGATGACCATATTGGAACCACCCTAATAAGTGCCTTGAGCTCCTCTACTTGATCTATGGTGCACAGACTCCACGGAACTGTGGCTTCACCATTGAGGTCCAATTCTCTTTGTGCATCTTTTATATATGATGCAGGCTTTATTCAGAAACCTAAAGACAGAAATGAAGTTAATTATTTAGACAAAAGTAGTAGTTTTGCGCTTGGAAACAAAGTGTATACTAGGAACGGTCACAGGGGAATTACCCATTGACCTTACTACCCTATTTCAACCGCCAAACAGGTATGCAAACCGGGGTTCCAAATCAAGACCTTGCATCAACTAACCTAGTTCAAATTTAATCACTTCAACTAATTATTTCAGGGCAAATTCGTTTAAAACACATTTGGGGAACAACTTATCACCAGGTCCTCTACTTTTCAAATAAAGACATGAATAAGTTGACCCAAGTGTAAAAGCTTCATTTTACCCCTCAAAATTGTCATTTCTTATATGTCCACATGTCATTTCTCTCTTTATGTCTTCGCAATTAGTAAAAAATAGAATATAAAAATATAAAAATTATACCGATTTCATGTTTTTTCGTACTATACAAATAGAGACCACTCTTAACTATATTTCAACCATTATAAATTTTACAATTTTTTAACTCTTAACTAAAATTATATATTAGTAGCATCGGTGAGTTACAACACCATATTTATGAAGTCAACACAAAAAATGCAAAAAAAAAAAAAAAAAAAAAAAAAAAAAAAAGTGAAATATGCATGTTTCTTCCGGTACCTATCTGTTAGCCGCCCATGTTTATGAATGCACTTAAATGTTTATCGATCCGTTTTATTCCCTCTATAGAGATGGTTCCCCTGGAGACTTGCTTGAGTTCCTATTAATAACATGGCTTTTATAGGGGATAATTACGTACACCACTCCTCTTAGATATCCCATTCTCATCCAAGCACCAGTCAGTTCAACAATAACGAATAAATAACAATTAGAATATTTCTATTACATATAAGTCCAAAAGTCAAATAATTTTTAATTTGGCCAAACACAACCCTTTCATAAGTTTTTATTGCAAATTGCAAATTTGACTCCAATTTATATCAAATTAAATATTTACTCCAACAACAAATTTTATTTACAACTTAAAATATTCATCAAACTAATAAACAAAATATTTTAAAAAATGTAATTTAGATTAAAAGAAAAAAGAAAAAGAAATAAGGGGAAGGAAAAGCTCTGGCGGAGCTGTTACACAGCTCCTACAACTCAAATTGGAGCTGTTCAAAGCTCCGATTGGAGCTTTGTAACATATCCAATTTGAGCTGTACACAGCTCCAAATCGGAGCTGTTCAGAGCTCCAAATGGTGCAGTGCAACAGCTCCGATTTGGGCCTAAATCAGAGCTGTGTAACAGCTCCGATGAGATTTGTTTATAACAGCTCCGATGAGAGTTGTTTATAACAGCTCCAATCGAAGTTGTTGACTGCTCCGATTTGGAGCTGTACATAGCTCCACCGGAATTGTTAACCGCTATGACCACCGGAACATTTTTTTCAGTTTTTTAAAATTTCTAACAAACTTTTTGTTGCATTCAATTTGGCCCTAAACTTGTTTCTAACTTTGCAAATAAGTCCATAAGCGTTTTCAAAAATTATAATTATATTATTGAAATTATACAAGGCCCCTCGAAGTTTTAATTTTTGGTATTAATCAATAAATTAGGTACTCAACAAAAAATGTTGAAAGATAAATGATTTAAATTGAATTAGGAAGAAATGGGGGATACTTTTTCAAATTGACAATATAAGACCATGTTTGGTATCAATTATTTGGTCAACCAAAAAATGGAAAAATTGACCTATATGTTATTGTTGAACTAACTGATACCCAAGTGTAACTAGAAACTCTAAGAGGGGTACTGGATGAAATTCACCCCTTTTATTGATACACATAAGAAGTGCCCCAAGCTTAGGCGGAAGGAGGGAATATGATCGGATCTTTGTTTAAGATCCACGAACTAACAAGAAAGGAGATACAAATTAAGCAAAACTAACTCGTAGGAGCCGAATTATGAAGAACTGGCACCGTCAGATTACCTCTAACACTAGGTTAGCACGAACAAAAAGTCAATCTCGACTTAGGAAAACCTAAATCGGTGGGCACGCTTTGATACGGAAGACACTTCTTTCATCAACTGATTAGGGTTAAGCCGTGATGGTCTATTTATACTAGGCTATCTGAAAAAGTATTTTAGATAGTCTATAACTCTAAAGGAAATCAAGATATGCAAAAATCTGAAGTTTCATAACCAATTACTAATTCTACAATTAAAAAACTTCTAACGGCACACTGCCTTTTATTGATATCTTGATCAAGACAGAATCTAATTACTTAAAATATTCAAAAGATTTAGAGAAACTATTCTTCTCATTCAAAAGATCATGGCCACGCAAACCTGAAGATTGTTGGTAAAGTTTATGATTCTCCATGGTGGAAATCCCTCCTTACAGTAAGGGATGCCCTTGTCCAAAAATAGCATGGTTTGGAGAGTATGTTTAAAGATACTCCTGCTTCTCAGATAGTCAATACTTTGTATGATAGTTTAGTTACTCCCTGTCGTTGATTGGTATAAGCTAGTTTGGAATCCTTTCTCTGCCCCTAGAGTTGCTTTCCTTAACTGGCTTACTATTCTCGTTAATCAATCCGCCTCTCTTTGAAATGCACCCATGTATACTACAACCATTACCGATTTTTTTTTATTACTAAGTTTGAATGCTTGTGAATATTTCTTTCAACTTTTGATAATTTTTAATGACGTTATTAAAGTGGCGGTGAAAAATATGGAGTATATTTTAGAGAGAGAAAAAAGTGATGTACTATTATTTACAAAAGTACAGATTAATAATACGATGAGAAAGTTTAAAAGAAAAGAAAAATAAGAGTAATATCCTTTTATGTCATTGTACAAAATACCAGCTAGCTTATCAGCTATAAACGCGTATATTAAAATCAGTTAGCTTATTGGCTAGTTTATGAGCTACCTAATCAGCTACCGGCTAGTCTATAAGTTGCCAGCTAACTTATCAGCTAGTGGAGATAGTGGGTTTCCAAAAACAAAAACGTTACTTTTAAAAGAACACCTGAAACGACAAATAATAAACATTTAAAAGGAACATATGGAGTACCATTTATGTATATGGTACAAACATAAACTATAGGGGAATTTACGTCTCCTACCCCTTAAATTTGGACCAATTACAATTTAGTCCCTTCTATTCAAACAATTACAGATATACCTAAATCCTGATTTTTGAGTTGACCAGAAATAAAATAAATGGAAAAGAAAATTAGTTGGACTTGGTTACAATTTACAATCTTCAATTTACTACACATTTGACTCTAATATTTTATAAATAGCAACAATGACTTAATATTATTATAAATTGGGAAAATTATGTTTCTTACCCCTTAAATTTGAGCCAATTACAGTTTAGTCCCTTCTATTCAAACAATTACTGATACACCCAAAATCTAATTTTTTAGTTGACCAGAAATAAAATAAATGGAGAAGAAAATTAGTTGGACTTGGTTGCAATTTACAATCTTTAATTTACTACACATTTGACTCTAATATTTTATAAATTGCAACAATGACTTAATATTATTATATATTAAACCCCAATAAAATTAATTTTTCAAAATATACCTAATTTTTTCCTTCTTCCTCCTCCTCCATCTTCTTCTTCCTTCTTAAAAAAAAGCTCCGGTTGGAGCTGTGAATAGCTCTGATCGGAGCTATGCGGGCTATTCTGACTCAAATCGAAATAAACAGCTCGGTGAGGCTGCAATGGGAGCTATTTGACTCGATTTAGAAAGTATGACTCCTCAAAAGTGAATGACTCCGGTTTGGAGCTGCATAGATTAGAGCTATTCACAACTCCGATCGAAATTTTTTTTAAGAAGGAATAAGAATAAGTTGATCGGGATTGGAGTTGGTGGTGGTGGAATATTGTGGTTGGAGTTGGGGGGTGGTGGAAGATGGTGGTTGGAGGTGGTGGGTATTTAGATTTGAATAAATGAAAATTTTGGGGTTTGTTTGTGAGAGTTAGAAAGGATTTAGGGTTTATTTTGCAATAAGGGTCAATTAATGAATTATACAATTATAAAAAAAAAGAAGATAAAATAAGAGAAAAAGTTGACTTTTGGGCCTATATGTAATTATAATTTTTTTGTTGTGTAAAAAATGGGCCGATCTATAATAGTTTGAATAGAAGGGACTAAAGCGACAAGAGGCTATATTGCAGGGGTGGTATTTGTAATTTTCCCTTATAAATTAAACCCAAATAAAATTAATTTTTCAAAACATACCCAATTTTTTTCCCTTCTTCCTCCTCCATCTTCTTCTTCCTTCTTAAAAAAAAGCTCCGAATGGAGCTATGCCGGAGCTGTTACAACTTGATTTGAGTGCAAAAGCGGCTCCTTGCAGGCTAAAGCTCCTCACGGAGAACAGAACTAATGCGGTCCACTTATCGAGCAGGTTCTATGGTGGTCCGTGACCACGGATGCCGGCGCCTTGGGTGATCTCGTAGTTCTACGGGTGGAGATGATGGGTCGGTCCATGGATTTTCCTTCCTTTTCTTTTGCATTTCGCTCAAAGGGTTGAAGGAGATAGTGCATCAAGTCGTTACAAGGGCCACTTGATCCTCTTCCCGAGGATCTCGGATGAGGGACCACAGGAGAGCCGACTCCAACTACCGTCCATGTATGATCCATACTAGATCGACCAAGCGCCCATCCTACCTCCTCTACGTTCTTGACAACCCATCTTTGTCTCGATGAGTCTTTCGTGGCATGTTTCGTCCTCTTCCCATTACTTAGAAAAAGTGAGCCACCGGTTGGTCTGAATACTATCATTCTTGCTGGGTAAAACTGCTTTGGTGCGGGCTGCGAGACAGTCTTGATCGTTCGCCTTTCGTGCGGGTCGTTTCTGACTCTGTTTGAGTCAGATATAATATATAGCTCCAATCAGAGCTATTCACAACTCCGATCGAAACTTTTTTTTAAGAAGGAAGAATGAGAAGTTAATCGAGATTGGAGTTGGTGGTGGTTGGAGGTGGGTGGTGGTGGAAGATGGTTGAAGATAGTGGGTATTTAGATTTGAAGAAATGAAAATTTTGGGGTTTGTTTGTAAGAGTTAGAAAGGTTTTGGGGTTTATTTTGCAATAATGGTTAATTAATGAATTAAACAATTATAAAAAAAAGATAAAATAGGAGAAAAAGTTGACTTTTGGGCCTATATGTAATTACAATTTTTTTGTGTGTAAAAAATGGGTTGATCTGTAATAGTTTAAATAGAAGGGACTAAAGTGACAGGAGGCTATATTGCAGGGGTGGTATTTGTAATATTCCCTAAATTATACGTATTGAAATTTACCCGCCAGTGAAGATAGCATAGTCTTTCATCACATTAAATAAAATGATGCATTTTTCTAGAATTCAACTTCAAATATTGCGTTGTTAATATACACGTATTACAACATTACATGTCTTCATATCTAGAGACTGTGATGTTGGACGAATAACGTCAACTTACATGGATAAATTGGAGTATCTGAAGAATTATGTCAAATGTTGAAGAAACCTGTGAGATTTTGATGAAAGCTTAGCATTTTTTTTGGCCGGAACAACGTCATGGACGGACCGATCACTTTGCCATTACATATGACATTTTTCTGGGCAAATTCCATCATTTAAAGGTCGAATTGACGTTATACTTTTTTCCAGCACTTTTATTATTATTTTTAAAATCCTGATGATCTTTTTGTTATTTTCTTATATCGGTAGAGTTTGCTATTCAAACACTTATTAGTCGCTTTTGTCAAACAATTTATCATATTGACCAAAAATCGAGGTTTTCCTTCATATCTGTCAATTTTCGATATTTATGTGAAATCAACGAATATTGATTTATTAATTCTCGATATTTTGTAGAATTAACGAGTTTTGAGTAATAGTTCCATGCATTATCCATGCACGCTGCATCAGACCGTCTCTCGGAAAAGTTACATATTTTTCAAAGGCAAAATTGAATCTACCATAAATTATTAATTGTATATAATTTATTTATAGACGAACCTATGTTATAAAAAAAAATTTCGACGTTACTAATCAAAACGTCTATGTTCTCGACATTGGTGTTTTTTAATATTAAAAAAGTATCTATGTCATTAACAATATAGATATTTTGATTAATAACGTCAATGATTTTATTGATAACACATATCCGTCTCTAATAAGTTATCTAAACACCATTTCTCAAGATACTTTGTGTAAATTATATGGGAGTAAGGCTCTGTTCTCTTCAACTGAAAACTCATTCGATTCGATTCGATTCCATTCGATTCGATTCGGTTTAGTTACTTTATTTATATTTTATACTACAATTCAGTTCAGTTCAGTTCAGAAAATTGTAGTTGAAGAGAACAGAGCCTAAGTCTCCTGAGAGACGGTGTTATGGAGAGATTAAAAGAGACAGACAAGCATTTATATCTAAAACATTAGATGTTTTACAAAGAACATCAATAATATACATATTAATAAAAAATGATACAAAATGTCAATTTATAAGACATTCACAAACTCTTATAATGGACGGTTTTAGATAAAAAAAAGTTGGAAAAATGAGGCGTGAAAGTATTTTGAAAATCAAAGGGACTTAAATGAGAGAAGCTAGTGTTTAGCGGTGGTATGAAAGTAATAATGAGCTCTTTCTTATTTGGGTCCTGTTTGGTTTCAACTTCCTCTCCTCCTCTCGTCTAGTCTCATCGTCTATATATAATTCTTCCTGTGCTGTGATCAAGAAGGTTACTCTGTCTCACTGGTGTATCTATCTGTCTATATCACTGCTTCAATCGCTCTACCTACTGTGTAATTATGGAGGAAGAAACTGATCCTTCTGTTCCCACCACCACAATCAAAGACGCTGATGGGGTACATGATCAGGTAACCAAAACGAAAAATTGATTTTTTTTTCCTCCTGTCTAGGGTTTATCAAAATTCTCTAGGTTTTATAGTTTATGTTGTCCGATCAAGAATTAAATTTTTTTTCTTTAGGGTTCGTATACCAAAAAAAAAAGGATTTTTTCTTTAGGGTTTTAAGTCTGTTGCTCTCGTGGCTTAATTTGTGTATGGTATCGCAAGGTATATTGTTTGAATTGTTGAATTGGAAGTAAAAATCCAATCTTTGAGGTTTGCTGATTTTGTGATAACGATATGTGAGGTTGTAAGTATGCTCGAGTTTCATCGATTTATGCACTTTTCTTGTGTTTTGTGTTTTAATATTCTTCCTCATTGATTTAGCAGGTTGCTGTTCAGAATGAGGTAAATAATGGTAGCTTAGAGGATCATAAATCGGCCATGTCCTGTGATGGTGATGAGGATGATAATGCTGTTGATGATGATGATGATGCTCTTGATGAGGATGACTACAACTATAGTGACGACGATGGCTACTTTTATGGCGAGGATGATGATCACGATGATTATGCGAGTATGCAAGCACAGTTTGATAATGTGGATTTACCACCTGGGGTAGAGGCGTCTGTTTCTTGGATGCCAAAGGGTGTATCAAACTCAGACGCGCCTGCATCTGCAGTGCCAGCTCATTTGAAGTGCACAGATGACACCAATGCTTCAAGTAGTTCATCACTTTGTGTGGAGTCCAGCTCCGGTGTGAAGGAAAAAGTAGTGGAGGCGTATGAAGTTGTAGCCAAGAGGTATGAAGGATTCAAGAATTTTGATGTTGTTGAGGATCCTTCGGATCATCACTATGCCAATTCGGGCTTCCAGGGACGACAGGTAACTCTTCGTCATTGTATTTCCACAATGCTAGAACGTTTGCTAATTTTCTTGTCTTTTGCATCTTGGTAGCCACATATGTCATGGAGTAAGAAAGTACAGGGTGAGTGGAAGATATTGGAGAAGGATTTACCAGGTCTGTATGCCTTGCTGCAAAACAGTATTTGGATATATTTCCATGCTTGCTTTCCTGTTACTGATGCACGGCAGCATGTGACTGTCACACGAATTGATTATGAGTAGAATCCTAAATTTACATTGTTTTTATGTCTAATGCCTTCAATTTAACATAGACCTACATGGTGGTTTTGTTGTCTATTGCTCTTCAATTTAACATAGACCTACATGATTGGTTTAGTTACAATGTTATGTGTCTGTGCAGGGTATAATGGTATATATATTGTAGTATGATTATGTTTTGTTCCTGGCTGGTCGAACTGGGACAGTAATTGTTTCTCTGTTGCAATTTATTGTTGAGGTTCTTAGCATTCGTCTGGACGAATTGTTTCTTGAGCTCTGTTTCTTCTGCTAATAGGGTACATAAAATTTACTTACTTCCATTCCCTGTTTTATCAGGTACGATATATGTACGGGTTTATGAATCCAGGATGGATCTTCTTAGAGCAGTTATTGTAGGACCACAGGGTACTCCATACCATGATGGTTTGTTTGTCTTCGATGTCCTATTCCCTACCAACTATCCAGATGTACCACCGGTATGTATATTCAAGAAATATTGTTATATCTGCTTGAATATTTCCGAACAGGCATCTTTTTTTCTAATTTTTGTTATTTCTGCTGCATGTAGATGGTTTATTATTATTCTGGTGGGTTGAGGTTAAACCCAAATTTGTATGATTGCGGAAAAGTTTGCCTCAGCCTTCTGAACACGTGGAGTGGTAAAGGATGTGAAAAATGGGCCCCGAACAAATCAACAATGTTACAGGTTTTGGTGTCTATTCAAGCCTTAATTTTGAATGCTCAACCATATTATAATGAACCTGGGTATGAGAGTCAGTCTGGTACAAGAGAAGGACAGCAAAGAGCAAAGAAATACAGTGAGGATGCATTTATTCTGTCATTGAAGACAATGATGTATACTCTCCGCAGGCCACCAAAGGTATGTTTCTTTTTTCTTCTTTTCTTCTTCTTCTTTTTTGGTTAGAATCTTTTTATGAGTCTGCCTGCCCTCACTGGTTCAAGGAGTTGTACCCTGAACTATTGCTCTGCAAGGTCAATGAATTGTCCTTTACATCCAATACTTGGCATCATCAAAAGTATGGTCCTAACATTTTTTAACAAATTACCATCTTGATTGAGTGCTTAACTTAGCTGGCTGGCTCTTCCTTTTAATATTAGGTTTATGAATACTTCGTAAGTTTGTGTGTCATCATTTATTCTAAGCTTGGTGCATCTCTTGTTACTTTGGACTGCTATAACTCGTCAAGTTATAGAAACATGCTTATTTTTCTGTCTGGAGGTGATCCTTGAGAAAAATGATGAAAATCCAACCACATATCTGCCTCCAAATTATGATTCACATTGTCCACAGATATTGTCTTGATACAAGAAGTATTCATACTCTTAGATTTCTTCAACCCATTTTTTAGTTTTCAACATTTAATACTTTAAACATTAATTGATTAACTTTCAGCTTATTACAACAAGATCGTACAGTGCCTTCTTGGTGCACCTTTTTTTCCCTTTCTTGTGCAGGGGTGGTTGAGTCTGCATAAATCTTTTGTCTGCTATTTTTATTGCATAAACACATGATATCGATGTGAGAGCATGTATATTAATATTATGTATGTACATGGTGAAGCCCGCCCACTTCCTGGGTTGGCTGGGAGTGTGGATGCATGTATTGAAGCCTTACCCCTGGATTCTTGCAAAGGGGCAAGGTTTTAAATCTGTGACCAACACCTGAGATTACAGTAATGTTACGTGTTACTGTCAATACTAAATTAATCTTAGGGAATGCAATATGCCAATATGTGATCAAATTAATTAAGAATAAGAATATTATGATCCTTTAGGCAAAAAAAGTATGCGTCATTTTACATACTACACATATATCTTGTGGCGAGTGATAATATCTGGCGACCTATGTTTTAAAATACGTATGAAAAAGTAAATACCAACCACTTGAGCTATTGGAGCTTCTTATATGTTTTTTGGTTTCAGTTATTGGAGGATTTGTTTACATTAGTTGATGTGAATTGTTCATCTTTAAGGATTTATTTTTCACGCATTATAGAAATACAATTTTTCCAACTAATTATGACATTGAAGTGTAATACTTTTCTTTGTCAAATCTAATGTTTTGGTAGTATTATTTCCATGGTATCATTTATATTTATCTCACTGACTCTTTAAATTTATAATATATACTACCTTTTTCGATGACATTATATTTAAAGTTACATGTGATGATATTAATTTATAATTCAAGTATTTATTATGATTTTATAGCATATTATTTATATAATAGCGATTTATTGTGATGTCATTCTGGCTCAATAACATTGAACCGATCCGACCTATTTTTGGGATGACTGGCTCATCTTCTGGTTCTGGCTTTTAATACCATAGCTGGTGACCCATTTTATTGAAGGATAAAGTGCTTCGTTATATTGGTGTAACCTTCATTCTCTGATTTGTCTATTCGTCCTTGCAGCATTTCGAGGAGCTTGTATCTGGTCATTTCCGTGTTTGTGGCCACAATATCTTATCCGCTTGCCAATTATACACTGGAGGTGTTACAGTTGGTACCTTGGCCAATGGAAAGATACCTGATGGTACTGTTGCAGAGAGAGATGGTTCGCCTGGATTCAAACAAACAGTGAAAAAAATGATTAAAGGCCTCGTCTCAAACTTCACTAGATATGGCGTGCCGGATTGTGAACAATTCCGTGTGGCCTGAGCTGAGCTATTTTCTATAGATGTGACTAGAGACAGGATGATGACTTGAGATGGATGTGATAATTAATTGGAATTTTCTAGCCTATTGTAGATACATGAGTTTTTGGAAACTCTTGCTTAAGGGCTGAGTATCTTCACCCTCTCTAGTTGAAGTGTTGATAGACGAATGTCTTTTAATGGATGGATTTTTAGTTATCAGCTTTATCTTCTTTGGAGTGGTGCTATAATAGTATATTATGTGTAATTGTCTACCAATAGATCAGCCTTTCACAATGTTTATAGTTTTTCAGCATTATTATTAATATTATTGGTTTTTGACCACCTATAGGGTGTACAGTGTCTTAGGCCATATCTATAGACCATAGGTGAAAACTTTCATGATTGTTTTATGGTTGAATTCTGAAAAATGGCCTACAGTGGGTTGTGCACCAAATTTGGGCGTCAGTATTTTTATTTATTTTTTATATATATTAAACATATTATAAGTATATATTATAAGTATCTAGAAGTCGAAATTAATGAAGTGCACTTAAAAATATTTTTTAGAATTTTTTTAAAATCGTTTCTGAAGAAAAACTATACTCTTGAAGATGTAATGACCTGAAAATTTAAGTTGCTTTTTATCCCGTCCTAAAACGATTTAGTTAACCGTATAAATTCTCGAATTAAACACCACTCAATTATCTACACTAATTACCCATTTAATCTCTTTTATATAGCACATAGTGTACTATTTAAAACCCATGTTTACTTGCCCATGAGTTACAATTTCCTCATGACTTGATCTCTTACACGTTTCTGGCAAGACATAATCTCCATTCCATCTGCTCCTCTCATCAACTTTGCACATTTTTCCAGATTCAAACAAAAAACAACTTTTATTTCTTCCACCTATTAGTGGAGCTTGAAATACATCAAGAACAAAATCAAGGGCTAGAAGGATACGGGCACGCAAGTGGGAGGGGTCAAGGGTTACACTAGGACGTTGATCAAGCCTGTGGTTCGTATGAGGGAATTTGCTACTAGCTAGTTATAAAGATTTCACCAAGGCAAGTTTATTTAGTTTCATATAGTTTAAGATCGCATTTATCGTATGATTTATATCATGTTCATATATATTCTTCTAGCAAGTCAAGTTTATAGTAAGTTTCTATAGTTCATAGTATAATACTCCTTTCGTCCCGTAGAACTTCATACATTTGACATTTTTAGCTGACTCACAGAACTTCATACCTTACCAAAAAAGGAAGCTACCCCACACCCAACAGATAATAAATAATCTCAACTTTACACTCAGTCCACCTTTTGCCATTGAAAGTACACCTTTTTCCCACATTTTGACTCACAGAACTTCATACATTTTGCCATTGAAAGTACACCTTTTTCCCACTTTTTCTATATTCTATCATATTTTAACTTTTCGCATAAAATTGCGCACCAACCCTAATGTATAAAGTTTCCCTGGACGGAGGGAGTATAAAGTTGAAAGTTGTTACATTCTAAGGCATGTTTATATTTATAATATGCTAAATTTATAGTAACCGTAAGAGGTTTATATGTTACATGGTCTCCGCTCTTATTATATACGTGAACTATGCCATCTACTTGGTAGTGTGATTGTTACAATTTGTAGTTTAGTATCTTACAAGTTTATACGTTCTAGTAATATGACTGGATTAGATTGCAAGTATACTGGCGTTCCAGAGCAGTGATCATGACCTACATCCATTAATCATCATCATTGTTCACTTTTATATGATGTATGGTAGTCAATACCAATAGCGTGAGATGTTGATTGGGTTACGTAATTGGTATGACCGAGATTCTCTCGCTTTATGGGTTTTATGGGTTTAGATTGAAATTTTGACTGGGGATGTGAGAATTTTGGGTGTTTGGCAGGAAAATAAACCAAAAGACTGATGGTATGGTGTTGTAAGTATTTTGTGTGTTTAGTAGGGAAAAGTAAAAGTTGTTTGTATGGTGTTTTCATCATTTTGTGTGTTTGATAGGGATTGTAAAAGTTGTTGATATGCTGATATGTTAGTTGGTAGTTATATTCTGTTATTGATTTGTCTTTTGTGTCTATTAAATATAGATTGTAGTTTTCATAATCGATCTCTGTTTTGAACAATACGAAAGTCTATATTCTTAAGTTTAATTCAACATACTAATCTTCAAAGCTGTCTATTAAATATAGATTGTAGTTTTCATAATCAATCTCTGTTTTGAACAATACGAAAGTCTATATTCTTAAGTTTAATTCCACGTACTAATCTTCAAAGCTCATTTCCTTAAAAAGTAAACACATCAACAATAAAACCGGTAATGATCAAATTGAAACGAACATTATATAAACACCCGATTGATTAGGAAAATTAGAATTTACAAATCCACAAACTTAATTGTCCGTACTAGATAAGCGTCTTTACATATATAGTTCAAGTATGTGTACCCAAAAATGTATTTGTTGTGTGTGCGATGCGTGAAAGTTATTTTGTGAAATCATGGATTAATGTGTACATTTAAGCTCATCGATATGCCTATGAAGTGTGTGACCCTTTCGGGGGATTGTCTTGCTTTGGAGTACTCCCAGTGTATGTGATCCCTATGGTAGGGATAATTATATGAAAGCCGGCAAGTGTGCCACCACTGTTTGTGTGACCATAATGTATGTCTGATTCGAGCTAAATGTGAATTGTCAATATTGTGTACAAATGTCCATGCAAGTGATTTTATTTATGTGTGATATATATTGGAATGTATATATATGCATACTTTTTATATGTACTTAATCCGGGTAAAAGTGCCTCGAGCTCACACTTACACATTTTTTGCAGGGACGTAATGTCTTTTAAAGAAGGACGCTTTGGAGTTTCAAGTGTTTAGTTTGTGTAGGATTTCTTTTGTTTAGACCTTTGGTGTTTGTGTAATTTGTTTTGGCTTATTGGACGAGTAGTTATTGTTTTGTGATTCTTTCTTTTAATTATTAAAAGCTCTGAGTTACTATTACACCACAATTTCAAACTGTTTTTGAAAATAAATTGAGGCTTTGTCTTGGTGTTAACCCATCTCACGATAGACGGCCGGTTGAGCCTAAGCATTTTGGTTTTGGGGTGTAATATGACATGTCAACTACTATACTCCCTCTGTCCCATGTCAGTTGTCCAATTTGCACTAATTCGCAGTCAACAAAATTGAACTTTAACCGCGAATAAATCTAAAACGGTAATAGTAAAATCTTCAATTGAACTATATAATGAAAATTTAAGTCTCACTTCCTGTTAACCAACTCTCACATGTCGTCACTTTCTCCATGTGTAATTTTTTAAGTTAACTTAATAAATAAAAGGTAAAGTAAAATAAAATCAATTTTTTTTATAAAGAAAAGATAAAACATAAACATAAACAAACAAACATACCCATACCCAGTTCTTCTCTTCTTCTTCTTGCTTCTCTTGTTCTTACTCTTTCTTCTCTTCTTCTTCAAAAATAACTTCGATCGGAGCTTAATTACCTCTCCATTAGTCTTTAATTAAGCTCCAATGGAGCTGCAAAACAGCTCCAACGGGGCTGTAATTTACAGCTCCAATAATTAAGCTCCGATTGGAGCTTTAAATTAAGCACCATCGGAGCTTAATTAAAGCTCCATTGGAGCTTTTTTGCAGCTCCATTGGAGCTCTTGGATAAACGAACTCAAAATTCAAGTGCCAAATCTATCATTTGCATAAGGACATGAGCTTCTTTTCCTTAAAAACACCAGTAAATGGATTATTGCATGTTTCCAAATTCCAATACAGAACTAGTAACATTATGAAGAAAATAAGTGGGATAAACGAACTGAAGCTTCTGGTACATCTAACCAAAGTAAAACAAAAAAAGTTCTTATATTTTACTCAATACAAACCCATGAAAAGTTTTTAATATAATATACAGACATACAGATGGACGCACTAGTCCTATTAACAGAAGCTGTAAAAAGAGGAACCAAAACAAAGTACTGGCAAATGATGTGTGGAACATCAAATCAGCAACCCCTATATATCTTGACAAATTCAAGAATTTTTCTAGCAAATATTTATTAATACATGCGAGTAATTATGATAAATTACGCATGTTGCTCAAGGTGAACTACTTCAGGTTCAGGAGAAGAGCAATCTTTCAGTTCAGCACTCAACATATGGTGGAGCAGAATATCAACTCTCTGACTCCTCGACTTAGTACTGCAAACCAACAAAAACATGGAGATGTTAATTCATCTCAAACTTCAAAGTTATATAGTGCTAAATTTCTAAACAATGAAGCTGGCTGCCGTACCCAAGATTGCGCCTTCGCCCCTTGCTTTCATCCTGCGCATGTGGAATAAGTTGGGTTAATAAATTTAACTTGAAATCATCTTTAGGATATCCTAAATGTCACCATTCTGATTCTACAAAATTTTAATCATGATTTCTAAACATAATGATCAAGTTGAACAGATCATCCATTAAATCTTTAGCTTGAAAAAAAGATAACAGTTCGGAGTTTGACTTTCACAAACCATAGACATTGAACTTTTCTCCAATCGTCTAATATATTCTCTTAGCAGCGTTTTTCCCCATTATGGTCCTAAATTAAAATTGAAGGATCCTTGATGTAGATTTTGTTTTGGTTGAAGGAAATATATCCTTGATGATTTCAGTGCATTTTTCTTATTTGGGGGCTGAAGACATTTCAGTTTTGACGTTCTATTGTAAGTCATTATGGTCCCCCGACTGAACAAGCTGTAGAACTAATAATTGGCTTTTCAATATCTCAGGGCGCAGTACGTACAGACATCAACTACAAACAGTAAGGAAGCTCTGTTTTTCACTTTATCATCGCTAAACACAAAGAAAGTATATTTTTTAAAGCCACCATCGACTACCTAGACAAGAGTCAGGAACTAAGGGGAGTCTGGTTAGGTAGCCTTACTCATCCTACTAGCACACCCCAAGTAATCAAACCCTCGGACGAGTCCGTTGAAGAGAACATATCGCTGATATTAATAGGCCCTACATTCCTAAAATAATATGCGACTAATCAACCAGTAATGGAGCTCCTTTTTCTTCTAAAATTTCTTTTTTTTTTTTAAAGAAAGAAAGAAGTTTTTGCACAAGTTTGTAATTACTAACCTGAGCTTCACCATCTTCACATTTCTCAGAAGATTCCATGTCCATTTCAGCAAAGAATGCCTCCAAGACAAAAGCCACCACCTAAAATTGCAAAAGCAAAAAATAAGCTCATTATTAGTGTCAGTTTATACAATTGATATAGATCTGCCAAGAAGGGAAAGAAGGAAAAATATACCATCATCATTATTATGCTAATTATAGGTCTGTATACACACACACACACACACACACGACAAATAATTAAACAAAATAGCTGAATCATAAAAAAGAAGTATCAAAAAAAAAAAAAAAAAAAAAAAATTGGCAAATCATAAGCAAGCAGCATGCAAGTATATTTGGGCCTAGAACAAAGGATTGGCTATTGTTGTACTAGGTGCAACTCACAATTTCATAAAAAATACTAATCATTTTATAATAATAGAATATTACATTACAGGAGGCACACACAGGTTCATATTATATGATTAGCCTCTGTTCATATTATATGATTAGCCTCTGTTGAACTTGGTCTGATTCCCTTCAAAGAATTTATCATCATATATAAATTAAAATTCAATCATCTTATGATACAGTATAAAGTTAAAATATGAGGTCCCTAACTAAACTTCATGCTAGTGCTACAAATTATCATCAAATCACTAAATGAATGTCTGGTATTGCAAAATTCCCAAATTACAAGGCCTATACATAATCAAAATGATCTGAATTCCATTTTCTTTGTACATATTGAATCTAAAAGCATGGCCATGATGTGAGTTATGATGACTCAGTAACTCTTTTTTCTTTTTTTTTTTTTTCTCTCTTTCTATTTTGGTTTTGGATGACATACGTGTCAATCGCTCTTAATATCATCAACCTTACTGCACTTGACAGACAGATAATTGTTCAAAGTTGAGGCATATCTCTACCAGATATGCAATAAGATCAAAGTGAACACTTTTAATATTGTCTACCAAAAACGATTTGGATGACGTGTTCCCGATTTCCTAATTTTAATCTCTGAAGAACATATAAGCCCAAGAAATTGACATCTTATTCCTTTCTGTTCACAAATGAATTCTGTGGGACAGTGTTTTTGACTTACCAAATTTAAGAGGAGTAAGATCGTAATAAGATAGAAGCTGATAAAGTAGGCATAAGTCCAAGCTGTTCCAGTCAATTCCTTATAGCCCTGGAAAGTCCACAGTTAGTAAGAGGTAATGTCCAGAAGAAAAGATATAAATGCAACAATACAATTACTGCATAAGAAACAGGTTTATTGCTCTGAGAAGAATATAGCACGATGCATAGGTCTGGAAGTAAACAGTATCCAGGTGCACAAACACCATTGACCACGACAGCTTCTATTCATTTTTAATTAAGAAAAACATCTCAAGATTAGATATGAACTCAATGATATTATGTTATCAGACCTCATAATAGCTGAGATACTCCCACTAGATGGGGGCATATTATGAAATCCCAACTGAAAAAATGTGATTTAGCCAGACATAAGATGAGAATAATTGTAGTATTTGGTTGAGTTAAGAAGAATTTTGTTTAAACCACATTTACCCCATAGCCCGATCACAGTGATAATAAAATTTGTCTTTATTCAATCAGATGCAAAGAAATGTACATTTTGTAACATCGATTACATGAAGGGAATGCCATAATTTTCTATATTCGTACCTGCATCCAGATTTGCCAATTTCCCATGACCAGCAAATTGAAAAGTGTAACCATCCCACTGGGATAGTCATTAAAATTGAAGAGTAAGTAGCTTAATTTGTCAAGGGAATTTTGAGCAAAAGCTGATTAACTAAACAAATTGTAACTTAGAGCTAAATTATCCGACAACCAGCAATCTTTGAAGGTAGAACATTATCATGGTCCTGACATCAACTAATGACCCCAATACAGCTTACAGGTAAAAGGTATCAAGTATCAACGTATATTAAAGATAAATAATGAAGGATACTCATTATCATCAAGTTCAGATCCACTCAGTTTTGGATTTCCAGCATTGACAAGACCACCAAATATCTGAGTTCAGAACAAGAATGAATGGAAAAAGGTTATAATCTGCATATCATCATAAGAAAGAGAGAAAGAACTTAATAAACTAAGGACACATAAAGTCATTCCCATGTCACATCATGAACTTCGGGCTGTTGAAAATTTGCATGGCTGTATGGACAATTTGAATAGATCATGGGATTATTGTCTAGCTAGAATCGTGGGATATTTGCTAGGAAATCATTTAACATTTGAGTTGAGTGTATTTAGTTTCATATTTGGTTTCCATATGTCTAGTGGCAGACGGTCTATTAGAAAGCTAAAAAAAGACAAGACATAGGGTTATTGATAAACTTAGGTGTTCACTCAAGAACATTGGTGTTTTTCATAAAAAAAAAATGCATCTTGTTAACAACATATGCGTTTTACTCAAGAACATCAATGTTTTTCTTAACAACATTACTCGGTCATGTAGGTTTTTATCAATTCGTGAACAACATATACAATAGCATGGAATGCATGTGAGTTGGTACAAGGGACAAGTATGCAATTAATATACCTGTACACCAATGGAGCAATAAATACACAAGATACAAAATATGGTCCCCAGATATGGCATTAGACTTGGTATCAGGGTCAAAAATGTCGCAACAAAGGCACGGTATTGTTGGATATGCATCAAGAGCCTAATTAGTCGTAGCATTCTTGCTATCAGAAGATACCGAATCCTGTAAATGAAAAATGACTTCATTAAAAAGCCTGAATAGACCAATTACAAATATAAATATGTAAGTATGGAGCCCCATGGTAAATGACAAAACAAACTTGAACAAACAACAAACGCAATAATTAATTTGAATTATTGCATGAGACCTGTGTGTCAGCTGCATGAAGCTCATTCAATTGATGCACGCAAACATTTGAAAGGAAATGCGAATGCAGATCGGACACAATTCTCAGTTAAACATTTAAGCCAGCTGCAAGAGCAGCTCCTTGTTGAAAAAACAGAGAAGCTAAGTGTGCTTGGGCTATAAAGCTGCTTCCTTTTTCTAATCTAGTACAAGTAATAAATCTAATACAGACACATATGTACCTTTAGCTTATCACAGTCCTCTATACACCATTATCATATATATTTCTATGGACACACTAGATTAACTGAAGCAGCCCCAGGGACATCTTATAACTTGGTCCAATTACTGAACTGGGCTGAACATGGAACTGCATGTTGCTAGATGCAGTTCCGTGAAACAGGTTTGAGGACCAAATGCAAGATATGGGTAAAAATCAGACAATTGCTTAGAGCTGTGAAAGAGGATAAAAGAATATCACAGAAAGCACAGATGAAAGAAAAAGAAAAAAGATACAGGTAAAAAGTTTTCACCATTCTCCATTAGAAAGGAAAGTCGAGCCAGGGGATATAAAAGTCACTGTTTCTCCAATAACTGCAAAAACACAAAGCAATGTTCCCAACAATGGTTTGAAATTGACAAAAAATGAAAAAATGCTGCAGCTTATTAAGGCACAAAAAATATTTGGGCAGCTTAAAATAAAGAGAAAATTCCAACTGCAAAGTTGGAATTGCAGGGTCCATGACAAGTTCACTTTAATATCTAAATAACACATTAAGCATTTAAACGCCAAGTTCTTACAGACAGAGCCAAATAGCCTCTTGCTAAATGAATTGAAACAGGAATACGGAATTACGGATGTAATATATATTATACTCCCTCCGTCCCAGGTTCAACTTCCCGCGGGCCCAGGCACAAGTTCTAAGAGAAGATTGAATAAAGTAGGATAGATGGTGATATAAAGTAGGAAAGAGAGCGGATGAAGTATAAGAGATGGTGAATATAGTAGGGGAGAGAATTTCCATTTAAGGGATGAGAAGTTGAAATTGGGACGTCCCAAAATGGACTGCAAGAAGTTGAAATCGGGACGGAGGGAGTATTAAGTTTCTGGTTCAATAAATATACTATAGAGTTGATAGCCACTAGGTCCAAGTTATACCATTTTAGCTCTGAGCACCAAGCAAAAACAAACCAATATTATGAAGCCTCCCACTCCCATATTGAAATATGCATGGACATAGGTATGTGGTGTCTGGTACCAATAAGGAGAACCCTTACCAGATACAATAAGAGGTGCCTGGTACAAGGGATAGGGTTGGTAGCAATATGTGATAAACGCAAGTGTATAATAGGTGATTTATCATGACTCTATTTTTAGATAGGGCTGATAGCTACTCCCTGGGAGCAACTAGTAACTTCCTAAGGAGTTGCTTTATCTTGGATTTTTTAAAAATTAATAAAATATTAGTTTGTGAGTAGTATTATATTGATAACGTTGCAAGTGGGTAATAAAATAAGAAAGATAGTGAATAAATTGATGATAAAGTAGGAAATAGAAATAATAAAGAATTCATTAGTTGGATAAAAACTTTCTTTTTATGGATTAGGAAGTTTCCAACAAGAACACAAAAAGGGAAAGTTGGAAGTTTTTAATGGAACAGAGGTAGTATTATGTAGGCACAATTTGGACATTGTAAAAGTATTTGCTGATATATACTCGTATAATAACTTATTAAACATATCCTCTACCAGTTTCTTGCTTATTTTTAGTATCTCATCAAAAGTCTTTCCCATTATTTTGGCCTCTTTCTCAAGTATTAAAACTCCCTGTACAAAGTGAACCCTATGGATGAACAGTATTAGATGTACCAAGTCTCAAACATCGCAGCACAAGCGACGAAAGTTGAAATTAACTTAAATACTTCTTTTAATAGGTAATCTCAAATATCACTAAAACAAAAAACACAAGTAATAAAATTACAAATTAGATAGAAATGACATAGAATCCAATAAATTTGGAAAAGGGTTCCTCGCTGCAGCATTGAACCACAAGAACCACGTCCAGGAGATAGAATCCTTGAACTTTAACTCTGGCCAACAAATTTCTTAGAAAGCTAATACTCAATATGTTGACAAAACTAATTTATTTCCCATCGGCCTGATCGGACATAAACTGAAAGCTTTAGCATTCAAACTTCACAAAATTTAGAATCTATTTAAGAAACAAAACATTATGATGAGCTTCACATGTAATGTGACAAATGACACTTCAAGAAACGGCATATTTATTAATTCAATCACAATTTGAGATGGATATGATAAGCAGTGTTTCATAGTAGATCACTGACATGGTAAATGTCCAGTATGTTTTTAGCTCTGAACATTGATGCACACATTGGAACTATTGGGTAAGCGCTACATAAGTACCAAACTAAGGTCACCCCATTTCCTCCTTTCTCTCCATTATTTCATATTCAAAAATTTCAGATTCGGATATATTAACTTTCGTGTAGAAGCTTACCTATCACCCATGTGATCACAAAGTCAAAGCGATTCTGGCCATCCCTCCAGTAGTTAACAAATCCAAAAGAATACACTTTTAGTGCCATCTCCAGAACATAGAGCCATCCTGTGGAAAGAGGTGTCAATTATTTAACCTCACAAGAAAATTGAATATAATATGTGTGTGTGTCAGATAGACAAGTTATCCTCTACAAATCCATGGACGCAGCTAATTTCAATGTTTCTGCAGACAGCTCACTAGCACCTTGATTATAAACTAGCACAGATATATAATGAAGTTGAGACAGACCCAAGAAAGACATGAAGTACAGGAAAAAACAAACGGTGGTACCACATACCAACCTCTAGAAAAGACAAGTTATAAGAATTAGACATTCCAGAGATTTTAGGAAGTTCTGTCAAGTTACAAAAGTTGCAAAATCAGAACACAGACCATAATTTAGAAAAACCTAACTTCCATGCATTTACAACATTGCCAGGTTCTCTGTTTTCTTGTTCACCTGTGGGATGACTGTCGTCTATTTATTATTAAAAAACACAGCTAATATACTATATAAGAAGCATATTATGTTCTAGAAACTTCATATATTACACTAAGCCTGGAATTATTGAGTATATCATAATAATAATTTGTTTGAAACTAATTTATTCCCATTGAAAAAAATGCTATCTGCAATAATTCATTTAGAAGGGGCATTCCAACATTATAACTAATATAGAACCTAACCTATCTACAACTTCAGAGCCTTTGAAGGCTTGGCTAGCACCAAGAAGGGTTCAAAACTACCAAGTCGAACTCCATCCATATTAAGCTGTCCACTGGATGGGATTTACGGAAAACAGGTTGAGCTCAGACACACAAGGGGAAGGAAGTGTTGGGGATACAACACAAATTTAACTAATTCCTAACCTCTACAAGCTTGAGCTTGTAGACGAATGAAAGTCAGAAATTTTTCAGTGTCTAGGAATTTTCAGTTTACGGCGGCCATGTAGGAAGATCGCAATGAACTCAGTCAGTTTCTCCACGTTATTTTTGCAGGGACCGTCCACTATATTATACCTGTCTCTTTGAATCCACAGAGCATCACTAAATTCTAAGGCCACAGTCTTTTCGGTAGCCGAAAGATACCAATTAAATAATAACAGTATTACTGGAGGTCTCACAATTACTTATCAACCACATATGGGCTTTGACAGTAGCTCGAGCATGAAGCTAGAGGTGAAAGATGAATAATCAAACTGGACAATAGACATCAATATCGTAATAAAATTTGGAGTATGTAAACTGATGATAATGAGACGATTGAAATTCAAGTAGTAGTTAGTAGTTACCAAATATAAATTCCAGCTTCTGCCACGCATTTTGACCAGAATTATTCTCTATATCAAGCTGCATTGCAGTAGACACCAAAATTTTCAGCATATGCACAACTGAGTACTATAATGATATGGTTGAATGACTGGTTCATGAGATTTCAGCAAAAGAATACTTTTTCTTTTATTGTAAAATATTATTGTGCATAATACCATAGAAACATCAAAAAATTGTGTTGTCTAAAAGCTGACACAGAATTCCAGATATGAAAACAGTTCTCTAACAAGACAAGTCTCGTTTTTATAACCTATTCTTTGGCAATAAGAGAACGTTTCTTGTAATTGTAAAAACCATTTTAGGAATCTATTTTATTCATATCCGTGAGTCAACTTTGATCAGCCAGATGGACATTAAAGTTGAATATTTTCGTCATGGCATGCCAAACAAATCCAAACATAAAGCCATCTCATTGGATATCTACATAACTTTAATTTTTGCATAGCCAAATATAAAGACCCATTTGTGCATCTTTGGATCAGTACGAGCACCAAACTTCTTTCGTAAAATAATGTTACCGAACTCTACAGGTTCAGAAGGGGACAAACATACCGAATCTGAAAAGCATCTAACATACTTCTTCCTAGAATACATCAAGGATAGCAATATGCATTAATATGTATCGAAGCCCATGAATGCATGAAAAGACCAACCCTGAACATACTATCATGAGCAAAGTAACATTATAGATCAATTTGATTAACAGCCATACCGTTGTCTCAATTACGACAGTGACAAAGTTCATGAACAGAATGAACATTACAACATAACCAAATTTGGAGCCTCGAACGAAAGTTTTTAGCGACTCAGAAGCAGGTGAATGGTAGAACCCGTGGCAGCAGTTTTCAAAAATAGGTTCCTGCAAATACAAGGACAGTGAGCAGGATACAGGTCGACGAATGTTCATTTATCAGAAAGGGACTTACTATATCCTCTTTTTGAAATCTCAGCCCAATAGCATGCGAAAGATCCGCAAATTCATCCAAATTTATCTGGAAATACAGACAGAGATGTCATCATAAAATTTATCAACTCAATTTTTATGGAGGACTAAAAAAAACACAAACATTTTGGAAATAGACCACCGCCTAATCAATTAGTCCAGATGAAAAGCTTGAACTCCACAAACACTTCAGAATTTTTTGAAATCAATTATGAGTTTAGAAATGAAGTTAGAATAACACCAGGAATTTACAGATACACTATTGACAAAAGTGCAACCACATACTTGGATAAATAAAAAACTTGATTCTATAAAATATTATCTTCAGAAGTATTGAGGAGAGAGTGGTAGATTTCTATATGGATTTATGCAAGGAAATTTATGAGTTGCGGCATTGGTTAGAAGGTGTAGGGTCACGTGATTCACTTACACCCCTGCAATAGCATTCCCGGATGCACGTTTTGGATCACGGTTCATTTGCGCACCGGATTTGCTCAGATCGTGTGTGGGTTCTCTAAATCAGATGAATCAGAGAAGGGAAGCCGATTGGTGAATGAAAAGGACGAGATGACTACGTAAGGGTAGATTTTTAGGTTTAGGAGTGGATCTTGTACGGCTGTTGAATAAAAATGATACATTTTGTATATTAAGATAAAGAACGAAAGCAAATGTACAAACACTGTATATTGTACAACTGCATTCACCCTCACAGGGAGGAGATTATGTCATTAAATCATGAATAGTTGCAATGGTGGGGGGTGGGAGTGTTTTGTGCTTATATAGCGAGTCACGTTCTGAAAATTAGGGACTCGGAGCTATTGGATTCGCTGTAGAATTTGAATCTCCATGGGGAGTGAATCGCGTACCGTGTACCGCGTCCTTGTTCCAGGCAATCCGCAAATCATGTACATGACCCAGGTATGTCGAAATGCCATGGAATTTAATCCGACAGCGTGATGTTCAGTTTCTTTGGAGGGTGAGTAAACAAAAGATAGTTCAATGACCATTGTTATGAGTTGAGTAAGGATTCTAATTTCCAGATACTCTTTTTGTGGTTTCAATGCTATAGCAAGGGACCTTATTCTAATGATCCAATCTCAAGGGTTTTATGTCTTCTTTTTTTTTAAATTATGTGTCTTTTATTGTTCTTCATGATTTCAATGAGCAAGTCTTTGTGAAAGACTTGTTTTTCCTAAATAATAGGAAAAATATCATATTACTTATCAGTATAAATTGGGTGGGTGTGCCAAACACTAAGGTGGAATAGAATAAAATGGAAGTGTATAAATAACGTCGTTAGTCCAGCATAAGCAGCATAGTGAGTGGTAGATAATATTTGTGTTTTCATTAAATGAAATGACGGAAGTCCAGAAATATTCAATGAATCACTAGTGAGCCCCCAGCTACTTATTACTCACCAGTACTGGTTGTTAAATCTTCTTTTGCTTTCTGGGCTAGTTATTTTTGAAGCCTTTTGTTGGAAGAACTGTAACGAACTGCCTCCAAAGCAGCAGATAGAGGTGCACCGTATGGAGACATATAACCGGCAGGATATGATTTCATCATGCCGAGGATCAACATGACTTTTGCAAGATTTAAAAAAAAAAAAAAAAAACTCCCTCCGTCCCATTAAAATAGGCCACAATCTTTTTGGCGTTGTTTTTAAGACGGCCAATAGTTTATTGTTTGTTGGTGGAGAGATAAATGATAAAGAATGAAAAAACTATAAGACAGTGGGGGGTTTACTTTTTTACTATTTTAGAAAGTGGCCTAAATTAGTGGGACGTCCCAAAAAGGAATAGTTACATTTTTTAGCGGGGCGGAGGGAGTAGAATTTTAGAAAATCAACATAAACATGCCTCACATATTTTCATTATCAAATCGCTCTCACACAATTAAATAAGAGCATCTGATTAAGAGGTATATGACGATACTACCATAAATCATATATTTAAATCTAAATCCATAACATGAATCGATGACTTAACTTCCACTCAATCTCGACTACAAGTATACCCCAGGACATGTAGCAAATTTCTATAAGCTATTTCTTGTAATTTAAGAAAATTGAGGTGTTATGCTCCTGTAAATGATAAATCAGAAAAAACATATACGTGAAATCCGTATTTCATAAATAACAAGGGCCTATCAGTAATTCATGGAAACAATTCAAATCTCTACCAAGATGGGAAAAGATACAGGTAAAAGATTACCTTGACATCATGGCTGTCATCAAGCTCAGCAAATATCAACTCAAAATCCTCTCGCGATATTTTTGGCAACGTCCTTCATGCATTTGGAAATAGGGAATGTTTCAACACCGATAAGATAAATGTGCACAAAATATAGGCATATTCATGATATACGAGAGAGAAAGTTAGTACAGAGGAATTAAAATACATTCGGAGCTAACTATAGAGAAAGTACAGATTAAAACCACCCTATTGGTTATGAAAGTAGAACCGGTTGCATGAGATAATAGGACACCATGCTAACAGGGACAAAAAATCTGTTTTGAATAGACATTCAGTCTATGTTCAAAGACATCCTCACAAAGTCTAAATTGAGAACAGTTAGCCACAACATAGTATACAGTCCCTTTCGATTTTGGTCCCCTAAAATTAGGTTCTGCACATTTAGTCCCCATTTTTGCCTAATCACTCGTATTCTGGCCGTATTTTTGCGTATTTGGTCCCCTAAGTGCCGTATGTTGCTAATTAATGCCAAATTATCGCCACATCATGCCAAATCACCGTAAATAATTAATATAACACGGTTTTGGCAAGGCAAAACACGTTTTTTACTTTTTACCTATCAATTGAAAAATTAATTAAAAATTAAAAAAATATAGTTTATTGAATTTTGCTACATATTAATTAGTTCATCTCAAATGTAATTTTGTTGTTTTTACATTAAATTTTACAAATTAGTTCATTTCATATGTGAACTAATTAATTTCATCAAAACTATTTCCATTAAATTGAACTTAAAATGTTTATTGGGGAAAATAAATACAATTAATATTTATAATTTAAATTATTTAATAGGAAAATAAATATAATTAATATTTATAATTTGAAATATTTATTGGGAAAATTATATAAAGTACCACAAAATTTGTACTTATTAAAACTCCTACCCTCCTTCCCCACCACACCACCACCTCCAACCACCTTCTTCCCCACCACACCACCACCGAAAATAGACAAACCCCCCCTCCTCCCCTATCTTTTTTCTTGTACAGCTCCATCGGAGCTTTTAAAACAACTCCAATGGAGCTGCAATTGCAGCTCCTGTGAGCTGTAAATTACAGCTCACCGGAGCTGTACAGCTACGATGGAGTTCCAATCAAGTTCCATCAGAGCTGCAACTTCAGCTCCGGTGAGCTGCAAATGACAGCTCACTGGAGCTGTAATTACAGCTCCGAACCGAAGCTTTCAAATGCTCGAGCTCCGGCAATGGGGGTTTTCTATTTTTCTTTTAAATTTAATTATTTTGAGGTTTATTATTAATTTTGTATAATTTATTATGAATTAAAAAATTATTTTATAAGTAAACAATTTCCTAATTCGTCCCGGCGAACTTAGAACGTCCTAACACGAATTTGTCATCATCCACTTCGACACATCAAACTCCATATCAGCAAAAAACACACGTATTTGTATTTGGAGCAAATACGGGGACCTTAACTGCAAGTTTTGAAATCAGGGGACCGTAATCGTAAGGGACGTCAGAGTTAGGGGACCAAAAATGCAATTCTCCCTACACCACAAATATTATCATGAGCTAGGATGTCATCAAAGGTGGCACTAACATTTGGAGCTTGCAATGAGGGTGGTGGTGTTCACGACAATGGCAATGCCGAATGTTCTTGGGGGAATTAGAACCCTAAAACAGTTTGCACTTTGACGCCCTTATAAGAAATGACTTCTGCAATAAGCACAAACAAAACCCCCCACCGATGCAAGCACTCATAATGAGATGGCACACTCGATGTCTCGAACTCCTCCATTCCGAGGCTGAATGCAATTTAACAGCATGCAAGTTGTTAGACTTTGAATCAGTTAGTTCCAAACTCTGAGATGCGAAGAGCTCACATAGATCTTGACATGTTGAACTAGCCAAACTACAAGAAATCAAGGGTGTGGCAAATTGTGGTGGTCAGACTGTTAGTACGTCATTCAATAGTGTGCAAAGCTATTAGACTTTGAACCAGTTAGCTCCACACTATAGGATACTAAGGGCACAACAAGCATCCTTGACATATTGGACTAGCCAAACTACAAAACAACCAGCAGTGGGGTCAAATTGATATGCCAGGAGATGGGACAGCAATTGAGATGAATTCCAGTATTCCACATACAAGGGCGAATCTGACATTCATCTAGAACATGCAGCCAAACAATACCCAAGAACTCTGAATTTCAAAATATAGGAAAGTCTCCTACCAAGAGGCACATACTGGACAGGACAAACGAAGCCTCAGAGAAAAGAAGAAAATGGACCGTCTCCCAAGGCCCGAAACAAAAGCAGCCAGAGAGGGTAGTGAGCTTGATGAGCTCAAAACTAGGTCGCTTTTTCATGTAAGTTTGAGGTTCTTCCTTGTTTCTTGGCACTTTCCACGAATTTTGAATTAAAACCCCTGAAAAAAGGCGAGGACCAGTCTGGCCAATGGATATAGCAGAGGACATATGAAGTCGGACCAATTGAATGATATAGCTGAGAGGATAAAATATTTTTGGTGTAGCAAAAGCTACTTCATTATCATGTTGATGAAAACAAACACACAAATCCCAATCCTGCCACAGGAAAGGGTTCCAGTACAAATTCTTAATTGAAATGGTCCTATTCTTAAGTTTTTTCCAGAACTAAATCCTAACTGCGGAAATTAGACGAGACCAAAATATTTGTCAAAATTAAATCACTTAAACAGATCCCTAAAAGTTGGATGATAACAGGATAGTACTTCAATGAACTTATGATTCCTAATACGGTAGAAATGTTATTGAACTAGATACTTAACATGACCCGACAATGTTTTATAGGCACTAGAATTAAATTTACAACCTTGGGGCTCAGAGTGCTAAGTTTCCAATTATACCAAACCGTAAGGCATTTACATGGCACTTGCTTATCTCAGCTAGCTGGGTTTTTTTTTTTTTTTTTTTTATCATTTTCCTTTTTTTAAAGTCACTGCATCAGAAACTGTTCTCGATCCATACGTATAGGAAACCAGGTATTATTAATAGCGCCTATGAAGTAGGTAACAGGATCTATTGAATTGATCATTGTACAAACCAAGCCTACCTGTAGTTGTTCAGTTCTTCAAAAAGGCGGATGCACTGATCTTTGTCAAGGTAACCATGGTTCTGCCAAATACAGTGTTAAAATTTGATGGAATCCAAGGCACAAGTATAGAAGAGCTTATAAACATAGCATTCTTAGCCTCCAAAGTTAAATATGCAAGAAAAATACAATAAAAAACATAAGAATCAATAGAATGAGCTAGGACATCACACTATAGCACGTGCCTTACTCTATGGTGCGTTATGCTCCAAGAAAGCACACTATTCCTATGCAAGGTTACAGGTTTATATTTAAGGAAAATTTATAAATACACCCCCAGTTTGACTTTGATGAATTAACCACATATATCCACGCATAGTTAATTACACCTCCTACCGTTAAGTCAGCTCCGTCAATGTTAAGTTAGTATCTAAAGGTAAAAAAAAATGCACTTCTGGGTGAAAAAAAATTTCTGAATATTTTCAATAAAAATAAAACTCTAAAATACGATATACCAATGATACACCAGACCAAGTTGGTTATTTTTTTACTTTTACACCCCCTAAAATCCATGGTAGATGTATGGATTCGTTTGAACAGTAAAGGCATATATTACATAGCTTATCCATTCTGAAATGCATTCCCAGTTTTTATACATGCATACCCCCAAGTGCAACGCAAGCATTGTTGTATTGAAGGCATCGAGCATGGTTCAATCTATGATAACCTCCAAAACTCCTATTTTTACTTGAAGATGGCATTTTGATACACTACGGAGTACGGAGGGGAGAAGACATTAATAAATAAGGGAAGATTGCAAAATCAAATTCTTATTTTTAAACCCCATACTTTATTTACCAACTTTACATATACACCCCCTTCATTTTCAAATTATCAAAATTTTACATTTACACCCTTTTTTGGCAGTTTTGGCAGAACACGTGTCATAAATTACGTCAGCGTTACATATTAATGACGTAATTAGGGGTATTTTTGGTGTTCCCTCAAGATTTTGATGATGTCACCACATTTTGATGGCATAGGGGTGGTTTATAATATTTGACTAACGGCAGCAGGTGTGAATGTAACATTTTAACTGCATATGGGTATATGACGTTATTGCACGAAACTCAGGGTGTACCTGTAAACTTCCCTCTATTTAACTGCCCTTTCAAATGGGCCCAACTTTTTGTTCATTTAATTGAACTTGTAGACAGTTCATGGGGGTTATGATAGGTTTTACAAGAAGGTACATAACACCATAACTCTGAAAGCATATGGGGAAATCTAACCCTTTATCAACTATATTCGAAATTCTAGAGAAACTAAGTGACACTAGATTCAACTTTTTTTCCCGAGATTGTCATAGGAATTTTAAGTGGATAACTTCTTTGGAACTTTTTGATAATCAACAATTTATATCTATTTATGGACACTATTACTTACAGGGGTTTTAGAAAAAAATATCATCTTATTATATGAGATCCAGAAAATAAACATTATCTTATTTTTTAATCACTTGGAGTTGAAATTTAAACTTGTCCGACGTTTGGATTAGTGAAAATATTAGTTCTACCGAGTAGTAGTAAAGTCTTAATCTAATATTATACTCATTAATGCATCCTGGGCAGACTAGTTGGACCCCATGACCTGTTACATTAGGCTAGTATTTCGAGGACCTGTCAAAGTATAGGTTCTGAGTCACCGATATACACAAAATATGGAGCATGGACTTGGTACACAACCCAGTTTTGAAAAAAATCATGTCTATAAACAGAAAGAAAGAAGCAAAATGACCCTCAAACTCTTTACCAAGTACAGTAACAGATAGAATGCACCTCCCGTAAAAAAGATAGGAAAGAACAGAACCAGAATATGTGAAAGCCAATAGATTGGAGCATAGCATGAGAATCATACTCACATGAGTATCTATCAGGGTAAATGCTTTCTTCAGTACCCTCGTTCTTGTCCGATCCTTCTCAGCCACTTGTTTGACAAGCTAAGAAAAAGAGTAGGATTAAGTACATGTCATGCTCCAAATATTACAGGTCAGGAAATTCATATCATGAACAAGAAAATATGTAGAGCAAGGCAACAATACTCCCAAACATGCTTCTGCATCTTACTCTAGGACATAAAGCCTCTATCCCTCCTGTAAGAGATGCACAGTACTCTTACTATACAGTTGCAGTAAGCAAAATTCTACCTTGGTTAATAGATGACATTATATTTATTTGTTGTATTAAATCAGTGTGAAACTTCTTGTACATAATGCTTATATCCCCCCCCCCCCCCACCCATGAGATTTATAACAGAAAAATGCCTACTTGTATTTTATTTGTTCAACATATGCTTATAATTCCCCAAATAAGTTTTACATGTACCATTATTGGTGTCAATAAACACTCAATTTAAAGAAAGGATACCTCACTCTTAAAGCTATCATATACAACGGCAAGAATCAGATTGGTGACGAAGTATACACCCAACAACACATAGAGGACGAAGAATAGGGAAGACCAACGTGAAGTCCTGCAAACAAGATACACCATGCATTCAAACCAAATTATAAGGAAAACGAAAGTAATGCAAAAAAGGAGAAATGCAAGATTGTAATAATTGGCTGGTCAAGAGCTGAAGTGATGCCACATTAATAGATAAATGCAGTTCAGACGTTGGGATTGACTCATGAAGTGAGATAAGAGTAGTCAATTACTGCCCCTAGAATATCAACTGGATTGCATCTACAAAAGTTTCCATAAATCCTTTTTCTCAGTTGACATAGAAATTAGAATGTCCAAAAGAGGATGATAAACATTACGAAAATGCAGACAAAAGGGAATATTATGGGAATGAACATAAACAACTTCAATAACGTTATAAAAAAACCAACTATTCATTTTGCATGGCAGTGAAGTAGTTCTTCCACTTGTGAATGATACTCAGTACAAACATATGTAATGAAAGAAAATCACAAAAAGATAGTAAGTAGCATTCATAGTTTGAATGTTGTATGAACTCACTTGTATGCAGGAATCCAGACATCGGGGTTGTTGGAAGTGGTAAATAGAACAAACATCTGGTATAGTGTCACCCCATATGAAGTGAATATAGTCTTTCCCTGTTCGGTATCTTCAAATATGACAAATGCCATCCAGCTACAGAACAGGAGAAATAAAAGCCATAAAGCCTGCATTTAGCACCCAATCAGAGCACAAAGAGGAGATTATTAAAACATATGCAAGAATATTATTTTTTGAAAATTAACAGAGACAACCCCAGTTGCACAATCAAACTCTTGTACCCACTCTAAGTTAGAATATTACATTTGCACACCGTCTTTAGTAAAATCTAGAAAACCACTTCTACCATTAAAGACGTCGTCATAATTTGGAGGGTTACACCAAAACTGCCCCTCATGACGTCATAGATATGTCATAATGATGTCAGTAATGACACTTGTCATTCCAAAACTGTCTAGGGGGGTGTCAATGTAAGATTTTGATCATCAATAAACTTCGAAGTTGAGGGGTGTATCTTTAAAGTTGGAAATATATCAGGCGTATAAAAGTAATATTATGACCAACAGGCTAGCAGTTGTTGGTGGATTTATTGGAATAGAAATGCAATCTTCCCCGAGACCCCGACATACAAACATGCTTTCAACAAGCCAATCGTTTTCTTGCATATACAGAATATTTTCAAGTAGTTTTGTTGTATATGGATGTAATGGGAGCTTGATGGTAAGTGATGCATTGTGTAAAAACTAAAAACAAAGCCCCTTTTTGAAAGATGCAAAAACATTTATGCTGTGTCCAGTTCCATCTGAATTCCAAAATGGAGTTAAAACCAGGGTTACCTGGTTCGGGGAGCATGAACAGCAGTTCACAATTCTCCATCTCTTGGAGAATAGATTTGTACAAATCAACGAACCTTTAATTTTTGGAATGTGATTTGTTAAGTTTTCGAGTGTAATTAGTTCATTTTTGGAATGTGATTCTCTACTAAAGATACCGGCACCGATCCATACGGCCACTTTTGTCAATTTACCTTAATTTTTCTGATTCTCTGTATTCAGAGAATCGAAATGAGAATCCAGGCAAATCGGAACGCTTGAAAATTGTCTTTGATCCTCTACGGCTACGTTCTCCGATTCGCTATATACAGCGAATCAGAGAGCATGCTCCAATTTGTGATTCGCCTATGGTATAGGCGAATCAGTTAACCCTGTTTAAACCGGTGCCACATTTGCAATTCATTTAGCCATTGGTGTTCACCATATTAAGATGGGGTGTGGAAATTATTTTATCGACTATGTATTATTGGTGCATTACGGTGTAATGTAATGCTTATTATTTGGCAAAGGGTGTCGAAGTAATTTTTTTATTGAATTGAATCCAATTTCATATGTTATGGAATATGGAGTATCTTTTTAAAATCTTCTTGTTTAAAAGAAGATGGAATTTCAAATAGTACTATATTAGAACAAGGGGAGATGTTAATTATATTGAGAGGAAGATATCATTTTTCTTCTTACTCAAGTTCTTACTTTATAGACACTGGTGTTTGTGTATAACATAACACTGGTGTTCTCATTTTTATTAGAACCGCGTCTAACCTTTTAATCAAATCATTTTCACTTCGATATTTTAAAAGGTAAACATAGATTGAATTCTAGCCAATTTATATAATATAAGGTTTGATCATATGAGAGGATAATCGTTATTTTTATTGGTGTAAATATAACTTTTTGTAAATGTGAATGAGGTTTAAGTTTTAAAAAGAACAAACTGAACACCATTTGAACCGCTTAATTAATGTGATGAAGTATTTAAATGGAGTCTTTGTTGTTATGCAAGGAACGATTAGTGTTGATGAAGTCTTGTCTTGCAAGAGGTTAGTGGAGATTTTTCCTTTTCTTTTTCTCATTTACTTTCCCGTAACTTCTCTTTTGGTAGTAATAACTACCTAGTTGAGTTTGCTTAGGATATTAGTATAGATTGTTTTTTCACCATCTTTACAAATACATCCCCTCATTTTCAAATTATCAAAATATTAAATTTACACCCCGCCGCAGTTTTGTAAACAACAGTCATCAATGACGTCATCAGGGGTATTTTTGACTGAGTTGAATTTAATCTTTAACAGTGTGTCGATATTTCAGGTGATTGCATCAAACGAGGCCATGTATCTGTAAATTTCCCTATTTTTTCAGAATTATATAACAAAGAACTGAGTGCATTTTATGGCAGCAGACATACCAGAACATTCAGGTATGTTAGAAACATTCCAGCTAGGATGACGATGCTGTCTCGTAAGTCCCTACGGTTTAAAGAAGAAATTTCCAAGGAACCGATCAGTTATATACAAGAAAACCGAGGTTACAAAGGATATGCTCAGTAATAGAGCATGATGCAATAGAAAAGGGGAAGCTACAGAACATAATCCATTGGCTCAAACATGTTTATAGTGTCTGCACTCTGCATACAAACATTCTGTGCATACATTCTTCAATATACAGTAGAACTCTATACAGTCATCTTGTCAAGACCGGCAAAAACATTCTTATAGCAAGTTTATTCAGAATTAGGGTTTTGTGTTAAAAATATATTAAAGAGCAAAGAACATATAGTTGATAGCCCAGAAGCACCCAAAGTTCTGAAGACCAAATCATTGCATTAATAGACAAGAAGTGGAGGAGGGGATAATCCTGAAGATAATCATAGCACAGAAGTACCAAAACTTTCATATGAAGAAGCTTAGTAAGAGATATATTGAATTCAACAAGAATGTTCACATATATACTAAACACAAGAAAGCTAAAATATGTTATTACAACTCAAAATTTTAACTGCTTAAGTCACTATCACATACAACTTTGAATAGGTATTTTGCATCTTAAATTTCATGTAATGAAAAACGAGTAAGACTCCTGAGATGGTCTCTAGATAATTTATTTAGAGACGGAGCTAGGTTATCAATAAAAATTTCAATGTTATTGACTAAAACGTCTATGTTCTCAACATTGGTGTTTTTTTTATATTAGAAAAGAGCCCGTTTCATTAACAACATAGACGTTTTGATAACGCGGGTGATTTTATTGATAATATAAGTCTGTCTATAGATGAGTTATCTAGAGACCATCTCTCATTAGACTTTGTGATGAAAAACACAAATAATTATTTTTATAGAATATTATGTCATTTATTACTACAAGGGAGTATAATTACTCAAGGCGGGACCTGAAAAAGTCGTGGAATGTTACAATGTGGATTTAATTCTTATTTATAATTGGTCCCAAGGTGGCACCGTGAGTTTTTATTACTATAACAAGTTTATTCATTTATTAGAGCATTACTTTAGGGGGTTTCTACTATACCTCTTCTATCTTAGATACTTTATATATTTTCTAAGGTTCTACATATGTTTTACAATCCTATGTACCTTTGGTTAACAAAGATAAGAGGGAAGTAATTTGCAAATCAAAATAGCAATATCAAAAGACATTTTTGAAATAGATAGTGGTTGATAACATCGGTGAATCTGTACCCACAAAACATGGAAATGCAGAGTGCAGCTTTTTCAGGCTTATCAAATTGGTTCATATTATTAATAACAATAATCCTCTTCCACCGTGCCCACTTCAAGAAAATGTCTCTGTTTGTTTCATGACATTATTTCAACACACTAAGTCTGGGTATCCTCTTTCTTTTGTCAATTATCAGGTTCGCTAGAAGCTGAAACACAATTATACAAGTATAACACACATTTGGAATGAGCAATTTTGATATGAATAATAGGTATATATGGTACTATATGATCATCAACAATCATATTCTGCTCTGACATTTGAAGTATGCTATATACTCGCTCTATTTTTAGAGTAAACCATATATTATACTGTCAAACTACTGAATTTCAGTAGGAATGCCAACTACCTTACTGTATGTAGCTTTGTAAAAAAATGCATCAGATGAATCTTTTTTCTTAATAAAAACAAAAATGAGGAAATAGATGATCTCTTTCCCTGGTTCATCTACTCAAAGGAGAAGTATTTTTTCTTGAGTTAGTACAAAAGCAATTATAGCAAAGATCAAATAGTCAAATGCAGTTATTTATGGTGTCCAAAATGTCTGCAAGAATTGTATTTTACAGAGGAACGTAAATGCTTTTTTTTTTTTTTTTTTTTGAATCCCTTTCTCCCCAACATCTATGTATGATCTCTACAAACATCAAGATAAGGAACCCGAATGTAACATCTATGATCACAACATACATCAAGAAAAGGATCCCAAGAGTATCAACAAACCATGAAATGTAAGTGTGATTCAATAACGAATCACATGGTTACCTGATGTTAAGAACAAAGAATACGACCCGCAGGTAGGGAGCTATCCGAAAGGGAAGAGCATATAATGCCGCTGGAGAAAGATATATTGTGTACACTACTAGATCAGCAATCAGTATCAAGAACAAAAGCACCTGCGGAGGAAGATAAGAGATTATCGACAGAAGGCACAGATCCAGAGACTACTATCCATCTGAACCAGTTATCATTTTTTTCTCAGCTTCTCAAGAATTAGAGGGGAAAATAAATCTGCATAGTTAATCATAGTGAAGTTTTGGATTACATTACTAATAGTATAGCTGGTATACAATATAATATACTGTTACATAATGATCATAGCATCACTGCAAGTCACCCAAATAGGGCCAAATATAATTTATGGTAATTCAAGAAACACGACATTTTTGGTTTCAATTTCTCTAGAAATCATGGATAGGCCGGTGTCTATCAAACAAACTAGCAATTACAAGTCATGAATCAGTGGCTGCTGATGCCTGATTGGTCTCGATTTTCTTGGGATACTGCTAACGGTGGTTGTTTGATGGAACAGGTTCAAAGTTCTCTAACATTGCACGTAATGTCTCTTACATATATGAGAGGGCAAAACATTATATTTGGTTTCCTGATTTGAGGTAACAACACTGGAAAAGCCTCACTGTTTCCTCCAGCATTAACCTCTAAATATCACAGTGAATGTCTTTGGTGTCTCATAGGTCAATCTACAGGAAAAAGTGCACTGATAAAACAATAGTTAGTATGTGGGAACTAAGTAAATCCATGCATAAGTCCTATATAAATACTGTCAACTTCTTCCAATCCTAAAGGTGACATTAACCCACCAGAGCTTCACGTTCCTGTCGAGTTGTTAGAAATGAGAACTAAGGAATAGATCTGCCAGAGAGGAGGGGGAGTCCAGGTGACACATTGATGACTCGAGCACACAAAAGTTAAAGATAATCTACAGAACAACATTTACAAATATTTATCCTGCATGATTTCCATTTTCCACATTGAATGTCTGACTGAAAGAGGAATAGCAATTTTCATTGATGAGTTGTGTACCTTAAGCTTATTGAGGTGATTCTTCCAGAAGATATCAAGCCCTTCATATGTTATTGGACTAAGTGTATGCACAATGAGAATAGCAAGGGTGGTGCCCTGCAATAGAAAAAAACATTAAAAGGGAAATCAATGTACATGGGAAGTACGTGGTCAGGTGAGATCCAACATCAGAAATTTACATCAAAGGTTCTGCTTCAGGTTATATGACACCGAACTACCTTATCGCCATGAGCAACATTTACTTCTGAGCAGCAGAGTTCTTACAGGTTTTCTTTCTTCTAACAGTATAGTATCTAACTATCTATTCATATTTTAATATTCTAATGTTAGAAGTAGTATCCAAAGATAACTCAGATGACATAGTGTAAGCCATTAGATAGTTGAAAGTGGTCGGAGGTAGCATCTATCTAAAACATATAGAGAGAAAGTATGTATTTAAGCCTCTTAGTGAAATCTCACTGTTCTAATCTAAGGGTGAAATGAATAAATTCATGGTTATAACTTACAACCGCCAATTTTGTGGCTCAATATGCTTGTAATGCTCAACATTTTGTTTCAGAATATAGACTAGTTGATTATTGTATTACCAACATAATGTGGACTTGTAAAGTTTCAACATAATGCTACAAATCATTGATTATATTCTCTAATAACCACCAGAAAGTTTTCCTTCTTTAACTTCTAACTTTGTAAAGCTCAGATTGACTCCATGCTTGCTGTCAATAATTATAGTGGCTGTTTGGCAAGCGATTTAAATTTATCAGGTTTTAATTGTGAATAGTAACTGAATTTTAATTTGGTTGTGAAAAATTGTGTTTGGGATAGAGTTAAAATTGTATAGGTTATAGGGTTGTTATATAGGGTGTGTAAGAGTGAAGTGATATGTGTAAGAGTTTTTAAGATTATTTGATTGGTTTTAATGTTATTTGATTAGTTTAAGGTTGTTATGATAAATGAAAAAGTAAAGTGAGAGAAAAAAAGTAGGTCGAAAGATAAAATTTAATTGAATTGTAAATAGTTGGTGGATAAAGACGGGTACTGTTCAACGTCATTAAAGTCGCATGGCAAACAAGATGAGACTCGAACCGGACTTTAGCCGCTAGCCAAACAGTCTCATAATCATTAAGGTTTTCTAAATGCTAGGAGTCATCATCCAGTTCCTTTGATAACAGAAAGCAGGGAGACTGATATACATCCACAGCCTTCTCAAAATTTACTTGTGCAAACAATTTATGATTTAATGTTGTCTGAATATACTTATTAAATTGACCAATTTAAGAAAATAATATAAACTGCCACAAAAAGAAAGAATTTGATGTATAAGATCTATTACTGAGCTAGAATCTTTACCTCATAAATGAGACTCTCCGTGCCGGTCAAGTAGGGCAGCTGTCCAAGAAAGTAGTACTCCCTATTACTGCAATCTTCAGAACACCATAAAGGTTTCTGCAAATGAAACAATCACTTGCAAGTTGCAGAAAATTGTAAAGTGCTGATCTGCATAACTAAAAGATAAAGAAGCCACACAAACCTCAAAGAAATTCAGAATGAGTAAAGCAAAGTAGTTCAGGGTCCAAAGAAAATCAAATTGTATGAATATCAAGTATGACTTCAAGGAACTCCCAAAGCTTGGCAGGTCAAAAATTTCCTCGGGAATGCCAATGCCGTCTTCAGCCTGAAAATGACGAATTAATACAGAAAATAATTCAAAACTTACTATAATATTTCTGCGTCAACTATGCATGAACGTACATACTCTTCACTGAACGTAATTCAGGGATGTGGAATATTCATGCTCAAGTATGATTAATGTGGGGCAGGTTGGGGGGGGGGGGGGGTTAGGTTGTGAATCATATACAGAATACAATATATTATTATCTCTCTAAAACTTACAAGAAGGAGATAAATTATCTTAGGTTTATCAGGTCCATGAACGGATTCCTATACAAAATGATCAATACACAAAACAAAACTCTGGAAGAAAGATTATTTGTTTTCTTCTCGAGATGAAAAGAAAAAAAATTAAGAAGTTTTTTTTTAAAAAAAGAGTCAGGGCATCTTTTGTTCCTTTCCTCCAGAAACACAATACCATGCATCTAGGGATGGTCTTCCACTAAAACTTGCTATCTATATCCAGGCCCAAATGACATCTTTAAGATTCATAAAGTTACATTTCACCCATGAGAATTACTAAGCTTCCAACATTTCATCCAAAAAAGAGCAATACGTCAATGCACGAACAAATGCTCATTATCTACATATCTGCCTGATACATGTAGCAGCAACCAACAATGTGCATGCATCTGCATCATATATTACCAGCAGTCAAAACACTCTCCGAAGTTGTATTGGGTGATAGATATGACATAAATTTCTTATTTTTGTACTTTCTGGTCTTGACCAAGGAAGGCCACACGCTGGAAGCAGCAGGAACGAACAATCTACTCAGGTACAGAAGACAAAGGTCTGACCTCCCAATTAAATTTTTGCTCCATTCACATCCATATCTCAATGGCACTTCATAACATGATTGTACCATTAGAAAAAGGAATATCAAATTGAGAAACATTCAGTGAACTTTCTAATCTACCTACATGGACATCAGTACGTAGAAGTAGAACTTCCAGTTTACATCATGTGACTTGTTCCAATAAAATAAGTTATGCTTAATGGATTTGTAGTTCTGCCCAAGATTCCATTAGTCGAGAGGAGTCGTGGAAACTCCTAAATATATTTCATGACCATATGCATTGTGCTCAACTTATTATGAGTCACATTCACATATAATATCATCAAACCACTTAATCACGCATAAATCCCATAAATCTTCCAGCTTGTGAAGCACCTCATTTTCAGATAGAACTGGATCATCACAACTTTCCTTTGCCTTAATCCTCAACACAATCGGATCGTGATCACGATACATTTGTGTTCTATAGCTAATATAAACATGCTTCCCTAGCAGGGATGTGCATCAGAAATTGATTAGCTAAACCGATCCCAAATTATTCTAAAAGGGGTAGTGGATCGTGAAGAACTAAATTCTTTTGTTTTAACCAAAGGGGTGGAAGCCTATAAGACACAGCCGAGAAAAAAAAATTGATTTTATATGAAGTCACCCTCTCAAAGGCCTCAAATGTTTCTTCTGGTGCCTTTCAATGATTCTCCATAATTATCACATTTTCAGTATGGATACCGTTGAATATATCCGACAACATGGTGTAGTTTTTATCAAAGCACCTACAAATCCATACTTTCAGAGTAACAATTGAGAGGGACTACAGAGGTTGAGTTGTTCGCATACTATACACTCCCTCCCATTCTTAATCCTTGAAATTTTAGCAACTTACACACTAGTTAAGGTGAATTAATTTTCCACTGCTATCCCCATTAAGTGAAATTTTTGTAAGGATCATATTTTTCCAGAATATGAGGAAAAACAAGACCTTCCCACTAAAATGTTTGGCCCACTCACCCAATTTGTACTAATGTGGTATGGTTCTTCCTATTATTTAGAAAATTAGGTCTTTCACAGACATGCTCCCCCATTAACTATGCCCAACTTTTGTAAGAGACCGTCTCTCCAACAGACGGGACCAACATCACATGTTTAGCTACAAACATCACATGTTTAATGCTGCAAGTAATACATTAATAATACAGGTATACTATAAGATGTTTGAAACTAAAACATGTGATGTTTGTAGTTAAACATGTGATGTTAATCCCAACTCTAAGAGAGAAGGTCTCTCGTAAAAGTTTGTGTTAACTACAGAGAGCTAGTTAAATACTCCCTCCATTCCACCAATTTCTTTCCATTTTGTTTTTGCACAAATTTTAAGAAATTTGAGTACAAAATGGGTTTATATAGATGAAGTAGTAAGTGTATAGTAAAAAGTAAGAAAGAGAATTGAAAAAGTATGAAAGAGAGAGATTAAAATATTAATAATGGAGATAGTGGGTTTCCATAAAAGGAAATGGAAAGTTTTTAATGGAACGCCCAAAATGGAAAAATGGAAAGAAATCTATGGAACGGAGGGAGTATATGTCAACTTTAAAGGATACAGGTAGAGGAAAGAATGGATTACTCATGTACAAAAAGAACCTAGAATTTCAAATATATTTCCAATAAGTTACCATTTGCTAAACCTTCAAGTATTAAAAATAGGAGGGAGTATTAATAATTTCTTAAATGCATATGATAAACACAATGACAGCTGTAATATACATTTATAACTATGCGTATGGATTTTCCAAGTAAACTTTTACTACTCCCTTTAGTATACACATAGACTAATGTTTATCGAAGTTTGTCAAAGACTTGCTATGTTTTCAATAGTAAGTAGTTTGTCGGACCGCCCAAAAGCATGGCGAGAAATATATTAAGTGTGTTGCATAACGGTCATTTTCATTTTTGTACCTCTTTTTTTACCCTGATATTTTTTGAAGCAATACATAACTTCGCTGCTACATTAAGAAAAAGAAACTCGTTGCATCAAGTGTATTGTGCTGTACGCAACCATTTCCCCATGCCAGATAGTCTGTACCTAGACCGTAGTGATCTCGTTTTCAATTGATTACATAAAGTAATTGAATTTATACCACAAATCATCTCAAATAGCAGCATGAAAATAACTTTATTGCCATATAGATTCTTCCAACTGTCCTATTTTGACTTTTTCGGTCAACCGTACAACTTTGACTACGAATCAATCATAATCGGCAATGTAAAACTTTCAATTAAATTATATGATGAGATGAAACATAAAATTGAAGCTCTCGTATGTATCCAGAAAAATCAGAAATGTAAACAGTGGCCAGAGTATACAAAACGAAGTTCAGTTGTAAAACAAACAGAAAACCGAAACAATATGTGTCAATTGCAGTGAGATTAGTGAGAAAATTGGAGTGAATAAGAGATGGAAAATTGAGTTGAAGACAAGAGAACATACGAGATCAACTAAAGCAGCAGCTTTCTGATAGGGCGATCCGTAAGCAATAGCATTTGTTCTCCGGTTGAATTTATGCCTTCTACCACCGCCAGACTCCGAATCACCACCGTGCAGCAACGCCTCATCCATAGTTTCAACTCGAGTATGGGTTTTGACTTGGATCACAGTGTGAATTAGATCAACGTGTTGCGATTTGGGAAATAGATCGAACAGGTGGTGTGCATGAGAGTGTTGGAAATAAAGTCGCTGTTTAACAGTTCATGTGTGTGGAGTATTATTAAATGTTGGAGAGTAAATTGGAAAAGGAAAGGTTGTTGTAACTTAATTAATTACATTTATTAGCATTGAGTCTTGATACGTTCTTATCCATATCTAGCTATTGACTACGGTACACAACTGTCATTGTTCGCCCATCACACGTAGATTTTAACAATACTTATTTCATTAACAACATTGACGTTTTGACTAATAACATGAATGATTTTATTGAAAACATATGTCGTTTCTTGATAATTTATTTAAAAACCGTCTCTCATGAGACTTTGTGTATTATTATTGGTAAGTTTAGATAAATAAAAATAATTGAGTTTTATCCTACTTCAACATTTTTATATGATCCATGCATGTGTCGCATTGACTAAGCATGCATCTTGAGGAAATTAGTACGTATTTCGCACTTCTCATAACGGTTATGGGTTACCTCATTGAATTAGATTATCTCTTTGTTTTATTTGTACCTTTTGAAGGTACAAAGTAATGACTTGATCTATGAGTAACTAGAAATTACGTCACACGCTACACGTGTGAAGCGTATTCTGGTCTTGCTCTATGGCTTGCTAAGTTATAATTGATCTTTCTCAGTACAATTTTATAGATATCTATGTAAACTTATGATTAATTGTCAAAGTTGGTTAATATTATAAAAAAAAAGCTTTAATTATGTAAGATTTATGTGTATACAACATTTCTTGTCTTTGTGTGGTCATCGGAGTCTACTGTAGGCGGCCTAATCAATACCCTGATCGTTGATGATCTTCACGCTCTTGACAACACAACATACAATTGTCCCTATGAGAAAACCGGTTGTGACAAATATATCCCAAAGTAAATATTTACCAAAGGTGCATTAAGAAAAGAAATACATGGTAGATTTGTAATGTTAATTCACCGATCAAACAAATTTATCCAAACATCTAACATATACTCCGTTCAACTATAAGAAAAATTGATAGAGATTGAACGATGCTCAAACCAACAAGTACACACTTCCTATACAAAACCAACTACATGTATTGCTCTCTTGTCTTTTATCTTGTATAAACTCCATAATGCCCGTAAAATACATAATGTATAGTTTCTATAATGGAGTGCTATTACATTACATGTTTACATATACAATTAATGATAAATCAACTAATTACTCAATATTTTGTTCAAAGAAATACAACACTACTCTGTTTGGAGAAATAACGCTCTATTTTATAGTTCGATCCCAACACCTCGATCATACTTGTACTACCGTCCAACCACCTAATTTTTCTCCGAATGGAGTGTAATGAAGTATTCCGATTTATCGATCAAATCAATAAAAAAATGCGAATATGTAATTGTAATTTTTTTTTTTTGAAAACTAAGGTTTAATTTTGGAGTGAATGTACTTGCGTAATGCGTGTAAAAAGGATATGTGAACAACCAACAATAAATTTTGTGTACAAATTCATACTTGTTGACGAGGCTTTAACCAAAATTGATCCAAACATTGATCCGGATTAATATTCCGCCTATCTCCCACCCCCAATCAATCACAAATCACAAGTTTCCTCATTCAACCAAAAATTTGTGTACACAGTCAACACAAATCCAAGAAATCAGCCATGGAAATTAAGTCTGGTCTACAAATCCTGGAACTCCCCTTCACCAGAAACCAAACAATCTCCAAACCCTTCAAGCTAATCAACCTAATGCACACCATGCCTGTTGCAATATCCCTAACAAGTAACAACCTCTCACCCTTCACTCTTCTCCTCCCAATCTTTCTCCATCATGACGACAAGTTTCAATTCTTCACTATAGATAATTACGAAACATTGGTCTTCTTCATTGCAACAACTTTCTCTTTTTTTTCGAGTCTGAATCGGCTTCTCCCATGGATGCCGTCCAAGTTGAATTGAACATTTTACATTAACGGTTTAAGATTAAATCGGAGTCAAAGTTGGAAAATGTTGACTGCAAAAAGTCAAAACAGGACATTTGTTGTGGGACGGAGGGAGTACTTTTTTAACACACATGACACGCAAATTGATAGGAAATCGGCGAATTTTTGGCCTTCTCCACGCGCCCTTTATTGGGTTATATTATAACTTTAAATTAGCGTGTAGCGTCGTCTACTCCTTCCATAATGTTTTGAAAGGAACCGGTTCTTTCAGTGAAATTAGGAGATACTGTCATAAGCGTCATCTACTCGTTCCATAATATTTTGAAAAGGACCGGTTCTTTCAGTAAAATTAGGAGATATTGTCATAAGTCATGGATAGTAATACGTGTCCAAATCTTCTACTGGTCTTAATTTGCGCCATTTACATTTACATCATATTTCTACCATTTACCAATTTACATAAATTATGATCATAGTAATACGGGTTCAAATCTTCTACTGTCTCCATCTGTAGAGCCTCAACAATCTCCTCTTCATCCGAATGTGTGATGTCTATTAGGCAATTTCAAATTCTGAAAAACAAAAATTGAAAACTGTGAATACAAAATGTGGCATGCAACTATGAAAGATGTTTAGAATTGAGAACTAACCTCCCCTCTAGGGCTATTATGTGTGTCGAGCCTTAACAGGGCTCGGCTCGGCTCGGCTCGGCTCGTTTCGGCTCGCTCGATAAGATAAACGAGCTGAGCTCGAGCCTTATATTATTCTCGTTTATGTAACGAGCCGAGCCGAAGACTAATTATTTAAATAAATTTATATTTTTTATTATACATATTTTTAATATTTTTAGTAGATAAGGCTCGTTAAGGCTCGTTAAAGCTCGTTAAAGCTCGTATTTTTTTCGAGTTTGAGTCGAGCTCGTTAAATGTTACCCGAGCTCGAGCCCGTTTTTTTACTCGTTTTTTTTAACGAGCCGAGCTTGGGCTCGGCTCGGTTGAGCTCGAGCCGAGTATTAACCCCTCAGGCAATGATTTCCGCAGACTTAGGATGACCAATAAAAACCACACTTTTTCAAATCAACAACCTCTCTCTTGCCTAACTCAAGCTCAACTCGATATAATTCATATTTAGTTTTTCAAATCAAAACAAACAAAACGATAAAGCTACTGTCTATTAATTAAAAGAACATAATGGCACCAATTTCACATCCCACAAATTGCAAACCTTTGCTTTCTGATCATTAACATAGTCTCACCCGCGCAACAAAAATCGGCATCGATAGGAAATCTAAGTGCGTAGCTTGGCCTCCTCATTGTAGGAAATCGTATGTGATTGATTCTCATACGATAAGGGCTGCATTATATCCATTTTCTGCTCATAACATTAGTTACTTACATACTGCACAACATTAATAGTCACAAATCCAAGTGAAACCATAATAGGTATATGCATATCTACAAGAACAAAATAAAATCTTTGAAATGTGACAGAAACAATTTGAACTTTAATTTCATAGCTCTCACAATCAATTGATAGCATGCTCCGAGTAATAAAGCCCATATCACTTACATTTCAACTCCATTACATAAACAATAAACCATACTAATATAAGTAATTTACTTCCTTTGATCTGCAAAACAAGATTAATGCTAAACTCTAAGTAAAAAAGACAGGACACACAAATCAATATGAGTATATGACCATGATGGACATGAAGATTAGACTTAAAGTTGAGTTTCTTCAACTTTAGTTTAGTTTTGTATTTGTTTCATCACTTCACACTATGATACTCGAGTTGAGTTATATTCATCAACTTCAAAATTCAAAGCTCAAATACATTATACATCAATATCACAATCGAATTTAATATAAAGCACAAAATTTCAAAATTCAACATCAGCTTGTTATTATACATTTACCACAAAACTCAACTCGAATTGAGTTTGAAGTTGAATACCTAATACTACCATTATATATTTTTCATCATACTTTATTCACACAAACGATCATTCAGATGATGGTACCAAAAAAGCACCAGGCCACAAAACTCGAATGCTAATTTATACGCAGGATCCCTCTATCATTTCCATGTCTTTCTTCAAGTGTATAAACTGCACACTTATGAATATCTCATATTCTAAAATTATCCCCAAAAAAACATCCATAACGATTATAATAAATCGTACCTTATTACATACATTATGTGTTAAAGTATTACCAAGTCTAGAAGTAAATCGCAACTGATTACATATATATAATACTCATTTAAAATCCGTTCAAATTTTCTTAATTTTGGGATTACTTTTCTCCACAATCACGTGGGAAAGAAACTATACTCTGTCTATTCACTTAAATGCTTCGACACTTTCATAACTGACGAATATTAATCCTTACTCGCTACTCATTGTGTACCATGTAATTGCACTATTGCAGCATGGTACTAGAGTTAATTGATTTTAGTACCCGTGACTGAATATTCCATTGACCATGTGATTGCTATGGATTCTGTTTGCAGACTGGGCAAGAAACGGATTTTATCTTAGTTTCATCATGTACAGGATCAGGAATTGAACAAACTAGACGAGATCAGGTTCTGAAGGCTAAGAAGGTAAACTCTCTTTATATTTCTGAATTGAACAAACTAGACGAGATCAGGTTCTGAATTGTTCAAAATTGAGCTGGGCTAATCTGCTTCTGGTTCACCAGGTTTGCTACGAGTATGTAGCTGAACCAGGAAAGGAGCTCTACGAACTGGTAAGGACGACAGTACCCATAATTTTGTCTAATCTGATTTTCAATAAAAAAATTTTAAGTGTTACACAGCACATTTATTTCCATTAAGACCTGGTATGATCTGCTTTCTATAGGTTGCTCATTTACCTGACAAAGCAAACAACTATCTTCTATCTAACACCAGCCCTCTCAGTTCTTGAGAAGAATACCTGATTTAACTGCTCTTTGTTGTGTTAAATAGTTCCATTTTTCTTTCTCAAAGAAAGGTATATGTTGTAAAATAGCCAGAGTTAATACATGTTATCAACAGATTTCACATATTTTTTAATTTTAAATACTGATTGTATTTAGGCCATCTCCAGCAGTTGCAACTCTCTGCAACCCACTCTCTCTGCCACGTCAGCATTCCACTCACTGCAACTTACTTTGCAACTCTCCACAATTCTCTACTCCAACAGTGAGCCAAAATCTATTTTCTTTTAACATTTCTTTCAAACTTAATTATTAATTTCATTTTCTTTTCTCATTTCCTTTTAAGCTTTATTCTTGACTTTATTTTAAATGTTATTAATTAATTATAACAGAATTACACTAATGTTTTTTATATATATTACTTGAAAATAAAAATTACATTACTTAAAAAAAACTACAATACTTAAAATTGAAAATTACAATACTTGAAATTGAAAATTAAAATAATTGAAAATGAAAATTACAACAATTAAAATACTACATTTTACGAGTGTGATTTTAATATGTATTTTAAATTTTAGAAGTAATGTATAAGTATAATTATTATCATATAGAAATATTCAAAAAAAAAAAAAATAAAAAAGATAAAAGTAGAAAAGGAATAGAAATAAAAAAAACAAAAAGAGAAAATAAAAACAAAGAAACAAGAAAAGAAGAAAAAAAACAAAAAAAAAATTAAAAAAAAGAGTTGGGGCGCTGGGCCAGCGCCCCACTCTTCCAACTCGTGTTGGGACTCTACTGGAGTCTCAACACGAGTTGCACCAGCGTTGCAACCCAGCATTGCAACGCTGGTGGAGAAGGTCTTACCAAAGTGTAAGAACTCAACTGTGTTGTGTATACATGTACATGGGGCATTGTTTTCATCCTTCTGACTTTACTATTTCGCTATAAAAACTGTACAAAAATAATATGTGATGTTGATCCGGTTTATGAGAGCCAGTCTCTCGAAAACTTTGTATAAATGTTAACCGTATAAATGCAGAAATAGGGTTCTATATTCAGTTCTGATGAGACAGTGAAGAACTTCTGGTCTTTAAGACAAATTTCATTGAAAAAATGCTTCAAGATATCAAAACATAGCCTTTTCTTTCCACTCTAAAGCTTTCCTCATCTGTTTCACTCTCTCCATCTATCAAAACATCCACAAAAGCACCATTTTTCCTGCTTGATTTGCGCCCTTCATCTCTAAGTCAATCTCCCACTTGGCGCAAAAATATCGACAATATATATACTTAGGTGATGTTAGTCCTTTAGATGCCAAAGATACAGAAACACCAAAAAAAGTTGAAAGGACACAAAGTAAACAAGATTTTTTTTCATTGCATCTTCAAGAAATAACATTACATACTTTGTCAAATTACAAGCTTTCACACTCTATACTACATTACTACATAAACTGGAGTTCACCACATTCATCCAGCTGAAAGAGCGGCTCCAAATATGCCATGTCCATTGGAATAGTTGGCAACCCTTCAGCACTTGCTCCTTCAACGTTCTCCAAATCATATTCCGCAAGATATTGCGTCCAGCTATATAGACCAAAATCCTCTTGATTCGTAAAGTCATCCAAAGGAGGATATTGATTATCATCACCCATGGCCTTTGCACTACTTGCTGAGGAAACAGAACTCTCATAACAACAATCAGACAAGGCCTTCTTATTACTTGTTGAAGCACCAGCACTCTCAATAAGTTTTGGTATGCTCAAAACCTCTGCTACTTGTCCAGTTATAACTTCATCATCAATATTCTTTGCCCGTAGACGCTTATGATCACTACCGTCATGATCCTCCACAGTTTGGTGATCACCATCAGAGTATTTCCTCTTTTTGCATCCAATAAACTGATCAGTAGCAGTTGTAGATTGACGAAAATCATCAACAATAATCCTACAGAGAACCAAATCAGTGTTACCCATGGAGTACTCATGCATTCTCCATCTGCCCTTGCCAGCTTCCAAGACTCCGTCGTTCTTGTAGAACGTGAAACTTCTCATCTTCCCGATGACGTTTTGATGGTCCTTGATGTTGTGGCTCACCTGCTTTCCGCCCCACGTACCACAGCCTGCTGTCCGCATAGCACGTTTTTTATTGCCGGACTGAATCAATCTGGAGAAAACGTAGATTTCTTTCTGCTTGAGAATTAAGCCATCCTCCCAAGTGAAATCCCAGGGATCATCATCAGTTAAAACTTCCCAGGGGAGTTGCTTGCCATACATCTGCCTGTCCAAGATTTGGATGAAGTTGGGAAGACGAAGCTGATCGGAAAGTTTACGAGTAAGATAGTAACCAATCAGGTCTTGGTCACTCGGCCTGAACTTGATCCCAGGAGGAAAACTGTTGGTATCCATTGATTGTTTTGATATCTGACTGATAGTATCAATTAAGTAACACACAACGCACAACTTCAATTCGATTCTTCTCAAGAGTGAAGAAACTGAGACAAATTAAACAAACTAATTTGTTCTGTTTTCTGAGCAAGAACCTTGATTAATCTCGCAACGCAAGAAACCGAACAAACCGACTAACTGACCTGAAGAATTCTTCCTGATTCTTTCTGATTACTCTCAAGAGTGAAGTAACAGACACAAACAAATTGATTTGCTCTGTTCGACAAACCAACAATGCAAGAAACCAAACACAAACAAATTGATTTGCTGTGTTCCACAAACCAACAATGCAAGAAACCAAACACAAACAAATTAATTTCTTCTATTCCACAAACCAACAATGCAAGAAACTGAGCACAAACAAATAAATTTCTTCTCTTCGACTAACTGAACTTAATTCTTCCTGGCGCGTATAGGAGAGGTCAATAGGAAACTTTGAATTTAGGAAACTTTGTTTGATTTAAGTAAAGTTTCCTGTCCTTGATATTTTTCACAATTAGATTTAGGGTTATATATATATTTGATTTTTTACTATATGGAAACTTTCTTTGATTTTAATAAGGTTGGGCTTTAAACAGGCCCAGTAGAGTTTCCATCATTCCTTTTTTCACAAGCAACTTTGTTTTAATTAACCCAGGTTTTATTCACGGTTAGAACTTTCAAAATGGCTCATTGGACAAAATAACAACATTCGGTTTTTTTATATAATATACTATATACAAATGATAATAAAATGATCTTGACTTTATGCAAGTAAATAGTTTCACAAGATTTTAAACATAAAAAATTAATTACGTGTTTGTTTAATAATGCATTGTGTTGTGTTCGACGTATATGATATACATTATATACTCCCCCCGTCACACGTCAATTGTCTAATTTTGATTTTTCACATTCAACAAAATTGATCTTTGACTAGAAATTAATTTTAAATTGTACTGGTAAATTTTTTCAATTGAATTATATAATTTAAATTAGATCTTACATTTTCATTATATAATTCAATTGAATATTTTACTATTATCGTTAGAGAAAAATTTGTAGTCAAAGTCCAATTTTGTTAACTGCAAAAAAGTCAAACTGAGGTGAAGGGAGTATACTCCACATGCGCCATCCAAAATTCCACATTCACTTTTTTATAACTCTTTATCTAGAATTAATGAAAGACAATTTGACCAAAACATATTTCAATTATCGCCTTCGTTATTCCTAGTGCGTATAGGAGAGTTCAAGAGCAACGGCGTATTTATAGATCGCTGTAAATTGAATTTAGCAAACTTTGTTTGATTTAAGGAAAGTTTCCTTGATTTTTTCACAATTAGATTTAGCGATATATATGTTTGATTTTTACTATATGGAAACTTTCTTTGATTTTACGAAGGTTGGGCTGTAAACAGGCCCAAGATAGTTTCCTTCATTCCTTTTTGCAAGTAACTTTGTTTTAATTAACCCATGTTTTATTTACCGTTAGATCTTTCAAAATGGCTCTTTGGACAAAATAGCAACATTCTTTTTTTTTTTTTTTTTATATATATATACTATACTATATACAAATGATAAGAAAATGATCTTGACTTTATACAAGTAAATAGTTTTACAAGATTTTAAACATAAAAAATTAATTATGTGTTAGTTTAATAATGCATTGTGTTGTGTTCGATGTATATGATATACTCTATATACTCCCTCCGTCACACGTCAATTGTCTAATTTTGATTTTTCACATTCAACAAAATTGATCTTTGACTAGAAATTAATTTTAAATTGTAATGGTAAATTTTTTCAATTGAATTATATAATTTAAATTAGATCTTACATTTTCATTATATAATTCAATTGAATATTTTACTATTATTGTTTGAGGTTAATTTGTAGTCAAAGTAAATTGTTAACTGCAAAAAAATCAAAACTGAGGTGAAGGAGTATACTCCACATGCGCCGTCCAAAATTCCACATTCGCTTTTTATAACTCTTTTATCTGGAATTAATGAAAGACAATTCGACCCAAACATATTTCAATTATCGCCTTCGTTATTCCTGGTGCGTATAGGAGAGTTCAATAGCAACGGCGTATTTATAGATCGCTGTAAATTGAATTTAGGAAACTTTAATTATTTGATTTAAGGAAAGTTTCCTTGATTTTTTCACAATTAGATTTAGCGGTATATATGTTTGATTTTTACTATATGGAAACTTTATTTTAGGAAGGTTGGGCTGTAAACAGGCCCAGAAGAGTTTCCTTCATTTCTTTTTCCACAAGTAACTTTGTTTTAATTAACCCATACTTTATTTACCGTTAGATCTTTCAAAATGGCTCTTTGGACAAAATAGCAACATTCTTCTTTTTTTTTTTATATACTATACTATATACAAATGATAATAAAATGATCTTGACTTTATACAAGTAAATAGTTTTACTAGATTTTAAAAATAAAAAATTAATTATGTCTTAGTTTAATAATGCATTGTGTTGTGTTCGACGTATATGATATACTCTATATACTTCCTCCGTCACACGTCAATTGTCTAATTTTGATTTTTCACATTCAACAAAATTGATCTTTGACTAGAAATTAATTTTAAATTGTAATGGTAAATTTTTTCAATTGAATTATATAATTTAAATTAGATCTTACATTTTCATTATATAATTCAATTGAATATTTTACTATTATCGTTTGAGGTTAATTTGCAGTCAAAGTAAATTGTTGACTGCAAAAAAGTCAAAACTGAAGTGAAGGGAGTGTACTCCACATGCGCCGTCCAAAATTCCACATTTGCTTTTTTATAACTCTTTTATCTGGAATTAATGAAAGACAATTTGACCCAAACACATTTCAATTATCGCCTTCGTTATTCCTGGTGCGTATAGGAGAATTCAATAGCAACGGCGTATATTTATAGATCGCTGTAAATTGAATTTAGGAAACTTCATTTGATTTATGGAAAGTTTCTTTGATTTTTTCACAATTAGATTTAGCGGTATATATGTTTGATTTTTACTATATGGAAACTTTCTTTGATTTTAGGAAGGTTGGGCTGTAAACAGGCCCATGAGAGTTTCCTTCATTCCTTTTTCCACAAGTAACTTTGTTTTTAATTAACCCATGTTTTATTTACCGTTAGATCTTTCAAAATGGCTCTTTGGACAAAATAGCAACATTCTTTTTTTTTATATACTATACTATATACAAATGATAATAAAATGATCTTGACTTTATACATTGTGTTGTGTTCGATGTATATGATGTAAAATCCCGATTTTTTTTTGTTGAATTGTCTATTTGGATTAATCTGGAGACGAGAAATTATTTGGACCTGAGTTGTTATACGGGATTTTATAAGTTATTATTTTACGGGCCGATATATCCAGACGGACTATGATATTTTTATTGGATTGGTTTTGGACTGGAGTAAAAGCGCAAAATAATTAGTAAAGAGCTATTGGACATTTAGGACCGGCTTAAACTGGACAGATGATTATTAGGTTTCATATATACTGGATGGTTTTAATGTTATGGTTTTAATGTTAGTTTGGGAAGAATTAATCGAAGTTGCCGAATGATTATTATTGTCTCCATGTCGATCCCAAGCCGGTTGATTATCAAACTCTAGTGGATTGATCATCATTGAGAGGTAAGATTGTTTAGCTTTGATTGTCTTTTAGTGAGTTTAACTAGTACGGTTGAGAAGGCATGGTTTTGTTGACTTGGCAGTATACTTATTCGATTGAAACACACTGATTAATGGAGCTTGATGATGTAGAGTACTCCATGAATCTTAATGGCTTTGCATGGATTTTGAGGGTCAGATTTACCATTATTAGAAGGCTAATCGATTGATTAATTGTGAGATATAGTTGCCTTCGGTTTATGGAGATTGAGGTAATTGGAACTCTTGATTACAAGGAAAACTCTCAAACAGTAATAGTCATATCTTCAATTGAAATATATAATTACTAGCATTTACGTAAGTGTGTTAATGGTTTTATATAAACCAATGAACCTGTGATTTTTGAAAACATTTAATAAATAAAAGGGATAAATTTACGCCAATGAGATTCGAACCCTGCACCTTGTACTTAAACAATGACACATGTACGTACCAGATTCAAATTGAATAAGTAAGATCAACGGATGAGATTTAAATTGAATTATAAACTTAGTGAAACTCTGTGAATTATTATACTACTTTGAAAAATATAGGCCTAAATTTTCATTATATAGTTCAATTGAAGATTTTACTATTATCGTTTGAGATATATTCACGGTCAAAGATCAATTTTGTTTACTGCGAATTAGTGTAAACTGGACAACTGGCATGGGACGAAATCCTGTTATCAATACCACCATACTTTTCCTTGTTATCATGATTCATTCTGCAACTCCTCTGTCCTTCAATTTCACTAGCTTCTCACCCAACAATAACACCATATTAACTATGAGGCATCAGCTTATCCGACCGGCAACGTTATCCAGCTCACGCAAAGCATAAACGCGGTGGGACGTGCAACAGATGCCCAACCCCTACATCTTTGGGACACGGCCTCAAGAAACCTCACTGATTTCACCACACGCTTCTCATTTTCCGTAGACTCGCTCAACTCATCTCAATATGCACATTGGATGGCGTTCTTTATAGCCCCTAATGGTTCAAGAATTCAAGAGAACTCTGGAGGCGGGAGTTTAGGCCTTACAGGTCCCTTTAACTATAATATGTCCACAACAGAGAATCCTTTCATTGCTGTAGAGTTTGACATCTTTACAAATGCTGGTTGGGATTTTCCGGGCAGGCACGTTGGCCTTGATATCCAATCGATGAGGTCTGACTATAACGTGAGGTGGCCAAGTAACACTAGCATTATGGAAGGTTGGCAACAAGAAGCCACAATTAGTTATACCGGTCAAGCCAAAAACATTATTTGCCAGAATTTGTGACTACTGGGCAGATGGTACTTGGATCACACAAGGATCATTCTCACTCACAATTGACTTGAGGACTTATTTGCCAGAATTTGTGACTTTCGGCTTCTCAGCTGCAACAGGGGATTTACCGGTACTTTTTACACTCTATTCATGGAACTTCAGCTCAATTCTTATAGTAAATGGTAATGAAACAGTCATTACACCGTGATAGCGTTGCCAATCGGAGGTTGTTTGTTATTTGTACTGGCATTAGCACTGCTTATGTATTGTTTCTGGAGGAAGAAAAAAACATTGGTCAATGGAGTTTATAAGAAAACCTTGGATGTCTCAATCAGCCATGCACTTGAACGAGTAAGCGGACCAAAGAACTTTGCCTATGATGATCTCAAGTGCGCGATGAACAATTCTGCACAGCAAGAAAAGCTTGGCGAGGGAGGGTTTGGTGGTGTTTACAAAGGATTTATTCGAGAAATGGATTCATTTATCGCTGTGAAGAGAGTGTCTAGTGGTTCCCAGCAGGGAATAAAAGAATATGTATCAGAGGTGAAAATTATAAGTAGATCGAGGCATAAAAATCTGGTACAGATCCTTGGATGGTGTCATGAGAGACAAGAACTTCTCCTTGTTTACGAGTTCATGCCTAATGGAAGCTTGGATTTTCATCTTTTTAAGGGAAAAAGTTTGTTGAGCTGGGCAATCAGGTTCAAGATTGCAGAAGGACTGTCTTCTGCTTTGCTCTATCTACACGATGAGTGGGAATAATGTGTCCTGCATAGGGATATTAAGTCGAGTAACATCATGTTGGACGCTGATTTCAACGCCAAGCTCGGTGATTTTGGACTTGCTCGACTAATAGATCACGGGAAGGGATCTCAAACAACCGTTTTGGCAGGTACCATGGGTTACAATATTAGGGGTGTACGCGGGCGGGTGCGGGCGGTTTTTTACCAAATATTCAACCGACCCACCTATAGCGGGTGGACAAAATATTGAACCATGGCGGGTGAACAATTTATCAAACCACGGCGGGTGGGTTGACATTTAAGCGTGTGAATGGCGGGCGGGTTGAACGTATAAAATAAACATGCTATAACATGTTCGAACAAGATAAATATAAGTTCCAATACGAAATAAAACATTCCATAGGCAAGTACAATCACCATACATATGTATAAGTTCCAATAAATTCAAAATACAAGTACATTTGATTCCAAATAGAAGTCTAGGTGAAAATGTACTGGACTCATGTTGGTGATAAAAAAAAAATTCTTCCAAACACCTGCTGCTGCTTGTTATCTCTTCCAGTCATCAATGAATTCTTTTTGTTGCTCTCTTTCATGCTCTCCTATTAACACAAATCCAAAAATCCAGTCATTAGTTACAAGCTGTGAAATGCTATATAACTATATAACAAAAAATAAAAAAAAAATATATAATTTATGTGGGCGGGTGGGTCGGGTGGGTGGCGGGTGACTTCGCCCGCACCCGCCACCCACCCGCTCGAAGCGGGTGATTAAATTTTCGACCCACGGCGGATATTTTTAAAAATTTCAACCGGCGGGTGCGGTTTGCAGCGGGCGGATTGGCGGGCGGCGCGGGCGGTTTTTTTTTTTTTTATGTACAGCCCTAGGTTACATGGTGAAAGTGCATGTTGTTAGAAACAATATTCATGCACTTTGCAGGACTTTATTGATAATTGCCTTCTTCACTAACATTAACCTAATTCCACTTGTTTTAGTTCTTTGTCTGTGACATGATTCAACGTATGTATCCTAAAGGAAAGCAAGGAAGTCACCAAATCATGGAATCTTAGAAGACAAGATACGATGGACTCTTGGAAGACAAGATACAACATACTCTTGGAAGAAAAGATACTATGGACTCTTGAAGATAAGGATAAGCAACAAGTTAACAAGATAATTTCGTACTTGATACTTAGAGCTGGTCGAAGTCTCTATATATACCAGATCAAGTACAGTGTGAAGATTAACAAGTGTAGTCATTATTTCGCATAATAGTCTTAGTTGAATCTTGTTAAGTTCAAACAATGAGGAATAATGCAACAATGACAGAAAACAATAATCGAACAAACAATGAACCAAGACCAGAAAGCCAGAGACACAAGAATTAACGTGGTTTGGCAATGCCTACGTCCATGGAGATCAACCAACAATCTTTATTGATACTTAGGTTACAGCCATACGACGTAACAAGAACAATCCCACATAAAAGATAAGACCAACCTAATATGCTATTCTCCGAAGTATGATCCCTAACTTCCTATCAATCTTCTATTATTGATATTCTAGTCAGATCTGATCTATGAAACAAACGAGCCCCTTGACTATATATAGAGAACTCAACTACCAAATCCTACAAGAACAAGAAAACTAATTACTATTCCTTCTAGCACAAGAAAACTAATTCAGGTAACCTTCTTGTATAAGGAAACCACCTAGAATTCCTTCTAGAATCAGGAAACTTAATTAGTTAAATGCCTAACTAATTCTCCAGCTTTCCATATTCTGGATTTGATCATCACCGTTGAGATTTCCATATTTAATCTGAGTCTTTCAACGATCCATATCATTGTTGAGTTAAAAGTCTCACAATCTCCACCTTTAGCTCAATCAATGATCCCATCAACTGATCTCAACGTATCCCTGAAGTTAGGACACAACCCTGAAAGTCTCCACCTGAACTTGTGTAGGTTTCTTTATCAGTATCAACATTGTTCATGCTCTACCGTTGTCCCAAACCACTCTCCAGTGTATCCATATGCCTAGTGATATCATCCCACAGCTATTGAACACCTCACCTTCAGTAATAGCTTAATCTTCCTCTTCTAGAAGATGTTTTTTTTTTCACTTTCGGATGTTTTCCGCCGCTCTCCAGGACACCATACCAACCAGGTACAAACACTATCACCTGGGAAATCATCTCAGGAGTCCAATGGACCAAACCACGCGCCATTTCGAGCGCCGACGCGCCATCGCTGTGCAATTTTTCTTCCTATCGCATGAGACACACGCGCCAGCCTCTTTGAGCATGCTGCACACGCGCCTGCGCCCCTCCTCGCGATTCTGGACATAGTTTCGGTCTGTTTTGCGTGATTCTTGCACCCTTTAGACCCAAATAAACTCCTATCCGATCCCAAACCATAAGGAAACTCATTCCCAACTTCCGATGGTCTTCTCTTGACTTCGGTTGAGTTTGAATCCACCATAGAAGACGGATCTAAGCTTTTCACCTTGCAAATTGTCTCTAGTTTCGACGATATTCCTTTGGCATGTTTCTCAATCTCAAACCTTGTAGACGTCATTGATACAATTACTTCCTTCCACTTTCCCACAGATGGCGCCAATTGTTAAGTTCAAATAATGAGGAATAATGCAACAATGACAGAAAACAATAATCGAACAAACAATGAACCAAAACCAGAAAGCCAGAGACACAAGATTTAACATGGTTCGGCAATGCCTATGTCCACGGAGATCAACCAACAATCTTTATTGATACTTAGGTTACAACCACACGACGTGACAAGAATAATCCCACATAAAAGATAATACCAACCTAATATGCTATTCTTCGAAATATGATCCCTAACTTCCTATCAATCTTCTATTGTTGATATTCTAGTCAGATCTGATCTATGAAACAAACAAGCCCCCTTGACTATATATAGAGAACTCAACTAACAAATCCTACTAGAACAAGAAAACTAATTACTAATCTTTTTAGCACAAGAAAAATAATTAAGGTAACCTTCTTGTATAAGGAAACCACCTAGAATTCCTTCTAGAATCAGGAAACTGAATTAGTTAAATGCCTAACTAATTCTCCAGCTTTCCATATTCTGGATTTGATCATCACCGTTGAGATTTCGATATTTAATCTGAGTCTTTCAACGATCCATATCATTGTTGAGTTAAAACTCTCACCGGAAGGGATCTCAAACAACAGTTTTGGCAGGTACCATGGGTTACATGGTGAAAGTGCATGTTGTTTGATCAACTGTTGCACCAACAGTGCAACAGTATTCATGCACTTTGCCGGACTTTATTGATAATTGCCTTCTTCACTAACATTAACCTAGTTCCACTGGTTTTAGTTCTTTGTCTGTGACATGATTCAACGTATGTATCCTAAAGGAAAGCAAGGAAGTCACCAAATCATGGAATCTTAGAAGACAAGATACGATGGACTCTTGGAAGACAAGATACAACAGACTCTTGGAAGAAAAGATACTATGGACTCTTGAAGATAAGGATAAGCAACAAGTTAACAAGATAATTTCGTACTTGATACTTAGAGCTGGTCGAAGTCTCTATATATACCAGATCAAGTACAGTGTGAAGATTAACAAGTGAAGTCATTATTTCGCATAATAGTCTTAGTTGAATCTTCACTTTCTTTTGCTAGTCTTTGAAGTTACTATTGGATCGGGATAGTGATCTCGGTTATCTAGCTGTGTCTAGATTAGTCACTTTGGAATAGTTTGATGTTCTGATTAGCTTTGTAGTTTAAACTTTTCTCATAGAAAATTCTTAAATTTAGTTTTTGTAAATCCTCTTTCAAATAGTGGATATTTTTCCTATGGCTCGGTGGGTATATTCATATACCTGCTAGAAATTATTTTGCATGCTTAAGTGTTTTATTTTGTTGTGCATTTATGACTGTTTTTGTTGTTCGTCAGTCACTGTTACATCAACTGTTTTACCAACATTGGTATTAATAATAGTGTATCAGTACAGGAGTACAAGTCCCAGGTCCTTACGTTCTTACACATAGCACCCGAGTGCATGATCACCAAGCAGACCGATGTGTTCAGTTTTGGCGTGGTAGCACTAGAAATAGCTACTGGACGAAGATCGATAGATCTCAAAGCCGAAGAACGCCAAGTAAACTTGGTCGAGTGGGTATGGCATCTATACGAGACAGGGAGGCTTCTTGAGGCGGCTGATCCTCTACTTGATACTTGCTTCAACTTGCAAGAAATGGAGCAGTTGATGCTTGTAGGTCTCTGGTGCGCCCACCCGGTTAGCAATTCTCGACCCTCAGTTAGACAAGTGGTTCTTCTACTCAATTTTGAAACTCCCTTTCCTCATCTTCCGCTAAAAATGCCAGTTCCGACTTATTGAAACTCTCTTTAACTCAAAGTTTCGGTTGACCATGTTAAATGCAATTCAATTATATAATTAAGGTCTTGTGGATGTGAAAAACGTTGTTGGGATAACCCCTAAAAAGGGCCCGTGGACATTACTCGGCCAAATCAGTCGTAACAGTACTTGTTGAGTAATCAACTCACTACTTCGTCTTCTACAATGAAATCGAACTAACTTGCAATTCACAGAGAGAGTGTCACAAAAGTGAATACTGAAGAACACTGACAATTACGTGGTTCGGCTATACTAGCCTATATCCACGGAAAACAAGTAAGATTCTTATTGCAAACAAAGCGTACAGATTACAAGCTTTTCCGGTGAAATCAATCAACAATATTTTCAGATTTTTACCTAAATTCTAATCACGAACCCTAACTTCAATCGTATAGAATTACAGAAGAAAGAGTGTTTGCTTTATGGAATTGACAGAGGGCTAAGCATATCACCATTGTTGTTCAGAGAATGAGATCAATTTCTACAGAAGAAAAATAAATGCTTCCAATTGATCGACTGACGACAATGCTCTGTTTTTCCTTTTAACGGCATAACTGTCGCATAACAACCAAACTATCACAGCCATCCAAATCTCTAGAAACGAACTCAGCCGTCCAACTTGAAAAGACACAATTTGAGCAATACTGATTAGAAATGAGAAAAAGAAAAGTAATCCAATCATACAAATTAATAAGCATATCTTATTTAACTCGTTGTTCACCTTATATTTCTCTACGTGCCTTAAAAAACCAATGTAATTTCTTTGCAAATACCAATGAGTGTACTTTCCCTTTCCAAACAAACCAGACCACTATAAATCACCACCAGCACGGATGAACAACACGAATGACTCGACAGTGGTAGATATCGCCAAGTTTATTTAAGATTGTGGAAAGAATCGATCTCACAGAAGAAATGAAGAAGACGAATTGGAGCAGGGAATAACAGAATTGAAGTGCGGCAGTTGGACGAACTCAACACGTCCTAAGTCGTTGACACACAACGAGTTACCACAACAGATCAAGCCCCAACAACAGACAATACAAATCGGTTTGGTGCAGGTGCACCTGCAACATGAAGCCAAGAATAGTACCTGATTATGCAGAAATGGTGGAATAGCTCAGACGATCAATACTCGTGTTTCTTGGCTTATTGAAGGTGATTGGCTGTGGGATTTTTACCCTAGTACTAGGACGCTCCTATGAGAGTTGTCAATTGTGAATCACAGCTTTAGAGTAGAGTGAATTTTCTCCTATAAATTGGTTAGTTAGGGTTCTTCATTTGTATCCAGTTTTTGTGCAAATTCAATATACAAAGCAACACTTTTCTGGAAATGTTTATGAGTTTTAATATGGCATTCTTTAACCTGAGCTTTCTGATTCTGCCTTAGCTTAATTTTCCATTTTTTACTTTAAAGCTCTTCTTTTCCTTTCTCTGTAACACAGTCCTCTTCAATGGTTGATGATACAAACAATGTTAATGCTGGGAAAGAGTAGGAATCTACCACCACTGTTGGTAGCATTCGTGACTATGATAACCCACACAATCACTTGTATCTGCATCACAATGATACCACCACAACTGGTGCAGTGACTCCTGTTCTTGATAACACTAATTATCACACATGGAATAGACCTTTTCTCATTCAGCTCACTTTGAAAAACAAGAAAGGTTTCATAGATGGGACACTAGAGCAACCTGGCCTAGATGATCCTAATCTAAGGGCTTGGGTGAAATGTAACACCCTTATTATATCCTGGATGATGAACTCTGTTGCTCATGAGTTAAAGAGCACTATACTCTTTCCAGAAACTGCAAGAGAAGCTTGGGAGATCTTAAAAATAAGATACTCAGAGCCCAATGAAGTGAGAACTTTTCAACTTGAGCAAGAGCTCAGTTCTGTGACTCAAGGCACCATAACTGTCACAGACTACTACACTAGGCTCACTGGGATCTGGCAAGAAATAAACAACTATCAAGCCCTCCCACTGTGCTCAAGTTGTAATAGCTGTGAGTGTAAAAGCACAAAGAAATTTTTAGAGCTGCAAGAAACTAGAAAGGTCTACAAGTTCTTAATGTGCTTGAATGACTCATATGAGTTCATGAGAGGAAGTATCATACTGATGGATCCTCTCCCATCAGTTGACAAAGCTTACTCTATTATGTTGAAAGAAGAGAAGCAAAAGCAAACCAGGTGTACCAATCAAGCTATGATTCATGAGCACACAACTTTAAGTGTGAGTGATAACAAGAAAAAAGAGAAAATGTATTGTACTCTTTGCAGAATAATTAATCATAGCCTTGAGAATTGTTTTCAAATCAATGGGTACCCTGAGAGCAGCAACAAAAAGCAAGCTACTGACATGCATGTTCCCAATAGAGGAGGCTTTCATGCTAGGTTTGCTGCCAGAAGAGGTAGAGGAGGCTATAGAGGTGGTAGAACCAGTGGAGGAAGAGGCTACCCCTATCAGGCTCAAAACCAGTACAACAATGGCTATGGTGCTAATGACGTGCAGCACAACCCACTAAATGCACTCCTCACTAAGCAGATGCTGTAAAATTTCGGAATTTATTTTTAGGACTGTCCATTTGAAATTAATTTGGAGACGATAATTTTTTGGACTTGAGTTTATTTACGTGATTCTATGAATCTTATTTGAAGTGGGTCAGCTTCGTAAGCCCAATTATTGGAAAGCCAAGTTCAGTTTGTTTGAAAGCCCACTAGGTTTTTATTTATTTTGATTACTTCTTTATTCTTCCCCTTTGTCCTTCTGCGGTCTTCTCTTCTACATCTTCACCATGTTTTCTTTCTTCTCTCTTCTCCTTCTTCTCCCCTGATCTCGTCCCGCAGGCCGGAATCGATTTAGAAATAGGGGAGTCGGACCCGCAAAATCCTTAGATCGATTTGTGTTATTTTGGATTGTTTCTGGACCGTTTTGGACGGAGGAAGTTGATGAGAATTGTATGATGTTACCTTTGCTCGGAGTTGGAGGAGTTTTGTTGGAGTTTGTGACGTTTGGATTGCTGCATGGACTAAGTTGAGGTTTTTGAAAAATTAAAACCCTTCCTTTTGAGAATTTGATGTTTCCAGGGACCTCACGTGTAATAGACCATATTCAGCTTATTTCAGTTTTGCCCCAGATCTGTACATTACCTATTTTGCCCCTGAACTCGCACCTATCTACAGACGTTGCCATCACAGGTTTATAGTTTGTTGTCTGCGGTTTGTTAACAACTATATGCCTAGCCTAGTTGGTCATTTTATTCGTTGTTAACCCAGAGGTTGTAGGTTCGAACTCTCACACGACCAAATATTTTTATTAGCCTTTATGACCCGTTTAAATTTACCATTGTACCCCTAGACATTGCAGAATTATATTTGTGCCCTTCCACCATTTAAACCTACTTTTCCTAACTAGAGAAATTACCGTTTTACCCTTATGACCCAGTTTCCCCTTTTTAACCTATTGAAACCGGAGTAGAGGCTTTTTGGAGTTAATTAGCAAGTGGTGCCATTGGAGGATTTAAGGCTCTATGTGACTTTGGAGAATTCGAGTTGCGGGTAGGAGCTTTCGTGGTTGGATATGTTAAGCTTGCATTCGTATCGACCATGACGTAAGGGGGATTTCTCGACACTTTTGCTTTATTTTTCGTATTATCGTGTATATATATATATATATATATATATATATATATATATATATATATATATATATATATATATATATATATATATATATATTTTAATGTTTGACAAAGAACTTATGGTTATTATATCAAGATATGGGACTTGATATAATAGTCTATTCGAAAAAGGATCAAGTATGTGTATCCCAAAATGTTTTCCTTGTGTATGCGATTTGTGAAAGTGATTTGATAAAGCATGGATTATGTGTACGTTTAAGCTCATCGATATGCCTATGAAGTGTGTGACCCTTTCGAGGGATTTTCGTGCTTTGTAGTACTCCAAGTGTTATGTGTGTGACCCCTATTATGTTCGGGAATATGTTATGTGAAAGCCGACCTGTGTGCCACCACGGTTTGTGTGGCCATAGTGTATATTTGATTCGAGCTAAAAGTGTGAATTGCAATTATTGTGACATGTGTTCCATGCAAATGATTTTCGACTAATGTTTGATATAAAATGGAGTGTATATGTATTTATACTTTTTATATGTACTTGATCCAGGTAAAAGTGCCAGGAGCTCACCCTTACAACCCCCTTAAGATGTTTAGTGAAGTGGCATTGATTAATGGTACATTGGAGTTGAGACGGTAGTTAGATGATGGATTTTGTGAAGACTTTTTAGTAGTTGCGCTCTGAGGTTTATAGTGTAGCAGATGAAGTGTACTACCGGAACTGTTGCTATGTATGGAGATTTGTAAATTGTATAATTACTTTGTATGGGATTTAGTTGCTCTGATTGTCCCACCGTTGAGTTGTATTGTTATTTCGAGGTTAAGGTAGGCTTCGTCTTGGCATGAGCCCATCTCACGATAGACGGCCGGTCACGCCAAAGTGATTTGGTTTTGGGGCATGACAGATGCAACAATTTCTGAGCAACAATATATAATGATAAGAAAGATGCAAAGTCAGCTCCATCTGCAAGCACTACTCCATCTCCTAATGCTTCTTCAAGCACTCTAGGTATGTCACTTTACACTTATACAGAACCATGGATCTTAGATTCAGGTGCCACTCATCATATTGTTTGCTCACCAAGATACTATACTCACAATGTTGAAAACATTAATTCTACTGTTCAGTTACCAAATGACTTATATATTCCTATAACACATATAGGATCTATTATGATTAATAAAGATATGGTGTTGCACCATGTTCTATGTGTTCCCACATTTAAAATAAACCTGATCTTATATATAAGATTGTTAAAGATAATGATCTGTCTGTTATAATATCTAAGAATGGTTGCTTGATCACACATGAACCTATACCTTGGAGCAAATCCTTGAGCAGGATTGGGAAGATTGAGAATCAGAGAGGACTATATCACTTGAAGTTTGAAGATGTTTGTGATTCCAAGAAGGCATATGCCATTAATAAAGATAGTAGATTAGCTACAGTCTCAAGCCATCTGTGGCACTTTAGATTGGGACACCCTTCTATCAGTAGATTAAGTATTTTATCCAAGCTTTCCTCAGATGTTAAGACTTCTGTACTTGATCATTGTAATGTTTGCTATCAAGCAAAACAAAAAAGGAGTACTTTTTCTCCCAGTTATATAAAGTCTACATCTGCTTTTGAGTTGATTCATTGTGATTTATGGGGACCATATTCAGTCAAAACATTGCAAGGTCACAGCTATTTTCTAACTATAGTGGATGACTACAATAGAACAACATATGTTCATCTTCTTAAACAAAAATCAGACACAGAAATAGTAATAAGAGATTTTATCAATCTGATAGAAAATCAATTTCAAACAAAAATTAAAATCATCAGATCAGATAATGGAACTGAGTTTAAAATGACAAATTACTTACATGAAAAAGGTATTATTCACCAATTAACCTGTCCTTATACACCTCAACAGAATTCAGTATTTGAGAAACATCAACACATTTTAAATGTGGCTAGAGTCTTGATGTTTCAGGCCAATTTACCTCTTGAATTCTGGGGAGAATCTATTTTAACAGCTGTTTATATCATTAATTGGCTCCCAAGCACATCTCTAAATGATAAAACACCATATGAGGTCTTACACAATAAATTACCAGAATACAAGCACCTTAAAGTATTTGGATTCCTATGTTATGCATCCAGTTTACCTGTACAGAGATCCAAGTTTGATTCAAGGTCTAGAAGATCTATTTTCCTTGGATATCCACCTCACATTAAGGGGTATAGATGTTATGATCTGGAAACAAAACAATTTTTTTGTTCAAGAGATGTTTTCTTTGTAGAAGATGTTTTTCCATTCAAAGAACAGATCACTGATAATAAATTAAGAAACCAATATCACCTTTAGTCCAAGTTTCATAAACACTGATGATATAAGAATCTCTACACCTGCACAACAGGTAAGCCCTCCCACTGATTCCTCTTTTGTGCATGACACAACCCCTATTGATCTCTCAGCTAATCCTCCATTATAGGAGAATAATGACATTGAACATGATGATGCTGTCACAGATAATATGACACATCAATCTCCTATACATGTTGCTTCTGACACAGAAGCTCAACCTGATCTTACTCAAACACTGAGAAGATCTACTAGACATATTGCATCTCCTAAAAAGATGAGCAATCTCAACACTATAGTATACCAAGAAGTAATAGTGCTCATGGCACAACTTATCCACTACATAACTATATCAGTTACGATAAATTATCATCAACACACAGAGCTTATACATCTCAATTGTCAGATCTGCAAGAGCCAACATCTTATGCAGATGCAATAAAGCTCAAACATTGGAGGAATGCCATTAGGACTGAACTTAAAGCCCTGGCTGAGAATAACACCTGGATCATTGTCCCATTACCTCCTGGTGTAAATCCAATCAAATGCAAATATGTTTTTAAAACTAAATTAAATTCACAAGGTGAAATTGAAAGACATAAAGCTAGACTTGTTGCTAAAGGTTCACACAAACATATGGCATTGATTATACAGAAACTTTTAGCCCAGTTGCCAAGTTAACAATAGTAAAAGTCTTTCTTGCTATAGCAGCTAAACACAACTGGTTCCTAGAACAGTTGGATATTCACAATGCTTTCTTAAATGGTAAAGTTAATGAAAAAATATATATGGTACCTCCTCCAGGCCTTTTAGTTCAGGGGGAGAATCCCTAATGCCACTCAAATGGTTTGTAAGTTAAACAAATCTCTATATGGCCTAAAATAGGCATCAAGGCAGTGGAATAAAAAATTTCCTTTCCTTGGACCTCTGATTTCATAGACACTGTTTCAGTGCCTTCAGAAATACAGGAAATAATCCTGGAGTTGTTGTAGAATTCTAACACATCCAGTGAAGAAACTCTACTGGGAGTAGCAGATAGGAAACCCTTTATTTGTGCCTTTTCAAGCATGTCAAGAATTAGCTTCCTATCGGCTTGGTTTTCAATTGCAGCCGTGAGGTATTCCTCAATCATGGCACCACCCCAAATCATCCTGTGATTTGAAGTCCAATGATCAGGATTAAAGTCTCCTACCAACCGATTGTTTACAACTACCAACTCTGGTGCTTGCTTTTCAGCAGTACCAGTGGTAGTAGATTGGGATTTCTGGGTAGAAGCATGTTTTGGAGCCATCTCTTTATATAGTGTAAGTTTTCGAAAGTCTGAAAGAGATTAGGGTGAAAGATTAGTGATTCTTTGAAGAAAAACTAATTGAGGGACAGAGATTTACAGAGAAGTTGAAGAAATGTTTTTGCTATTCTTGTGCAAGTCTGAATGTTGGATTAGGGGAAAGTGAATTCTTTTGCCAAAATCTTATATATATAGCAATGTAATCTCAACAGACATATACATACAAATTGATTTTGTATGTACGTATCTGTGTTTTTGCAGTAAGGCGTGGGTAAAAGTTTGTTTGATATTAAATGCTTAGTGGGCCACGTCGGAGTTTTTACAGTCCACTATTTTACAGAGAAATGATCTCGTCTGTTAAGATCAAACGCCCATTTCATCAAGGGTCAATATTGCTTCTTCAGCAATGATCACAATCAGCAATTGTAAGTGTGCCCAATTAATGAATTTTGGCGATTTGCTATCTGAATCACATTTCTGTGTGACTAAGAACACTGTTTGCATCCGAGTCTATCTCACACTTAGTATTTGTCCAAGTTTTACACAAAGATAGAAATAACACAAATTTCAAGAGAGTAGTTGACTGCAGACAGTTGTACTATTCTCTTTTATGTTCCCCCTCACTGAGTGATCTAGATATCTGAGTGCCTGTCTCAGAAATCTTCAAATAGCTATTTTACCCTTTAGCCTTTGGTTTCTGGATACCCGTTCCAGATTCCTCTTTTCTGGATACCCGTTCCAGATACCTTGTTTTCTGGATACCCGTTCCAGATTCCTCTTTTCCCTCCTTTGATATTTTCTTCAGATATCTGAACTTTTTCAGTTCTTTGGTAGCTCCATTACTCCAAGACTATGTCTTAAGGCTAAGAATCTACTTTCTTGTAGTGGCTTAGTGAAGATATCTGCACGTTGGCCTTCAGTGCCAATCTTGAGTATCTCTATATTGCCTTTTTCAACATGGTCTCTAATGAAGTGGTGTCTAACATCAATGTGCTTTGTTCTTGAATGGAACTTAGGATTCTGAGTTATGGCAATAACACTTGTGTTGTCATAGAAAATCGGAGTTTTCTCTTCATTGACCTCATAGTCTCTGAGTTGTTGTTGTATCCACAATATTTGTGAAGCACAACACCCAGCAGCAATATATTCAGCCTCTATGGTAGATGTGGCAATTGAGTTTTGTTTCTTGCTGAACTATGATATTAATCTGGCACCAAGAAATTGACAAGTTCCTGAGGTGCTTTTTCTATCAAGCAATGATCCAAAGATCGACATCGTATAATAGACTAAACTCAATACACTGTCTTTTGGATACCACAATCCAACTTCTACAATACCCTTTACATACCTTAATATTTTCATAGCAATGTTGTAGTGTGATTGCATTGGATTTGTCTGAAATCTAGCACATACTCCAACAGCATATTGAATATCAGGTCTACTTGCAGTGAGGTACAGTAGAGACCCAATTAATTTCCTATACTTGTGTTCTTCAACACTCTTGTCAGATTCAGTATAGGTCATTTTGGTTCCAATGCTCATAGGTATCTTAGCATTCTGTTCAGAAGGCTTTAGTTTAAACTTGTTGAGCATGTCCTTTGCATACTTTGTTTGACTAATGAATATTCCATCATTGAGTTGCTTGACTTGCAACCCTAGGAAATAATTCAATTCTCCCATCATGCTCATTTCAAATTTACTTTTCATGAGCTCAGCAAAGTCTTCACAAAGTTGCTTGTCTTTAGATCCAAATATAATATCATCAACATATACTTGAACTAAAAGTAGTTTCCCATCATGGTTCAATGTAAAGAGTGTTTTATCAACATCTTCTTTCTTGAAGCCACTTTCTAGTAGGTATCTGGCCAATGTATCATACCATGCTCTTGGAGCTTGTTTCAGCCCATACAGAGCTTTCTGAAGCTTATAGACCATCCTACTTTCTGAGAAAACTTCAAAGCCTGGTGGTTGCTCAACATAGACTTCCTCAGCAAGTTCACCTTTTAGGAATGCACTCTTGATATCCATTTGATAAACTGTAAAGTCATTATGAGCTGCAAAGGCTAGAAAGAGTCTTATTTCATCCAATCTTGCAACTGGTGCATAAGATTCATCAAAATCTAGTCCTTTAGTCTGGGTGAATCCCGTGGCAACCAACCTTGCTTTGTTTCTGGTTATTTCACCAGACTCAATCATTTTATTTCTAAAAACCCACTTAGTTCCAATTACAGATATTCCGTCAACTAATGGAACCAGTTTCCAGACTTTGTTTCTCTCAAATTGATCCAACTCTTCTTGCATTGCAGAGATCCAATCTTGATCCTTCAATGCTTCTTCTATAGTTTTAGGTTCAATATTTGAGATGAAACATCCATATAGAGAGTCAGCAATTGCTCTCCTAGTTCTAACTCCTTGGTCTAAAGGACCGATCACATCCTTGGTAGGATGATTTCTTATCCATTTCATAATGGGTTTTGAACTAGTAGGATCAATATTATTGTGATCTGAATGTGATTCAATATGATCTTGATAGGATACTTGTGCAGTATCTAACACATGGGAAATGTCATGGATATCTGACACTTTTCCAGTGTTAGAGATATCTGGAATTTGATTTTCAGCAATCTCATTCTCAGAAACCTCTTCATGATGAAGGTTCTCAGTAACTTGTTCCATTTCTGGAATTCTTATAGGAAATTCTTCATCATGTCTTAGAGTCATCTGGTTATTACTAAGCAATGGTTGCTTTTCATCGTCAGATTCATCCTCTAAGTGAATGATAGAATTGTTTCCTTTTGAGGATTCTTCTTCAGAATCTTCAATCATTAGTTCTTTGAACCTATCTGAGAGTTCTTCATTCAAGGGTATTTTCTTGTTTCCTTCGTAGAAAACTACATGAACAGATTCTTCAATCTTTTGCATTCTTTTGTTGTAGATTCTATAGGCTTTGCTATTCAGAGAATAACCAAGAAATACTCCTTCATCTGCTTTTGGTTGAAATGTTCTCAAGTATTCTTTTTCATTGTTAAGAACAAAACATTTGCAACCAAACACCCTTAGATGTTTGATACTAGGGGGTCTACCAATCAAAAGCTCATAAGGAGTTTCGTCATGGTGTTTGTTAATCAAACATCTATTTTGAGTATAGCAGGCTATGTTAACAGCTTCAACCCAATAGATTTCACTTATTTCAAAGGTCGAAGCATTGTTCTTGCTGCTTCTTTTAGGGTCCTATTCTTCCTTTCAGCAACACCATTTTGTTGTGGTGTCCTTACGGAAGATAGTTGATGTTGTATACCTTTGCAGGTACAAAACTCTTTTATGTACTGGTTCACAAACTCAGTACCATGGTTTGTTCTGATTACAGATACCTTGTCATTTTTCATGACTTCAAGCTTATTCAGCAAGTTGGGTATCTCAACCCTTGCATCAGATTTTTGTTTGAGAAATACAACCCAAGTGAATCTTGAGTAATCATCAACAACAACCAGACCATACTTCTTTCCTGCATAGCTAGTTACAGAGGATTCAAAAAGATCCATATGTAACATTTGCAATGGCCTTTCGCTGGAGTGTCTAGTTTTAGACTTGAAAGATGTTTTGGATTGTTTTCCCATTTGGCAAGCTGAGCATATACCATCCTTTCTATATGCCATTTTGGGTAAACCAACCACCAATTCTTTCTTGGCTAGTTTGTTCAGAGTTTTGAAATTCAAGTGACTCATTCTTTTATGCCATAGCCAATTTTCTTCAGTGTGGCCAGATTGACTCACCATGAGACATTCTTCTGTTGTGGCGGATGCCCAATCAAGAATAAAGATTTTTTCCTTCGCCTAGCAACCAAGACTGTCTGCTTTGACTCATTGTCAATCACTTTGCATAGTTTTGACTTGATCTTGACAGTGTATCCTTTGTCTACTAATTGACTCATGCTTAGGAGATTATATTTCAATCCCTTTACATGTAGTACTTCAAAGATTGTAAGGGCTCCAAACTTCAGATTGCCAAATCCTATGGTTGGATTTTCATCTCCTCCAGCAAACCTGATAATTGGTCCATCATTGCATTTTCTGTAGTTAATCAGATTTGCTTTGTCTCCTGTCATGTGCTTCCCACATCCACTATCAAAATGCCACTTTGGATTAGTCTTTAGAGTGTTCTGCACAAAATAGGAAACAGGAGATTAGGTTCTCATACCAACAATGGAACCATCTGGACTAAAGAATCTTCCAGTAAGAATCCATTTTTGAATGAATTTCTTAGGAACATTCTTTTGTCTAACAGGAACATAAGGAGGAATTCTAGTTAAATGATTAGTATCATTGTTATTAAGAACTGTTTTCTTCCTTGGTGTGTTCCTTGGTGCTCCATTAGGTGCTTTCAGATACCTGTCAGGTTTCTAAGTCTGGTTCTCAGCAAACTTAGCTTTCCTAGCCAGATTTCTTCTAGCCCTAACATTCAAATTTTCAGTGGCTTGACTCATCTTCCACTTCTGATAATTGTTGTGAGCAATTCTAGCCTTTAACCATCGTTCTTGCTCTTGTTTATACTCACGAGCAAGTTGTTTCCCGATGGCTTTATAGCCAATACCATTTCGAGCACCTGGTACTATCTGAGTTCTCATCTCAGCAGCTTTGCTAGTCTTTGGGTAGTCTATTTTCTTTTCAGAAAACGTGACATAGGAGAATTTGCCAGCTCCTGCAATTCTTCCTTTCTGGGAGACATAGCACTGTGGGTGATTACACTTTTCAGTGTTATGTTTCTTTTCAGAAACATTCCCAACAGTTTTCCTTGGGACTTGTTTTTCCCACAAAGGTTTGGTCGCAACTGCCTTTCCTTTGTCAACAGCCTTAGCTTTCTTACCAATGCTATAGGTTGTTTGGGAACCATCTTGCTGAGCACTAACAAATGTTATTCTTTGGCCACTCTTATTCAGAGTGATAGAACTATTTGCTTGTGTGTCCAGCCCAAGTCCTCCCTATTCTGAAGGATCTCTTAAATAAGAATGTACTTCAGTAAGAGTGTCACTAGCTTTGACATAAGACTGGAAAGATACTTCCTTCTTTTTGAGTTCCTCATTTTCAGAAAGAAGACCTTCACATTTCTTTTGAAGTTTGGCCAAAGCTTCTTTATGTGACTTTTCTGTCTCAGATATCTGAGCTTTGAGAAATGCAATTTCAGCATCCTTTTTCTCAGATATCTTGAGTAATTTTGAATTTTCCTTTACAAGAGAATTCTTTTCTTCTTCAAGGGTTTCGGCTCTAGCTCGGACCATTAGAAATTCTCTTTCGTAGAGATCAAGTTCTCTTCTGAGATGTTCCAGATCTTTGATTCTTTCCTCATCACTTTCATAAGTATAACAAGAAGTATGTGTTACCTCATCAGCCATTAGACAAGGTTCAATGTTGGAGATATCTGGAAAGATTTCTTCAGCCACTCCACACACTTCTTTCTTCTTTTGACCAAAGTCAATCACTTCATGAGAAACACCGCACATTTCTGGAGAAGGCAGTGTGGAATCATCTGAGACTTCATCCTCAGAATTAGACTCAATGTCTAGAGCATCCAGTTGGAGTTGAATCTTTTTCCTTGCTTCAGTGAGCATAGCTCTCTGACTTCTCTTGAAGTTTCTTCTATCTTTCTTGAAGACAGAGCAATCCTTCTTGAAATGACCAGGTTTCTGACAATAGAAACAGATATCGTTTCCGATTTATGCTTCCTCAGTACTAGATGCTTTCTGAGTCGGCTTGTTCAGCGAGCTTGACAGTTGCATATTTTTGTACTGGTGATAGTTTGAGCCTAGATGCTTTTTCAGCTTCTCTTTGGTTTTTCTTCTCTCAATCTCTCGACTGACATATTTTCTCATTTGCTTTACAGCAAGAGCATCCTCAGTCACCTCCTTGCCTTCCTTCTTTTCAGAAGTTCCTTGGGCAACTAGAGCAACATTCTGCAACTTTTCAGTTGTTTGTTCTCTTTGAGTTGTCTCATAGTCAACAGTGGCAAGGTGAGAGAAAAGTTCCACTGGAGTGATATCTGGCATTCCTTGGTTAAAGTAGAAAAACTTTGTATGCTCCCAGTTATGATTTAGACTTCTCACAATAGTCTTAATCTTTTCTGGTTGGGTATATCTATTACTTTCACCAAGTGCAGCCATGTCACTCATGAGTGTTGTAAACCGGAAATCTAGTTCTTCAAGAGTCTCTGTAGGACCTTGTTTAAAATTTTGGAATTTGAGCTTCAAAACTTCGAACTTATTTTCCTTCGTTTTCTCAGTGCTGGCACAGATTTCTTCAATCAGTTGCCAGGTCACTTTCGCCGTTTTTGCACCCCACAATTTACACTGTATGTGTTATGGAGTAGAACGTATGATGATATTGTGAGCCTGACCATCCAGTCGATTTCTCTTGGCATCTTCCGATGTCCAGAGCTCTTTGGGATTTGGCTCGTAAATAACTTGACTGGTAGGTCTCCCACTGGTTGACGCATCTGTCTGTGAAGACCCATCACTTTGTTCTCTGTCTCTACCATTAGAAACCTCCATGACCTGCTTGAGTTGTTGAATGACTATGGGGCCACTCTTTATGACGTCGATTATTTCATCACTGATGGCTTCTAGGTGGAGCATCATGTTGTTCTTCCATTTCTCATAATTCTCTGGCTTGAGAATTGGGGCGTCACTTAAAGACATCCTGCAACAAACACACTAAACAAACAAATCAAGTGTAGGTGAAAATCAGTTAGTGGGCACTTATCTGGGATCTACGTTCGGTGCAGAAGGCTTGGGAACCTCCTGCTCTGATACCACTTGTTGGTCCAGATAACGACAAAGTAAAAGACTGGGGGGGGGGGGGGTGAATAGTCTTTTTCAAACTTTTGTCGATAAACACAATTTCTCAGATTTATGTGAAGATATCTGATACTTATTTTCAGAGAGCGGAAGACTTTTTGTGATAAGTGCACGTGCTCAAAAAGATATGTGTAAATACTTAGCAAAGTAAATAAAGAAGGTAATAAATTGCAGAAAGTAAATAACACAAGTCTTTATAGTGGTATCTGAAGGTGGCGTAATCCTTCAAATAATCCACTTCGGCCTTTCTCAGACCTAGAATCCACTAAGACAGATAATTGAGGTAACCTTACAAGTATCTTCTCTCGATTCCTAAATACACTAGGTTCCCAACCAAGTGTTCCCCCTGAGTTATTCCCCGGCTTTCTCAGCCAAGTATTTCTTGTACTCAGAAACCTTTTTCTTGGAGTTGTTCCTTAGTTTCCCAAACTAAGTACTTCCTATACTCAGAAACCTTTATCCTGGAGTTGTTCCTTAGTTTCCCAAACTAAGTACTTCCTGTACTCCACGCCGATTAAGGTGTTGGTTAAGGAAGTTTGTCAGGTGAGCTTCTTTAATAACTTATTCAGTTATGTAGATAGCTCTGTGAATCAAGTATACTTAATACACTTTACAATGTATGGTATCTTGTTCTTTACTAACCCAAGTCTATGATAAGTGTTCAAGAGAATGAATCTCAGATATGAAATCTTAATTCAACTCCTTTACAAATAACAATGCTTGTTAAGGATCAGGACACTTAGAACTTTTGTGCTACTTAGAATCAAGAGCTTTGGTCGCAACAGAAAGCTTGAAGGTAAGTAGTATGCTTGAGAGACTACTTGTTGGAGTATTCAGTGCAAGTTCATGGTGTTGTGTTCAGTGTGTATTCTCAAGCATTCTAAGTGATGATATTTATAGTTGAAAATCATGTCGTTTGAATAGTATCCGTTAGGCTTAATGAAATTCGAACTATTGATATCTGAAAATAGTACTGCAGAAGACGTTGTCTCTTTTCAGAGATTTCCTCTTTTGTTCAGATGTCTCTGTCTGCGCATTTATTGCATTGTACTATTTTTGTCCTGTAGTGCCAACGGAACTATGCACGCTTTCTGAAGCATTGCATGTCCCTTTCCAGAGACTATCACAACTCCAGATACTGCTTGTTAAAAATATAGTGTTTCCTGGAAACATAATCTTTATCTAAGGTATCTGAGTGTAGATATCTGTGGGCACTTTTCCTCGTTTTCAGAAACCTTGCATTCTCAGATATCTTTTGCAACACTGTTTATTGAAAAACACTTGGTTCTTCGAGATATCTGGACATAGGTGTCTGATAACCTTTGTCTTCAGCAATTTTGTGTAGTCTTCAAAACTTCATTTTAATGTTGAACTTCTCCTGCTGGATGCCTTCTTCTTGGTCTTCTTCAAAGATATAAAAATTACATTCAGAGACCTAACATCCTATACAAGATTTTCTAGACTATCATACTTAGTGATTTTCCTCTTTTACAGTGTTCAAGTGAACCAAGAGTACTAACCACCTTTCTGAGCTAAGATAAGTCATTAGGTTGCTGATCAAAATCTAAACAGATATTCCTAACACTTTTAAATGTGTAACATCATCACTTAAAAAACACAACATCATCACTTGAAAACACAACATTATCACTTAGAACCCTAAATCCTAAACTCAGAATTTCAACGTAAATTCTAAAACCTAAGGGAAATGGTAAACCCCTAAATCAACTGAACATGAAAACACCCTCCGGGAGCTCCGGGAGCCTTGGACCGTCCTAAACACTAAACCCTAATTAAGCGGTATATGTTATTGATTTAATATGTGTAATTATAGTTTTTATGATATATGTTATTGATTTAATATGTTATGTTATGGTTTTAAGATGTGCTAATAAATTGCTACTTTATTTTAGACTGATATAGTTTTAAACACCACTATTACTGTTTTAATACAGTATGTTATGCTTTGAATCTTACATGTTGTGGTTTTAACAGAGAATGTTGATGTCCAAAGATCATTGAAACGTCTCAGTGCTGTAACATGGCAAGAGTTACTAGAAGTGTATAAAAGGCACTCCAATGAACTTGGCTTCCCAGTCAAGAAGGGGCCAATAAGATACATAAAGTCTGATAACAAAATTAACGAGATATATTTCATGTGCTCACGTTTGGCTAATGTGAACAGCGAGAAGTGTAAAGCACACATCAGAGTAAAAAAACAACCAAATGAATGGATTGTATGAAATTGAAGACCATCAAATTGAGCACAACTGTGATCTCAATTGAAGCACCAAGCAGCAAGGCGTCTTTTTTTTTCCCCCTATTGACTGAAATATTTCAATATTGTAATAACTGAATTTTCAAGAATATGATGGTGCAATTTATTATGGTTTTAAACGTCCGTATTATTTGTTTAAATTCAACTATTACTGTTTTAATATTGTTCTACATATTACTAATTTCTAATTATTTAAAATGTTCATCTTATGGTTTTAATGTGATGTGGAACGGTTTTCATTCCGTTTGTTAATGTTTTTAGCAGGAGCTGATGATCCTAGATCTCTAAAGGGTGTCACAGCAGTAACATGGGAAGAGTTGCTAGAGGTGTATAAAGTGCACTCAAATGAACTTGGATTCTCTGTCAAGAAGAGTTCAAAACGATACATAAAGTCTGTCGACAAGGTTAATGAGATATATTTCATGTGCTCATGTCAAGGTTTTACAAGGGCAAAAAACCCAAAAATAGGAAATCCGTCTCCAATTGCATTGAACCAGATTGTTGTTCCTTCCCCTATCGTGCAAAATCAGCAGCCAACAAACAAGAGAAAAAGAGGTAGGATAACAGTTACAAGGACGGGGTGAAAGGCACACGCAAGGGTGAAATATGACAGAAAGAATGATTAATATAGAATAGAAGATCATCACATTGAGCACAACCATGAAATGACACCACTGCAACTGAATCATTTGAAATGGAGCGAGCGTTCAATGTCTGCAGAGAAGGTACAAATAATTAGGCAATTTGAAGAGTGCCATATTAAACCAACCGATGCATATAATTTGATGGTAGCTCAAGCTGGAGGAGAGGAATTCGTCGGTCATAAAAAAAAAGACCACATCAACTATGTTGGCAGAATCAGAGTACAAAGTATAGAGCAAGGTGATGCACAAACACTGGTGAACAAAATGCAGGTGAAAAAGTAGTAATTAGTGTTTTATGCCTTTATGTTACATTTTTTAAGGTTGTATGTTTGTGTTTTAATGCGCACTGCTATAGTTTTATGCATGTTTGAACAAGTAACAATTGAAAGCTTTATGTTTGATTTCTTTTTGTGTTCAGAAACAAAAGGATGAAGACCCAGAATTTTATCACCGCTACAAGTATGGTGAAGATGCTAGACTACAATGCATATTCTGGAGAGATGGTATGATGAAAGAAGACTACAAACACTTTGGGGATGTTGTAATATTTGACACTACTTACAACACAAACAGATACAATCTTATTTGTGCTCCCATAGTTGGTGTGAACAACCACTGGAACTCAATTATGTTTGGTTGTGCTTTCCTATCGAAGGAAAACACGGAAACATTTGAATGGCTGCTCAAAGAATTCGTAGAGTCCATGGATGGCAAGGAGCCAATTACTATATTCACTGATCAAGACAAAGCAATGGCTAATGCTATAAATCAGGTATAAAAAAAATGAATTCTACTTTCACATGGTTTTAATATGGATAGTGGTGGTTTTACTAGATATTGTTACTGTTTATGCCTTATGTTATATGTTCATGCTAAGTTACGATTTTAATACATACAGTGGTTGTTTTACGAGGGTATGGTGTAGTTTTTAAAACAGAACATTTGTTGCATGTTTTAAAAAAAATGATTTCTGCTTTCACATAGTTTCAATATTGATAGTGGTAGTTTTACTAGATATTGTTACTGTTTATGCCTTATGTTATATGTTCCTGCTAAGTTACGATTTTAATACATACAGTGGTTGTTTTTACGAGGGTATGGTGTAGTTTTTAAAATAGAACATTTAATGCAGGTTTTTGGTGAAAGAACTAGGCACAGGCTGTGTTTGTGGCATATTCAATAGAATGCTATCACACATTTTGGAATACTTAAGACTGATTTCGAATTCAAGAAGGATTTTGATTATTGTCTAAAAGGTTGCACTGATGAAGACGAATTTGAAGCTTGCTGGACAACAATGCTATTAAAATATGGAGTTGCAAATTCTGAATGGTTTGAGAGACTTTATGCAATTCGTAGCAAGTGGTGCACGGCATTAAGCAAAGACATCTTCTCCGCTGGTTTCTTATCGTCGCAAAGAAGTGAAAGCACAAACAATGCCATTTGCTTCAAGGCAAATAGAACTACATCTCTAACGAAGTTTTATGACATCTTTACGGATACCGTAAAGAGGTGGAGGAGTGTTGAACAAAAGAAAGGCTACGATACTAACAATTCGGCACCTTCGCTTGGAATTGAGTGTAGTTTGCTTGCCCATGCAGCTGAGGTGTACACAATTGGGGTTTTCAAGTATTTTAAAGTAGAGTTTGATGTCTATGTTGCTACAACTTGGAGCACGCAGTCCTACACAAGAAGGTAAGAATACTTTACAGTTCATTATTGTTTTAAGATTTTTTCTTTAAGTGTTAAGAAGATTACTTACAGGTTTAAGAAATAATGTTCTATGTGATTGTTATAAGCCAGTTTATGATACTTTTACGCCTTAAAATTACTGTTTTAAACATATTATATGCTCCCCCATTTACAGGTAAGAATAATTTACAGTTCATTATTGTTTTAAGATTTTTTCTTTAAGTGTTAAGAAGATTACTTACTGGTTTAAGAAATAATGTTCTATGTGATTGTTATAAGCCATTTTATGATACTTTTACGCCTTAAAATTACTGTTTTAAACATATTCTATGCTCCCCCATTTACAGGTAAGAATAATTTACAGTTCATTATTGTTTTAAGCTTTTTTCTTTAAGTGTTAAGAAGATTACTTACAAGTTTAAGAAATAATGTTCTATGTGATTGTTATAAGCCAGTTTATGATACTTTTACGCCTTAAAATTAATGTTTTAAACATATTCTATGCTCCCCCTATTTATAATTTATTTTTCTCCAATAGGAACGACTTGGTTCTTAATATACACCCAGACGATACAACAAAAAAGACACATGCAGTGCACTATTTTAAGGAAGGTGAAGATGTAACAGTTGATTGTTCATGCAAGCAATACTCAGCACTTGGTTGGTTATGCTTCCATGCCATTAAGGTTCCAATACATTACAATGTAAAAAAGATACCTGAGAAATACATCAACAAGAGGTGGGCAAAAGGGATCAAGCAACCTGAATGGAATAAGGTCTACCAAGGTGGAAGCATTGTGTACAAAGAATCTGATGAAACACTACCATGGCGTCAACTAATGTCAATAAAATTCTACGATTTGCTGACATCATGCTCAAGCAATCATGATGCAAGGAGGTCAGTAAGTTTTAAACATGTTAGTTTGTGTTTTAAACTTATTTGTTTGTGTTTTAGTAATTTATACGAGTTTTTAAAAAAAAAACATTACAGTTTTGATTTAAGCATGTTATACCTGGTTTTAATCTAAGATGATATGGTTTTAATGACAACTGAATTTGTATTTTCAACAGGATAATTGAAGATGGATTCAACTGGGATCTAATATAAGTCAAGTACGTACTATCAATTCAAGCCCCAGCACAAGCACTCGGACAGATAGTATTGAAGCAACAAGCACAAACACTCAAACGAATACCATATCTCAAGCATCAAACCAACCTCAACTTCTTTTGGATCCAATCCGTGCAAATACAAAAGGAAGGAAGCCAAAGTTCACACACAAATTCAACAGAAAGAAGCCAATTTCAAAGGAGAAGTTTGCGTTTGCATCAGACACACAAAATGAGCGTCTCATATGATATTTTATGCTTTAGTAATAGTTATTTGAAAGACATCAGAATCTCTGAAATTTACAATCATGTAATGACTGATTTATCATGTTTGCACTTGATTATTGCTGTTTTAATGAAATATGATAGACTTGTTTACTTGTGATTTCATCAATTTAGTTTGTTTCTTACAAGAGTATTTTCATTGTCGCTTAAAAACAACAATAAACCATCTTAAAAACACAATGAATCAACTTAAAACTAACAAGAAAAAAAAGACAAAGTTTGTTTACTTGTGAATTCATTAATTTAGTTTGTATCTTATAAGAGTATTTTCATTGTCGCTTAAAAACTACAATAAACCATCTTAAAAACACAATGAATCAACTTAAAACTAACAAGAAAAAAAAGACAAAGTTTGATTACTTGTGAATTCATTAATTTTGATTGTATCTTATATAGGTATTATCATTGTCGCTTAAAAAAATATAATAAACTATCTTAGAAAAACAATGACGCAACTTAAAACTACAACAAAAACATGTTAAAAATAATATATATCAACTTAAAACCTATCACAAAAAATATTCAAATACATGCAACCAAAAAATCTTAAAAAACAACAAACTAATTCCTAAAAAACATCAAAGATCAAACAAAAAACACAAATGTAAACACTTAAAAATACAAATTACATTAAAACTTCTACTTAAACTTGTTCACAACATATTAGAAAACACAAATTGTTCAAACCCAACAACTACTTCTTAAACATGTAATAAACCATACTAAAACAATCCACAAACCACTTAAAAACATAAACAATGTACTTGTCTGATTTCCAAATCACATACTACTTCTTCAACATAATTTTCAAGGCCCCAACTTCTGGGCGCTACTAAACACAACACGTTTTCGGCTAAACGCAACACAAAATATTTGTAACTTTACCAAAATGCCCCCAACTCAAAAACAATCTTACAAACTTAACGAAAAATTGAAATAACTTGTATATGCAAAAAAAAAAAACATTAACATGCACGATTGAACACAAAATAACAACACTAAACATAAATCGGAAAAAACCAATGAATTTTTTTTCCGGAAAATATTTCGTTTATACAAAAAAACATTAACATGCACGATCGAACACAAAACAACAACACTAAACATAAATCGGAAAATTTTAAAAAAAACATTTCATAAAATATTTCGTTTATACAATTCAAGACCTGAAAGGTGGTTGTGATCGGTTGAAGAGTGGATTCGGATATTTTAGAGCCGTTTAAGTGAAAGCGCGCGAAATTCGAATTACGATGGAGCAGCCTTGGTATTTTGGCCATAAATTTCTTATATGAACTCCGATTGACCTAATTTTGGTGTCCACGCGTAGATAAGACCAACATCTAAAAATTTCAAGAAGGAATCATTAGACACTCAAAAAAACAAAGAAAAAAAAACCTGCGGATGAAGAAATGGCCGGTTTTAAAACCGGCCATTTCTTCATCTGCAGGTTTTTTTTTCTTTCCTTTTTTTGTAAGTGTCTAAACGTCGGAATTTAAACATGGTTCCCTCTTTAAAGTTGTAGCTTTTGGTCTTATCTACGCGTGGACACCAAGATCAGGTCAATCGGAGTTCATATGAGAAATTTATGGCAAAAATACCAAGGCTGCTCCATCGTAGTTCAAATTTCACGCACTTTCACTTAAACGGCTCTAAAATATCCGTCCGAACTCCGAATCCACTTCCGTTTTGACCGATCAACTCCGTTTTCAACCACCTTTTAGTTCTTAGAACTTTCAAGTATAGTTTTTATGTGTTTTATTACTTTTTTGTTACGTTTTCGTGTGTTTTGTAGGTGTTTGGTGAAAACACATTGAAACAAGGTTAAACCAGTGCATATTAATGCACTAATGGAAGCATAAAAGTTCCATGATCTAAAAGTTGGATGAAAACGGAGTTGATTGGTTAAAACGGAAGTGGATTCGGAGTTCGGACGAATATTTTAGAGCCGTTTAAGTGAAAGCGCGCGAAATTCGAACTACGATGGACCAGCCTTGGCATTTTGGCCATATATTTCTCATATGATCTCCGATTGACCTGATCTTGGTGTCCACACGTAGATAAGATCAAGATCTACAACTATAAAGAAGGAACTATATCCAAATTCCAACGCTGAGACACTCAAAAAAAAGGAGGAAAAAATAACCTGCATATGAAGAAATGGCCGGTTTTAAAACCGGCCACTTCATGAGATGGCCGGTTTTAAAACCGGCCATTTCTTCATCTGCGGGGTTTTTTTTTTCTTTCTTTTTTTTTTCAGTGTCTAAACGTCGGAATTTGAACATGGTTCCTTCTTGAAAATTGTAGCTATGGGTCTTATCTACGCGTGGACACATAGATCAGGTCAATCGGAGTTCATATGAGAAATTTATGGCCAAAATACCAAGACTGCTCCGTCGTCGTTCGAATTTCGCGCACTTTCACTTAAACGGCTCCAAAATATCCATCCGAACTCCGAATCTACTTCCGTTTCGACCGATCAACTCCGTTTTCAACCACCTTTCAGTTCTTAGAAATTTCAAGTATAGTTTTTTTTATGTATTTTATTAGTTTTTTGTTACGTTTTCGTGTATTTTGTAGGTGTTTGGTGAAAATGCATTGAAACAAGGTTAAACCAGTGCATATTAATGCATTAATGGAAGCATAAAAGTTTCATGATCTAAAATTTGGATGAAAACGGAGTTGATCGGTCGAAACGGAAGTGGATTCGGAGTTCGGACGAATATTTTAGAGCCGTTTAAGTGAAAGCGCGCGAAATTCGAACTACGATGGAGCAATCTTGGAATTTTGGGCATAAATTTCTCATATAAACTCCGATTGACCTGATCTTGGTGTCCACGTGTAGATAAGACCAAGATCTACAACTTTCAAGAGCAACCATGTCCAAATTCCGACGTTTAGACACTCAACAAAAAGGAGAAAAAAAAACCTGCGTGTGAAGAAATGTTTAAAACCGGCCATTTCTTCATCCGCGGTTTTTTTTTTCTTTATTTTTTTTCAGTGTCTAAACGTCGTAATTTGAACTTGGTTTCTTCTTGAAAGTTGTAGCTCTTGGTCGTATCTACGAGTGGACACCAAGATCAGGTCAATCGGAGTTCATATGAGAAATTTATGGCCAAAATATCAAGGCTGTTCGATCGTAGTTCGAATTCAGCTTTCAACCAACTTTCAGGTCTTGGATTGTATAAACAAAATAGTTTCTGAATTTTTTTTAAAAAAATTTCCGATTTATGTTTAGTGTTGTTGTTTTGTGTTCGATCGTGCATGTTAATGTTTTTGTGTTTGCGTAAACGAAATATTTTCCGAATTTTTTTATTTAATTTTTCCGATTTATGTTTAGTGTTGTTATTTTGTGTTCGATCGTGCATGTTAATGTTTTTGTGTTTGCGTAAACGTGCGTTTTTGATTTTTCATTAAGTTTATAAGATTTTTTTGAGTTAGGGGCATTTTGGTCAATTTATAAATATTTTGTGTTGCGTTTAACGAAAATTGTGCTGTGTTTAACATAGGTGCAACTTCTTGTCAATTGTACTGTCTTTATCAGTATCATCAGGTGAATCATGATGCTTCTTCGTCCTCTTTCCAATTTCCTTAGCCTGTTTTTCCTTCTCTTTCTCTAGCTTCTCCTTTTCTTTCTCCTGTTTTTTCCTTTCCCTTTCAAGAGATTTTGCAGCCTTCTCTTCAGCTTGTTTTGCCTTCTTCTCCAAAGCTACTCTAGCCCTTGCAGCAGCCTTCGATTCAACTTTTTCCACTGGTTTATCAGCTTTGTCCTTCTTATCAACTTCGTCCTGCGGATCAGTTTTCTCCTCTGGAACATCAACATTTTCCTGTTCTTTCTCAGCTTCTTTAGCTAGCAATTGCTTTATCATATCATGTTTGTTGACGTCAAAGTACTCAACCAAATCCAACACAGATGCTCTACTAGAGTTGATGTCAGCCAGAACAAGAGTAGCCACAATCTCTGCTCTAAAAAGGATACGCCCAGAAAGCTGAAAAAGCAAGAAAAATTAAGTATAAATAATTCATCATATAAGTACTTAAAAACAACAACGTAAACACTTAAAACAACAACTTACACTATTAAATCAGTAACATCTCTAAAAACAGACAAAACAAACACTTAAAAACAATAAGGGAATCACTTAAAACAAGAACCTTGAAGCTTAAAACAATGACTAAAACCAAAAAAAGAAGCAAACAACTTAAAAAAACATACCTGATTCAAACTATCGGAATCATATGCCGCTCCTCTAAATTCTTTCAACTCATGCAGTACATACAATGCACAGTCATTGTTTCCATCATTTACAACCAAGTCAAAAGGCATCTTGATATGATTGAAGATGAAGGATTCAACCTCCTTTGCTCGACTGTGTCCTTTCTTCTGAAGAAACTTAGAAAATGCGGACTTCTGCAAAAAGTAACAAATAAAAAATAAAAACACAATTATATCAACTAATGTTGTGAGTAAGAAAAATAAAGCACATCAGTTTCCATACCAATGTGTTGGCACGTTCAGTAGCGATTGGAATCTTCTCTTCAATCATTCTCAAGTTATCCATGTGTTGCACAGAATTCTCTTCCATATTCACCACATACACTGTGTAGTGATCGGACGCATGAAGTACAAAAACAAACTGCAAAAGGGAAAAAAAAAATAATTACACACAATTTGCTGCTAACAAAAATTAAACCTACAACATCATCCCTTAGAACCACAACATCATTACTTAGAACCACAATAGAAACACTTAAAAACATAATATGATAGTTTTAACAGATACAATTACTGCTCTAAAAACTTAACCAATAACATAATCACTTAAAAAACACAACAGAAAACCTTAGAACCACAATAGAAACACTTAAAAACATAACATAATATTTTAAACACATACAAATGCTGCTTTCAAAACTTAAAACAATAACATAAACACTTAAAAACACACCATAACACCTTAGAACCAATAACAGAGAGACTTGAAAATCATAACATGATAGTTTAAAACACATACAATTGTATCTTTCAAAACTTCAAAAATCATCACTTAAAAGCACAAAAATAGTCACTTAGAACGATAACAATATCAGTTAAAATCATAGCATCAAACATAAAATAGATAATAACAATAATGCTTTAAAAAAATATATATATAATTACCCATTTGACTTCTTCCAACTGCTGCGTAGAAATCGACTGACCAGACATTGAAAACCACGCATCCAAGGAATCCAAGAAATCAGATTCAGTAGATTTATCAGAGTTATCTGCGACACAATGAACCCAAGCAGGACAAACAGTGGTACTGAACACAAAACGCTCCATTTTTTGTTTATTCTTCTCCAAAAAGTTCAACAAAAATGCCCAACTATCAAGCACAGGACCCTTGACCATTTCTTTAACCTTCAAACTGGCAATATCTTCAAAGAAGACATTGATGCCATCAACAAAGGATACTATAGAATCATTGCTGACAAAAAAAAAATCAAAAAGAAAGAAATTAGTATTATCACTTTAAAAATACAACAGCATGCCTTAAAAACACAACAAAAATGAATAAAAATATAGTCATACATTTGGAAGACTACACTGCAGAAATCCTATTAAAAACATAACAAGGAATGATGAAACAACCACAATATGACTTAAAACAGTACAAAGATTAAAACATGCATAGCAAAAACATTCAATAGATAAAAACAGTATTACAGTAACCTAAAACAACAACAAAATGTAATAAAAACATAAATTAATTAGAAGATAGAAATGTACCTATCAACTTTGTGCGCATAGTCTGAAAACAAATAGTCGGCAACCTGTTTCCTCAACAATTTCATTCCTGATACTACAGGCTTGTTTGATACCATGAAGTCTGAAACCAAGTCATAATCAACCCCAGCAACTCCACACTCAATAGTGCATCCCATGCCATCATTGTAATCAATATCACCCAAGAAATTGGAGATATCAGTAATGGGGTTCAAGTCCAAGAAAACATCGGAGGAAACAGTATCATCGACAACGTCTGCATCATCATCTTTTGAACCAAAATCAGCAGGCTGTAATGCGGGAGGAATGACAGCTGCAGCACCAATAGCCTCATAAAAACTTGGCGTACCAAAATTATAGCCTAAATCAAATGAAGGCCCACCTTCTATATAATACTTACTTCTTCTCATCATAGGGGCATCAACAACCTCCATCTTCTTTTTCTAAGCCTCCTCAACAATGAAATCCAACATTGCCAAAACCTCGGGGTTGCTGTAGAAAGCTTGGCTATTAGCTGATGGAGAACATTGAATTTTATCCCACCCAAACGCACTAACACCAGTAGCAACGGGGCAACACCAGACGATGTCCCAACCTGAGACACATCAACAGCTGCACCATCTTTAGACGCAGCGTCATCACCCACAGTTATAAGTTCCATTTGAGAATGAACAAAAACCGTAAAGTTGCACTTCCAGATAGCCAGTCGCTCCTCTTCAGCCTATAAACCATAACATCAGCAATTACAAACACAATATCATGCCTTAGAACCATAACATCATCAATTAAAACAAAAAATAACATACTATCTTAAATAACATAACATCAGCACTTAAACAAATAACATCATACCTTAGAACCATAACAACAACACTTAAAAAGATAACATGATAACTTAAAATGCATACCATTACTACAAACAAAACCTAAAACCATAAACATCATAACTTTAAAACACAATAAAAATCACTTAAAAACATAACATCAGCACTTAAAAAACATAACATCATACCTTAGAACCATAACATCAAACTTAAAAACATAACATGATAACTTAAAACGCATACCATTGCTACAAACAAAACCATAAAACATCATAACTTAAAAACACAACAAAATCACTTAGAACCATAAACAAAAACATGCAAACTTAAAACAATAACGTGCAAACTTAAAAACATAGCATCAGCAATTAAAAAACATAACATCACTTAAAACAAAACATAAAACTAAAACACATAACATTGTCAGTTAAAAACACAACATAATCAGTTAAAACTGTAAGCAAACAAAAAGGAGCTTCAACACCACATAATTCTCATCATTATCATCAACTTGCTGGGGTGGTGGAGATTTACCTGATCCTCGATGGGCGGGTGAAGCCATGGAAGCAGCAGCATTCAAAAGAATATCAACTTTGCTTGGCTCATAAGAATGTCCAGCAGGCTGTTCAACTCTGACCTTTGTATCAACATGCATCTCTTCTATAACGCTGATCGGATAAACCTTCTTCAGTCTAATTCCCCTACCAAAGACACCCTTCTCTTTATTCACCCTATCAAGCAGCCTATTGTTGGGCCAGTGTTTGATCAAGGGCAAATCAGTTAACTCTTCCTCACCCTTATAAGGAAACCTAATAAGAAAAGATATAACATTAAAACCATAACAATGAAGAAGATGCATCTGTAGACACGAGTTAGGGTTTAGGGACACGAGATACATCTAATTTCAACAAGTGCAACAATGAAGAAGATGCTCCTGTAGACCAGATTTCTTCTCCCCGTCTGGCAGCCTCACGCTGCTAGATCTTCTCCAATGACCACAGAAGCTCCTCCTCATCTCACTTCCTCTTCAGTTTTAATCCCAGATCCACAAGTTACAAATCCTCTGATCTCAGATCCTCAAGCCGCAAATCCCTGTCCACCTACCCATTCCTCTCCGCTCTCAATTCCTCTTACCACAACTCCTCTAAACACAGATCCTCAAGTTTCTGTTGATGCTTTACTCACTCCATCCAGAGATCCGTTTAACTCCATTAGAAATTATGTTGCAGTGGTTCGAGGAGACAACCCGACAGTCTCCGATCCTGCAACCTCTGTCAAGTCATCCTCCACTTCCTTCTTTGATGGAGTGTCGAACATAAGGAAGATTGTTCAACCTAAAATCATCTCCAAGGAAGAAGACACAGCCTTCGTCAATTTCTCCTCGGATGAAGTTAATGCTCTTTCGGCACCTTTTGCTTACATCCTAGTCGGAAAATTCTCCAATGGGGTGCCTAGAATAGCGGATGTAGCTCCTGCTCTCTTAGATCTCAAGCTAAAAGGGAGATTTGAAGTCAGTTTCATGGACTATCGACATATCTACATCAGACTGTACACGGAAGAAGATTATAGAAATCTCTGGCTGAGTGAAATGGTCAACATTGGTGCTTGTCCTATGAGGATGTTTAAATGGTCTCCCGATTTCTCGCCAAAAGCAAAGTCTCCAATTGTCCCAGTATGGATTACTCTAAAAAAGGTTCCGTTGTATCTCTTTTATGCCGAAGCATTATTTGAGCTTGTTAAGCCTATTGGTAGGCCTTTGCGAGTTGATAACCACACAGCAAACTTAGCACGACTAAATAAAGTTAGAGTTTGTGTGGAAGTCGACTTGACAAAACCTCTGCTTAAGCACATTTGTGTAACTGCCTTAGGTACCAGTTTTACTTTAAATGTGCACTATGAAGATCTCCCAGGGTATTGTTCTTTCTGTGCTAGACTAGGTCATGTGGAAGAAAACTGCCATGTTAAAAATCCTGAGAAAAAGAAGAATAAGAATCCTGATGTGTATGAGGATGCAAGAGATCACCTAATGCTATCAGAGCTGGGAAAAAGGCTGTACAAGTAACAGATGCAGATGGTTTTACAAGAGTGGTGTATAGAAAGGCTATAGTGACACAGGCTGAAACTAACAGAAGGAATAGGGTGCTCAATAATTTGAACACTGCTATGACTGGAATGGTGAGACAAATAGATCAAGAACATGAAAACTCTCTTTTGGTTGACACAATTCAACAAGAGGATCCATCAAGTGATCAGCCAGAGGAGGCAATTCCTCCTCATCAGGAGGATGTTAACCATCTTATGGAGATCCTACTTGTTGCTCATCAGGATGACCTGGTGGATCCACTTCTGGGTTCAGTGGTGGAGCAAATACAAGAAGCTGGTAACTCTATTGGATTAGATCCATTTTCTGTGAATGGTGTTGTAGTTGAGGAGGAACAAATGGATGAAGAAATTGTTGCAGAACCAGAGTTTCTATTGATTGATCAAGATCCAATCTCTGGACTTCCTGAGAGAAGTTCCCCCACTGAGGAGATGGAGAATCCACTTGACATAATGGAATGTCCTACCCCTCCTTCATTACACACCCTTAGGGAAGTTGCAGTTCCAATTTGCACAAATTCATATTTTCAATCATCCATGGATCCTGATAACCTAATCTCAGATACTAACTTTTGTGATTTCAACAGAAGAGGATCTACAGGGGACCTGGACTCTAGCTGTGAAGCTGGGGAGTACTCAGGAGATAATCAAATCACAATGCTGTCAACTCAATCATCAGGTGAAGGGAACTCAGACCAGACCAACTCAAGAAGGAACATGTACTTGGTAGACCCTCCGGCAGGGGTAATTTCTAGTACGCCAACTTCTTCAAAAAAAAAAAAAAAAAAAAAACCTAAAGTTAGGAAGTCTACTAGGAACAAGAACAAAGCTGCTGGTTCCCAATCCCCCACTGTTTCCCAATGAATTGCATGATTTGGAATGCTAGAGGAGTAGCTAATAGTAAAACTCAGCAGCAAATTTGGTTTTATAAAAAAAAAAGAAAATTTTGATTTTTTAATTATCTTGGAACCTATGGTAGACTTCAATCCTGCTTTTTACTGTAGAGTGTTTCATTTTGATAATTGCTTCTGTAATATTTCTAATAAAATTTGGTTCTTCTACAACTTTGTTAACTCTGTTACTGTGGTTTTGGATGATATTCAACTGTTACACTGTCAAGTTTCCTCCCCCTCTGTACCTGTGCCTTTCTTAATCACTAGTATTTATGCTAAGTGTACTAGGGATGAGAGGGTCTCCCTCTGGGATCATTTAGAGAGTATTTCCTCGTCCCAACTACCTTGGTTAGTGGGAGGGGATTTTAACACCATTTGTGCTTCCTCTGAAAGGGAGGGAGGTTCTCCTCCAAACCTTCAGGCTATGCTTGATTTCAATACCAACATCCAGGATTGTTGCTTGATTGATGCAGGGTTCTCAGGACAACCATTTACTTGGAATGGTCCTGGTATTGCCCAAAGGTTGGATAGGTATCTATACAATCAAGCTTGGTCAGACACCTTTTCCCTCACCACTGTTTCTCATGGTCTTCATAAAGCCTCTGATCACAGACCTCTCCTCCTCTCCTTTTCTATTTCTTCTCACTCTCATGCCTCCAGCTTCAGGTTCCAAAACATGTGGATCCTTCACTCTGATTTCCTCTCTCAAGTTCAGACTAACTGGAGTTTCCCTTCCTTTCAAAACCATGGACTGAAAAAATTTGATGAAAAGTTAAAAAGGTTAAAATAAAGATTGGTTTGGTGGAACAAAAATGTTTTTGGAAATGTTTTCTTCTGATAGTGCTTTGGCGAAAGAAAAGAAACAAAACTTAAAAAAGAAGAAGCAGGAGCTCCACCTTGCTGAAGCAACTCTTGCTTTACATAAAAATGACCAAAATCAATCTTTTTACAACAAAGTCTCAGCTGAGTTTGATTTGCTTTTGGATAAAGAAGAATGTTTTTGGAAACAGAAGGCTAGGTGTAGCTGGGCTATTGAGGGTGATAGGAACACCAAACTTTTTCATTCCATGGTTAAAAGAAAAAAAGGAAAACTTTCAGTTCACTCTGTGACTGTCAATGATCAGCTTCTGACTTCTCAATCTAGTCTAAAAGATTCTCTGATTTCATATTATGAGAATCTTCTCTCTAGCTCTCCCCTTTCTGCTGATTTGAGCAATACTCAAGAGCTAATCCCTCATCTGGTCACCTCAGATATGAATGTAGCTCCCACTCTACCTCCATCTTTGGAGGAAATCCACTCTGCAGTCTTAGTCTCAACAAGGAGGCTGCTGCTGGTCCAGATGGTTACTCAACAGCTTTCTTCCAATCCTACTAGGATATCATTAAGGAAGACCTCCTTGAAGCAATTCAGAGCTTTTTTGGAGGAGAAGGTCTGCCTCTGAGTTTCTCTAGCACTAATATTGCCTTAATTCCTAAGATTCCAGTTCCTTTGACTTGGGGAGATTACAGACCTGTCAGTCTGTGCAATAATACCCTCAAGATCATTACAAAATTGATCAATGAGAGGTTAGCCCCTTTTCTCCCAAGCCTCATCTCCCCTAATCAAAGTGGATTTGTCAAAGGAAGAGCCATTGCTGATAACATCCTTCTTACTCAGGAACTCACTCATTATCTAGATGCCAAAACAAGAGGTTCAAACCTTATTCTCAAGCTAGACATGATGAAAGCCTATGATAGGCTTGACTGGAGTTTTTTGAGTAAGATCCTTGCTGACTTTGGATTTAGTCAAACTTGGATTGATCTTGTAATGAGGAAAATTCAAAATTGCCACTATAGCTACATCCTCAATGGAGAACTATGTGGATTCATTAGAGCTTATAAGGGTCTCAGACAAGGAGACCCTCTCTCTCTAGCTCTTTTTTATCCTTGCAAGTGAATTCCTTTCTAGAGGACTGAACAACCTTTTTCTCCTTAATCCTGAGTTATACTTTGACTGCAAAGGTGGCCTTAAGATCAGTCATTTAGCTTATGCAGATGACTGCATCATCTTCTGTAAAGCTCAGAAATCTTCTCTCCACAAGATCAAAGTTTTCCTCACACAGTATGAACAGCTCTCAGGACAAAGGATAAATGTCTCAAAGAGTCAGGTTTATTCAGGTAAAAGAGCTAACATTTCTGTGATTCTTTCTGAGCTAGGCATCTCCCCTTCTCCTTTACCTTTTACCTACCTGGGGGTGCCCATTCATAAAGGTCATAAGAAGATTCATCTCTTTAATCCTTTGATAGATAAGATCAGAACCAAACTGACTGGGTGGAATCTTCAGTTCATCTCTCAAGGGGGTAGACTCACTCTGATAAAGAGTGTTCTGGCTTCTACCCCTGTTTACCTCCTTCATGTCCTTGATCCTCCTAAGGCTGTTTGGAAAAGATAGAAGCTATCTTTGCTTCTTACTTCTGGGGATCCTCTTCTTCTCAGAGAAGAACCCACTGGACAAAATGGAAAACTCTTTGTTTCCCTGTTTCTGAGGGTGGTCTAGGTATTAGGAGAATCCAAGATACTAGTAGAGCCTTTGACTTTAAACTTTGGATTAAGTTTAAAGCTATGGACTCTCTCTGGGCTCAGTTCCTCTTCTCCAAATACTGCTCAAGACATCATCCCTTAAACTGCTCTCCCAATCCTCCTTGCTCTCCAATTTGGAGGAGGATGCTGTCAATAAAAGAAGCTTTTCATCAGAACATCTTCTGGAACATTGGTCAAGGAAATATTTCCTGCTGGTGGGATGATTGGTCAGGTCATGGACCTCTTCATCATCTTGCCTTGTCCCCTCCTTCTAGGTCTGTAAAGCCCTTAGTGAAAGATTTCTGGGCTCAGGGCTCTTGGAACGGGAATCAACTTGTATCTTTTCTCCCTCCCAATATTGTCTAGATATCACTCTCATTCCTTTTGACACCTCTCAAAAGGATACTCCTCTTTGGAATCCTTCTACTGATGGATGCTTTAGTGTAAAGAGTGCCTGGGAGACTGTTAGGTTGAAAAGAGATGTTACTCCTTTCCTTCCATCTTTTTGGCATGCCAGAATTCCTTAAAAGATTTCAGTTTTTTGGTGGAAGCTAGTTAATGGATGGCTCCCTGTTGAACAGATCATGCAAGATAAAGGTCTAGTTCTTGCTTCCAAGTGTCAATGTTGTAGGAGTATAGAGACAATTTCTCATGTGCTCCTTTTCAATTCAGTTGCTCTGAAGGTTTGGGACTGGTTTGCCAATCTCTTAAATGTAAGCAACTCATCTTCTCATACAGTGTTCACTAGATTTAAGGCCTGGAAAACTTCATCTCCTCTACCTTTATTTTCTCACAAGGGCCATATCAGGAGCCTCATTCCTATGCTTATCTGCTGGGCTATGTGGCTAGCTAGGAATGAGGCAAAACACAGGTCTAAGGAAATCAGAGCTGAGAGTATCATTCCCCAGATTCTCTCCATGATTTTTCTTTCCTCTCAAGCCAAACCTTTCCCAAGAGAATTCTGGCAAGGAGATTCACATCTAATATCTCTCTGGAATATTTCTCTTGCTCCTCCTTTAAAATCCAAAGTGCTCTTCATTAATTGGATAAGCCCCCCTGCCAATTGCTATAAGCTAAACACTGATGGAGCTCATTCCACCACTTCCAATAGAACCTCTTTAGGAGGGTTGATTAGAACCCATGAAGGAAGGTTGATCAAGGCCTTCTTTTCTCACCCCTTCTCTAGTCCTCTATATGCAAAACTTCATGGCATATGGCTAGGACTGAGTCTTTGTAAGGAGCTTAACCTGCATAATATTTATCTAGACTCAGACTGTTTGGTGGCAATTAATATACTGAAAAGGAAGTCAAGGTTTAATAACTGGACCATCTCTAATTTAATCAGCAAGATCCTTCCTTTGTGCAGTGAGCTTAATGTGTCAATGTCACACAGCTACAGAGAGTGCAACTCCATAGCTGAATACCTTGCTAATCATGCTCTTTATTCAAGGACTTCTGGCAGTTACACTCCTATAAACTGTCCTCTTCCAATTAGAAATATGATGTATCAGGATAGAAATGGACTACCTTATCTGAGAAACGTGAATGATCCTCCTGTTTATTCTTGATTATGATACCTAGTATTAAGTTAATTGATAGCAAGCTGGTTGGTTTTATGTGTATCATTCTGGATGTTTTTCACTTGAATTCTAGTTGCATAACTGGATATGATGCTTTTGTTGGTCCTCTTATTTTCACCAGGTCTATCTCTTTGATGGGAATCTTTAGGAGGACATGGATTAGATGGAGGAATTGGTGCTACCTTACTACATGTGAAGCTGATGGGGGGGGGGGGGGGGGCAGACTTATCCATTTGGTTTTTTCTAACTCCTAATGGTTTGCTACTTGTGCTTCCTACAGCTCTGAGGCATTTTGGTGCAGTCCTAAAACATCCAAAGGACCTGATTAACTATTGTGACTTGCTAATTGTTTTGTTGGATATTCTCGCTCTGACGGTTTCATTGTTGGAGAAGTCTTTACCTTTCATGTTTTGGTGGTGGAGCAAGCTGCTAGCATCAAGACAGTCAATGCTAGTAGTTTTTTACTTCACTTTTTGGCTGATGATTCTACACCCTAGTGATAAAAGATACCTACTAAGAGCTTATGAGAAGTACTGTTGTAACTTTAGTAGGTTGGTTATCTTTTGTATCATTAGAAGTAGTAGTAGAAGCTGTGTACAGCTTTTTTGGTTGATGAACTGTAATTGGAAAGTAGAGCGGCTTGTGCTCTACTGGGGATCTTTCAAACCTCCTTGATTGTATTTTTATAAATAGAGTGTCCTAGTAGTAGTTAAATTAACGTTTCCATTGGGGAAAATCACGGATCCAATTATTGGCTGTATCTCCCCCCTTTGGTCTTGGTCTTGGATCCTCGGATCAGTACTCGTTAACTTTTGGCTCGACTTCTTAAAAGTCTTGACATACTGGACGATGGGGTGACCAAGATTATGATGTTAATTTCTCCGCTAATAGTGCCTCGCCCCTTTCTATTTAAAAAAAAAACATAAACAAGCAACCAAAAACTATAACATTTCCAGCAGTTAAAAAAATAATTTGGAACTAAAATTAAGAAAACCAACATATTTACTTAAAACAACAACAAACATGCTTAAAAATGTAAAACACATTTTAGTGACAGAAAACTAAATTGAATCCTTGAAACAAAATAATGCAAAGTCTACACTAAAACCACAACATATGAATTTAAAACCACAACATATAATTTTAAAAACCACAACATATGAATTCAAAACCACAACATATGAATTTAAAAACACAAAATATGAATTTAAAACCACAACATATGAATTAAAAAACATAATAAACAAACTTAAAACTGTAAAACCAATGTACCAGTGAAGGTAGCAGATAAGCAAAATCAACACGCAACCGCTAACGGACTTGCCCTTGGTATCCTTAGTGTTACTCATGAACCTATCAACACCCTTCCAAAGTCTATCCAAGACATAACCACACCAATCCAAATCCTTCAACTTGGACACATCTTGTACCACTGGAAGCAAACCATAATCAACTATATGGTTTGCATTAGGAGATAAAATGCAAGCACAAGCATACAAAACGAAAAGGCGTTTGAAATCATCGCCTCCATCAACCATTCTCTCCATGTAATACACCAGCTAAGCAGCATATGTGCCATCAAACGCAACAGTCTTCTTCTTCCCATCCTCCACAGTAGGGTAGTTCAACTTGAACTCAGCCTTCAAGTTATTATCACCCGAGATTACTACTTTGTTCCCAGTGCGTCTCGGAAGGAGAAAGATATCTTGAACATCCCTGCTGCTTACTTGATAACTATCTGACCTTGGCCCCTCCCCAATATTCTGTACACACATACTAAGGTCAAATCTCTGCACCAAATAGGGTAAAATGCCAGGCGGCAACCTCTTGATATCCATCTCAAGTAACCCCCCAAACCCAATCTCCCTAACATCAGACTTTTGCTTCTCAGTCAATTTCAAATTACACAAGTTGAAAGACATGCAGCTTCTCTTCACTAGAATCTGAAACAAGTACGTTCTTTTTAGCACGATTCCTTGTTTTCTTCACCTTCTCATCAACACCTTCAACACCCTCAGAAACAGAACCCCCAGTGCTAAGAACCTCCGTCCGCGTTCCCGTAGTCCCAATAGGCTCAGTTTTGTCGGTACCAATAACCTGGGTTGCACCAGTACCAAACAACTCAGTTGTATCAGTACCAAGAAATTTAGTTGTTGTGGCAGTACCAACAACAGATGGACTAGGTTGTCCACACACAACATCAGGTTCACTTACTGCAGAAAATCATACAAAAAAAAAAAAAGAGAAGTTAAAAACATGACATAGGAAAATAAAAACACAACAAATTACCTTAAAAACATAACATCAGTACCTTACAAAAAAACTTAAACTATAAAACACTATGCACACCCAAAAAACATTAAAACCACAACAAAAACGGATAAAAGAACAAAACAAGCCCTTATACACACAAACATATTACATTACACTTAGACAAAAAAAAAACACAAAGGAGTTTTCAGCAAAAAAACTACTAAACACAACATTAAAATCCATAACACAGATGCATAAAACACATAACACAAGCCCTTATACACACAGACTAATACTGTCACGCCCCAAAACCAAAATTCTTTGGCGCGACCGACCGTCTATCGTGAGATGGGCTCACGCCAAGACGAAGCCTAACTTTAATTCTCAAAATACATAAATATCTCAGAGTGGTACAAACAGAGCATCTAAATTAAATACATCAATTACAAATCCTCAACAAAAATAATTCCAACAATGCAAATCATCTTATACAATAGGAATATCAGAGTCGCAGCAACTACTAAATACTCTTCAAAAATCCATCATCTGACTACCGTCTCAACTCCAAAGTATCTTCGTACGATCACTTACTAAATATCAAAAAAAAAAAGGTGTAAGGGTGAGCTCCTGGCACTTTTACCCGGATCAAGTACATATAAAAAAAGTATACATATATATACACTCCATTTTATATCAAACATAGTCGAAAATCATTTTGCATGGGACACATGTCACAATACACTATTCACATTTAGCTCGAATCAAATATACACTACGGCCACACGAACCGTGGTGGCACACAGGTCGGCTTTGACATAACATATCCCCTAACACAATAGGGGTCCACACACATAACAATGGGAGTACTCCAAAGCACGACAATCACTCGAAATGGTCCACACACTTCATAGGCATATTGATGAGCATAAACGTACGTACCCATAATCCATGCTTTCACAAAATAGCTTTCGCAAACCGCACACACAACAAATACATTTTATGGGATATACATACTTGATCCTTTTTTTTTTAATAGACTATTATATCAAGCCCCATAACATGATATAATAACCATAACTTATTTGTCAATCGAAAACTATACATATAGATTTTATATACGGAAAATAGAAGCAAAAGTGTCAAGAGTTCTCCTTACTTCAAGGTCGATACGAATTCAACTTAACATAGCCAACCAGCTCCAACTTGCAACTCAAATTTCTCCAAAGTCTTTGACCCTTAAAATCCTCCCAAAACACCACTTGGTAACTCCACAAAGCCTCCACTTCAGTTTAAAAGGTAGAAACACAGATAACGGGTAAAACGGTAATTTTCTGGAGCTAGGAAAAATAGGAATAAATGGTGGAAGGGTACAATTGTAATTCTTCATGTCCAGGGCTAAAACGGTAATTTAAACGGGTCGAAAAATAGGCTGGAACAAAAGTAATACAAACTCTGCCTCCATCAAGGTTCAAACACTTGACCTCCAGCTTACAATCCAAAGTACCTACCACTGCACCACACACACTTCAGTTATTTACTTGACACAGTCAATCTATTTAACTTGTAAGGTTGCTGTAATTTACAAACCAACCCCTGGCAGCCTCAAATTCTCAAACACAACTCCTTCAGGATTCTGCAATCTTTCGATTCAGTCCCTGCGAATCCGAAAAGTTTCCAAACTCCTCCAACTCCAAGCAAGGGCTACGGAAATCGTTTACCCATCATCTCCTCCATCGAAAACCATCAATAACAGTCCAAATCAATACGAATCAGTCCAATAATTTTCCCAAATCGGATTCCCGATTTCTTGTTTCTATTTCTAGCATCCATAACCCCTTACAATCGTCCAATTCCGGTCCAAAATTCAGTGCGGCTGGGTGGTGGGTGTGAGGAAGAAGAAGAGAACGAGAAGCAGGAAGAAAAAGAACGTCTGAATAAAGAAGAAGAAAAGAATGAGCCAAAGTATCCAATAAATAAACCTAATGGGCTTTTAGTAGTTGGGCCTTTTACTCCCGTTCATCAACCGTAATTCATCTCGAGCCCAATTAGTTTCTCGTATAGCAACTCATATCCAAATAATTTACTCGTCTCAAAAGCAAATTCAAATTGACGCTTCAAAAAAATTTTCGGGATTTTACAAATACATTACACTTGCACATTAAAAAATCCATGATTCACCAAACCCTACTAAAAACAACATTAAAAACCATACGCAGCTGGATAAAAAGAATAACACAGAACCTTAAAAACACAACATACATACATTACATTTGCACATAAAAAAAAATGGAAGTTTCAGCAAAAAAAACTACAAGATAACAACCCCTAAAACATGAGCAAACCTAACTAAACACCGTAACAAAAAACCTAAAATCCTTAACAGATTACACAACTAAACAAAAACGTTTAACAGCCGATTCGAAGCAAAAAACAACACAAAAAACAACAAAATTCAAAAAAAGAACAAACAAATCAAGCATAAACATGCAACAAACAGAGGAAAAAATGAGAACGAAAACTCACATTGGACTTCTGATTCAATCGTCGGCGATGGATTGGCCTTAAGCTTCTTCAACGGGATATTCATAATATCTGAACCATCGGAACTTTGTTTCGAACGATTTTCCCTCTTCGTCATTGTTAATTAAACTTCAACAACAAAAAACAAACAAAGGAAGGAAAAGAAAAAAAGCATAAGTGATCAGAAAAACCTAATCGAAATGCCGAAGTACCAAAATTGAACTATAAAATCAATTTATAAGCATAAAAGAGGGAAAAAAAAACTGTAATGTAGATGAAACCGCTTGCTTCACACGCGTCGGAATACAGGAGATAGTAGAAGAAACCGCAAGCAGTTGCAAAAGAGAGATAGAGACGAACAGTTGCAAAGGGAAAATCGCGAGAGAGAGAAAGGCGGAAGATTGTAGACGAAACGTCTACATTGTGATTTAAGAGTGTAACCGAAAAAGCAACTTCTGTCATTAAAACACTAAAAGCGGTTCCCGAGAAAAAACCAGCCCGGTCAGACCGTAAAATAATCAAAAACCGTGAGAACCGACCAAAACCGCGAGAAACCATTGATTTTCCTAATTTTATGGAAAATCCCCCCTTTCTAAGACTTTGGCAAAATTTAGAAATGCCTCTATTTTTCACTTCATCGTGAAAGGAGCATCAAGTTTCGAGTCACTCATCTTGACGACCTTATCAATTCCATCATAATGTTCGCTATATACTTCCAGTTCCGAATTCAAATTCCTACATCCAATTCAATTTTAGGATGTTTAAATTTCAACTTTCCATCATATAAACGGAAAATTTTTCTCCTATTCTATTTATCATCTCTCCTACTTAATTTATTCACTATCGTTCATACTTTATTCAAAGTTCTTTCCTACTTTATACACTATTATCTTTACTACTTTATTAACCTTCTCGTAAAACTTGTCATCGGGACCAAATTGAATCATGACGGAGAGAGAGTATATACTTATGATTATGAAATGGGTATTGTATTGGCAAATTTGCGCATCTTGTTCCAATTTGGAACCTAGTCCAAATGCTGATTGGTAAGGCCTCATTTAAAAAGACGACCGGGCCAATCCATAAGCATATTGAGTGCTTTTCAACCACTCGACTTCGCTAATTAAGATCCAGTGCAAATAAACCTGGCCATGGTAATAGAACGACATCTTAACTTCTATTTGGCCTTTGCATATATCAGGCATGTAAATGCTCAAGTCATGCAACAAGTAGACAAATCAAGCAAGTAGAATCCACCTTGTAAACTAGAATGGAGTGAACTCAAAGAAGGTTGGGCTTCACTGCTAAAGCGACAAAAGACGACCATGTGCGGTTCCATTAAAATGGCACCCTCAAACATAGCAGTTCAGCAACTAAACATGACACTGTTATTCTTTGAATAAGCTGGGTGGCTCTCTGATGATCATGTAGTCGCTGGCCTTGCAAGCTGGCTTTGAGATCTGCTTCTACGATCCCATACTGGAGTGCTCTCAATGATCTTATGAGGTACAAGACGTTTTTCTCGTTTAGTACGTTTCTTGAAATTGTGCACCTTCAACCTAGCGATATCAGCCTCCTCCGCTGCTGTTAATTCCCTAACAACAACGGTCAGCCTACACTGTGGTCTCACTCTTATTCCAGCTCGGCCTTTGGCATGGGGCCATATCCTTTTCCTAAATAATCCCTTCCCAACAAATGCCTCGGCTACAAAAAATGAGGCAACAAGATGAGTCCTAAAGAAGAGCACATTAGAATAAAAAGGGTCTATCCCATGTGTAAGCCTTAGCTAGCTGGCTATACGAGGTTGGGGACTGGGGTGGATGTACATGTATATGCAGCCTTAATCTTGCATTTCTACAAAGAGACTGTTTCTACGACTCGAAGTCTCGAACGCATGAGCAATTAACAGTTGACTAAGTGGGAAAATTATTACCTAGACTAGGTCTACCATTATTGCATAGACCATGTGGTATAAAATGATCCACATAAATATGCAAGTGTGGGACATGTACATTAAGTGAGTGATGTGGAGCATTCTCCACCACATGGTGTATGAAATAATGGTAGACCTCGTCCAAGTGTACAGTATCATAATTGAAAAATATTGCAGAACATTACCAATAATTAGACGGTCACCATCAAGTCCATGATTGTGTGTTGCATTAGCATGGGCTGCATGTACCACCTGCATAAATGTTCGGTCAGATGGCACTCTAACAACCACAGCCATCTCATCTGAATAATTAATTTAGGTTGTGTGACCAGTAGAATTATAGATTATGTGAATTGGAATGCTGGTCTTCAACTTCCAAGGACATTAAATGATTTGACAGACCAGTCAATTAAAGGTTGGTAGTTTTGTGCACAAGGTCACAAGTTAAAACACCATTAGCCCTGAAAACGCATGTTGCTCTATGCATTGTGAATAATGCAAGAAGCAAAATGAAGCAAGAGAGAAAGCATGCCAATCAAATGGTCTCCTAGGTAAGTACCCAACAGACAAGCTCCATTCCTATAATCCTATTTGTAACATCAGTTTATTCATGTAGCTTGTGATGTCCATGGTTTAGCAAACTAAGAAAAACATGCAGTAGCACAATCGGTCTTCCCCAACATGGAAACTACACCCCATACCAAGTAAATTACAATATTCTGTGGTTAATCTCCTCTCGAGAGTCCAAAAGTATTTGTACCTGATAAACTGTTTTGGCAGCCCGTTTCACAGTGACTTGCAACTGCATCAATGCATCCTCAACACGCATACCACGAACCAATGCTGCAACCAGGTTTACCTTTTTTGGACTCTAAAAGAAACAATTGTATCGAGAATAAAAAGCCAGAAAGCAAATGGTAACAAGTTTATAGACCAAGTTACAAACTGTTTACTGTATTATCTGACATCGAAGAGTATCCATGGACGGTCGATCAGAGATTCTCAAAATTATACTATATTAGAAGTACAAACAAGCATCGAAGGAGCAGTACACTAGCAATCAGAAATTCAGAATAAAGTTGAAGTACCCATTTTTGGAAGGATACATATTTTAATGAGCTTATATATATTGCATTGCTGTAGGTAAAGTCATAAACAGTCTTTTCAGAATTGGTGCAGTATTTGAAGAGAACGAAACTAAAAGAACCCACTGTATATCCCAGATTTAGACTGCCCGAATAACACAACTGCCAGTATATATAGTTATCTTTGAGATACAATCTACTTTTTGAACATCACAAAAATCCGAGTAACATACACGGTTTTCTTTTTTCTTTCTTCCTTTTGTTTTTAAAGATGCCTCAGTGGGGGATTAATCTGAATATATATATAATTAGTTCTGATATCCAATATAAACGTTGAATATGATCTAAATTTACCTGCTTTATTTTCTTCAGAACTGCCTGCACTTTATCAAGCTTGGAGACAGCCTTCTGAGTTTCTGTACTTCCAGTACTTGCTGGTAAAGCAGGGATCAATGGAGATGAAATTGGAGTTGCATCAGATGCGTCTGAAAGTAATCTCGTACTCGTGAAGTTCTGCCAAAACAATTTTGCAAGCGTTCAGGCAAAGAATCTGAACAAGTTATGAGTTTCTCTTTAGCCTCTAGAACAAGCTAAGACACACAGGTCCCCTCAAAGAAAAGCACACCTGCTGCAATATTATTGCAAGTATAAAATAAATTTTCTCTCCACTGTAGTTTGATTTGATTCTACTAGATTAAGTCTATTAGGAACATTTCAGTTGACACTGTGAAGGAGATGTTTGACTACCACATTATTGGGAATAAACTAAGAATAAATGAAGAGCCATGTTACCAATCTCTGCATATATTGATGCAGTGGCCTTGAAATTGGAGGAGATACTAAACTCGACAACCTTGATAAACAAGGCACCTCACCTGCAGTTAATGCATCAATAATCGATATTTTAGGACCACAGGATGGAGAATATGAGACAGAGACGGAGTAAATATAGAACTCAATTAAGAAGTACTACAAGTCAAGTAGGGGTTTTGTCTTCAAATCTATGGGAATATGGAAATTTAAATGCAAGCTAAGAAATCATTATCATTTCTACCAGCCCATATGAAATCGGAGCAGTACTTCAGCATAGACTCAAAACAACTCACCATGCACCAAGGACAATTTAGATTGATGGAATGTAGTGAATGAAGCCCGCTGACATAACTCATATCTCTTGGCAGCCTGATTCACTAAAGACTGCAAATGCCGCTGCCAGCCCACCATTATGACCTGTCAAAGATGTTCTTGAATAAATTATCCTAGTACTTGAAGACGTTAAATAAACTACAAGCAGAAAGCAACTAATGAATCAGCACTCACAACCCCAATAGTGATACCTAGGCTAATATAGGCTAGTATGATTACACTCAAACTACACTTAGATAGTCTTAAAGGCAGATTCACTAGGTAAACAATGCACAAGATAAAAACCAAGACTTTGAAGATTGAAGAACTTAACCTAGTTAATCAAATAGGCATTTCGTCGAACACCTAACATGCAAGTGAACGTCTTCTTGATCTCACAATAAAACAATCATTATACAGCCAAAGATGCCGCCTTTTGCAGCAAATAACATGGAATAGTAGCAACAGAAGAAGAAATTCCAACTGAAAAAACTCGATAAACTATGACAGAAAAAGATTTATCCCTAAATTAGCTAGTTCTTGATTAATTTGATTACGCAACAATAAATACAAAAGAGGAAGAGAAATTAAGAATTAAGATAGAGTGAGAGGGATACATACAAGAAAATTGAAAACAGAGCTATAATCATCAATTATAACAGTATTATACTAGTCCATTTTCTAAGAAGTACACTATTGAGAAGAAGAATTCAAAGAAGCAGAACGAAAATACAGTATTCAAAAGTAGTACTGCCATAACAACCATCAAAGTCTAAACTATTGGCCAAGGAATGTGCCATTCTCCTAGTAGTACTGGGAAATGGCACCTCGACTAACCTGAATCACGCCACCAGATTTTGGGAAATTTCCCCTGATTTTATACAAATCGATCTGGAATGAACAGCTGAAATCGATGGTGTGAACTAGGACAAACCTGGAAGAGAGATGAGTAGAGGCGGCCAGAGAGCGGCGAAGGGAAGAGACGGCGGCAGAAGAGCGGTGGAGATTGGAGAAGACGCTACTGACTGCGTGTTTGTGTTGTGAGCTACTAATTGACTAATCGAACCGTTTATGTAGAGACCTTTATTATTAAGAAAATATTGATATTAATTAAAACACCTATGTTCTCATGTCATGGCTAATAATAGTACCGTCGCATTGTACTAACAATAGTACATTCCTTTTAACCATTAGATCAAATCTTGATACAATCTCATCCGTTGATTTATTATTAATGCGATGGGTGTCGCACTGTCGCATAATAACGTTGTGCGACGTCGCAATATAATAAAATAAACATCTTTTTTAATTAAATGTTATTTAAATATATAAAATCAATTACTTCAATTTATAATTAAAACTATTTTCCATCTCCTCCACTGACCGGAATCCAGCGACCACACCGGAATCCGGCGACCACCTCTAACTTCTAGGAATCCGTGACCACATCGAGCACCTTAATCCGAAGCCACCTCAAGCACACCAGAATCCGCTGACCACCACACCGGAATCCGGCAACCACCTCAAACACACCGGAATCCGATGACAACCTCATGCACCACCGAATCAAATCGATCAAAATCGACATCCACTATAAAATATTGACGAGTTTAGATGATGCATCATCCACCGAAACCTGACATCCACTATGTTTAAGTGGGCATGGCCGGATTTGTAAAAAAATAAGCATTTGAAGAAACTTAGTATGCAACGCTGCAGCAATGTTTTTGTTATGATGTAGCATTTCATTGACGATCTCAAGGAAACATGATGATTCTTGCTACAACATTATAACTAAATGATGTTGCATCAGTTTGATACTCTAAATAACAAATACAGCTACTTTCGCAACAGCATTGTAAATGTATTGCTGCCGCATTGTATGTCTTATAAATAAACAACAGCCATTAATGCGTTGCTCCCTCCACTTTATGAAATTAAATGGTGTGATGTATTTCTCCATTAAATGCATTGCTCCCTCCACTTTATGAAATTAAATGGTAAGATTTAAAAATAATTATTTTTTTATTACTTCCCTCCATTCCAAAGAAAAGTTTCCATTTTACTATTTTGCTCAATTATTTTCGACTTTGACCATAAATTACTCTTCAACTATAATAGTAAATAATTTAATAAAATCATATAATGAAATTTTAATTATTAAATTTTTATTATATAATATTATTAAAATTATTTGTTATTATATTTTAAAAGTAATTTATGGTCAAAGTTGAAAACAGTTTACTGTTTTAAAGTCAAAATAGCAAGATTTCTTTGGAACGAGTATACTTTAATATTTCATATAGTATATCTAACATAATTCACTAATACCTAAATCAATTATATAAATAGTTAAAATATATATAATATCACAAAGTCTAGGAAAAGACGTGTATTAGCGAGAGACGTAATACACCGATTGATGTTCTAAAGTATAGTATGTATAATGTTTTAAACAAATCAATAATGTTATATGAATGAACATTTTATATCATTTTTATGTATATGTATATCACCGATATTCTTTATAAAACACCTGATGTTTTTTGTTATAACTGTAATGTATGTCCGTCTCTTTTAGTCTATCCATTAATTTTGTATCTCAGAGGACTTAATCATATAATATAACATTTATATTAATTTTAAGATATATATATATATCGGAGGTCCGTGGGTCTAATTTAGCCCAGTCCTATGGGCCTGGTCAAATGGGCATTGACTGGGCAGGGCATGCCAAAATGTCATTTCTATACATAACCCAGAAACTGCCGCAAAAACTTTATCTTCTTCGTTTCTTGCCATCGACAGAGTAATTCAAGATTATTGTTGGTAAATGAGCGGCCCTGCGAACTTTCAGACATAAATTTCACTATTTGAACTCGCCTCAAAAGTTTTGTCAAGCTATAATACAAGCTTAACAGAGCTTTTGTTTTCATCGATATAGGTTTCATTCTTTAGATGACAACTTAGGAGAAGACGACGATGATAATAGCTAAAGTCGGAATCAAGTAGGCAACCTAGTTCAAGCATTATAGTATAATAATTGTAGAAGATCTCATATAGATTCTAGAGTCTCTACCATTCTCCCCATATTGAGATAGTTGACATATTGTCAACATATCATTTTAATGAATTTTATTTTTCGGAGGTGGTTGCCGATTTGGGATTTTCTTTGGGAGAACATATCCTAGATCCATGATCTCTTAGTCCCCCTGTCCTTGTTCCCTCCAACCACTTGGAGTTACCGATTGAGATTACGCCTCTCAACTTAAAATTATTTGAATGTTCTAATTACTTCATTGGATTGCTCGAATGAAAAAATTGTGTAACTACCGTTTGGGTTTATTGATACAATTTCACTTGTAGACATGGATTAAGCTTATATAAAGTTAATTACGCTAACCGACCTAACATACCAGAGTGGTTCAAGTAACTCTGTGTAGATGGTCGCAAGAAACATTAAACATGTCCAACTAATTTGTAGAATTCAGTTGGTCGATCCATCATGCCTATATGCAGTCATCGTAACCATTAGATATCGTTCGCATATAAATGAATGTACCTTATACATTAATCAAATAATTAGGCATGCTCAAATATGTTCATGCATGTAAGTCGGTTTAAAGCTAAATGAATGAATAGTGTAGTTGTCACCAATACATTTTCAATTTCACATATTATTCGTACAATTTCATGATGTCATGCATGGGCTTCGTGCTTTTGTGTGAAAACGCAATTGTATAATTTTAACAGTGAATATATGATTATCTGTTACGCTCAAATTGGTTTGTTGATGGGGTTGTAAAAATGTATGTACTAAATTTAAACTATAATTAAAATTCACCAATTTAATTTAAGATTAATTAGTGGTCAAATTTCTAGTTGTTTGACCCGGAAAAAAAAAACATAAAAGCTTGTTTGGAATGAAGGAATACATCTTCAAGTAAATCAATTATACGAGAAATGATTATTTGTCCACAAATATAAATCATTGTACTACCTCATAAAGAAATCTTTCCATTTTACTATTTTGCGATCAACTATATTCGATTTTGACCACAAATTACTCTTAAATTATAGTAGTAAATAATTCAATAAAATCCTACAATGAAATTTTAATAATTAATTTTTTATTATATAATTTTATTAGATGATTTACTACTATATCTTAAGAGTACTTTGTAGTTAACGTTGAAGATAGTTGACCGGTAATTAATTTAATTTACCAAATTAAATACGTGGATTTACGGGTATTTCGGTCACGAAAAAGTATTTATGTAACTTTTAGATGCATATAAATATATTTCATGATTTTTTTTTCTAGATAAATGAATTAAAAGCAATATGTTAGGTTATTTAATGAATCAATAGGAGTATATTCGTTGTAAATTTATGTAATGTACATTCATAACCCTAAATTGTGGCGCTGCAACATTCATTCATATGGCTGCAGCATTGCGCCGCCGTCAGAAACACAAGACGTTGCAGCATCATTCATATCGCTGTAGCATTATGATACGGGAGAAATGTAAGAATAAATTGTTGACGCTGTAGCATTCATTCATATTGTTGCAGCATTGTACCCATATTCAGATGTAATTGGGTAGTGGCGGTGGGTGGCCGGAGCTGGTGGTGGAGGTCGGTAATAGTGAGAGGTTGAGCACACCGGCACATTAGATGTCATTGTGAGATTAGTGAAAATGAATTGGGAAACCTTCATTAACCATAACTATATCGGCGACGGTGACCGAAAATGGTGGTGGTGGCCGGAGATGGTAGTGGCGACCGGAGATGATGGTGGTGCTGGTGGTGGTTTGAGGGGAGAAGATTATTATTTATTAATTTTTCATTTACTAAAAGTAATTACATAAAAGGTTCTTATTCTAATTATTTGAATTATTAAAGGTTTTATAAATTATTTTTTAATTGTTAGTTGTGCCATTTGTCAAGTTTTGAATGGTGTACTAACGATAGTACAGTGCGACGTAGTACTGAGATTAGCCAAGCCCATGTTCTCAACATTCATGTTTTTTAATATTACAACAAGACTTATTTTGTTAACAATATAGACGTTTTGATTAATACCGTGGATGATTTTATTGATAACATATACCGTATCTAAATAAGTTATTTAGAGACTGTCTCTCACGAGACTTTTGTGAATCCCTTCTATTTTCTATATAGGTATGAAAGGGAGACATTTTTTTGCCATAGGTACTAACTAGCTTTAATTTGTTGTTTGGAAGCCCATGCATGATTTATGATTGCTACAGCAATTGATTCATCAAATGCTGATGTTGGGAACAAATTTTCAAACATAAATTGCTACAGCAATTGATTCACCAAATGCAACCGCTACACTAATTGCTTTGTCCTAATAAAATCATGTGTCATTACCATGGTTGTACCATATGAATTAAATGTTATACTGTACAACACATTAAAGTACTAGGAGGTAGTGCAGCATATTGTAGGGTAGAAAAAACCCAAGTAGGCTTAGCATCCAAAAAATGAAAGAAGCTCCACCACATTTGGAGGATATACTTTGAGTCGCGATCTACAAGATAAATGACTACATTAAGGGAGGGAAGACTTGTGAAGATCGTGGGGTTTGGTTGGTTGTGAATTGTGATGATGGATATTATTATTATGTTATGTCGGCATGTCAACTTCACTACTATTGCACTTACCTCATTTGTCTTGTTGGAATACAAGAATATAAGCAAGTGGAGTGGATATAACTACAAATTACAAATCATTCGATCACTTTTTCATTCCTCAAAACATCTTTGACCCTCAAGTTTGATCAATTTTTTCACATTGTAATGGACCCCATAAAGTTTATTGGACCTTTTAGCACAAAACTAAAAACTATGTTGAATACAACTATAAAAAGGTTGTTAAGTCACTATGTAATTATATAAAATTCAGTTACTATTCAGTATTAACCTGTAAAAGGTCGGTTAAAACCGAATGTGTTAAAATTTTATACCAAACAGTCTTTATATGTTCATGTAAACTGCCACCTAGAGCATGTGGCATTGTTGATTGAGATTTGCGGGTCAACCCACGAAATTAAAAAAACAGAATATACATAGCAGACATGGCTGGCAGCCATGGCTGCAATGAGAGCAGCGAGCAGCTCTGCTCGCTGCTATCACCTCCGTCCATGGATAGAGCTCTAAATTAAAGCTCCATCCATCGAAGTTTAAAAAAAGAAATTAAAAAAAAAAGTTAGATCTATTTTTTTTTTCAATTGATCTCGAATTGATTTTTAATTGAGTTGTTTTAAAGAGTGTGGAGCTTCCATTGAAGTCAATTTAAGGTGATTTAGATTACAAAATTAATTTTTGGTTTAATTTGATAAGTTAGAAAGTATGAAGTATGTTATTGGAGAATTTGACAAACGGTAGGGATGAATTCACAATTTTCAAATAGTATCTAGGTTTCATTTAGTAATGGTTAAGGTTTATGTGATAAATGGTTAAGGTTTTATTTAGTAATGGTTAATGTTTATGTGATAAATGGTTAAAGTTCTAATTACTAATGGTTGAGGTTTTTAATTAGAAAATGTAAAGGTTAATGTGGTAAATGGTTAGTGTTTTAATTTGTAATGGTTAAGGTTTATTTAATCAGCTATTAAGGAGTAATATATTTTACAGAAAAGGTGGTGAACCCTAAAACCCCCACTGACATATGAAATACAAATTGAGGTTATTATACAGAATGCTAAAGGTTTAAATGTAATCTTGTAAATGTTCTGTCATTACATATAAACTTTAGCAGTAACACACACAATAACCTAAAACAACATACACATAAACCTTAACCAGTTGTCAAAAGAACCTTAACCATTAGAAATTAACTAGATTAACAGTGAAAAAAAAAAGTTTGGGGTTTATCGAGGGTCATTTAAGCATTATAAAATCCTATGGAGGAAATGGTGAACCCCGAAACCCCCCGACACATGAAACACCCTCAAGGTCTAACGCCCTTAATTAGGGCTGCCGCCATGTACCCATTCTAAACCCTAAGCCCTAATTAAGAGTTTTTCGAGGGTCACTAAAGCATACTAAAACCATATGGAGAAAATGGTGAACCCTAAAATTCCTACTCACCCATGAAACGCAAATTTAGGTTATTATACAGAAACGTTAAGGTTTAAGTGTAACCTTGTTAAGGTTTAAGTGTAACCTTGTAAAGGTTGTAACATTACATATAAACCATAACAGGAACACACAATAAATAACCTAAAACATTTTAAACATAAACCTTTAACCATTTTTTTTCGAAAAAAGTAACCATTAGAACTTGACTACATTAATAAATAGTGAAAAATATATAAACCTTAGCAGTATCACATAAAAACATAACTTATCTCAAACATAAACCTTAACCTTTCATTAAAACCATGAAACTCACGAACAATATTGCGGAATATCTTAACAGAACTCTCCCACCAAATTCAGGTTATTATACAGAAAGCTAAAGGTTTAAATGTAATCTTGTAAATGTTCTGTCATTACATATAAACTTTAGCAGTAACACACAATAACCTAAAACAACCTAAACATAAACCTTAACCATTTTTCAAAAGAACCTTAACCATTAGAACTTAACTAGATTAACAGTGAAAAAAAAAGTTTGGGGTTTATCGAGGGTCATTTAAACATTATAAAACCCTATGGAGGAAATGGTGAACCCCGAACCCCCTCAGTGTCTGACGCCCTTAATTAGGGCTTATGGTTTAGGATGGGTACAAGAATGCCGCCGTGTACCCATCCTAAACCCTAAGCCCTAATTAAGGGTTGTCGGGGGTCACTGAAGCATACTAAAACCCTATGGAGAAAATGAGGAACCCTAAGAAACCCCAGACACATAAAACACCCTCAGTGTCTGACGCCCTTAATTAGGGCTTATGATGTAGGAGGGGTACAGGCCCTAAGCCCTAATTAAGGGTTGGTTCGGGAGGGGTTGTTCATTGAAGCATTCTAATACTCTATGAAGGAAATGGGGAACACTAAAATCCGTGACACATAAAATACAAATTCAGGTAATTATATAGAAAGGTAAAGGTTAAAGTGTAACGTTGTAAAAGTTCTATCAATACATATAAACCTTAGCAGGAATACACAATAACCTAAAACATTATAAACATAAACCTCAACTATTTAAAACTTAACTAGATTAACATTGGAAAATATTTTTACTCCCTTGATGTTTAGGATGGGGTCCTAAATATAAGCCATAATTAAGGGTTTGTCGGGGTCATTGAAGCATTCTAAAACATCATGGAGGAATGGTGAACCCTAAACACAACTTTAGGTTATTATATAAAAATGTAAAGGTTTGAGTGCAACCTTTTGAAGGTTGTATCATTACATATAAACCTCAGCCAGGAACACGCAATAACCTAAAAAATTATAAATATAAACCTTATCCATTTTATAAAAGAATCATAACTATTAAAACTTAATTAGATTAATTGTGAAAAATATCACTCCAATAGTAACGATTACAACAATATTAGCATTTGCTACATCAAATCTTGGCACATCAATCTACTTCAAATATACAAAAGTACTTTACTAAACAAATGGATTTTCCAATATGCTACATGTTGAAGTAAAGAAAACATATCAAAATGCCTCTTATTCACAGTTTCAGCAGCAACGTCCTTCTTGGGTTGCATTCGGTACATAGAACCCTATGTGTATTCTTACTCACAATAGCCAATAGCAATAGATCCAAGCTTTGTGGATGGTACTGATAAAAGATAACCAAATCCACCCATAGGGGTTCGGGCCACACCCACGGTGCAAAAACATCTATACATATCAAATCACAACTGTAAGTTAGTCAGGTCAGGTTGCAAAGATAGCAGTCTACAACATGCATGAGGAGAAGCAGATGAATACTAAAAACTAGTAACAACTCTAGATGCTAAAGTCATAAATCTACAGAACTAAAAAGCAGTTGCACAACTTTATAGAAAGGAAAAGAAAACTACTTATAAAAGCAAGCATTCAACATGGCTAATTCAAGCTATATATTATACTTCCCATACTATTTTATCCAATTAGGAGTTAGTTACTTAGTTTTCCACTCTGCCATCAAAATACCTCATGCATCAATATTTCAATTAATTATGAGTCATTAATTTGTGAGATAAGCAATTTGCACTATGCAAACTTCATGTTTGAATTAAAGAGTGCAAGTCCCTATAATTATATGCACAAAAAATAGTAGTTGCTAGTGGGACACATATTTATCAACAATTAGCCTGCTTCACAATTGCAATGTTACAAACTACTAACTCAAGCAATAATAATATTAAGAAGATGGCATCGTTAGCTAACCAAACAGATGTTATATCTCAGCAAAGTTCAATTTATCATAGACACCAAAGAGTAACAGGTCAGCTACAAGTCTCTAGCTTGTTTATCTATTGTATATTATATAAACCACTCTGTTTTCCATTTTAATTTCTAAAGGACATAAGCATAATAAACAACATTAGAAGCAAACAACTATCCAGCATGTTCAAACATTTAACCAGAAGCAAAGTCTATTACATAGCCAATTGATAGATAGATAAAACTGGTAAAAATCAAACAATAGTCCAACACAACTTAAACTGGAAACAAATACAACATTCTGGTAATTTAATATTGACAAATTAACAAGCCTATAGCTCTTCTAGTTGCTTGAAAGGTTAAAACAACTTGTTTGTTGCTGGTTTCGAAGAAAATGTTTTAAGATTTAGAAACGAATGAATCATTAGTGATGAAGTTACTCTCAAGAGCTCAGCTTCTTGAATCTTGAGATATGAGAAAAATAGTTTTGTGTCAAAGATAAATATTAAAACTAAATCGGTGGAAGATAAGAATAATTGAATAACGAATGAACTCGAGAGATAAAGAGAAGAAATAGTGTGAATTTATAAAGATGAATTGGCAAACCCAAGGAGTTCATTACCTCAAGAACTTAATACCTATAGCAATTTTATGCATTAGAGTTCAAACAATTTAAGATAAAACAGATTAAAAAAAGTAAAATAAATGTAGGTGCGGAGCTATGCCTACGCATAGCACGAGCACGGCACACGGTCGGTTTTAAAAATAATAAATTTTATATGTATTAGAAAATTCCACCTTTTACATGTACCACGGTCTATTTTTGTAATAAAAAGCTAGAATATAAGTATAATATTATCACCCACACAAGTGTGCCTTGAGTTTTTTTATAGTGGTTTTTGCTAATATATTCGTTAAAAAAAAAAAGAAAAAAAGAATGTTAGATAGCTTATACTTCTATTATAAATTTAAGATTTCTATAAGTTAAAATTGACATTGGTTAAAAAGAAATTCCTGACTTCGCTCTGAATCTATATATATGATAAAAGTGATGATCTAAATGGAAGAAGAGATATGCCACGTATGCAAAAATCCTAGGTGGCAAATTCCCTCCAAAATTAAATGATTTATAATTCACTCATTTTTCCTCATTCAAAACGTTCACTATATTCAAATCTTTCTTCTCCTGCACATATTCTCACCGAAAAGCAATAGTTGTTTAAACAAATTCATATATTTTAGGAATAACTCAACATTTTCTTTCACGTGAGACTAAGTTTGTTAGATAATTCTAAATTCTATTTGACCTTCCTTATTGACTGACCAAGTAGTTTGGATTTTATAATCACTAATTTGAATTTCCGTAGAACTTGTCAAAATATGTTGGGATATTATACTTCCTGATTCAAATTTCCAGGTAAATAGTCGCAGTTTGTTGGAAGCAGGTTGCAATATAAAACTATCTCGATTCTTCATTCTTTCACCGGTCCTCAGCCTGTAAAATCCTAAGCATATATTCTGCTGTCTTCATTGTTTCGATGTCTTCTTCAATATTATCAAGCACGTCCCAGTCTCAAATTGAATGTTTGCCGGATGATCTGCTCACTAACATTATGGAGAAGATTGCATTTCAATCCACATATTCATGGGCAAAAATTACCAGCAGGTTACTTCACCGTCGTCTCTTAATATCTCACACTTACAATCCATATTTACGTGGAGAACAATAGGTTTTCTATACTTTTTTTTACGTTGCTTGCTTATATTTTTAAATTAGTTAGACTAACATATAATTGTTGACATTTTAGTTGCCCGTTGTTCAACAAGATATGTAACATTCCAAACGTGTTGCGGATTTTACCTCTCGACGCCTCATTTGAAATTTCAGAATCGATGGTGTATAGGCTTTCAAATGCAAAGAATCCTGAAGCAGTGTTCAGGAATTCATTGGTTAGAATTAGTTCTTCTTTGTTTGTTGATCTTTACATTGTCGTTGTATTTGTTAAATATTTTCTCGACTGTTCAACCCAGGTCCAATACTTCGTAAATGGTAGAGAAGATGAGGCATACTGTCTAATGGAAATGGCCATCAAATACAAACACCCAGAAGCCCTATACTGCTCGAACTACATGAAGATTTTCAGTAGTAGTGTTAAGATTCGTGATGAAGGACTTGAAGGTTTAGCCAAAATGAAGCAGGATAAAGAAGGTCTATCATTCGTGGCTTCATGTCGTTGGTCTTGACAGTTAAGACTTTCAAAGCTGAAACTCAAGAATCCAGACTATCTGTTGGTTCCATCTTTCTGTAAGAAAAAGTTGTTAAATTACAACATGCACATGAAGGAGACTTGGATACCATTCAAGTACAATCTTTGTCACGAATGCATTGGAGACCTTGAAGTTGCTTATATGAGAGCATAACACGTTTATGCATTATTAAACTGTGATTTCCCTCATATATTCTAATGTATTTCATTTGGAACTTAAGTTAATAAAATTTTATTTCATTAATCTATTATAGTTATGTATAAAACGTTCTTTGCGTAATGTATCTAATTGTAAAACTATCGAATAAAATCCAACTAACAAACATCTTCCAATTCATCAATGTATTTGGGTTTACACATCAAGTATATAGTTTAAACATTAATATTTTAACCTTAATCTATATAGAAATATGTTTAAATTAGATACCCTATTAAACAGGACACATATAAACACAACATATTTGCGTTCACACTCATATTCTCTCTAACTGCCTGATAAGATCAAATTATTTTGGCAAATCCAATCATCATTATCTAAATATAGAGATTAAATGACATTAGACTTATTATAAATGATGAACCCTAATTAATAGGACATATATCAGCCCTTTAGCAACACAACATCTCAAGCCAACGACATCAACAATAAACTGATTGGATCTGTAAGTAATCTATATTTTAATATCAAAATTAGATAAAAATCGATGGCCTATTTAGTTGGAATCTTAACAACATCTGTAAAAGCAATCCATACAGGTTTATTTTAAATTGATATTTTACTCTTAATGTTATAGAAATATGTTTAAATTAGATACCCTATTAAACTGATTAACCCAACGACATTACTATCTATACTATATATTAAGCCAAAAAGGATTTGAGCCATTTTAGGCTATCCACATCATTTAATTAGTTGGCAAAATCCTCTTCTCTAATTGGTCATTTGCTTGGTTGTTAAATCCATTTGTTTTCATTTGTCCAAATTATTAACTAATGATGATGTGGGATGATTTGAAAATATGCTTATTTCTTTCATTAATTATAGATTAATACAAAGACTCAATTTTGAAAATATGGCCCAGTTTCGGCCCTCTCATTTTGATACAATCTTAATGATTGTCATTAACAGGGAAATGTTGGATATAATCTTCCCATGGAGATTTTTTTACTACTAATCAAATACATTAATTGCATAATTCAACATAAGTTAGACTAAATAATCTTCACATATATACACTTTCATATTATTTACTGGAGTATATCATAAACCAGAATACTAAACTTATATACATAAACAATTGTGCATTGTTTTACATGATTAATTTTACCATATTTTATGCTATACGAACCACAACCATAGTAAAATGTAACACTTTTTTCTGAAATGGAGGGAGTAATTCGGATCCAATTGAGGCTCCACCTTTTAATTAACAATTAGTACCTTAATTGTAATTAATTGATGATAGTTAGTACCACAATTACACGTGACCACTCTAAAGTGTCAAAATCGGAAATGTTTCAGACTGGAGTATCAAAAATGAATTTTATCCTATTTTACCATCAATTCTTAATTACTTTATATATTTTTAATGGGCAATATATTTATTAAATGCATATTTTTTTCAAGAAACTTCGAAGTACCCTTTGCATTTTATATTCTTCGGCTCAAGTTTTCATGAAATTATTTTACATTTCAAGTTATATACATAAAACACTAAAACTATATGAAAACACAGAAAAAAAAGATATCATGTTTATACTTTTTTGAAAAATGTTTAAGGTTTGAGGAGAAATGGTTAAGGTTTTGGGAAAAAGTATTTAAAGTTGAATGAAAGATGTCATATATATTTCAACTTATATCCGTAAATTCTTGGAAATAGATGAGGGTTATTTTGAAAATGATGAAGTTCATAAGCAACTTGCATCTTTTTTTTTTTTCTAGGTATGGCGATTTGGGCCGTCAGGCTCGGTCAAATGGGCTTTGACCAAACCAGAATGGGCCGGGCCAGGGCCTAACTTTGAAGCCCATCGGTCCGGCCCGACATATATTTATAACATTTTAATATTTGTATGTTTTAGTATATATTTGTGTATTCAATGTTTAACTGTCTTTGAATTATGTTAGATAATATATCGGAAAAATTACGTTTGTTACCCCTTAAATTTGGGCCAATTACAATTTATTTCATTCTATTCAAACAATTACAGATACATTCAAAACCTGATTTTTTAGTTGGCCAGAAATAAAATATATGGAAAAGAAAATTAGTTGGACTTGGTTGCAATTTACAATTTTCAATTTACTACACATTTACTCTAATGTTTTATAATTTGTAACAATTACTTAATATTACTGTAAATTAAACCCCAATAAAATTTATTTCTCAAAATATACCCAATTTTTTTTTTTTTTTTTGTTCTTCTTCCTCCATCATCATGTTCTTCCTCCTTAAAAAATGCTCCGATCGAATCTATTATATACAGCTCCGGCAAGCCGCTATAAAATCGGAGTTGTAAACAGCTCCTCGCCGGAGCTGTTCATTGCTCCGATTTGGAGTTGTAAAATAGCTCCGGTGAGGAGCTGTTACTGCTCCAAATCAGACCTGCAAACAACTCCTCCCCGGCCCGACGGAGCTGTTTGGGCCAATTGAGGATGGAGGAAAAAGATGGAGGAGGGAGGAAGAAGAAGAAGAAGAAGAAGAAGAAGAAGAAGAAGAAGAAGAAGAAGAAAAAGTTGACTGAGGTTGGAGGTGGTGGAGATGGTGGTTAGAAGTGGTGGTGAAGATGGTGGGTACTTGGATTTTAAAAAATGAAAATTTTGGGGTCTGTTTGTGAGAGTTAGAAGCGTTTTGGGGTATATTTTGCAATAAGGGTTATTAAATATATTATACAAGTATAAAGAAAATATAAAATAGGGGGAAGAAAATGTTGACTTTTGGGCCTATCTGTAATTACAATCTTTTTTGTGTGTAAAAAATGGGTTGAGCTGTAATAGTTTGAATATGAGGGACTAAAGTGACGAGGCTATATTGTAGGGGTGGAATTTGTAATTTTCCCTTCCCCTGCTATATTAACATTAAAATAAAATGATATCATATTTTGTTAGAACCTTGAAAGGACGAAAAGAAAATTGGTTTTGTGTAAGTACTTAAACGATTTTGGTAGAACTTATAATTTTCAAATGGATAATTTTTTTTAAACGATCAAAATTATAACCACCATCAAAGAAAACTTTGGTGCTAAAGACACAAGTATGTCCATAACTCTAACCATTTGAGCTACATCTAACTATAATATAAATAATTATGCAAAACACACAGAAAATGTAAATAAGATTAAAAGAAAAATTGTATGATGGGACGGGTCAGACACCCTGTCCGATATTAACGGGTAAAAAAACATCTGCACAAAGACTGAGCCTAATAAAGCCCGGCCGTGCAGGCCCATTGTCATCCCCTCCAACTTCCTATGGGTAAAACATCTCATTTCATATTTGAGATACCATTAGAGGTTCACGAGTACTCAAACTGCATTATGATCATGCTTGATTCTACGTGACCACACTAATAAAGGTATTCCTTTATGGACGCTCATTCCTTTATTAATGTGGTAATGTAGAAACAAAACTTAGTATTTTATACAAAAATCCCATGACAAATGGACACTCTATTTCTACGATATTTTTATAACTATAGCTAATAATTGTATTGGAATAAATTATTCCACATAAATTCTATATAAAAAAAGGAGATATGATAGTTGCATTGTGCATGAAGAATAGAAAATTAAAAAATTCAACATGATTATCCGACGATAATTTAAATTGAACAATGTGTTCAGAGGGGACAATCATCATTTTTTACTTGATTATCATGCATGCAATTCCACATCATGCAAATTATGGATGAGAAAGGGCGGGTGCGGGGGTATTATATAAAAAATTAAACCGACCCACAACATAATAATGAGTCAAACAATTTTAATCCGACCCAAGATAATAGGAAAATTTTCTTATCGATGAATTATATATATATATATATATATATATATATATATATATATATATATATATATATATATATATATATATATATATATATATATATATATATATAAAATTATTTGTGATCTCATTGAGAATATAATGGGTATACACCCAGTAGTCGAGCCACATATGGGCACCTCATAGAAAATGTGGGGTGGGTCAGTTGGGTGGGTTCCGTCTCCCCCAACACCAACATAAGGATTTCACTGAAACATATGAAAAATTAAGTTTTTGAAACAATAATATTTGTTTGGAATAGGAGGGGGCGCCCGTCGGGTCAGGTAAATGACCCAATAAATACCAGGTAACAACCCTTCGAGCCTGGAATAGGTTCTGGTCAGATTGGACCCTAAAGGTCTAACTAAATGGGTCCGACAAAAGGATTCGCAAATAAAAGTGCTAATGCTACAACCAATCCATAAATGGTTAAAGCTTCCATGGGATCCTAAATGAGTCATGGGTGATCCATCCTTGGATTTACCAAATTATCAATGAAAAATTACGGGTCCGGGCATGATCTAGGAAGCATACTACCGAGGAGATTTTTATATCTCGATGAAGGACAAGAGGTTTTAATTTCTGGGATAATGGTGATCGCACCCGATGAGAGAAGTTCTCATTAAGTTTTTATTAGAGCCAGTTTCTTATATTGGTCTACTTTGTTATGACAATAGATAAGAGCCCGGGACAGTTATTCTCTCGCATGGGCCTTTACCTCTCCTCGCCCTTATCCGACCTCAGACAATTATTGTAGGAGTGGAATTGAAGTATTGATTTTCAGTAATGAAGTAAAATAATTCACTACACAAAAAGCTTTTTTGTGTTGTATAAAAAACGTATTCGACAATTTATAAATTATTATTGCGTATCATACATGTTATATGAAAGAGAATTATAACTAAATTGCTTCCTTTTTAAGTAAAGTTGACTTTCACTGATAATATTATTTTCAATTTTACATTTATTAGATGACTTCGTATAACATGCTGAAGCGATTTAAACATGATTATGTACACATTTTAATCATTAAGTGTAAAAGATAGTATATCGCTTAAGCGAACTTTTTTTTCGATTCCCGTCGAGTATCGACGGGTCATTTACTAGTAAATGATAAAATTAAAAAGATGACAAAAAAATATTTTTAATAAAAATGTGTAATTTCAATGTCCATGTGTTATTTTTATTTACTTGTTACGTGGTTATATAGTATCTTTTGTTAATTTATGAAATTTTTAGTCCCGTAAAGTTAAAAAAAATGTAGGACGTTGTACAAGACTCAAGGATTTATAGATTGTGGTTACAAGTGTATAATTCGTACCACCAGTTGTAGGTATCACCTTACTCTCTTAAGCATTTGATTTACCAGATCTTAGATCCTTACCAGATACTTACCGAATTTTTCAGATCTAGAATCTTAAATCCTTCCACGAAATTAAATGAATTGACAATGATTTATTATTTCCTCCGTCCCGAAAATAGTTTTCCGTTTACTTTTTGGATGAAGAAAATATAATATATATTAATTTTGAATAAAAGAGTACTAGTGAGTCTCTCAAATTGATTTTTAAAGTTGGAAGTTAGATAAAATAATGTTAGTGGATTTATTTTTTGAATATATTTAGTTTGTTTTTGCAAATGTTTAAAAAAAAGTGCTTTTATGATTTAGAAGTAGCAAAAGTAATTTTTTATTATTTTATATTACAAATTCTGGTGCAACTTCTATGGAAAAAAGATGGTAACCGCGAGAAGTAGAGACCCAATGGTTGCTTCTAACTGCTTTAAGTATGTAGTAACTTTTTTTCAATTAAAAATAAATAATTTAATTAATTTTTGCAAATACTAAAAAACTTCTGCTTTTACAATTTTAAATTGTTTTTTATGTAATATATCAAACACTACTGAATTTTGATTAAAAAATCAATTTTAATCAAATTTTAGTAGAAGCAGACAAAAAAGTACCAGTAAAATCATTTGCAAACACACACTTAATGTTAGAGTTGGATCAATAATTGTCAAAAAAGAGAAAAGAAAATTTTTGTTTGGGACACCAAAATGATAAAATGGAAATCTTTCTCGAGGCGGAGGAAGTAGAAAGTTTTGGATGGTATTGAACAATGTGATCGTATTTTGTTTGCAATTTCAGTTGAGCCGAAACAATATCCGTTAATCAACTAACTATTTGCAACTCAATTAAAATTTTTCTTTTTTACTACTGTCCAATTTAATTTTTCATTTATTATAACTACCTTAAACCAATCAAATAATTTTAAGACATTTTACACATACCAATTCTGTTGGTCCAGATAACGGCAAAGTAAAAGACTAGAGAGGGGGGGGGGGGTGAATAGTCTTTTAAAACTTTTGTCGATAAAAACTATTTCTCAGATATCTGAATAGATATCTGATACTTAGAATCAGAGCTAGGAAGACTTAATAAAGATAAGTGCAGAAACAGTTAAAATGTGTGTGTGTGTGTTGCTGAAATGTAAATACAGAAAGGTAAATGACACAGCAATTATAGTGGTATCTGGAGGTGGCGTAATCCTCCAACTAATCCACTTCGGTCTTCCAGAGACCTAGAATTCACTAGAATAGATAATAGAGTTCTCCTTACAAAAATCCTATTCTAAGATTCCTTTAAACAAATGGTTCCCAACCAAATGTTCCCCCTGAGTTGTTCCCCGGCATTCACAGCCAAGTACTTCCTGTACTCAGAAACCTTTATGAGTTATTCCCTAGCTTCCCAAGCTAAGTACTTCCTATACTCAATAACCTTGGAGTTATTCCTTAGTTTCCCAAATCAAGTACTTCCTATACTCCGGTAACCTTGGAGTTATTCCCTGATTTTTCAAACTAAGTACTTCCTGTACTCCACGCCAGTTATGGTGTTGGTTTTGGTTTGAGTTGTCAGATGAGCTTCTTTAATAACTTATTAAGTTATTCAGATAGCTCTGTGAATCAAGTATACTTAATACACTTTTCAATGTATGGTATCTTGTTCTTTTTACTGACCCAAGTCTTAGATAAATGTTCAAGAGAATGAATCTCAGATACTTGATCTTTCGTTTCAACTCTTTCACAGATAGCTATGCTTGTTTAGGATCAGGACACTTAGAACTTCAGTGTAACTCAAGATCAAAAGCTTTGGTCGCAACAGAAAGCTTTGAGAGTAAGTAGTTTGCTTTGAGAGAGTAAGATGTTCAGCGTTTTTATGCAGTTCAAGGTGTCTTGTGTGTCTTCTCAAGCAGTCTAAGTGTTGATATTTATAGATGAATTTGAGTGCCGTTTGAATAGTATCCGTTAGGCTCAAATTCAAACTATTGATATCTCGTATAATCTTTAGAGGTTTTGTATTCTTCTTCGAGCTGCGTTGCTTTTATTCGCATATCTCCGTGCATTAAATGCATTGTACTATACTTTTTTTGTCCTGTAGTGCCAACGGAACTATGCTTTGTATCAGACACTAGTGTTATCTGATTCTTTGCACGTCCTTATCTTCAATCTTCAGATACCACTTTTATTGAAACAACTTTGTTTGCAATATATATATTCCTTTTTCAGAAATGTGGTTAATGCTCAAGGTATTTGAGAATAGATATCTGTGGACACTTTCCTTGTTTTCAGATAGGCCTTTTATTTCTCAGATATCTCTTGTGACACAGTTTGTTTAAAACTATTCGTGTCTTCAAGATATCTGGCTAAGGTATCTGAAAAACAGTTTCAGTAATCTTGTGCAGTTTCTTCAAGTCTTCAATGTCGTTGAGCTTGTTCTGCTTGGATGCCTTCTTCTTGGTCTTCTCTTCATAAAATAAAAATTACATTTTGAGACCTAACATCCTATACAAGATTAGCTAGACTATCATACTTAGTGAGTTTCCTCTTTTACAATGTTCAAGTGAACCAAGAGTACTAATCACCTTTCTGAGACTAAGATAAGTCATCATGTTGCTGATCAAAATCTAAACAGATATTTCTAACAAAATATCTAATAAATTTCCTAACAAATTTCCCAACAAAATTTCCCCTTTTTGATCAGTCAACGATGACTATCTTACCTATTACAAATCTGGATGAGTGAACAATCCAACACTTAATCTTTTCTTAAGATCTTCAAAATATTTTAATTAAGTGCAGAAAGTAAACATCAACCAAATCACAAGGTGTGATCTTTGCTGACAAGTTATCTTTTATAGAGTACTAACTGAGAGTAAGTTCTTCAGATAAGTTATAAAGAGAGATTACAGATAACTTCAATACATAGAACAAGTTTGGCTCAGTCAGCAAAAATACAAAAACTACATAGTAAATTAGGACAACAGGAGTAACCAAGCTCCAAGTAGACATCCTAATAAACTAGTCTTCAAGTCTTCAACAGTATTTCTGTGGATCAGTCTGCAAATTTTCTATCTCCAAACCTTTTGATGTCATCAGAATAATCATAGAGAAGTGTTCTGACGAGCATCTCAGTGTCTCTGGCAAATCCACAGACCTCTTTATAGGTTTTGGTAGGATTTTTCTTGACAAAATGTTTGACCCACAGATACTTTCCCCACTTCCAGGCATGCTCTATTCTGATATCTGAAAGCTTGAAGTATTCGTAGATAATCCTCAGATATCTGATGTCACCCTTGTATTGATCTTCAGTTAGATAGAACGATTCATAGGGTTCTACAGCGAGTCTTGCTCTTGTGCCTGTTCCTGTGATATTCAGAATTCTGTGCACATCATCTGGCTTTCCATATGGACATTCATCAGAGAGGTCCTTTCTCATGGCTTCAGTTCTCTTGACAACTTCAAAATCCAACCAGGCTTTAATGTGATTGGTGTTGATCAAGGTTGGCTTATCTTTTCTCCATGCCATAAGTTGTTTATGGATTGGTTCTGGAAATTTTGAATTTACCAATAGATGCTTAAGTTCCAGAATCCAATAGCCATTTTTCTGATTGATGCACCTGTAGACAGAGGAATCATTGTCATTCTTCACATACTCTATTTTGGCTTCTTCCGCCGAGTGGAAGTTGACTTTGTCTTTGCTCGACTCTCATTGCTCCTTCTTTGTCTTGAATTCTCTTTGGGGTTGTTGCTTGAAGAACCACCGGATAGACTTGGTATTTTCCAGAGGGTGTTTTAGGCGCTAGGGCTTTGCAACTATGGGCTCGATTAGGCTTTCAATTTTCCTTTTCTTGTGAAGAGGAGCTTCATCTTCATCGCTTCCTCATCATCATCAAGATTAAATCTTGTGTGAGTTTCTGACCTTCTTCATTGCCTGTGGACTTGATTTGACCTTCTTCTTCTTCTTCGTAAGATTCATCAATCCTTTAACTTGTCTTCTCCTTGGAGCCTTGGTACTCCTTGGAGGTTTCGTACGGCCCTTGTTATCATTTTAGTTCCTTCAAGAGGTTTCGGGAAGCTACTATTTGCAAAGCAGCTTGGCTTGAGGAGGGTTCATTGATTCTGAGTGGTGGCTGGGAAGTTTTCATGTTTCTTCTTCCTTTCTGAGCCGCACCAGCTCCAGATTTCATCTTGTTTTCTTCTCCTTCTTCCCATTCCCCCTGACTTTGAGGTCCAGATTTGTACATTCTTTCCCCCTTAGTCATTGTTGGTGACTCGGTCTCATAAAGGAATCGAGAGAGAGTTAAAGTGCCCTTGTAAATAATTATAGGCGTTGACCAACTTCAAGTTCTTTGAGCTCGATTTTGCTTGATAAGTCCATTGTCCTTATCGGTGAGCTCGCCAATGGGCCTAGGATGGCATCCTGCTTTCAAAGAGTGTAACTTGCCTCTTGGAAAGCTTTTTCACTAAAGATACATCATCGTCCCTTATCATTCCCAGATCTTTCTGAGCAATGACTATGCTAGTTGTTCTCTGAGTGATGAGCTCAGTGAACTTTTTCATTTCAGAGGGGACGGTGGCAATTACTTCCTTGTTCTGTGAAGACATCTCCTTGTTCAGATGAGCCAAGATTGCACTGTTCATGTATTCATTGGAGTGGACATTTGGCGCTTTTGAATATTGTAGAGCAATCGCCTTCCTTTTCGTGTGAGAAACCGCTAAATGTTCATTGCGTGCTCGCCAAAGTCTTGTCTTCTTCATCATCCGAGTAATCACCAGTGATCTTCATCCTTGGACATTTTCATCGATTGTATCGAGTCCAAAGAACCATCTCGTAGATTGGTTTCTTCCTTTTCGGGAGGAGGATGGTACTTCTTTTGAAGATGATGCACCTTAGCATCATGCTTGACTTCGATACTTCTTCAAGATCGAGTTCTTTGGTGATATCATGCACAAGATCCCGTAGCTCTTTAACCTCGAGTAAGCAATCATTTCTTGTAAGTATTGATCTTGTAGTTGATCAAGCTTGTCTCGGATTTAGCTATTTGATCTTCCATTGAAGATGGAGTCATGTTCTTCTTCCAACAGCTTGTCCGAGTTGAGCCGATCTGGTTTGAGTGTTTAATATTTTCCGATTGGTTTCTTCGAAAGCTCAACTACTTGTTCAAGAGTAATGCGGGTGTTGGTTAGAAGATGGATGAGTAGATTTCGAGGAGATGGAGACGGAGATTTCGTGAAGTCTTCTCGATGCTTTTCAAAGGTGAGGCATCATTTCTTAGCGAAATTCCTCCTCCCAGTGCAGGGGCATCATCATCATCCTTTTGTCTGTATGTCATCCTTTTGGTGATGGTCGTGGGAGGTTCATCAAGTCATTTTCGTTATCTCTTCCTCCTCATCATCTTCGATACAAGATTGATCACTTCAGAATAGTGATCTTACGCCCATTAACCTCTTCTTGTTCGGAAGGTATAAATTGCGAGTTTGGGGGGTGACCGCTTAAATGCCATTTGTAATCTTGTCGACCATCTCCTGCTCAAAGGCTTGTATCAAATCAGGCGCCACTTCTCCGGAGAAATCCTTATGCAATAGAGTCGAATCGTATTGCTCGGTAGGGAACATTGCATGGATGTATGTCTCCAAGTCAAGAGCTCGTGCTCGTCTGTTTGGTTGATCTGTGATTCTCAATATTTCAGAGAGATCAGAGCACCTTAACCTTTGCCATTTCTTGAAGCATTTAATATGCTTTGGCAGGGTGTGAGCTTTGAAGAAGGGAAGTAGGTCCCTTGTCTCAACATTGGGAGCTTGCTCGGCACTTGTTTGAGCCTGAAAGAAAGAGTTTTGAGTGAGCTTCAAAACTTTTATAGATATCTGAGGAGTAGTGCAGTTTAGTTTCTGAGTTACCTGAGTAAGTACTTCAGGCTCAGAGACTTGTTCTGCTGAGACAATTGGTGTCTCAGATATCTTGTTGTGAGGCGGAGACTTGGAAGTCTGGTCCTCATCAACCTTTCTTTCTTGTTCCTGAGAATTAACATTATCACAATACTTAGGAAATTTTATCAAGAAAACTTTAAGTGACAAGTCAGATATCTGAGAGGCCAATTACCTCCATGGGAGGCTCAGATACTTGCTCTCAGAAACTTGTGCAGTCTCTGGAATCTTTTCTTGTGATGAAGGCCTTGATGCCTCATCAATTTCCATAGGTGCAGGGGATGTCGCAACTTTGTCCCCTTGCACTTCTACTTCTGAGTGAGCCTGTGAGTAGAAAGCATTGAATAATTTAGAGAAAATTTTAGTTAACCCAAGGTGAAGAATATTTATCATTGATTTTCATATACCTTCATACTGGAAGGATCAATGATCTGTTCTTCAGAAACCTTGTTGGTTTCTGGGTTTTCTTCTGGCATTTCTGCCTTATCTTCCTCTTTCTCAATTGGAGCCTGTTAGAAACATTTATTTTAATGATTAAGCACATAAACTTATAACTGAAGAAGTGTTGTCTTAAGAATCAATTATTACTTGTGGCACAGGCTCAGATATCTTAAGAGGCGAGGTTGAGGGAACCTCCTTCTCAGTTTCTGAGGTAAGCTTTTCAGCTTCCTCTAGTTTTTGTGTTTCTAACGCAGCCTGTAACAAAGAAATTTTATGAGTAACAAGATGTATAAGCATAAAAAATTTCACAAGATAAGAGTTAAACCGGTCAGCTACCTGAGTAGTTTCAGGCTGATTGGTCTCTGGAACTTGTGACCTTTCTATACTTAGGTCTTCTTGTCCCAGTGCAATTTCTTTGCTTGAAGTTTCTGGTACTTCACACCTTTCCTGAGTATGCAACTCAGTTGCCTCCCCTGGTTGATCATTCTGAGTAGATGTCTCAGTTTGATCCCTCTCATTGAGTTGGGAAACCTGCTCTTTTGCAGGATTTTCTTCAAAGATATCTTGTATTGGTAATTCGAAATGGAGTTCATTTACCATTTCATCAACCACTTGTGGCTGTTGTGATTGTGGTTGTTGTGGTTGTCTGGAAGCAGAGGATTGATCAGTAGAATGTTCTTCCAGATTTTTAGTTGTATGCTTCCATCAAGATTCCGCCAGACTAAAATACCACTCATCAGGGCTTTTTGAAGTTGTGCAAAAGAAACATTCCCTGATGATGTGTTTACACCAACAACATTTGCTATAGGTTCAGCAACCTGTGGTGTAGGTTCTTCTTCAGATACCTTATCACCAGTTACTGTTTCAGTAACCTTAGCCCTCTTTGTTCTTTCTAGGACTTGAGAGATGACTAGTTCATCATCTTCATCGTCAGAGCTCTCATCAGCATTGGGAACTGATTGGTCCATTACTCCTGCGGTTTCTGCAGATAGGGCTTGGTGTTTTTCACCACTTTTGGCAGCATTTATGAGTTCATCAGCAAGGCTTTCTGTAATAGTCTTCACATTTCTGGAAGCACTTTCTCTTGTTGAGTCTACTTGTTCAGTAGTTGATAACTCTTTTGCAGCATTGATGATTTCATCTGCCTTTATCAGTTCATCGGCAATGCCTGCAGATATCTGAGAATTGACAACCTCTTTGGGTGTGTCTTCTGATTTGCCAGACTTCTTTCTTGAAGTTCGGGCTTCGGTCGCAACCTTTTCTTCGATACCTTTTCGACTTTCGCTTAGAACCTTTCGAGACCCAGAACTTTTTCATCAAGTTTGTATACTCATATTTGTAGAGTAGGTTATCGCTATTTCAAATTGCCTCTCGAGCTCAATGCCAAGCTTCTCCAAAGAAGTAGCATATCTTCGCACCATATCCCATCGTGTCCTTTCGCTCAGCTAGTCCTTTGGCAATCTTAGGCTCAAGCCTTGAATTTTCTTCACAAACTTCATGAAGGCGTATTTTCCCGCTTAAAAGGGTTTTCCAAATTTTGTCTTGTTGATTCAGAAGAACATCATGATCCATCGTTCTTGGCTTATCCGTTAGCACCTCCTTGTAGACTATCAAAGCATCCGTGAAGAATGCAAGCCAAGACATCCCAAAGGAACCATCGATGTCCGGTTCGGATGTCGACAAGCTTGAACTCGAGGGTGTATCTGATTTTCAAGATCACACACGCCATCAGACAGCTTCTTTAACACCTTCAAGGAGTTCATCATCCTTGGTGTTTATTTCAAAATCCTTTCCAAGATTTTGAAACTCAAACAACTTACGTAAAGTTGTTAAGTCCGTAGGATTTCCTTTCCTCGATCGAGGTTTTGATGACACTATTTCAAAGGTTTCGTAAACACAGAAATAATCCTGAGTTGTTGTAGAATCCCAACACATCGAAAGTGATGAAATTCCATTAGGGCAGCGATAGAAAGCCCTTGATTTGTGCCTTTTCAAGCATGTCAAGAATTAGCTTCATCGGCTTGGTTCTCTATTCCACCGTGAGGTATTCTCAACCATGGCACCACCCCAAATCATTCTGTGATTTGAAGTCCAATGGTCGTGATTAAAATCTCCTACCAAATGGTTGTTCACATAACCAACTCGTGCTTGCTTTCAAGCAGCATCAAAGGAGGATTGAGATTTCAATGTGGTTGAACTTTTAGGGCCATCTCTTTATATAGTGTAGGATTTGAGATTGGTGTTTGAAAGAGATTTGATTCAAGAATTCTTTGCGTAAAAACTTAATCTTGATTTGCGAGATTGTAGAAGTTTTGCGGAGAATCAAGAGAAGGATTTGCTATTTTGTGCAAGATGAGTTTTCGGATTAGGCAAAAGTGATTTCTATGCCAAAATCCTATATATATAGCAGTTGAATCTCAATGCATAAATACATACAAATTGATTTTGTGTACGTATTCGTGATTTGCAAAGCGTGAGCAAAAGCTAGTTCGGCATTAAATGCTTAGTGGGCCATGTCCAATTTCAATCCACTATTTATCGTGAATTAATTTCCACCGCATGCATCAATCGCTTAATTTCATCAAGGGTCACCATTGCTTTTTCAAAGAATGATCACAATCAACAAGTGTAATTGTGCCCATTTAATGAATTTTGGCTCATAGCTTTCTGAATCATGTTTTTGTATGACCAAGAACACTGTTTGCATCTGAATCTGTCTTATACTTAGGATTTTTCCAAGTTTTTCATCAAGATAGAAATAATGCGAGTTTCAAGAGAGCAGTTGACTGCAGATAGTTATACTATTCTTTTGTGTTCTGCTTATAGAGTGATTCAGATATCTGAGTTCCCGTCTCAGAGATCTTAATCTACCTTTTTGCTTTTTAGCCTTTTTGACTTCTGGATACCCGTTCCAGATACCTCTTCTCTGGATGCCCGTTCCAGATACCTCTTCTCTGGATGCCCGTTCCAGATACCTCTTCTCTGGATGCCCGTTCCAGATTCCTGAACTCTTTCAGTTCATTGGTAGTTCCATTAGTCCAAGACTATGTCTTAAGGCTAAGAATCTACTTTCTTGTAGTGGCTTAGTGAAGATATCGCAAGTTGGTCTTCATGCCAATCTTGAGTATCTCTATATCCCTTTTCAACATGGTCTCGATGAAGTGATGTCTAACATCAATGTGCTTTGTTATGGCATGAAATTTAGGATTCTCGTAATCGCATAGCACTTGTGTTGTCACAAAAATGGGAGTTTTCTTCTCATCGAGTCCATAGTCTTTAAGTTGTTGTTGTATCCACGTAATTTGTGTTGCACAACAACCAAAGCAGAATATATTCATCCTCCGTGGTAGCAGCTTGCAATTGAGTTTTGCTTCTTGCTAAACCATGAGATAAGTCTAGTACCCGTAAACCCACAAGTTCCCGAGGTGCTTTTCCTATCAAGTTGATTCAAGATAATCGCCGTCGAGTACCAATAAACTCAATCCGCTTTCTTTAGGATACCACAATCCTACATCTATTGTACCCTTTACATACCTTAATATTTTCATAGCAATGTTGTAGTGTGTTTGCATTGGATTTGTCTGAAATCTAGCACATACTCCAACGGCGTATTGAATATCGTGTCTACTTAAGTGAGGTAAAGTAGTGAACCTATCAATTTCCTATACTTATGTTCTTCAACACTCTTATTTGATTCAGTATAGGTCATTTTGGTTCCAATGCTCATAGGTATCTTAGCATTCTTTTCAGAAGGCTTAAGATTGAATTTTGTGAGCATATCTTTCGAATACTTTGTTTGACTAATGAATATTCCATCATTGAGTTGCTTGACTTGCAATCCTAGAAAATAATTCATTTCTCCCATCATGCTCATCTCAAACTTGCTTTTCATGAGATTTGCAAAGTCATTACAAAGTTGCTTGTCCTTAGATCCAAATATGATGTCATCAACATATACTTGAACTAAGAGTAGTTTCCCGTCATGATTTAAGGTAAATAAAGTTTTATCAACTTCACCTTTCTTGAAACCACTTTCCAGAAGGTACTTGGCCAAAGTGTCATACCATGCTCTTGGAACCTGTTTCAGTCCATACAGAGCTTTCTGTAGTTTATAGACCATTCTACTTTCTGAGGAAACTTCAAAGCCAGGTGGTTGCTCAACATAAACTTCTTCTGCAAGTTCACCGTTTAAGAATGCACTTTTGACATCCATCTGATAAACTTTGAAATCTTTATGAGCTGCAAAGGCTAGAAAGAGTCTTATTGCATCCAATCTGGCAACTGGTGCATATGACTCGTCAAAATCTAAGCCTTCACCGGTAATTCCTCGCAACCAATCTTGCTTTGTTTCTGGTTATTTCACCAGATTCATTCATATTGTTTCTGAAAACCCATTTAGTTCCAATCACAGATATTCCTTCTATAAATGGAACTAGTTTCAGACTTTGTTTCTCTCAAATTGATCCAACTCTTCTTGCATTGCAGAGATCCGATCTTGGTCTCCTAATGCTTCTTCTATATTTTAGGTTCAATATTCGAGATGAAACATCCAAAGAGAGAATTAGCATTTTCAGCTATTGCTCTCCTAGTCCTAACACCTTGATTAATTGGTCCAATTACATCCTTTGCAGGATGATCTTTGATCCATCTCATCATAGGTTTAGTGCTAGTAGGATCAATATCCAAGTGATTTGAATGTGAATCACTAAGATTATGATTTGATACTTTTTCAGTATTAGATATATCTGGAACTTGCATTTCAGCAGTCTCATTTTCAGATACCTCTTCATGATGAAGGTTCTCAGTAACCTGTTCCATTTCTGGAAAACTCATAGGAAATTCCTCATCATGTCTGTGAGTCATCTTGTTGTTACTAGGCATATCAAGCTTTTCTACGTCAGAGTCATCCTCACTTTCCATAATGATGTTTCTCCTTTCTGAGGATTCTTCTTTAGAGTCCCTCAGTAATAGTTCTTTGAACCTTTCTGAGAGTTCATCATTAGGAGGTGTTTTCTTATTTCCTTCATAGAATACAACATGAATTGATTCTTCAATTTTCTTTGTTCTTTTGTTGTAAACTCTGTAGGCTTTGCTATTTGTGGAATAACCAAGAAATACACCTTCATCTGCCTTTGGTTGAAATGTTCTCAGATAATCTTTCCCATTGTTTAGAACAAAACATTTACAACCAAATACTCTCAGATGTTTGATATTAGGGGGTCTACCAACCAAGATTTCATTGGGGGTCTTGTCATGGTGTTTGTTTATCAAACATCTGCTCGAGTGTAGTGTCGTGTTTACAGCTTCAACCCAATAAATTTCACTTATTTCAAAGGTCGCCTAGCATTGTCCTTGCGGCTTCTTTAAGGGTTCTGTTTTCCTTTCCAACACCATTTTGTTGAGGTGTTCTTACAGAGGAAAGTTGGTGTTGTATACCTTTGCAGGTACAAAACTCCTTTATGTACTGGTTGACAAACTCAGTACCATGGTCTGTTCTGATTGCAGATACCTTGTCATTTTTCATGACTTCAAGCTTTTTCAGCAAGTTTGGTATCTCCACCCTGGCATCAGATTTGTGTTTCAGAAAGACAACCCAAGTGAATCTTGAGAAGTCATCTACAACAACCAGACCATACTTCTTTCCTGCATAACTAGTTACAGATGATTCAAAAAGATCCATGTGTAATAGTTGCAGTGGTCTAACACTAGAGTGTCTGATTTTGGACTTGAAAGAGATCTTAGATTGTTTCCCCATCTGACAGGCAGAACAGATACCTTCTTTTCTGAAAGATGTTCTGGAAAGGCCAACCACTAACTCTTTCTTGGCAAGTCTGTTCAGAGTTTTGAAGTTCAAGTGACTCATTCTTTTGTGCCATAACCAGTGCTCTTCTGTGTGACCAGATTGACTCACCATGAGACATTCTTCAGTTGTGGCAGATGCCCAATCGGCAACATAAAGACTGCCTTTCCGCCGACCAACTAAGACTGTCTGCTTTGACTCATTGTCAATTAGTTTGCAGTATTTAGCTTTGAATTTTATAGTAAAACCCTTGTCTGCAAACTGGCTCATGCTAAATAGATTATATTTCAAATCCTTAACATGTAATACGTCAGTGATTGTTAAAGTCCCCAATTTGACGTTGCCAAATCCCAGAGAGGGATTTAATTCTCCTCCAGCAAATCTGATATCTGGTCCCGTGTTGCAAGCTTTGTAATCGACCAGATTTGCTTTGTCTCCTGTCATGTGCTTTCCGCATCCACTATCAAATAGCCATTGTGCTTTAGTCCAGGAAGCATTCTGCACACAACAGGAAACAGGAGATTAGGTTCTCATATCTTTGATGGAACCGTCAGAATTAAAAGATCTTCCAGTAGGAATCCATTTTTGAATGAATTTCTTTGAAATATTCTTTTGTCTGACAGGAGCATAAGGAGGAATTCTAATTGAATGAATTTTCTTCCTTGGTGTGTTCCTAGGTGCTCCATATGATGCTTTCAGATACCTGTCAGGTTTCTGAGTTTGCTTTTCAGCAAACTTAGCTTTCCTTGTCAGATTTCTTCTAGCCCTGGCATTCAGATTTTCAGTGGCTTGATTTAACTTCCACTTCTGATAATTGCTTTGAGCAATTCTAGCTTTCAGCCATCGTTCTTGCTCCTGCTTGTACTCATGAGCAAGTTGTTTTCCGATGCCTTTGTAGCCAATACCGTTTCGAGCACTTGAAGCTATCTGAGATCTTTTCTCAGCAGCTTTGCTAGTCTCTGGTTAGTCCAATTTCTTTCCAGAAAAAGTGACATGGGAGAATTTGCACTCCGCAATTCTACCTTTTGAGAGACATAGCATCGTGGGTGTTTACACTTTTCGGTGTTGTGTTTCTTTTCGTAGACGTCCAACAGTTTTGTTTTGATTTGTTTTTCCCACAAAGGTTTAGTCGCAACTGCCTTTCCTTTGTCAACAATCTTTGTCTTCTCACCGATACTATAGATTGCATGGGAACCGTCTTGCTGAGTACTTACAAATGTTCTTCTCTCCTTACTCTTATTCAGAGTGATAGAACAATCATCGTGTATTCAGCCCAAGTCCTTTCTTTTCTGAAGGATCTCTTAAGTAAGATTGTACTTCAGTAAGAGTGTCACTAGCTTTGGCATAAGATTGAAAAGATAATTCTTTCTTCTTGAGTTCCTTATTCTCAGAAAGAAGATCTTCATATTTCTTTTGTAATTCAGCCATTGCTTCTTTATGTGACTTTTCAGTCTCAGATATCTGAGCTTTGAGAGATGCATTTTCAGCATCCTTTCTCTCAGATACTTTAACTAATTGAGAATTTTCCTTTGCAAGAGAATTCTTTTCTTCTTCAAGGTTTTCGGCTCTAGCTCGGATCATTAGAAATTCTCTTTCATAGATGTCAAGTTCTTTCCTGAGATTTTCTAGATTTTTTATTTCCTCTTCATCACTTTCATAAGTATAACAAGAAGTATGTGTTACCTCATCAGCCATAAGACAGATTTCTATGTTGGAGATGTCTGGACCGTCAATTTCAGCAACTCCACACATTTCATTCTTCTTGAGGCCGAAGTCGATTATATCATGAGTAACTCCACATAATTCTGGTGATGGTAAGGTTGAGTCATCTGAATTGTCATCTTCAGAATCTATCTCAACGTCTAGAGCATCCAGTTGAATTTGGATTTTCTTTCTTTCTTCAGTTAACAAAGCTTTCTGGCTTCTTCTGAAGATTCTCCTATCTTTCTTGTCACCTGTCCTTAGTTTGTTGAGGGCAGGACAATCCTTCTTGAAGTGGCCAGGTTTCTGACAATAGAAACAGATATCGTTTCCAATTTCTGCTTCCTCAGTACATGATGCTTTCTGAGCTGGCTTGTTCAGCGAGCTTTGCATATTTTTGTACTGGTGATAGTTTGAGCCTAGATGCTTTTTCAGCTTCTCTTTGGCTTTCCTTCTTTCAATTTCTCAACTGATATATTTGCTCATTTGCTTTGCAGAAAGAGCATCCTCAGTTTCTTCCTTGCTTTTCTTCTTTTCAGAAGTTCCTTGAGTGACTAGAGCAACGTTTTGCAACTTTTCAGTTGTTTGTTCTCTTTGAGTTGTCTCATAATCAACAGTAGCAAGATGAGAGAAAAGTTCCACTGGAGTGATATTTGACATTCCTTGGTTAAAATAAAAGAATTTGGTATGCTCCCAGTTGTGGTTAAGACTTCTGACAATAGTCTTAATCTTTTCTGACTGGGAGTATCTGTTGCTTTCCCCAAGAGCTGCCATGTCACTCATGAGAGTGGTAAATCTGAAATCAAGTTCTTCGAGTTTCGGGTCCTTGTTTGAAATTTTGAAATTTCAACTTGAGAACTTCGAACTTGTTTTCTTTGGTTTTCTCGCCCGCAGATTTCTTCAATCACCGAGCAACTTTCGCCGTTTTAGCACCCCACAGTTTACAATGTATGTGCTCAGGTGTCGATCTGATGATGATATTACGAGCTTGACCATCCAGACGATTTCTCTTGGCATCTTCCGATGTCCAGAGTTCTCTGGGCTTTGGTTCGTAAATGACTTGACTAGTAGATCTCCCACTTGTTGACGCATCGGTTTGTGAATCTCTGTCTCTACCATTAGAAACCTCCATGACTTGTTTGAGTTGTTGAATGACTATTGGGCCATTCTTTATCACTTCGATCATTTCGTCACTTATGGCTTCAAGATGGAGCATCATGTTATTTTTTCATTTCTCGTAATTCTCTGGTTTGAGAATGGGTGCATCACTCAGAGACATACCTGCACACTTAACACACAAATTAAATAGTCCTCGAAAATGGACAAAGTTCCTTCACCTATCTGGGGATCTAGGTTCGGTATAGGCTTGTGAATCTCCTGCTCTGATACCACTTGTTGGTCCAGATAACGGCAAAGTACAATACTAGGGGGGTGAATAGTCTTTTAAAACTTTTGTCGATAAAAACTATTTCTCAGATATCTGAATAGATATCTGATACTTAGAATCAGAGCGCGGAAGACTTAATAAAGATAAGTGCAGAAACAGTTAAAATGTGTGTGTGTGTTGCTGAAATGTAAATACAGAAAGGTAAATGACACAGCAATTATAGTGGTATCTGGAGGTGGCGTAATCATCCAACTAATCCACTTCGATTTTTTAGAGACCTAGAATTCACTAGAATAGATAATTGAGTTCTCCTTACAAAAATCCTATTCTAAGATTCCTTTAAACAAATGGTTCCCAACCAAATGTTCCCCCTGAGTTGTTCCCCGACTTTCACAAGTACTTCCTGACTCGAAACCTTTTGAGTTATTCCTAGCTTCCCAAGTACTTCCTATACTCAATAACCTTGAGTTATTCCTTAGTTCCCAAATCAAGTACTTCCTATACTCAGAACCTGAGTTATTCCCCGATTTTCAAACTAAGTACTTCATGTACTCCACGCCGCTTATGGTGTTGGTTTTATTGAGTTGTCGAGATGAGCTTCTTTAATAACTTATTCATTATTCAGATAGCTCGTGAATCAAGATACTTAATACACTTTTCAATGTATGATATCTTGTTCTTTTATCGACCAAGTCTTAGATAAATGTTCAAGAGAATGAATCTCAGATACTTGATCTTTCGTTTCAACTCTTTCACAGATAGCTATGCTTGTTTAGGATCAGGACACTTAGAACTTCAGTGTTACTCAAGATCAAAAGCTTTGGTCGCAACAGAAAGCTTTGAGAGTAAGTAGTTTGCTTTGAGAGAGTAAGATGTTCAGCGTTTTTATGCAGTTCAAGGTGTATTGTGTGTCTTCTCAAGCAGTCTAAGTGTTGATATTTATAGATAAATTTGAGTGCCGTTTGAATAGTATCCGTTAGGCTCAAATTCAAACTATTGATATCTGTGTATAGTACTGTAGCAGGTTTTGTATTCTTCTTCGGTCGCCGTTGCTTTTATTCGTACATCTCTCTGCGCATTAAACGATCAGATTATACTTTTTGTCTCAGAATGCCAACGTAATCTATGCTTTAGATCGTAGACTAGTGTTATCCGATTCTTGCACGCCCTTATCTTCAATCTTCGATACCACTTTTATCAAACAACTTTGTTTGCAATATATATATTCCTTTTCGAAATGGTTAATGCTCAAGATCCGAGAATAAATATATGGACACTTTCCTTGTTTTCAGCTTTTATTTCTCAGATATCTCTTGTGACACAGTTTGTTTAAAACTATTCGTGTCTTCAAGATATCTGGCTAAGGTATCTGAAAAACAGTTTCAGTAATCTTGTGCAGTTTCTTCAAGTCTTCAATGTCGTTGAGCTTGTTCTGCTTGAATGTATTCTTCTTGGTCTTCTCTTCATAAAATAAAAATTACATTTTGAGACCTAACATCCTATACAAGATTAGCTAGACTATCATACTTAGTGAGTTTCATCTTTTACAATGTTCAAGTGAACCAAGAGTACTAATCACCTTTCTGAGACTAAGATAATTCTGAGACTAAGATAAGTCATCATGTTGCTGATCAAAATCTAAACAGATATTTCTAACAATATATCTAATAAATTTCCTAACAAATTTCCCAAGAAATTTCCCAACAAATTTCCCAACAAATTCACTCTTACACGCCCTATATAACTAACTCTTAAAAGTCTATAAAATCTTAACTCTATACTAAACATCTCAATTAGAATTTGATTAATATTCATCAGTAATATATCAATTAAAATTTACTCAATTAACAGTCCGTTAAAACGCACACCAACTGAAAGGGAACAGTTTTGAACGAACAACACCTCGTTTCCAGATTCTCAGGAAAGGACCTAGAAACTTGAACACATTCAGAAGCAAATAATTTAAGCACATACAGCGAGACATCTAAATTAATCAGTGAATGCACTGCCTGTGCGCGAAGGCCTGTCTTACAACAACTTTGGACAAAGAGATTGCAAAAACTCATCTCTTTCTCCCTATATATACCGAAATCACTCAACTCATAAACATAACGGTGCTTTTATTTGATACATGTTAGACTGAAAACGTAGAAATCTCACCCGCAGCTATGAAATAAACTGCAGTATCCTCCTAACCAGACCACCCTCGCTGAGAACTTCCACCAGAGTGCCCATTCAACCTGTCCAGCACAGCATTGAAATCAACAGCTTGACCACTTTCCTCCAGCCTCTGAATCACACCAAGAACATGGTCACCCCGGTAACCCATGGTCACCAACTTCTCGATCAACTCATTGTAGGGATGGCTGCGCATGGACAGAGGACCAACCATATTCGGCCCAGGCATGCGTTGTGGGTTCTGCATTGGGAGGCTAGGAGGATACTGACTTTGCTGGAAAGGAAGCTGTGGTGAAGGATGATGTGGTCTGCCGCCTCCTTCACTCTCGTACATGATGTACGCACTTCCTGGGGGAAGTGCTGGACGAGATCCAGTGGGTCCATAGCCATCAACAGCTTGTGTTTCATACCCAGGCTTGAGATGTTGCACTGCAGGCTGCTGCTGAATTGGTCTGCCGGTTCCAGTGTACCCATATGGCTTGTTCTGCTCTCTATAGAGATGATATTAGATAAAATTAGGTTCAACCGTATATAAAACCACCAAGTAACCAAGGGCAACAATCATTTTGCTCATGCAGGTAATATTTTGGGAAAAATCTGAAAAATGTACCTTGCGTTGTTACAAACAGCTTTGTCCAAATACGATACCCATATTACACATGGCAGCACAATTAACTGATACGTGTCATTATGCAAATTCAAAATTTTAATGGGCAAAAATGTAAAAGTAATTTTGGTTACTTTCAATTGAATCACTCAAACCCCATTTTGTCAAATAAAGGCGAAAAACACCAAGTTACTAAAAGATAAAGTAAAAAATAAAATGAAAACTATAAACAAAATTTTAATTTAAAAAACTAACAGAAAAAACTCTCAATGCAAGAAAGCCGTGGAAGGCAGCCTACCATGGAAGAAGAAACTTTACGTGAATTTGTTTTTTCATTTAATTCTTTTTTTTCCCTTCTACCTTTCTATATTGATTGATGAAGAAAACTTTTAGCAAAATTGGTCTGGTAATCTCTGGCCCTTCTCTTTCTCTATCCTTTGATCTCGCCGGAATCCGGAGTAGGCAAAAATTGTAGCAGAAGGCTTCAGGTGTAATCTAATTGAAATCCAAAGATGCTAAAAACAGAGTCGAAGGAAATAAGAGATCTAATTCGTAAACTAGTTGGTTTCTTTTCGTTGTCAACCATGGGGCTTAAATCCTCCATGGAGATGGAAGCTCCACGGAGGAGCTTCCATAAAGCTCTTCCATGGCAGACTGCTGCACCATTGAAGCTTTCTCCATGATTCTTCCATGGAGACTATTTTATTTTGATTTTTAAAATTTCTTTAAAATAGTATTCACATTTATTTAACCTCTCTTACATTATTTTTTAATCAAATGGATGAGTTTGCAATATTTTCATGAGAAATGGGTAAGTTTTGACTTATTTTCATAAAATTGCATCAATCTGAAATTAATTAAAATCTACCTTATTTACATTTTAGTGTGTAATGTATTTCTGTATTTTGCAAAGTGACGCGTCGGTTAACTAAGCCGTCACGTGTCACAGGGTGCCTAAATTGGACAAGAATGCAATTAAAGGTACCACAATCAGGCAGCGACAACTTAGGGTACCAAAATCAAAACGTAACGACTTAAGGTACCTTTTTCGGATTTTTGTATTTCCTGATACTAGAAGATTCAACTTTGAAAACCAAATATTGTAACAAATCTTGATAATTAATCTGATCAAGAACCAAACATACCCATAATGTATTGCATCAGGGCCTGCAGAACCAACTTGAGATGCCCCAGGAAATGATACTTGCATAGGCATGCTATTAGGAGCCATTCCTGCAGGAGACTGGTTTGGCTGAGTTGGCAGATACGACGAGTAAACCGGTTGAGACGAAGTTCTTATCTGTGATTGCATAACTGGTTGTTGGGGCTGTTGAACAGATTGCTGGGGCCACGGCTGCTGGTATTGAACCTGTGGGGCCTGGTTTACTTGAGGCTGTGATGGCTGAGGTGCAAGTCTAGATGGGTCCTGAACTTGAGGCTGTGCAGAAAGATACTGATGAGGATGAGATGGTTGAGATTGCACAGGCATACCTGTCATCTGTGGTCCAGCCAAGTAATATGTTTGTACTTGGGCAATGCTTTGAGGAGGAAGAGGTGATTGGGGTGCCATAGGAGGCTGCTGATGCTCGAGCGGTCGGGCTGGCAGAGAAGGTTGAGGAGCTACTTGATGGGGCAAGGCAAGTGCCAACTGCTGATTATGCACCTCAGAAGTGTTGTCACTTGTTTTGGCTTCAGAAGCCGGTGCTGAAGTTTTCTCCTCATTCTGTGCAAGCTGAAGTTTAGCAAGCTCCTTCTGCGTATCGGCAAGCTCCTGCTTATCTCTTAGAACCTGCACAGACCTGTGGACCTGCATTGCAATAGAAATGAGAAATCCCATCAGTGATTTCTCATTTCTCCAAGGTGCTTCCTTTTCAAAATTTAATCTATTATCTAGCATTTCCACATTTCCATGGAACTTGGAACTTTCTTGATGCCTTATATACAATATGTCATTTATTCCTGTCTCATAATATCTTCACTCCACCGCTGTTGTATGTGAATTCCAGGCGATGCTTCTGGCTTACAGATCTACAATTTGCTTGGATTAGACACATTACGTTTTTTGTATTGCATTAAAAATGTTCTTTTTTATTTTCTACCAAAAACAGCTATATTAAGAGTTCACATCAACTAGCAGATAAGACTCTGTAACTTCTATAATTTAGTTCGCATAACCGGGTGGTTGAGAGGGATATCCTCCCGAACAAAGGTGGGACCTAAACTAAGCAAAAGATCCCAATTAACACATAACGTGAATTTCACACTGATCAATAAGTTTGTTCTAGGGGCTAAGTACTGAAGCTCATCATGCCGAAGTCATTTTCAATATCGTTAAAAGGTATTATTACCCTCTTACAATTACTATTGTTCAGCAACAGCAACAGTGAAAATATGTAACAAGAACGCGATTACATAAACAATGCCAGGACTGAAACCAACCAAAAAGAGGTTGGGCCAATTATTTCTGGATGCATATTCTACCACATTCATAAATAGCCAAACTACTTCCAGTTATTTTTATTGTAATGAGAACAAGATGAAGAAAAAAGTAGCATTCATAGGAGAATCGGTACAAGAAAAACAGACTTTATCAAGTTTGGAGTAAACAATATAAACAGACCTCTTGAACGTGCTTATCCAGAGATTTGAGTTTTGACTCTGATTCACCATGATCATGAACCAAGTCAGAGCGCATTTCCTTGATTGATTTATCAAGATTGTAACAATACAATTCTAGTTGTGACAACCTTGAACTGATACCCTCAAGAAAACGCATGAGATTGTCAGCATATTTTTTCATAGTGTTTTCGACAGTGGATATAACATCTTGGTTGAATGAAGATTCTTCAGGCGGACTATAGGTAGTAGATGGGAAACCAGCTGGTCTTGCCATTCGACTTTTGTGGAACTCCTGCTTAATTCAGAAAACAGACTGGTTACATAGATTACGAAATAATTCAACTTAATTATCAGAAGAAGTAAGAGTCAATACAGATAAGAGAAATGCTACACCAAATAATGAGAGTAGAATAAAGAAAGGCTGGACGTAACAAGCTTTATACTAACCAAAAAGACTGCTCATGCAAGTTAGGTGGTTGTTATTTTGTTGAACTTGAAAGAAAGATGTAGCCACCAAAATAAGAATACCATGCAAATGCCTTACCAAAGTCTCAAAAAAAACCAATTTTCCCTAACACTAGAAAAAATCAATTTTACATTAGTGTAAATTAGCGGAATGCGTCACTGAACGAAGGAACGACAAGTGTGGTTTCTTTTTCTCTATACCAGTTATCTTTCCTTTCTTAAGACAAAAATTATCACCAGAAATAGTGAACCCAACAAACTATCACAACATTTCATTCTTTCGCAACAAAATAATTTCTCAAAATGGTCAATATCCTCTAAAGAATATCCGAGGCAAATCAAACAGTATCCTTACATCTGCAATCATATACTAGTACACTGTACTACCGATTATATGAAAACACAGGCATCATTTACATACCATAGATACACAAACACCACCTATAAGTCGACTTCATTGCATCTTCCTGACCGTGACACAAACTACCTTACTTTCTACCTCACTTACCACCTAATTCACTCCCACTCTTACGAAAATGAAGCACAGAGTATTCTAACAAAGAAGAAAAACACCAATTGCACCGTCTGTTCTACATAGATTCAACATCCCATGACATTCTTCAACAAAAGCCAAATCCTATAACTAAGGCCGGCCTATAATCAAACAAGTATTACTTCACAAGATGGTAAAAAAAGTCAACCATTGGAGCTAGAAAACTAAAACGCAAATCGAAGAAACAAACACCAGCACGAAATTGAAATTGAAAGAAAACACTAACAGAAGAAAAAACGGAAGGATCAATGAACAGGTACACACCTTAGAGGGATTGGGATTGGAAGTGATGGAAGGATCGGAGTGCGTGCCGTTATTCCCGTCCTGATTGGCGTAATCGTCGTAGGAGCAGAGGATATCGTCGGAGGCGAAATCAAAAGCTTTGGAGCCTGAATTGTTAATTCGGCCTGAAGAGCCAGATGCCATGGATCGCCTGACTAGGGTTTGCAGATTCAGAGTGGAAGAAGAAGAAGAAGAAAAGGGATATTGTCTTTTTTTATCAATAGTATTGTGCAGATGAGCTTTGCTTAGCTTCCGAGCAATCGGAAATGAAAGACTAATCTTCTTCAACTTGTCATATTTATTTCTCACAATGTCTGGACGATAGACGTTTGAGCTGAGGAGGCATTTAAATAATTTATTTAGTGACGAATCTATATTAATTATTGATGTTTTTAATCAAAACATTTATGTTCTCAACATTGGTGTTTTTTCATATTATAACAAAACTTTTTTCATTAACAACATGGATATTTTGATTGATAAAATAGGTGATTTTATTACTTAGCCGTCTCTATATAAGTTATTTAAAGATCGTCTCTCATGAAACCTTGTATAGGCATTTTAATTAAAAATATCGATGATTTTCTTCACAATATATATCCGTCTCTAAATAAAGTTCGTATCTTCGGAGACTTGCTGTTTATTTCTTTCTTTCACCCTTTTTCTTTCTCTTTTCTTTTTCTCTGGGTGAGCAGAGAAACGTTGTTTAATCGAGAAACTCGTTAGCAGGAAACAGGATAAGGGCACCGACCATTCACGATTAATTGTAAACAATTGGGAATGTGTGTTCATTGAATTGCATTTTAGCTACTTCCTTTTCCTGTGGGACTATTTCGACCACGCTTTAGCAGCTCGTTTGTCAATTTGACATGATTAATTCCCAATTCTCCATGACGTTTTCTTGGACTTGACTTTTTTATCGATTGAGAAATCAATGGCCTCGTGATTTATAATATTTACCGATTGAGAAATCTCTCAATCGCCTCGTGATTTATATTATAAATCACCATGTGAAAAAAAAAAAAAAAAAGAAATCAATCGCCACGTGATTTATATTATACCAACTTCCATCACTCGTGTGAACCGATCTACAAAATGCGAGATTACATTTTATCTATAAATATCGTATGTTTAGTCGTTTTGTAATTTAAAGTTAAATTTTAAAGAGCTTAAGGCTCTGTTCTCTTCGTCTGAACAGGACAGAACTGAACTGAACTGATCTGAACTTAACTGAACTTAATTTAACTGAATGGTAGTATAAAAATGAACTAAGCAGAACTGAATGGAACTGAACTGAATTGAACTGAAATTAAGGAGTTTTCAGATGAAGATAACAAAGCCTAAATGGGTTGAGAACGTTACTCATATCAACAACTTTCTTTTCGGATCCATTCATAAAAACTACAAAGTTAAGTAATCTTAATATGAGTGCCCAATTGGGAAGACTTCCGATTCGCCCAAGAGTGAAGATAAAGTGTGCGAGAAAGAATATTATAGTTTGGTATAGTGAGGTCATCTATACCCAAGTGTAATTCAGGAGTAAGCCCAATGAGTCAGGCTCGATCAATTAGCGGTCGGGTCGTTACAGATGGTATCAGAGTGGGACTGTTCCCAAACCCTCAAGGCTGTGGATGGTTGGTCCTGGCACCGGGACATGTATACCCCATCCAAGGCTCGACAAGAATGTCAAACAATTTAAGTGGTAGAATATAATACCTAACATCCCACATCGGTTAAGAATGAGAAGGATGAAGGATATATAAGTACTACACTAACACTCTAAACTCTCAACTAGTATAAGGCATTTGGGTGATTCCGAAATCAAATCCATACGGGCTGCGATCCAAAGGGAACAATTTTATACTAGCGTGACGTGTGTTGCCCAAGTTATGCGTAACTGCGCCGGCCCAAAGGGTCAGGTCTCGATCGATTAGTGGTCGGATCGTGTGTAACGTTTACTATAAATACTACTTTGTATGTTTATTATGATTGTTCTGGGAATTTTGAGTAGACACAAGGAGTTCGGTATTTACTTGTTGTGCCTACTTGTTCATCATTTGCTCAAGTTTGATAATGCTGAACGGGATAAAGCCAGAGAAGTTGCTACAATGACAAGCCTAATAGATTAGACTCTTTGTGTTCTGAGTTAAAAAACCAAAATGCACATTAACTTGTTGAATGAATTAATGATCAACTATTAACTTCTGCCTCTTAATCTGTCAGTTAATTGCATATTCCTCCATTCCGTGAACTTAGAAGTTGAAAGAGCCATTCTTGGAATCTGAGTGGACTACTCACAATAAATCGAGCATCATTTAAAAATGCATATAAATACCACTCATACATGCTCTTCTCTTCATCAACTCTGCAACAATGCCTTCCGGACCGAAGAAGAGGAAATCTGCCAAGAAGAAGAAGGAATTGGAAGGTGAAACTTCCCCAAATGTGGCTGAGAATCAACAAGGTATCTATACTATTCAGCTGTATGTCGAAAAACTAATAGAGGTAGTCATAATCTTAACTTCTATTGATTAACACTTTTTCTTCTATTGTATGATTTTCAGGACTTGCCAGTGCTCAAGAGCAGGAAGCAGTTGTACCTAAGGATGAGTCGGCTGATGTGAATAAATCAGCCGACAAGAAAGAAAGCGAAAAAGAAGTTGTCGATGAACCTGCTGAGTCTGAGATGCTTTCTGCTGATGCTAGGACATTTGCTGATGGTTTTATCCCTAGTGGTACGAAAGTGACTGAACAACTGGTGGTTGAAGGCTCAGGTATTGATCAGGGAACTCGCGAGTCTAGTCTGGATGTGAACCATCAGGGGAACTCTGGTACCGATCATAAGCTTCCAAACAATGCGGATGGTGTCATGATTCTAAAGCTGAAGATTACGGAATTAGAGGAGATGAAGAGTGCCTTGACTAAGATCCTTGAGGGGTTGGAAGAGGCGCATAAGGGGACTTCATTGCTGCAGAAAGTGTTGGACATAATCATATCATAGCTATGGTTATGGATGATTTGACATGCAATGGATGTGTTTAATTTTAGTACTACTATCTATCTGTTATTTTCAAATATGAAAAAGAACTAGGAAACAAAAATACTTGCAAAACTTTTCAAAGGAAACCCAATTCAATTAAGAAAAGTAGAAATCTATGAATCGAAAGATTCCACAATTAGCAATCAAATAATGAACCTCCATAAAACCGCAAGTTATTTTAAAAAGAAGCACCGGTTTTCAATTTGCCAACACTCTTATAAATATTCAGATTTTAACTACTTTTTACAAATATCAATATTATTCTTTGGGTAAATGAAATAGGAAACGAAATGTATTAGTATATAGAGGATAAATCAATCCAACAAATGCCACTATTCTTGAACAACTTAGAGCCGGGGTCTGGATCTGTTATTCATTCAATGGAAACTGTTGTAAACCCCCTTCACGCTCATGTCACGTCGAGGTACTGCAGAAGAGATTTGAACTGGTGACACGAGGATTTTCAGTCCTTAGAATTTTTGAATATCAAAATCTCACACGATAGGGATCAGCAGTTGAGATGGCCGAGTTGGTCTAAGGCGCCAGATTAAGGTTCTGGTCCGAAAGGGCGTGGGTTCAAATCCCACTCTCAACATATTTTTAATTTTCTTCTTTGCAGTTAAATTTATAATTGAGTAGAAAAATAAAAAATCCAAGGGTGTTTCATTTTGGAATTTTAAAAGAGTCGATCTCCATTAACTTTTTACAAAAAACTACACGCCAACCTTAATATATGAAGTTCTCAAAATATTTTTAATTTTCTTCTTTGCAGTTCAATTTTGAAATGAGTAGAAAAATTAAAAAATCCGCGGGTGTTTCGTTTTGGAATTTTAAATTAATAGCTCAATTTTAAAAGAGTCGATCTCCATTAACTTTTCACAAAAAAACTACATGACAACTCTAATATATGAAGTTATCCGGTACGAGCGAATTAGTATTCGAAGGCAAAAATGAAAAATAATAGTGGTGATTTGGTTATTTGGTGTGGGTATACGTCACATGCTCACATTCACCGGGACAAGGGAATTAGTATTGGTGTGGGCAAAAATGAAAAATAATAGTGGTGATTTGGTCATTTGGTGTGGGTAAACGTCACATACTCACATTATGGCATGTTATAATTTACTTTTATTTTTAAAATTAAATATTAAAAAGTATATATACAATTGTTAATCACCAAAGAGGCTAGTCATGACTTTGTACCTCAATCAAAGGGGTCCCACATACTCAAAATGAAGTTTTCTCGAACGTGTATAATATATTATAGTACTTAGTAGTAGAAGACACCTGAGAAAGAATTACTGATATTCATTAAAAGGTGAAATAGTAATTAAAGTTTAAAGTGTGTTGGTTGATGCATTAATTTTGGAATTTCAACGATAAGTGGCTAAAATTGATAAAATTGATACAGAGAAAACTGCATATTACAGTATACTAGTACTAACCCGTGGCGATGCCACGGTATAGTTTACTTTTAATAATAAATAGAAATGTGACGATTAAATAATTTAATCGAGAAAATAAGATAGTCAAAATTCCTTGTAGACAACGTTGGTTGTGGTATCGGTTGATAGTCATTCTTCATCCAATATTATATCATTGAGTGTTTATTTATGTTAACTATAGAGAATGTAAAAATAGGGTCCTACCGTACCCGACTTGTTAATTAGTAACAGGTACATGTTTTTTTTTTTTACAAAAAAATCTATCCCTCAAACGGAATAAAAATAAAATACAAAAGTATACAACACAATCAATAGGGTTGTTCCCAACAATCTCGCGGTAATATGTGTTCACCCTACCACACACACACACAAAAATATTATACAAACGTAATTTCACATGTTACGGTTGTTTTTTCCAACCCACCGGTTTCCAGCAACCCCGCGGTGGTATGCATCACCCCACCAAAGACACAAAAATTATCCGTTATGGATGAAGTAAAGAGAAGATAGAAGAGAGTTTTTCCGCCTAGAGAGTAACCCCCCTCCCGCCCCGTCATGGAGATCAAGAAAGTACAAAGAAGACTGAAGACATTTTTCCCGCCTAGAAAGTATCAGTTGATCCCCCCGGGCTCGTTATTGAGATCATGAAAGTAGAGAGAAGATCTAAGAGAGTTTCCCCACCTAGAGAGTATCAGATCCCCCAGGCCCGTTATGTATCAGAAAGTAGAGAGAAGATCGAGGAGAGTTTCCCCGCCCAGAGAGTATATGCAAACTCCCCCCCCCCCCCCCCCCTCCCGAAAAAAATGTAATTTTTACTAACTTAATAATAAAATGTTGCGGTCGGGTCTTGTAATAAATGTATGGAACGGGTTCGATTATATACCAGACCGGACCTGAACATCATTATTTCGATCATAGAGAAGAGAAACTTTACACCTCATCCTACAGATCGAATCTTATACATAAAGAAAGTGAAATTGAAAGTATTCAGATGTAAAATGTTGTTGATAGACATGTAAAGATCAACACACCACCATTTATTAGCTCACCTGTGTCTCTTCTATCTTCTAGAACTGAAAAGAGCACGTCTAGTACACGATTCATAGAACATTTTTAAGAAGATCAATTGAAGGGTCAAGCATAGATCCAAAGGTCCTCCTATCTGGATTCATGCCCATTAAGAAAATTAGTGTGTGGGTGGCGATTATGATGGAAATATGGGATTTAGAAGATTTGATTGATCACATTTATAAATAGTTACAAAGGTTGAATATCATTGGCAAAATTATGTAACCAAAATTAGATTAAAGTTGTACAGGTAACAGAACCAAATACGCATTAACTTGGCATCAAAAAAATAAATTTACCCTGATTATATATTATTTTGTAATTTTATAATCTAAAAAAATGAAAGAATTTTTCACATTGATTTGGGGCCAAAGTACTATAGCTAGAATTGATAATAAAAACTGGTATTCATAATATATAGATAGATCTCATCTTCACATGCCTAAAAATTGAAAATTAATTTATTACTTTATTCTTTACCTTCTCACCTCTTCTACTTTATTCACTATCTCGTACGATTATTCACTATCTTTCATACATAAGTATTTAGAGAAAAGTCGAAACCTAAATTCAAAAATAAAAAAGAAACGTAGAGAGTTAATACAACTTAAAATGAATTTCTTTTTACATTAATTTTGTATTTGAAAATGTCCAGGTAATTAGAAAACGCTCCAAGTATCATTTATGCACATGCGGATCATGTATGCTTCAAAGTAAACCATCAACTTTAGAATATGGTAGAAAAAAATACGAAAGTGCCCAGAATAATCGAAAGTGCACAAATAGTATGGCCGTATGGATATATATATGAGACTAATCAAAATAATCGTATATTTTAGTTTGTCCAGAATGTTGGATGCTAAACTATTTAAAATGAGTATCTTTTTGAATGCTTGATGCTACGTTAATTATTTATAATGTGTTTTAATGAGTCGTTTTTTATTTTTAAAATTCCATTATTTTATTTTATCTTATTCAATAAATTTATATTTTATTCTAATGAATAAAACAATTTATTTAATTAATAATAGTATTCAAGATTGGTGTCTATAGGTTCGTCTTGTCACGACGAATTCAAATGTATGTTAAAAATATTTTTTGGATTTTTGTAGATAAAGTTATATGAGATTAATATTTTATTTTAGTGAATGAAATGATTTATTTAATTAAAATATATATATAATAATAATCTATTAAAAACACTATTCATGGTCATGGCCACGACCCATTGGACATGATTTTTCCAGATTTTATCATCGTTTCAGTCGTGGCTCACAAATGCCCCTATTCACGACCATCACCATGATCATTGGGAATGGTCTAAGGTTGTATAAGTTCCATTCTTGAAAGCTTGGATTAACTTAATATTGTCCTTAAAGTATATAATCTACTTCATACATCTATCTATTATATCGAAATGTTTTAATTTTGTTGAATATGTACACTCAAACTTAATTATTCTCATGATAACTATGACTTAAATAAGTATATTATTTAATACTTTTCCACTTCTTTTATGCTTGAACCATCCTCCATAATTGGAGAAACACCAATTGAAACGTAGAAAAATAAATCAGAAAAAATACGACAAACTGATTTTTCTTTATTAATACAAACAGATAATCAATATCGGGCATGAAGATGGTGATAAATGATGAATGATTTATATATAGGTAGGTTTAATAGTGAAAGATATGGAACAAAATTTTCCATCAAATACCTGAATTTCTTTGAAAAGTGAAACAAAGGGGCAAAGCTAAAATTTGTCGATTTTAAAAATTTAATCACCAAAGAAAAATCTCTATCAGTTACTACATGTTGCCACTCAAAATTTTGAACAAATTTAGTTCATAATTTGGCTGGCAAACCTTTCGCATTTCCAGCAACCATAAGACATAAAATTTTGTCACCAAACAATAACATTGCTCACATGATCTTAGCAACAACACTACTACGTTCCCCTGTTTAGACTCTGCTTAACCGTAGAATCAAAATTTCACGTAGGATGGATGGAATTTGAATGAATCTGGTGGGTTTAACTCATTAACTTTATATATTATATTATATTTCTATTATATAAGACACCCAACTCATAATCTAAGCGCTAAAAGCATTAGCCTCAGTTCCTCACGTTTAACCTGAAAAAACTTTATGCAACAAAAATTCTCTCCCCCTATTCGGAATCTGCTCAACCGTAGAATCAAAATGTATAATTGAAAACATAAATATCTATTATATATTAATTGAAAACATAAATATCTATTATATATTAATTGAAAATATAAATATCTATTAATATAAACATAAATTTTTTTCGAAGTTTTGTAGATAAATTTATATGAGACTTAATCAAAACTATATATATATGAAGCCAACATACAAAAAATAAACAGTGAAATATATACTGGTTGAAAATGTAACTAATTCCACATAGGATTGAATTATATTTAATAAATGATCTATTTTTTAAATTTAATTATTTCATTTTATCTTATTTAATAAACTTATATTTACTTTAATAAATAATATAATTTATTTAATGAATAATAGTATTCAAGATTGGTGCATATGGATTCGTCTTGTCACGGGGAATTCAAATATATGTTTAATATATTTTTCGGATTTTTGTAGATAATGTTATATGAGATTTAATAAAAATTATATATGCAGCCAACGTACCAAAAATAAACTATGAAATATGTATATACCGGTTAAAAATGCAACTAATTCCACGTAGGATTGAATTAATTTAATAAATGCTCTAATTTTAAAATTTTAGTATTTCATTTTATCTTATTTAATAAATTTATATTTTATTTTAATAGATAAAATAATTTATTTAATTAATAATAGTATTCAAGATTGGTGTCTATGGATTCGTCTTGTCACAACGAATTTAAATATATGTTCAAAATATTTTTCGAATTTTTGTAGATAAAGTTATATGAGATTGAATAAAAAATATATATGTAGTCAACATACCAAAATTAACAATGAAATATATACTGGCTAAAATACAACTAATTCCACAAAATTCCACGTAGGACTGAATAAATCTGGTGAGGTTTAAACCATTGTGCTTTAAATAATATATGGATGGATGGATGGATATGTACTAGAATCCTTCTATAACCTGTAAAGCAACCCCGTATTAGTCTCTTCTTCATCTTTTCCTTGATGCCATAGGAAAAATCATTTATTCACCTAATATGCAGAAAAATAAGATGTTCATGGCGCAAGGTATTAGATAGCAAATACATGACCAACTTATTCCTGGACATCAACAAATAGATTTCTGTCAATCATGACAGAAAAATAGCTATCTACTACTTCCTCCGCCCCGTCCCGTCCCGTTCCATGTTACACATTTTGACTTTTTTCGGTCAATCGTTTTTAACTTTGACTACGAATAAATCTTAAACAGTAAATGTAAAATGTTCAATTAAATTATATTATGATACTTTTAGGACTAAAGTTTCATAATATAATTTAATTGAACATTTTACATTTACGGTTTAAGATTAATTTGTAGTCAAAGTTGGACACTGTTGACTGGAAAAAGTTAAAGTGAGTATGGAGAAAGTATATGATAACAATTCACACGGTGATCTTCTACAACCGTACAACGCCCAACTCATCTCACTCCTAAACAGGATTAAGAGACTTCTCCTGTTGACATCAAACGAGAGTACTCTTGTAAAGAATGCTAATCATCAAATTCTGTATATTTAACTTGATATGTACCTTTAAATTCTATTCCCGAACTAAGAAGACTTAATCATATCGGGACAATGTTATCAAGGGAGTTCGACCTCACCAAAGTTAAAGGTCCGACTACACCAAAATCAAGAGGCCGACCCTCTAATACTTCGACCTTTGGACTACAATTCAAGCCTCATCTACTTAAATGGGCCAAGTCCATTAAGGGTCCATGAGCCCAACTGCTAGCATGGACGAATCCGGACCGTAAACTTGGCACTCATCCAAGAGAGGATGATAACAAACATTTTCCTATAAATACAAGGTCTCTACTCCTCATAAACGGTAAGTAACTACTTCCGAAAATCTACTCTCGAAGTTTTTAAGTCCGAGATTGAAAAGTCGACCGACTTATTAACTAGTTGAATCTAAGTACCGGGTTGTCCTAGGCAAACCGGCCCAAAAGGGTCTAACCCCTTATTCTCTTATCGAAGATCAACGACGGACACCACCGAGGACCGACAGACGTAACGGAAGACCGACGGACTCAACCTCGGACCACTAACGTGTCTCGGTCCACTTTTTCGTCCGCACACTTTCCGACCTACGCGAAGTCACGAATTTAATCAAAGTAAAGGCGACTTGAAACAAGGACTATTTGACTTCTGCTAACTTATATCATCGTTCGAGCAAGAACTACATCAATCTAGGGCGTCGACGAACTAACTAGCGACTTATCCATTTTTACCCTACATCATATTGGCGCCGTCTGTGGGAATCACTTAGTACAAAAAGCCATGGCTCCAGCTAGAATACGTACTAGAAGGACAGCTCCAGTAATTTTTAGATCAACAACTTCTGATGTTGGGCCCCGAAGTCAAGTCCGCAACCGCACCCCACGGGAAGTCAATCCTTTCACAGGAAATCAACGGATCAATGAACATGATGATAGGGATGGCCTCGAAGCTTCTCTTTCCACCACGGAACGACCAACGGGACAAAGAACGCCTCGATCCACCAACTCCGGCACCCGAGAGACGTAATGACCGTTATACCTCGTGTCACCGACGACTCATCGCCGGATACAATGAAGCTCAAATTCAACTTTGCAAGCCACATTAAGGACCCAACCTCAATTAGGGCCAGGCGTGAACCTCCCAGACAACTCTAACCACGCACCACGAAGAAGCGCTCCCGTATGGCCAATCCAGAATCAACCCCAAGTAACAACAGATCATGTGGTAGAATCCAGAGGACCCTCGAACTCTCGAAATACCGATCGGTCCGAAAGTCTCAGGCCTCAAGCCATAGAGCCCCGGGAGACTTACGAAACATGCTAAATCGTCGGGCTCGGAGTAATTTGCACTCGAGAAACAATTGGAGGACAAGTAGAGAGGGGAACATGGGAGTCGACGAGAGAACACGTTGTGACCCAACTCCTTCTCGAACCAACGCGCGAAATTGGCAACGTCAAGATGACGGGAGAAGGGACCACGGAGCAATACGACGAGGAGAACGAAACTCTCAACGGTACAGGCGACACTCCACCCCAAAACCATCCCCGCCATGGACGATTCCGTAATGAAAGAATACAGTCGCCAACCAGGATGACTAGGAATGATGATTATCGAGACCACTGGAGGGGAAGCCGAGATAGGGGAAGGGAACATCATCGAAACTGAACCAGGTCAAGGTCTGCCAGGACTCATAGGGGGGACAGGCACATGGATGAAACCGAACAAATAAAAGAACAAGTTAGGATCCATGAAGCTGCCCTAGAATTGGAACGGTCAAAGCTAGAAACACTTACCCATGCAAGAGATATCATGAAATATGGAAGGAGCCTGAATCCTCTTTGCCAAGCTATGAGGGACACCGAACTCCCTCCGGGGAGGAGTGCCCCGAGTTCTAAGGAAATGTATGAGGGAATCACATGCCCAATAGATCACCGAATTCGTTTTGAGGCATCCCTGGGAGGCATGGGAGTACCGGATAATGTAAAGGCACAGTTATTCCCAACACCCTCTACGGACCCGTCATGACTTGGTGGAAGCACCTCCGGCCCAACACTATAACATCCTGGGACCAGATGATCGCCAAATTCACTCTGCGATTCGAGAACTTCCTCAAAACAGCTCGTCCAGTCAGCTACCTGGCAGAAATTGTGCAAAAGGAACATGAAAGCTTGAGATCGTTTGTCAAAAGGTTTGAACAAGAAGTTATCCTCGTTGAGTCACACTCCATCAAAGATCGAGTATTCCACATGGGCGAGAACACCAACAACGCTTCATTCCGCTACACGATTGTTGATGCAGGAATAACCACCGAACGAGAGTTGAATGAAGTAATCAAAAAATTCTTGAGCACACACGAAACCCTCGACAAAATGGTAGTGAGAGCCGAGGTCAAGAAGGCAAAACCGATTACAGATAACACAAGGTTGGGAAACCAACATTTCGAGCAAAAGCGGAAAGGTGATAGAAGAGGAAGGGTTGAGGAAAGAAGAAGATCTCCCCGAAAAGTTTACATAAACTACGCTGACCTAAAAGCCCCCAAGGAACAAATGTTGACCATCATGCAAAGTCAAGGCTTCCCAATCCAGTGGCCCCCCAAGCACAAGGAAACCAGGTTCACCAGGAACTCGAACGAGTACTGTCACTTCCACCAACAGACGGGACACTCCACTGGAAAATGCACACACCTCAGGCAGGAAATCCAGAGGTTGATCGAAATGGGATATTTGCAAGAATACATCATGAGGAAGCCCGAGGGCACCGACCAATGCGAAGCCGGGCGAAGGTACCAGTCCAATGAGCTGCGTGGTGCAAGGGACCGGAGAAATGCATCTCCCCGTCGTTCTCCTCCTAGAGGGTCTAGCCCTAGGTATAACAGAGGTGAAAGGCCCGCTCCGATCAAGAGACACTCGTTTAGCCCAAGAAGACAATTAGTGTTACCTGGACCACCGAGCCCGAGAGGACGCCGAGAGGCTAGGAGATCCCCAAGTCCGGCACGAGAGAACGGGAGGGTAGCATACGTTGAAACTCAACCAGCTTACGTAGATGATAACCCGGTCCGTTTTGGGAGAATACTTAGCATTGCCGGAGGACCTACTGGAGGAGACAGTAGGAATGCTCGAGAAGCCATGGCAAGATCACTGAGAAGTTCGGATGAGAAATCCGTCAATATGGTGGCTCCCGGCACCAACGTGATCACCTTTGACGAATCTGAAGCACCCCCTCCATGCAAGGGAGAAGGATTGGTCCATGACCCGGATGTCCCCTTGGTGGTGGAAATGGACATAGCAGGTTATGAGATCACAAAGGTATTAATCGATACCGGTGCCTCCTCTAACATCCTCTTCATGAGCACTGTCCGAAAAATGGAAATGAGTTTAAGAGGATTTTTACCGGTGACAACGGACCTCGTTGGCTTTGGAGGAAACCGGATCAGGCCAAGAGGAATCCTGTATCTCTCGGTTTCCATGGGAAAAGCTCCACTCAGGGTTACTCACCAAGTCCCTTTTGTTGTCACCGAGGCAGGTTGCGAATACAACATAATTATGGGGAGACCCATCTAAATCAATTCAAAGTAGTGGTGTCAACCTTCCACCTAAGGATGAAGTTTCCCACCGCAGCAAGCATCGGATCCCTTAGTGGAGATCGGAGAAGAGCATGGGAATGCTACACTCTCTCTACTAGAAGGGTGTCGCGACCTTTTAGGAGTGAACATGATATAAGGAGAGAAGAAGATGACCGGAGAACAAAGAAACAATGCCTCTTTATCCAACAAGAAAGCCGAAGGAAGAGGCGAGAAAGACCTCCCGGGAAAGGGATTAACTGGTTGAAAATGGGCGTAGAGAAAAAGAAAATGGCCGCAACGGCCAAGTAGTGCGAGGATAGAATCGATGAATATCAAGTCATTCCCCCTGAACCACCTGGTGAAACGCCGACCAAAAGCTTCTTTCATGAGAATCGGATGGCCCCCCATGAAGACGTCTTAGAAGTCCCAATTGAAGAAGGATATCCCGAAAAAACAGTGAAAATTGGCTCGGAAATGGACGCAGAAACAACCATCAAAATGATTGCCTTCTTAAGAAAGAATGCCGATGTTTTTGCCTGGGGAACTGAAGATCTGAGCGGTATAGATCCTCGAGTCATGGTACACGAACTCCACGTTGATCCAAATGTCCGACCCATTCGACAGAAGAAGAGAGACCATGGTCCCGTCCACAACAAGATCATCGCAGATGAGGTAGAACGACTACTCAAGGCAGGACACATTGAGGAGGTTCATTACTCTGATTGGATATGTAATGTGGTCCTAGTAGAGAAAAGTCCGGGAAAATGGAGGATGTGCAATGACTTCACCAGTCTCAACCGTTTCTGCCCAAAGGATCCCTATCCCCTGCCAAGAATTGATCAATTGGTAGACTCAACTGCCGGGTGTGCACTGTTGAGTTTTATGGATGCTTTTCAAGGCTTCTATCAGATCAAGATGGTCGAGCATGATATCGAAAAGACCGCTTTTATCACTGCAGGGGGAGTATACTGTTTCAAGGTCATGCCATTCGCCATTTAAATGTCAAGCGCCACCTACCAAAGATTGGTGAACCAAATGTTCAAAGAAGAGATTGGCACATCAATGGAGGTTTATGTAGATGACATGCTAGTAAAAAGCAAGGAGACATCTAATCACATCCCCTATCTGGAAAGATGTTTTGCCATAGTAAGAAAATACGGAATGAAACTCAATCCAGCCAAATGCACATTTGGAGTAACTGGAGGAAAATTCTTGGGGTACATGGTGACACAGAGAGGGATCGAGGCAAACCCAGAAAAGATAAAAGCCATATTGGAGCTTCCACATCCGGAGAAACTCAGGGACGTTCAGAGACTCATAGGGAAGGTTATTTCCCTTAGCCGCTTCATTTCGGATCGGTGAAAAGAACCTCCCTTTTTTCAAAATCCTAAGGAAAACGGACAAGTTTGAAAGGAACAATGAGTGCAAGGAGGCATTTGAGAACTTGAAGCTCTATTTATCCTCCCCGCCTCTACTTTCCAAACCAGAAGAAGGAGAGCTATTGTACATCTATCTCGCCATCACTCCTGAAGTGGTGAGTTCCGTCCTGGTGCGCATACAGAAGAACGAACACCTTCCGGTGTACTACCTGAGTAAAGTACTGGGAACAACGGAGAAAAACTACAAGGAAATAGAGAAGTATGCCTATTGTCTAGTAGAGGCCTCCAGGAAGCTCAAGCCATACTTCCGTTCCCACAAGATAGTGGTCCTCACGAACCAACCGCTGAAACAGGTCTTAGGTGACGCCTCGAAGTCAGGAAGGTTGGCTAAATGGACAATTGAGTTAGGAGATCATACGATCGAGTATCAAGCTCCATCTGCCAAAAAAGCCCAGGTCCTGGCTGATTTCCTAGCCGAATATCCGGGGAACACGGAACCTCAAAAAGATAAAGATGAGCAAGCCTCCAGTGAAGCCCCTAAAGACATTTCACCAACAAGCCAGGTTTTGATATTAACAACGGAAGTGGCTGGATTGGATATTCAAAAAAGTCGGGAAATCGATCCCGTGGCAGAATGGATTATCGCTGAAAAAGAAAGTCCTAGCTTACCTCCCCCACCAGAAGGAGAGCCGCCCGTGACCGCCCTAAAACATAAACCGACCCTCCGAGTGGCTTTTATCCCAAAAGAACTCGGCCCAGAAGAAAAGGACATATTGGAACTTTATGTGGACGGTTCATCTACGCTCATGCGGTGGAACGGTTATTCGATCAGCCCGAAAGAGCCCAGATGGAATATGCTATCCGCTTAACATTTCCAAGAACAAACAATGAAGTAGTATGAGGCTCGATAGGGAATGAAGATGGCCAAGTCGGTCATGGCCAAAAACTCAAAGCTTACTCGACTCATTAGTCACGGAACAATACTCGGGCAAATTTACGACAACAAGTGCTTCAATGATCAAATATCTAAAGGTAGTTAAAGAGTTAGAAAAAGCGTTTGACATGTTTAGTCTGATCAAGATCAACCGAGCAAAAAACACCATTGCCGACGGATTATCAAAATGGGCTACGGCCTCCGGAGCTGTTGACACCCGTACGGTTGTCCTTATGACTGCCAATGAATCAGCCCTCACTGCCAACGAGGTCATAATGAGCATGGGCGTCATATCTGACGACAACACTTGGATGAGCGACATCGTGAACTATCTACAGAACGGGATTCTACCCCGTGATTCAACTGAATCTAGAAGAGTCCAACGAAGATCCCAACGCTACTTCCTCTCCGATGCACCTATATAGAAAGTCCTATGATGGAACTCACCTCCGCGCTCGGGTCCGTCTGAGGCCAAGCAAAGGTTGAAGGAGATCCATTTAGGAAGTTGCGAAAACCATTCAGGAGGAAGAGCCTTGGCCCAGAAAATTCAGAGAAATGGCTATTATTGGCCGGCAATGCAAAAGGAAGCTGGAAGATTCTCACGATCATGCTCGGAATGTCAAAGGTTCGCAAGGATCCCCCATCGGCCTACCATACCAATGATACCATCAACTATCCCATGTCCATTCGATCTGTGGGGCATGGACATCGTAGGAACTTTCCCTGTAGGACCCGGCGGAAAAAAATTTCTCATTGTGGCCGTAGAATACTTCTCGAAATGGGTAGAAGCGAACGGCCTCCATTTCGTAGAATAAGGTCATGGACTTCCTTTGGAAATTATCGTGTCGATTTGCCTACCACGAATACTAGTTGCGGACAATGGTCGGACGTTCTCCGGCACAGCTCAAAGATTGGTGCGAAGAAATGGGGATCGAAGCTTTCACTTCCGTTGGGTATCCTCAAGCAACGGACAAACGAGGTAACCAATCGTACCATCATCGACAATCTTCGTAAGACCGAGACGCAAAGAAAGATTGGGTCGATGAATTGGAAGGAGTACTATGGGCTTATCGTACCACGGCAAGAACGGCCACACAGGAAACTCCGTTCAGTTTGGTGTATGGATCCGAAGCTGTAATCGCGTCCGAAATCTCAATCAACACCTTCCGGATCCAAGGGTACGTTCCCTTGGACAACCACGACAAAAGAGTGTACGACCTCAACATGCTCGAGACCAAAAGAAGTACGGCCCTAGCTCGAACCTTAGGATACCAAGCTATTATGGCAAGGGCCTACAACAAACATGTGAAAAGTAGGGACCTCAGTTGGAGACTTGGTGCTACGAAAGGCTGATATACTAAAACCAACCGGAACACTCGAACCCAACTGGGAAGGTCCCTACAGAGTCACAAGGGCAAGTATCAATGGGAGCTACGCTTTGGAAAGCATGGACGGCAAACCGCTCAAGCGTACTTGGAACGCCAAGAATCTGCAGAAGTACTACGCCTAGATCAATTGTAATAGGATCTTTTGAAATATATCATCTTTTGGCTACCATGTAATCCTACCGTTCGATTATAATGAAGCATTTATTTTTCTGTCAACTATTTGCAAGAAGAACCGTACGCGCCACTAAGGGTAGACATTATCTTAAAGTTCCTCGGACCCAAAGTGTCAGAGAGAAACTCCCTAAGAAACAAAGATTGAGGTGCGGATTGTCTCGGACCCAAAGTGTCTGAGGTATACCGACGCTCGACTAAAAAATTATCTTGAAGTTCCTCGGACCAAAAGTGTCAGAGAGAAACTCCCTAAGAAACAAAGATTGAGGTGCGGATTGTCTCGGACCCAAAGTGTCCGAAGTATACGGACGCTCGACTAAAAAATTACCTTAAAGTTTCTCGGACCCAAAGTGTCAGAAAGAAACTCCCTAAGAAACAAAGGTTGAGGTGCGGATTGTCTCGGACCCAAAGTGTCCAAGGTATACCAACGCTCAACTCAAAAATTATCTTAAAAATCCTTGAACCAAAAGCATCCAAGACCAAGCATTGGAAGAACCCAACATTGACGAATTTTGCACGAAAAATGCAACTCCCGGAGTCTAGGACCCAAAGAGTCTTAGAACAATCAAGGACCAACACCACGAGACCGAATCTCGACCCAATCTAAGCCTCGGACCAATATTCAATTTATTTGATTTTCGGGCCATTAGTTCAACGTTTGAATAGAAGCTATAAAACCATGAAGTTTGAATATCACGATAACGCAAGGTATGGATCCAAAGATCAACAAGATAATAAGAATAAAGACATGCGTACAAACATTCAAGATGGACGAAAATAAAACCCAAGTCTATTGCATTAAAATCGGTCACTCCTGGATCAACAAAAGTTATAGTTAAAACCCAAAAGTACGAGGGATGATCCAGGCATGACCGATGAGAGGTGTCAAATGTTGGTACGAGTTTAACCCTCACAAGACAAGGGGATAGCTAGTCAAAATATCACCAAAGTCATAATAAGTGTTCAAATAAGTCAGACACTCTACAAAAATACGCAAGGGCATACCCTTGGATTGAATCAAGTCTAGACCTCGGACCTCTTCCAGAAGCGGCGAGTAACTTTCTTGCCTTCAACCTCCTCCAAAAACGTAGCCGGCTCATGATCAAGAATGAGACCCGGGAGATCCATCCACTTAGCATTGCAGTTGGAGGATTGCCCGCCACCAATCTTAGAGGCGTAAAAGACATCGGGTAACCAAGAGGGGTAGACCGGAGAATCACCTACGATAAAATTCGCCAAAGGAGCAACCACGGACCAAAACTCATCCGAAGTAAGAGCATCGGGGGACTTCAATTTGGGATCAAAGACTGCCTCCCCATCACAATTCTCCATTATCTTGAGGTTCGCGTCTTGGCTTGTAATGGAGTCATTAAAAAATCCGGAGTCCTTCAACTAGCTCACACAATCAAAGAAGCATCCCCCTAACGTCGCCCTCTCGCATCTTACTAAGGAAATAGTAGGAGTCAGACTTAAGGAAATCTTTCACGGTATCAGTACGAGTGGTCTTCGCTTTGGAGAGAAGTGCCTCGGCCATCTTAGACCGAGCGGACGTGATCAGGGACCATGCTTTCTCGGTCTTGCCATGAGCAATCTTCTCTTTTTCGAGCTTTTTGTCCGACAAAACTCTCTCGGACTTGAGTTTGGCAATCTCGGCCTCACGAGCAACCAACTTCGCATTTGAAGCCTCAATCTCCTCCTTCAGTCGGGTAGTATCGGACTCTTCCAAATCCAAAAAGGCTGCGGCATGACCGGTGACCTACGAAAGGAAGTAAGAAGTTACTTACAAATCAAGGATGCAGAGGTATGAACCTATAGAATAGATCCTGTCTAGGACTCGATTACAATGAAGAGTCCCGAAAGACCCGACAACCTCGGGATCCGCCATTGGAAAGGATGATAAAGGCATCGGCTCAAAAACAGGAACCCTATAACCATAACCCAAAGATGCATCATACATAGGCGGAAGTTCCACCTGACGAGGAGGCAAGACCTCGGACCTAACAACACGGGAATGAGATAGACGGACCAAATGCCTAGTACCCACTTGACGAGGAGACCTACGGGTTACCAACTGTACTTCGGACTCATCCATATCAGACGATTGGTTGGAATCCGTCAGAACTACCATATTGTCACGAGGCGGCCGAACCTCTTCCCCGTCACCCAAGTAAACCTCACCAAGATCGTTACTCACCCCAGACATGTTTTTCTTTTAATTTTTGGATCCGAGCCGGGAAATCTACATACATCAAAGACAAAGGAATTCACCCAAGTTAAAAAAGTTTTTACCCCCGACTCGGATACCAATTAAAGTAGAAAAAGTGGAGAACATTTTTTCGGCCAAGCGAATTCCAAGAAATGCAAAGTTCGGAACATCGAGGCAAAATAGACCGATCAACCAAGCATGTTCGAGATAGATAAAAATATCAACGATAGACCGATCAACCAAACAAGTTCAAGATAGATAAAATCATCAACAAAAGACCGATCCACCAAGCAAGTTCGGGATAGATAAATATCAACAAAAGACCGATCAACCACAAAGACCGAGCAACCATGAAGCATGCCGATGGAATAAATGAAAAGGCAGAACAAGAAGCTTACTTCCACAATCTGCCTTCCTTCTTGAATCTCGAAAACGATCGAAATCACGAGACCTCGGCCTCCAATCTGGGTCTCTCTCAAACCTCGGTCTCTCCCAATATCGGTCCCATCCCAGAATCACCCAACGACGGCCGCCTTCAAAACTTGGTCTACCTCGAATCTCGGAACGGATCAACTCTCGGTTTTCTCCTCCTATCCTCCTCGAATTCGCAATGGTGGCAGCCTTGAATCTCGGAAGTCTAAAGTCGAACAGCAGACTCCAATAATCAAACCTTGGTCCAAATCCGGCTAAAACCTGAAAGTGAATCAGGCGCACGTAAGAATGGCAAGTGACATCATAACAATATTTTGCTATTGGAAAAGAAAGATCGATTCATCTTCTTGAGGCATTGCGTATGAAGGTGCGTCTAGTGTTGTAAAAAGAAAAAGAAAAGAAAAAATTAGTTCTCAGTTGCCGGAAGAAAATATGGTTCATGAGAAAGACGATGATAATATGAAATCGGATTTAAAGAGCAAGATAGAGCATACAGAGTGCGTCTACTATTGTAAAAAGAAAAAAAAAATTAGTTCTCAGTTGGCAGAAGAAAATATGGTTCAAGATAAAGACGATGATAATATAAAGTCGGTTTTAAAGAGCAAGATGGAGCATACAGAAGATTCTCATTTGCCAGAAGAGAATATGGTTAAAGATAAAGACAATAATAGTATAAAGTCGAGTTTAAAGAGCATGATGGAGCATAGATGGAGTATACATGAAGCATAGAGTGTTAAAAAAAAAAAATGATGAACAGTAAAACGGAATGTACTGATCTTCAGAGACTCCAATGTCGGTCCGCTTTCTTCTTCTGCCGGTCCGCTCTTTCTCCTTCTGCCGGTCCGCTCTCTCCTTCCGCCAGTCTGCACTCTTCTTCTCAATTTCGCTTCTTCAAATGTCGGTCTGCTAAAATGTCGGTCCGCTCTCTCCTTTCGCTTCTTCAATGTCGGTCTGCTTTAATGGCGGTCTGCTTCTTCTCAATTTTGCTTCTTCAAATGTCGGTCCCTTTTCTTTTACTTCAAGTCTCGGTCCAAGTCTCTTCCGTCTTCAGTCTCTTCTCTTTTCAAAAGGCTGGGTGAAAATGATGAGGTAAATGAAGGGTGAAAAATTCATTTATATAGAAGTAAAATGGGCCGGTTTGATCAGGCCCATGGGCCGAAAGATCTAGCCCATACATCAAGACTTGAGCGACCGGTAAAAATGACGAATCGAGAATATGCTTCAATCGCAAAATTTCACAATTATCTTTTTACTAAGATATTTGGAAACTCGGAGGACGAGGAAGATGGATGAATAAACGAGAGCGTCGAAATTATTTTGTGTTGGGACAAAAAGTTTGACACAAAAATCGGATCGAAAAAGTTTGACACAAATAAATTATCTCGAACCTCACTTTGAATAAACGAGAGCGTCGAAATTATTTTGTGTCGGTACAGACGAGGAAAACAAGAGTAAAATGAGAGCGTCGAAATTATTTTGTGTCGATACAAGATGTTTGATACAAAAATCGGATCGAAAAAGTTTGACACAAATAAATTATCTCGAACCTTACTTTGCCGAGTCTCGGTCTCGTCTAAGGCGTGCCCATATCTCCGACGGAACCAAGAAACAAAGAAATAAGAGAACTAAGAGACGAAGAAGATGTACGTATGTATAGTCCACAAGAACCAATCAGATGGCACCACGTAAGCGGAGCGACAAAACCCATTTATGGGCTTGGGCTCGGGCCTGAGAACAAAAATGGGGTACATGAAATAGGCCGAGAACAAGAAGCCCATTTTGACAAGATCATGACCACCAGAATTGAGATATGTCGGACTTCAACTCGAAAAATTTCACAACTATCTTTTTACTAAGATACCTGGAAACTGGGGGGACTTATGATATGTACCTTTAAGTCCTACTCCCGAATTAAGAAGACTTAATCATATCGGGACAATGCTATCAAGGGAGTTCGACCTCACCAAAGTTAAAGGTCCGACTACACCAAAATCAAGAGGCCGACCCTCTAATACATCGACCTTTGGACTACAATTCAAGCCTCATCTACTTAAATGGGCCAAGTCCATTAAGGGCCCATGAGCCCAACTTCTAGCATGGACGAATCCGGACCCTACACTTGGCACTCATCCAAGAGAGGATGATAACAAACATTTTCCTATAAATACAAGGTCTCTACTCCTCATAAACGGTAAGTAACTACTTCCGAAAATCTACTCTCGAAGTTTTTAAGTCCGAGATTGAAAGGTCGACCGACTTATTAACTAGTTGAATCTAAGTACCGGGTTGTCCTAGGCAAACCGGCCCAAAAGGGTCTAACCCCTTATTCTCTTATTGCAGATCAACGACGGACACCACCGAGGACCGACAGACGTAACGGAGGACCGACGGACTCAACCTCGGACCACTAACGTGTCTCGGTCCACTTTTTCGTCCGCACACTTTTCGACCTACGCGAAGTCACGAATTTAATCAAAGTAAAGGCGACTTGAACCAAGGACTATTTGACTTCTGCTAACTTATATCATCGTTCGAGCAAGAACTACATCAATCTAAGGCGTCGACGAACTAACTAGCGACTTATCCATTTTTACCCTACATCAGAACTAATTCCTTGAATGTTTAATCAAACATACACACTAATCTAAATTTCAATTAATCACTTTCAAATGCTATCCAAATCTCAAATAGCATTAAATGTACAATACAAAAATGATAGATATTGAATTACTGAGATCATGCAGGTACTAAGTTGATGAAAACCAATAAAGTTTCAGTATGACGAATCCATTAAGGACAGTATAATATAAGTACAACATGATTGATCAAAATTTCAATATCCATTGTCTCTAATTAAATGTATATAGAACATATGCAGTACTATATAATGGTGATTTTATAAAGACCAGGCAGGTTCCAAGTTAAAGAAAACCAATAGATAATTATTAGCACAATGAAACCAAATGAAATGAATTGTGACACCTGAGTTTAAATTAGTAACTAAATTTAATTTATTTGAAATTTATAATAAAATATAATTTTTATGGAGAATTATATTATAATATTAATTTTATTTACTAGGCCTCTTTATGCGATTTTACGCTTTTAGACCGTCCGAATATGATTGACCAAGTTAGTATATGAATAAATGACGTTTGAGTTAATTAATACTTTATACATAGAAAGAGATTTGTGGTATTAGACTAATTAAGAGGTTGCAAATATAATCTGGTGGTTGTGAAATTATAAAAGTTAATTCTATCTTTAACTAACATCATTCGTAATTAATGGAATAAGGTTAAAGCAAGAAATTAGTTTATGCATATATATATATATATATATATATATATATATATATATATATATATATATATATATATATATATATATATATATATATATATATATATAACTTGAAGTAGTTTTCAATTGAAAGGAATTAGTAATAGTATAAGTAGTTAAAAGGGCTAGCTAGTTAAAAGTAACTACCTAATTAAAATGTTTATTGGACTTATTATGTTAGACTAGCTGGGGAGTGGTACATGCCTTGCCATAATCTGTAGAAGATTAATAATACCGATCTTAAGTTTGCTAATCAGCACTCACTAGTGATAATTTGAGTTGACTTTATGCTTGCTTGATCACTGATCACATAAATTAATAAAGTACGAAGAAATTGATAAGTGCATGGACTTGTTATTGATCATTACATGCTTAATTGAAACTACTAGTAGTAGTTATGTACGTGAAGTACATGGAACTAATTATTTGTTGTTTGGTTGTGGTCCATAGAATTGCATAGCTACGTCCCTGTATTCGCAAACTTTTGCAACCAGTCCCTGGACATGTCTAATTTGTATTCATGACCACTTGCATGTTTACTAATTGTGCTCCTACTTGGTCGTTTTGGTCGAGTTTAATACTAAGTGCATTGTAAGAGGTATCGGGACATTTACGGTCTTTATTGATACTTATAGGTGCCGAGCTTGACACGATCGAGTCGAATTAGCAGTCTATGCACAAATACGTACGCACAAGGTGAGGTTTCTTTCATTCTTTCTATGTATCATTTCAGCATCTGGCCCTGGGGAATTCGATTACTTTCTTTCGTCCTTATCGTTTGTACGACACGAGTAAAATCCTTACCTATATTCGCTTCTGACTTTGGACCTGAGCCAATTTGTATCAACTTTGTTGTCCCTTGAGCCTTTGCCATTTTGCTTCGTTGCACCCTTGAATCCTCTTCATTTTGTCATTTGACATGAAACCTATTAACTGTTCGATTGATCCTATTGAATTGCCTCTGGTACTTGTGACCTTCCACTGGAAATGAAATATATTATTACACTTACAACGGATTTGGCCCGGACTGTGGCGAATGGTTACCAGGTGGAATGGACCGCCGGTTAAGGTCATCTTCTGCAGATCCTTTTCCCAGACGCCGAATGCAACCGGTGGTTGGTGTGTTCCGTGATCTGGTCTAGCATGAACCTTGGCATGCTTGTTTTCTCTATTTTTTCGGGGTCTCTCCTCGAGGGAAGTCATAAGGTTGTGGTTAGGTTCAGGGAGTCATATGGCAGGTTTTGATAGTGATACTCGAAATCATTTCATTTCAAAGCTATTGTTCCTTTCCTTGTATCACTCGTGTCATTGTTGCTTTGTTACTCCACAATTGTTCCATTCTCTCACTTCTTTGTCATTTGTTTATACTCACTAAGTCTTTGGAACTTAACCTTTTTCTTGTTCTCTCTTTGTTCCCCAGGTTGAGTGAGTCGGGTACGTAGGAAGTCGGGTGTTACTAGTAATCGCTCCCGTACTGTGAACCTTTAGACCTGTACATAAATAAGCTCATTGAGTCTGTGACTCACTAGCAGTGGTCGACCTAGGTTCGGATGTTGTTTTGACGAAAGCAGCCTTTAAGGAGTTTAAGTCTTGCCTGTGTGTTTCTAATTTCCAGAACTTTGGGCCTGTAACCTAAACATAAGTTTGATTGTAAATTAGAGTGTGATTTTTCTTTCTATCCATTCTAGGCTATATTCTATTCCGGTTTACTTTTAATATAGCGTCGACTTAATAGAGCCGAGTGCTTCCTAGTCCGGACGTTACACGAATAGAAGCGTATAACGAAAGGGGACTTCCCTGGCCATCTGGCCCCTTACTATAACACAAAAATAAATGTTAATCAATGCCTAGTAATGCAGCATAAACAATCTCCATCAAATTGAAAAGACCAAAAATCTTGAAGACAGTAATTGTATACACAAGCATACTTGTAATGGGAAGAAAGCATGGACAAAAAGTCGCCTTGAACTTGCAGGCGAAGAAAACATGGAGAAGAAACCAAATAAGCCACTGCTACAAAGTAGTCATGTCACAGAACGAAGAATAAGAATTGTGTTATGATCACAACAAAGACTCATCTATCTATATAATACATTAAGCAAAAAAGATTTAGAGCTATTCTAGGGTGTCCACATCAAATAATTATGTGGCAAATTCTTATAATGTGATTGGTCCATTTTTTTTTTTTTTTTGGAACGAAAGAACGCGTCTTATTGATACCAAAAATCAGAGTACGTACATTTAAGGGCTGACAAAAGCTATCGTCCAAGCCCAAAACTAGAGCATAACTAGAGAAAAACAAACTGACACAATGAACAAACTGCGAAATCAAAACATAGCACTAAGTGAGCTGCTGAATCACGGCTGAAGCACGCTTGCTATGGCATCTCAAGGTTGTGGTGAACACAATCGATCTAATAGTTGCTTGTATATCCAGTGCTTTATGTTGGAAGATCAACTCATTCCATGCTTGCCAAATGTGGTAGACAGTTTCAGCCAGAAGCGTCCGGAAGACGGCTGCCCTGCCCCCATGTCCGCGAACCATGCGACATATCCAGGCGAGTAACTGCTGCCAATCCGTGATGTGTGGAGGTGTAATGCCTAACCATGATAAACCACCTTGGAAGATTCCATAAGTACTTGGGCAATGGAAAAAGAGATGATCAATTGATTCTACGCCATTGCAAAAGCAGCATTGACCATTCGTATATATACCAAAGAAAGCCAGCCGGTCCTTCGTCGCCAAACGTCTATGCAAAGCTAGCCATAGGATGAAGGTGGCCTTGGGTCGTGCCATGTTACGGATAACTAAGTCGCACCATTAGACCTTAGTAGAGTTTCCCCGCAGGAATTTGTAGATCGCACGTGTAGAGAAATTCGAGGCAAGTAATTGCATATCCCATTCCTGTGTTCCATGGAGTTGATTCCTCACACGGTGGATGGCTTTAATAATCGGAGAGCTGCATACGGGCACCACCCACTCATCTATCTCTTGTTGTTTTATATAATAAGTATGAATCCAACGCACCCATAACGAATTCGCCTTCGTTTGGATTTTCCACAGAAGCTTTGAGATGAGAGCCAAGTTCCAAATCTGTAGATTTATGATATTCAAACCACCACAGCATCTGGGAGCACAAACCTGTTGCCATGATACAAGGGCCTTATGGTAGTTTCCATCCTTCCCACTCCATAAGAAACTCCGACACATACGCTGAATATGGTCCAGGACAGCTTTTGGGAAAGGAAAAACCTGTAACCAGTAGGCAGTGATGGCTGTGATCACACTCTTTATTAGTTGCTCCCGACCTGCATAACTTAAGAGTCTCGTCGACCAGTGCTTCATCCGACCAAGAATCCGATCAAGTAGGGGCTGATAGTGCAAAACAGTGAGTCTACGATGGGATAGGGGAATACCCAGGTAGCGCACGGGAAACGAACCCGCCACAAAGCCCGTGATGGTGAGGATTCGATGCTGCTCCGCCGCTGACAAGCCTCCAAAAAAGATTTTTGTCTTCGAGAGATTTGCTCGCAATCCACAAGCCATCGAGAAGTGTTTCAACTGCTGCATCATGAGCTGGACCGATCCTTCATCACCTCTCATAAAGAGCATTAGGTCATCCGCAAAACAGAGATTAGTGATATGCAACTTTTCACACTTCGGATGAAAGTTGAAATCAGGCAAGGACCGCAACTTTTGCAGACAACGATGAAGATACTCCATGACGAGGACAAAAAGAAAGGGAGAGAGCGGATCTCCTTGTCTCAGGCCTCGACGTGCTTTAAGAAGTTTTGAAGGGACCCCATTAATCACATACCTATAGGAGACCGTCGAAACACAGCACATAATCCACTTCATAAATAGCATAGGGAAACCCAATTCCTTCATATGATCGTCTCCAAAGCATCCCAGTCAACTGTATCATATGCCTTCTGCAAATCCATCTGCACCATACATCGAGGAGATATACCTTTGCGATTATACCCCCTAACAAGTTCCTGTGCCAAAAGTATGTTATCCTGGATGACCTTCCCCGGTAAGAAAGCAGATTGACTCTCATCAACAATATTATTTATAACCCTTCCCAGCCGACTTGTGAGTATTTTCGAGATGATCTTGTAGATAGTCGTGCAGCAAGCAATCGGTCGCATCTCCCAAACACTGCAAGCCGTAGGGGTTTTTCCAATGAGAGTAACCAGGGTACAGTTCAGGGCTGGGTACAATGATGCCGTATCAAAGAAACTCTCCACTGCCTCATAAATATCATTGCGAACATGTTTCCAGGAGCGCTTAAAGAAGTAGGCATTAAAGCCATCAATCCCGGGAGCTTTGAGGTCACCAATATCCTTCAGAGCCGCATCAATTTCCACGTGTGTGACCGGTTGTAATAAAGACAACCTATCCTCATAACCTAACCTGGTACCCAATCGAATAAGCCCCACATCGATACCCGTCTGGCGTGGCGAGTTCGATCCAACTAGCTGTGAATAAAAGGAGAGCACCTCCTGCTCAATATCAATATCCCTCTGGAGTATACGTCCATCCTCCGTCTCTAGGCGATGAATACCAATGCGACGATTCTTCTCTCTGACTTGTGCATGGAAGAAAGCGGAATTGCCATCCCCAAGCTTAATCCAATCCACTTTCGCCTTTTGGCGTAGCACCTGTTCCTCAGTATCCAGCCACTTTTCAAGTTCCAGGGTGGCTTCTTTAACCTATCGAATGAGAGCAGGGCAGAAATGGTTTTGTCTCAGTTCGCCCTGTAGCTGGAGCAATCTGGTTCGTGCCAGTGTAACTCAATCTCTTCATAATCGGCTGCAGCCGTTTCAGCTTGACCCAAACTCGCTCCTGTGGATGAGATGGAGCAGGGCTGCGCCAAGAGCGGACCACCGAAGGGAGAAACTCATCCAACTGAGTCGTAGCATTGATGAATTTGAAAGTCGACTTCTTTACTCGGATAGGCAAGCAATTCCTAAAGATCAAAGGAGAATGGTCCGAAATCCCAGGGGCAAGAATCTCCAGCTCCACATGCGGGTTCTCTTGGAACCATTATGCATTTCCAATACCTCGATCAATACAGGAGTAGATGACACCGTGCTCATGTTTATTAGACCATGTGAAGCGATCTCCTATGGTAGGCATCTCAAAAAGTCCCACTGCTTCCATCATCTCCTCCATATCCTTATACTCATACTCCATCACTGGATTACCTCCAATACGATCACCACTAGCTAGCACATTATTGAAATCTCCTACACAAATCCACTGCTCCTGGATACCAAGTGCAAGCTGTCGAATATCTTGCCAGAGTCGGGTTCTAAGATGCAATTGGTTGAGGGCATATATAAAAGTGACCAATCCTCTATCCACCCCATTCTCATCAAACCATCGGCAATGCAAAAATTGATCAGAGTAGCTCAGGAAAACAACCTGTACCCGGGTTGCGTCCCATGCTACCCAGATACGCCCCAGTACATGTGCCGAATAATTATCCCAACAATTCCAGCGATTACCCAGACACCTATGTATACGATCTTTATTCTCTTCCTTTACTCTAGTTTCTAAAAGGCCTGCTATGCTTATATTCCAATCATGGAGACAGGATCCAATCTCCTTATGTTTAGCAAGCTTGTTGAGCCCCTGACATTCCAAGCTAACATCGATCGCGGTTCTGGCCTTCGCCAGAACCAGCATCCAAAGAAGCAAACCCATTACGTAGTTCCAAAGGCTTTTCCAGCCCACCCCTGCCCCTATCATCATCCACAGAACGGCGCAGTGAGCCCCGAAGACTGGGAACCGGAGACCAATCATCCTCTTTATCCCCACGATTCTCCAAACCATTGTGGTGAGAAGGCTGCAACGTATCATTGTCTTTGTTACATCTGAATCGGTCATTGGCTGTTTCTTGATCGAACTTGGTGCAGCAGCAAACCGTCTACCCATGGGAACCCAAGTTTTCCCAGCTCCTGTGGTCGCACTTGGTTGTTGTCGAACCTGCTGGTCTATCTGTTTGCGGGCATGTCTCTTCCCATCGCCACAAGAATGTCCTACCTTTTGGCACTTCTGACAGAATAAAGGCATCCACTCATATTCAATTGCTTTATTAATCATATTTCCCTGTCGATCCTTTATCATGATTGATTTACGCAACTCCTGGGTTATGTCAACCTCAATTAATATCCGAGCATACGAAATCCTGAGTTTCTTGGCAGTACATTCATCTATGAATTTTGGCTCTCCAATTACACTAGCTATCTTTCCTAGACTCTTCGCTCCCCATAAGTATAATGGCAGCTGAGGGAATTTCACCCAAATTTGGGCAACTCGAAGCATATCCTCCTTAAGCTCAAACTTCCAAGTCCACGGTCGTAGTATCATAGGTCTCCCAAATATGTAGTAAGGTCCACCCGCATCCACTAGGTTTTTGTCTTCCTCTGACCTAAATCTAATAATGAAATAGCCATCCTCGTTGTAGTATAGGTCAGGTAGGGTGATAGAGTTCCAAACCTTGAGCATGAAATTCTTAATAGCATTCATGGAGAGGGAATTATTAGCGACATACATGATAAGGGAATTTTTCCAGAAATCCAGTTCCTCTTGTATATCTTCATCATCAATCTCAACAACAATCTCACCCTCATTCACCGGTGGCGGGGAATAATCAATATTCACGCCGCAGTCTTGTGTCCGGTTCTCCCGGATAACATCAACCCAAGGGGTCGGAACAGACACGGGGTCAGCAGGGATATCCCTATTATCAATTTCATCCATGGCCGCTGGATCACCAATCAATTCGAGTTCAGGCATTGATTGGTCCATTTTTTATATAGTTGTCCAATGTCTTGATTCTGATTGGTCCATTTTAAAACTCAAGCTGATGTGTTTATATATGTTAGCCATAAAATCATTTATGTTTTATTATTGTTGCCATTACTGTAACTCAATAATTATATATCTCATTAAGGAATATTTGACTTGCAATTTTTACCCTTACATTGCAAAACTACTCTTCGTATTTCCATTCTTTCTTTCTTTTCAATTTCTTTTTTTTTCTTTCTCAATGAAAAATGCATGTATTCTTGGTACAGAATAAAATTCCCTTGTGTTGTTTAGTTCAGAATAAAATAGATTATTAAGATTGAACAAAATATGTTATAATCTTTACAGTTTACTTCAACCCAAGTACGCGGATGTACCAATTCGAGAAACTGAGAATTTATGTGGCAGCATTTTCAGGTTTACTTCATATGTTAAGCGAATTTAATATCTACTTTTCTAATGTCCTTATTATGCTCTCTGAATGTTGATGATCTGTAGGCTTTTCTTGGTATTTATTTTTGACTCATGAGTGCTCACTGCACACTTTTGATGATGTAAAAAGATACTCGACGGGTATAGTGAAAAAATAATTAAGTATATGGAAGCCTACAGTAATCACAATAATATTTTAACCTGCTTATTGGAACGGGTACAGTATATAACAACTTTTTTCGTGATTAAGTAGTAATTTTTTGTTAAAAGTTATTTAAGAATATCAATATTAAAAAGTGAGAGCTTAATCACAACTTTTTTCGTGATTAATATCATATAATCTCTTAATGTTAATTCCTACGTCCAAAATGAATGATACATTTCATTTTTAATAAAAGTTTAATGTCGAATTTGACCATAAATTATTTCTATATTACATTGAAAAATTATTTAGTAAACTTATATGTTTTCAAAGTTAATTAAGTCCAATTTCACAATATATTTATTTTAAATATTTTCCGATATGATATAAGAGCAATTTATAGTCAAAGTCGACTAAAAAATTTTATCATGCTTAAATATTGGCAATTTATTGTCAAAGTTGACTTCATCAGAGCATTTATAACAATTTTTCTTTAATGTACTTCGTGCTTAAATAAGTAAAAAAAATCAAGTCACATTATTATAAAGTCATGTTTTTTTTTCTGAATTGAAGAAAACATTAGCTGTACAACCCAAGTGTTTGGTGTAACCATCCAATTTGCACTTATATCATATGGTATTTCATACTATATACTCCCTCTGTCCTGATTCAATTTCCCGTCTTGACCTTTTCGGGTCAACCATTATCAAGTTGTACCTCAAATTACTCTTAAACTATAAAGGTAAATGACTTAATAAAACCATATAATTGAAATTTCAAAAGAAAGATTTTATAATATAACTTTGTTAATTAAATATTTAACCACTGTCCTATAAGAGTAGTTCGAGGTTAAAATTGACAATGGTTGACCAAAAAATTCCACACTGAAAGTTGAAATTGGAATAGAGGGAGTATTATTTAGGAATATTACGGTTTTTAAAATATGTGTTCTTGCATACACGTGTCATTGATTTTTTCTGTTGCATCGACTAATGCTATAATTGGCGAGATTAATAATTAATTTGTTATGACGAAAATGCCCGATGAATGTGTCAAGTACTCGAGTAGGGATATCATTACAAAGGTGGATGGTGTTGAGAATTGTCTCGGGGATGTTATCCACAACAATTCTTGAGTGCTCAAGGTTCGATGGATGTATGATCATGATGATGAAAATACTAATCAGACTTTCGAGTTGTGGAATGGTACAAGTACTCACATTTACTAATTTTTGAAAAACATATAATCGAGGCAAGAATGATACATAAAATCAATGTAGTGAAGAACTTTTCATTCTTATGATGATGATGATGATGATGATCCAATCTCAGGAGAACAAGTCTCCATTCGGTTTTGATAAATATAATACCATAAAGTTTCGGATAGTTTAAAGGTATTGAGAATGCTACCATGAAGGTGCACCCTCATTCTCGGGAATCCACCCAGAAGGTCTGAAAGTTAGGCGTGCTTGCTCTAAAGCAAAAATAATACGGGTAGGTGATCCACTATATAAGAAGTTTATCTTTGCGCGCACGAGTGACAACATGGTGCGCGGGAAAGAATATGCACGTTATGGTTTCAAAGAGCATATCAAGAGTAACAGTGTTGGGCCCGACCCACATGCATGGGGATGGGTGTTATAAAGGGTATTAGGGCTGAACAAATCGATAACGTACAAAGGTAGACACTTGGTCAGGCATTGCACGACGGGGACGTTGCATAATTTAAGAGGGGGTGAATGTAATGTCCCAAATTCTAAGGAGATTAAATTGATAGAGATCGCTAACATACCAGTATGGTGCAGTTTTTTTTTTTTTTATTTTTTATTTTTTTATTTTTTAAGAATTCATACATAAGAACTCCATAAAAGCATGCTTTCTTTTGAACAATATTAGAAATCTTGGATGAGGCATTTAGATATTCTCCCGGTGTGCAAAAAATGAATGTGTGGATTTGTGGGGTCAGTGTTTCACCCGAAGAGCAATACATGGGTAACCGCTCTAGCCAACAATAAGATGAAGTGTTACAAGACCAACCATATACCAGTCTGATTTGCTATGACGATAAAGCAGACCCAGTGACAGTATCTCACTTTCATGTCGACATCCACCCCCCTCACTCGTATTCACCCAATGTTAGTTATATGTTGTATTTTCTAGATTCACTAGCATGAATTAACTTAAACTTACTGGTCATAATGGGCACCCAGACCCTACCTAGAACATTTTAGTTGAACATGGTCCGCATCCGTACTGAATTCGAAAATGTAAAACCATACTTGGACCAAGATTTTAGGGTTGGATCGAATCGAAACCCGTTGTCAGATTTTTTTTTTAATAGAATTATGCTTCTTTCTTGGATGCACAAATTAATATGAAACATATTACAAAATCCTAAAGACAAACACACATAGTACTTTAGTATTTCAATCGGGACGGGTTCTACTTTATTCGTACCAACGTGCACAATCCCGTTTAAAATAATTATGTCCGGGTCGGGGTATCTGCTGGAAACTGCGTCGTATCCATGTAACAAGACCCAAACACTACATAGATCGGGTCGCAACATAGTTTATGTTAGTTTAAATGATAATTTTTTGGTGCCCTCCCAACCGCCCCAAAAAAATTCACATGTCCGGGTCGGGGTATCTGCTGGAAATTGCGTCGTATCCATGTAACAAGACCCAAATACTACATAGATTGGGTCGCAACATAGTTTATGTTAGTTCAAATTATAATTTTTTGGTGCCTTCTCAACCGCCCCAAAAAAATTCACCAAAACATGTCAATAATAATATTAGATTATTAGTGAAGAAAAAGTCTAGGGACCACCCAAAAATATTTCTACCGAAACATGTAAAGAATCATATTAGTGAAATTAAAAGGAAAAAAAAAGTTTGGGGAGCTAGAGCCCTGGACCACCCGAAATATTTCCACATAAACATGTAAAACTCTATCCTCCCTCCGTTTGGGTTAAACTTCTCACGTTGCATTTTGGAAAGTTCCGATTTCAACTTCCCCTCCCTTAAAATGGATAATCTCTCTACTACTTTATTAACTCTCTCGCTCTCATATTGTATTCACTATCTCTCATATTTTACTCACTTTTTCTCATACTTTATTCACAATCTCTCCTACTTTATTCACCATTCTCTTAAAATTTGTGTCCGAATCCGCAAGATGGAGGGAGTGTATGTTAGTCAAATTAAAATAAATTCTTTTTTTTTTTTTTTTGGGAGGGGGGTGGGGGGCAAGGAAAATTCTATAGAAACATGTAAACGTTGGGTTACATTTTATGATTGATGTACTTCTTTATAAACAACAGCTTTACAAGTTTACATGCTCCACTAAAATATTTTTTTAAGCATTGGGACCCATTTGCCCATTTATGTTCAAAGTTTGGACCCGGAACCATTTAAAATATTCAAATGGTATGGTCTAATTTGGAAAGGGTGGGATCTGGACCTGGACCCGCCTAATATGAATGGTTATAGACGGGTAGGGCCTCTACTTAAACTATTGATGGGGCAAATAGAGTGACACATATGGTATAAAGTAGGATTATACAAATTATAAAATAATATTATGTTTTAAATATAATATAGGAGTATTTAATAGTGTTCACTTTCATTATAAATACTTCTTTTAATTTTTTACAAACCGTACGTAGGATGACTTTATACGAAATGGTGATAACTTTGAATCATGAGTTCTAACTCATTGTAAAATTAATATGTTTGTAAATTGAGATACATTATCGTAAAAGTTTTGGACTTTATATGAATTCCCCGTCGAGTATCGACGGGTCATTTACTAGTATCTATATAAAAAGAAGACATTTTCAAGCCTTGTGGTGAAGCCATGTAATATGCTGACCTTGCAAAATCCTTGATTCTGATTGGTCGAAATTTGTTTGTGTTGGCCAAACGAAATGTTCTGATTGGCCAGGAAAAAAATAAAAGCTGATTGTATTCCTCCAGCTCTTTTTTGCACCCACACATCGACTCCTCAGGGTGACACTTATTCTTTCATTTAATTCTTCAGCATATCGATGTCCAAATCTATCTTTAATACTAAAAGCAAACCTATGTTTGAAAGAAATATAAAACACATTTTTAATTTACACCAAATAAACCAATTAAGGGACTAAATCCCAAAAGTTCCATCAATAACAAATTTATTGAGAGACCAAATCTCTGTAAATTTTCGGAGTACTGTAGCACTCCTCCATTTACATAAAATTTTCAGCAGTCCATAATCATTGTAAACCTACAATCTGAATATCAAACGCACACATTCTTGATGAAAAACGTAGCGACATTCTTAATTACAAGTTTTATTTTATAATATTCTATTTTTCATCATATGAGTAACACTCAATATTCATTGGCTAATAAAGGGAAAGTTTAAGGAGCCACTCAAGTTCAATCAACTATGACTTTCAGTATTGGACAATTTAAATAAGTCGAATTTGAGTTTTGGAGACCAAACAAATTTTCGTAACTAAAATAAGTACAAACAATAGAATTTAGTTTTTAATTCAAAATTACATATACAGTAAAAATTCTATATTGTCATATTGTCGGGATCGAAAAAAATATTCCTATAGCAAGTTTATTCCTAATTAGAGTTTTGTATCAAAAAATATTTTTTTCTAAATAAAAAACACATGCATAACTTAAATGTTATATACTATCTTGTATAAAATCACTAACTTGTATAACAAATTTTTATTATATATATATAATATATATATATATATATATATATATATATATATATATAAAATATTAACAAATAAATAAAAATATCTATTAGACAAGAACCAGAGGGGGATAACAAATTGTGGATGTTTAAACATATGACGAAATCATCACATCAATTAGACAAGAAGCGGAGGGGATAATTCGTAAGACGATATGACATAATTAGTACCAGAAGTTTCATGTCAATAAACTTCGAACCTACTTGACAAGTTAGAGATATTTTAGGTGCAACAAAACCGTTCACACATCGATCAACTATGTTGAGGGTAAAGGTCCCCCAACTACTTAGAGATTACTCCTTAAAATGTTCCACACGTAATGACTAGGACACCTTCAAGTAAGAACCACCACCCTCTTAAGCGCCAACGTGTAAGAACCCGAGGTCCTAAGCTTCTTCCAGGTGTCTTCTTGGAAAGGACCTGCACAAGTGACTTGAAGGGGGGTTAGGACCGTAGACCCGGTTTGCTAAGTGTCAAACCGGTCGGAGACTTTACTCAAGAGAGACTGAAGATCTACTCTGTATAGTAGTCGGGAAGGTAAGAGTCTAGGAGGAAGGCTTGACTTACCTTGCATTATGAGGATATGTCCATATTTATAGGTTTCCCTTGAGAAATGGAGGACTCCCAAGATCACACCAAGTGTAAGGCTCAGATCGTGCCAACAATGCTCTATTAGGCCCATGGCCCAATGTCTTGATAGGCCTATGGCCCAATAGGTTGGTTTGGTTAGGACGTCCCGCTTAGGACTGTAGTCCGTGGTTAGGACGTCCCGCCTAGGACAGTAGTCTGATAGAGTGGTTAGTACGTCCCGCTTGGGACAATAGTCCGATAGAGCGGTTAGGACATTATGGACATATTCTTGTATCAACATATGTCCCCCTAGTTTCCAAGTATCTTAGTAGAAGATAGTTGTGGAACTATATTGTCCGGGGAGCTTAGAATGCCTTTGACGCCTTGGACATATTTCTGTATCAACATATGTCCCCCTAGTTTCCAAGTATCTTTGTAGAAGATAGTTGTGGAACTATAGTGTCCGGGGAGCTTCTTTGTACGATCGATCTTGTGAGCTTTGAAAATTTTCCTTATCCGTGTCCTCTCTTGTCTTTCCCCTATCTCTCCCCCCCCCCCCCCATCTTTTCTTACAGTCCGAGATGAGATGTCTCGGACTGTAGGAAAAGAGGTATTTATAAGCGAGATAAGGGTCAAACGTGGAGGCTTAGGATCAGGATAAATTTTGTCGCTCGAATATCGGATCCCAAGAGTCAAGTCCGGGTAGATTTTGACACTCGGATGTTGGATTCGTCGGAGAGAGAGGTGGGAGCCGAAAGTCGAGGTCTTGCTACTGTCCGGAACTTGCTATAGTCATTCCAATCAACGGATTCACTGTAGCAAATCCGAAATGAAGTAGAAAAAACTGAGATCCGGACTTGCAGTGGCGGATTGGACAGGATCTTGAAGCTTCGGATCTTGACTACAGCTTTGGATCGCATAAAGCCCTAATCCGAATCGAATAGTGGCAGATCCGGTCGAATCGAATGAGAGTGATTCGCGAGTTCCGAGGCGTGCAGCTCTATTCTTATCTTCCTGTTTGTTGCGCCAGTCCGGATCTCCTATTCAGTCCGAAGGTGGGAGTTCCGAGGTGCGTTGTTGTTTGTTTGGATCTCCTCTACTCTGTCCGAGTTTGAATTTGTTGTTCCGCCATTTTTGCAGCTGCTCTTAGTTCCGAGTTTCAAGTTCTGATGCTCCGCTTTCTTGCTCACTATTTTGTTCCGAATTTAGAGTCCGAATCCGCTTTATTGCTACAGTCCGAGCCCATCAAGTCCGGCTCTGCTAGTGTTTTTTGTTTGTTGTCAACGGTCCGCCGCTACAGTTTTGTCCGGAGCTACAGTTGTGTCCGTGCTTCCGTTCGAGTCTGAGTCGAGTACGTCCGGATCCAGTCTCACTGTTCCGTTCGAGGCTCACTGTTCTGGATCCTGCGTGACAAAAATGTTGTATATGTGATAATATCATGTACTAACCCTTGTTCAATCAATGAAAAGGGGAATACCATTTTGAATATTGTCTGACTTCCATTGACTAATTAATAATCAAAGTCATGTAGGATTTAACATGAGGCTTCAATTCCATCTCCTTTATTTCAAACAAAAAGAGTTAAGTTGTCTGAAGCTTGTTCGAAAATGTCTTCTTCTTGTTTATCTTGAGAAACTTCGGACTTGGTGTTCGTGAAAATTGTCATCATCCACATCTGATGTTTTTTACGTAAGAGAGTGACGTACTTCCCTTTACTATTTGGACAGATGTATACACCTATATCGGGACACTTGGGCTAAATAGGCATATTTCCTCTTCAATGGGTACGGACGTGTCGTTGTTAGGCTAGGACCTGTGCCGTCCTGAGTAGACTTTTAGCGATGGTGTAGTAGTGCTTTGGAAGAAGATCCGAGCCTACTTGTTCGAGCCAAGACCAACTTGTATTAGCTACTTAGTGGGATTGACATAACCCCTTTCGTACATTCGAGGGTCTTCTGTTGTGAGGCGTCCGACCCGGAGTTTGTCCAGTCCTAGGCTAGCTTCGGATGTTAGGCTTCCCTTTGTCTATTTATTCAGTAAGAGGGATCGGACCTATAGTGAGAGTGGGTCAGACCGAGTAGATGCGAAGGGGCGTAGGATAGATACGCTTTTTGTAAGTGGGAAGGTCCGAGAGAGGACTTCCTAATGGACGAGAGTCCGTGTGAGAGGAGAACTCATCCATCCATAAGAGGGATGGGATGTTATCTTTTTATAACAACCAGTTTTCGGGATGGTCCGAGAGAGGACATCCGAACGGACGAGAGTCCGTGTGAGAGGATAACTCATCCATCCGTAAGAGGGATGGGTTATCTTTTTAAACAACCGGTGTTGTGGGATGGTCCGAAGGAGGACATCCGAACGGACGAGAGTCCGTGTTATGTCGAGACGGTCGGGCTTATATTGAAGTACTTATGCCGAGACGGTCGGGCTTATATTGAAGTACTTATGCCGAGGCGGTCGGGCTTATATTGAAGTACTTATGCCAATGCGGTCGGGCTTATATTGAAGTACTTATGCCGAGATGGTCGGGCTTATATAATTTCGTGGGTGTCGGGCCCCCTTATTAATCAGAAACATGTCCTTGACGAGTCATGCACTCTTGTATAGTAATTGAAGCATTGATAAATGATGTGTACGTGCATGATGAATGAATGAATGAATGCATGAATGAATGATGCAATGAATGTGAATGTATGGTAAATGATGATTTCAAGTTAAGTCAGAATACTTACTTTTTCATCGAAAAATGTAGAGCATTATTTTCGGTTCTCCGTTTTAAGAGAAGCTAGCGAAATTGGAGATCGGGATTCGAAATAAATAAATTCCAACCTTTGAAAGTATCTCCTAGCTTTTAAGCTTATGGAGTTGGCCTCACTTTTGCTTGTGCAGCTAAAGGTATAAGATGCTTGTCCTAGCCACTCTGGTAGTAGGAGACTTGTCCTGGCCACTTTAGCGTTGGAGACGGTCCTAGCCACTTTGGCGGTAGGAGACTGTCCTAGCCAAATTAGTAGCAAGTGTCGGATGTTTGTAGAACGATGAGTGTCTTACTTAGTTGGCCTGGAGGACATAGTCTGAGCTTAGGACGCGATCTCTAAGACATGCTCAAGGACCCGCTCCGAGGGTATGGTTAGAGCATGGTCCGAGGCCACGGTGAGAACCTGCTCCGAGGAGAGGGTGAGGACCTGCTCCGAGGAGATGGTAAGAACCGGGTCCTAGGACATGGTAAGAACATTCTTCGAGGAGATGGTGGGGACCTGCTCCAAGGAGATGGTACGAACATGGTCCGAGGCCATGGTACGAACCTGGTCCGAGGCCACAGTGAGAACCGACTCCGAGGAGATGGTGAGAACCTGGTCCGAGGCCATGGTAAGAACCTGGTCCGAGGAGATAGTGAGGACCTAGTCTGAGGCCATGGTAAGAACCTGGTCCGAGGAGATGGTCAGAACTAGGTCCGAGGAGATGGTGAGGACCTGGTACGAGGAGATGGTGAGAACCTGGTCCGGGGCCATGGTAAGAACCTGCTCCGAGGCCATGGTGAGGACCTTCTCCGAGGAGATGGTGAGGACCTGGTCCGAGTAGATGGTGAGAACCTGGTCCGAGGCCATGGTAAGAACCTGCTCCGAGGAGATGGTGAGGACCTGCTCTGAGGAGATGGTGAGGACCTGCTCCGAGGAGATGGTGAGGACCTGCTCCGAGGAGATGGTAAGAACCGGGTCCGAGGAGATGGTGAGGACCTGGTCCGAGGCCATGGTAAGAAACTGCTCCGAGGACATGGTAAGTGCCTGGTCCGAGGACATGGTAAGAACCTGCTCCGAGGAGATGGTGAGGACCTGCTCCGAGGAGATGGTAAGAACCTGCTCCGAGGACTTGGTGAGAGCCAGCTCCGAGGAGACGGTAAGAACCTGCTCCGAGGACTTGGTGAGAGCCTGTTGCGAGGAGATGGTCTGACCTTATCCGGCATTAGAGAGCCTAGGATATGGTGCCTAGGACGTGGTCCGAGGATTGTCCCTAGGGCGTGGTCCTATCCTGCCTTCCTTGGATGATTTTTTGCTAAGTGCTCCACTAACCTCATCTTCTTTTGCCTTCTCAAACCTTTTGAGGAAGAGCGTGATGATGTCCACCTAAGACTTGATGGATTCATCGGGTAAGAGTGGTTGAGAAGGTAAGTGCCTTCATGTTATCATTCAAACCATTGGACTCCAACCGGCTCTTATACCTAGTCAGATGATCCTCAGGACAAGTATCACCGTAGTATTTCTTATGAGCCTTTACCCTTTTTTCCAGAGTAGCGTTTTGAGTTTCTAAGGCCTTTTGTTGGAGGTATATCTCTTCAGCGGCGAGCCTCTCACCAGTCCTTGGATTGATTGCTACATTCGGAGGATGATCCTCAATTTGAACCACCGGGATTTCGGCCATGTGATCCCTTACTCTATGCTGAGGAGCTAGAAAGCGACTAGGACCTAATTCCTCGGTCCTAGGCCTGACCAGACTTATTTCGTGTTGGCCTTGGGGTGCTACTGTTCTCTTGTTAAGAAGGTTGCGATGATCTTCCTGTTGCACTTGTTCTCCTAATCTTTCCGAAATGGAGCGGTGTTCATTTCTAGATTGAGCCGGCTCAGCTTGCCTAGGAACCGCCAAGGGTGGAGTAGCTTGAGGAGCCTAAACATTGTTAGAACCAAAGGATCCTTGAATAGTAGTGAGTAAGAGGCCAAACTGGTTCTCGCTCATCCCAAACTCACTTGGGCGGATGACCTGCCCGTTTGGAAGAGTGAAGTTTCTTTCGGGAGGAGGACCATGTGTTCCTGGCGGAGGAACTTGTCCTTCAACTCCGAGTGCTTGAGTTCTTATTGGAGGATCAACGGCTCTTTCCTCCCCCGAAGAGAGACTTGCAGTGCGACCATCACTTGGATAGTCCATTGTGTTTCTTGAAGTGGCTCTCGCCACCCTCCTCTCCGAGTGGGAGGTCTGCCTCTTTGCCTTGGGGCGGGCGTCCCAACCGCAGTAGTGTTGGTTCTTACGGACCTTCTTGTTCTTGCCATTACTGAAGAGAACGGAACTTTTCGTAAATTTTCCCACATACGGCGCCAAAATGTTGAGGGTAAAGGTCCCCCAACTACTTAGAGATTACTAATACTTAGAGATTACTCCTTAAAATGCTCCACACGTAATGACTAGGACACCTTCAAGTCAGAACCACCACCCTCTTAAGCACCAACGTGTAAGAACCCGAGGTCCTAAGCTTCTTCCAGGTTCTTCTTGGAAAGGACCTGCACAAGTGACTTGGAGGGGGGGGGGGGGGGGGTTAGGACCGTAGACCCGGTTTGCTAAGTGTCAAACCGGTCAGAGACTTTACTCAAGAGAGATTGAAGATCTACTCTATATAGTAGTCGGGAAGGTAAGAGTCTAGGAAGAAGGCTTGAATTACCTTATATTATGAGGATATGTCCATATTTATAGGTTTTCCTTGAGAAAGGGAGGACTCACAAGATCGTGCCAAGTGTAAGGCTTAGATCGTGCCAACAATGCTCTATTAGGCCCATGGCCCAATGTCTTGATAGGCCTATGGCCCAATAGGTTGGTTTGGTTAGGACGTCCTGCTTAGGACTGTAGTCCGTGGTTAGGACTGTAGTCCGTGGTTAGGACGTCCCGCTTAGGACAGTAGTCCGATAGAGTGGTTAGGACGTCTCGCTTGGGACAGTAGTCCGATAGAGCGGTTAGGACGTCATGGACATATTCTTGTATCAACAAATTACTAATTACATGGAAGCTAAAATATATACTTATCACTCAAAAGTTTAAGTCACTAAAATATATATATATATATATATATATATATATATATATATATATATATATATATATATATATATATATATTATCGAATATTATGTCATTTATTACTGTAAGGGGGTATAATTACTTAAGGCGAGATCTGAAAAAGTTGTGGAATATTACAATGTATAGTTTATTCTTATTTATAACTGGTCCCAAGTTGAGACCAGAATTTTTTATTACTATAAGGAGTTTATTCCTTTATGGAGTATTTATCTATGGAGTTTTTACTGTAGATATGATTATGTGTGCTTGATCATCTTTTGTGAAATCATGACTCTTAGAGAGATCTGATCAGGCAAAACTAATTAAAAAAATTACATTTTTAGATTTGCAGGTGATGCAAGTATAATACATGCTTATTGAACACACACAATTTTAAGTTAAAATATATATTTGAAGTTGAATATGTAATGTTAGATCCAATTCTTCTTACTATTATCTAAACCTAAAACATCTAACTTTATGCATAAACAAAGGCTTTTGTGATACACACAAATAATAAAAGTTAAGCAATATTTAATATTTCGCAAATATTGTAATGCACCAAAGTTTTGAGATAGTTTCAAGGGTCAAAAACGTTACCCATACGAACAATGTCACCTTTATGAAAATATTCATTAGAATTCAAGAGTTAAGCGTCCTTGCTTGGAACAATTTTAGAATGAGTGACACACTAAGAAGTTTCCAACGAACGTATGAGTATAATTTTTTTATTCACCTCATTTCCAAAACAAAACAGCTTTCCTTCCTGTTGTTGTGGTCTGATACACTACTATTTTGATATGTCATTCTTGGAGTGCATTGTATCGAAGCCAATGCAATGATTTTATGTATTGATAGTCGTTTTATGGAAGGTAAATGATAATGTTAGAGCAAGTTTTCTTTTATAGAATTTATAAATGTCACAAAACTTGAAGCATGCAAAATAATTAAAATTGCTCTGTCGTTAGGAGTTTGCTATGGAATTATCATTAGCATTTATGTAATGGAGCAATATTTATTTTATTTCGAAATATGGTGTATGTAGAGACGTTTCTTCATGTACGTACATGATAAAATGCTCTTCTTTAAGGTTTTCCATGCTTATCTTAATTTTCCAATCATTTCAACGGGGATCTGAGTATGTTATGGGATTCACATATATCACTACATAAATTCTAAACAAATACACAATACAAAAGTAGGTTAAGATTGTTGAGGATCCTATTTGATCAAGACACATTACAGGGTGAAAATTATTGTGTAAATTATGACATTTTTAATTGTATTTACTCCCTCCGACTAAAATAAATGATACATTTAATTTTGGAACTGAGATTAAGGTATAGTATAAATAATAACGGGAATAAGTCCACATGTATTATAAATTGTGGCAAATAATAATGTCACAATTGGGATGGATATAAATGAAATGTCTAACATTCATTATAAGACGGAGGGTGTAGTTGTTAGGAAGTTTAAGAGATTGTATCTTGGAAACTAATATATATATATACTCCCCGCGTCAATTTGTCTAGATTGTAATGTTAAAACTTCAATTGAATTATAAATAAAATTTTGGATGTAAAGTATCATTATATACTTTAATTGAAAATTATATCATTACAACTTGAAATTAATTTGTAGTGAAAGTTGAATTTTGTTGACTACAAAAAAGTCAAATCTGGACAACTTCTCTAAGAGGGAGAGAGTACATGTTTTTCCACTTATTGTTGTTATAGTATTCTTTTTTTTTTTTTTTGTTTGAACGAAAATGATAAATACCGCAATTAATTTGAAGCAAATGAAAACAATAATATGGTCGGGTTTGATGGGGTTTGTATTATCCCATATCCCAAATCGATTAAGAACAAGTAGGATATATAATATATAAGTGGACCACTACTCTCACATTGTGATTCCATAAAACAAATCTATGAGGGTTTCACTTCAAATAAATCAAAATAAAGAAATAAACTTGATGGATGGGATAAATGTATTATAATATTCTCAACAAGGTGTGTTTGCTCTCGAGTACATAGTGAGAAAGAAAGGACATGGGACAGTTTGGGGTCAACATATCACCGGAAAGTAGACAATGAGTAGTTGGGCTGGTCAAAAGGGAACGAAATGTTACAAATAGTAACAGAGCGAGACCGTACCCAAACCCGATGTCACGCCCCAAAACCAAATCACTTTGGCGCGACCAGCCGTCTATCGTGAGATGGGCTCACGCCAAGACGAAGCCTCAATTTTATTTATAAGACAGTTTTAAAGGTAATACAGAGCGTCTAAAACACAAATACAATTCTAGAAACTCGAACATATACAATCCTCGGAAATACAAAACTCTCACTAACACAACTAACTGTTCTAAACCGACTCGACTCCACCAGCAACCTCCTCAAAACCGCAGTCACTTACTCAACTGAAAAAAAATGTGTAAGGGTGAGCTCCTGGCACTTTTACCCAGATTAAGTACATATAGAAAAGTATACATATATATACACTCCGTTTCTCATATCAAACATGGTCGAAAATCATTTGCATGGAACATTATCAAAACAATAACGATGTACTTATTTTGCTCAATCAAACATACACTAAGGCCACACGAACCGTGGTGGCACACAGGTCGGCTTTTACATAACAATAACAATGCCCTACCAAAGGGATAACAATACAATGGGAGATCTCCAAAAGCACGACATTCCCTCGAAAGGGCCCAAACAATTCATAGGCATATCGATGAACATAAAACATATTTTCAATCCATGCTTTTGAACAAAATACTTTTCACAATTCACAATCACGATAAAACATTTATGGGTACACATACTTGATCCTTTTCGAAAAGACTATTATACCAAGTCCCATTCCTTAATATAATAACCATAAGTAGTTTGACAAATCATAAAACATATATATATATATATATATATATATATATATATATATATATATATATATATGTATATATATATATATATATGTATATATATATATATGTATATGTATATGTATATATATATATGTACGATAACAATAAAATAGAAGCAAAAGTGTCAAGAGTTCTCCTTATCTCGAAGACGACTCAAAACAAGCTTAACCTAGCTAGACCATCAAAGCTCTACTAACTTGTACCTCGAACCCTTCGCAAATAACTATTACGATGTAAGAACCCAAATCAAATATCACAACGCAAATAAATCAAATTAAGGGACAAAACATGTTGGAGTTGTGATGTCACGGTAATGATGATGTTCAAAACAATTTGTACAAAACCAAGTTACTGATCGAATGATGATTATAAAATTTGTGAAAACTAAATGCATGAAAACGTTTGCAATAGGAGAGGCAAAAAGGTGGTGCATAGTTGGAAAAAAAACATACTTTGATGATCGTAAAAGATGGGGTAAATTAATCGGATGCAGATCAAAAGATTGGTCACTGCACCCACCGTACGGTGCCAGTAAGCAGAATAATGGTTGATTTGATTTTAAAAAGGGTTTTGGAATTTTCTATGCTAAGTATAGGTGGGCTCGGCCTAAAATCAAAAAATTGAGTTTGAAAAATATTACGAGGCCCAATCCACTATATAAAATATAAAATTAAATTAACAATAATAAAATAAAAAGTACGGGTTCTTACACCCGAAAAGGGTGTAAGTTGTTTGTCCTACATCCTGTACACTGCTCCCTGCAATTTAAGGGGTAGATGTAATACCTCACATAACATAGATTAAGAGCGAGTGTGATAAATAGTATATGATTACGTCACCATTGATCTCACATAGTATGTTGACCTTTGGATGATTTCATAAACATATTTGTGAGGGCTCATGTTCAGCACAAACACTATTATACTACATAAACATGTACTACCCAAGTCATCAATTTTGCGCCACTCTAGAGGATCAAGTATCAATTGATTGGTGGTCAGATTGTTTTCAATGACATCTAAGCCGCAACAATCCAAAACCTACAAGGGGTGGATGGTTGGTCTAAGTAAGAACTAATACACAACAAGACGTTGGTCAATTTAAGTGGGGGTGAGCGTGATGTCCCAAAGTTTCAAAGAGTTTAAAGGGGTTGAGAACTCTACTATTCACAACAAGGGGTGCTTCCTCCTGAGCAATGTCAGGGCAGGTAATCTACTAGAAAGTTTCCAGTGCGCGCAAGAGTCAGTACAAATTGTGCAAGAAAGAACATGTGTTGGATTGTGGGCAAATCACATCAAGTCATGACCAGTTTTATGTTCCCCTCTACATCCATAAGCAATAAGATAATAAAAGCATGATTTGCAACAATGAGTGTAACATATGTGATGAAACAACTCACGTGGTGCATAAAAAAGTGTTCGGCAGATTATGAGGTAATATTTTGTTTTGTACATAATTGATAAATGAGGCTTTTAAGTACATTACGTATTTTGTAATAGTGTTCACATTCACTAATAACACTCTTTTGATTCCTATAGTTATTGGGAAGGTTTTAAATGAAATGGTGATGTTTTAATCATATATTTTTACACATTGTAAAATTACATGTTTGTAAAAGTTATATATCGTCCATACTAAATTATATTCCCTCCGCCCTGGATTCAATTAACCGCGAGCCCGGACATAAGTTTTAAGAAAAAAATTAATAAAGTAGGAGAGAAGATAATAAAGTAAGAAAGATAGTGAATAAAGTATGAGAGGGAGGGAGGGAGGGAGGGAGGGAGGGAGAGAGAGAGAGAGAGAGAGAGAGAGAGAGAGTAAATAAAGTATGAGAGAGATTTCCCATTAAAGGGATGAGAAATTGAAATTGGGACGTCCCAAAATGGAATGCTGGAAGTTGAATTCGGGACGGAGGGAGTATATCCATTTCCAGTCGATTTACTCGACGGGCCATTTACTACAGGGGTAAGTTTTATAATATTTATGTATTCGTAATTTTTTTTTATCTATATAAATCTTATTTATTTTCAAAGGTGCATGGCATATAAATTATGTTTATTTGAATAGGTGGCATGTCGAGTTCTGTGTCGATAATTGATCCAAATCAACTCTCGATTGGTTAATTTTGTTTTATAATTTTTATTTCTCACGAAATATTAAAGTAATATCCAATATTAGCTTTTATATTTTCATATGAATAACACACTATTTCCGCCCATGTACGTGGGACAAAATCTCAGTAACTGCATCAAGTAGGATAGCTAAAAGGTAGTCATCAAGTGGAATTGCATCACTCTTTCTTCCTGTGGGTAGGATGATGCTTCGAGATTCAGGATACCATTCAAATTCATGAGGACTCAACATGTAATAAGCTCAAACATGATTCAAAGGTCACGGGACTACTCCATGATACTCGACTTAACACTAAATTTACTGTAAGTAATTGCCAAAGTCTGTCAAGTCACAAATAAATAGATTATTTGGGACGAGGCTCATTGACAAACCAACATTGTTTAATTTGAAGCGCTTAATAAGAGTTTGAGAGATGTGATGGGTCGTCTAGATGGGCAAATTGGTGGGGGTGTTTATTGTCTTCAGCGGGGACTTACGGCATATTTTACCTATTACTCCACGAGGTAGTAGTTATTATATTGTGAACAATGATATGTGCTCATCTAGAACATGGGATGCACGTGAGGTGCTTCGACTGACAAAGAAGTTGAGATTGCATGGAAATGTCATGTCATATCTATATTCCAAGTCTACTTATTTCATGTTCAATTTATCTTTTTTAATGTCCAATTCAATCCTACACAATTTGGTTTGTTATCTTCCGAGATTCAAGTGATGAAAAAAATTGCTGAGTCATACAGGTCGGTGATGGCACTGCCGATGAAGCTAATCATGGTGGGGTTAAGACCCCGAAGAATTACTTAATTATTCGACAAGTAAGTCATCAAATTTCAACCATTGTCAATAGTACATAATCTTCGTTGTTTGATCACTTAATTGATCGGGATGTTGTTGAACCTACAATGAAATAGTTGATGAGATAAATCAATTTATCATGTCGAAGATGCCCTAAAATAGTGTTGAATACAGGAGCATTGGTAGCATTGTTAGGGAATATGACCAAGAGAATGGTCTCGAAAATATTTTCATTATAGAATTTATCAACATCATTAATTGTCTAGATTACCGAACCATAAGATCATCATGTAGGTTGGGTATATGATAATGCTTCCGAGAAATATTGATCAGACTTTCGAGTTTTGTAATGGACTAATGGTACAAGGCTTATAGTTACTAATTTTGGGAAGCATATCATCGAGGTAAAGATGATATCAGGAATCAACGGGGGCCAAAATGTTTTAATTACGATGATGAGACCATCCAACGAGAAGAAGTTCCCTATCAATTTTGATAGGAGATAGTTCCCCATATTTTCCTGCTTTGCTATTACCATCAAAGAGTCAGGGAAAATCTCTCTCACACGTCGGCCTCTACCTCATCTCACCCGTATTCAACAATGCTCAGTTATATGTCACTACAAAAAAACCTGACATTTAGCAATGGATTAATCCGTCGCTACACAGGTAGCGATCCGTCACTAAATCCGTAGCGACGGATAATAAACCCGTCTCCTTGGGCTTCGTCACAAAGCTTCTAACGACGGATAACCTATCCGTCGCTAAATAGTCACGGATTTAGCGACGGATAGAGTGTTGACCTTTTAGAGATGGATAATTATATGTCTCTAAAAAGCTGATTTTCTCTTTTTTTAAAAAACCAAATTCTAGGCTATTTAGCGACGGATAACTATTCATCGCTAAGTAGGTGGTTTTTGTTATTTTTTAAATTATAATACGGATAAACCGACAATTTTATACGGATATTCAATACATATAAACCAACAATTTTATACGGATATTCAATTCGGATAAACCGACAATTTTATTCAATACGGATAAACCGACAATGATACAATAAATCGACAATGATACAATAGATCGACAATGATACTATAAATCGACAATTTTATACAATATTCAATACGGATATACAATAAATTGAAATTTTTATACAATATTTAATAATACAATATTCAAAATTATAGACTTATAAGAATTAAAGTAAATCGGATCTGGACTAAATTGGATCGGTGATTGGATATGGATGGATCTTGACCGAGCTTGGGAAGATCTTGATCGGATCTGGGCAGTGGTCGGAGGGCGGTGGTGGTGTGAGGTTGGTGGGGATGGTGGCATGACGGTGGAAGGGAGGTGGAGTGGGTGGCGGTGGAAGGGAGGTGGAGTTGGGAGGCAGAGTTGGGTGATGGGAGGGCAGTGGACAGTAGTGATGGTGGTGGTGCGGTGGAAAAAAGGTGTGGATCTGGTGGTGGTGTGTGGCGTGGTGGTGGAAGGGAGGTGCGTGGTGGAAGGGTGGTGGTGGTGGGCGGATCTGGTGGAAGGCGAGTGGTGTGGTGGTGGCGGTGGAGTGGAAGGGTGGTGGTGGTGGTGGAGTGGTGGGAGGATGGAGAAGTAATTATGAGTGAAGGGAGGAAGAGGTTATATATTAGGGTTTCTGCGGAATTTAGCGACGGATAGATTTATACGTCGTTAAATTTTAAATTTTTTTTTTTGGTCAACATATTTAGAAACGGATAGATTATCCGTCTCTAATTAGTGACGGATAAATCTATCCGTCGCTAAATTAGATCCGTCTCTAAAAATAGCCGATTCGTCGCTATTTAGCGACGGATAATATCCGTCACTAAATAGAGTCGCAATTTGCAGGATTTCTTGTAGTGTGTTGCTCTCTATGGAGTTACCAACAGGAAGGGATTGAAGGTATTGATTTGCGATGAAGAGGATAATACATATGACACAACAACCAACGTGGTTTATAAAGAAGTGTTCGACAAGTTATGGGGTGAATTAATCTTTTATGGTATAAACTTGATTTTTTTTAACACCGACTAAAGTTTACATATGTTCATGTTCAATTTCACTAATTTACATATACACTTTACATGTAGGGATGACTTCTGATGCAATGTTGAAGCGATTAGATAAGTCATTTTCACATTGTAGCTTTTGTATGTTTCTCAACTTCAATATGTTATTATAGAATCTATTGATTTCTTATTTTGAGTTTTGTCTCCATGCCCCGTCGAGTATCAACGGGCCATTGACGAATCTATTATATATAATCCTTGTTACAGAAGACAATAAATTCCAGGAAATTGCTTCAAGGATACGAGCTAGAGGATTATCAGATCTATAAATATTGAATTGAAGCATTGTTTTATTACTTGCTAATTAGTTTCCATTTTTATCTAATTGAAGCTAATTGAAGCAGTATATCATTGGGTTATAAAGAATTGATAGTATTTGAATCTGTATTGATTAAACATGTGCTAGGATGTTAGTAAGGATTAGTGAGATAAATCATGAAGAAACTTGGTTTGAGAACTCGAGTGATAGAAATCATAGAAGCAAGTAATGGGGCGGAGCTTGTCAAGGTCCCCGTCGTACTCTAGGCAGCGCCAATATCGTTTTTTGTTACCTACCGTCAGTCACTGATAGCAAAAGAAGTAACCCCAAAACTACATATAAGTAACGCGAAAACTACATATATGGGGTGAAATAGTAATTGAAGTTCAAAGTGTGTTGGTTGATGCATTAATTTTGGAATTCCAATCGGGGAAGTCCACATGGCTAAAATTGAGATAGAGAAACTACATAAGTCCAATACTTGGTTAATGGTTTGGGACCCACAGGACACCCGTGGTTTTGAAAGGGAGGAAGAGCTAGATGGTTCCACCGCTTGACCTAGCATGCCCGCCTGGCTCCGTGAGGAGCCGAGCACGAGTCGTGGCTCCGAGGTCGCAGTCTTGAGTTGACCATAATCTTTTTAGGCCAGAAACCTTCTGCATTTGGTTAAGCCCAAAAGAGAAGTCTGGACGAAAAGTCCAACAGTTGTATGTGTTCGGAATAGGCTTGTGCAAAATGGTGCAGTCCAATCGCTTGTGGTGTGAACTGAACGAATTTGTTTTAAACATGTGTATCTGTTTGTAAAACAACTCTTCATGGACCTGTTCGCGATCACACATGTCAGACTCAACTCTTCAATACTATAAATAGACCCCTAGATTCGCATTTTCTACTCACTCGAAATCCATCCTTCTTTCTTTATCTCCTTATTGTCTAAAAAGCTTGAATCTTCCATTATTGCACTAGTTCGCTCGAGTTAGTAGTTTAAATGCGAGAACACTAATTCATTGTTGTTCTATCTTGGGAGACTGTTTGCTAATTAAGTAAACCGTAAGTAATAGAGCGGGGCAATAATGTCTTAAAGACCAAGGGCCACCCTCAGCTCAACAGATTTATCATTTATTGTTCTGTTTACCATCCTCATACACTACGTACCTACCACCCAACACAATCAATGATAAATCAACTAGCTGAATATTTCATTCTTAAAAACAAAAATCTGCATTCGAAGAAAATCACGCAATGGGACTCAATCCTAACACCTTCTACTTGTACGATCATAATGAAGTTTTCAGGGGCTGGGGGAGTATCTAGTTTAGAAAAAATTGCATCTTTTGGAATTATTGGTATTTTCAGATCTTACTGTAAGTATCCGTAAAATATTATATAATCACATAATAAACCACAATATCTGAACGCATTTTAATTTTCAGATAAACTTACAACATTTTTTAATAAAATCCCACAAACAAAATCAAACAAATCATTTACACAACTTAAAAATTCATTCCATTTAGTCTTAATTTACGCAATCGCAATACAAATTATTTTATTTTTACACGCTCCCTTCGTCCCGCAGAACTTCATACATTTGCCATTTTAGCTGTCCCATCGAACTTCATATATTGCTAAGAAAGGAAGCTACCCACACCTAACAAATATCAAACAATCTCAACTTTATACTCAAATTACACACTTTGCCATTAAAAATACAATTTTTTCCGTATATTATATTATTTAATTTTTCACATAAAATAAAGCGTCAATCCTAATGTATAAAGTTCTCCGGAGTGGATGGAGTACCAATTTCAAAACGTCAATATAATCTCCGATACAAAACTTGGCCACATGTTTGCACGATGTACTAGTTTTTTTATACATTACAACGGAGTACATGGACCATTATTTTGGTAAAATGTGAATTGAAAATTTCCCCATTTGCAGTTTAAATTGCCCATTTTTATAAGTATGAATTTAAAATATCCGTTTGTGGTTGATATTATATTGATAAAGTCGTAAATGAATGAAAAAGTAACTAAAAGAACAAAAAAGAAAAAAAGAAAAAAAATAATGGAAAGAGAAAATTCAAATTTTACATTTTGCAATCACCCATTTTGCATTTTTTTACTCCAAGGTTTTATACGAAAAAACCAGTTGCAACAAGTCATGGTACCTAATATTTTACTGGAGACCGAGCGCCCAATTCCAAATATAATACTTAACCCTACTAAAATCACAATCCAATAATAATGTGATGCCCCACTTTAACTAACGTTTTGTACCAATTTAAATTATAATTTCGCTTAGTATTTTGATGAGATGATAATTTAGAGTCTCGTCTCGTTCTTTCTACCATCTTTTGTTGGTCTTTATTTCCATTTTATATGTTTTTTGTGCATTTTTATGCATTTCGTGTTTTAGTTGTGTTGTACAGGTTTCTATTCGTTTTGGCATGTTCTGGAGGAAAAATGACATTTTTGGAAGGTATTGATGACTCAAGAACTCCATTAGATGGGCCCAAGTTCGAGCCCAATGAAGAACTAGATCATTTGCACTTAAAAGGCCCGGACGCGTCCCAAATACTGGCCAGGATGCGTCCCCCTACGCCGCATTCCAGGACGCGTTCCAGACATTGGCCAGGACGCGTCCCAGAATCTCCCAACATTTTGTCCGGGTGTTTGCAACTTTAGACGCGTCCAAGAATTAAGCCAGGACGCGTCCCGTCCCTTTTAGCGGATTTCGACTGTTTTGTTACTTAGTCGATTTTAGACTTAGTTTTACACATTCTATCTTCTATCTTTCACTCTAAAAGCAAGAACGAACCCTAATTTTGGCTTCTTGTCTTTGATTAGCTTCATATTGATTTGTAATTCCGTACATTGACATCGAATTCGGATTCGAAGGTTAGATTATCAATCTAGTTATCTATTCTATTGCAATTTATCTATCTTGTGATTGAATTATTACTTGCATGAGTCTTTCTTGTTCTTCCATGATTAATTCGTTCGTGACAATGAATATGTATGTTATTGCTTCGATCATGAGTAGCTAATCGCATAGTGAATACGATAGCGATGTAGGATTAATCATGTTAGGGTTTCTAACCTAGAATCGTTCATACGTGTTAAGCTTATTCAAAATCTTCGTAAAAATCCCTAAATTCAATACACTAGTTTCAAATCTTCTAAACATTAGGTTAAGAATCATTCGTCTGACAATCGATTGATTTCACTAGTTCGAGATTTTCAAATGATGTTTTGGTTAAATTGAATGTCAGTTTTTTCCTGGACAAATTAATAACTGTGACAAACGTATGAACGATAAGTTTAATCCTGCATTGATTTATCTGAATTGCTACTGTGTTCATTATTTTTCCACATTTGATTACATTATCTTTTATATTGCTTAGTTTTATTAATCTTGCTTCTATAAACACAAACCAATCAATCTTTTATCTGCAAACTCTTACGTTTTAACACTTTAAATGCTAGGTTGCTTAGTTAACTCCTTGGGAACGATCTCGTAGTTAAGGCTTGTTTTACAACAACTGCTTTAGTTACTTTTGCTTTTTAAAGAGTACTAATTTGAGCACATCAAATTTGGCGCTGCTGCTGGGGAGTTAACTCCTACTTGGTGTTTAGCGTGTTAATTTGTCTTTGTTTGTTTATAACTACCGTTCCTACATGCGGATTTGTTGCACTGACAGAAACTAAGAATTTCCCAAGTTTTTTATTTGCGTAGTTGTTACTACATGTGCATGCTCGGTAGAAGATCTCAGGACACTCCACTTGTGAGCCCAGTGATCGAGATCAGCAGACTACTTCATAAAATCAGAACAGAAAAGCTTCAATCGATAGCAATGGCTGATGCTATTACAAGCTAGATTTTTGCATTGATTTGAAGTGGCTATTGATCTTATACAAGCTAGATTTTTGCATACATGTTGTACCAAACTTGAGGTTTGGGGGAGAAAAGATCACATGAGATTTGCATATAAGCCTTAGTCTAGATTTCACTCCAAACATGCTATCTCACACTTTTTTTGAACCTAGGTACTATGGGGAGAACTAAAGGTGGAAAGGAAGTAGGCGAACCAAGCACCAAGAGAGCTATAAAAGGAAAGAAGGTGACATCAAGCGAAACGCCACCTCTTTCGGATGGAGCAAGGAGTTGGCTACTGGTCGATAACGATCGAGGAGTAGTTCCCGAAAGGGACATAGACATTGGATGGGAATGAGTCATGCATACAATTGGATACATGACGTTTTGAGCCTCTATGCTTGGGGAACTTATTCCACTATCCTTACAGGGTATGATGTTGAGGTGGTCCGAGAATTTTACGCGGAATTCTTTTAACTCAATATTAAAGGGCCGGAGGATTCACTAATTGCGCACTCAATCACTATCCGAGGGGTAGAGTTCTTGTTTGGACCCGCCACTATCAACAAGTATCTTGAAATCCCGAGGAGCAAATGCATGGAGCATTCAAGGAGCCGCCTTACCATGAGTTGAGTTTCCAAGATATCCTACCGTACATCCCGAGAGTATTAGTTGGAGAAAGATTTAGAGAGGAAGCGGTGGGCATGTCCATACTAAGAGTCACACTCAACGAAAGTGCAAGATTTCGAATGCACTTTGTAGAGGTAAACTTGAAGCCAACCCTTCACCACGAAGGACTTAAAGGAGACGTAGCATCACTTGTCTATGCAATTATGGAAGGCCACTACATAGATGTTGGGTGAGTTATTATGGAGGAGATGCAATTGGTCAAGAAAAACGCAAAGAGGAACTTACCGTTTCCCGGTTTGATCACAACCATTTACAAGGAGAACGGGGTGCCTACTAGCGAGTCGGGGATATGTTTCGATCACCGAGCCTTTCGATGAAAAGAGAACTAAAACCTTGCTGGAGAGCCATGAAAGGGTGGTGAAAAATGAATTGAGAAGGAGAGGAGTAGTAAACCCGCCGCAAAATGCTTTTAACATGAACTCGTTCAATGATTTGTGAAAAACTAGCAAGCGGGAAGCCAAGATTACATGCAGAGGAGGAATGAAATGAACGAAATGAACCGGAGGGTGGAGTGGAACGATCATGTAGCCTATCTCCACAACCATCAACATATCTCCTTCCAAGAGGAGAATTCTGATGGATATCCGCACTACGAGTATCCACCATACTATCCACCGCCAATGCTTTGCCCACTACCCGGAGTTGATCCATCACAGTACTATCAAGGCTACCAAGGGTACTATCCTCGACCACCTCCAGGAGGATCTTCCTCATGAAGCACCTATCAATGGAAGCACAACACCGAGAGGGAAGTATCTTTTCTTTTTCTTCTTAGTTTCCTAGTTTCTTTTACTTGCTTTTGACTAGCTTTGGGGGAGGATTTGATTTGATAACTATCTGTAAATTAACTTCTCGGTCTATAATATGATTCATAACTTTTAAATTCATTCGTACTTTATTTGCCGTATTTTTAATTTACACCTAGAATTAAGCTTATCTTTACCTTTTACGTCTAGGGTTACTTGCTTTTGTGAAAAGAAGAAAAATGTGTGATAAGAGTATTTGGTATAAAGTATGACTAGATAAGCGCAATAGTTTTGTTTTTGTGCTCTCACTGCTTACGCGATTGATGCTCCAACCTACCTTGACCCGTGCTGCTTTGATGAGTACGTGTGCTTAGTACACCAATAGAAAGTCCTGTATATACCTGTATGAACATTGCTACCCATGAGTCTTTTTATGTTATCAACACGAATATGAATTCTAGTACTGACCTCTGTTGTGAAGCCTTCACTTTACGTTTATATCTTTCACTAACCCCTCTGAAAGATTTTTGAGCCTTTTTATAGAACTCCACCAAATATATCCCTTACATGCTTCACTTAAGCGGTAATCCTTTTCCAACACCGAGCTTACAACGAAAAAAGAAGCAACGAGTTCCAAAGACTGGAGGAGAATCATGATTTGACCATGATCGAGAAATTGGTTTGGGGGAAAGTAGAGAAGAAAACCCCGACCCGAGATCAAGAAATTGGTTTGGGGGAGACGCGAAAGAGAAGCATCATTGAAAGATAACCATTGTTGTTCCTACTTTTGTATTTCTGTTACTAAAAATCACTAGTTGCTTGCTCCAAAAAATAAAGAAAAAAGGCGTACCAAATAAAAAAGCCAAGGTACTTGAAAAGTCTCGGAGTGGATCTATGGTCCTTGTGATCACCGTTATTCGTGTTGGGCATGTTACAGATACTACACACATATAGGCGTGGCCCTAAAAAGCTACATGTCCGTGATGGTTAATGGCATGTATACCAAACAGCACGCACAAAAGTGCGGAATTTCGGTAAAATAGACGCTACCAAAAAAATTGAGACCAAAAGAGCCCAATGATTGCCAACCAAAACATACGAGTCGGTAAAACGATTGCAAAAATAGTATGTCAAATGAAAAAATGAAAAAATAAATGAGCAAGTATTCTATGTGTGAAGTAAATATTGAAGTATTCATGATGATGGAGAAGGAGATGGAGAAACGTCATTAAAGAAAGACGAAGTTGAAAGAAGGAACTCGGTGTCCGAAAGGACAAGTCCCCCTGAAGTTAATTTTTGATACCCTTTTCATCTTTTGATGATATTTATCCATTTTACCTCTATATTATCCTACATACTTTAGTTACCGAGCCAACCTAAGTACTACTTTGATTTGTGTCTGGACTTGTGGGAGCAGGATTGCAAAACATTGCCGCGAGGTGATGAACTTATTATATGCCTTAGAGGACATTGTGTTACGTTCGTAACCGCTGGTTAGAGTGATATTTGCTTGCTTGTTATTTGTCTGTTGTGGAGTCATGGAGGTCTGAGTTGAGATTAAATGAGTTAGTGGAGTATGGAACCTTAAAGATTAGTTGCCTATCTTACTCATTTCATAGTCACTTCTTAATTATCATTATCTACCTTGCTCAAGGATGAACAAGAAACTGGTTTGGAGGTGTGATGTGATCCGATCCGCTACGGATATATCCGCCCAGATATGAATAAATCCGCGAATATCCGTTATCCATGAAATTAAATTAAATTAAAAAAGAAGAAGTTGTTTCTGGACATTAATTGGACAAATGCAAGTTAGCCCCATGGATCCGTATGGTTCATGTGCAACTAGGCTAGGCCCATTAATTAAATGTTTATGTGATGATAAGATAGCTTTTGTATGATAAAAAAGATAATGGTCAAATTATATATATATATATATATATATATATATATATATATATATATATATATATATATATATATATATATATATACCAGATATCCGGCGAATTTATCCGTATTATCCAGTCGTAATGGATGGGGAAAGTTGTATCCGTTATCTGATTCGTTAGCTAACGGATCGGATTGATCCAATCCGTAAATGCGGATAAACGGACCGAATCCACGAATCCGGATCATATGAGCAGCCTTAGATGTGACCATGAAATGTACATTTTTACCTACTTTTAAACCCTTTTTTTGCCCAAGATTCAATATTTATATAATATTTTGGCTAATTACCAACTTCTTGTGTTTGTAGGGCATGATGGTGTTTTCAAGGAGTTGCACGATTTCTGGTACCAAAACGTCATATTTATGTGAAATCAAGGAAAATAATGAAATATGCTGATTTGCCCGTACACTGAGTTCGAGGTGTCCAATCAAGGCATATGACCTACCATTTCGAAGATTATTGAAGATGCCAAAATATTGTAGAAGACCACTTTTCAAGAAAACGGAGTTACAAAGTCCGAAATCAACACGCGAGTCGAAACGACCAACATGCAACGACAAGCCCATTGAGGTCACCTAGTGACTGGAATGAGTCGTCTGAAAGTTCCAGAAGGCCTGTTCGAGGCCCGTCATGATAAGGCCCGCCATTCTAAACCTTCCTTATTCACTATGGACAGCTGGAGGACGAAAACTACAGTATAAATATGTGTGTTGGGGGACTCATAATCACACGCTGCGATCAAAAAGCATCTCTATTGAGAGAGAACCAGTTCTCGGGAAGTGAAACCCCAAAACAACAAAACCCTGGCCGTCAGCAACCTGGAGAAGAAAACCCTAACCGTCAAGAATGAAGCCATCAAGACTAAGCTTTTCTTTTCTTACTTTTTCAATACTTCATGTGTTCTGTTTACTGTAATTATGAGTAGCTAAATACTTTCGTAAAGGAGAACTTGGAATTCTGCCTGCTACTTCTTTTTATTTTTTAAATTTAAATATTCATAGGGGGAAATTTCTAAATAAGTGGACAACTATTGAAGTTGTGCAATTGAGTACTTAATTTAAGTTAAATTGGACCCATTTGTAATATATATGTAAATTAGACTTTATTTACAAAAAACAACCCGTTTTTCTCCAGTTAAATTTCATGCCCGAATTCAACCCCAACTAAATCAATTCATCATAAATAAACAACGATAACCAATCTTTCTTTGGCTCTTCTACGGTCAGCCAGGCTTCACCCTGCCCGACAACAGGCAAATGATTATATACCATTGGATATTTGATCTAACGGTTAATATCAAATCGCCTTTGGCGACAAGGCGATCGCCCATTCGCCTTTTGGCGACAAGACGTTCGCCCTTTCGCCTTATGAATATTTAAATATAAAAAAATACAAATATTAAGTAAAATACCAATTTACACTCAAAATTTTAATTTTTTTATATATTTTATTAAGTTCACGAAATTATTATATTTTTATTTTATTATATATTTTAATTATTATTATTATTGTTATTAATTAATTGTCCCAATATTTTATTGAAAAGAGGGGCACAACAAGGGTCAATCCCTCGCCACAATCTTCACCAGCAAGAGGCTATACCACTTGACCATGGCAATTTGTTGTCCATCATGGTACAGTTTCATCTTGTTATTTTATCTGTTATTCTTTCCAACTTACGTTCTTCTCTTCTTCCCAATTTATTCTTGCTTCTTTGAATGACAGGCATAGATTCCTTCCAGCCGTGACTAGATTGAAAAACTTTAGTCATAAATTAATTATATAAGTTAACTATATTAATAATTTTTTTAATAGTAGGCCTGCTAACAATCATTGCACCAAAAAAATACAAGTATAATAATACAAGGGAGTAGGGCAATCTTGGTTGGGCATGATTATAAAATTAAATTAATAACAAAATTGTATATATATTATTTCACCACTCCTGTCTTTTAAGTTTTTCATGTAATCTTTGTAGACTTTTCAATAGTAATTTGACTATAACATAAACGTAAATCATGTAGCATGAGATTATGAATGCATAATATATTTTTTATGCATGGTTTAAATTTAATAGTGAAACGAACGTTAAAAAACCAACAAAAACCACATATGAACCTTGATCCGGGAGTGATGGAGTATAAGGTTAATCAATTAAGGAAAAGTCAAATAATTCGTATCAGTTTATCCGCATGTACGGATCAGATCGGTCTGATCTGTTAGCTAATGAATTGTACAACGGATATAACTTTTTCATATCCGTACGGAGCAGATCAGATCTGACTCTTTCCACATGCTCTCATGTTTGGAACGGGAAAAATCTATTTTTGGTACCTTAAGTTGTGACATTTACGATTTTGGTACCTTTTAGTTGTGACCGTCAAATTTTGGTACCTTATGTTTCGTATTTGTCCAATTTGATACTTCGTTAGTCTAATTTGACGGAGCCGTTAATTTTGACCGAATTAGAAAGAATTAGCGTGCATTAGTCGATTTTCCGTTAGTGCACTCTTAATAAAATTTTAATAAACTTTTAAAAAAATTAATTAATTTTTTAATTTAACAAATAAAAAAAATCAAAAAATTAAAGAAATAGTAAAGCGTGTTTCTCCCATCATTTAACTAACTGCCTTTATTCTCTTAAGAATCCTAGCCAAATTCCTCGATCTGACTTTTCTTTATTTGATATCTTTGCGGCTTCGCCAACGAGAATAGAATAGGAATATGGCAAGAATGCCCAGACTCTTGGTAAGTAGCAAAATTTTAATTAAAAAATATTAATATTTTAATAAAAATATTAATATTTAATATTTAAATTAAAATTTTGTATTTTGATTTGTTAAATTAAAAAATACACACAAAATTCCGGTCAAAATTCTTACTAATTCACGTTAATTCTTACTAATTCGGCCAAAATTAACGGTTCTGTTAAGTTTGACTAACGGAGGACCAAAATTGGACAAATACGAAACATAATATACCAAAATTGGACGGTCACAAGTATCGCCCAACATAAGAAAACATGGGTAAACCCAACTTTAAACATATTGTGTAATTCAGATGAAGTAAACTATTCTAGTATTTTTTTTATATTAACATGAAACATGTGCGCACCTAATATTATACGCTCTCTTAAGATGTATTTTCATATATTCTCTCTATTTTTTTCTCTCTCGCCATATATATTTCTATATTGTGGCAACAATTAAGCAAATTGAGATGTTTCTCCGGTTGATTAGCATTTCGTTTTATAACCATGTGGTCACATGTTCGAATCCCACTAACTACATCATTAACTTTATTTTTAATATAGAGGGCTCACACAAGTGCGGGCTGGATGATTGATAGAAAGCCCACATGCATGTGCGAGGCCCAGGAGATGGCCCTACTGAATTTCGTGCTGGGTCTATCTGGGCTTAAATTCCGACCCGACAAGGCCCACACGTGCGAGGCCCATGAGATGGCCCTATTGAATTTTGGGCCGGGTCTATCTAGGCTTAAATTCCGACTCGTCCCGGACAGTGGGAGCCCAGTGGTAACGGCCTGGCCCATCCTAAATATATTGTGATTTATTCTAATAACTTTAAATTTGGAGTAAGTCTACTGGGAGACAATCTCTAAATAAATTATCTAGAGACGGACCTATATTGTCAAGAAAATCATCCATGTTATTAATCAAAACACCTATATTCTCAACATTGGTGTTTTTTCATATTACAACAAGATTTGTTTCATTAACAACATAGACGTTTTGATTAATAACATGGATGGTTTTATTGATAACATAGGTTGTCACTAGATAAGTTAATTAGAGACCGTCTCTCATGAGACTTTGTGTTAAATTTGTTATGTAATAATATGATATGAATGTACATTCACCTCCTCCACTTTTCCATGTTCCCTTATTGATTATGGGTTAAAGGCACCATTTATATCCTATTGTAACTCTTGTATTTGTAACTCCAATCACCCACTACTTTGTATACTTTATGATGAGATTAAATCTCCTCTTACTTGTAGCCTATAAATAGTGGCTCATGATGTATGTTGTCTGTTGATACGGACATGTGTCCAATCCGTTAAGGGCGCCATAGAGCGTGTCCTAGAGCGCATCAAGGCTGAAATAGCCAATTCAGTAATAGTCCGACCTTCAAATGGTTCGACCTGAGGAAAACCATTCCAGGTCAACTAGTACTTACAAGTCAGCACACCTCCTCAGCTAAGTCCGACCAAGCTAGGTGTACGACTTCCGAACCTGTCAAAAGGTCACATGGTCCTTCCAAGTACCACAAACTGTTAGTCCTAGGATGCCAAACGGACCGGACGAGAGAATCTCAGACGCCACCATCACAATAAGACCAAACGTATATAACAGAACCACTGAGATACTTCCGTGAAACTTCTGGCTCGGACACCCAGAGTTACCTGAGGGCAGATCAACCAAGCAGACAGATCTGTCCGAGGGACTGACACGGACCCTACAAGTGGAACAGTACTCTCAGAGGGAAAAGGTCCAAACTACCCTCCCAGGCCCATTAATCGGATGTGGGCTACTGTTCACTATTGGGCTGTGGGCCAAAGGTAGCATTGGTGTCCAAATCTGAAGCATACACTTGGCACCATCTTATGAGTCATCGCATAAGACATGGTCTCTATAAATATAGCACAAGGTCCAAGACCTTAAGGTAAGTCATAAGTGATTCTTCCAAGCCATATTGATATCATAACCTTCCTCATAATTATTACATTGACAGCTCACAACTCTCTCTTGAGTAATGTCTGTTACCGGATTGACAAACGCAATCCGGGTAACCCTTTCTAACCCCCCCCCCCACTTAGTCCTTTCAGGTACTCTAGCTCGGACAGGTACTGCTTCGGACTTCAAGTAGGAGGCGGATCTTAGACTAAGTTGCTTGTAATAGTTAAGTTAGTGTTTGAGGCTAAACCCCTCAACATTTTTGGCGTTGTCTGTGGGAACCTTTACAAAAGGTCCCGTGCTCAAGTCAGGTTGATGGCAAGAACAAGACGGACAGCACGAACCAGTGCTGCAGGCATCGGGACTCCACCCCCATGCCCACGCGGACGTCCGCCCAACCGAGGACGAAGAGCCACTATGGTTGAAAGGAATGCTGGAGGGAGATATCCGAGCGATGGTCACACAGCGAGCCCATCCTCCGATGAGGGAAGAGACGTTCCGCCTAGGGGAATCCGTAATACTCCTGAGAACATTGTACCTGAGAACCATGGAGAGGGGGTCGTACAAGTTTCTCCGGCAGAAGCTCAAGGCCCCACTACTGGTCAACAGTTTACTGTGCCAGATGGTCATGTAGTCTGCACTAGTGACCTCGGATTAAGCGAGACTCAGTTCGATAGATTGCTCACGATAATCCAAGGTTGCCTCAGATCTAACAATTCCCATCCTCAGCAAGTCACTCCGCCAGTGGCTACTCCAGTTCAAGCAGAGCCCGCCCTATCAAGGAACAGGCAACATCCGATCCACAGAGGTTGGGGAATCAGCTACCTCAAGAGGATCTGCGGAACCTTCTAGATCGGAGAGCATCTGCCTCCCAAGTTCGGGGTGAAGGAATTCCGAACGGTAGGAGAGAGTATCAGGAGGAGGATAACAAGCAACATAGAGCTCCGCAACAAGCACCTCCGAGAGCCAGAGATCATGTAGCGGAAACCATTCCAGTGGTCCGCCTAGATGAACTCCCTGCGGATGTAGCAGTTCATCCCAGGACGGGGGAGATAATGAATGCAGAAGAAATCTATGCTCAACAAAAAGCTTTGGAGGCCCAGATTCTAAATCTCGGACGCCTGGTAAAGGATCATGAGCAGATAGCTACCAGTGCACCAAACCCTTTGTGTGATGAAATCATGAGAGAAAAGGAAAGGAACAGGAACTTGGTCATGAGACGGACGATTGCATTCAACTGAAAACGGAGGTTGAACAGCTGATAAGAGAGGGAAAGTTGAAGGAGCACGTCTATACGGATGAGCCTTCTAGACATGATAGGATGGAACGAAAGAGGGATGATAGAGCTACAGAGCCACCGCCCCACCCTCTATCATTGCCACCTCACTTGACCACCGTCCTCGCTGCGGACCAACACCCATACAGGTACGATGATGACGTTGAAATGGAGAACCCTCCATACAGCGGAGTGATCAACACCATAGCAGGCGGACCAACTGGGGGCGATAGTAGGAACGCAAGAGAGCGGACAACTCAGAATCTCCGGAACGATGACAGATCATATGTTGCTCCAGCAATTCGAGGGACAAATGCTATATACTTTGATGATAGTGAGATCCCTCCTCCTACGACAGGAGGCGAAGACATAGATGATCTGGATGTTCCGCTGGTGGTTTCTTTAACCATTGCAACTTATCGAGTAAACAAGATCCTGGTAGATACATGGAGTTCCTCGAAAATCATCTCCAAATCGACAATAGATCAGATGAATCTGGGTAGAATCCGATATGAGAGAGTCAATACCTCCATATTAGGGTTTGGAGGAGGAACTGTTCGCCCCCTAGGAAGTGTCATGCTTCATGTTTCACTCGGAACACATCCCGCAAGAGTAACACCACTAGTCCGTTTTGTAGTGGTGGATCGAACTTTTGACTACAATGCCATCTTTGGTCATCCCGGACTCAATCAATTCTGAGCTATACCTTCCACCCTCCATAATAGGATGAAGTTCCCGACCCCATGTGGAGTTGGAGAGGAAGTGGGGAACATCCGAGAAGCTTGGGAGTGTTGTATTATGTCCACAAGGAGAGCATCTGCACACGTGTTGGCAGTTACTGTGACTTCTCATCTGCAGGTTGCTCTTCCGCCAAAAAAGGAAATCCTAACATTGGGGTAGGGAGCCAGAATGACAGTTTCCTAAAACCGCACGGATCGAGCCTCATGAAACTCTCAGGGAAGTCGAGCTTGTTGTTGGGAGTCCGAATAAAAAGACTAGGATCGGGACAGAGATGAATGCGGAAGTGGAAATGAAACTCATTGCTTGTCTCCGAGATAACAGTTATGTCTTTGCTTGGAGTACTGACGACCTAAAGGGGATAGATCAGAGGATCGCTGTTCACCGTCTGAACATGGATCCCTCGATTAAATATATCCGCTAGAAGAGAAAGGATTTTGGTCCTATCAAGGATGCCATCATATCCGCCGAAGTTGATCGACTCATGAAAGCAGGACATATTGAAGAAGTCCGTTATTCTGATTGGGTGTGCATCGTGGTTCTAGTAGAAAAGTCACCAGGCAAATGGCGGATGTGCAATGATTTCACCAGGCTAAATAAGTTTTACCCAAAGGATCCATACCCTTTGCCACGGATTGACCAATTGGTTGATTCTACAGCCGGATGCGCGTTATTGAGTTTCATGGACACGTATCAAGGCTTTTACCAGATTCGGATGGCGAAGGAGGATATTAAGAAAACAGCTTTCTATGCTGCAGGAGGGGTATATTGCTTTAAAGTGATGCCCTTCGGATTGAAAAACGCAGGAGCAACTTACCAACGACTGGTGAATCAGATGTTCAAGGAAGAAATTGGCAAGACCATGGAGGTATACGTAGACGACATGCTCGTCAAAAGTAAAACCGAAGAACAGCATATAGAGCACTTGAGCAAATGCTTCGCTATCCTCAGGAAGTACAGAATGAAACTCATCCGAGAAGTGTACCTTCGGAGTGAAGGGCGGAAAGTTTTTGGGCTACATGGTCACAGAGAGAGGGATAAGCGCAAATCCCGAGAAGATTAAGGCAATCCTGGATCTGCCTCATCCGAAGAACCTCAATGAGGAACAACAGCTTATCGGATGTCTCATGTCCTTAAGTCGTTTTATTTCGCGATCCTCAGAGAAGAACCTTCCGTTCTTCAAAATTCTCCAGAAAGTAGAGAGCTTTGAGTGGACCGCGGAATGTTCTGAGGCTTTTGAAAATTTGAAAAAGTACCTCCATTCCCCTCCGCTGCTCTCCAAACCCGTTGAAGGAGAACCACTCTACCTCTACCTAGCAATTACGGAAGAGGCAATGAGTTCCGTATTAGTACGGGTTCAAGCTAATGATCACTTGCCAATCTACTATCTTAGTAAAGCCCTTGCTGGGGCGGAGACAAGATACGTCAAGATTGAGAAATTTACATATGCTCTGGTTTACACCGCAAGACGATTAAAGCCATATTTCAAGTCTCATAAAATAGTAGTACTAACTACGGAACCTTTGAAACAGGTCCTGGGAAAACCCGACCAATCCGGACGACTCTCTAAGTGGGCGATTGAGCTGAGCGAATACGACATTAGCTATCAGGCTCCGACAGCCAAGAAAGCTCAAGTCGTTGCGGACTTCCTAGCAGAATACCCTAAAGTGGAGTCAGAGAAAGTCCTGGATAAACAGGCATTTGAATGCCTAATTACCAAGCAGATCAACCGAAAGCCAATTCCGCTGAAGACCAGAACCAAAAACCTCGAGGATGCACAGTTCATCAATCAATCTCGGACTACATCATGGGAGAAATCTCGGGTAAACCAAATGTTCCTTCTCGATGATCTCACAAGGGAATCCGGTACTAACAACTCCGATTCGGATGTTAAAGAGAAGGAGGAACAAAGGTTGGAAACTCAGGAGCTTACAGAAGATCTCCAAACCAAAGAACATCCCTCTGATGTTTGGACATTGGAAGTGGATGGTTCCTCCACTGGAAGAGTAGGAGGTATTGGAATTTATCTTAAAAGCCCTGATGGCGCGGAACTTGACTATGCGGTATCTTTGGACTTCAAGGTCACCAATAATGAGGCTGAATACGAAGAACTGTTAGTCGGACTGCATCTAGCCAAGTCCCTGCAGATCCGGAAACTCAAAGCATACACGGACTCACAGTTGGTTGAGGCCCAATTTTTTGGTGCTTTTGCCAAGAGTTCAATGATTCCGTCAATCATGAAGCTCGGATATTTGATCTAGACATGCTGGAACAGAAAAGAACCGAAGCATTGGCTAATATCCACAGGTACCAAGCAACTGCAGCCTGGGCCTACAATAGGAATGTTCAAGCGAAAGACTTACAGGTCGGAGACCTAGTGCTCCGCCGAGCTGATATCTTGAGCAATGTTGGGAAGCTTAAGCCTAAATGGGAAGGACCTTACAAGATCATTGGTGCAAGAGTGAACGGAAGTTACGAATTGGAAGATGAGTACGGATATCCACTCAAGCGTACTTGGAATTCCAGGAACCTTCAAAAGTTCTATGCGTAGGGTTGCTTACGCGGAACTCTGCCAGTTGTTTGGACATTTTAGGCTTAAACTGTTTATTACGCGGAACTCCGTCAGTTCTGTTTTTGTTAACTCTTTTGTCATTGGCTGTACAGCCCACAAGTTGTAATTGAATTTCCGTCAAATCAATACAACTTCTATCTTTCAATTCATAAATTTGAAATTTAGTGCTCAGGTGACAAAAAAGCAAGTAATGAATTTTATTCATATACCAAACAGATTGTACATAACACTATCTTTGCAGTCTACAACCTCGGATCTTTATCCGGATCTACAACTCCAATACATAGACTGTAGAGAAAGTCTCTGGAGATACGTCATCTTCCATCGAGATTATTCCTCCGACAGGAAAGTATTTCACTGAGTCATTACTTCCGGGAACACCAAGAATCTGATGTGCCTGCACAATACAGAATGATTTAGTAAGTTGGAATTCTAGAATATCACCATACCTTTGATTCCCTTTACGGATTCCATGCACAGTATGTACGGACACATTAAACCAGTGATTGTTGGCCCAGTCTGAGCCACCATGAGTCGATAATTTATCATGACCAGCCTATAAAAAAGGAACTCGGAATCTCATATTCATGAGTAGATTAGCGGACACACCTATTATGTGTTTAAAGATTTGATCCGACATCAAACCTCGGAGCTTTACAGCATCAAACCTTCTATCTATGGATAGGGGGGTTCTTCAAAGGTACCTGCTTGTTCAAATCTGAGCACGGACCTGACGCATTGATCGTATGACGACCCACCCGCCAGCAGCTCCTCAGAAAGGAAAAGCCCCTACTGGGTGGATCGCACATACGACCGATAAGATCATCCGTTAGTCTACTCCCGGATCTAAACATTTCCCAAGATCTGTGTTTTCTAACAACTGATCTTGAGCAATCATCCCCTCCAGACCCACGCCACTCTCTCAAACTCAAGACAAGCGCCGATTTGAGAGTGGGCGGGAGTCTCGAGGGGGAGACTAGTCAAGAAATCATCTTCTTATGGGTACTACCGGGCTCAAATTGTAAGGTTTTTCTGAGTTTGAGAAAGAAGGTGGAAATTTTCATTAAGAATGGAAATTGGGTCGGATTTAGGTGATCAATGCAAAGGAGAACTCGGGCATAATGGTTGAACCAATCAGCGTCCGCCACGCAAAAAGATTGATGTCGATAATGGGCTTGGGCTACCCGTTTGGGTTAAACAATGTTGGATTCAGCTTACCCTGTTGAGGGGTTTAACCTCGAACACTAACTAACTAAACTATTACAAGCAACCTAGTCAAAGACCCGCCTCCTACTTGAAGTCCGAAGCAGTACCTATCCGAGCTAGAGTACCTGAAAGGACTAAGCGCGGGGGGGGGGGGGGGGGTTAGAAAGGGTTACCCGGATTGCGTATGTCAATCCGGTAAGAGACTTTACTCAAGAGAGAGTTGGGAACTCTCAATGTAATAGTTATGAGGAAGGTTATGATATTAATATGACTTGGAAGAATCACTTATGACTTGTGACGTAGGAATCATGTCTTACCTTAAGGTCTTGGACCTTGTGCTATATTTATAGAGACCATATCTTCTGAGATGACTCATAAGATGGTGCCAAGTGTATGCTTCAGATTTGGACACCAATGCTACCTTTGGCCCACAGCCCAATAATGAACAGTAGCCCACATCTTATTAATGGGCCTAGGGGGTAGTTTGGACCTTTTCCCTCTGAGTCTTGTCTACTTTGTTTGGTCCGTGTCATCCCTCGAACGGTCTGTGTTTGGTTGATCTGCCCTTAGGTAACTCCGGGTGTCCGAACCAGAAGTTTCACGGAAGTATCTCAGTGGTTCTGTTATATACGATTGGTCTTAATGTGGTGGTGGCGTCCGAGATTCTCTCGTCCGGTCCATTTGGCATCCTAGGACTGACAGTTTGTGGTACTTGGAAGGACCATGTGACCTTTTTGCAGGTTCGGAAGTCGTACACCTAGCTTGGTCGGACTTAGCTGAGAAGGTGTGTTGACTTGTTAGTACTAGTTGACCTGGAATGGTTTCCCTTAGGTCGGACCATTTGAAGGTCGGACTAGTACTGAATTGGTTATTTCAGCCTTGATGCGCTCTAGGACACGCTCTATGGAGCCCTTAACGGATTGGAAACATGTCCGTATCAACATATGTCCCCTAGTTTCCAAGTATCTTATTAGAAGATAGTTGGTAACTATGTAAGGAACAAGTGTGTTGTAGAGCGTGTCCGAATCGTTAACTGAAAAGGAAAAAGTTCCTTTTTGTGAGATCCGTTGTCCATATTCTTAGGGATTCAATATATCTCTCTCCCCCCCCCCCCCTTTCGCTCAACAGTCAGAGTTATGTAATAGCTCAGACTGTAGAAGGAAAAGGTATTTGTATCCGAGATATATGGATCCGAGTACGGTTAGGATCTGGAGAAGTCTTCTGTGGAAGAGTGCATAGGAAGCAATCCGCTGGGCCAAATATGTGGAATGGCCCACCTAGGCTGATGAACAGTGATTCAAAAGGCCCAGCAAGTTTCCTGTCCGGCCCACGGGAAAAGATCCAGAGTGAGGCGGTGCGACTCTTGGATTGAGAAGATCAACGGTTGGGATTTAAACCTAAGTGATGTGACGTCTTTGAGAAGAATTAAATGGAGTGTGTCGTCAATACACCACCTGGCAACCGGCGCATCCGTTAGATTGAGAAGATCAACGGTTGGGGTTTGAATCCAAGTGATGTGACGCTTGGTCTTCCCCAATTGCCCCTTATAAACATTTGCCTATTCTGTCGCTTTCATACTTTAGACAACCCGAAACTCGGAGCGATTCTTAAGCAATCCGAGCAATCCCAAAATCAATCCGAGCAATCGAAATTCGTAAAATCTTTCACTTTCCACCTCAGATCTGTACTCTCGGAGAGTTAGCAAGGCTTAGTCGTCCGTCCAAACTTACCAAGTCAACTTTATCAAGTAAGTATGCCTCGATTCTTGAAGGTTTTCTTTTTTATGCTATGCTTGCTTCATGCTTGTATGCTTCTCCCTTATTCGATTATCTGCCTGTTGATTCCGTGATTGCGAATGCTGCATGTGGTAGGCCCCTGCAGTATATTTAGTCGGAATACTCCTTCTGTATGTTGTATTGTACTAATTTCCTTCACTGGAAACTTGTTGAACTGTCTTGTATATCATGTCCAATGTGACCAAAAATCGATAATGCATGCCTGTTTGGTGATATTTTGGTGCTGATTGGCACATAGACTTTCGTAAGATGTTCCTGTTAGTGTGCCATGTAGGGTAGTTAATAGTGCTTATGGCACGAGCTTATGGCACGTCTTTGCGTGCCAAGTTTAGTGCCCATAGTGTTATGAGACTGTGTTCCATATAGAAGATTTGATAAAGTAGTGCATCCTCAGACCATTGGACTTAATAAGACATCTAAGTTAACTCTCGAACAATCACAACCCTCGTTACTGATCCGTTTCCTTGTGCCCTAGGATGTCCGGGAGTGATAGTCAAAATCTGCACGAAGTCCTTGACTACGATGACAGGATATCCCAAGGTTCCGAATCTGGTGCAGCAACCTCATCTGAGTCAGGCGATCCGGGGTTTGAGTTCCTGGAAAACATCCTTCCTGCGGAGGTACAAAGGGCGGACGTTGTTTCATCCAGCGATTCAGATGCTGGGCAAGGGAACATTGTGATAACAAGGGTGCGAGTCCGATCTCGGACCATCGGTAGTGGTGGCATATCGACTGGTGTAAGTGTGCCTCGGATAGAGTAGGAAGGCGACTCTGGTCGTGAGGCAGACGATGTGGAGATGTTTGAGGCTGGTGAAGAGGACCGTGTTGTGGCGAAAACAGGTCCGAACAACCCGAGTACATCTGGGAGGCCCGAAGGTAGAGAAGAAGAGGAGGAATCTGGGGAAGAAGATGAGGATGACGAGGAAGAGGAGGAGGAAGCCTCTCAAGCCACTCGTCCGCGGGACGTTTCGAGCGGAACAATCGTCAGATTGTTCTTCATCCTCGAGTGCCCATGCATTCTAATCCGCCCCTTGCTGCTGGTCGTGGAGCCCAAGCAGCACGAATTAAATTCCCTCGTTCTACGTCCGCTGTTGTTATAGCTGATCCGTACGGTGAGCTTAACACAGACGGGCTGCTCCCCACTTGTCCGTCCAAAGTAAAACCTGAAGATATTCCGGAGTGGAGACGGAAATGGGAAATTCCCGAGTCCGTCGAAATCATGGTTCCGGAGCCTGGGCATGCCTTTTACAATCCGCCTGCTGGATACATGTGTGTGCACGAGGCGGCCTTATCCTGTGGATGGAAGGTTCCCATCGTGTCCGAGCTGAAGCACATCTTGAACCATATTGGTATAGGTCCGAGCCAGGTTATTCCCAAGTCCTTGGGAAACTTAATTTGCTTCGCGATTTTTTGTGCGAAGAAAGGGCAGTCTGTGAATTTTGAAAACTTCAGGCAGCTCTTCAATGTCACCTTCAATCCGGGGAATCCCCTTTTTTATACTTTTGTAAATAGGAAACCATACAACTTCATTTCCGACTCCATTTTCTCGTTAGGATCGAAATGGTGGGAAAAGTATATTTTTGTGCAGATGGCCTTGAAGCCTGGGGAGTCCACAAGGAGACGAGAGCAGTGGGGGCTGCCGAAGAAGTTTCTAAGGGAGAGTATCCCGGACTGGCGCCCTCTTCCCAAGAACGTGGCTCCGTGGGTGGCGGAGATCCACAAGAAAAACAGCCCACCAACTTATCCGTTTCACGGATTAATTTGTCAACCGCTGCCATATTTGTGCGGACTGACTGATGTGGTCGAGGTCGGAGGGAAGACTGATTTCTGTAAGAATCCGTAATTTAGGATTTTTTTTTTGCATGACGGTTGCATAGTTGTCCGCTGTTCACGGTGTTATGGATCCGTATCTGATATTATTTGTTTCTCCTGCAGCTTATTGGTTTGAATACATAATGTCGACCCTCCAAGAAAAGAAGAAGCAGCAGAGGGGGCAACAAGCACTCGAGCTCACCACTGGCCAAAGGGCCAAGATAATCAACACGTCCGCAGGTCTTCCTATGGCGGACCCAAAAAATGCGGCCGTGTTTGCTGCATAGGAGGAGAGGCGGAGGAAGGCGGGTGAGGATCCGCAGATTTTGGAGGTTCCTGACAAAGGCAAAGGTCCTGCAACCCGCAGCACCACTGCATCGAAACCACCAACCGCGGGTGCTCCGAGGACGTCTGGTCCTGGCAGTTCCGCTGCGTCCGCACCTCAGGGTGATGTGCTGATGCGAGATGCCATCATCTCTGGCAGGAAGAGGGGTGCGACCTCGGATGCTTCTCCTGCATCAAAGAGACAGCTTTTTTCCTCTGTTCTGCCATTGTCGGACCAAGCGGCCCTCGACGCTGAGTATGAACGGATTCGCAGACTCCCTGAGGTTGAGCGGGTTGGAGAGCTCCATGAGTTGCATCAAAGGGTAAGCGGCTTATGAATGTTTTCCTTTCCCTGCTTTCAGCTTTTTATGATAGAAATATAACCTTTGTCTGTGCGGACTTCCTGTAGCTCGGATGCATGATTAAGGCTATGCAGTGAAAGGCCAGCGAGCGGGCCACCATTGAAGAGGACCTGCATAAGGCAGTGGCCACATCGGTGGAGGAGGCGGAAAAAGCCAGGCGGGCGGAAACCCACCTGAAGCAGAAGGACACGGTAATAGCCAAGCTGAAGGCTAACGCGGAGACTCTTAGGTCGGATTTGGAGTGGCAGGAGAACTTCATCGATAAGTCGATGAAGGCATTCCTGGATTCCAAGGACACGCTCCTCGAAGATCTCCAATTTGCCCGGCTCGGAGCAGTGAAGGACTTCATGAAGTCGGACTCCTTCAAGTTCTTTATGGCGGACAAAGCTGATGCCCGTCGTCTGGAGGGGTTCTCATCTGCCATTGGCCAACTGCAAGGGAAGGGACTGCTTCCTCCCAACTTTAACTGGAAGGCGGAAGGGCTAGATCTTGCCGCAGATGCTAATGGAGTGGAGATCCCGGTGGAGGTTGTTCCGGATGAGAAGCTGGGTGCGTGTGAGTTCGCAGAGATAGTCACCGAGGAAGGTGAGATTGACATCACCAACGGTGGGCCTTTTCTTCCCGAGTGCGTCCCGGATTCCCTTCGAAAGGTATGTTTCTTGCCTTTTGAGAACAACATGAACTATCTGAAGGATTAGTACTTCATGCCTTCTCGGATCGTCGGCCATGCTGCGGACTTCAACCTGTTCGAGAACATCAAGGCTTCCATTGATGAAGTTGCTGCATCCCGCACTGCTGCTGCCAATGTCGATGCCAATCCATCCTCCACTGATCCATCTAGAGCTGACGAAGCCGGTCCGAGCCAACCTCCTCCTCAGTAAGAAGTCCGGGTATGCCCCCGTGAAAAAATTGTAACACTTTGAATTATGTTATCTTTTGGTGGCACGGAACGTTGCCAAGTACAATATTTATCCTCCCTTTTGTCTGTAGTAATTATCCTTGATACAATGTTTTCCAAGTACAATATTGATCCGTTGTTCATATGCTAAGTTATCATAAATATACATCTCTTGCAAACACGGATCGCTTTGAACGACATCTGATGCAAGATAATCAAACCATTATCTTGCTGATCTTCGGACTACTCGTCTTTACTTTTTGGGGATGCGTAATCTTCTAGAAGGGGGAAGGTGAAGTAGTAGAGTCGCCATTATTACTGCGTCCTTTCATCTTCTGAGCCGGCCGATGGTGGACACGTGGCATGCTCGTAAAGATTATTCATCCCTATAAATAAGGATATGGTAATTCTTCCTTTCTCACTGCTTTACCCCTCTCCAGCCTTTCCTTTTCTAGAAATTTTACTCTCTGAAGAAGTCAGATTCCTTCAGAATGTCGGAATCCGCCTGAGAAAAATCAGTCTGAGCTAGGTAACTTCACCTCAATGCAAGCGCAGTGACTCCCGACTTGGAAAACTTCAATGTTGGAGGACCGGAAGATCCCAAGTACGATTGTTGTCAGCATTGAATAAACTGTGCTTGCGAAAACATGCACCCTCCGATTTATCCTGGTAAAGGCACGGCGGATGACTCAATCGTTCTTGATCCAGAAGGTGATCCCCCTCTGTGCCTGGAGGTGGCCAGGAGGCGGCCAGGAGGCGAGCAGAGGAAGAGAGAGAGAGTGGACGCTGAAGATGATCCGTAGGAGGATCCGAATGCAGCAGCAAGCTCGTCAGGCTCAAGGTGGTGGCCCGGAATCTCAAGGCTCAACCTCGGGAATCCACTGAACGGACAAGGCGGGGTATGCCCCGTAAACATATGTATGGTCCTCGGACCTTGGAAAATTGTACTCTCCGTTTTTTGTATGCTCGGATGATTTTCTAATGAAATTCGGACTGTCCTTAATAGATGAAATCTCTACCTTTTTCATAGTCTTACTTTGTCGGATCATGTTTATGCAAATTTCCCTGCAAGATGGCCAGCAAGTACAAACTCGGACATGGTTAATGGGCTTGTCTTGAGCAGGCATGGTAAGCTCAGTCGATCCACCACTGTTTGGCCCAAACGAGTAGCCCAAGCCCATTGTCGACGTCAATCTTTTTGCGTGGCGGACGCTGATTGGTTCATCCACTCTATAAATACCCCCAAACTCGGATAGCTCTCGCAATTTGAGCCCAGTAGTCTCCATAAGAAGATGATTTCTTGACTAGTTTCCCCCTCGAGACTCCCGTCCACTCTCAAGTCGGCGCTTGTCTTGAGTTTGAGAGTGGCGTGGGTCTGGAGGGGATGATTTCTCAAGATCAGTTGTTAGGAAACACAGATCTTGGGAAATGTTCAGATCCGGGGGTAGACTAACGGATGATCTTATCGGTCGCATGTGCGATCCACCCTTTAGGAGCTTTTCCTTTTTGAGGAGCTGCTGACGGATGGGTCGCCATACGATCAATGCGTCGGGTCCACGCTCGGATTCGATCAAACAGGTACCTTTGAAGAACCCCTCTGTCCGGAGATAGGAGGTTTGATGCTGTAAAAATCCGAGGTAACTCTGTTTGGTTCTAATCTTCTTATGAATATGGGATTTCGAGTGCCTTTTTTATAGGCTCGCCATGATAAATTATTGACCCATGGTGGCTCGGACTGGACCAACAATCGCTGGTTTAATGTGTCTGTACACACTGTGCATGGGATCCATAGAAGGAATCAAAGGTATGGTGATATTGTAGAATTCCAACTTACTGAATCATTCTGTATTGTGCAGGCACATCAGATTCTTGGTGTCCCCGGAAGTGATGACTAAGTAGAGTACTTTCCTGTCGGAGGAATAATCTTGATGGAAGATGACGTATCTCCAGAGACTTTCTCTACAGTTTATGTATTGTAGCTGTAGATCCGGATAAAGATCCGAGGTTGTAGACTGCAAAGATAGTGTTATGTACACTATGTTTCGTATATGAATAAAATTCATCACTTGCTTTTTTGTCACCTAAACACTAAATTTCATATTTATGAATTGATAGATAGAAGTTGTATTGATTTGACAGAAATTCAATTACAACTTGTGAGCTGTACGGCCAATGACAAAAGAGTTAACAAAAACAGAACTGACAGAGTTCCGCGTAATAAACAGTTTAAGCCTAAAATGTCCAAACAACTGGCGGAGTCCCATGTAAGCCACCCTACGCATAGAACTTTTGAAGGTTCCTGGCATTCTGTTAGGAATATCTGTTAGTTTTTTGATCATTCATCACATGTTCCTATCTTAGCTAGAAAGGTGATTAAGTACTCTTGGTTCACTTGAACATTGTAAAAGAGGAAATCACTGAGTATAATTAGTCTAGTAAATCTTGTATTAGGATTATAGGTCTCTGAGTGTAATTTTTATTTTAAGAAGACCATGAAGATCAATCCTAGCAATGGAGCTTTTCTGAAGATTACAAGACCGGAGATTGCACAAGATTTATGAAGACACCAAGGTTTAGTCTCACTCGGAAAGACTATGTCCTTAATCCTTTCTTAAGTACATTTAGTTACTTTTGAAACATGATTCTGGAACATATGACATCATGAGTATGGAGCATGCAAGCCATCAGAAAGGCTAATGTATCCGTTGAAGACTACAGGACAAGAAATAGTACATATGCATTAATTGCATCGGCATAAAAGCCGCTAAAGCACAGTCCTCTCTGAGATATGAGACAAGGACTTCTGATTACTCATTTCAAGATAAGTATAGACTGAATTTGAATTGTGTCTAACGGATAACATCCCAACGACTCTCTAATTCATCTATAAATATCACACACTTAGATCTTTGAGAAATCTGACAAGAACGATCTAACTTGCAAACTTACAATCTAGCAAACTATTCTCTCAAGCACTCTACTACCCTTTACGAAAGGTTTACATTGAAGAATCACTAGTAGTTCTAAGTTGTCCTGAACCTTAACAAGAGATTGTTATTCGTGAAAGAGTTGAATCGGATAACCTTTCAAGCTCATTCTCGAGCGGACATCAATTACTTGGGTCAAGAAGAGCGATTGCCATACCTTTGAACAAGTGTATTAAGTAGTCTTGTTCTATTAGGCTCTCTGAAAACATAACTGAAAAGTTATACGAGAAGCCTCTCTGACAAACCTTATAACCAACACCATCAAGGCGTGGAGTAGAGGAAGTACTTGATTTGGGAAATCAGGGAATAACTCCAAGGTTATCTGAGTAGAGGAAGTACTTAGCTCTAGGAGCTGGGGAATAACTCAGGTGGAACATTTGGTTGGGAACCAATTGTTTAAGAATCTTAGAATAGGATTTTTGTAAGGTGAACTCAATTATCTGTTCTAGTGAATTCTGGGTCTCAGAAAGACCGAAGTGGATTAGTTGGAGGATTACGCCACCTCTAGATACCACTATACTTGCTGTGTTATTTACCTTTCTATATTTATCTTTCAGCAAAGCACACACATTTATTATTTCTGCACTTACCTATCTTAAAGTCTTCCGCGCTCTGAATTTAAGTATCAGAAACCCCTGTGTTTCGAGAATCGTTTATCGACAAAAGTTTAAAAGACTATTCACCCCCCCCCCCCTCTAGTCTTTTACTTTGCCGTTATCTGGACCAACAAGTGGTATCAGAGCAGGAGGTTCCCAATCCTTCTGCACTGAACCTAGATCCCCAGATAGGTGAAGAAACTTTGTCCCTTTCTGAGGACTATATAATTTATGTGTTAAGTGTGTAGGTATGTCTCTGAGCGATGCACCCGTTCTAAAGCCAGAAAACTACGAGAAATGGAAGAACAACATGATGCTCCATCTGGAGGCCATTAGTGATGAGATGATCTATGTCATCAATGAAGGGCCTATCAAAATCAGACAACTCAAACAAGTCACTGAGGTTTCTGATGGAAGAAAAGCCTCAGACACGGAAGATGGAAGCGAGGACATGGTTGCTAGTGATAGTGGTCTTGTTGCTCGTAGAAGCATTATGTATGAAGACAAGCCAAGAGCTCGGACATCCAAGATGCCAAGAGACATGATTGGATGGTCAAGCTCGTAATATAATCATCGGATCGACACTGAGCACATACGGTGTTAAGCGTAGGGTGCTAAAGCAGCGAGTTGCACAGCAATTGATTGAAGAAATCATGCGGCGAGAAAACCAAAGAAAACAAGTTCGAAGTTCTTAAATTGAAGTTCCAAAACAAGCAACGTCCCCGAAACTCGAAGAACTTGATTTCGTGTTACTATTATGAGTGATATGGCTGCACTTGGTGAAAGCAGATACTCCCGGTCGAAAAGATTAAGACTATTGTCAAGTCTCAATCACTGGCGGGAGCACACTAAATTCTTTTATTTCAACCAAGGAATGCCAAATATTACTCCAAGAGAGCTCTTCTCTCATCTTGCTCAGAGATTATGAGACAACTCGGAGAGAACAAGCAATTTGAGAAGTTGCAAAGTGTTGCTCTAGTCTCTCAAGGTACTTCAAAAGAAAGATACCAAAGACGATCTCAAGAAAATGCTCTTGCGGAAGACACATGAATAAATTTGTGAGTCAAGAGATTGAGAAGAAAAGCTAAAGAAAAGTGAAAAAGCATCTGCCCAAACTATCATCAGTACAAGAACATTCAACTAAACAACTCTCTGAAGACCCCCATTCAGAAAGGTGTTAGTACTGAATCAGCAGAGATAGGAAATGATATCTGCTTCTATTGTCAAAAGCCTGGTCACTTCAAGAGAGATTGCCCTGCTTTAAACAAGCTCAAGACAGGTGACAAGAAGGACAGAAGAAATTACAAAAGAAATCAAAGGGCCTTACTGACTGAAGAAAGGAAGAAGATTCAAATCCAACTTGATGCTCTAGATATTGAGACAGATTCTGAAGATGGAGATTCAGATAACTCAAACCTACCATCACCAGAATTGTGTGGAATCACCCACAACGTAATCGACTTCGGCCTTAAGAAGAATGAAATGTGTGGAGTTCTTTGAGATTCTTTGGTCCAGACATCTCCAACATAGAAATGTGTCTTATGGCTGATGAGGTAACTAACATTTCACAATTTCTGTACTATGAGAGTGATGATGGAATTGAGGATCTGGAGTTAATCAGGAGTGAATTGGATCGTTATGAGAAAGAATTTCTGGAAGCACAATCCAAAACCAGAATTCTAGAGGAAAGCAAAGAAACTCTTGAAAAAGAGGTTTCTGAGCAAACCAGGGTATCTGAGAACAAGAGCGCTGAAATAGCCCTTCTGAAAAGTCAGATATCTAAAAATGAAAATTTTCACAAACTAGCCTTGGATGAACTTAATAAGAAAATGATGAAGCTGCTTTCTGAGAATGAGGAACTCCGAAAGAAAGAGCTATCCTTCCAATCTTATGAAAAGGCTAGTGACACTCTCACTGAGGTTCAATCATATCTGAGAGATCCCTCTGAGAAAGGTGGACTTGGACTTGATAACCAATCAAGCAATTCGTCTCCTCTGAAGAAGGGTGATGATAGGTTGACCTTTGTAAAAAGTCAACAGAATGGTTCTTCAACCACCTATAGCATTGGTCAGAAAGCTAGGGTAGTTGACAAAGGAAAAGGAGTAGCAACTGAGCCTTTGAAAGAACAACAAGTTCACAAGAAATATGTGGATATGGTTTCTGAAAAGAAACACAACCCTCAGACATGCAACCATCCACAGTGCTATATTACTAAGAAGGGAAGAATTGCTGGAATAGGCAAATTCTCAACTATACCATTTTATGAAAATAAAGATGGTGCAGAAACTAGTGAGGCTTCTGAAGACCGCATTTAGAAAGCCAAAGGTGTTCTAAATGGCATTGGCTATCATGCTATTGGAAAAGTCCTTTTACAACAATATAAGGAAGGACAAGAACAATGGCGCAAGGCTGATATTGCACGTAGCAATAAACAGAAGTGGAAGAAATCTCAAACCACTGAAAAACTGAATGCCAAAGATAGAAGGGACCTGGCCAGAAAGGCTAAGTTTGCTGAAAAGCAACCCCAGAAACCCAGGATCCAGAAAGCACCAAAGGGAACACCTAGAAACACCCGAAGAAGGAAGATTGAGGTCAAAATTACTAATTTCATTGCATCTCCTTCTGTTCAAGTTAGACAAAAACAAACTCCCAAGAAATTCACTAAAATGTGGATTCCTACTGGAAGAATGTTTAGTCTAAATGGTTCTATCTCTGAAGCAAGAACCTAACTCCTGTTTCCTGTTTTGTGCAGAACGCCTCTTGGACTAAGGCTCAATGGCTATTTGATAGTGGATACGGAAAGCACATGACAGGAGACAAAGCAAATCTGGTCAACTACAAAGCTTGCCACACTGGACCAGACATCAGATTTGCTGGAGGAGAATTAAATCCCTCTCTGGGATTTGGCAACGTCAAATTGGGATCTTTAACAATTACTGACGTATTACATGTTAAGGGTTTGAAATAAAATCTATTTAGCATGAGCCAGTTTGCAGACAAGGGATTCACTGTGAAATTCAAAGCAAAGTTTTGCAAACTTATTGACAATGAGTCAAAGCAGACAGTCTTGGTTGCTCGGCAGAAAGGTAATCTTTATGTTGCCAATTGGGCATCTGCCACAACTGAAGAATGTCTCATGGTGAGTCAATCTAGTCACACAGAAGAGCATTGGTTATGGCACAAAAGAATGAGTCACTTGAACTTCAAAACTCTGAACAAACTTGCCAAGAAAGAGTTAGTGGTTGGCCTTCCCAAAACATCTTTCAGAAAGGATGGTATCTGTTCTGCCTGTCAGATGGGGAAACAATCTAAGGTCTCCTTCAAGTCCAAAATCAGACACTCTAGTGTTAGACCACTGCAACTATTACACATGGATCTTTTTGAATCATCTGTAACTAGTTATGCAGGAAAGAAGTATGGTCTGGTTGTTGTAGATGACTTCTCAGAAGTATGATCTTTTTGAATCATCTGATGCTAGGGTGGAGATACCAAACTTGCTAAATAAGCTTGAAGTCATGAAAAATGACAAGGTATCTGCAATCAGAACAGACCATGGTACTGAATTTGTCAACTAGTACATAAAGGAGTTTTGTACCAGCAAAGGTATACAACATCAACTTTCCTCTGTAAGAACACCACAACAAAATGGTGTTGCAGAAAGGAAAAATAGAACCCTTAAAGAAGCAGCAAGGACAATCTTTGGTGACATCGAAATAAGTGAAGTTTATTGGGTTGAAGTTGTAAACACAGCATGCTACACTCAGAACAGATGTTTGATAAACAAACACCATGACAAGACCCCTTATGAGCTCTTGGTTGGTAGACCCCCTAATGTTAAACATCTGAAAGTGTTTGGTTGTAGATGTTTTGTTCTTAACAATGGAAAAGAGTATCTAAGAACATTTCAACCAAAGGCAGATGAAGGAGTGTTTCTTGGTTATTCTATGAATAGCAGAGCTTACAGAGTTTACAACAAAAGAACAAAGAAGATTGAAGAATCAGTTCATGTTGTATTCTATGAAGAAAGCAAGAAATCACCCTTAACGATGAACTCTCAGAAAGGTTCAAGGAACTAATGTTAAAGGATTCTGAAGAAGAACCCTCAGAAAGGAAAAACATCATTATGGAAAGAGAGGATGACTCTGACGAAGAAAAGCATGAAATGCCTAGTAACAACCAGATGATTCTCAGACATGATGAAGAATTTCCTATGAGATTTCCATAAATGGAAACTGAAGATGTTCATCAGAGAGCTAATTCTGGAAATGACCTCTTTGACAGGCATGTCCCAGAAAGCCCTCACACTGACCAAGTGTCAGACATTCAACGCCCTTCTGTGGTACAAAATGTCATGAATCTTGAAGAAGTATCAAGTCATAATCATAGTGATTTACATTCAGATCACATAGATGTTGACCCTACTAGCCCCAAACCCATGATGAGATGGATCAAGGATCATCCTGCAAAGGATGTGGTTGGACCAATCAATCAAGGTGTTAGGACTAGGAGAGCAATAGCCGAAAATGCTAATTCTCTCTTTGGATGTTTCATCTCAAACATTGAACCTAAAACTATTGAAGAAGCATTAAGAGACCAAGACTGGATCTCTGCAATGCAAGAAGAGTTGGATCGGTTGAAAGAAACAAAGTCGAAACTAGTTCCATTTGTAGAAGGAATATCGTGATTGGAACCAAGTGGGTTTTCGAAACAAGATGAATGAATATGGTGAAATAACCGAAACAAAGCGGGGTTGGTTGCCAAGGATTCACTCGTTCATCAAGGCTTAGATTTTGATGAGTCATATGCACCGGTTGCGATTGGATGCGATAAGACTCTTTCGGCCTTCAGACTCATAAAGACTTTAAAGTTTATCGGATGGATGTCAAAAGTGCATTCTTGAATGGTGAACTTCTTTGAGGAAGTCTATGTTGAACAACCACCGGTTTTGAAGTTTCCTCGAGAAAGTAGAATGGTCTACAAGCTCTGAAGCTCTATATGGATAAACAGCTCCAAGAGCATGGTATGACACTTTGGCCAAATACCTTCTGGAAAGTGGTTTCAAGAAAGGTGAAGTTGATAAAACTTTATTTACCTTAAATCATGATGGGAAACTGCTCTTAGTTCAAGTATATGTTGATGACATCATATTTGGATCTAAGGACAAGCAACTTTGTGATGACTTTGCAAATCTCATGAAAAGTAAGTTCGAGATGAGCATGATGGGAGAATTGAACTATTTTCTAGGATTGCAAGTCAAGCAACTCAATGATGGAATATTCATTAATCAGACAAAGTATGCAAAAGACATGCTCACAAAGTTCAATCTTAAGCCTTCTGAAAAGAATGCTAAGATACCTATGAGCATAGGAACCAAGATGACCTATACTGAATCAGATAAAAGTGTTGATGAACACAAGTATAGGAAATTGATAGGTTCACTACTTTACCTTCATCGCGGACACGATATCCAATATGCGGTTGGTGTGTGCTAGATTTCAAACAAATCCGATGCAATCACACTACAACATTGCTATGAAAATATTAAGGTATGTGAAAGGTACGAGATGTAGGTTTTGGTACCCTAAAGAAAGTGGATTGAGTTTGGTTGGTTACTCGGATCGATTATCTTTGGATCAATGCTTGATAGGAAGAGTACCTCAGGAACTTGTCAATTTCCGGGAGCTAGACTTATCTCATGGTTTAGCAAGAAACAAAACTCAATTGCAACTTCTACCACAGAGGCTGAATATATTGCTGCTGGTTGTTGTGCAACACTAATTCTGTGGATTCAACAACAATTCAGAGATTATGGACTCAATGAAGAAAACTCCCATTTTACGTGATAACACAAGTGCTATTGCAATCACACGTAACCCCGTGTTCCATGCGAACAAAGCACATTGATGTTAGACACCACTTCATCGAGACCATGTTGAAAAGACAATATAGAGATACTCAAGATTGCACGAAGACCAACTTGCGATATCTTCACCAAGCCCTACAGAAAGCGGTTCTTGACCTTAAGACATAATCTTGGGTTAATGGAGTTGCCTAAGGACCGAAAAATGTCCTGAATCTCTAAAGTCGAGTAAGCAAGGTAGAAAGAAGTAGGCCTCGAGAACATGCTCTCGTAAAGCCAAGTTGTTAAGAAGTGATGCAAAGGTTTACGGTAGCAACACTCGGAAAGGCAAAACATTCTGAACGGGTATCCAGAAAGGCAAAGGTTGGTACACACTCAATGAGTAAATAAGACTAGAACTTACTTACTAAGAGTGGGTCAAATACATTCAAACAACTGAAGTTTCTGATTCTTGAATTCAGGAAACTATTAGTCATAAAGAGAAAAGACACATAAAGCCCGAAAAAGTATAAGTTCTGGGAGTCAAACATGTCCAATGTCTTGTATTTTTGCCATTTTTATGACAAATAATATAAAGATAAGGACTTGACACTCAGAATGATAAGCTCAAATGATTAAGTGTTCCTACTCTTTACTAAGTGACACAATGAATGTAGCATATTAAAAATCCATCAAGTCGGCACAATACCATTTGTTGATTGATATCATTACAAGATATTCAATATAAACCCTTGATGTATAAACGTTTGATGTCAATGGCTGAGATTAAAACAAAGCAAGTAATGTCTGTTGAGAAATGCAGACATGGCCCACTAAGCATTTAATGAAGTACAAAGGTCGCATTCCGCCTATGCGTATACAAAGACACGCATTCATATTCAGCTATATGTATGTTGTATCTATATACGTTTATGCGCTATATATATAGGAATTGGGCAAAAGACAAACACTTTTACCAAATCCAAAATTTCATACTTGCATCAAAATAGCAAAATCTCTCAAGATTTCTGCAAAACTTTTTCTGCAACTCAACTTCTTGTGCTTAGTCTTCTGAAAAGATAGACTAATCTCGATTATTCTTGCAAAACTCATCTATAAACACTCACTCAAAGACTCTATATAAGAGATGACACCAAAGAAGATAACCACCAAAAACCCTAAGGCCGCATCATCTGCTCCTGCTGAAAAGCAAGGAGGAAAAGAACTCAAGGTGTTGAATAAATGCCTTCTAGGAGAGTTTACCCCTTCTGACTGGAATCCAAGTCACAAGATGAATTGGGGAGCTTTTCTTGTGAAGAAATATATTTCTGCAGTCATTTCTTCAAAAGCAGATAGAAAACTGATATTGGGAATGTTGAAAAGTTCGCATATCTACAAGTTTCTGTGTGCTGCACCCAGTGGACTTTCCACACTGGATGTGTTGGAGTTCTACAACAACTCCAAAACCTTCACAAAAGTTGTGAATGATGTAGAAGAGAAGTACATGCAGACTGAAGTTCAAGGACAAGAAATTGTCCTAGACTGCAAGACTTTCTGCAACTTATTCCGATTGAAAAATCGAGGAACAATCGACGACATCAACATCAGGGATGCCTCCATGATTCAAAGTGTTAAAGAGCTATTTGAGGCAATCCAGATTGAAAATGCAAAGGGTTGCCCAGCAAACTTTGTTCTGAAAGCCATCAGAACCAGTCATCTCCAGAAACACTGGAGTACTTTGGCTCTCATTCTGGTCCGTTGCTTTAATGGCAACAAAGGTGGAGTAGACCAGATAAGCATGGAGAGATGGATGATGATGTATCTTCTGAATAAGAAGCATGAAGGGCAGGAAACCCACTTTAATTGGGGGAAGTACGCCTTCAACAAATTTCTTGGGCACATTGAGGAATTTGAGCCTAAAATCATCAATGGCCTTGCTGAGACAAAGGCCAATATGCATTTTGGTCTCAGAATTTGCTACATTCTGGAAACAATGGGAATAACTCTCAGAAAGAGACAAGAAATCCCAGTCACCAACTCTCTTTTCAGACATGCCTTTAAAGAAAAGGAGAGAATTGCTGCTGAGAAAGCTCAGAAAGAGGCAGAAGAGCTTGAAGCTGCCCATCAAGGTGAAGAGGTCTCTGAGCAAGCTCCTGCTCAACCTCTAGTTGCCAAGAGAAAGAGGACTCAAAGCAAGAAAGCCACTAAGTCCCAAAGTGTACAAAAAGCACAACCTTCTGGAGACAAGATCTCAGAAGATGTTGTTCGCCGTAAAGGCAACACCGAAGCCCAAGAATTCAGGGCAGTGCTCCATAAATCTCCGAGATGATAGAAATATCATAGATGGGTCTCCCAATCTGACAAAGGACTCTGATGATGATGTAGTACTTACACAAGTATTCAAAAAGTCCAGGATTGAGACCCATGGAGGAGCATCAAGCTCAGCCCCTCAGAAAGAAAGGAGCCCCTCTGTCCAGCAGGAAGAAGAAGGCCTGGAAGAGGAAGATAGAGTGATGGAAGATGTTGACATTGCTTCCACATTCACAATGCCAGCACTTAATGTGGCTGAAGAAAACCCTGTTCTTGAACAGGTTCCTCAACCTTCTGAGAGAGCTCAACTCTCAGAAAGGGATCAAACTGAGATGGAGACTCAGAAAGATATTGTAGAGGAGACCAACAATGAGCAAAGAGAGGCTGTGGAAACTCCACTAGTCCAAGAGACCCAAACTCAGCCTGACTCTATTCAGGTAACAAAAGTAGTTTGTATCTAACTTGTCAACATTAAAATGTTAACTTGTTACTCATAAGCTTCATTTGTTACAGGCCAACTTGGAGACACAATTTCAGGGGGAAGAAAACTTGTTCACTCCCTTGAATCAAGAAGAGGTTCCTCCAACCTCAGAACATCAAGAAGAGCCTGTTCCACAGGTAGTAAAGGTTATCTCTGAACAAGGAATAACTAACTAAAATTGCTCTTATGTTCTAATATTCTTAATGTCTCTTCTTAGGCTACAACTGAGAAAGTAGTGGAGGTGGAACCAACACCCCAACACCAAGAGTTTCCAGAGGCTGAAAAGCATTCTGAGGAAGCAGTTACTGAGCCTTCTGTTGAGAAGGTAAGTATCAGTAAACTTTCCTTAAGAAAATTTTGGTAAAATTCACTACTTAATCAATATGTTTGTTCTATCTTACAGGCTCAATCAGAAGAACACTTGGACGGAGAGAATGTGATCTCATCTCCTCCAAGAGAAACTAAAAGCTTTGAACAAGCAAGATTCGAAAAAGGTTCGAAACCCCAAGGTTTCGAGAAGATGCCACTGAGCTTCCTCACTTGGAAGTAAGCGAAGTCTCAGAAAGCATTTTTCCACTTATCTTTTCTGATAACAAGTTTCTAAACATATTTGATTCTATTTCTCAGGTTCAATCAGAAAGAAAGGATGCTGAGGATCAGACTTCTCCTCACATCAAGGTATCTGAGGCCTCTGTGCCCAAACAAGCAGAAGTCCAAGCAAATGAGCCTAGTGTTTCTACACAGGTATGCTCAGAAAGCTTACTTTTGCACACAGATACTAACACAAGTAGTTTGAACAAAACTAACTTGATCCCTTTCTTTCAGGCTCAAAGTCTAGTGCCACTCAACTTACTCCAAGCCTTTCAGAAGCACACTCTCAAGAAACATCTAAAGTGCTTCAGACAATGGCAGAAACTCAGAAAGGCCGATCTTTCTGAAATTGCAAGAGTAATTGACATCCCAGAGAAAAGGGGCCATAGCAATCAATTTGGAAGACCATATCCATGCTATGTTTCCCACAGAATCATATTCTTTTGCCACTCTAATGGATGATAACTTCTTAAATGAAGTAGCACAAAGACTCCTAGCAGACTTTCAAGCTGCTGATGCTCAAACCCAAGAGCAGATGGTGACCCATCCTGCCTTGCCCAGCAAGCTCACAACCTACCCTTCTGAGCAAGAAGAAGTAAATGGGAGGATGATCACACTTCCTAATGTGATCAACCTGGTTTCTGAAGATGAGAAGGAAACTGATGAGAATGATTACCAAGAACCTCCTTCTGAGCATCCAAGTCAAGAAGACAAGAAAAAAGATGATGATGATGACCAGAATGATGATCCCCAACCTGGAAATGGCGGGATTTAGAAAATTAGCAAAGGAAGTGCAGAAAAGGCTACTCCTTCCAATGCTCAGAAAGCCCCATCATCATCACCACCAAAGTCTCATCAAAATACCCAACAGGTTGAACAAGACACAATTGAAGAAATCACAGCCACTGAGTTCAGGATTGAACAACTCAGATTTAAGTTGGAAGAGGAGAAGAGGATCAACTTAGAGTGTTAAGCTCTTGTTGAAGAAAAGGAAGCCAAACTCGAAAAGCTCAGAGAAGCTAATTCTAAGGAACTGGCACTCCTAGATGAGCAAAGGTTGTTGAAAAATGCCATCGTTGTCACTGCTGCTGAGATAGATGCCATGGATGACAATGATGATGAAGAGCATTATGCTAAGGCTGCATCAGAAAGACCTTCTACTTCTCAGAAGGCCAGCATACTCAAAGGAAAACAAAAGATTGCCACTCTGCAAACAATCCAAGAAAAGGATTATGAGAATGATGCTGAAATAAACCCAAACTTGATCTCCCAAGCAGAAGATGAGAGGCTAATCACTAAGGAAAAGCTAGCCCTTCTGGCGCCTCAAATTTTCTCAGCTCCAGGTGCTTCAAGAAGTGATGAGCACAGGTCCAGAACAGCTGTTTTCTTGGAACTAAGAGACAGACTTGTTGCTCAAGAGACAACCAAGTCCTACAGTCAGTCCCAGAAGAGATGAAAGATTTGGCTGCTGCATTGCTAAATAGAGCAACCAGCATAGCTCTCTCTCAGAAAGACTTAGCTCTGATCAGGGAAGAAGACTGCAACAATGCCAATCAAGCACTAGCAGATGCTACTTATGCTACTCAACAAGCTGAGGCTATTCTAAAGTCTCTTGAAGAGCTCAACAGAAAAGAGCAAGTGTTGATTAGGCAAAACAAGGACATGAAAGAAGAAATCCAAGAATTGGTCAGGGTGCATAACAACCTCCAGAAGAACTTTGAACCACTCTCTGAAGCTTATGCTATCATGAGTCAGTCATTCATGACTAAGGGGGGAGGAGAGATGCCTCAGAAAGGCAGAGGAAGAAAAAGAAAACAATCAAATCTCCCCTCCTCAAGTCAACTAGTCATTAAGGACACCACTGGAGACACCCCTGCTGAAGAAGTTGTTCCAGATCAACCAGCCAGAAAGCTGAGAAGTATGGTCCCTAGGGGAACCAAGTCCCTTAGGATCTCAGATGGGAACAACCAGAAAGCTTCTGAAGAAGAAAATCAAGAAGAAGGTGAGGTAAGAGGTCAAGAGAGCTGCAAGCCTCACAACCAGAATATCATCAATGATGATGAGGATGAATCGTCTTGATGAACATCCACTTCACAAAAGAAGAAGGCAAGCAAGCCCTTACAACCTCCTCCGCAAGAAGGCCATTAGCAGAACCCCTTCCGAAATACCAAGTCAATTCAAGGGACTTCCACCAAAGACAAATTCAAGGCAGGAAGAAAGAGTCACAGGATCTCCTGACAGAAGGCCACCTAACAGAAAGGCTAGAAGGGATATTCAGTTTGGCAGAGAAAACAAAGAAACTCATCAAGAAAATCCAACTGATGCCCACATTGAGTATGTGAAGACCAGTAATGAAGAGTCTTCATATAGGTGCATTCTGAACAAGAAAGGGTATGGATTCGAATCGCAACATCTACTTGTCAATGATAAGTTTCCAACTCCCATCTTCAACCGATCCTAAAATGGAGTGAAGCCAAATTTGCTAAAACATGAGCACCTTCATGCTGGCTAAACTTTGAGGTTGAAAAGAGAAATGATGCCGAAGATGGACCTTTCTTTTCCTTGTCCTTACCCAAGCCGTAAGATGTGCACAAGACAAGAAAACTGGATGATACCTACAAAGAAGCGTAAGCTAGGTGTTCATCCCTATGAGTCATTCTACATGACAAAGGATGAATATCTGGATGATATTCACTATCCGGAAGAAATATACAAGTATTTCAACCTATCTCGAGCGCAAGTAGACCATGCCCGGTCTGGGAAAATACTCTGGGTCAAACACTTTCAAGAAGAACTACAATCTTGGCAAGAGTTACCATGAAATTTGTATCTTATCCGGAAAGATGTAACTTTCGTCGAAGGATACTTTATGACTATGTCCAAGAATGCAGAAAAGTGGATGATTATGTCAACTGATCCAGAAAGGGTGCTGAAGAACTTGAGGTTTCTGAACCTAAGTTAATCTTTGAAGACTTGAAGACTAGTATCTTAGAATGTTTACTTGGAGCTTGGACTCTCCTGTTGTTCTAATTTACTTAGTTTGTTTTGTTACTTTTTGTAATCTTGCTAATTGTTTCTAATTTTCTCTATCCGTAAAAGTTGCATCTTATTCTGTAATCTGTACCTATCTGAAGATCATACTCTCAGATACACTCTAATAGATGACAACTTATCAGCAAAGGTCACTTCTTGTGATTTGGTTGATGATTACTTTCTGCACTTAATTCAACTAAAATTGAATATCATTTGAAATGATTAAGTGGTGGATTGTTTTCTCTTCTAGGATTACAACTTTGTAATAGGACTTTGAAAGATAGTCATGGATGACTGATCAAAAAAGGGGGAAATTTGTTAGGAATATCTGTTAGTTTTTTCATCATTCATCACATGTTCCTATCTTAGCTAGAAAGGTGATTAAGTACTCTTGGTTATCTTGAACATTGTATAAGAGGAAATCACTGAGTATAATTAGTCTAGTAAATCTTGTATTAGGATTATAGGTCTCTGAGTGTAATTTTTATTTTAAGAAGACCATGAAGATCAATCCTAGCAATGGAGCTTTTCTGAAGATTACAAGACCGGAGATTGCACAAGATTTATGAAGACACCAAGGTTTAGTCTCACTCGGAAAAACTATGTCCTTAATCCTTTCTTAAGTACATTTAGTTACTTTTGAAACATGATTCTGGAACATATGACATCATGAGTATGGAGCATGCAAGCCATCAGAAAGGCTAATGTATCCGTTGAAGACTACAGGACAAGAAATAGTACATATGCATTAATTGCATCGGCAGAAAAGCCGCTAAAGCACAGTCCTCTCTGAGATATGAGACAAGGACTTCTGAGTACTCATTTCAAGATAAGTATAGACTGAATTTGAATTGTGTCTAACGGATAACATCCCAGTGACTCTCTAATTCATCTATAAATATCACACACTTAGATGCTGAGAAATACAACTGAAGAACGATCTAACTTGCAAACTTACAATCTAGCAAACTATTCTCTCAAGCACTCTACTATCCTTTTTGAAAGCTTTCTGTTGCTTGAAGAATCACTAGTAGTTCTAAGTTGTCCTGAACCTTAACAAGAGATTGTTATTCGTGAAAGGGTTGAACTGTCAGATAACCTTTCTGAAGCTCATTCTCCAGAACGGACATCAATTACTTGGGTCAGTAAAGAGCAGATTGCCATACACTGAACAAGTGTATTAAGTAGTCTTGTTCTATTAGGCTCTCTGAAAACATAACTGAAAAGTTATACGAGAAGCCTCTCTGACAAACCTTATAACCAACACCATCAAGGCGTGGAGTAGAGGAAGTACTTGATTTGGGAAATCAGGGAATAACTCCAAGGTTATCTGAGTAGAGGAAGTACTTAGCTCTAGGAGCTGGGGAATAACTCAGGGGGGAACATTTGGTTGGGAACCAATTGTTTAAGAATCTTAGAATAGGATTTTTGTAAGGCGAACTCAATTATCTGTTCTAGTGAATTATAGGTCTCAGAAAGACCGAAGTGGATTAGTTGGAGGATTACGCCACCTCCAGATACCACTATACTTGCTGTGTTATTTACCTTCAGATTTATCTTTCAAAGAAAGCACACACTTACTTATTGTTTCTGCACTTACCTATCTTAAAGTCTTCCAGCTCTGAATTTAAGTATCGAAACCCCTGTGTTTCGAGAACTGTTTATCGAAAAAAGTTTAAAAGACTATTCCCCCCCCCCCCCTTCAGTCTTTTACTTTGTCGTTATTTGGACCAACACATTCCAAGTACGTTTGAGTGGGTGTCCATACTCGTCTTCCAATTCGTAACTTCCGTTCACTTTTGCACCAATGACCTTGTAAGGTCCTTTCCATTTAGGCTTAAGCTTCCCAACATTGCTCAAGATATCAGCTCGGCGGAGCACTAGGTCTCCGACCTGCAAGTCTTTCGCTTGAACATTCCTATTGTAGGCCCGGGCTGCGGTTGCTTGGTACCTGTGGATATTAGCCAATGCTTCGGTTCTTTTTGGTTCCAGCATGTCTAGATCAAATATCCGAGCTTCATGATTGACGGAATCATTGAACTCTTGGACCCTCATTGTTTCAACTGCAATTTCCGCTGTTATGACTGCTTCTGAGCCATAGACCAGGGCAAATGGGGTTTCCCTAGTTGTTGTCTGTGCAGTGGTGCGATGAGCCCACATTACGCCATCCAGGTCATCCGCCCAACTCTCCTGGGAATTTATCAGCCGCTTTTCCAGGATCTTAACAATTGTCTTGTTTCTGGACTCAGGTTGTCCATTAGCTTGTGGGTATCGGACAGATGTGAAGCGTTGTTCAATCTTGAAAGATGCCAACCATTCCTTGAGTCGGTTGCCCAAGAATTGAGCACCATTATTCGAGACCAGAATTCTTGGTAGACCAAAGCGACAAATGATATTCTTCCAAATGAATGTCCGCACGCGGCTTTCCATGATAGTTGCCACAGCTTCCGCTTCTACCCACTTGGTGAAATATTCCACGGCAACAACTAAGAATTTCTTCTGTTGAGTGCCCATTGGGAATGGTCCGACAATATCAATACCCCATTGATTAAACGGACATGCTATGACTGACGGAATCATTGGGTGTGTCGGACGATGGGGAACATTTGCATAATATTGACAATCAGGACATCTTCGGGCGTAGCTCGCGGAATCCTTATCAATGGTAGGCCAGTAATAGCCTTGTCAAATGATCTACTGAGCAAGATTTCGTCCTCCGGAATGGCTTCCGCAGCTTCCGCTGTGAATTTCCTCAAGCACAGTCTTCGCTTCTTGCGGACCCAAGATCTCAGATGAGTGTCTGCGAAAGATTTTTTATACAAATCTTCCCCAAGTAGAAAATATCTATTTGCTCGGCGCTGTACACTCCTTGACTCCTTCGGATCAGCTGGTAATGATCCGTCCTTGAGATAAATAAAGATAACAGTCATCCAGTTTCTTCCTGTTTCAGTTATCATAACACTGGGAGTAGGACTCATGACGGATGAGTCCGTAATAGTGAGTAGGATAACCCTCCTTGTGTCTAGAGCGGCTGTTGCGGACGTATACTTTGCCAGAGCGTCCGCTCTTTCGTTCCATGCCCTATCAAACTTCTCCAGGGTAAACTCATCAAAGAGACTGACTTCCTGCTTAAGTAGCTCAAGGTACTTGATCATTGAAGGGCCTTTTGTGGCAAAAGCACCAGAAAATTGGGCTTCAACTAACTGTGAGTCCGTGTAAGCTTTGAGTTTCCGGATCTGCAGGGACTTGGCTAGGCGTAGTCCGACTAACAGTGCTTCATATTCAGCCTTATTATTGGTGACTTTGAAGTCCAGACATACCGCATAGTCAAGTTCCGCGCCATCAGGGCTTTTAAGATAGATTCCAATACCTCCTACTCTTCCAGTGGAGGAACCATCCACTTCCAATGTCCAAACATCAGAGGGATGTTCTTTGGTTTAGAGATCTTCTGTAAGCTCCTGAGTTTCCAACCTTTGTTCCTCCTTCTCTTTAACATCCGAATCGGAGTTGTTACTACCGGATTCCCTTGTGAGATCATCGAGAAGGAACATTTGGTTTACTCGAGATTCCTCCCATGATGTAGTCCGAGATCGATTGACGAACTGTGCATCCTCGAGGTTTTCGGGACTGGCTTTCGGTTGATCTGCTTGATAATTAGGCATTCGAATGCCTGGTTATCCGGGACTTTCTCTGACTCCGCTTCAGGGTACTCTACTAGGAAGTCCGCAACGATTTGAGATTTCTTGGCTGTCGGAGCCTGATAGCTAATGTCGTATTCGCTTAGCTCAATCGCCCACTTAGAGAGTCGTCCGGATTGGTCGGGCTTTCCCAAGACCTGTTTCAAAGGTTCCATAGTTAGTACTACTATTTTATGAGACTTGAAATATGGCTTTAACCGCCTTGCGGTGTAAACCAGAGCATATGCAAATTTCTCAGTCTTGACGTATCTTGTCTCAGCCCCAGCAAGGGCTTTACTAAGATAGTAGATTGGCAAGTGATCATTAGCTTGAACACGTACTAATACGGAACTCATTGCCTCTTCCGTAATCGCTAGGTAGAGGTAGAATGGTTCTCCTTCAACGGGTTTGGAGAGCAGTGGAGGGGAATGGAGGTACTTTTTCAAATTTTCAAAAGCCTCAGAACATTCCGCGGTCCACTCAAAGCTCTCTCCTTTCCGAAGGATTTTGAAGAACGGAAGGTTCTTCTTTGCGGATCACGAAATAAAATGACTTAAGGACATGAGACGTCCAATAAGCTATTGTACCTCGTTGAGGTTCTTCGGATGAGGCAGATCTAGGATTGCCTTGATCTTTTCGGGATTCGCGCTTATCCCTCTCTCTGTGACCATGTAGCCCAAAAACTTTCCGCCCTTCACTCCGAAGGTGCACTTTTCCGGATTCAGCTTCATCCCGTACTTCCTGAGGATAGAGAATCATTTGTTCAAGTGTTCTATATGTTGTTCTTCGGTTTTGCTTTGGACGAGCATGTCGTCTACGTATACCTCCATGGTCTTGCCAATTTCTTCCTTGAACATCTGATTCACCAGTCATTGGTAAGTTGCCCCTGCGTTTTTCAATCCGAAGGGCATCACTTTAAAGCAATATACCCCTCCCGCAGCAAAGAAAGTTGTTTTCTTAATATCCTCCTTCGCCATCCGAATCTGTAAAAGCCTTGATACGCGTCCATGAAACTCAGTAACGTGCATCCAGCTGTACAATCAACCAATTGGTCAATCCGTGGCAAAGGGTATGGATCCTTTGGGCAAAACTTATTTAGCCTGGTGAAATCATTGCACATCCGCCATTTGCCTGGTGACTTTTCTACTAGAACCACGTTGCAAACCCAATCAGAGTAACGGACCTCTTCAATATGTTCTGCTTTCATGAGTCGGTCAACTTCGGCGGATATGATGGCATCCTTGATAGGACCGAAGTCCTTTCTCTTCTGGCGGATGTATTTAATCGAGGGATCCATGTTCAGACGGTGAACAGCGATCGTCGGATCTATGCCCTTTAGGTCGCCAGTACTCCAAGCAACGACATCACTGTTATCTCGGAGACAAGCAACGAGTTTCATTTCCACTTCCGCATTCATCTCTGTCCCGATTCTAGTCTTCTTATCCGGGCTCCCAATAACCAGTTCAACTTCCCTGAGAGTTTCATGAGGCTCGATCCGTGCAGTTTTAGGAAACTTGTCCTTTTGGCTTCCCAACCCAATGTTAGGATTTTCTTTCTTTGGTGGAAGAACAGCGTGCGGATCAGAAGTCACCGTGACTGCCAACACAGGTGCGGATGCTCTCCTTGTGGACATAATATAACACTCCCAAGCTTCTCGGATGTTCCCCACTTCCTCTCCAACTCCGCAAGGTGTCGGGAACTTCATCCTATTATGGAGGGTGGAAGGTATAGCTCAGAACTGATTGAGTCCCGGATGACCAAAGATGGCATTGTAATCAAAAGTTCGATCCACCACCACAAAACGGACTAGCTGTGTCACTCTTGCGGGATGTGTCCCAAGTGAAACATGAAGCATGACACTTCCTAGAGGACGAACAGTACCTCCTCCGAACCCTAATATTGACTCTCTCATATCGGATTCCTCCCAGATTCATCTGATCTATTGTTGATTTGGAGATGATGTTCGAGGAACTCCCTGTATCTACCAAGATCTTGTTTACCCGATAAGTTGCAATGGTTAAAGAAACCACCAGCGGAACATCCGGATCATCTATGTCTTCGGCTCCTACCGTAGGAAGAGGGATCTCACTATCATCAAAGTATATAGCATTTGTCCCTCGAATTGCTAGAGCAGCATACGATCTGTCATTGTTCCGAGATTACGAAATGTCTGCGTTTCCTCGTTCCTACTATCGCCCCAGTTGGTCCTTTGCTATGGTGTTGATCACTCCATTGTATGGAGGGTTCTCCATTTCAACATCATCATCAGACCAGATGGGTGTCGGTCCGCGCGAGGCGGACGGGTCAAGTGAGGTGGCATGGATAGAGGGTGGGGTGGTGGCTCTGTAGCACTATCATGCCTTTTTCGTTCCGTCTCATCTTGTCTGGAAGGCTCATCCGTATAGACGTGCTCTTGCAACTTTCCCTTTCTTATCAAATGTTCAACTTCCGTTTTCAGTTGAATGCAATCGTCCGTCTCATGACCACGGCTCTTGTGAAACTTGCAGTACCCCTTTGCATTCTTGTTCTTCCGATTGTTGTGAGAGGGCTTTGGCCATTGGACATCCAGCTTCTTCTCAATAATAGTTGCCAAGATGTCGGATCTTGGTCTATTGAGACGGGTATAATCCGCATATCTCCTTGGCGGACTCCTTTCTCTGTGGAAGCCCTTATCTCTGTGATCCTTCCTCGGATCAAACTTACTAGGACGATGCTCTTGTTTTACTGTCTCCTTTCCCTTCTTGGATCCTGCTCTCACTGGAACATTCCTTCGGTACTCCTCTCCATACATTACTTCTTCAAAGATGTCATCCAAATGCTTTTCACTACTTACTTCCTGACTAGAAAGTTTTCTGCGGAGCTCTGAGTTGAAAGTATTAGCATACAGGTGACGGACCCGTTCCTTAATACTGTGTGCCTCAACTCGAAGAACTTCCGCGTTAAAGTGATCTAGGAAGGTCTTGAGATCCTCTTGCTCCTTTTGGATAACTTCTGCCAGATGCTCGACAGTGCGCTTTCTTCTTTTCGATTTTCCAAATCATACCAGAAACTTCGAGGAGAGGTCCGCATAAGACCTTATCGAATTGTTTGGCAATGCAGTGTACCAATCCATGCCGTTCCAAGGAGAGTAGATGAGAACGTGAGAGCTTTCATGTTATCGCTCATCCCCTTGGAATCCATCTTACTATTGTATTCCCGTAATAGTATTCCAAGTTCGGAATCACTTGATCCAAGTTCCTGTTCCTTTCCTTTTCTCTCATGATTTCATCACACAAAGGGTTTTGTGCTCTAGTAGCTACCTGCTCATGATCTTTTACCAGGCGTCCGAGATTTAGAATCTGGGCCTCCAAAGCTTTTTGTTGAGCATAGATTTCTTCTGCATTCATAATCTCCCCCGTCCTAGGATGAACTGCTACATCTGCAGGGAGTTCGTCTAGGCGGACCACTGGAATGGTTTCCGCTATATGATATATGGCTCTTGGAGGTGCTTGTTGCAGAGCTCTATGCTGCCTGTTATCCTCCTCCTGATACTCTCTCCTACCGTTCGGAATTCCTTCACTCCTAACTTGTGAGGCAGATGCTCTCCGATCTAGAAGGTTCCGCAGATCCTCTCGGGGTAGCTAATTCCCCAACCTCTGCTGGATCAGACGTTGCCTGTTCCTTGATAGTGTCACGCCCCAAAACCAAAATGCTTTGACGCAATCGGCCGTCTATCGTGAGATGGGCTCACGCCAAGACGAAGCCTAACTTTAATCCTCAAAATACACAAATATCTCAGAGTGGTACAACAGAGCATCTAAAATCCCAAATACAATAATATTACATGTCCTGATCAATACAAAACGACAATCTCAACAGTGCTAATAATCCTATACAATACAAATCTCAGAGTCGCAGCAGCTACTAAACAGCCTTCATGTACGTATCCGTCATCTGACTACCGTCTCAACTCCAACGTATCTTCATCCAATCACTTATTAAGTATCTAAAAAAATGTGTAAGGGTGAGCTCCTGGCACTTTTACCCGGATCAAGTACATATGAAAAGTATACACACCATTTTTATATCGAACAGTCGAAATCGTTTTGCATGGAACACATGTCACGATACACAATTCACATTTAGCTCGAATCAAATATACACTACGGCCACTAGTATAAGTCCAGTGACACAGAGGTCGGCTTTCACATAACATAACCCCCAACACATGAGGTCCAAATACCCCTTAACACATAAGGGTCCAAACATATAACATAAGGGAGTACTCCAAAGCACGACAACCCCTTAACACATAAGGGTCCAAACATTTCATAGGCATATCGATGAGCATAAACGTATGTACACATAATCCATGCTTTATCAAATCACTTTCGCAAAATCGCATACACAAGGAAAACATTTATGGGATATACATACTTGATCCTATTTTGAAAAGACTATTATACCAAGTCCTATTACTTGATACAATAACCACAAGTTTTTTGTCAATCAAAAACAATACGTATATATTTTACAATACGAAAAATAGAAGCAAAAGTGACAAGGGTTCCCCTTACCTCAAGGTCGATACGAATCCAACTTAATAGCCAACCATAAAGCTCCAACTTGCAACTCAAATTCTCCAAAGTCACTTTAAACCATCACTCATCCAAAGCACCACTTGTAAACCCCGCTTAGTCTCTACTACGGTTTTATAGGTTGGGATTGGGGAAATAGGGTAACAAGGGCAAAACGGTAATTTTCTGGAGATAGAAAAAAATAGGATAAAAAATATACAAGGGCGTAATTATGGTTCTATAACGTTCAGGGGTATCATGGTAATTTAAATGGTTCGAAAAATAGGCTGGAATAAAAAGATATAAAATCTGGCTCCATTAAGGTTCAAACTGTCGACATCCTGAAAAACAACTGCAGCATTCTACCACTCCGTCATACAAGAAACTTATAACAGTTTTGCTCAATCATTCGTTATAACGTTAAACGCGCTGGTTTACTAATTAATTTACAAACCAGCCCCTGGCAGCTTCAAATTCTCAAAAGCAAGTCCTTTACCTTTCTGCAATCTTTCAATTCAGTCCCTGCGAATTCTAATACTTTCCAAACTCCATGAAATCGAACCAAACTCCTCCAAATCCAAGCAAGGGCTACGGGAATCGATTACCCATCATCTCCTCCATCTAAAACCATCAATAACAATCCAAAACCTCAATGAATCGGTCCAATCGAATCGCGAAATCGGTTTTCCCAATTCTTGTTTCTGTTTCGCGATCCATAACACTCAATCTTCAATCGATTTGTTCCAAACCTACTCGATTTCAGTCATAAATCCGGTTGTACTCTTGTGTAATTATCAAAATCGAGTAATAACAAGATCAGACAGAACGATAAGAAGAAGAAGAGAATGGCAGAAGTAGAAAAGCTGAAGAAGAAGAAGAAGGAAAGGAAATAACCAACATAAATAAATAAACCTAATGGGCTTTCATATAATTGGGCTTATCTTGGGCCCAACTTGTCGGTCCAAGCCCAATCCAATAAACTCGATAAATCTCTTCTTATTTATCGATCCGTAAAATAATGGCTAGTAAAATCTCGTATAGCAACTCAAGTCCAAATAATTTCTCTTCTCCAAATTAAATTCAAATAGACGGTCCGAAAAAAATTCCGGGATTTTGCAGATAGGGCGGGCTCTGCTTGAACCGGAGTAGCCATCGGCGGAGTAGCTTGCTAAGGATGGGCATTGTTAGACCCGAGGCAACCTTGGATTATCGTGAGCAATCTATCGAACTGAGTCTCACTTAATCCGAGGTCACTAGTGCAGACTACATGACCATCTGGCACAGTAAACTGTTGACCCGTAGTAGGTCCTTGAGCTTCTGCCGGAGAAACTCATACGACCCCTTCTCCTTGGTTCTCAGGTACAATATTCTCAGGAGTATTACGGATTCCCCTGGGCGGAACGTCTCTTCCCTCATCGGAGGATGGGCTCGCTGTGTGACCATCGCTCGGATATCTCCCTCCAGCATTCCTTTCAGCCACAGTGGCTCTTCGTCCCCGGTTGGGCGGACGTCCGCGTGGGAGTGGGGGTGGAGACCCAACGCCTGCAGCACTAGTCCGTGTTGTCCGTCTTGTTCTTGCCATCAGCCTGATTTAAGCACGGGACTTTTTGTAAATTTCCCACAGACGGCGCCAAAATGTTGAGGGGTTTAACCTCGAACACTAACTAACTAAACTATTACAAGAAACCTAGTCTAAGACCCGCCTCCTACTTGAAGTCCGAAGCAGTACCTGTCCGAGCTAGAGTACCTGAAAGGACTAAGTGGGGGGGGGGGGGGGTTAGAAAGGGTTACCCGGATTGCGTATGTTAATCCGATAAGAGACTTTACTCAAGAGAGAGTTGGGAACTCTCTCAATGTAATAGTTATGAGGAAGGTTATGATATTAATATGACTTGGAAGAATCACTTATGACTTGTGACTTAGGAATCATGTCTTACCTTAAGGTCTTGGACCTTGTGCTATATATATAGAGACCATATCTTATGAGATGACTCATAAGATGGTGCCAAGTGTATGCTTCATATTTGGACACCAATGCTACCTTTGCCCACAGCCCAATAATGAACAGTAGCCCACATCCGATTAATGGGCCTGGGGGGGTAGTTTAGACCTTTTCTATTGGTCCAGATAACGGCAAAGTAAAAGACTGAAGGGGGGGGGGGGGGGTGAATAGTCTTTTAAAAACTTTTGTCGATAACAACTAATTCTCAGATATCTGAATAGATATATGATACTTAGAATCAGAGCGCGGAAGACTTAATAAAGATAAGTGCAGAAACAGTTAATGTGTGTGTGTGTTGCTGAAGAGTAAATACAGAAAGGTAAATAACACAGCAAGTATAGTGGTATCTGGAGGTGGCGTAATCCTCCAACTAATCCACTTCGGTCTATCAGAGACCCAGAATTCACTAGAACAGATAATTGAGTTCTCCTTACAATAATCCTATTCTAAGATTCTTAACAATTGGTTCCCAACCAAATGTTCCCCCTGAGTTGTTCCCCGGCTTTCACTGCCAAGTACTTCCTACTTTAAACCTTTGAGTTATTCCCTAGCTCCCAAGCTAAGTACTTCCTATACTCAATAACCTTGAGTTATTCCTTAGTTTCTCAAATCAAGTACTTCCTATACTCCGTAACCTTGGAGTTATTCCCGATTTTTGAAACTAAGTACTTCTATACTCCACGCCAGATTATGGTGTTGGTTTTGGTTTGAGTTGTCGGATGAGCTTCTTTAATAACTTATTCATATTCAGAGAGCTCTGTGAATCAAGGTACTTAATACACTTTACAGCGTATGGTATCTTGTTCGATTTTACTGACCCAAGTCTTATGATATCTGTTCAAGAGAATGAATCTCAGATAGTTGATCCTTTGATTCAACTCCTTCACAGATAACTTTGCTTGTTTAGGATCAGGACACTTAGAACTTCAGTGTTACTCAAGATCAAAAGCTTTGGTCGCAACAGAAAGCTTTGTGAGTAAGTAAGTTGCTTTGAGAGAGTAAGACGTTCAGCGTTTGTATGCAGTTCAAGGTGTGTCTAAGGTGTCTTCTCAATCAGTCTAAGTGTTGATATTTATAGATGAATTTGAGTGTCGTTTGAATAGTATCCGTTAGGCTCAAATTCAAACTATCGATATCTGTGTATAGTACTGTAGCAGGTTTTGTCTTCTTCTCAAAAGCTGCCGTTGCTTTTATTCAGACATCTCTGTCCGTGCATTAAATGCATTGTACTATACTTTTGTCCTGTAGTGTCAACGGAACTATGCTTTGTATCAGAGACTAGTGTTATCTGATTCTTTGCACGTTCTTATCTTCAATCTTCAGATACCACTTGTATTTATTGAAACAACTTTGTTTGCAATATACATTTCTTTTTCAGAAACGTGGTTAAAGCTCAAGGTATCTGAGAATAGATATATGTGGACACTTTCCTTGTTTTCAGATATGTTTTTTTATTTCTCAGATATCTCTTGTGACACAGTTTATTAGAAACTATTCATGTCTTCAAGATATCTGGCTAAGATATCTGAACAACAGATTCAGTAATCTTGTGCAGTTTTCTTCAAGTCTTCAATGTCGTTGAGCTTGTTCTGCTTGGATGTCTTCTTCTTGGTATTCTCTTCATAAAATAAAAATTACATTTTGAGACCAAACATCCTATACAAGATTAGCTAGACTATCATACTTAGTGGGCTTCCTCTTTTACAATGTTCAAGTGAACCAAGAGTACTAATCACCTTTCTGAGACTAAGATAAGTCATCATGTTGCTGATCAAAACTAAACAGATATTCTTTACAAAATATCTAACAAAATTCCTAACAAATTTCTCAAGAAATTTCCCAACAAATTTCCCCCTTTTTGATCAGTCAACGATGACTATCTTCCCTATTACAAATCTGGATGAGGAAACAATTCACCACTTAATCATTTCTTATGATCTTTCAATTCATATAATTAAGTGCAGAAAGTAAACATCAACCAAATCACAAGGTGTGATCTTTGCTGACAAGTTATCTTTTATAGAATACTATCTGAGAGTAAGTTCTTCAGATAAGTTACAAATAAAGATTACAGATAACTTCAATACATGATACAGTTAAGCTCAGTCAGCAAAAATACAAAAACTACATAGTAAATTAGGACAACAGGAGTAACCAAGCTCCAAGTAAACATCCTAATAGACTAGTCTTCAAGTCTTCAATCTTCAAGTCTTCAACAGTATTTCTATGGATCAGTCTGCAAATTTCCTATCTCCAAACCTTTTAATGTCATCAGAATAATCATAGAGAAGAGTTCTGACGAGCATCTACGTGTCTCCGCAAATCCACGACCTCTTTGTAGGTTTTGGTAGGATTTTTCTTGACAAAATGCTTGACCCATGGTACTTTCCCCACTTCGGGCATGTTCTATTCGATATCCAAAGCTTGAAGTATTCAGAGATAATCTTGAGATATCCGATGTCACCTTGTATTGATCTTCCGGATAGAACGACTCATAGGGTTCCAAGCAAGTCTTGGTCTTGTGCTCTCTCGTGATATTCAAATTTTGTGCACATCATCCGCTTTCCATATGGACAATCATCGAGAGGTCCTTCTTCATGGCTTCATTTCTTTGACAACTTCAAAATCCAACCATGCTTTGATATGATTGGTGTTGATCAAGGTAGGTTTATCCTTTCTCCATGCCATGAGTTGTTTATGGATTGGTTCTGGAAATCTTGAATTTACCAATAGATGCTTAAGTTCCAGAATCCAATAGCCATTCTTTTGATTGATGCACCTGTAGACAAAGGAATCATTGTCATACTTCACATACTCTATTTGGCTTCTTCCGCCCGAGTGGAAGTTGACTTTGTCTTTGCTCGACTCTCTGCTCCTTCTCGCCTTGAATTCTCTTTGGGTTGTTGTTGAAGAACCACCACCTGGATAGACTTGGTATTTCCGAGGGTGTTTTAGTCGCTAGTGGCTTTGCGGCTATGGGCTCGATTACGCTTTCAATTTTCCTTTTCCGTGAAGAGGAGCTTCATCTTCATCGCTTCTCATCATCATCAAGATTAGATCTTGTGAGAGTTTTACCTTCTTCATTGCCACGACTTGATTTGACCTTCTTCTTCTTCTTCAGAAGATTCATCAATCCCTCTAACTTGTCTTCTCCTTGGAGCCTTGGTACTCCTTGGAGGTTTCTGTGCCATGGCCCTTGTTATCATTTTGGTTCC